>CM064330.1:40448616-41812616 GCA_032595735.1 Pelochelys cantorii
GATTGGACTTGATGACCTTTTGAGGCCCCTTCCATTTCTAGTATTCTATGATAACCTCTTTTGTCTTCAAGGTGTATCTGCAGTAGGCATATGGCTATAATGTTCAAGACTTTGAACTGGGAGTCTCCTACCTTACACCCAACAGAATTTACTAACTAATTATAGGGACAGAGGCTATTAGTAGTTTGATTATGGTTCTGAGTCCCTCACGCATTCATATCCAAATTGCATCTTGTGTGTTTGTACAGCATCTAACGCAGTAGCGTCCCCATCCATGATTGCACTCCTAGCAATATTGGCATTAAAAAAATAATAATAATCTGTGTGGGTGTTTTTACCTTATTGGCAGAAAGATAATTTCTCTGAAGTGAAGCAGCTGCCACCCCAAAGCTCACAGTAGTCTGACAAGTACTAAAGAAATGGTCACTCAGGCTTCGCAATCATGTGAACTTTGCTACCACACAATAACGAGTGTGGGCTCTCTAATCAATCTATGCAAGAAGTTAGTTGCCCATCTCCAGTGTCAGCTGCTTATCTCTTGGAGCCTTTTCAGTCAGGTTTTAAGCCATGGCATGTGGGAACCCGAGGGAAAGAGGGGTTTTTTGCACTGGAGTTCTAATGTGGGCAGCAATATTTGTAGTGATAAGTTGAGGCCATCAGCGAAGGGTGTCACATGCAGACACACAAGGCATTGTGGTGGTCCATTACTCTCAATGAACAAGTGAGCTTCCCACTTAGTTTGAAATCCTCTATTCTCTGCATTAGCTTTTTTTTCTTTTCTTTTCTGCAGCCACTGCAGTTACTTATGCCCTCTTGCACCAGGCTATAATGTGCCATGTTTGAGTCCTTGTAGTATGTGCCATAATAAACACAATGTACTGATAGTCTTACAGCAGAAACTCAAAAGGAACTATCCTGACTCCTGGAAGAGAATCTGGAAATAACCTCATGGGGGCTACAGACATGGTGGCCCAATGGGCTGCACACAACTGAAAATCATTCAGGGCTGGACAAAATCATACTGCAGGCTGGATCCAGCCCCCAGGCCTCAGTTAGACCATTGGCATCTCATCTGAAGAAGTGGGCTGTACCCACGAAAGTTCATGATACCATCTACATGTTCTGTTAGTCTTTAAGGTGCTGCTGAACTATTCATTGTTTAAATTTTTCCAGTTACAGACTAACTCAGCTACCCCTCTGAAGTCATTGGCATCTCAGACAGTCAGCTAAATATGCTAATCATGAGCTTTTGACACCATGTAATCTTAGATCATAGCCAAGTTGTTTCTTTTCAAACCAGAACATGAAGTCTGACTTTAAAGTCACCTGAACAGAATATTACTACCCACTCAGACTCCTAGGTGCCAAGCTGCAGAGGGTCCTAATATTTCCAATGTTAAGGGACAGATTGTGGGTCAAATGCCAATGCTGATGTGTAAAATGCTGTGAGTTGCACCTTGTCATAGTAATTTAGATTTCTTCACACTCCAACTCCCTTGCAGCTACTTAACGCCTACCAGTGAATAACGTAAACATCAGGGAGCCAGGAGAAGATGCAAATTAAAATAGGACCTAGCTAACACCTTTAATTTACATCATCTTTCATCTCTTCTGTATATAGGTGATACATTGGGAGAGTGGGTGTTAGGGGCTCAAAGGGTATCTGAGTGTAAAAGTCTGCATAGGAAGGATGACACTGCTCATCTTACTATCTACTAGCAAAGGGTAGTTCAAGTACAGTTTAAAAGTGTTTGTCTTGTTATTTGTATTAAATAGTTATAGCAGGACCATGTGTGTGTAGGGTACCTAACACTTTCAATTATAAAAGACTCTTCTGACATTAATTAAGAGGCCCAGAAGTCTCCACATTCTTGCCTCAGGGCTTTGAAATTCAGCACAGGGAAAAGCTCTCTGGTTAAATTAGTGCCTTTTATTTGCTCCAGGAAATTCCATTCAAGTTTAGCTGAGTTTGTAGAGTATTTTAAAATTGCTACTTCCCTTCTCTCTCTGGTATGCCTTTGGAAAGTAACTGAACACAAACTTTGTAAAATGTAGGACGCTGCACCCACCACAGCACCATGCAGTGTACAGAGAATGCCAGGAGCTGCCAAAGTAGCTGTAGCATAGCTGGGGAAGAAAGCTGGGCTGGGCATCCGACCCGCAATTCACATGTTCCAGAGCCCATTCCTTCACTCTTGAGACAATGAATGAATCAGTAGTTCCCCCAGTGATTGAACTGGAGCAAGGGACAAAGAGAACCATCTGAGCTTCTGACCATCCCTCCAGATCCAGCATATTCTAATCGCCCTTCCACACTCATCCCAGATAACAGCCTGCTGCTGCTGCTAGCTGCTGACATGCTAGAAGTCTGTGCTACAGGCTCAGGGTTCAATCCAAATGATGATCACAATGGAGGAATTGTTGCAGATGCACATAAAGGATTTTTTTAAAATCCCCTTTAAAAATGAAAAACTAAGAAACTACATTTGAGTGGTTGACTTTGCAAGCAAACACTTTTAAAGTTAGGAAATGCCAGATGTACAGATGCCTGTGCAACCTTAATTCTTCTGCACCATGCATATGCATTATGATACCATTTCTTCATGTAATCATACTATTTTTTCCTCAGGAACCTTTCCTTATTCAGTTCTCAGGATAGGCAGCATGCAGAGCTGCATAAAGAGGTAGAATTAAGGTTGTAAAAGCCACCATGAATCTGGCATTTCCTAAATTTTCAAGTGGTTGACTTTGCAACCTAATTGTGTGTGTGTGTGTGTGTGTGAGAGAGAGAGAGACAGATTTCTGACCTGCTATATCCCATTTACACATAGTTAACTGCTGAACTTAAGGAATGTCAGTATTGTACAGCTAATTTGGGGTGACATTTTCTCTCTGATTTCACATGCAGTCTTCATAAGTCTCTGATACCCAGTTTCTTTCTCTGAGTTTACATGATGCTGTTAGATTTCTATCCAGGTGACACCCTTACAGATGCAGCGTTGTGAAAATTATTTCTGCATGATAATTCAAAATGTAAAGAGGTGTAGACAAATTATATATAGTGCAAGCAAGACTTCTGAAGTAGCCAAAACAGCTCATCAGGCAGGTTCAGAATCATTGAAACAATATTTAACTCCCAAGTCTCTGCATGTGTAACTGGCTCCTTTCAGAAGTTCACACGCCAGTATTCAGTGGGTCAGCCTGACTATTGAGCAGGTGGCTGGAAAGGGAATAAACTAGTAGGGCATATGTCCCAAATGTCATTGTCAAATGTTAATGGTTGGATTTTTTTCACCAGAAGCCTACTGTGGCTCTTACTGTGGTCTGTGCGCAGTCACGGCCATGAAAAATGTTTTACATGGGAGCTAGAAGCCATAAGGCCTCCAACTGCCTGGGTATTTTGTGTTTGTTTGGATGAATAGAGCACTTCTATGGTTTAAGACACTACTGACTCCACACAACCTACCTTGCAAGGTAGATGAATGTGGCCCATTTTGCACAGAGGAATTCTATATCATTTACCAACTAGCCAGAAATGAAGTCATTGTGAGAGCCATGAGTAGAACAGGGGATTCCCTTGCTCCCACCAGGCCACGATGTAGTTCATGGTAGGCCCTCCTTCTGGGCAGAGATCACTGTGACTTTTGAGTAAAGCTATGTCTACACTGCACAAATATTCCAGGGTATCAGAGGTATCCCAAAATAGCTATTCCACATCTTTTGAGCACACCCATTATTTCAAAATATAATGGGCTCGCTATTCCAATGTCCCTGTTCCACAAGGAGTAAGGGATGCTTTGGAATAGTGATTTATTTTGAAATAAATGCTGCGTAAACAATGCCAAATTTCAAAATAAGCTATTTTGAAATTGACTCAAAATAAACTATGCAATTTGCGTACCTCAAATTGCATAGCTTATTTGGAGCTATGGGTGCAGTATACATTTGTGCATGACTCCTTGCAAAGTCCATGGGGGAAAAGTGCTATTTTAACAGAACATTACCCCTTTGTCATTACTGGTGTAGAAAGATCAATCCTTCAGTTACTAGTAGGAGTGAGAAATCACAGAGAGTGTACAATGGGAATGGGTACCAAAGATGATCCATTGCAATCATGTATGGTAGCCCTCTTCTGGTCCTGCAGGTAAGATACCACCATTTTATGTTACCAGCTTTCCTATAACTAGACAGTATTAGTTGTGATGTGGGAATAATGGGATTCTTTGGAATTGCATGGGCTTTTGCCACTTCCACCATATACAAATCTAAAAGCTCATCCTAAAGTGACCGATCAGAGTGCAGAACATTTACACATAACACTTTCACTTAGAAAGCATGATGCAAGCAGGACAATGACAGAATTTTTGCCCATTCCATCACTTTGCAGGAGTGGAAACACAGCCATTTTGGATTTTCTCACAGCCATATTTGAAGCTTTAAAAAGTTCACTTGAATTGTTAAAAATGTTTCCCTGAGCAAGCATGAGATGCTTCAAAAACTCTCCTGGATGGCATTCTGGATTTCTTCCCTATATAAAATGAGTTCAGTTCTAAAATGAGTTTCATGATAAGTCTTGGAGCAATGTTTGGAGAAGCATTTTGAAACTCAGTTTTAAAGCTTGAAATGTGACTGTTAGGTCTCCCTTTTTGTGCCAGGTCTACATTAGAAACTTTTCCCAGTACAGTATGTGGCAGGGTCACACCAGAGATCTGCTGCAGAGGGGGGAAAAGGGCAGCCCAAAAAGGGTAAAGAACTGTAAATAGAAGCAGAGGGCTGCAGGACAATTAGATGCAGCTGGGAAGAAGCTGGCTCAGGCAGATTGAGGCCAGCTGACTCCTCTGCTGGCTGAAGGCCTTTAAAAGCCTCAACAGTCGGAAGCTGGGAGGGAGAGGGATAGAATAGAATGGAATGGAATGGAATGGAATGGAATGGAATGAGAGCGAGAGCGAGAGCGAGAGCGAGAGCGCCAAAGATTAGAGAATGATTCATACCAACATTAGAACAGAAACAACCAGGAAGGGAGTCCCAGGAGATGTGACTGGGCTCCCTACCACAGAGACCTGCTGAAAACCCCAACTGCTGGGGTGGCCTGGCTGAGAGGGGCCCTGCCACAAGTAACATTGTTAGGACTAAGATTTTTTTTTAATATACTGGCAAAAGTAGTGGATACAGTTCTACAAGCATAAAAGTGCTTTTGCTACTGTCACTCGAAGGCTACGTCTACACTGGCATGATTTTCCACAAATGCTTTTAACGGAAAAGTTTTCTGTTAAAAGCATTTGCGGAAAAGAGCGTCTAGATTGGCACGGACACTTTTCTGCAAAAGCATCCGTGCCAATCTAGACGTGGTTTTGTGCAAGAAAGCCCTGATCGCCATTTTCATGTTGTCTACACTGGCCCTCTTGCGCAAAAGCATTTGCGCAAGAGGGCTTTTGCCCGAACGGGAGCAGCATAGTATTTCCGCAAGAACACTGACAATCTTACATGAGATTGTCAGTGTTCTTGCGGAAATTCAAGCGGCCAGTGTAGACAGCTGGCAAGTTTTTCTGGAAAAGCGGCTGATTTTCTGGGAAAAACTGGCCAGTCTAGACACAGCCATTTTGTTTGGAGAACCTGTACAAGCTTTACCTGCAAAAGCTCTCATTTGCTGGTATAACCTGCATCTACACAGGGAAAGTTTTGCCAGCATAGCTATATTAGCAAACCTTTTGTATTTTAGACTAGGCCTCAGGCCCTAGCTGAACACCACTGAGATCAATGAAAAGGTTCTCATTGACTTCAGTGGAAACACATTAGAAAACAATTCCTTCTGCCACTGTTGAAATTTTTGAAGAGAAACATTTTAAAATGAAAAAGAACATGGAGTCTCAGGAGCTGCCAGAAGGAATCACTTGTCAATGACTACCTTTGATGAGGATTACTTCCCTCCAGCCCCATTTCAGACTTAAGAGTTTTTGCTTTCCCTTTAGGATTTCTCTGTATCCATTGCCTGGGCTTAAACAACTATCTTAAAAGGAAAGTAAAACTTCTGAAAATGTGAGGAAGTTGCTTGTTAGTGGAGCAAATCTAACACTGCACCCAAGCGCAAATATTGATTTGCTATAGATTTGATTCTCCTTTTGGAAATAGTAAGTCCTTTTTTAATCTTATTGGGAAATCAAATTAGGATAGTATGAAAACTACAGCATACAAACAAAATGTCCCATCATTGAAAGCGGACTATTTATTCCCTATCAGAGATGATAAACTCAAGGCAATGGAATAGGAATTTTGCCAGGCCAGGATATCAACCTTTGTGTTTATTATATATAGTCTCTGTGCCATGTTTTCTCACAGTAGAATTTTTCAAAACCACAAAGCATGTCACCTGTAGCTAGCCAAAGGCTGATGATTGGTAAGAAATTGAACTCCAATAAAACAAACAAAATTCAGGAAATTAGATCAATTGATGAAAGCTCATAGCTGACCCCTTTGTCTGTAAAACACTGCCTCTTAGGCTATGTCTACACTCGCGGCTTCTTGCACAAGTACGGCTGTTCTTGCGCAAGAATCTGCAGAGCATCCACACTGCCCACCCGCTCTTGCGCAAGGAAATTTACAGTATGGCGTGGTAAGAGGGGGCTCCTTGTGCAAGAGTTACGCTCTTTTTTTATCAGGTGTAAGTCCTCTTGTGCAGGAGCTCTTGTGCAAGAGGGCAGTGTGGATGCTCGGCAGGGATTTCTTGCGCAAGAAACCCTATGGCTAAAATGGCCATCAGAGCTTTCTTGCACAAGAGAGCATCCACACTGCCATGGGAGCTCTTGCGCAAAAGCACAGCGCGCACATGGCAGTGTGGATATTTTCTTGTGCAAGATGTTCTTGTGCAAGAAGTGTAGACATAGCCTTAAGGTTTACTCAAATGAACTCTAATTGTATCACATCAAGATACTGGAGGAGAAAGAGCTTCCCATAAGCTGTTGTACATATGTGATGAGAGAGCCGATCAGAAGTCAAACCAATATTCTTCACCTCAAATGCCCTCAAACCCTTGTTGCTTAGCAGAAAGGTAGATTTTCCTTAGGGTTTCTGCCTGGTTTTTTTCCTGCTTGCTCTCCCTAAAGTTTTGTATTGAAGAGCTGAGCATACTGACTGGTAGCTAATTGTCTTTAGGCTAGATCCTGATGTTCCTGCATAGGCTGAGTAGTACCCATGTCTGTGAGTTCTCCTGCTGATATTAGTGGGACTATTTTCAAAGTAAGGTATTATTCAATACTCCTGAGGGTATCACACTCTGACTTTTTGGTCTGAATAATCTTGTGTATCCTGTTGATCACCCTGCCAATTACGAATGGTATAAATAGTAAATGAGGGATAATGGAAGTGATACTGTTCAAAGAGTCCCATTCTGGAGTCTGATGATGGATGCAAAAGAAAAATAATTTCTCCTATCCCTTCCCAATACAATGGCCCTGCTGGTTGGATGCAGCTCTACAGCTGTTTGCCTCCCACTAAAACATGATACATTTTCAACTGAGTACTTGTCTCAGCGCTCCTGTGTGCAAACCTCCCTTTCCCACATACCTTGTTTCCGTCCTTCATTGTTATGCATAAACACCAGCTTTCATAGCTGAATCTTTTTATTCTAAGGTGGGGAGAATTTTTCCCTGAATTACATGGGGTTTATTTCCAGGCAGTTTATCATCTCCTTCTCCTGTTTTATAAAGACTCTACTTATTTATTTTTTAGGCCCTATTCTTTCTTTGACATTATCCCCTAGGGAGCTTTTCAGAACCTGGTTTTGCCCTAAGATTCTGACTTTGAGAGCTTGGATTTTTCTGGATTATGATGGCGAATTTGAATTTGGAGCAATCTGACTCTCTTCTTGCACACCATAGATAATACCCACACTCTAGAAGCCTTTTCTTAAACAGGCTCTCTCCTTTGCTCTGTGCTTGCTGAATATGACATTCCCTTGACTCAACTGATGCAGAATCCAATCCTGGTTTTGTGTTTTCCTACTGGGATACAAGTTTTAATGTTCCCTGATAGCATTTCTTCACTTCATAGTTAGAGATCCCACAGCCTAAGTTTTCTTAGCTAAATGACTGTTTATTCCCTCCCCATACATGTTTTCCCCTGCTCCTCTTGTACCTTTTTCTTTTATTAATTGGAGGGGTTTTTTTTAAATGTTCTTTTCTGTATTTCTAGTGTGTTCACTACTTTTTTCCCTCATAAAGGAAAATAAAATTGGTAGAGTTAAATAAAATCACAACACTTTGTACCTATATCTTTTTAAATGTAGTTAATACTTTCAGAAAAAAAATTTTCAAACTGTCTCTGGGATGAGGATCATTACTGCTGGTCACATGTTAGAGGGGGAAGATCAGCTATACATGCACACTTTAAGACAGGGTGGAAAACCTAAGGCCTGGGGCAGATGCAGCCCCTGGCTTGCCTGGATCCAATCCCCAAAGTTCAGGGCTCCCCACCCTCAGCATTGGGGAACCCACGCTGGAGCTCCAACCTCTCCCCTCTCCCCCAAGGGCTGGAGCACACAAAATCTACTAGCCTGGGCCCCCTAGGGTCTAGT
This sequence comes from Pelochelys cantorii, assembly GCA_032595735.1. Taxonomy (NCBI): domain Eukaryota; kingdom Metazoa; phylum Chordata; order Testudines; family Trionychidae; genus Pelochelys; species Pelochelys cantorii. Next base: position 40,457,186 of record CM064330.1, read on the forward strand.
GTGAAGGGAAATGTGCAGAGTATTTTTCTCCTCAGTCAGGGGCCACATCAGTGAAGGGCCATGGGGTAGGGGGTTGGCTTCTCACTTGTGTGCAGCCCCCCACTGATTTTTCTTTGGGTCAGTAGCCTCTGACCAAAAAAGACTTACCACCCCTGCTTTAAGAAGAGAGAGAGAATATATTTACACATTCACAGGGATAAAAATCAACAAAATTGGCTTGAGTATATTTTTCAACTTTATGTGAAACCATTTGAAAAAAAAAAATCTATGCTATGCTCTGGTTTTACATTTGAAAAGCCCTGGTCATTATATATCTACCACAGCATTTATACACAGGTTCTTTAAAATTCATAGTGAAGTGAACATTATTACCTATTTCCTGTAGTGCTAATACACAGTCTTTGCTAGGAGCTAGTGCTCCTTTCTTTTAGCATTTTAATCCTCCTTTAATGTACCCATTATCCTGGTGTTAACTGGCACATACAGCCTGCTAGAGAGGTCAGAGTGCTGTCAGGCTGGTAGCTGCCCTCCTGTACACAAATCACAGCACCTGAACTGAATTGAATTTTGCTCACTTAGTTCTCCTGGGGGAGGTTTTCAGGTGAGCATTGCTTGTAGGAGCTCTCCAGAGTCTGGGAAAGAGACAAGGAACCAAAATTCCAGCAGGCTGTGTCCTGAGCCATTAAGTGAGAGGTGCTGCAGCCAGAACCCCAGAAAGCAGGGACTTCAGCTCCAGTGATCAGCTTGAAAGGAAGTTTCCAATCCCTGAAGAAAAATGAAACAACTCCAGCCCTAATTGAGGGCTCTGAGCCTGCCACTAGTGTGAAGGGCGAGGCAACCTCTCTGCCAGCTGCAGCCTCTCTCTTTGAAGCAGAGATTGCAGGGGTGGCAGATGAAGGGCCAATGGCAGACACTCCTTGTTTTAGCACAGAGTTTCAATCCTAGCGGTGATACCGCACCTGGCATGTAATTCTCTGGAACTGCTCTGTAAGAACCCCAGGGTGAGGGAAAATATAATCCCTCCTGCAGAGAGAGGCTCCTCTTAAGGACAGGTGGGGCACCTGATGGCTACAAAAATAGGAGCTAGGGCTGGGGAAAGATTCCAGGCTGAAAAGTGCTACTGTCCCTTTAAAGCCAGTCCCCTCCGAGCTAAGGCTAGGTCTGGGGCAGTCCTTAAAGCCCCTTGCTGCCCTTTTGGTTCATGCCATCTCTAAGCTGTCACCTGCAGACCTCAGCCCTGCTGATCCAATGCCAGGAGGGATTTCTTCTCAGCTGGCCACGGCCTCCGGCTCTGGAGGGCAGCGTGCGCCAGGAGACCCTGTAGCTCTGCAGCACCGCTCTAGCCTAGCTTACCAGGCAATGGAAGCCAGACTTGCTGCCCTGGGGGGATCTCCAGCCCTGGAGCTCACAGACCTGCTGCTGTCCAGCTCAGTAGAGATACCTGAGGGATGGCTCGCTCCTCGGGGCTTGTCCTTCCAGCTTTAGTGCAAAGCGCGTCGGCTCCCTCCCTGGGACAGGAGGAGGGTCCCCTACTGCGGAGCTGTCACTGCTCTTGAGGAAGGGGGCGGGGAAAAGTGAAATTGAAGCTGGGCAGCGATTAAAGTTTCCAGCTTTAAGCGAGTTTTTTTAAGTTTCTGAAATGTCTTGGCGAATCTAACGTCTGCTCCGGGGGACTAAAATGCGCTGCTCAGGTTACATTTAAGAAGGTTAAAGATTGAAATATAAGTGATATGTACATAAAACCATCAACCCACTCTCCCTCCCACAGGCGCACGTGGGATTGTTATCAGTATTACAAACACACGCCCGACTACTGAATACGTGTATGTGGAGATATGTATGAAAACAGATTGCTGATACGTTCAGCAAAATGTAAAACAGACACTTAACACGCACTTGCTGGTTCTTTGAACTCAAGTCACAAGATCTTCAATTTAAGTGGTAAATTTTCAACTCCTTCATAAATGACCGTACATTACATTTGCCTTAGTATCTTTTCCACAGTAAAAAGATAATTTTCAAAATAAAGAAAATGCAGAATGTGCAAGTAGTTAGGAGTGATCAAAGCGAAAGAGGGGATAAGATAAAAGTTCACTTTAATTGAGAAAATGAGGTCAAATAAATTTTCTGATAAGAAAATTAGACTATCTGAACATATTCAAAGCATTACTATCATTTAACTTTTAAAGCTTTTGACTTCATAAACGACTTGACATTTATGTTCACGTGAAGCACAGAATTAACATTCCCAATTACCTACAGATAGTACAGATCACGACAAAATAAAGAAGAAAATATGTATTTTTGGCTCAAGCAATTCGATCTCAAACTACTCTCCCAAATACAAAGAATTCCACCCCTTAATAGTGCAAAATAATATGCAACCCTGTCCGATCTGAACAGAATAACAGATCACGATGCATACACACCCTGTATGAAACTAAGGGGCACTGTACAAAATAGACATTCTGGCAATTGAGTTGAAATCACAGTTTAGGTTGCCCCAATCTGACTCTAGAAAGAGCTGTTAGTAATACATTTCAGTACAAAACGTGATTGCTTCACTCTCATCCAAAGCAAAGTATCCAAAAGAAAGCACCTCTGCAACTTTCTTGAGTTAAAGGTGACTTTTATTTATTTGTTTATTTGTAAGGAGGGATTTAGCAGGGGGTCAAGTATTCAAGAAAGTTCTAGTGAACAGCCAATAAGTCAGAGAGGACAATATTTGTTAACTTTTCCACACATTGCAAGGGAAGGGTAACTAACACTACACTCCCTTTACCCCTACAGCATGAGTGTTTGTCCAGCGACAATACCGTAGCTAATCACCTGTTCTGGGAGACAGACTCCTTGTTTTAGCTCTTAATCGCTCTTCTTACTACACAGCATCAAAATGAAATTACCCTGGTTTAGATGGGGTGGAGAGAAGAGAGACAAAAGCAGCAAATAGTTTCAAACTTCACTTAAAATGCTCCCCAGCTGCTTGTTTCCCAAACGACCAGTGTGATTCCTAGTAATAATACTTTTAAGGTGCTTTTCAAAATGAAAACCTGCGTCTTGTTTTCAGGAATGTTTAAACAATATATGTAATTGCGCCTGATAGTCACGCAGACGGGTTTCCGTGGGTTTTTTTAAAGAGAAATCCTCATTCCATTGTATTTTAATCGGTTTGTAATTAGGTGAATTGTGGTAACTTCATGTTTAGCAAAATCCCTCTCATGTACACAATGTAACTTCCATGCACTGAAAGGTAGTAACGTAACACGCTATCATAGATAAGCTACAGACATGCCAGCTAGGAAAGTGATCAGAAGTACCTTGAAAGGTTATACAATTATGTTTTTCCCCCAAAAGGAAATTCACATTTCAATCTCGCTGCCAGCGAAGTAACTTTCAAGCCCCGTCCGCCAAGTGCTTCAAACCCTCCAAGTCCGTACTTACTCGACCACCTCTAGGTTAGGCTCAGAGTTCGGCAATCTTCTTTTCATCCCAGAAAAACAGACAAGACGGGGTTATGCATAGGACGGTTTATTTTACCGATGCTGCTCGGGCAGACAAGGCGGTGCGACCACAAGCAACGATCTGCACACCAAGGGTTTACCCAAAATAAACGCAAGTGTAGGAATGGGGTGTCATTACACGGGCTCAGTAATGTGCAAACTCAGAGGAGCGCAGTTTGGCTTGGAAACACGTGCCAGTGAGTTTTCCAAAGCGCTGGATGACAAGTGCTAAGTTTTCAGCGAGAGTTCAGGAAGGGGCTGGCTCGGTTTGTCTGTATTGTTTGGGCGGCGAGGGACTGGAATCACGGCACGGCCTTTTCTCCCCAGACAATGCCCAAGGGTCTGAACTACTTGGCGCTGAGCGGTGAAGCGGAGGTGCCCCTGCCGCAGGTCTGGGGAGAGTGGGGGAGGGAAGGGCACAAGCATAAGCTGTCGCGGAAGAGAGGTCCGGCTGGAGGAAGCAAGTGGAGACAGTCCCAGAGAAAGGGGAGGCTTCACTGCCTGCAAAATTTGCACTTGATAATTTTCTTAAAAGCACTTTGGAAATCTTTGTTGAAATAGGCGTAGATGACAGGGTTGAGGAGGGAGTTGGAGTAGCCCAGCCAGTTGATGACCGCCCCCAGCCAGTCCGGCATGTAGCATTCACTGTCACAGAAGGGCAGGACCAGGGCCACGATGAAGAAGGGCAGCCAGCAGAGGATGAAGGTGCCCATGATGATGCCCAGGGTTTTGACTGTTTTCCTTTCCCTGGCCAGGGCCATCTTCCTCTTGGCCTCGGTGCTCCTCTCGTTCTTCTGCTCGAAGGAGGGCGCCAGCGGGGTGCTGCAGGGGTCGCTGGGCAAGGGCAGGTGAGTTTTGGAGGAGTTGTGGTAGTGCTGGACCTCGATGACCTCTAGAGCCGCCCCATCCTCCCCATGTCTCACGGCCCCGTTGATACAGGCGCTGGGCTTGGGCTCCACAGTCCGCTTCCAGCTCTTGCCGGGCTCCCCGTTGCTTTTCTTCTGCAGGCTGGCGGGGGAGTGGCAGGTGTCGGCGATCTTCTTCTTCTTCTTCTCCGCCTTCTTGACGGTCTTGCGGATCCGGAACCGGGCCGCCCTGAAGATGCGCCCGTAGAGCACCAGCATGAGCAGCAGGGGGATGTAGAAGGCGCCGAAGGTGGAGTAGATGGTGTACCCGTGGTCCTTGCTGATGGTGCAGGCGTCCGGGTTCGACCTGTCCTCGGGGGTCCGCCAGCCCAGCATGGGCGGGATGGAGATCAGGAAGCCGATGAGCCAGGTCAGGCTGATGAGCACAGCCGCTCGCCTGGGAGTCCGCTTGTTGACATAGTCGATGGGGTCGGTGATGGCCCAGTAGCGGTCCAGGGCGATGGCGCACAGGTGCAGGATGGAAGAGGTGCAGCACAGCACGTCCAGCGAGATGAAGATGTCGCAGGTGACCTGGCCCAGCGTCCACTTGTTCAGCACCTGGTAGAGGGCGGCCATGGGCAGCACCAGCACGGAGACCAGGAGGTCGGTGACGGCCAGGGAGCCGATGAGATAGTTGGCCACGTTCTGCAGGGAGCGCTCCAGGGCGATGGCCGCGATCACGCAGGCGTTGCCCAGCAGCGCGCAGAGGATGAGGGCGCCCAGGGCCAGCGCGGTGAGGAGCTGGTAGCTGAGGGTCACGCCGGCGCCCTGGCCCCGCGCGGGGGACGTGGTGTTGTTGGCGCCCTCCATGGCGGGGCGGCGGGCAGCGCGCTCACTGCTCCGGGCGCGGGCAGCTCTCCACTCTCCGGCCGCCGCTCATCGCCTCGGGCCGCGCCGGACAGCCGCGGGGCGGGAGCGGCGGCTGGAAGCCGGGCAGCCGAGGCGGCGGCTCACAGGACGGCGGCGGGCGGCGGGCGGCGGGCGGCGGGCGGCGGTGCCGGTCCATGCCCATCTGGCCGCCTGGCCCCGCTCCCCTCCCGGCTGGAGGCTGCTGCCGGGCTGGCAGGGCGCGCGGCGGCGTCTCCCTCTGGCTCGCTTTGTGCCCCGCGCCGCGCCGCGCCGCGCCGCGCCCTCCCCTCCCCGCCCTCGCTAGCTCTGCCGGCTCCGCGCTGCCTCCCCTCCCGTCCCTGCTCCCGCCTCCCCGCCCCTCGCCTCTGGGGGGGGGGGCGCTGGCGGGGCTGCCTTTGCGCTCCAGCCGCGCAGCAGCCTCGGCCCCCACCCGGCCAGGAGCAGGCGAGGCGCTTGTGCCCCCTGGCCAGTCCCTCGGAGAGCCCAGCCCGGCCAGCCCTTGGCGCTACCGGGGCCCTTCAAACTCGCCCCAGCCCCTTCCCCCTCCCCGGAGCGGGCCACGCACCCGGCAGCCCTACTGGCCCCGGGTGATTCAGCCGCGGGCTTGCAGCTCCCTCGGGTTGGGCCGGGCCGGCGCGCGGCAGGAGGGGCTGGCTCCGCGGGCACCGCAGGGCTGCGGGACCTGGCCCCGGGCAGGCTGAAGCGGTGCCGCGCTCACTGTGTGTGGGACTCTCCGGGTCCCTCTCCGCCAGCGGCAGCCTGCTCGCTGCTGGCTGTGGCATGCAGACGCCTGCTCTAGCCGGGCGGCGCCGGGAGCCGCGGGAAGGGATCCCCGGCCGGAACCGGAGCAGCCAGCGCCGCACACGCTTTCCCGAGACTCGGCTGAAACTCTCCAGCCGCTGCCGGAGTCACTCGCTTCACTTTCTGCCTTCGGCACCCGGGACAGCTCCACAGGGGAAGGGCATTTGTCGCCACCTGCAGGTGCGCGGCGTCGGGCTGGCGAGGATCGCGGCTTCCACAAACCTGGGTTTGCCAGGCGCCAGGCACCTGCTCTGGGAAGGGCTCGTCCAAGGCAGCTGGAACGTGACTTCTCCGCAGATCTCATCCTCGCTCCGCTTCGGTTCCCGTAGGAACTTGTTAGGGGTGGGGGAGGGAGTAACTTTGCATCTAATTGCCCTTCCTGGGGCCCTGGCAAGTGGCAGCGAGAGGTGCAAAGGTGGTTCGCTTGGAGCTAAGCAGAACCAGTCCCAACACGTGCTTTTTGTGTCTTATATTTCGGGGACTTCTGGGATTTATTGGCATGCAGATCACAATACATTACAAATTCCCCACGTTGCAGTTTATCAGGGTCCGATTTGAAGTTACAATGATTTGGCTCCCTATTAGATGACATTTTTTTTTTAAGTAACTGTTTGAATGAAAGGAACAAATTAGCTGCTGCCTGAATTACAAAGGAAAATAAATGCATGCAAATCTGGCGAGAGGCGTGGGGAAACATACATGCCTGGCATCTTCAAGATACAGGTAACGCTCTTTCTATTGAGTACTGTATTTTCTGAAATCAAAGTAAATGGCAAAGTATGTCCCGTGCTGCCAAATGAAGTGGGTATAAGCGCGCGCGCGCAACAGGTAATTCCCCTTACACTGTGTCAAATGATAGTTCGGTCATCAATGATCATGCCATTCCGGGAAGGCCAATCGACAGGTAGGCGAGCGATCAATAAAGTAACAAAAAAATAATAATAAAGAGCGGTCGGTAGACAGCAGTGTGGCGGTGCAGGTGTCTTGAGGCGTATTGTTTTACAATTCTGTGTCGAGCACTGGCCCCACTCAAACATTTCAAAGCGGCCATTCGCCCCCCGACCATTCATGCCATGTCAGCCAAAGCCCTGAAACCAAGAGGACAGTCGGTCCCAGTGCCCTGAAATCTGATGGCAGAGCTCTATTTCCCTCCAAACACAGAAGCGCTGCGCTATCTTTCTTCAAGTTGCATTACAGGAAATTACAATGCAACGAACTATTGCAATCACGATAAAAAATAACGGTACAGTTGCGCTTGATAAAAGAAGCAAAGGCTGGATCTGAAGGAGAGAATGAAATGAGAAAAATATCGCTGGGAACAATCTGAAATAAAAATAGTGTCAGACTGACAGATCGGAAACACATAGGTTAATAGCCAGTAAACATCCCATGCATTCGGCAGAGTAGGCGACAGCTTCTGACCACGGATCACATACAGAGTTTCATGACTGACAGTTTTCACTTGTGCTTTCCTGGGAAGATGACAATACTGGGAAGCTAATGTTGTCACTTGGCATGATTTCTAGCCTCTCCTCACACGATAATTTTAATGACTGGAAAGCAGCTTTCAGATTAGTTTGTGCTGGTGTCTTGCAAATGCAGGTCATTGCCTCAAATGATTTTTGACCATTCCCAAAGACATTACGTTTGTAATTAGGACCAGCGAGCCATATACACACACTCATACTTGTTAATCTGTACTTAAGGGGTGGTCCCCGCAGATACAAATGTGCGCATAACTTTACCAGGTGTGTGGATAACCTCTCTAGTTCGGGTGGGACTTCTAGTTTAGAGGAGAGGCAATGCGGCTACAGAACTTCACTTTTAGGATCCCCCGGGCGCGCAGAGCTGATAGGCAGACATTGGAGGAGCCCGCAATGTTTGATGATCAACTAAGGGGACATGCCTTGTGCCTCCGTATGAGAGATGAGGGGAAATAGGACATGGCAATATTTGATATTTGGGTCTGACTTACTTCTGAACGCCACAGTTTCGAACGCTATTCGCTAAGAACGGGGGAAATTCACAGCACACCTGATTTGCAGGGAATTAGATCTAGTTTAAAAAAAACAACAGCAACAAGAACCCTGTGCCTCTGGCTAAAATACATAAACAACGAGAAGTCCTGTGGCACCTTATAGACTAACAGATTTATTGGCGCATAAGCTTTCATGGGCAAAGACCATCTGAGGAAATCTGTTAGTCTATAAGGTGCCACAGGACTTCTCATTGTGCAGATTCAGACTAACACCCCACCCCTCTGATACTCTGGCTAAGCGGTTATTTTGAGCTAGCCTGAGCAAATGGGTAGAGCACAAAACTGGAAAGCAAGAAAACCCTCTGAATCCAGATTCTGCCACAGACTCCTTGTGCAGCTTTGGGAAGGTAACACTGGCTAGAATTGCCAACTGTCCCCCCGCCCCCGATCATGGAGGCTTCAGTTCAGTTCTGCCCAAACGTGAGGCAACCAGGGTTTGTTCCAGGGGGCACTGATCGCTGGATTGTGTTTTGAGGGAGGGGACAGCAAAAGCAATGAATGTTTCTGAAAACAGGTGTCTTCTCTACACAAACAATGGGAATATTTGCATTAAAAATCCCTGACTCTTTTTTGCATTTGAAATTTTTCACCCAGCTCTAGTCTTCACCTCTCTTACAGTCCCATCATTCTAATGGGCATGGATTGGGGGAAGCAAGGGGAGGCTAAGTTAAACTGTGGCCAATAGAGTCAGCCATCTCCAGAAGGAAAAAATGTTGCAGGGACATCTTACGCCTTAGCACTTTAATATTTGAGTATTTAACCCTGGGGGAAATTCTTCAATTTTTGCATTTGGAATCAGAGTAAAATTGCAGAATTCCCCCAGGATTGAATATTACTAAGCATGTATGTGCCTGAACAGTCCAAATGAGAGCTCCCCGCGCCTAGCCCCTCTACTGGTTTCCATGACCTTGCCAAAATGAGTCCTTGAAGGACACTGCTGTCATTGGCAATGTCCACCTGCACCATAAGTCCGTCTTCAGAGGAAGGGCACAGGCTACAATGAGATTATCCCATGTGGAGTTCCACTCAGGCTTCCATGAGATCCCAAGAGCAGCATGTTATATAGACTGCTCCCCAGGTCCGTCCACCTCCTTTTAACATGCCACTTCCCCAACCTAAACAGCCCTGCAGAGAAGTTGCTTCCTTTCCCTCCTCAGCCATTCCAGCACCCACAGAACACTGCCAAAGACTTGTCTTGCTCAGCCCTTGAATGTTTGCTCTGGCTAGGAATGAATGTGATTATTCATTTCATTTAAAAGATTAATAAAAAATGTTGGAAGGGATCATAGGCCATAGGATGACTCTCCCTTATGTCAAGAGCTCTCCAAAGAAACTAATATTATAGCATAACCCTGAGTGAGGACAATTTACACCTCCTTCTGCTGGTCCAGAGAGAATCTGGGACTCTCATTTTAACAACTGAAAATGACATAATAAACATTAAGCTAGAGTCTCAGGACTGGCCCTTTTGCACCTGGTGGGGAAAGGGCCACAAAGGTGTCATAAACCATCTCTGTGTTTTCCTTGTCTTCATACTGTTGCGCACAGGTCTGACCTCACAATGCAATTGCAATGATTTTAGAAGATACAATATGATGCTTGTAATTACCTTAGACAAAATACTCCCGGGTCATTTTTCTCATCTGACATTAACCAAATAAATCTTTATAATACGAGCTGGCTGCTACATAATTCTAGGGTAGATGACTATAGTAACACAACTTCTTGGTTGAATCTTCATTTTACTAGCTGCTAATTAAGATGACTGCACCTATTTCTTAATAAACATTCACATTCATCTTTTAAGAGCAAGTCATAAAACTGGTTTGCTATTAAAATTATTAATTCTTCTTTGTTTGAATATATACTCTCGCTCTCTCTCTCTCGCTATATATACACACACACACACACACACACACACACACTAGTAATTTTGCACGTAAGCTGTAGCTGGACAATTGCTAAAATGAGTATTCAGAATTAAGTCAAAGATTTATAAGAATGTTCTTTGTCTTCAATTTTTATTTTATTAATATCTCATCCTTCGGCTTCTCTCCCTCTCCTTTTTTTGCACAAGATTTATTTTTCTTATAAAACTATAAACTTGTCTGTATTATAAGCAAGAGGGACCTTTATACAAATGGCATGAAAAGGACCTTGAATAAATATTGGCTTCTAGATAATGATTTGTGAAGAAGTCAATAGGAATTGCCATTTCTGAAACTAGGAGTTGTATAGCAGCATTCAAAGGAGCAAAAGTAATAGAAAGAGAAGTGTAGGTGTTTTAGAGCACAATGGCAATTTATCATTTCCCTGGCTACATTTTTATAGGTCTCAGCTTTAGGGATGCAATAAAACACTAAACCAGTTTATCATTTTATCAAAACTAAATAAAAATTAATGTTCTTAAGTTAAATCACCAAAGCATATATGTTATTGGTGGCATTCTGCTACTGTCATGTCAAGGCTTTATGCAACATTGAAAGATTAAAGATGAATTATGTAGGATATTTTTTCTTCTTAATCAATGAAGATGTCTATTCCAGTGTTAAACAGCATTGCTTAGGAGGGATAAAGACTATATTATTCCATGTGTCACACAGAATTTTCCCAAAGGAGTTCAATGACTTAGTGTGTCAAGTCAAGTGTGTTTTTCCCAAGCAAAGGTTTATGTCAGTTTGTGAAAATTTGCTCTGTAATATCTTACTTAGCTATGAATAGAAATATTATTTTACACATAATCTATACAGTCTCCTAAAAAGACCACAGACTGCATTTTATGTGCAATGGTGGAAAAGTGTACTAGTTAAAAAGGTCACTCAATGTATATAAATTACATTTTAGGAAGGAATGAGCTCTACTGACTGAATTTATCCTTAATAAAGTTCTTGCCAGTCAATATATAATAAAATATTTGTTTTATGTATAAGTATCATTAATGTCTAATCACAGTGAAGACATGGTTTAAATTCCAAAGCTTACTGCAAATATAGGGAAAATTACTTTTCCAATTACATCTGGCAAGACCATCAACTAGTATTACTCTAAAAGTTGTACTAGTCCAACTGTTCATATGTTCATACTGTCAAAAATGTCACACTTGAGGTTCTTATAAATTAAAAGTACCTATATTATTGAAGAAATTAGTCAGAAACAATTTTCCTTCAGTTATGTCCATGATTCTGTTTCATCTCCAAGAAATGACAGTTTAAGCAATTAAAAGAACCCAGGGAATTCATATGTCACTTACTGCTCTATGCAGGAGACATTAATGCACACCTTTTCCATACTAACAAGTGCAACATAAAATTCTGAAATTAAAACAAAATCTTTCTTAGGTTTGTAAAATCATGTTTTTATATGACTGTCTTCATCTTTTCATTGTAACCTTTGTATTTCTCTCCTGGGACACAAACAGCTGGTTGAATCCCTTATATCACTTGAAACTGCTGGAAGTAGTTATGTAGTGAATGCCATGTAATTGCTTTGTGCAACATAACGTGTCCAGGGAATAAGTACAAAGCAACTGTATGCACTTCTTGGTTTTGCTTGATGCCTCCTGTAAAAAGAGCTGCACTTTTCATCTGTTCACAAAATAAAATCTGAGAGCATTGCTAACATGCTAGTGAGAATGTTCTGAACAGCACACATTTGTAATAGTCTGTTAGCCAGGCCTTCACCTCAATATTTTTAGAAGTCGTAGTTTATGGCCATTCTTATTAGATCATCAAAATGGATTGTACATAGCCTACTCATTTCAGGATCTTCCAATTTCATTTCAAACTTTTTTCCCTAGGTAATATTAATCATTTGGGACTAGCCAGTCCCTTTCCCCCTCTACCAGCAGATAAGGGGTGGCACACAACTGTCCAGCGTCAGAATATCCCAAAGAAAGAAGGAATTGTCCATCTAATAGGATCAATTCCTTCCCTGCTTTCTCCCTGTTTATGGGGAATAGCAGTTAGCTATTAGTCTTTACCAGTAGTTGCTTAGTTACCCTCCACCTCAGGACTAGCTCAGCTCCACCTGCCACTACAGTGGGGGTGGATGCAGAATCTCTTTCCACTAAATACCAGGCATAGCCCTGCTTTCCTCCCAAGCTTCTGCAGCAGATACAAATGGAAGCCATGTGTGGTCAAAAGTCACCAGCGTGGTGTCCTAACAGGTAACTTGCTCTCTCCAGGGTTGATAGCCATTTGGCGCTGTGTGTGTGTGTGTGTGTGTGTGTGTGTGTGTTCCCCCTGTATATTGCACTGGCTATGCACAGTTAACCAGCACCACAGACCCCCAAAGACAACAAAATCAGATAAAGGATGACGGCACCAAGCCAGGTTTATTGTCAACAACGCATGGTCCTAGTATCCAGCAGACTCTACCAGACCACTGACAATAGACCAGATCTTAAGGACAGCCCCCTTAAGATACATTTTTATATAAAGGTGTAAACACAAGCTACACGATACTTTTGTTGTATCAGGTTGCCACCCTCTGACATTACCTAGCTATCACCCATTATCATGTACATGGTGGCTTGATCAAAATATTGCTATCCATCATGTTGTCATGCTGGACCCTATCCTGAACCTGGGTCAGTATGTTCCTATTATCTGTGGTGAGTGTGTTGGTAAGAACATAAGAACGGCCATATTGGGTCAGACCAACAGTCCATCTAGCCCAGAGGGAGGGAACACAACAGGTAATCATCACGTGATCCCTGCCCTGTCACCCATTACCAGACAAAGAGAGGCTAGGGACACCATTCCTATGCATCCTGACTAATAGCCATTGATGGACCTAACCTCCATGAATCTATCTAGCTCTTTTTGGAACCCTGTTAAAATCCTAGCCTTCACCACATCCTCTGGCAAGGAGTTCCAGAGGCTGACTGTGTGCTAAGTGAAGAAAAACCAAGATGTTTCCTAATGAGGTCTTCTGTTACCACCCTCTGGAATGTGTTTATGGCCAGTGCCTATACCTCTTAGGTATGAGTGTTTCTGTAATATTAGCCCTGTTCTTGCCAACTTCTGTGAGCAGGGCCTGCCTTTTGCTCCTAGTTTCACTTTGTCTTATATTAGCAAAGTCTTGACCATTGCTGCCAAAGCCTCGACCATTGCTGCCAAAGCCTCAGGACTCACGCCAGGCTTGTGATGAGCTTATGTTTTAAGCCTTCTTCTTACTACGTTATAAAGGGGCATAAAGGCCAGCTTATTCCCTATCATGACCCAAGAACCACATAAATCAAACCACAATCAGAATTCAGTTTAACTAAAAATGTAACATTTTTTTCGTGGACTTGTCCAAATATAGTTAAATTGAAATTAATGCTAGAACATCAACCCATCCTATTCTACCTCTTCTACCTCTTTAAAAAGTGGTCAACATTGTGGTCCTTGACTTTGAGTTCAGGTTCTTTGCAGCTACATTTTATTTGCTTTCCATTTTCATTTTCTGCAGACCTTTCTGGTACAATTGGGAAATTAATGTGATAGGCTAAGGCTTCTTGGGAAAAAATGAGGAGTCAGATGGTGTTTTCTGCACAAACACTCAAATAAATCTGGTTTTGTTTATCTTAATGTCAGAACAAAATTGCCATCTTGGGGATAAATTATGTTTCATCCAATTATTACTGGACAAGGAGGGATAAAGAAAAAGATGTTTATAGTTCATTATTCTGGTGATAATATGATCCAAGGAAAATAATCTGCTTGGTTTCCAAACCAAATAGAACATGGTTCTGGAAAAGCAATATCTGAGAAATTGCTTGTATAGCTCAAAGGCCAGAAGGATTTTTCTGTTGAACTTGGGATTTATGGCCTCTAAACAGTGGTTAAAATGTTGTTGCTTAGTCTAATAACAAGTTAGTTAGAATGACAAATAAAATAGAAAAAAAAAATCAGGGGTGAAATCCTGTCTCCACTGAAGTCAACAGAAAAGCTGCCATTTGAATGAAATGGGGCTAGGGCATCACACCAGATGCCTTCAAACACTAAGTCAGATTTTCCTCTCAGCTACAGTGAGGGAAATCAATGGTCTTGAAATTCTTGAAATCAAAGTGGTTGCACCAGGTAACTGACAGAAGGATTTACCCCAGTAGCTATTCAGAGGTTCACAAGCACACAATCTGCTCTTAAGAGATGCCCTACCAGTTCAAACCAGTGGTCCATCTTTATATGACATTGGCTAGTGTCAGAAATTTCAGAGAAAGGTGTAAAGCTGTGTAACAGACAAGTATGCACTAATATCTCTATGGGCTATATCCCTAATCCCAGGCAATCTGAGACTGATATATGTTCTATAGAATAAGGGTTTAGAGGTATATACCTTATATACATTCCTCTTCTAGCTAATATAACTGAGAGCATTCTTCTCGGTGATATACAGTTCTTATTCCTTTTGGAACCCTCCTGTACTCTTGGCATCAGTGCCAAATTTGGCAGTGACTTCCACAGATTAATTATGTGTTGTGTAAAAAAAGTATTCCAGCTTTTCAGTTTTAAATTTGTTACATCTTAACTTTAATTGGATGTCCTTTTGTTCTTTCATTATGAGAAGAGGAGCATTGGAATGATCTTCTATATAATAATGGTAATTTTATATACCCCTTTTATGTTCTTTTTTATTCATCTCCTCTTTAAATTAAATGGCCCCAGTCTTTTCAATCTCTCTTCACATGGAAACCTTTACATCTCTCCAAGCTCTTTTTCTGAGCATCCCACTTACTGCCATGGTTTTTGTTGCAATGCTCAGAAACTCCATCCCAGAAGCAGTAAATTTGTGACTAAGGCTAAGGAGTTAAATCCTTCCCTTTTGAGGATAAACAAGAATAAGTGAAATTTTCATATACCTGTGCAAGACATCTGGGTAGCTAATTTACTGCTATTATGTTCTGGCTTTTCAGAACTATGTTGGCAGATGCTTCTGTCGGCAAAGTTTTTCACTCCTTCTAGTAGGACACCCAAGGCATGCATAGTCAAGTTTTAACTCCTATTAGGTGATGTATTATTTTCAGTTTTTCTAGTATGCTGCTCTCTAACTTTTAAATACACAGAAGGATTCCTAAGCCAATAATGCTGACCATTTTACTAAATCTAAATACCATTGTCTGATTAATTGTTAACATGCAGATGAAATAACAGGGCCCTCCTAGCAATTCCTAAAGAATATTCCTGAATTAAGAAGCTTGGAAAATGGTTAGAATTAATCCTTTAGGTGTATTAGACAAGATCCTCAGATGATGTAACCCCCACTGATGTGAAACATATAATTAACCGCTGGAACTCATTGCCACGAACAATAACAGAGGCCAAGAGCTTACTGGGATTCAAAAAGTAATTAAACATGTCTGTAAATAAACAAATATCCTCTGTTCCATAAGAAAGAGTGGAAAAATTAACACTGATTGCCACTGAGTTATGTCAATTTACAGCAGATGAGGGGTGGCTCTTTCAGATATTGCCCAGGTTTCTTTGTTAGCTGTGTGGAGGTAAGATGAGGCTGAAAAATCAGCTGTCAAAAAGTGTCCTCCAGGGTCTCTCTAGTATGCAATAGACTCTCAGTTATTCTTTAGCACATACTAAAGCAGCAATGGGCAACAATAGGCTAGCAGCAATAGGCTAGTGAGTGGGCTGCATGAATGGCCCTCCTTCATCTCAGTGGACCACAAGATTGTAGTAACCAAGGGTATGTCTAGACTACATGCCTCTGCCAAGAGAGGCATGTAAAATAGGCTACTTGACATAGTCAACGAAGCGGGGATTTAAATATCCCCAGCTTCATTAAAATAAAAATGGCCGCCACACTGTGCCGGCTCAGCTGATTGTCAGCACAGCGTGCGAGTCAAGACGCGGATCTGTCAACAGGGGAAGCCTTCGTTGACCGCACCCTTATGCCTCGTGGAACGAGGTTTACAGGTCTTTGGAATCTATGTTCACATGACAATGATTTTCTTCTGGGGCCCACTTAAATTCTCTCCAATCAGAGTGATTACTTGTACTGAAGATATGAGCCATGATTCAGCGAGGTATTTAAGCACTTACATTATGTTAGCCACTTCACGATGCAACAGAGCAACTGGGCCATTTAAGTATGCCTCTGAATTGGGACTCATACTCAGGAAAATACTTCTCTTCTCAAAACTGATAAACTAAGAATAACAGGTAAAATCCAAGCTTCGGTGAAGTCAGTAGTTTTACCATTGACTTCAGAGAAACCAGGATTTCACCCAATATGTATTTCAAATTGATCATTAATTGAATCAGGATCTTGTTCGTTTTTCCAGGACACCACAGATCTGAACTCCAGAAGTGTTTGCACATAATCAGCAGGTAAAATGCATAAATACATATTTGATTTTATCTGGAAGAATATGAAACTTAACAGGATAAAGAGCAGTAACAATATTTCTATTTCAAGAAATAACCTTGTTATTATTAATTTGGTTAATTTTGTTAGTTTATTTTTCACTTCCCAAATGTATATTAGATACTTTGAGTGATAACTATGTCATCACTTCTTCTGAAGTCTGGGTTAAGGCTCAAAAAACAATATGAGCCAAATCCTGATTGCCTGACTCATGAATGAAATTCAGTAAGGACAAGCCAAATACTCCATTTAGGAAGGAACAATCACTTGCACACATTAAACAGGAAATGACTGTCTAGGAAGGAGTACTGCACAAAGGGATCTACAGGTCACAGTGCACAACAAGCTAAATATGAATCAACAGTGTGACACTATTGAAAAAAAAAAGCAAACATAATTCTGGGATGTATTAACAGGAATGTTGTAAGCAAGGCATGAGGCCTCAACTGGAGTATTGTGTCCACTTCTGGGCACCACATTTCAGGAAAGATGTGGAAAAATTGGAGAAGGTCCAAAGAGCAACAAAAATGATTGAAGGTCTAGAAAATATGACCTGTGAGGAAAGATTGAAAGAACCGGACTTTTTTAGTCTGGAAAGAGAAGACTGAGAGGGGACGTGATAATAGCTTTCAAGTATCTAAAAGGTTATTACAAGGAGGAGGTGGAAATTATTTTCCTTAACCTCAGAAGATAGGACAAGACGCAATAGGCTTACATTTCAGCAAGGGAGGTTTAGGTTGGACATTAGGAAAAACTTCCTGATTGTCAGGGTGGTTAAGTACTGGAATAAATTGCCCAAGGAGGTTGTAGAATCTCCATCATTGGAGATTTTTATGAGCAGGTTAGGGATTGTCTAGGTGGTGCTT
Organism: Pelochelys cantorii; assembly: GCA_032595735.1. Lineage (NCBI taxonomy): Eukaryota > Metazoa > Chordata > Testudines > Trionychidae > Pelochelys > Pelochelys cantorii. The sequence goes on from CM064330.1 coordinate 40,474,506, forward strand.
GGTCCTGCCATAAGTGCAGAGGGCTGGACGAGATGATCTTTTGAGGGTCTTTTCAGTTCTATGATTCCATGAGTCAGGCAATCCTGTTTGTGCTGACTTGTCTGTCCTGGAACACACACTTCTTTTTACTTCGCAAGTACTCAAACCCTGTTCTTATCACAGAAAGATAAAACTATTATGACCAGGCATTGAGACTTTTGTGCTATTCCAGAATTATTTCTCAGTCAAACCAGAAACATTTGTGGGACTCAAGAAAGACAAGAAAATGTAGATGCCTTTTCATAAAGACCAGAACATCAAAAGTTGTTTTAATTATTTGTTTGAAGTATTTGTCTGAAGTGTTGCTGTAGCTGTGTTGGTCCAGAATATTAAAAAGAGAAGGTGGGTGAGGTAATATCATTTACTGGATTAACTTCTGTTCGTGAAAGAGGCAAGCTCTCAAGGTACATAGACCTCTTTTCCTTCCATGTAGCTCAAGAGCTTGTCTCTTTCATGAGCAGAAGCTGGTCCACCACAAGCTACTTCCCCCCATCTTCTCTTTTTAATCTTTTGTCCAGTTAACAGTGCTGGGCAAAATATGGCCATGGGGCCAGATCCAGCCTGCCAAGCCACCCGATCTAGCCCATAGACCACCCTGCCAGGACCCTCAGGCATGCAGCTGCTGTGGTTTAAAGTGCAGTCCGTGCAGCTCTCTGATTGACCTGGGGGATGGGGGCAGCACAAGCCTCTTCCCCTTCCCGGAGCTGAGAGCCATGTGGAGAGAACAAGCCTGCAGTTTAAAGTGATCTGGGGCTGCAGCAGGCACCCTGCCTTGGGGGTGCTGCAGGGCTCCTGCCTGGGAGATGCTTAGGTAAGTGCCTCCCAGTCAGAGACTGCCTCTGGCACCCCTGCCCCTCCTGCACCCCACTCTTTGCATCCAACAGGATCCCGATGGAGTTGACTGCAAACAGAATAGTTTTCTTGGAGATCTGAATTTCCAAAATCCCAGCTGCAACAAATTCTAAACAGATAGCAAAGCAGGTAGGGCTAAAACATTATTTAAGCTGATGATTTAGCAGTTGCCTCAGATGAACTATTATCTGCAATGGCTTCTCCAATAGTGTTGGACCCTGTCCCAAAACAGAGTTTCCGGGAGGAATGTCTCTGCCAAGGATTCTCTAGAGACAGTCATCTATGGATAGCATAAAGGTAATTGGTTGATTTATCTCTCTCACACAATGGATTTACATCAGCTTTAGTGCCAATGATTTTAATCTACTTAGTCCTCTATTACACCAGAGTAAGAAAAGTCAAGGCCAATGGTTACTGAAGACTTGAAAGGCAATTTCCACAAGTGGCCTAGTAGCTGAACAGGACTAATAGGCCTCAGGCTGCAAATCTACAACCTAATGGAACACTTCCTGCCTCTTCAAACCCTCCTCCTAATAAAAGTGGCCTGATTTCTGATAACATAGTGGTATAAATCTGGAGTAATTCTATTAGAAGTGCATTGGCATGAAGCTGGTATCAATTACATCAGGATCAAGCCCATAATATCCTGCGTGCAACTCTCTCTCACCAGTGAACCAGTAAGAGCCAGCGTCCTAAGACATTGTGGAGAGATTGGAGAGGGTCCAGAGAAGAGCAACAAGAATGATTAAAGGTCTAGAGAACATGACCTATGAAGGAAGGCTGAAAGAATTGGGTTTGTTTAGTTTAGAAAAGAGAAGATTGAGGGGGGACATGATAGCAGTTTTCAGGTATCTAAAAGGGTGTTATAAGGAGGAGGGAGAAAACTTGTTCATCTTGGCCTCTGATGATAGAACAAGAAGCAATGGGCTTAAACTGCAGCAAGGGAGGTTTAGGTTGGACATTAGGAAAAAGTTCCTAACTGTTAGGGTAGTCAAACACTGGAATAAATTGCCCAGGGAGGTTGTGGAATCTCCATCTGTGGAGATATTTAAGAGTAGGTTAGATAAATGTCTATCAGGGATGGTCTAGACAGTATTTGGTCCTGCCATGAGGGCAGGGGGCTGGACTCGATGACCTCTCAAGGTCCCTTCCAGTCCTAGTATTCTATGATTCTATGATTGTGCTATCATCGCTTCCCTTCAGTAAAGAAGCTGGCTTTAAACAGCCCATGGAGAAATATCAATAACAAATGTTCCTCATGGAAACATATTGACCCCAATGACAATTTAATCTGTGCATCTTGTTTTCCAAGGAAAAGTATGACAAGTGCAGAAAGCTGCCATCTATTTGGAATCAATGATAACAATAATGTCATCTGTAATAATGTAGTTGGCACAAAGGTTTCTGCCATGCCCAATTCTGAGATTTTGTATGTGTGAGAATTCGGACATCAGACAGCTATTAGTGCAAAATTGTACTTGCAGCTTTAGAAGCTACTGTTTAAAAATTTGAACCAACCAGTCTGGAAGGGGAAAAACAAGTGGATCGAGAAACACAGAAGCTTAAAATAAGCTTGGAGACATAAAAAAGAACTCTTGGGGCCTAGAATATGAAACTGGTGGGTGAAATCTTAGCTCTCTGAAATCAATGGCAAAACTTTCACTGACTTTAATAGGCCAGGATTTCACCCAGGATATTTTACCAAAATTGCCAGTTTGTCCCAGATATCTGTTTAAACTATTGACTCCATACAGTGGTCAGCAGCTTGTCTAGTCAGGGCTGAAGAGGAGTACTGTAACCCAGGTCAATTTATATACTTACAAAGATAAAATAGACATTATCTGCTGCAAAGAAATAAAAGGAAATGGAGCTGATGGGATGCTTTAAGCTACTACCAGGAAGTTTTTCTTTTTACATAAATAAAAAAGCACTACATTTATTATGACTGGCAAACAGGAGTTGCCTGTCTGACCTATTTTTAGAAACAACAGCAAGAAAAGGACCTTAGTCTCTAGGATCCCATTGAGAAACCAGCTAAAACCTGAGAAGAGAAGCAAAGAAGCAGGAAATAGAGGGGTCAGTTATTGAATCAGAGAATCATAGAAGATTAGTGTTGGAAGAGACTTCAGGAGGTCATGTAGTCCTACCTCCTGCTCAAAGCAGGACCAACCCAAACTAAATCATTCCAGCCACGGCTTTGTCAAGCCTCGCCTTAAAAACTTGTAAGGATGGAGATTCTATCACCTCCCTAGGAAACCCATTCCAGTGCTTCACCACTCTCCTACCCCTGGTGTACACTAGGGGATACATTTGAATTAAGATACACAACTTCAGCTATGTTAATTGCACACTCTCTCTTTGACTTGTCATAGAAGCAGGACTACCAGCATTGATGGGAGCACCCTCTCAGTTCAAATTAGCATGTCTTCACTAGACCTGCCAATTCAAACCCCGGAAGATCGACTGCAGCTGCTTCAATCTTATCTGTAGTACAGACATGATCCTAGTGAAATAGTTTTCCTACTATCAAACCTATATCTTCCCCACTGCAACGTGGAACGAGGTGTACCGGTAGTTCGAATTAGAGATCCTAATTTTTAACTACCTACTCCGTGCCGCATGTAGCCGTGGGCACGGAGTTCGACCTAAGGGGATTTTAAAATGGCGCCCACCCGGCAAGATGCAAATGAAGCCCAGGATATTTAAATCCCGGGCTTCATTTGCAACTTCGAATGCCTACATTAACCACCCTAGTTCGAACTAGGGTGGTAGTGTAGACATACCCTAATTGCCCGGATCGCCTCTAGAGCCCTTTTTAAATATTGGTGTCACATTGGCTACCTTCCAGTCATTAGGTACGGAAGCCGATTTAAGGGATAGGTTACAAACCACAGATAGTAGTTCAGCAATTTCCCATGTGAGTTCTTTTAGAACCCTTGGATGAATGCAATCCGGTCCCGGAGATTTGTTAACATTAAGTTTTTCTATTTGTTCCAAAACCTCCTCTAATGACACTTCAATCCGGGACAGTTCCTCAGATTCATCACCCACAAAGGACGGTGCAGATTTGGGAATCTCCCCAACGTCCTCAGCCGTGAAGACTGAAGCAAAGAAATCATTTAGTTTCTCCGCAATGGCTTTATCGTCCTTGATTGCGCCTTTTATAGTTTGATCGTGGAACTATAGTTTGTGGAAGACAATTCAAGAGCTACCATGCAAACCACACCATCTCCCAAATTTGAATCTTTTCTGATGATATTTTAGCCCTGCGATACTAAATATTTGAAAACAACAGTGAAGATCAATGAGAATTCTGCTTGGAAAACATTTAAAGATTAACCTAGCTCTCAGTCTATTGAGTGCAGATGTAAATTAGTCATTCATATACAGAAATAGCAAGAACAGCTTTCACACTGGAAAAGAAACAAGTCTTCAGTTCCCAAATCAAACCACAAGCTAAGTGATTTGACAGACTGGGGCTGATAAAACTCATAGCTAAGTTGGAAAACTATCAAAACTCCTCACTTCTTCTTGTGACAAATACTTGGATAAGCAGAGAAAACCAATATAACCAGAAACCTTAACCTTAGTGTAACAAACAGGGAGGCCCTCTCACTCGGGGTACATCTACATAGCAGTGTTATTTTGGAATAACTGTCAATATTCCAAAATAACAAAGAGTATGTCTACACTACAAGCCTTTATTTTGACATAATGGTGAGCTGGAGGACTTCTTACTCTGACTCCTGTAACCCTCATTTCATGAGGAGTAAGGGAAGTCGAAGGAAGAGTGTTCTTCCTTTGACTTCTTCCTGCTGTGTAGACAGCACCAAAAGCCAAAATAAGCTATTTCGACTTCAGCTACGCAATTGACTTAGTTGAAGTTGCATAGTGTATTCCAACTTTAGCCCTGCTATGTAGACATACCCTAAATGGCAAGCAGTTAAAGAAAGTGTTAATACCAGGGCCAAAGACTTATGTTAAATGTTCCTTAACTGGAGTTACAAAGATGTGAAATAAAAACCACTGATGAGAATTTATATAATCCAACAATAATGAAACTAGTAATGTAAAGAATAATCTTCCAATTAAAAAGGAAAAGAAAGGGCTTAGTGTAGGTGGGTTATAACACTCAGATGGAACATGCACAAGTATCAAAACTTTGGGGTAAAAGGTAGAACAAACTATGGCTAATTACCCAGTTCTCAAAATAAATGCTAAAGCATTTTCAAAGAGGATGATTAAGACACTGATGGTGAAATTACATCAAGGGAAAACTGTTCCAGTCTATATTCGGTAATCCTACCGCCTCAGCCCTGCAGGCACAGACAGCTCAACAAGCAGTAAAACTGGTGCAGGTTTGCTGGGTGGAAGGACCAGAATGCAGGAATCCCAGACATCACTGTGCTTTGCAGGGCCTTTGTTTCTCCATCAGTAGGTGGGTTTTGGTGTCATGACAGGATGGGGGAGGATTTTTGCCCCATGGACTTTCAACTATGCTGGAACCTTATGTGACCCTCCATGGGAGTGAGAGAGTCACAGCTGCTATGGGGGTTGCTGCAGCCATGACAATCTTTTTTGTAAGTGCTACGCAGCTGACTTCAATGGGAACAGAGTTAGGCCAACCCTGGGTCCTTTTGAAAATCCCACCTCACTGCTAAGGAAGTACTAACTGGGGAAGTGTGAGCTTTATATTATTGAATTATTATTCCCACTCTTACTTCCAGTATGAAAGTATGATATAATCCACCATCCAATTCTGCAGCTACAAACCTACGAAATAAGAACCAAAATGGGAGACCCAAGATCCAGTCACAATTACCCACTTACATTTTTATGTGCAATAGTCACATAGACACACATGGCTAGCTGCTGCCTGAATGTACAATTACACTTGCAGTTGACCAGTTTGTCTCCTCAGTAATTGCATGGGCAAATGTGGGTATATAAACTCATGGCTACTTTGTCTTGGACTTCAGGACTTTTTTTTATCGTTACAATTTGTCCAAAGAGACTCAGCATCTGACATTATCACTGCTAGAACTAATGAAAGCCTCTGGAATGATTATGATGCTGGACTAGGCCTACTCATATTCATTGCACTGTTCTATAGCCCCCTGTCAAACTGCTTCCAATCCAGAGTTGTATCCCCCAGGCATTTATGAACTTACGTTAAGAAGCATGTTTTATTCAATTTACTAACTGATAATCTGCAGAAAATGACCTAAATGGAAACTGGCTTGTCATTGGCTAGCCTTGATTGATTTAAACAGTGATGACTTTAGGTTCTAGTCCATCTCCCTCCCCCCAGCATACACACATGCCTGTGGCAGTACATCAGTATCACTGCCGGCCAACTGGAATACATCTTTCACTCCTCCAACATGTGAAAGTGTAATCTATTTCTGTCTGCCGAGAGGCACTAAGTGATTCTGGGTAGTTCTTCCTGGGCCTTTACTCTACAGCCCTAGGCAAGAAGAATTAGAAGCACTGAAGCGGAGCTGAAAAGTGGGGGAGTGACAAGAAAAACTGGAAGGGGTGTCTCAGGGTAATGGGGAATTTTGGAAACTTTTGCCAGGTTCTGAGTTTTGTGCAGAGCATCAGCAGGTTACGCTGTAAAACACTGCCAAAAACATATGGGAGAGAAGATTGTTTTATCTTTTATCTTAACAAATGGAATTGACTTTCCATTGATCATAGGGGTACAGGAATTTGTATGTTTTTCTTCAGCACTTAGGGCATGTCTACACTAGGAAATTATTTTGAAATAACTAAATTTGAAATAACTCCTGAAATAAGTATTCTGAAATAAGTTTATTGCACCAGGAAAGCAGGAGTACAGATTTCAAAATAACCAGCCTGTTATTTCAAAATAACAGGCTTGGTAGTGTGGATGCTCCGCTTATCATTTCAAAATAAGGGGGATTATTTTGAAATAACTCGCTAGTGTTGACCAGGGCCTAGAGGGGATTTTTCCCCAAATAACATGCTGATAGACAAAACAGGAAGTTGATTGAATTTGCTTGACATTAACATTGAACTTGACTTCAGATTAGAAGCCTTTGGCAGCTGGCTGCTGAGATCAGACTTCATTGAAATTAGCAACATTCACAAAAGAGAAAAATGTTTGGTAGATGGGTCTGATGAGATGGCCCCTCTCCCCCGTACATATTTATTGAAGTAGCTTCAATTTGTTTAGTTAAAAAACATCTTGTGACATAAAGGAAAGACACTTTTTTCATAATTTCAGGCCAGATGGGACCATTAGATCAGCCAGTCTGAGCGGCTCTATCTCACAGATCATTACACTTCACCCAGGACCCATAGATTGAGTCTGTGATGGGGTGTTCACCCTCACTTACCCTGAAACAGTTAAGGCAGACTGAAAAGGAGGCTAAGTCCCACAACAAGCTGCGCTTTGGGGGAATCAAGTGGCTCAGTAATCCTATGATTGAGGAAGCCCAGTTAAGGAAGAATAAGCTGCGCTGGATTTACAAAGGCATAATATTGGCAGAGGAAGGGAGGCTGCTGGGAAAGTCTACTGTCATGTCCTGGGAGGGTAATTTGGGGACTGCAGAGGTGTGTAGCCAGTAGCTATTTTCTGGGAGGAGGGAGCAATGAAGTTGGCAAACCCAGAGAAGGCGAGAATGCCAGAAAGTAAGAAAAGGGCTCCAGGAAAGGTAGTAAGGTCCTGGAGAGAAGAGACTTTGACTTCTGGTTAGGGGGACTCTTATACCTGGCCTGTATTTCCCTGCTAGCTCCTGAGGAAGTGGCACTATAAGACAGTGAGGGGGAAGATGAGCTGGGATTGTGGAAGAAACTCTTCGGTACTGCAAAAAAGGAAAACATGAGTACTGACCTGGCTGGAGGGCTAACTCACAAAGAGACAGCTCCTGGGGTGAGAGAGGTTGCAGGAGAGAAGGATAGAGAAATGGTGAGCAACTGTGGGATGGGGCATTGACCTCATGAAGCTAATGCCCAGAATGACCAGGAGAAGGCACTATCCTAGCAATGAGTAAAGCACTCTGTCACAGAGCCCAGTCCCTTGTGTTTTGACTAAAGAATACTGTGCCTAGCTAAAGCATCTCTTCCATAAAAGAATAAGGTCTTGATCTGAAGACATCAAGAAATACAGAACCCTCTACTTCCCTTGGCACTTTGTTCCAGTGGTTAATCACTGTTCTAAATTTGTGCTTAATTTCTAAATTGATTTTGTCTGGCTTCAACTTCCAGTCACTGGCTCTAATTTATGGGGATTAGAATCTTCATAATTTTCTTCCTTCCAGTGTTTGTTCTGGATTTTTAGCTTGAGGATATGTCAAAGGACATAGGTAATGTATTTTAATAGCTTTACACCAATATTTTCTCCCTATTTGAATATCTCTTTGGAAGTCTGCAGTACATTTCCTCACTATTCTCTTCCCTTTTCCCCTCATTTATCAGTCATGCACTCTGCTTTGTTGTTTTAGGGCTTCTCACAAGCACTGAACTGCTTCCACGGATTTCATTGTGTCGAGTGAAAAGTGTGTAAACAGCCATTCATTTTTTAAAATAAAAACATTAAAAATGACTCTGCTTTTGCAAGGAAGAAGAGGCATTTCATGTTTTAAATCTCAACAAAAGCCTTTCAGCTTGTGATGCTATAATGAAATGAAAATGAATTCCACGTTATTGCACACTATAGATACATATTTAGCCCGTCACTTTTGTTAACAAGTATTTTGGCAGCGCTCAATATTCATGGAGGTTAGGTCCATGTTCTATTAGCCAGGATGGGTAGGAATGGTGTCCCTAGCCTCTGTTTGTCTGAAAATGGGAGACAGGGGAGGGATCAGGTGAGGATTACCTGTTATGGTCCCTCCCTCTGGGGCAGCTGGTATTGACCACTGTGGACAGACAGAATACTGGGCTAGATTGACCATTGGTCTGACCCAGTATGGCCGTTCTTATGTTTAAATTATAGAGATCACTATATGCAGTGGCTTCTGAATCAGATAGCAGGACATATTTATGTTAAGATGGGGGTGATAGTCTTGCTGGGCCCCTGGACAAGTTTGGGGTGAGGAGCTGGCTCTGCACTCCCAGGCAGGGCCTTGGGTGAAAGGGAAAGGGCTGGAGTCAGCCAGCCCTCAGCACCGCCCAGAGCATGCTGCCCTGGCTCCCACAACTCCCAGCCAGCCCTGCCCAGAACATACCACATACCAGCAGCAATTTAAAGGGCTTGGGACTTCGGCCAGCAACAATATTGCAGGAGCAGTGGCAGCATCCAGGGGCCTTGGGCCCTTTTGAATTGCCAGGCCCTGAGGCAACTGCCCTCATTGCCCCCCTTGTCAGCAGGCCTGATGCTAAGCAACACCAGAGCTGGCGTACAAAGGGTAAAACAAAGGTATGGGTTGACCTAGTACTTAATGGAGTGCCATGCCATACCAGCACAGAGACCTGTTCTTCCAAAATATAGGTTTTTAAAAAAAGTCTCCATTTGTTTCCAAGAAAACCTGTTGAATGTGAATGAAAGGCCACACATGACTGTGTTAGTGAGTCTGTAAGGAGACAGACTGAAACAACAGCTCCTCCTCTCATGAGGTTGTGGTCTCTGAAACCTAACGATGACAATTTAAATATCAACATGCATAGCTGTATCACTGCAAATCATTTGAGGAGAAACAGCTGCTGTATTAGGAACACCTGCAACTATGTATTGAGTTACAGCTTGTGGGAGAAGTTTGCTTCCTTTTTTGCTTTGTGTTGCCCCCTGGGTAAAGTACTTATTCTATTAACTGATATCTACATGCAGCATTTAGAGCTCAGAAGTCTCTCTCTCTCATATGCTTGAGTGCATATGCTTTCATTGTCTGTTTCAGTCTGACCTTGTCGCCTGAGAATGGAGGGCAGGAATCCTTTCTTTGAGTTAGGAACTGTTATAAGAGCAAGGTCCTACATGACTCTTCAGCACCAATTATGAACTTCTCTTTTCTAGTGCTAACTGAAATAGATGATTTATGCTGTTCTTTTAATTTCTCAAATAATTAGTGTTGGCTTTTATCTTTGTCAAAGGCAAATGTTGTCTAATGGTTGAAGTAAAGCTCGCTTGCACAGGTGCACACTCTTTCTCATATGCACGTCTATATCGACCCACCCTAGTCTGAGAACTCTCTCTCCCTGGCACTGGTACTGCTGGGTAGGGTCAGACCAAGAGTTCTATGCAGGCCCACTGATAGTAATTTTGGGGCCCAGAGCAAAATAGTCAATGGACCTTCTAGAAAAGGTGGGTGTAGCATCCCATACAGTTGGGCCCAAAGGAGTCTTCTCTTCTTCCCAGTCTCCTACTGTCTGTGTTTCTGTGGATCATTTTCTCTAACACACATTTATCAGCCACAGAGATCCTAGCTTTCAGCTCTTCCCTGTAACTTCCATCCAGCTTCCTTCCCCCCACCCTCTCCTATGGGTCTGGTGCAAGCTCCAGAGATGCAAAGGAACTTGTTTGTCAGACCCCACCCATTATATCTCCAAAGGAGTTTCTTTCCATCAGCAATTGGGAGGAATGAGGCAGAATAAACAGCAGTTTCTGTAACTGTGTCACTACCTTAAGGCTCCAATGAACACTGTAGGTTCCAGACATCTGTGTGTCTTCAGGTAGTGACACAGTTACAGAAACTGCTGTTTATTCTGCCTCATCCCCCAATGGCTGATGGAAAGAAACAGCACTGAAGAATTCCCTCTCCCCTTCCTTCTCCAGGCCAAAGGTAACCTGAAGCACTAGTAAAAAGGGGAAATCTGTTTTATTCTTATTTATAAAAAAGGTATTTCTAGACAAGTGGTCAAAAACCTAGGAATGTGTCTGTCACAGGCTGTATCAACCCCAAAAGGGGCCTGAAGGGGTTAACCTGGCTCAGCTGGCTGAGGAGGCCCCACCCCCACAGTCCTGCTGGGCATGCTCCAACTGGAGGCTGGCTATAAAGGACTCTGGAGCCCCTCAGTCTGGGATGATTGCTGCAGGAGCAGTAACATAGCTGGCCTAAGCAGTGGCTGCCAGGCTGAGAGGAACTGTGGTAGGAGTCTCCAGGCCTGAGCAAGAAGATGGAGAGGATTTCTTACAGGGTATGGGTAGGAAGTAGCCCAAAGCAGGGAATTGATCCCTGGGAGCTTGGTGTGTTACAATGAGATTCCCTGCTGAGCTAGCAGTGGACTGTGCCACTGCTGACAGGGCCCTGAGCTGAGACCTGGTGGAGAGGGAGGGCCGCCCCCACCCCCTGCCAGATACCACCATGCGGCATTGACTATATTGGCTCTGAGGCTGTCAGGCTATACTGTGTATTGACTCTGTGTCTGCTATGCTGTGTTAACCCTGAATGCAGGGGGATTGTATGTGGACTCAGTGGCTGCTGGACTGGACTGTGGATTGACTTGGTGGCTGCTGGGCTGTGTTACCCTGAACATGGGGGGGGGGGGGACATTTAGACTCTGGCTACTAGGCCATGTTACCCTGAATGCAGGTTGCAGGGCACAGACACTGTGGCTGTTAGGCCACTCTATCCCAAGTGGGAGTCTCAGGAGCTGCAGCTGAACTGTCACCACCCTTTCAAGCAGATGGATGAGGTATCCCTTGACAGTATCCAAAGGTACTTGACCATGCAAACACCATAACTCTCCCCACCAGGACTCAGTGGGGAGCTATTGTGGCTGCAATTATTTATGCATTTGCATTACAGTAGCACCTATGGGCCCAACTGAGGTCAGGGTGCTATACATGCTCATGGGGACAGTTCCCTGCCCTACAGACACTACAGTCTAAACAGGCAAGACAAACAAAGGAAGGACTGATAGCCTGAATTTCCTGTCTGTAAAATGGGGGTGAGAGAGATTGATTTACCCAAGGTGGCAGTCTGTCCCCCATCCCCTGAACCAGAACCAGCCCACAAGCAGCCAGAAAATTCCCCTGCAATGGGCATTGTGCCACCATAGGAAGTGCTACACTGCCCCCACTGCACGTTCTGGCTGTGGGAGGCAAGAAGTCTAGGGCAGAGAACTGAGATCTTGAGTCTGGCCCCCAGCATTTTTTTTTTGCCTCTTTGCCCCCCAGTTGTCCTGTGCCTAGCTCAGCTCTTTCCCTTCTGTGCTCTCTCCCTTTCCTCAGCCTGCCCCCAGCAGTCCTGTGCTCCCCACCCTGGCACAGCTCTTTTCTCCCAGAAGTCCCTGCCTACCACTGCCCCCCACCCCTCCATTCTTCTTCCTTCCCAGCCCAGTTCCTCCACCCACCTCATAAGAATATAAGAACAGCCATACTGGGCCAGACAAAAGGTCCATCTAACCCAGTATCCTATCATCCAACAGTGGCCAATGCCAAATGCCCCAGAGACAGTGAATAGAACAAGTAATTGTCAAGTGATCCATCTCCTGTCATCTATTTCCAGCCCCTGCCAAACAGAGGCTATGGACACTATTCCTACCCATCCTCGCTAATAGCCATGGATGGACCTAACCTCCATGAATTTATCTAGCTCTTTTTTGAACCCTGTTAAAGTCCTGGTCTTCATAACATCCTCTGGCAAGGAGTTCCACAGGTTGACTGTGCATTGTGTGAAGAAAAACTTCCTTTTGTTTGTTTTTAAACCAGCTACCCACCTATCAGCCCTCACTCCCAGCAGTCCTATGCCCAGAACTACCCCAGAGCTCAGCTCCCTCCTCTTCCCAACCTAGCTTTCCCCTCCCCCCTCACTCACATGGTTACAAAGCTGCAGTGATTGCTGCTGCAAATGGTCTGGCTCCTCTTCTCTCTGCCCCCCCCCCACCAGTTCTGCCTTCCCAGCACTGCTGGGGGCTGCTGTCCTGACTCACCCTCTGGCTGTCCAGGGCCCCTCCTACCCCAGGACTGCCTGGTGGGTGCACCACCTGCCACTCTGTGCTTCATGGTGGGTGCTGGGACTTGGGAGAGTGCACCTAGGAGCACTGCAGCCCACTCAGGCTATATAAAAGGGCCAGGCTCTCCCATCTGCCACTACTGCAGCAGTGAGCAGAGGACCATGGGCCCTTTTAAATTGCCACAATTTGTAAGATGAGCAAAGGCAAAAGAGGTCCATAGATTTCCATTAGTGTCTCCTTCCCTTCCGCCCTAGAAAATGTTAGTGTTCTTAAAGGAGCAAACACTGCATTTACAGATTTACATTTCTGGAACTACACCTTGTAAAACAAACATAATAGTATATTTTTCCAATGTGTGGAATAAACACACGGGGCCATATTAAGGCCAGGTTCACATCTGTTTCTACTAATAGAATGCCAGGAGCAGGTGGTTGGAGGCAGAATGTCAGGTGGAGGCAGAAAGTGGTGACAACTCGCTTTCCTCTTTTTTGGGGAGGGGGGCAGGGAAGAGAGATGCACCTAGGGAGCCAACATAAACCAAAACATTAAATGCACTGAGAGGGAGTAGGTGCAGCTAAGGTACCTGGGAAATATGCTGATTCAGCTTATCCCATAATGACCCGCCCCCCAGCAGCAGTACAAGAACAATTTTAAAAGTGGACGTTCTGAGCCCCCTTGACCCTATCCACCGCCACCCCGAGCTGAGGCCAAGAGCAAAGCCTCTGCATGTGAAGCCAGCAGGCAGGACCCTGACCCTGGATGCTAGATTCTTGGCTGCTGCCCAATGCACCAGGGGCTCTGCTGCTTCCCAGCACATGGGGCTCTAACCAGGACCCCAGCATGTGGGGCTGGCAGCAGCTGATTGCCCAGCATGTGGGGCTGGCAGCAGCAGGGACCCACATTGGTAGGCCAGGCACCATGGGGTGCTGCAGCACCCCCACATACACCTATAATTCCTGCATCTTTGTTCAACACGTTGTTGAATTGCCTTTTCCCAGTATAAATCCCTACAGTGAAGGCAGGTATCAAACTCCCCTTCCTGCCCGTCTGATCAACTCCCACATATACCTGGGCTAGCAAGCTAGCTGAACTGGTGTAAATTACAACTGTCTTCCCAGTTTCAGAATATAGCGTGCCATATAGAATATTTTATTATCCTTATTTGTTGCTTTGAAGCATCCCAGTTTTTCACTGCAGAGTTTCTGAAATTGATTCCATCAATTTTGTTCAAGCTCCTTCATATTCCATTAGCATCTGCCCTTGGAATGTATAATTTTTATGAATAGATCTCTGCATACATCTTATGTTGGATTATGCTTGATTGCTTGCCTTAAAAGTTCACCACAGTCACTGTCACTTACTAAATCTGGTTTGTTCCTTTGGATTAAGTCAAAATAGTTTTTAATTTCACTGGTTGCTCAACAAACTATGAAAGAAAACGGTTTTGCAGTGCATGCAGAAATATGGCTGTTTCCTTTCCCATTTTGTGGTTTTTAATGCAGGCACATTCAGAATGATTGAATTCTTTACAGACAAATGATTATTAGGGATACAAAATCCCAGTTAATTAGTTAACCAGCTAAACACAGACCATTTGGGGGCTGCCGCTGCTGCTTCCCACCTCCAGCCATGCAGGGGCCACCACTGCCTGCTCCTCACCCCCACATGTGGCTGTTTCTGGTACTGGTTAACCATTTACATCCATAATGAGTATTTGTGTTTTTTCACTTTAGGAAATGTTTACATACTCTCCTGTGCTTTTTGCCAAGTTACACTTGCATATATGTATATTTATTATGTATGTTTAATGTGCACACATGGTATTTGTGTCTACATGGGTATACATCCTTGTACATATGCATTGTACATATTTATTATTTATTTATTTAAAATATATTTGCCCCACCTCTATATTTAAAATATTCAAGGTGGCTTACAAAATTTTTTAAAACACAATATAAATATATATTAAAAAATTAAAATACGAGACCCCAGAGGGACATAAAACCTGCTAAGACATCTCAAGAGGAGGGGGACAGACACACACATACACACACACACACAGATTCAAACACCAATAGAAATGCGAGTAAAAGGGGTGGCTTTAGTCTGACTGCAAAACGTAATTCACATTTTATATATGCATATATCACCTATATAAATTTATCAGTGCAGACTGATACGACTGGAGTGAATATGTGGTAATTATTGGAGGTGATGAGTCATCTCTTGGATAAGCCACAGTCATTCTTGCACTAAGCTCCAGCAAATCCACAAGCCAGGAGCTGGTCTGGTGACTCTCCAGACAGACATATAAACTTCACAGGTGAAAGAGCCACTTAGTCTGCCCAATATCACTTCATGGCTTCAAACTCTCCCTTGCCTCACAATGGAGACAGATCCCACAGGCCTGTTCCAATTTCAGCCTTGTTCCCAGACCTGCCCTTAGTCCAGGCTGGCGCTCAGCCCCATTCTTGCTTTTGTTCCAAACCTGCTCTTGGTTCCTGTTTCTGACTCTGACCCTTTGGCTTTGGTTCCTGACCTGACTGCCACTGCTCCATCCACAAGCCTGACCCTCCATGCTCAGTTTCTTTCTTAAAAAATTTTATTTTTCTATAAAACATAAACACATAATGAAACAAAATATAAATCCTGGAACTAGCATATAAATAACAAATTTCAGTGCTCAGTATATCTAAAAGCTGAAATAAAAAACAAAACCTGAACCTGCAGAGGTCATTCAAGCATCTATCGTTGAAGTGACTGAACAGATAAATGAGAATATAAACAATGTGTATTCGACTAATATACACTAAATTACGAAAGTATCAATACTTTCATGTGCCCAGGCACCCCATTTTCCCAGGAGTTTCTATTAGGCAGTCATTGTTTTCCATTTAATGCAGTAGTAGAGAGCTTGCTACACCAATCTGCGTATGAGGGAGGAATTGCAAATCTCCATTTTCTCAAAACAACTGCAGTTACTGCATTTTTTTGTTAACTAGCAAAACCACCTCAGGCAGCACCCCTGAAATACACAAGCTTGGAGATGCAAAGAGAAAGCAACACTTAAAATTTCTGAGAGCACTGAATATACCATTCAAGAATACATACATTATTTGACAGAGCGGATGTGTCATGATCAGGAGAGATGGCCAGCAGCCTGGGGACTAAGGGGTTAACTATACCTAAGCCAGGTAGAGTCAGCCAATAGGAATGTAGGTAGGAATTTCAAACTGGGACAAAGGAATTTTTGGTTTTTCCCTCCTTTGTCCCTGGGCAGTTTCTCTCCAGCTACTGAGGAGGACAGACACTATGTCTCCCTCCAGGAAAAGACTCTTCACTATCTATAAGTACGGTAAAGTTTAAATAAATCTGTTAGGTTTTATTGTTTTCTGGTTTGGGAATGGGAATCTGATGTCTGTGCATTTAAAAATGAGGTTTTCCTCTACTTTGTAACTAAGTTTTGGCCCCTGGTGGAATCCCCCCCATGAGTATATTAACTTGTGACTTTTTCATCTAGTCATTATGCTTGCAACAGAAATATTGTGGTGATAATAAGTTCTTTCTCTTTTCTTTTTATTAACCTGGTACTGGTTAATTTTTGTGCCCTGGTTTTTACTTTTGGGGCTGAGATTTTCCAAGTGGTCTCTCCCTGGTTTCTTTATCACTATTTGGGTGGTAGCAGCAGATTTTTTTATCCCCCAAATCTAGGTTTTTAAGATTTGGGGGGGGAGTTTTATACCAAAGCCTGGAAAGATAAGGTTTTGGGGTACTTTTGCAGGCCCCCCACTTCTGCATTTATCATGCCAGAGTGGGGAAGGAGCCTTGACAGGATGTGTGAACGATTGGCACATGGCTGTTTGGCAACACAGTGAATGTTGGAAATGCAATCTAGCCTTAAATGTTTTGGAGTCCAGTAGTACCTGTTTAAGAATCACAAGGATAAGGAACTTGAAATATCTTTTGCATTAAGCCAGATAGCCTCCTGGCTTTCTGTTGTGGTGATAAAGCAAAGCTCTTTTCCCCATTTTTCTTTAAGATTGAGATTGAGAGTAATATAGAGAAGTAAACCAGCTGTCAGTAATTACTACAAAGTGTCTCTTGTTTCCCTATTTCTTAACATGTTCTTCTAGAGGTGAGAGTTGAAACAGACCATTTGTCCCCATCGTTTCATGAATCTTCTATCATAGCTGCTGACAGAAAAAACTGTGAGGCAGTGGCAGCTGGTATTTGTTACAGTGGCCTCCTTTGATTACATGTGTATTCTCTTGGATTATAGTTTTAATTTTTAATTCTTTTTATTCCGATTTTTTCATGAGGTTGGCCTGATCATGAGACATGGGTTATCTCACAGTGGTGCAAGAACAGAATTAGTAAGATTGGATGCTGTAATCATCATCTTCACATCTTACAGTATTCCCCATATAAATGCAAAAATTGGCTTTTTTTCCTTAGTGGTGGATTACCTCTTAAATTTATCAGTTGCTGTTTGTTGTGTGTATGTATCCACAATTACAGTTGTCATTACACTCAACTGAATAGATAGAATCAAAAGTAGACCTTCTTACAGTCTAATAATACATGCAACGGGAAGTCCCGTGGCACTTTATAGACTAACAGATTTATTGGTGTGTAAGCTTTTGTGGGCAAAGACCCACTTCGTCAGATGCATGTAGTGGAAGTTTCCACTACATGCATCTGACGAAGTGGGTCTTTGCCCACAAAAGCTTATGCGCCAATAAATTTGTTAGTCTATAAGGTGCCACATGACTTCTCAGTCTGAATCTGCATAAACAACAACACGGCTACCTCTCTGATACTAATAATGTAAGGACACATTTTTATACAGTGAAGTCTGAAACTTGTGCAGCTTTTTATATGTGCACTTGCAGGCCTACTTCTATGTGCACAGGAAGGATAATTAGAGGCACAAATGATATTCAAGCACCTAACTGTCCATTTGCCAGTGTAAATGCAGTATGGGCTCAGATACAAACAGGCCTGCAAATGCATACTCAGAACTTGATGTTCTTTAGTTCATACTTTGTCCATAATGTCTCAATTATGTTTAGACAAGTTGCAGTTACCTCACTTCTTCTTTTCTTTAAATGCTGTATGTTTTATATTTCTTTAACTTATGAGCTGAAACCATTAATGAATTGTACCTTGGCCTTCTAAGGCTTTGCAAAGAGATTGAGTGTTGAAGGTGGGATCATCTCAGGTTCTTCACTAGAAGGAATTCTTTCCTTCATCCCCACAAGAAGTGGGGTCTACCTCCTTAATATTCATTTCTTTATCCCTGGACCAGAAAGAACCCTCTATAGGCCCGCATGTTGGGAGGTAACAGAAGAGTTAAGAGGGGGATCATTACCATCTCCAGCAATTATCTGGGACTCCAGGCAAAAGGGAACATAACCCCAGTCTTTTTTACATATTGTGGACCCTTCTCTATGCTGTGAAGTTCAGGTGAAGAATAATAGCAAAAGGCAGCAAAGATAGGGTGCTATGATTCATGGTTTATGAGGCTGGTATTATTCCTTGAATTTATGTAAGATGACTTAAAATCTCAGACAGGTTCTATGCTTCACCCTCTAAAACCATTTATCCTTTCTTTATGCTAAATGAATCACACAGAACTAGCACAGTGATGCAATATGGAATCACTATATTAGTTGGTGCCCAGATGCCACAATGATCGGCGGACTAGAAATGTATAGCTAGGGTGTTGTAAAGCTATCCATAATACCATAATATACAGTACAATTTATACCTTATGGGCTTTATTCCCCATTTCACTGTGCTTAGCATATTCATGTACACTTGTACAGAGTGAGTGCAAAAATGATTCCAGTTCAGAGCCATAACATTTTATGTCCACTCTGTTTAGGTGTAAACCAGTACTCAGTGTAGAAAATAGTGCATCCCGGACTATATATATATAAAAAAAGAACAAGTTAAAAATCACCTAGAAAAGTTAGATGCCTGCAAGTCACCAGGGCCTGATGAAATGCATCCTAGAATACTCAAGGAGCTCATAGAGGAGGTATCTGAGCCTCTAGCTATCATCTTTGGAAAATCATGGGAGACGGGAGAGATTCCAGAAGACTGGAAAAGGGCAAATATAGTGCCCATTTATAAAAAGGGAAATAAGAACAACCCAGGAAACTACAGACCACTTAGTTTAACTTCTGTGCCAGGGAAGATAATGGAGCAAGTAATTAAGGAAATCGTCTGTAAACACTTGGAAGGTGGCAAGGTGACAGGAAACAGCCAGCATGGATTTGTAAAGAACAAATCATGTCAAACCAATCTGACAGCTTTCTTTGATAAGATAACGAGTCTTGTGGATAAGGGAGAAGCGGTGGATGTGGTATACCTAGACTTTGGTAAGGCGTTTGATATGGTCTCGCATGATTTTCTTATCAATAAACTAAGCAAATACAACTTAGATGGGGCTACTATAAGGTGGGTGCATAATTGGCTGGATAACCGTACTCAGAGAGTAGTTATTAATGGTTCACAATCCTGCTGGAAAGGTATAACAAATGGGGTTCCGCAGGAGTCTGTTTTGGGACCGGCTCTGTTTGTTTAATATCTTCATCAACGATTTAGATATTGGCATAGAAATTACGCTTATTAAGTTTGCAGATGATACCAAGCTGGGAGGGGTTGCGACTAATCTGAAGGATAGGGTCATAATTCAAAATGATCTGGACAAATTGGAGAAATGGTCTGAGGTAAACAGCATGAAGATTAGTGAAGACAAATGCAAAGTGCTCCACTTAGGAAGGAACAATCAGTTTAACACATACAGAATGGGAAGCGACTGTCTAGGAAGGAGTATGGCAGAAAGGGATCTAGGGGTTATAGTGGACCACAAGCTGAATACGAGTCAGCAGTGTGATGCTGTTGCAAAAAAAGCAAACATGATTCTGGGATGCATTAACAGGTGTGTTGTGAGCAAGACACGAGAAGTCATTCTTCCGCTCTACTCTGCGCTAGTTAGGCCTCAGTTGGAGTATTATGTCCAGTTCTGGGCACCGCATTTCAAGAAAGATGTGCAGAAATTGGAGAGGGTCCAGAGAAGAGCAACAAGAATGATTAAAGGTCTAGAGAACATGACCTATGAAGGAAGACTGAAAGAATTGGGTTTGTTTAGTTTAGAAAAGAGAAGATTGAGGGGGGACATGATAGCAGTTTTCAGGTATCTAAAAGGGTGTCATGAGGAAGAGGGAGAAAACTTGTTCATCTTGGCCTCTGAGGTTAGAACAAGAAGCAATGGGCTTAAACTGCAGCAAGGGAGGTTTAGGCTGGACATTAGGAAAAAGTTCCTAATTGTCAGGGTAGTCAAACACTGGAATAAATTGCCCAGGGAGGTTGTGGAATCTCCATCTGTGGAGATATTTAAGAGTAGGTTAGATAAATGTCTATCAGGGATGGTCTAGACAGTATTTGGTCCTGCCATGAGGACAGGGGGCTGGACTCAATGACTTCTCGAGGTCCCTTCTAATTCTAGTATTCTATTATTCTATTCTATGATTCTATGTTTTTACCCTTATGTGCTGGAATTCTTTTTAAAAGAACCCCAAGAATTTCCATCTTTATTGAATTTCATTACTACTTAAATATGTCTGCAAATCATATCCATCTAAAGACTGTCAGGCTTATCGAGGAAGATGAAACACTTAAGGATGACCAGCAATGTCTTTTGAGATAGCACTCTTTCAAAATTGCTACCCCAGTATTTCCTAACTGTAAAAATAAAACTCACCCTCATGACCACACTTACCAATGGTTCACACAACTTTATCAGAGCCTTTCACACAGATTTATCCAGTTATTCCTCTTAGGACAGTCTCTGTAATGGAAATAACTTTCAGTAATTGCTTTCATCAAAACCATCACCACTGCATGAAGTTTTTGTAATAAAGCCCACTGAAGATTGTACAGCAGGCTCCAAAATATTCAGTTTCAACTGAGTGCAGTGGGAGCAAGTATTGTAATGTGTATGGAGAAGACATCACAGCTCCGGAGCCAATCTTACAGTGAACAAAACAATTAAAAATAAAAATCAGTTACCAGGCTAAAGACTTGCCTGTCAAACAGATTAACCCTTATACCTCTCCATGACCATGCATTGCAAAAGAGACAATTTCCAGTCTAATCCAGAACAAGGATCAAAATCCAGCATACTGTAATTGGTGGGGTAGCAGAAGGAATGAAGGGCCACTGTATTATCTAAAAATCAATCCAGCATTCATAAAACCAGAACCACACTGCTCACCAAAAGGACACTTCATTTCAATTCTGTGCCTATCCCCCTTCACCTCTCTCAAACCACAGGCACCAGCGGTCCAGCTACTAAGGGAGGGAGACCCATTATAGTGCTTCCCCAACTGCCTGCCTAAGAAACATTCGTTCCTTAACATGGTGCACTGTCCATGCACAAGAGAGGCAGCAGTTCTATGGCTATGGGGGGAGGGGCAGTCCATTCAGGGTACGTCTACACTGCAGCTGGGGGCCAGTCTCCAAGCCGGGCTTGACAGATGCACACTAGTGTACTAAAAATAGCAGTGTGGTCCTGGTGCCACCAGCAGAGGCTTAGGCTAGCCATCTGAACTCCAGCCCACCCTGCCTCTAGAGTGTGAGCTCAGAGACCTAGTCCAAGTCTCACTGGTGCCACAACAGCCACGCTGATATTTCAGTGCACCAGAATGATCCCCATTGCCCCAGGTATGTCTGCCTACCCACAGTGTGGATACACCCTTAGAATCCAAGCAATATGGGCATGTCGGGGGGGGGGGACGGTAGATCCTGTGGGGGTCTGTAATGCCACTGGATTCCTTGAAGGCCTGCTCCATTATCCACTCAGACACAGCTGGTGCTTTACATAATCCTATTGGCATTGCAATGCATGGCCAGCAGCCCTTCCTTGGGGCAAAGGCAGTTTGCACTCAGGGTCGTCTTCTCCCTCAGCTTGCCAGTACCCATGTTGGAGAGCCAGCAAAGTGAACTGCTGGCAGCTGCTCGTGCCTCAGCATATTGTCAGTGCAGGAGATGGGGTGTGAATCCTTATGGTCACTTTCAAGTGTCAGTGAATGACACTGAGCCATGTTGTGCCATCTTGTTTGCTCAGCAGTAGCCTGGGGCATGCCCAGAGACTGCAGGATACTTCAGTAACTCGTGCAGCTGCCATCTCGCAGATCTCTTCAGCTTCTTCTCTGCAGAGCAGGGGCATGTGACAGAGGACTTCATACACCTGGTATTACCGGTGCTTATCTCACATTAAACCAGGCTAGGTCACCCCAAATCATCTGTCTGGTGGGAGAGAGCCTACCAAATCCACACCAACTGCTATAAAATCACGCTTTGACCTTGTCAGCTGAGTTGCTGCATGCTGGCACATCTCCAATAAGCCCACCAGAACCCATGAGGTCCCTGTTTTGAAATGGGAATCTACCTTCAGCAGACAGACATCCCTCTTCATCATTCATCGCCAAAATATAAGTAGGTTCTGCAACAGCATGGAACAGCTAATAGGTTAATTTTTTGTCTGCTTCGCTTGTTTCTGTCTAGTCCCTTTCCTGGTAGCATTCTTTGCCTGTTTTTTTCCTTCTTTGTTTGTTTGGTTTTTTTGTTAAACAAACAATGTGAAATAAATGGAAGGAAATATTTACATAAAGCAGTGAGCGCACTGAGAAAGCCTGGTATAAAACTAAAACAAAAATTCACTGAAGACTTCCCAAGAAATCATGATAAAGAGTTTTTTCTTTGCAAGCAATTCCCAACAGTGGTTATTAAGAGCTACCTACTCAACATAAGTCTCACTTAGAATTCTAGAAGTGAAAAGATATTTGATGTGTTTTCATACATGAACTACTTTCCATAATTTCTGTATTTTATTCCCTTTAGCTCACAGCTGAGTAAACTCTTTCATCAGCATAGTGTTTTCCTAGTAGGGTAATAGAACTGATATCATAAAATGTTTTTATCGGTTGAAATTCACTTATGAAGTCTAGGGCTAAACTCCTTTTTCCTCTGTTTTATCCAACCTGAACCTCTCCCTTTTCACCAGTGCAGAATCATAAAATTATAGGGCCTATACAGCAGAACTTCCCTATTGATTTTGATCTTCTAGATCCCTGTAAACTCTAAAAACCCTTTCCCCTCTGTGGAATGTATCACTAATTTGTCAACTCAGAGCTGGTTGCCCTAGTCAATTATCATTCAGTAAATCATCCATTAAATTACGTGGCCATCCTCTTGCTCACATTGGCCCATATAAACATTTTTTACATAGCTTTGTATGAAGAGAGCTTTATCTGCCCCGAGATCTGGGTACCCAGGCAGTTACCTATTCAATACTTTGCGTCTTTAAAATTTAAGTGCACATTTTAGTCAATGCAGAGACAGCAACGGTCCCAGACCACAGCCAGATACCATTCAGTTTGGCTTGGCTTAAAAAAAGGGACAAATCCTGACCTTGGTATTCCTGTGCCACAAAGTCTGGCTCCCACAGAATCTTATCTTGTAACAAAATGTAATTTCTCAATCTTCAGACACGTCATGACTCATTGTTGATCCCACGAGGAGCCAAACGTTACAAGAAACCTGCTGGAAAATGCAATGTACTAGGAAGAAAACAGGAATAAATTACTATCTATTGAATTTAATAGAGAATGGTGTCCTTTCTAAAAGGATTTTTAAAACAATACTATAGAATTACATAGAAGGTATTTATTCTCAGATTCTATCGGGTGGTTTAAAGAGAAGTGCTATAGAAACTTATTTTCCCCTTTATAAGACTTTCCCATATAGAACAGTTCGGGGGGGGGGGGGGAATAGAGTCTGACAATAGAGAACACTGAATTGATACTTTTTTTTTATGTGAAGTAATCAGAGTTCATGAGTGGCTGACAGTGGTCCCCAAACTTTTTATGTTGTGCACCACGCTTCATAATGGAGCCTGTCCAAACCCATTGTTGGGGGCCAGGGGTAGGTAGGAGCTAGAGGAGTGGGGTGGGTGGTGCTCCCTCTCTCCTCCCCACAAAAGCTGGCCCAGACCCCACTGTGCCCCTCTGAATGTTCTGCTGTTTGGGGACCAATGAGCAGTTTATATACAAAAAATATCCAAAAGCTTATCTATAGCTTTGGGAAATCAAAGAATTCTGTTATGACAGGACTTCGCTAAGTTTTCCATAGCTTCAGGTTCTCTGTGTGCCAAGATTCAACATGGGTTCTCAACTTGGGGATTGTGAGCAGGTCCTAAGAGGTGGTAATCACCCCCCTTTTCTTGATAACTAGATGAGAGAGGAGATGGGTCCCAAACCTTTTCTCTGTTTGTGACCAGGGCAGTCACAAAACTCAAGGACAAAATCACTCTTGTTTGGCTGATTCTGTTTGCCATTCAAGATTTCTCATTTTAAGAGAAACCAGATCTAGTCTGAACCCAAAGGAGCCAAATCTACTTTGCAGTGATTGAATCCAGAAAAAAATATTTTCCAGGGAAACTTTTGAGAGCCACTATTCATGTCTGTTTAGAATCTCAAAACCCTTTTCCGGTAACCTGCCTAAGGGGTTCAGCCCATGAGATGATGAGAGACTGGACCTGACATGGGTCAGGCATATGTCTCTACCTCCTCCCTGTCCTTTCCTTTTTGGTGACATGCATTCCAAAAGGCAGGAAATCCCTTGTGCAGTTGCTGAATGGGTCTCTGGTGCACCTCACAACCTTTGTGCAGACTCTCTCAATGGCTACTCACAATCCAGCCCTCTGTTTTTTCTTTTATCCATTTGAGAATTGGGACCCAATCTGGTCAACTACACAAATGGTTGTTTGCATGTTGAAGTGAGTTGAATCATCCATGTTATGTCATTTTTCATAAGAGGAGCTGTGAAGGCCCCAGGCTGGACAGCCTATGGGGAAAAAATCCATTTATGGTAAGTATTGCATAAATCATATGCCCTTTACCACATTGTATTGTGCATTGACTGTATAATTTAAAACCTAAGGTGACATGATTTATGCACTATGCATCATACAAGGTTCTTGGCTGGTCACCTCACTGTCTAGCCTAGGGCCTCTCGAGCATTACGTTGAATAATGAGCACACATAATGTGACATGGATGATTTTTGTCCACTCAGATGCACTATAGTAGACTGCACAAGAATGATTGAAGACTACAGTGGCAGTTGCAAATTCTGTATATTCCTTCTTAAACTGGCTGCACTCTGCAAAGAAAGGCTGAGACATCCATTACTCTCCTGTGATTTTTTTTTTCAACATTGTGCAATCCAGAAGTTTGCAGAACCGGACGTTTGCAGAAATACCTGGGATTCAGTGAGTCTTCTGTTCACTCTCAACATGAAATATTTACAGAGAATTCCACTATGATGAAATAACTATCCTATGAGCTCCTGGTGCTTTTCAAAGGATGATATTCGTTTGTCTGTCTGTTGCCATTCTGACATGCTATGAGATCGCATGACATGCTACACTCTGTCACGATAGGTAGAGCATGAGCTGATTGGGGGGGGGGGGAGATAATAAAAATGAGAATTTCAAAACAAAATTTTCATTTTGAAATTTCTCTATCTTTTTTTCATTTCACAACTATTATTTTGCACAGTAAATTTTGTCCAAGTTATATGCTTTCAGGACAAATTGTCTGCTTCAAAATGGTGGCTTCAGATAGAAAATTTTCATGAGAACAGTTTTCTGACCAACTCTTACTGTAAATTCAAACTCTTGCCTTGGTAGATAACAACTTTCTTAGATTTCTCCTTAGTTAAGAGCTTTTTTGGGAAATGTCTTCCACAGCTAAATTAAAAGGGGTTCACTATTTTCTAAAAGGTAGTCATTTACATATGCTTTGTATGGATGAGAGAATAGCTGAGCATGTTTAGTTTTTCACCTGTGGAGTAGCTTATTATGGCACAGACACCACTGATTAGTCAATTTGCATTGATTAACTAGAGGGAAGTTGAAAGACAGAATAATGTAATATTTACAGCAATGACTTAGGCTATGTCTCAACTTGTTGGAGGATTGATGCTTTGGAGATCGATCCTCTGGGGTTCAATTTAGCTGGTCTAGCAAAGTCCCGCTAAATCAAACGCTAAGGGCTTCCTCATCTGTGCCGGTACTCCTTGCTGTTGAGGAGTAAGGGAAGTCAACAGGAGCATTTCTCCCATTGACCTCCTGCTGTGGGGCTGCCTCAGAAAATCTGTGCAAAGTACATAGATTCCAGGTACACAATTCACGGAGTTGGAGTTGAGTACCTTGCATTGATT
This sequence comes from Pelochelys cantorii, assembly GCA_032595735.1. Taxonomy (NCBI): domain Eukaryota; kingdom Metazoa; phylum Chordata; order Testudines; family Trionychidae; genus Pelochelys; species Pelochelys cantorii. The sequence goes on from CM064330.1 coordinate 40,500,554, forward strand.
TTTCTCCACCAGTGTAGACCTGGCCTTAGTGTACTGTATCAGTTCAGAAACTCATAGCCTTCTCTTCAGATGAAGGTACAAGCAACAAACAAGATTATTAATCTTCATACAGGTAAACATTAGCCCTCTGTGCCACTTGACAATTAATATTTGTATAGAAAAGTACAATCACACAGTTAATACACAGAACTGGGAGTCAGGAGATCAGGATTGTGTTTCTGGCTTTGCTTTAGACTTCCTGCATAACCCTGGGAAGTCACTTACTGTCTGTCTGACTCATTCTGTACCTGAAAAACAAACCTACCTGATATAAATGAGAGACTTAATTCATTAAGGTTTTAGAAAGTGCTATGAATCTATCATTAACAATTAAAATTAATTATTGTAAATTCACTGATCTCTTTCCTGTGCCTGTGGCAGGGAAGCTCATACCAAGGCTGAACAGACCTTATGGGTATGTCTACACTAGCTCATTAATTCGAGCTAGGTAGGCAAATCAGGCAACCGGAGTTGCAAATGAAGCCCAGGATTTAAATATCCTGGGCTTTATTTGCATGTTCCCATCCGGCCTCATTCCACGAGGAGTAACAGTTAATCTGAACTAAGGACTTAGTTCAGATTAACTTTAAATTGCCGCGTGTAGCCGCGGGCAGTTCGTTCGAACTAAGGGGGATTTAAAAATGGCAGCTGGATGGTAACATGCAAATAAAGCCCGGGATATTTAAATCCTGGGCTTCATTTGTAACTCCGGTTGCCTGATTTGCCTACCTAGCTCGAATTAACAAGCTAGTGTTGACATACCCTAAGAAATCATTACATCATAACGTGATTGGATTCTGTTGAATCTGGATGTGTGTATATATAGAATATTTATCTTTAGAAAGCTTATCACTTCCTTCTTGATCATAGAGAAATCTGAAAATTGAAGGAATTTGCATTGTTTACTGATATTATCACTTTTACAACTTGTCCCTAATAATTAATTAATTAAATCTTAGCTCTATTGTGTTGCCAGGGTACCTGATTTCCAATATTTCTTTTTTGTATGTCTCGTGCTCTTCTGTCATAAAGTCAAATTAATTTTCTTTCCAAAGTATCCTCTGGAACCCCTGTATCCCTATAATTTGAAACTGCAAGCGAGAGATAGTAATATCTCCATAATATGGTGGTAACCTGCTCTGATATGCAGACAGGTTGCTACAAGAGGCTGCATTAAGTTTGCTTAAGGTATTATGGTTTTACATCTATTTGACAATCTTGAAAATATGAAACCTTGAGAGGAGATCTAAATGAGGCCACCTGGATCATTTTACCAAAGGAATCATACTAGAGTCTTTTGTTAGCTAGTACTATTGTTGGGTACACATTTAGACCAAGATAAAAAATGTTGGGGAGAGAGTGAATGTGCTGGCTACCACACTTTCACCAACAGTTTTTAAAACCCTACTGTACATAGGGCTAGTTCTATTTTAACATGCATGTGCTAGTTAAGGGGACCCATAAAGGAATTAGAGGGTTAATCTGGAATAGCTAATACATGTTAAAATACAGCGCGTGCTGCCTACACTAGGATTTAAAAATGAATTAAAAAGGCGTTTTTAAAAGGCATTTTAATTATCTTATTCTAGACATACCCATCCAGAAAGTGTGAAAATAATCTATAGGCCTGTACTGACAAGAACATCCAAGAAATTCCCTTTGTGACCACTTGCTGCAGGTGTTTCAAATGAATCATGCAAAATTCAACTGGATAAATTGTAACAGTCAAGAAAATCTGTGACTGATACAGTTTGTCAGCTGGCAGTGTCTGCTAGGACAATGTCAATTTGAAACATTAATTTTAAACATAGCCATGAAATGTTTGAGTACTGGCTTGCAATACAGAACATCAACTTTCTGTGGGAAAGATTTGACACAAGTGTCACTCCAAACATCACTGATCAGCTTGTCTTCCCAAAATTCACATTGGCTCCTCCAGGCTCTCACCTCCTGTGCAAAACCACAGTGAACTTTCAGTATAATTAGGAATATGATTTAGCTCTGGCTTAAATCTCTGATCTTAAAGACTATGGGTGGTTGAGTAGCAAAATATCATATACTAGCCAATTAGCCCACCATAAGATGGGATTTTCAGGTCTCTCCTCCATGTTAGTCTTCTCTCCTGAGCCTCCAGTCTCTCGCTCCGTCTCTCTCTCTCTCTCTCTCCCTCCTCCTACCTCCCCCTCTTTCTCTCTCTCAGCTCTCCTCTGCCTTCTGCCTCGCTCACCTTCTGCCTCTCTCTCCGTCTTTTTCTTTCTCTTCTGCCCCTCCTGCTTCTCACTCTCCCTTTCTCTTCTCCTCCTCCTCCTGCCTCTCACTCTCTCTCCGCTCTCCTCTGTCTCCGTTGGGAATGCACGCTCATCCAGGCCCCGCCCCCTGGGTGTGTACGTCACCTCCCCACCCCCCTTCGCCTCCCACCGTGGCACTTGGCTGACTTTTGCACCGTTCAGCCGGGCCGCCGCGCGGGAGCAAGTGGCGCAAACGGCCTCTCTTCTCCTACTGCCTCGCCCTCTCTCTCTCTCTCAGCTGTCGTCTGCCTCCTGTCTCTCTCTCCATCTCTCTCTTTCTCTTCTCCCCCTCCCGCCTCTCACTCTGTTTCTCTTCTCCTCCTGCTGCGTCTCTCTCACTCTGTCTCTCACTGTCCCCCGCCTCCTCCGTTCTCCTCTCTGTCTCCTCCGTGTCCTCTGTGTCTGCTCTGCTTTCCTCCTTTTGAATCCGGCGCCCTTTCCTGACGTCAGAGATGCATGCTCGTCCAGGCCCTGCCCCCTGGCTGTTCCCTCTGGGCAGTGCTGTTGCCTCCTGCTGTGGCGCTCGGCTGATTTCTGCGCTGCTCAGCCAGGCCGCTGCACGGGAGCAAGCGGCTCAAGCGGCCTTTTGGGCCCCGTGCTGTATGCGGAGCGTGGACCCCAAACAGCCGCTTGCTCCCGCACGGCAGCCCAGCTAAGCGGCGCAGAAGTCAGCCGAGCACCACGGTGGGAGGCAACAGCACCGCCCAGAGGGAACAGCCAGCATTTCAGCATTAGTCACAGACATTGGGCTACTATATATATATAGATGCACTAAGCCCATTTTTTATTTATAAACAAATTGGCCAGACTTGCGATAATCATTTTACCAACTCTCACAATACTAACATTAACAATAAGACAGTGATTCTTTGAGGGCTTACCCAGACCAGTAAGGGGTTATGTCCCCACCTTCCCTGTAAACCTGGGTGCTCCTGTGCTGTGCAGCTTTAGCTCAGAGCCCTGACAGAGACAGCAGCCTGCTTATACCTCCAGCCTGGTTATTCCTTGAGGGTGACCCCAGCATCTCTTCCAGTCCCAAGTCTCCCCCAAACCCTCTCCCTTAAAGTGTCCAGTCTCTTTCACTAGACCTGACAGAAGTTATCAAGTTTGCTGCCTCCAAAGAGACAGAACACAATTTTTTTTTTTTTAGTAATACACAATTAAGTTTTCTGACTAAGAATAGATTTAAGTAATAACAAGTAAGAATAGAGACACAGGGAGGGTTACAAACAAACAAAGCATGCTCTCTAGTGACAAACTTAATTCTAGCAATTTACAGTCTTTGCCTAAGCAATTTCCTTATTTGCATCCAGTTTTCAGCATCCCTTATCTGCCAGACCAGGGGACTGTCATGTGTTCAGGATATTAGATATGAAAGGAGCCAGTAAACACCAAGGGTAAACTATATCTCTAAAGCAATGCAGAGTTGCACACATGCATTCTGATAAGTGGGATAGGTAGCACAGACAGTATAACACCTACACTTGGGATAATACACAAGATATTTAACTTTATAGACTTAAAAACATACATGTACTTATTTCTATAAATCACACAAAGTTCCACCGTTAGCAACTTACAGTTGTTGGATGGGAGGTTGTGGCCTCTTTCTTTTCCCATGCGCAAAGGGGTCCACAATGCATTTGCTGGTAGGAACAGGCACAGCTTCTTAATTGCAGTGAATAAGGTAGTGGGGACCCCTTGCCCAATCCCACCTATATTTATACTTGACTTGGTCATTCTAATTATATCTACCAATTGATTACATATTGTGTAAGGCACCTATTATGTCCATTTTTGTGGTACATCCAGTTACTCAGGATGTTGAAAAAAACTGTGTGCATGGTTAACAGTTTTATGGCTGTATCTTTTATTTTTGCTTATCAAAAATAGAAGGGTGTGTTCTTGACGTGGTTTCACTATGCTGTGCTGTATCTGCATGATTGTGCAAAAACATTCCTGTCTCTCAAAGTTCCCCCCAGACTTGCCTGCGTGCTTATGTACAACAGACTTGAGACAGTCCTGGGTTTTGCTTGTTAGAGATCTGCACTGTGGTCAAAGCAGACATTATCATTTAGGCAGGGCCGTCCAGACTCCCCTATGGGGGACCCACCTTTTGTAGCCTTGAAGGGGGCTACATCCAATCATCCCCCTCAGTGATGAATACCCCAGAGTCAGGCAGCGGTTCTTTATGGCCTCAAAGTTCATCTTTTGATTCAAAGTCTTGAAGCCCTCCTCCTGTGCTTCCCTTTCTGACTGATTTCCCATCTTCCTGCTGATTTGATGTAAAGGTGGATTCCACTGTTTGAATTTCACAATGCTTCATTGACACTGGAGACAAGTATGGCTACCTTCCCTCCTGCCTGGGTGAGAACCTGTTTTCTCCCTTTGTTTAGTCACAGACATTAATGCATAATATCTGTGAATATCTATTTCCTCATATGTGTTAATACCACGTAGGTATTAACATTTCACAATATGGTGTCTCCAGCTTAAATACAAGAGACACTTTTACAGAACAGTAATACTGTACAAACTTAGTTGATTCACTTGCATATTTTTTAGGGTTCAGACCCTCTGTTCTCCCAATGGGATTTGATATAAAGGTAGAATCTGACTATCAAACCAGGGCCAAAGCATAATTTTCTCAAGACCAGTATAAACCTGTAACAAGGGCTCTCTCCCACGCACACCACAATCTGCAGGTTTGGGCCAGGCCCCTCAGTAAAGTGTACACTTCCCCTCTCCATGTGGTGTTCCAGTGTCAAAGACAATATTAACTCCATAGTCTGGTCCAAAGGCCAGACTGCTTCTAAGGCTGATCGTTCTGTGTTTCTTAGTCCACCTCAGAGCTAGGAACAGCCGACCTTTTTATTGCTCCCAGCTAGAGGGTCCTTTCCTTAGGACTGATTCCTGGCTGGTATTGTAGTACAGGGCTACCTTCAGCCTGTGTCTGCAAGAAACTGTAGGCCTCTTCTTGCCTTCAACCAGTGGCAATACCATTTTTTTTCCACCCTCTATCCCCATCACCTACACTTTTTGCAATCCAATAGTATCCTGGTGATGCAATTCGATATGGAGACTGTTTCTAGCCCCTCTCACATTTATTGTTCCACTTTTTGTTGAGATGTCTAATTTTCAGGCTTCAGACTGAGGCTCATAAGCAACTGAATAAATCCTTTTGGTATTTGAGAGAGGTGTGTCCCAAAAACTAAACACAGTGAAATCTCTAAATATTTTACCCCTAACATTAATTATATTGAAACTTAAGAACACATCTCCCTATGACATGCTTACTCTGCTTAAGATAACATAGTTTATAATCAAAGACTAAAGAAATCACTAAGGCTATGTCTAGACTGCAAAGAAAAGTCAGAAAAACATATGCAAAATGCAATTTGTGTATCTCTTTCTGCTTTTTTTCGGAAGAGGTTTTGCCAAAATTTGGCCGATCTACACGGGGCCAAATTTCAGATCAACCTCCTCTTTCAGAACATCCCTTATTCCTCATACAAAAAGGAATACAGGGATGCTGAAAGAATCTGTCTGCTTTTTTGGAAACTGTTTTCCAGTATTCCACAAAAGCTCTGTAGTGTAGACATAGCCTATGAAAGAAACAAGTGAATTAGAAAGAATACTTTCATCTTGCTTTTATTTTTTTCCTTTATTTTGATCTTTTTTTGTACTTGTTAATTAGTTGTTTGACTCATCTAATATAACAGACATCCTCAGGCACAAGTGTTACCTTTTTCATTTTCTTAATATTAATTTTTATAAATTCAGTTATTTTTTCTCAGATTACTGTTCTGAAACATAATTAAAAACATGACAGATAGGCAATCATGAGGCAGGCAGAAAGGAAGAGACAACAATATGGATAAAGGCCTGCTTATACATAAAAGTTGCATTGGTTTAACTAAATCAATTAAAATTGATATAATTAAACTAGTATAAACACAATATATATGCACTCAAACCTTTTCAACCCATTTATATATGTTTAGTTTATATGGGTTACTTGCTGACTCTAGCTAAACTGAGATAAATTAGCGTAAGTGCATCACCATTAGGATTTTAACATGGTCAAAGTAAATTAATTTTAAACTGACAAGGCTACACAAACTTAATGTTGGTGAATAATAAAGATTGCAGTGTTAAACTTGTACGTACTTTAACATGTACATGGAGCAAATACTGCCTTTGCCCCTCTGGAAAGTCTCCAGGTGATGGAACTAGTGATGTTCTGCTCTGCATGAATGGGTAAAAGCTTGCAGAGGCTGTGCATGCATGCCTACACAAACCTTTAGTTTCTGTCTTCCTTCAGTCTGGTTGCCCAAAATTCTGGTTTAATATTACATGTTTTCCCTAGTGACTTCTCTCTTGAAAGCCCGCTGCATGTGGGCACTGATTCCATGGGTGCTCCAGAGCTAGCACACCCAATGGGAAAAAATGGTAGATGCTGAGTATGTGCAGGTCCTATCAGCTCCCCTCTATCCCCTGAGCCTCTCACTCACGGTGGGCTCCAATTAACAGCACCTCTCCCCAGGCCTCCTGACTGCTGTGATGATCAGCTATTTCACAGTATTTGAGAACTGGGGAAGGAGGGAAGTGTAACGATGGGGTGGTCGGAGCAGAACAGGGGTGGAATGGACAGGGCAAGGTGGGGCAGGGAAATGTAGGGCAGAGGTGGTGCCTTGGGGAAAGGAGTGGGGCCAAGCTAGCAGCCAAGCATCCCCCAGCACATTGCAAAGTCAGTGCCTGTGCAGCTGCGTGCGCACTGAAGAGGAGCACCCAGTAACGGGACTAGCAGTAGAGCATGGTAGAGGTAGCACAGCAAAGGCGGTTCTTGTGTTGACTGCACCATCCCGTGAGTTTCCCAGCCACTTGCATAATTAGCCACAAGACTACTTAACCACTAGCTGCTCAGAGACAGGATAGGTCTGTGTCTCTTGCTGTGCAGCCTAAGCTCCTATTTGCCCAGGTTCAGTTTGAAGTCATATATAGTGATTGCTTCTAGGCCTGCAGTGCCAAGTAGCATTGACAGATTGCACATGGCCTTGTATTATTTCAGGCCCACAAAGGGCAGAATTTCGGGAGAGGAGGGAGGAGGGGGGAACAGCCATGCACTCCAGGGTGTGACTTGCTTTTCATCCTGTTCCTGGACTATTAGGGAGTGAGGGGAAAGTACTTGCATTCCATGCATGCCCCTCACACCTGGCTTGTGAAGGGAGTTCACAGCTGCTGTCCCCCCCCCCCTCCTCCAGAAATTCTGCCCTTAGCCATGTGCAACTAGGCTACAGCGTGCAATGCAGTGGAACGATCTGAAAATTGCTGCCCCACTTGCACTTGCCAGTGCCTCAGTTTGGGCCCTGGCTAACCCATGGAGAAGGAAATCTTGAGATCTAGGCCCTCGTACAGATCTCTCTGCTGCCTCTGGAGGTAGAGTCACAGTTCTTATGTCCCTGGCTACTTACTTCCTTTCCCTTTCATGAGAGGGGAGGATAGGAAAGACTGAGCAGAATTTAACCCAGTGATTGGAGTCTCTTTTAATTCCAGAGAAGTTGCATAAGTAATCTGAAAGGAAAATTTCTAGCAGGTAAGCCTAACAGACTCTTTAAAACATCACTGCAAAAACTAAACTGAATCCTACAGAAAGAAATGTACTGGCCAAATAAAAAATGAAAAGAGAGAGCACTGATCTGAGTGATGGAACAAAAACCATATTGCATCAAAACATATTGAGTAGAACAGGCTGCCAGATTTAAACAGAAACAAATATCCTGTGTAAACTGTTTTTAAAGAGCAGAACTATGAATGGATGACATGACAGTGTAGTACTTAATCTTTTCCTAGACATTTTAGTAGAGAAGCCATGCAATGACTTTTACTCTGGTCCCAGTTTGTCAAGGAAACACCTGAGGTTAATATCCATCATGCTTCCAATACCAAGTTGAAGACCTTCACCATTGCCCTCTTCAATACTTTTCCTCATGTGGAGAGCTCAGCCAAGTACCAGCAAACCCTAAACTCGCTTGGGAAAATATCTCCTTTTAGCTTTTGTTTTTCATTATGGCTATTCACAAGCAGAAGCAGTTCAGCTATGGAGCAGGCTTCAGTTCTGCCACATATCATCATGAGGGCTATATGGACACCTCTCTGATCACAACTTTGTTGTCGTGGAGAAGCTGTGTGGACTAAAGACCCTCAGAGCTACATCATCTGGAGCTTTAATACTTCTGAAGGGTCCCCTTTGGCAAGCAGGTCTGAGGCAAGGTGCCTGACTAACCATGGTCCTAATGTCACAAGATCCCAAACAGTGGATCAGGTACACATAGAGGACCTTTTAGTACTTTACGGCTGTGACAGCAGATGAGAGCTGCAGCAGGAGGGAGGGTCCTGGTTGTCTAGCTCGCCTTGTCACTGGGTCTGGGCTTTCTTCCTGTCAAGTCTCATGTGGTAACCACCTGGGCACCAGTTTCCTCACCTTAAAAGATTTCACACAGAGGTCTCTGCCAAAAGGCTCACAACCACACCAAGACAAATGGCATTGGTGAGTAGTGGTGAAGACAGAAGTGATTTCTGGGAGTCTGAGTCACAAATCTGAATGCATGTAGCAGCCATGCAATGGTCATTTAGTACATGGATGGGATAGAAGTGCATTTTGGAAGCAGAGGCTGTGACTAAGCAGGCCTTTTTAGGATCTCCTCTGCTCACCACAAGTGGGGAGGTGGCTAAAAAAGGTGCCATAAATATAGGCTGCCTCACACTCCTCTGACTAGATGGCTGCATCCATTGGGATCACCCAACTCTGTGATCAAAACAAGAGACATGAGACAATTTTGCCACCGATAATGTCTGCGTCCTTAGGAACAAAAGACAGGACTATGCAGCACTTTAAAGACTAACAAGATGTTTTATTAGGTGATGAGCTTTCGTGGGCCAGACCCACTTCCTCAGATCAAATTGTGGAAGAAAATTGGCATGACCATATATACCTTAGGGACTCTCAGTACAGAGAATGCCCAGAAGGGAGAACTGGAAAGACTCAACATTGACACTGCAGTTCTTAATGAGACCCACCAAGCTGAGGAAGACCAATTTAAAAGAGGATGGAGGAGGCTATACCTTCTTTTGGAAGGAAAGCCACCTGAAGAGAGAGACATTCATGGAACACACTTTGCAATCAAAAATAGGATCACCAGTCACCTTTTGGAGCATCCCCTGAGGATCAACAAGTATCTCATGACTCTCTGGCTCAAGCACAGCAACAACATTGGTGCACATGCCCAAACACTTGATGATGAGGAAGACAACAGGGAGCAGTTTTATAGCACTCTCAATGCAGTTTTCACAGCCACACTTAAGGTAGACCACCTCATCTTCCTGGAAGATTTCAATGCCAGAGTTGGATGGGACTCCCAATTCTACAGTAGCACAATAGACAAAGAAGGGGTGGAACATGTAAACCCCAACAGTATTTTCCTCCTCAACAAATACGTGCTCATCACAAATAATACCTGTAGGCAGAATAGCAAATTTAAGACCATCTGGAAACATCCTTAGGCCAAACGCTGGCACCTCGTTGATTGTGTAACAGTTGGAGACTGAAATTATGCTAACATCTGTATAACATTTTTTGAGGAGTACAGGATCTTTCGAAATGGAGCATTTCTGTAAAAAATGCCCCGTCTAAACTGCCAGGGTTTTTCTTCAAAAAGCCCCGTTTCGAAAAAAAGCAGCGGCCGCCATTATGCAAATGAATGATATTTAAATCCCGGCTTCATGTGCACTTTCAATACGTCAAATTTACATCCCTCTGCCGGCAGACGGGTGTAGTTTAAATGTAGCCTTATGTAGCTGCCATCAACGGATCTTAAATCGTTTTTTGTGCCATCCACACAGCGGGAGGTTGACGGGAGCAAATGTGCCCATTGGCTTCTTTTACTCCTCATGAGGAGCAGGACTATCAGCAACTCCTGGAGCACCCTGTCAGTTTGAATTAGCTGGTCTTCACTAGACCTGTTAAATCGAAAGCTGGAAGATTGATCTCTGGAGGGTCGACCTTCTCCAAAGCATAGATTAGCTCTGTATGAGCTAAGCCCAGACAAAAAATTTCATTAAAGATGTGACCTACTCACTTTGGGACATCATTAAGATCTGAAATCAGATTTCTTTTAGGGATTTGTTAGTCAAAATTCAAGGAATAGGTTGAAAAGAAAAGATAATTTAACTGTGCAGTGATTTTGCTTTCCTTTTCTTGTGAATTACAATTTTTATGCTATAATCATAGGAAAAGGGGGAGGGTCTAGCCACAGTGCTGAATTATACAGAGTTGCCCATATGCTTATAGCCATGAAAAATGGTTGTTTGTATAACTGTAGTGCAGTGGTTCTCAAACTGGGGTCTGCGAGAGTACTTCAGGGGTTAGGTCTGAGGCCACCAGTTCTACTGAGCAACTCTGTCCCCTTCCTTCCCAGTGCCTCCTGCATGCCCCAGAGGAGAAGGACAGGCATGCTCAGGAAGGGTAGGTCTGGAGCTAAGCAGGAGTTGAACACCCTCAGGGAAAATTAGAAGTTAGCTGGGGAGGAGAGTCTGTAGAAAAAAATTAAAATCAACATGGGGGTCCTCAGGTCACTAAAATTTGAGAACTGCTGCCATAGTGCACAGGAGCCCTAGCCATGGACCAGGGCACCAAAAGTATCATTTAAATGAACACATCTATCATACTATTAGTAACCTAGTTCAAAGATGCAGCAGAGGGAAAAAGAAAAAACAGTTGCAGAGTAGTTCTTTCCCCAGATGTTAGTGTTTACAACACAGACAGATTACATCAGCTTAGTCAGGAAGACAACAGAGAAATTTTGAAGCATAGGGTTCAACTCAGTCCTCACAAGAATGGAGGCCTAGTTCGCCACTCCCTTTTGTTTCCCAACGGTCACTTATCTAGCCTTTTCCCCTAAATACGGCAAGGGGAGCTAGAGTTAATGCCTCTTTCTCTGGAGCCAGAGTAGCACCAGTACACCAGCAAAATGCTTTATTTTATACTAATTAAGGGATTTGTGATTAAACTTGTAAGAAGAAAACAACGTTTAGAAAGCAATTAAGATGAATATTGATTTTTTTGCACCACATTTCTACAGGATCATGAATGTGTAACTGTACAAGCAATTATTGTCCATTAGTCAAATGTAATTTTGATTAACTGAATTCCAAAGTGATGGAATAATAAGAATAATTACACTTAAAAGTATTCTGATATTAAAAGTGGTAGGGGAAAAAAGCTATGTAAGTTAGAGCCCAGAAAAGAACTAGGGGAAGCCAATGCAATCAGAAGGCCAAGAGGCAATGAAGTAGGGTACAGATAACCCAGTCTTTTTGCAACCAAGAATCATATCTATGGTTTGCAGGGCCAACTAAAATATGTGCACCAGATGCAAGCAACTCAAAGCTCTGGGTGCCCAAGCTGAGTGTTGCAAGGCTATGATATCTTAGAGGAACCTATGGACAGAACTGAATGTCATAGTTCCAAAAGCTTTTTTTTATTTAAACAATTGTATTTGTTCTTTAAAAGATCTTATGCAAAACCTTAACAATCTTAAATATAGCAGTTTAGCTAAGGGCCAAATCCTGCTTCCATGTCCTTTGGAAAGTCCAACTAAAGTCATTCAGACAGTTCCATTGAGCAAATGTGTACATTTTTACAACCATAATTGCTCTGCAGTTGAGTCAAATAATTGTTTCAAATAGAAATAAACAAAAGGTGAGTAATATAGTTATTGAGGCATTAAGATCAAAATGCAGTTTAAATAAGTACATATAGAAGAGAAACCTGAAAGTTTTTAATTACTGAAGTATTATAAAAACGTGAGTACTGTATTGATACATTAGAACATTTAAAGCTAAATGCCATAAATTAGCAAATCATTGTTAATGTTTCTATTTATTCTGTGAATGAAGATCATTTAGTGTCCTGACTTTTTCTTCTGTCCTGCCAATCATGCCACCTATAGTTTATTTTCCACTGACTTATTAAATTCTGTAATATCTTCCTATCTGTTTTATGCATATTTGCTGGAAACTTAGCAGCCAGTGATAGAATGTTTTAAAAACTGGAACCATAGCAACCCTTTTCTAATCCTCATGAATAATCTCCTAAACCAATTGAGACAGAAGAAAGAGATTCCAGCTCCAATTGATTGTGGCTATAAGTAATGGAAAAAATAAAATGTCATTTTTGCCTGTGACTTCATTATTTCAACCGCTCTTCAAAGGATCTGTCAGACAAGACGACTAGTTTCAGGTCAAGAGAGCAATAAAAATCAGGTCTATTGTTAAGAAACATCTTATCCCTGGAATATCTTGTCTGTGTCTTTATAGCTCAGCCTGTACAGTGGCTGCAATGCAGAGCTTTAATCTGACCACTTGACTCCTCCTGTCTGGTGTACTATTTAATTGCAAAGTTACTGGTATATATAATCGAGCCCTATTACAGCAGTCTTGGAAAATATTGCTACACCAAGAGGGCAGCATCATTGCCAGTAGTAATGTACTGTAGCACAATGGCAAGTAAGAGTGCACAAGGAAAAGGAGTTTGCTAATTTGCAGATTTTATTGGTTTATAAAAGGAAAAAAAGCTTGACATGCATAGAGGAGGCTTTTGTTGTTGAATTTTTTTCCATCAAAGTAGCAAATCTATCATTCATTAGCAGTGAAAGCATTAGTGTACATTGAAAATCAGCTACAAGGAAAACTGCCTAAGATTTTATCATAATTCTTAACATACATATTCAGTATATGCAATTACAATTATCATTTGTAATTGCATAACCTTCCCCTTCCTCCTTTGTCTCTTTTCTGTGACTGGATTACAAGCCCTTAGGCTGGGAACTGACATTTAATAACCTAGGTCAATAAACTCCCTATCTATCTGAGCTACATAATATATTTTATATGCAGGGAGAAGCAATAGAAATTACCCCTATATTGTAGCAGTAAGTGGTCTCCTCCATTTCTCAATGGGCTTCCTTCTGTAGCCCATACTCAGGGGAACCTCTGAAATGTAAGGCAGATGGCTTCAAGTGTCCATTCATTTCTCACCCAGAGTAGATATATTTCCCCCTGGTTCTGAGGCTTGCCCTCTTCTGGTATTTGTGCAGCTTTCTCCTGTAGAAAATTCACAAATCATTGCAGTGTGACACTTTTTAATATATTTTTCTCTGTAGCCTTTCTTGATGTAGCTTTACTTGTGTGCAAGGGACCTGAACAAAGCATACTCACATTCAGAAAGGATAAGTAGCACAAATGCTTGTCCAGATTGATTCCCTCCATGGAAGGAAACTACACTATACTATATTTCCATTCAGGATTTACTTTCACCTGGTGTTAACAATTCTTCCCTTAATGGCAAGAGAGAAAATTCGAAATATATTGTTGAAGGCTTTGCTAAGAAATGCTGACCAAATTGATATAATTTCAAATCTTCTCAACACTTACAGGAAACACCCTCAGTTGAACAAAATGTAGGATAAATCTTTAGCTTCTCTAGCTTACAGGTTTATCATATTGCTCCTTTTCTCTCTGACTTGTGGAATACAGACTAACTTGACAATCAAAGAATCTTGCCCTATCCATGTCTGAAGGTTCTTGTTTCAACACAGCTTCATTGATTTCACAGCCTCAAAGCTCCTGCCTCTAGTAGAAGCTTGTGGCAAGAATACAACTACAATACATTCTCCGGAGAATGAATCTGCTCCAAAATTTGGATAGATGTTAATGTGGTCTATAGGAAAGCCAAAGCAGTTTGGGATGCAGAATAAGGGTGCGTCTACGCTGCACCGTTTTTCCGGAATAACAGACGTTATTCTGGAAAAACAATACTATCATCCACGCAGCAATTGTTATTTCAAAAGAATATCAAAACACAGGGCTTTTTCTGACATTGGTAAACTTCATTCCATGAGGAATAATGCCTCTCCCAAAAAAGCTCTTTCGGAAGAGCGTGTGTGGACGCTCCATAGCTGCTATGTTGAAATAGCTCCTCACCAGGGCCATTCTAAAGTTATTCCTCCCCAGTGACTCCTGGGACTCTGAATCGAGATAGGCTCCCCTAATGTGGATGCACTGCCTTGGACTAATTTTGAGGCTTCCCTGTAGTGTGGACACTCTATTTCGAAATAAGCTATTCTAGAGGATATTCCGGAATAGCTTTCTCTGAAATAAGCTTGCACTGTAGATATACAGCCAGATGTTCCCTCATCACTGTTTTGTGTTCTATCTAGGACTTGAAGCATAAATAGAGAAATTGGTTGGATTTAATGAGGCAGGTCCACTTGTGCTAGTGATGGGAGGAACTCTGTTGGCAGGATGATGAAATTGAAAAAACACTTGATTGCTCATTTCAGACTTACATGGAATATATTTAACTTTAGTCTAATGGGACTAACAATTCAATATCTTTAACTTGCCTTCCTGAGGTTAGTGCTTCTGACACACCTTTTTGTTTAATCAAGTAGAATATTGTCTGTGAGAGTTAATCATCTTCCTCTGATTACATCATTGTATTGCCAAGTGTTTTCAAGTAAAGCTAAATTAACTTCTTGCTGAGTGAATTTAAAGCAGAGAACCGTGTTGTTACAGCTAGCAGTGATTTGATTGAAGTGTCCATCTCCCAGTGCCCATCCACAGGCTACTGTTACTGGGCTTTCATGGAGCCGCTTGACAACGAATGTGCTCTGAAACATCATCACTTATGGGGGACCTAGGAGCATGCTGGGTTACAGAGGGAGAGCCAATTGAAAGAGTGCTGCTGCTATGACAGAACTTGCTGCCTGCACTAACACCGTAGCCAGTGGTTAGCCTTTTCAGCACAGGAGCAATTCAATCAGCAAAGCAAATATTTGTCTACCATTGGAGTGACTGCATAGCGTGGGGACATGAAGGCTGTGTCTAGACTGGCGCGATCTTGCGCCAGAGCTATGCAAATGAGGCTCAGCGTGGAATATCGCCGAGCCTCATTTGCATAACTAATGAGCCGCCATTTTTGTGGAAGAGGCTCTTGTGCAAGACGGAGCTGTCCACACTGCCCCGTCTTGCACTAGAAAAACCCTCTTGCGCAAAGCCGTTATGCCTGAAAATAATCAGCATAACGGCTTTGCGCAAGAGGGTTTTTCTTGCACAAGACGGGGCAGTATAGACAGCTCCGTCTTGTGCAAGAGCCTCTTCTGCAAAAATGGCGGCTCATTAGTTATGCAAATGAGGCTCGGCGATATTCCACGCTGAGCCTCATTTGCATAGCTCTGGCGCAAGATCGCGCCAGTCTAGACACAGCCACAGAGTATAATAGGCATGTGAGGAGAGCCAAACGGTGGTTGTTAGGCTTCTTTGGTTGGGTCCTCACTTGGGTTTGAATTTGGGACCTCTAGCTCTAATATGCAAATCTCTACTGCTTGAGCTAACAGAGCAAGTCTATCAAAGAACCAAAGAGGGACAATAGCAAGTGACAACAATAGGAATTGGCTGCAGCGGAGGACACGGACATGCTGTCCAATGTGTAACATGCTCACCCTGTCCAAGGAGGTTAATACCAAGCTTTTGAAGTCCACAGAAGTTCAAATCCTTCTATGAGCTGCTCATTGTAAAGGAGTGTGTCTACCTCCTAGTCAGTTGGCAGTGGAACTGAACCAGGGCCATCAGGTTTGTTTCTGATGCAAAGACATTCCTGAGTTAAAAAAAGATAATGGGTAAATCCTCAGCTGGTGTAAATTGGATTAGATATATCAACTTCACTGGGGGCTCTGCCAGCATATACAATGTAGGGATCTGGCCCAGTTAATTTAGTTTTGAAACAGACATTCACGAACACACTGAGGGTGTCTGCACCAAATGTTGTACCAAATGTTTTGCTTCTATCACTGGTTCGGCTCTAGTGGTTTGGACAGAGCAAATAAGGTCTCTGACCATGTATGCATATAACATACATAGTGCATGAGAGAGACAAGGTGAGTAATGGCCTTTATTGGACCAACATCTGTTAGTGAGAGAGACAAGTTTCTGAGCCACACAGAATTCTTATCCTGGGACTGACACGGTTACACCACCACAATATACTTTGTAAGTGAGACCTTTTTTGGGGCGGGAGGGGGGAAATGGTTAATTTGGTACATTCATGAATCAGGCCAAGAAACCTATTCCTTTTGCTGTGGTGTAGATAGGCGCGTCAATAGTTTTCTGTTGTAGGAGACTATAGATCGGGGTTAATAAAATTAGTCTGGCAGCAAATGACAGGCTTTACACAGTTTTTTTTTGGTGTGTTTAAAAAATCATGAGCAGCCAGGTTTGGGCAGTTCACAAAGTGATGATCAGTTATGTCACAGGATGCAGGGTTCCGTGTATAATAGAAGGAGATACAGTGAAAGGCAATTACCTTGGAAAGACATTTTCTTTAAAAGCAGAGTATGGCGGCCCCAGCCTATTTCTTTTTTTTTTCTCCTCCCAACTTGGAAGCAGATTTTGCTACCCATAGGAGTTGGAAGATGCCACTTTAGACACTAGAAGACATATCTGTGCTACTTTTGATTGCACTAACATACTAAAATAGCAGTGTCATTGTGGAGGTGAGTGTGGTGGGGCAGGCTACTCTGGGTATGTACTTGGGTAGCTAATCACTCCAACCACTCCCAGGGGCACGTTTTTAGCATAGTAGCTTGATCAGAGCTAATATGGAAACACTCAGCTGCAAATTAAACTTTCCAATTCCAGTATACACATGCCTTTTGTTACACTGAATAATAGCTTACGATGCAATCAAGTTTAAGTATCTATGGACCAAGATGCAACATAAGGTTAATAAGGAGAGCAGAATTTGATCCTGAAACATTATCCACCTTAACATTACCCTTCTTAGTAACAAATATGACTTTTCATTTAATACCCACCTATAATTTTGGGTTTTTTTAAAGCTAGGTGCATGATATTCAGAAAAACAGAATCTCTTTCTCTATGATATATTCTCAGAATTTCAGCAGCACCTAGAAACTCCAGTCATGGGTCATGACCCCACAGAGCCCAGCACTGTACAAACATAGAAATATCTATGAACAGAAACTAATCTGAATTATTCTATTTCCATTTTGACTACTGTTAGAAGACTTGGTTTTCTTTCTTTGGAACAGATCAAAGGCAGCATATTCATATGTAGCTATTCCTGTTGAGCTAATCCAACTGTTTCAAAATTAGTGTCTCTGTTTTAAAACAAATATGAGTAGATTTACTACACTGGTTGATCTTCTAGAGAGTGCAACATCAGGGGCCTTGGCGAAACAATGCCATCTTGAATTATCTCAGATTATTTAATAACACATAACAAATAACAGCCCGGGCATACATCTGCCTCTGTTAATAGTCAAGTAATATGGCAGATAATTCTCAGTCTTCACTGTATCTCTTCTCATAGAGCTAAATAAAGATCTTGCTCTTCATTGTTGCACTTTATCAGAATGAGTGTCAATAGGGCAAAAACTGTTCTCCATAGTCATCATATTGAGAGGAAAATGGACCTGTTGGCTCTATTTCTCTACCTGAGCAGAATGACCATAGGTAATGAATTAATGATGCTCATTTTGCTTGCATCACACCAGCACCTCTGCCCTCAAATAAAAATATTAAAGTGATAAACAATAGTGTCACTATTTTCGTGTTCCCATTTACAGTAATTCAAGGTACAAACGGTCTTTACCAAACCGATGAACTCAACAGAATTTTTAAGTTACACATCTATAGAGAAAATAATGGAACAAAACTCCAAACCTACACAACCCCAGGCTGTAGGAAAGTTCAAATCTGATTTCAAACTGAAGTCATCTATAAACATCTATATTATCTTGTCAATTTCCAATAAGAAAAAATGCAGTAACCATCAACAGCAATGAGAACATAAGAATGGCCATACTGGGTCAGACCAAACGTCCATCTAGCCCAGTATCCCGTCTGTCAACAGTGGCCAGTGCCAGGTGCCCCAGAGGGGGTGTACTGAAGACAATGATAAAGCAATTTGTCTCCTGCCATCCTTCTCCAGCCTTTGACAAACAGAGACTAGGGGCACCATTCCTTACCCCTGGCTAATAGCCTTTTATGGACCTAACCCCCATGAATTTATCTAGCTCTTTTTTAAACTTTGTTATAGTCCTAGCCTTCACAGCCTCCTCTGGCAAGGAGTTCCACAGGTTGATTGTGCGCTGTGTGAAGAAGAACTTTCTTTTATTAGTTTTAATTAAAAAATAGAAACATCTATTCACTATAGTAGAGATTTTTTCCCTCCATAGTCTGTCCATTTTCCAAAAGTGCAAGCATTTTAATACAGTGCTGCTAAAGAAGCGTAAGAATGGAAAACATCTTAAGAGGAAGAGCTGCTTATCAAGATGGACAGATTATTGTTTCAAGTCTAATTTCCTTTTTCTGGGTTATCTTCTGGTTTCACTTGTGCATGCAAGTTCCCATAAAAAGGTAAACTGGAACATATGAGCTTCCCAATGGAAGTCTTCAGCATTATTTAAGCTTTAAATGAACAACACATTGTCCCAGTAGAACAAAAATTGTGAACATACCCAAAAAGACCCAGCTTGGTATTCCACACTGGCTTGGTATTCCACACTGGCTTACAAGCAATGGGAACAGTATTATCAGAAAGATAGCTAGATTGTGTCATTTAAATTCCAATCTGTCATAGATTTATGCTCTTCCTTTGCATTTTTGGTATGTTTAATATTTTCTCCAGTACCATATTTAATTTTTTTTTTTTTGCAGAGGCACTGAGCCTCACCAGTGTTTATTAATTTAGAGTAGATGTCTAGATGCTCAGCCCTTCTGAAAATCAGACTTTAAGTTTTTAAACTCTACTTGTGAAACTACTGTTCAAACGTGAAACCCATGTGTCCTCTAATTGAAAGGGGCTATGATCGAACATGAGCCCCACAATGGCAAATAAAAGATTAACATGGATCTGAGAGACAAGTTAGTCCATTCTGTAGCAGCTGGAGAGGAGACATCTAATAAAGGCTTAGATACAGTTGGTGGTTCCTATAACAAAAGGACTTCAGTTCCAATGGGACAGAACTGAGAAAGGAGAGCTGTAGTGGGGATGTTTTACTTTGGAGTTGGTCCTGAAGAGATGCCCAGCGGAAGCTCCTTAGACTGGGAAAAACTGCACAAAGAGATGAAACACCAGTGAGTGGGGACTAGAGAGTGAAACTCCATGACAAATGCCTACAAGCAGGTGATGGTAGGAAGACTATGCAGTAAGGACCCCATATAGTCAACTGCTATACTACAGGGAGTAGCTCACTTGGCGACCACTGGGGACTCCTGGCCCAAGAGCCCACAGATTACTGACAGCAGTGGGAGGAAGCATAGAAAATGAGGAAATGCAAACTTTTGAGGTGGTAACTCAGATACACATTCCTCCACATGATCCCTGGAGCCCCTGAGGCACACAGGGAAGGGATAGAACATGAAATTCAATCAGAACACTCCAGCCAAGACCGCATCGGTTTCTGTGAACCAGTTCTTCTGCCTCTGATTTTCCACCCCTCAAAGGTTACGTCTAGACTACAGGCTTCTTTCAGAAGAAGCTTTTTTTGGAAGAGATCTTCTGAAAAAACTTCTTCTGAAAGAGAGTGTCTACATTGCCAAAGTGCATCAAAAAAGCGATCTGCTTTTTCGAAAGAGAGCATCCAGACTGAATGGACGCTCTCTGGCATGTAAGTTGTGATTGCTATGGATGGAATGGCCACCAGGTCACCTATGCTTTTTCCTCATTCCTCTTCTTCTGAAAGAAGTCCCTCTTCCCCATCCACAAATGCCTTTTTGCAAAAGAGCTCTTTCACAAAAAGGCTTCTTTCTCATAGAATGAGGATTACCAATGCTGGAAAACCCCTTCTTTCTTTTGATTTTCTTGTGGAAGAAAGCAATTGCAGTGTGGACGTTCCTCAAATTTTGTCTGAAAAATGGCTGTTTTTCTGACAAAACTCTGTAGTGTAGGCATACCCGAAGTTGGATTGGCTTAAATTGAATTAAGTAAGCACTGCAGAGGGGATATGTTGGCCCTCTGCTCTGTGGTGAATTTCAGCCATGCTTTGGAAAGATATCCTCACAGATCACAATGCTTTTGTAATGGCTCTTCAGTGATCTTTCAACTATTTTGGGGTACCATACACCAGGACCAAACTCTAAAGCACCTAGGAATGCAACAGAGAGTTTACAAATGAGTATAGCAATTAATTATCAGCACATACTAATAGTATTCCTGTATAGTAGGAAAAATCCTTTTCAGCCTGAACTAACAGGATAGGTAAACTGATTGTTAATTGTCAAATAAGTGAAATGTAGGTTATAAATCCAGTAACAGATGGTAGGTTCATGATACAGTTTGAGTTCTTTTAATAGGATTTATTACCGGAGGTGCTTCTATTGATCACCCTTCTGCCAATAATCACAGCAAGAACTTTATTTGAATGTATATAGAGTGGAGTTGGGTTTGATGCCCTGAATGCAAATCAGTTCACTGCTGGATTGGAAAATATGACCCTATATATCCTTACTGCATAGGTAGTACCAGACCAAAAGTTGCAATAGTATGAAAATAACACTCATTGAAATGGACTATCTATTCAGATGTTTAGACCTTGTCCATAAAAGTGAAGGCTTTGTATCTTCATCAAAAGGGTTAAAAGCTGCTATTGGCCTTTCAGTATATTGTTTTGAGTCATCAGCCAACTGCTTAAGCCCCATTGGGATGGATTGGAAGACATGAACCTCCTACATATCCCTACTCTGTCTTGATATAGTTCCCATTCCTCCTTTTTTCTGTCCATTTCTTGCTCACTTCTCCCATTAGCCAGCTAACAGATTAAAGATGCTCAGCTGAATAATAAGACTTGCCAGAAACATACTCTCTTCTGTCAAATAGGGTGCACTCAAGGCTGCTTTTGCTTCCTGGGGAGAAGGAGCCTATTAGTGTGGGTGGGGACCAGGCTGTAGTCCCTACCTATCATGGCATCCACTGAGAATCAAAATCAGGACCATACCAAAGGAGAGTAGGAAGAGTTTTCATTTTCCTTCTCAAATGAGAACATTCTACACCTTAAAAGGTCTGGGACTGAGAGATCCATCTCTTTTGAAAATCAAGGAGACCTGTGGCACTTTAAAGACATTTATTTGGGCACAAGGTTTCGAGGACAAAGACCCACTTCAAAGCCAGGTAATATCTAAGTAAGAGAAATGTAAGTTCTGCTGTACTAAGTTTTGAAAATCCTGCAGAACACAGACCTTTTCTTCATGCGCTGATCTATCGCATGCCGCCAGGTGCTTGTGCTGTTGCTGAAAGAGAATAGAGCCTGTTCTGGTGGTGTCTGATCTTTGTTCATACAGGGGCTGGCCACCATCTGAATAGACCATCATGGGATGTAGTGAAGAATGAAAGGTGGAATTAGCCTGCTGAGCAGTAGTTCAGAATGAGAAAAAAATAAAATAGACATGTGAGGCTAAGTTAAGTATTTTAACAAAATCCTGGAGAGAAACAAGTGCATTCTCTATTATTGGTGTTTAATATTGTACCTCTTTTAGTTGCCTTAAAAAAAGTCTGAGATTCCAGGATAGCCTTGGATGCTTACAAAACAGGCGAAGTGTTTGCTTTTATAGAAAAATGAACACATCAGCCCCAGGGACAGACACTTGATGGGCAATTCCAGACTGACCAAAGCCATATATTTTTACACATTGGAACAGATATAGTCAGTAAAACCAATCCATTCCCTCTCCAAAGAGGGTAAAAGAGACATTTATTACATTTGGAATTTAAAAAGAGAGACACTTTAGCCACCAGGAGACACCAAAGACTATTCCTTATACTGTGATGAATAACAACCAAGCCGGAAGAGAGAAGTGAGCTTGGAAATGTGGTCATAGTGGAGTCCTACAAGGTGGATCACAGGAGAAAAACAATGAAATCAAAAAGGCTTGGTGTGCCAGTAGAATTAGCAGACTCAGTAGTCCCCAGGCTCTCAGCCAGCAGCACCAGGCTGTGCATAATATTTGTTCTTTGTACCTTGTTTTATGAAATCTCAGTAAAGACAGTTTTTATAAATGTTACAGTTACAGAGGTAGAAGTGCACTTATTTAGGGAAGACTTACTATGGTGAAGCTCAAGAAACCCTACACTAGCTCGTGGAACAGTGTAATGGTAAGAGGACAGACACAGAGAGAGAGAGAGCCCAGTGCAGGAGCTACTCAGTGTATCTACTTTTAGGTCTGAATAAGTTTTATTTCCTACATTGAAGTTTTCAAAGGGGAACCAGTCTAATGTGCCTTTATGAATTTATTAAAAGTATACAAAGCTAAGCAAATATATCATTAACCAATTTACTTCTAAATTCTCTAATCCACTATAAGGCAATGATCTAATTAGAGTTGTAACTGAAATTAAATCAATTGATCAATGATTCAATTTATATGGCTGGCCAATTACTACAATGAGTAATTATGTCAATTTATAAGGTTAACTCAAGAATTACTTCAATAGTTCATGTGAAAGTAAAGAAAGAATGCCCTTTTTTAATCTAATCAACTGGGCTAAGAGTCTGGTAAAAGCAGGAGCAGATGTCTATCTTTGTTTTGAGGAAAGTTAACAGATGCCTTTATAACTTGCCACTTTGGTGGTCCATCCTAGGCTATGTCTATACAACAGTACAGCTGTGCCGCTACAGCCATGCCATTGTAAGGTACACAGTGTAGCCACTCTTTATTGTCAGGAGGGAACCTGCCAATCGGGGGGCTTTAAGGGCTGCAGTTCAGGGCTCCAGTCTGAGGGGGGCCCCTCAAAAAGAATCTCTGGGCTGACAAAAGGCTAGATCTTTTTGCTAGACCCTCTTAGCCTAGGACCCTGGGGTGCAGCCACTAAAGCCCCTGCACTAATCCAGCCTTGCGTGGAGGTAGGAAGGCCATTCTATGCATTGCCTTTCCCCCCCCCCCAATTAGGCTGGAGCATGACACTCAGGAAAGCTCTGTTTGCCATGTGCTGCCCTCACTGGCAGGCACCACCCCCATAGATCCTATTGGCTAATGGGAGCTACGTGCAGGTAAGATCATGACATGAAGACACCTGTCCTTCCCCTTATAAGACCACAGCCAGGGATGTGGGGCCATCCTCACTGTGCCACCTAACAGAAGGTGCCCCAGGTAAGCACCCTGTATCCCAACGACCTGTCTGAGCCTGGAGCCCCCTCTCACACTCTGAACCCCTCATTTTTTGCCCCCATGGAGCCTAAGGGCTCCCACAAAATGTAATAGCCTGGGCCCACAGAAGAGTTGCTCCTGTTGGCAAAATGAAAGTGTCCCCAGTGTGGGGCAGTAGCTTTATTGGCAGGTGAGCATCTTCCACCAATGAAGTGGTGTCCACACTGGTGCCTTTTGTCATTCAGGGAGGTCTTTTGCGCACCCTGTGGGACAAAAGTTTTAGCGATGAAAGTGCAGGGTAGACATAGCCTCAGGGACTAGTCTTGGTCAAGCAGTCTCCATTGTCTATGTCCACTCTCTGAGAAGGCTTCTGGGGTAGCTACTGGGACACTGGATTCCCTCAGACATCTGGCTATTCTACTGTTATACCTGAAAGGCTAATTGTGGCTGTTCCCCATAATTCAACAACGTATTTCAATAATACACACATAGTAAAACTACATAACTTCACGTACAACAATAGAAATCCAGCAGGCTATTAATGTTCACCACATCAAGACTTTTAAAATGTTAGTTCACAAGACATTCTTTGTATAGAACACATCATGATTATATGACAGTGGTAAATATGGGAGTTCTGGGGTGCCGCTTTGAAGTAAAGAGTGTTTCAAAGCTATTAGCTATCTTTACCTTGCAGGTAAACAATAGGTGCACTCCAGCCCTAGACTGCCTTTGAAGCATTCCCCCACGGCATGCAGACCCTAACACTGGCTTCTCTCAAATTCCAGCTTCTCAGTCTTAAAGGAGCAGTGTATCCCAGTTTTACTTTAAATGCCTGTTCCTGTACAACGCACGGCACTTACAACAAAGAAAGAATAGAAATTCCACTGGAAATGAGAGTGAATGGAAATAAATGGCTACAAAGAAACCAAAATTTAAAAACCCAAATGAGGGTGTATTAGTTACTTTTTTCTAATAAAGATTTTCCCTCCTCCCCCCACCCCCATCCAAAGTTCTGTCTGTTGAAGAGTCTGACTGTCTTCGTAAGAGCCAGGATTCAGTCTTTCCTGAAAATCAAACTCATTCAACAAGGTAGACAAGTGATGGCAACCCAGGCTAGTGAGTGGGCTGCATGAGTGGCCCTTCTTCATCTCAGTCATGCCACAAGATTGTTGTAACTCAGACAGTCTCCCAGGACCGGGGATTTTTTTTAACTGTGCTTGTGTACCTAGAATGTGCAGGGTCTGCCACTTGAACCGTAGCAGCACTTTGCTTGGATGCAGAGGGAGCACATGGCTCTCACAGTCAATGCTGTGTGCATTCAGCATGCACCTCACTTCTCCTGCCCTTGTTTTATGTGCATATCACTTTAGTAATACCGGTAGGGGAAAAAAACCTATGTCAGCAGAATTCAGCAACCTTGCACATGAGCGGTAAACGAAACGTCTCATGGGCCACATATAGAACCCCAATGAGCTGCATGCAGCCCTCCAGCTACAGGTTGCCCACCACTGAACTAGCCTTTCTGCATCCATTCACAGCTGCCTGTGATGTGCAGGGCTTTTGTCTTTATTTGCATACCGAGTGCTCTCCTGTCTGTTGTAATGTTCTCTTTTACCGCCAATGGATTTTGATCATTTTTGATGGCCTTCCATTGACTGACTGGATGACATCACCAGCTGGCCAGGAAGAGGTGACCACTCCCTCCTATTTGAATGGACCATCACTGAGACACATGATTCCTGGTGCTTATCTTTTACTCTAAGACTGTAAGCTATAATTGTCAATATAGCTACGTTATTCCTTAAATATTACTCCCATGTCCAGATCCCACTGATTGAGTATTGATTAGTTACAAGCTTCCAATAGAGCTCTTGCATACTGCTTTTCATGGATAAATATCAGGAAAATGGGGTAGTGAGTTTGTTAGGTCTGAGACAAGAATTGTTTGTGAAGAACAATACCTGTAGGGCCTCTGTCACAATACCCTATTCATGTGACAAGGCTAAAGATTATGAAGGAGATCATTCTTTTAAACTTTGCATGCCACGAGGGCATTCAGCCACTTCTGTTTCCCAGGTTTAAGGATCACAAGCAGAGATAAGCACCTCCCTGCAGCCACCTATAGGTGCTGATTGCTTGAGAGACTGGACAAACTCCCTTTTGATCAGCATCTTCCATGGGCTGGCTTAGTACACGCCTCATCTAGGGCATAGCAGGGCTAAAGCCAAAATAAGCTACGCAACTTGAGCTACATCAACTGCGTAGCTTAAGTTGAAATAGCTTATTTTGGCTTTTGGCACTGTCTACACTGCAGGAAGTCCAAGACTGAGCACTTTTCCTCCAACTTCCCTTACCCCTCATAAAATGAGGGTTACAGGAGTTGGAGTAAGAAGTCCTGCAGCTCAACATTATTTTGACCATAAGTCAAAATAACTGTTTGTAGTGTAGACGTGGATTATGTTATTTCAGAATAACATTGGTTATTCCAAAATAACACTGCTGTGTAGACGTATCCCTAGTGTGCTGACTTTGTGGACCACAATCTAAGGTGCACCACCAGTCATCTGGTACAGAGGTGGATTTAAGTGACGTCACAGTTTATAGTTCATTTCATATTTGCAATTTCATATTTGAATTCCTTCACTTGGGTGATTACTATCTGGTTTTGGTGACTTACTGTTTAAATTATAATTTTGCTCCAAAACTTCTTCTGGCACCTTAGTCTGGGACAGTTCTTCAGATCTGTCACCTAAAAAGATAATAGAATTGGAAAATGTAGGAGAGATTAAAAATCAACAGAAGTGCTTCCTTACACAACACATAGTCAATCCATGGAACTCATTGCCAAGAGATGTTGTAAAGGCGAAAAGTATAAAGGGACTCAAAAGAATTAGATAAAAGAATAGGTCCATCAACAGCTATTAGCCAAGTAGGACAGGGACTATTCCATGATCAAAGCCTCTAATTGCCAGAAGCTGGGACATAGATTACTTGACATCACTTATGGCCTTATTTCATCTGAAACATCTGACATTGTCTGCTGTTGGAAGAGAGGACACTGAACTAGATGGACTATTGCTCTGACCCAACATGACCGTGCTTATGTTAAATCTCAGGAACTGGTTTTGCACTGAATGCAGTATCAAAAAAATTAGACTTGGAAAGGCCTATTTGGTTAGCCAATAACCATATTCCATGTCAGTGCCAGATTTTTATATTCTGTACATCTTGTGCTGAACAGAGATACATTGCACTGATTGTCACATGGTTCCCTCTGTTAACTTTTGTGTTCTGATGATAATACCAGTGACAAAAATGCATTCCCTTTGCGTGCTACCATTGCCATTTGATCTTGATTTTCTATTTAGTTGGGGCCTAGTTCAAACTCCATCTTTGTAAATGTTTTATTTCTTGTAAAAGATTGACATCTTTCATTGACAAGCATATAAATAATTGAATATTGCTTTTTGTTTGATTTTTAAGATGTATTTGTTACTTTTGCCTTCTATGTTATACATGTACTGAATTCTAGAGTTCAAGAATGGTTTCTTGGGATTCTTCTGTGTATCAAATCAGTTGAAATTAATATATGATTTAATTCAAATATTTATATATGTGGATAAAGTTATCAAAACAAAATTGTAAGGTAAAAATACTCTTTACCTTTAAACCACCCTGACAAGTACTTTTACTTACAGGTATTGCCAAAAGGCAGACAGTGGGTTGGGAAGTACAGAGTGCACCAAAGTGTTTCACTGTAATTGGTCCATGTGGATGCTACTCATACAAACTAAAATATACTTGGTTTATGTCAGTGTAATCCTCTTTCAGACAGGACTGCATTCATCTGGATAAAGTACCTAGATGAATGGAGAAAAGTTGCAGAGTTCTCTGAATGTTACCATAGTCAGGCTACATCTACACTACTGCAAAAAATTGACATAAGATATGCAATTCCAGCTATGTGAATAATTCAGCTGGAGTTAATGTACCTTCGGTCGACTACCTGTGGTGTCTACACTGACCATGGTCTATGGGTGACATTCTCCTGTTGACTTACTTTGCTCTTCTCATCCAGAGTAAAGTACTGGGGTTAACTGGAGAGCTGATTTGGCGATTCTTCACTATGTAAATTTTTTACATGCTAAAAGTAATTTCCCCATTTTATAGTCAGTAAAAAATAGGCAAAGAGAAGTTCAGGTCTATATTTTCAAGAGTTTGCTAATTTTGCATGCTCAAATTGAGACATCTAGGAAAAAAAGTGTTAAGAATGGCTGATCACCAAAGACACCTATTGAAAAAAAGTTGTGAATTTACAGAATCTGTAAAGTGGACTCTACAGACTAGAATCACAAAAGTACTTAGGTGCCCAGTTACCACTTGATGTTTCTAAATCCCAGAATCAGGCACCATAGGTATTCACAGAACCCCCACTCAGCAGCCTGTCACCAAACACTTAAACTCACTTAGTGCCTTAGTTTTTTTCTAGGCCTCAATGCCCAAGTTTATACCTCTGAGCAGGTGTACTACTACCTCATTCTAGGTGTCCATAAGAACATTCATACTGGGTCAGACCAAAGTGAGATAGGAAGAAGATATTCTTGCGGAATTTGCATATCCTCTTTTGAAAATAAAGAGTAGTTTAGACGTACCCCAAGCTTGTAAGTTTGCTCAGAGCATGTTCACACAAAAGGGGACGGCAGTCTCCTCCCGCCCCCCACAATAACTTTTAGCCTGGTGGCTAGGGTACTCACTTGGAATGTGGGAGATCACCAGTTCAAGTCTCCTTTCCCTCATCTGAAGGGGAAGAAAGAATTTAAACAAGATGTCTACCTGCTCTTAAGGTATGTCTACACTGCACGGCTGTTTTGGGATACTGGAGTTATCCCGAAATAGCTACCCCACATCTACACAAGCCACATGTCATTTCAAAATATTTTTTTAAATAAGGGCATGCTATTTCTCCTTCCCAGTAAACCCCGTTGCACAGGGTTAAGGGATGGCTCGAAATAGTGCATTATTTTGAAATTTGGCAAAAGTGCATTATTTTGAAATTTGTGTAGCCGTGCCAAATTTCAAAATAGATTCAAGATAAGATACGCAATTTGTGGCAAATTGCGTAGCGCAAATTGCGTATCTTCTTTTGAGTTTAGGATGCTGTGTAGACTCATCCTTAAGTGAGAGCCGCAGCCACTAAGCTATGGGATATTCTGATGCTGGGCTCCTTCAGCCTTTCCTATAGAAGTTGTTCCATTGTGGACAGATTGGAGCAGGGGCACTGAATTATGGATCTCCTATGTTTCTGGTGAGGTTCTCATTCTTGATCAAGCTTTCACTTTTGTCTAGTCCCATGACTTTTTATGCCTTTGTCCAGATTGGAACAGCTTCAGCTGGAG
This sequence comes from Pelochelys cantorii, assembly GCA_032595735.1. Taxonomy (NCBI): domain Eukaryota; kingdom Metazoa; phylum Chordata; order Testudines; family Trionychidae; genus Pelochelys; species Pelochelys cantorii. Next base: position 40,529,505 of record CM064330.1, read on the forward strand.
TCTGGGGGTGCATCTACACTGCACCTTACCTTGAAATAAGCTATGCAATTTGTGCTTTGCAAATTGCATAGCTTATTTCGATCTAATTTCAAAATAGTTTATTTTGAAATTTGATGCTGTCTACACAGCGCCAAATTTCCGAATAAACTGCTATTCCAAAATGTCCTTTTACCTTCATGGAACGAGGGTTACAGGAATGCCAGAATAGCATGCCTGCTATTTCAAAATCTATTTCAAAATAACGGGCAGACTCAAAAGACGCGGAATAGCTATTTCCAGTATCCCGAAATAGAACCGCAGTCTAGATGTAGGCTGAGGGGCTGAAAGTCATGAGGAAGATCTCTTACCTCTCCCTCAGTGTTTCAGTGCCTAAGTTCCTTTGTGAATCTGACTCTAGATGTCTCAAATTAGGTGCCTAAATCAGTGAATATTCCTGAAAAATGTATCTGTAAGTTACTTGCATATGAGGCACTGTGTGATCTTGTGGGCTACCCATAAAAGGCCTGAGTTCAAATCCTGGTTCTGACAGTGACCTGATATGTGACCTTGGGAATTTCAGTTAATTTCTCTTAGTTTCAGTTTCCCCATTTGTAAAACAGATGAAAATATTTACCTCTTTGACACTGGCAATTTGTGGCCCAGTGTGAGAAAGTACTTTGCTGTTATATAGTAATATTAAAGTAATGGCAGAAGAGAAAAGGTGGGAAAAAGCTCTCAGGGCTCTCTGGTTATTAGACTACTACGTATTCCCCCTACCATGAGGCTTTTGAGACAACACTATCTTTTCCTCCAACTTTTTCAAAATTCCCATGTTCAAACTTTCACATGCAAGTAGCTTTCCAACTTTTTGTATATTTCACTGAAATAAGTTTTTATAAAAACCTGAAATGTCACAGAGGTTTTTTTTTTCCATTTTCATCTGGGTGTATTTTTCTGGTATATTTCAAATTAATTTATTATCTGAATAAGTAATAAGAAATACTGAATTCCTTCTACTGATTTTGTTGAACTCTATTTCTTATCTCTCTCCAGTTTGATGTACTTGGACTAATTATTCTTAGTTCATAGAAACCAAGTTAACTAATGTTGTATATAGAAGCAAGAGAACATGTTTCTGATTCTGATTTTCCTGTTTCTATGTAGATTTTTTTTTTTTTACAAACTTCTGAAAATACAAAAGAAGGCATACTTAGCTGGTGACTGGTAAAAAGAAAGCCAAGTTTTAGGTACATTCAAGGCTGAGACTGAGGTCAGGACCATCTTCATCTTGTTTGAACCATTTCACTTCTGTCTATCTACTCCTTTCTGTTTTTAGTAAAACTGAAGGAAAGCAGTTGTTGAATACTTCAGCTACTCCATTGCTCTCCAATTTTTGTTCCCACTCATTATTTAACAAGTCTTTTTTTCCCTCATAGACACATCCAGAGAGCGGAACCGTCATATTCATTGTTGATCCCTACATTTTACATTCAAGTTCAAAGTTTAAACTAATAAATATTAAAGTTACTTCAGCAACAGCTAATGAGTTGCAGGTTCTATCCTGAGAATTAATGATTGGTGGTAAGATGTTGATGGCTAATAATCCTACCTCCCTATTAATTTCCTGGAAATGTCCTTCATGGAAGTCCATTAAAAGTATTAAGAACAAAAGTTCAACACGATAATATTTGGTGGGCTTTATAATTTTAATTGCTTGCAACATATTGATTATTCTGGGTTGCCTAGTTTTCTGGAACTACTACAGAATGAATTGCTCACTGCACTAGTTAATCTGCTTTTATGAGTAATTTGCTGTTTGTTCATAATTTTTGTCCAAAGCAAACCATAAAATTAATGTTAACCAATAAATCTTTCTGCAAGAAAATGTTTCATTTCAATCTACCCTCTAATGAACAGATGTGAAAAATTATATATTCCAGAAACAAAATAAATTGCCCTATTAAATGCTTAATATCATTCATCAATAACTGATTTGTAGAAACCATCAATAATAAATGTCATCACAGTCCATTGATTTAAAATAATTCCTCAGTAATGTCTTATACTTTTACTCAAATAATCATTATTTTTGCATCCTTAGTTCTGAGATTCTTTTAAACTTATTTCCAAGACAAGAAGCATCCCAGCCAAGGCAAGAAATAGCTTTCCTTCTATATAATTTGGGAGCTGGCTGTCTTTGACACCTTACCCCAATCCCTATTCATTATCACTACCATTGTTTTGTCAGTAAAGGTGCTATTGATAAGTCTCTTGGGCTAGGTGTACACAGCAGTGTTATTCTGAAACACTACATTATTTCAAAATAATGTTGAGCTGGAGGACTTCTCACTCTGATTCCTATAACCCTCATTTCACGAGGAGTAAGGGAAGTCGAAGGGGAAGAGTGTTCTTCCTTCAACTTCCTGCTGTGTAGACAGCGCCAAAAGCTGACTTAAGCTATTTCGACTTAAGCTACACAATTGATGTAGCTCAAGTTGCATCGCTTAATTTGACTTTTGCCCTGCTGTGCGGACATCCCCTTGGTGGTTGTTCTTGTGCACTTGAGGCAGGGCATTCTTAATGGAGGATCATTAACTATGGAACTCACCCCCTCTGCTGGTCTCTTAAAGCTGAAAGCTTTTGCAGTGTGATGAAAAGTTCATATATTCAGCCAAACCTTTGTCAGATGGGTCTACACTAATGTCTACATATAAACAATGACAATGGCACATCTGCAGCACTCAGCTGTAACACTTCAGTGCAGACACTACCTGTGCCAAATGAGAGGTTCTCCCATCAGCATGGGGATTCTACCTCCCCATGAGGTGATAGTGATGTTGATGGGTGAATTCTCTCATTGATCTAACACTGTCTGCACTAGAGCTTAGGTTGGCAGAGCTCTATCTCTGAGAGGTATGGATTTTTTGCAGTCCTGAGATATGTAGCTATGCTGATGTAAGTTCCCAGAAACTAGCCCTTAAGTGATGACTTCCGATCTCTCATCCAGTTGGTGGCTGATGATCTGGAACAAAGTTAGTACTGATGGGCATTATATTTGCCTTGGGTAAAATACTCTGGGGGCTCTGAGAATCTCAACATGTTTCTGCTGAATTCAAGAAAAGGAAGGGAAAGAAGACAACAGAAAGAAAGAGATTTAATAGAGAAGGGAGAAGTTTGAAAAAGGGAAGAGGAAAAAAACCAGAACAAAACACCAAATCAGAAAGGGAGAAAATATGGAACATAAATAAGAAATTGGGAGTGTATAAAATAGATGGAGGAAAAGATGCATCAAAATATACTATTAAATAAAATAAAAGAAATAAAAAATCCAGTGGAAAGAGAGTGTGTTCTTTTTCTAGAATTTTCTATATTAACGCAGAAATTAATGAACATTTGCTAGAATGTCAGTGATGTTAATAGTCCAATAAAAAAGGGAAAAGATTCCCCGTGCCTCTTAATGCAACCTACTGTGATACAGCTGTCAGACAGTGATCTTGGAATTGGCAGCAAAGAGGAAGAAATACTATGGTTGATATTTGGAGGAATGATAATGAGAAACCTGAGGATCAACTGTTTGCTTAAGACGGGAAGCTCACCTGAAACTAATGAGATCCTACCAATTTATTTTATTATTTATTATTTGTCTTCTGGTAGTGGCTGCGAGTCCACTCATAGACAAGGATGCCATTTATGTCCCAGAGAGTTTATAAACTAAGTAAATTATAGTGGGCAAAAGGATCATACACATTATCACTAAGATCAAGTGCCCAGGGTTCTCTACATTATAAACCCTTCTATCTAACCTGAGTTACATGCACACAGCTTATGAAAATAAATTTTCTATGCACAGTAAAATGTAAATGTCACATCCCTTATAAATTGTCGCAATCCTTATCCTTTCTTCAATCCAATCACACTCCACTGTCAATAAAAACAACAAATGGTCTGGTAGCACTTTATAGACTAACAAAACATGCAGATGGTATCATGAGCTTTTGTGGGCACGGCCCACTTCCTCAGATGACTGGAATTTTTATGATACCATCTACATGTTTTGTTAGTCTATAAAGTTCTACCAGACCATAAGAACATAAGAATGGCCGTACTGGGTCAGACCAAATGTCCATCTAGCCCAGTAGCCTGTCTGCCGACAGTGGCCAACAACAGGTGCCCCGGAGGGGGTGGACCAAAGACAATGATCAAGCGATTTGTCTTGTGCCATCCACCTCCAGCCTCTGAAAAACAGAGGCCAGGGACACCATTCCTACCTCCTGGCTAATAGCTTTTTATGGACCTAACCTCCATGAATTTATCTAGCTTCTCTTTAAACTCTGTTATAGTTCTAGCCTTCACAGCCTCCTCTGGCAAGGAGTTCCAGAGGTTGACTATGCGCTGTGTGAAGAAGAACTTTCGCTTATTAGTTTTAAACCTGCTACCCATTAATTTCAATTGGTGTCCTCTAGTCCTTATATTATGGGAACTAATGAATAACTTTTCTTTATTCACCTTCTCCACACCACTCATGATTCTATATACCTCTATCATATCCCCCCTCAGTCTCCTCTTTTCCAAACTGAAAAGTCCCAGTTGCTTTAACCTCTCCTCATATGGGACCTGTTCCAAACCCCTAATCATTTTAGTTGCCCTTTTCTGAACCCTTTTCAAGGCCAAAATATCTTTTTTGAGGTGAGGAGACCACATCTGTACACAGTATTCAAGATGTGGGCGTACCATAGTTTTATACAGGGGCAGTAAGATATTCTGTGTCTTATTTTCTATCCCTTTCTTAATAATTCCTAACATTCTATTTGCCTTTTTGACTGCCGCAGCACACTGTGTGGACGTTTTCAGAGAACTATCCACGATAACTCCAAGATCTCTTTCCTGATTTGTCGTAGCCAAATTAGCCCCCATCATACTATATGTATAGTTGGGGTTATTTTTTCGAACATGCATTACTTTACACTTATCCACATTAAACTTCATTTGCCATTTTGTTGCTCAATCACTTAGTTTGGTGAGATCTTTTTGAAGTTCTTCACAGTCTGCTTCTGTCTTGACTATATTGAAGGGGTTTAGTATCATCCGCAAACTTTACTACCTCACTGCTTGCCCCTTTCTCTAGATCATTTATGAATAAGTTGAATAGGATTGGTCCTAGGACTGACCCTTGGGGGACACCATTAGTTACCCCTCTCCATTCTGAAAATTTACCATTTATTCCTACCCTTTGTTTCCTGTCTTTTAACCAGTTCTCAATCCATGAAAGGACCTTCCCTCTTATCCCATGACAATGTAATTTACACAAGAGCCTTTGGTGAGGGACCTTGTCAAAGGCTTTCTGAAAATCTAAGGATACTATATCTACTGGATCCCCCTTGTCCACATGTTTGTTAACCCCTTCAAAGAACTCTAATAGATTAGTAAGACATGATTTCCCTTTACAGAAACCATGTTGACTTTTGCCCAACAAATTATGTTCCTCTATGTGCCTAACAATTTTATTCTTAACTATTGTTTCAACTAATTTGCCCGATACCGACATTAGACTTACCAGTCTGTAATTGCCGGGATCACCTCTAGAGCCCTTTTAAAAATATTGGTGTCACATTAGCTATCTAAACATTTGTTGTTTTTTTCTGTACAGACTAACTCGGCTACCCCTTGAAGCTTCTCCTCTGTCAATGTCATCCTTCACTGCTGAATGCATAAGGTCACATTTCAATTATAAATAAATTGTGAGTGAAATTGTCTCTCCCTGTAAAATACCATGTATACTTTGGCCCCAATCCTGCAATTTACAATGCACAGAATCCCCATAACTCTTGCCATTGTAAATTTTGGGATCAGAACTTTTATGCACTCTATACATGAATGAATACATAGTAAGATACGTGTAATATTGTATTCTCTTAAAGCAGGGCTATTCAACTTTGGAAACCCAGGGGCCACAGTGAAATGCTCAGCACATGCCAAGGGCCGCAACTTAAGTGTGGTTGCATATACATGTAAATATATATGCAAATAGCTTCCTTCACACTGATGGGCATGAATACAAAGCTTAAGGAAAGATACACAACATGCAGGCCACATTTAAGTCAGTTCTGCTGATATTAATAAAATGCAATACTTACCCAATTTCCACCCACATGACAGTACTTTTAATGAGCAATGCCAGACAACTTGAATGCCAGACAACTCTCCAATACAACATTCTATAGGCCACTTTCCTCAAATCCCACTGCGGAATACACTAAGAAACTGCACCGTCTGCTCAACACCTATACAAGCACAGGAACAAATCTACACAGACACCTCTAGAGCCCCGACCAGGGTTATTCTATCTACTATCCAAGATCCATAAACCTGGAAATCCTGGATGCCCCATCATCTTGGGCATTGGCACTCTCACTGCAGGACTTTCTGGATATGTGGACTCTCTACTCAGACCCTACGCCACCAGCACTCCCAGCTATCTCTGAGACACCACTGACTTCCTGAAAAAACTACTATGCATTGGTGATGTTCCAGAAAACACCATCCTAGCCACCATGGATGTAGAGGCTCTCTACGCCAACATCCCACACATAGATGGAATACAAGCTGTCAGGAACAGTATCCTGACAAGGCCACGGCACAACTGGTGGCCGAGCTCTGTGACTTTATCCGCACACACAACTATTTCAGATTTGGGGACAATATATATCTCCAAACCAGTGGCACCGCTATGGGCACCTGCATGGCCCCACAATATGCCATTTTTATGGCCGACCTGGAACAACGCTTCCTCAGCTCTCATCCACTAGCGCCTCTCCTCTACTTACGCTACATTGATGACATCTTCATCATCTGGACCCACAGGAAGGAGGCTCTGGAAGAATTTCACCGTGATTTCAACAATTTCCACCCCACCATCAACCTCAGCCTGGACCAGTCTACACAAGAGATCCACTTCCTGGACACTACAGTGCAAATAAGTGATGATCACCTAAACACCATCCTATACCGAAAACCTACGGACCGCTATGTCTATCTACATGCCTCCAGCTTCCATCCCGGACACACCACACGATCCATCGTTTACAGCCAAGCACTAAGGTACAACCGCATTTGCTCCAACCCTTCAGACAGAGACAAACACCTACAAGATCTACACCAAGCATTCTTAAAACTACAATACCCACCTGAGGAAGTGAGGAAACAGATCATCAGAGCCAGACGTATACCCAGAAGCCTCCTGCTACAAGACAGGCCCAACAAAGAAAATAACAGAACCCCACTGGCCATCACCTACAGTCCCCAGCTAAAACCTCTCCAACGCATCATCAGCGATCTACAACCCATCCTGGACAATGATCCCCCACTCTCACAGACCTCGGAAGGTAGGCCAGTCCTCGCCCACAGACAACCCACCAACCTGAAGCAAATTCTCATCAGCAATTATACACCACACCACAGTAACTCCAACTCTGGAACCAATCCCTGCAATAAACCTCGGTGCCAACTCTGCCCACATATCTACACCAGCGACACCATCACAGGACCTAACCACATCAGCCACGCCATTACGGGCTCATTCACCTGCACATCTACCAATGTAATATATGCAATCATGTGACAGCAATGCCCCTCTGCCATATACATCGGCCAAACTGGACAGTCCCTACGTAAAAGAACAAATGGACACAAATCAGATATCAGGAATGGCAATACACAAAAACCTGTAAGAGAATACTTCAATCTCCCTGGACACACAGTAGCAGATTTAAAAGTAGCCATCCTGCAACAAAAAAACTTCAAGAACAGACTTCAAAGAGAAACTGCAGAGCTACAATTCTTCTGCAAATTTGATACTATCAGTTTAGGATTAAACAAAGACTGTGAATGACTAGCTTACTACAAAAGCAGTTTCTCCTCTCTTGGTGTTCACACCTCCACATCAGCTGCTAGAAGTGGGCCTCATCCTCCCTGACTGAATTGACCTCGTTATCTCTAGCCTTACTCTTGATTGGAACTCTTTTCTTATGCCTGTATATTTATACCTGCTTCTGGAATTTCCACTACATGCATCTGATGAAGTGGGTCTTTGTCCACAAAAGCTTATACTCCAATAAATCTGTTAGACTATAAGGTACCACAGGACTTCTTGTTGTTCTTGCAGATTCAGACTAACATGGCTATCCCTCTGATACTTAATGAGCAATGACAGTCCAGGAATTTAGCTACTAAAACACATAACAACAGAAGACCATTATATTGACTTGCCATGATGAAGCGTGTTCCCAGTGGAGACCATGTTCAAAGGATCCCATGTATTGAGCCCTGCGTAAACCCAAACTGCACTGCGGGCCACAAACAAATGGCCTGTGGGCCACATGCGGCCCATGGGCCGCGTGCTGAGTAGCCCTGTCTTAAAGTATGTTCTTTAAGCAGGCATTGCTTAATTCTACCAAGATTTTTCCATCTATCCAACTTACACTTTTATATATTTGAAATCCTGACATAGCACCAATCTAAATCAGTGTCTGTTCCATGGCATATTCTAAAAAGTGACATGCATACAGTGATTATAGCTTATATATCTTTCCACTCTTACTCTAGTTCATGCTAGTATCTGATCCTAGGTTATATATTAACATGTAAGATTATGATCCCACAGACTCATAGACTTTAAGGTAGGAAGGGACAACCATGATCTTGGGGTATTTATAAAGAATTAACACATCAATTAATCAGTTTTCTGTGTATATAATGTCCTTTACCTGCCTGGCCTTTAGAATAGATATGGAAGATAAATATCATAAAAAACTAGCTTTTATTCAATAGGTTTAGAATAAGCATTCCAACATGTTTTACAAAAGGGCAAATCACAGAGTTGAGTTGGTCAACTGAAAAGCTTTAGAAAATGAACTTCTTCAAGTCTACTTATAAAACAAAGATAGAGTATTAGCTAGGCCGTGCCACTGAGCAGCAAACTTTAAAATCTGACAGCATAAAAGGTTTAGGCTCTGATAAACTGAAATTTATATATAAGAACCATAGAGGTACTCAAATATTATAGTCATGGAAGCCATCTAGACAGAGATTGATAATAGACAAATAACTAAGCAGAACAAATAATTCATCATAGATTTCAATACAGAACACATTTTTGATGAACATATGACAAAAAGATTACTTTTTATATTTGTAAGATTTACACGTGAAGTCAGAGGCATCATACTATGATTATTCATGATATACTTGCTATTATTAGACATGAGCATAGGAAGTTCTTTTGAATGTAACAGGATATTTGAAAACAGCATCACCTTAGAAAGATGAAGCACCAACACATACTTGTTTTTCTTTTGATACACTGTAAAATTGCAAATTTCAAGCTCTTCATAATATTGATAGGATTATGATATTGGACTCCAGTTTCAGAGCTATAGAATGGAGATAACAGACTCAATCTCCAAATGATAAATATTAACATTTTCAGATAGAGGCGCCCTTTATTTCTTCAACTGAAATTAGGGTGTGATTGGAGATGTCATGCTTTGAATGTAAAATGAACAAGAGTGCCATCATCAGACATTCTTAATTATTTGTTTGCTTATTGAAACTGAAAGCATGTGCTTAAACATGCTGATTTTAGAGTGACTGCTAAATAAAAGACTTTTACTTGTAAATTGATTTTTACATATTTTGGGTTATTTAGTATTATAAAGGACAGTGCATTTTTACATACTACACATTGCAGAGGGAATTCAGAAATATGCTAATAGACTCCATTGACATAATATGAGACAAACATAACATACACCTGAGAATACTCACTAGAAATCCCTGCAAATTAATTATTATTCATGCAGAAAATATTTGATGGATAGTGAGTTCATTTAAATTTGTTTTATGAAACAGGTGTATAGATTTATGTTCAAACATCATTTACTGACTTCTGAAGTGTTTGAAAATAATGCAGTTTTTCTAGATGTACACAGCTGCATTTCATGTAAACTTCCTACCTGGCAAAGGTGATTTGTCCTTTGCTTTCTAAACACACCATGTAAAAGGATATAATGTGCTTTAATCCATATGTTTTAGAACATAGTTTGCATAGTTTTCTTTGTCAGTCAAATGACATATTCATTCTCTCTAATTCATTTTCTACTTATCTGACGTTTGTCAGATACAGGATCAAATGCATTAGACATACGTACAAACACTGATTAAAAACTAAATTGATTTAATGATTCTATAAACTCAAAGCAATTTCCAATTTGACAGGCATAATTCATTTAATTTACATGTATCTCAGTTTAGAAGCTTCTGAAACTGATATGATCTATGGGGAGTTATGTCAAGTTCTGCTCTCCAAGGCTGTTTCCACAGTGGAGAAAAAAATATAGTAATAAAAACATTGGAATTTACCAGTGCCTTGTATAATTAAATCTCCCACAACTAGGAATATTTGAGCAGAGCTGGTTGGAAAACTTGGGGCCAGGTGGTTTATGAAAAATCTTCACTCCCATTTTTGTTAAATTTTCATTTGATTAAGAATTCTCCAACAAAGTTGACAGCTAGTAACAACTGGCAGTCCACATGGCTGTGTCTCTTATCAAGAAACTCAATCTATAAAATTAATGAGGCTCCCATTTAACAAAGATAATATAATCACCCTTTAATGCACTCATTGTAACAAATACGTTTTAAGTTCTTACAAACAGATTTTTTTCATAGGAGACTACCTTGCCATCTGCTGATATAACTTCTTTCTTTCTGTTGTCTCGGCTGTTATCCTTTCCAGTCTTATCTCTAGAGACAACACATGAGGAAAAAGCTCCTCTACCTTCTGCAAAGGAGAGAGTTAGCCAAGCGGATTTTCTCCCAAATTACTGCACACCCAGCACATAGTCCTAGCAGCCCGTTCAAAACTAATCAGAAGAGTACCACCTGAGGCAGGAGCTCTCATCTTCTTGGGTAGGGGAAAGGAAGAGAGCCAAGCCAGGTCAAGCTCCCCCTGATCACTGCCTGGACCAAGACATAGCATTTATGGTCCATTCCCCATGGGACTACAGCTTTCTCCACGTGCTAGTGAATTTAGTTAGTCCTGTTATTCAAATGAGAAATTAGCAGCAAAGTAGTGAACATTCAGGATTCAATCCCTGCTGATGATATATGAGAGGGGGTTGATAAAGTCATAGATTATATAATTTGTACAACTTTCCTTTAAAAAAAAGAAACACAGAACATTACATAACAAGAAATCCTTCATTAAAAAAACACACACACACAATATTTCTGGTGCAAAGTCAAGCACTCAAGAGCTAGGAAATGCCAGTTTTGAAGTTGACCATGCAACCTTACTTGAGTACCTGCATGCAGCTGCAATATAATAGTGTTTAAGTCCACAATTCTGTCTTTGTGTGTGTGTGTGTGTGCGCGTGCATGTGCACGTGGAATGGATCCCTTCTTCATTCAGTGCACAGTAAACATTCAGTGCATAAGGGGGCAGAATTAAAGTTACACCAGTAACGTAATGTTGCATTTTCTAACTTTCAAGTGCTTAACTTTATAACCCAAATAATGTTTTTAACAGTGTGTTTTTGTATGTCATACAAATATATCTTTATCTATGTAATTGCATTCATTTAAAATCCCTTAAAGAACATTTGTTGAATATAGACATCGCACATTCTCACTTGTCTAATGGGTGTTCCAGAACTTGACATATCAACTAAAATGTCCCACATGATAAAATGTCACCTGATTAGATATGTTACTGCAGGGTACATAATATTGATTCTGCTCAATTGTATGGAAATGAGTGATGTGGCTTTATGTTAACCATATGTTGTATACTGGCATACATCAGTGTGTGCCAGCAAGCTGCACTGCGATGCACAGGTGGAGAGTAACCAGTCTTGTACCATCTCGATCTGAAGTCTGCCATCTTTAGGAAAGATTCCTGCTTGTTGCTGAAGGGTGCATAGTGCACTGCTACCCCTGCTCCACATATTTATCATAATTAGATCTTACATGGCCCACATCACCTTAGTATCTAAACACCGCACAACCCATCATGTATCTATCCTCACAATACCCCTGTGTGCTAGGGAAGTGTTATTACCCATATTCTACAGATGGAGAACTAAAGAATAGAGAGACAGAATGACTTGTCCAAGATTACCCAGGAAGTCTTTGGCAGATTAGAGAAATAAACCTGTGTCTCCTGACTTTCTTGTTAATGTCTTAAATGTTGGACCTCTTTACATGAATTTCTGCCATGCACACCATGTTTTTCAGGGGTTGAGCCTTGGTATAGAAATGATGCTGCTCAGATGGCTTTTTCCACTTCCACACTGAGTGAGAGAGACCTACAGGTGGTCCTCTCCATCCACAGACCCAGGTAGAATGATCAGACCCTGGACTACTTACTCCAACATTCTCTTACATTATAGGACAGAGTGATTTATATTAACAATGCATAAAATTGCACTGAAATTGAGATAGAAGTGAGAGGCAAACCTGCTGAAAGTCTCTAAGTAAGGATAAAATAAATGAAAAATAAGCATGATGCCAAGGTAAATGTTTCCTAAAGAACATTTCATCAGGAAGAATAGATGGATGAGGCTCTTTTTAAAAAATCAGCAAAATAATCCAAAACACAGGACTTGGTGGTGATGGGGGATTTCAATTGCCCAGATTCTGTTGGGAAAATAACACAGCAGGGCACAAATGATCCAAAAAGTTCTTGGGATATATTGGAGATGAGTTTTCATTAAATTCGGTGGATAATGGCTATTCTGGATTTGACTCTTACAATCAGGGTGGAATTCAGGGAAAATTTGAAGATGAAAGGCGGGTTGGGTAAAAGTGATCATGAAATGATAGAGTTTGTGATTCTAAGGAAACATAGGAAGAAAAACAGCAGAATCCTCCTATGGACAATGGACTTCAAGAAGGCAGACTTCAGCAAACTGTGATTTGTCTATACTTATGGCTAGATTGGCCCTGCTGGGATCAATGCAGCAGTGTTGATTTAGTGGGTCTGGTGAAAACCCACTAAGTCGATGGCAGGGCACTCTCCCATTGAATCCTGTACATCAGCTCCTTGAGGAGAGTGAGGTAAGTTGGCATGAATGTATTTTCCATCAACACAGTGTGATATGAGCACCATTTTTCATAACTGAAGCAGCATAATTTAGGACAACTTACCACTGTCGCATTGATTAGCCCTCAGAGAATTGGTAAGTAAAATCCTGGGAGAAGCAAGTCTAAGGGAAAAGAGAGTTCAAGAGAACTGAAAGTTTTTAATAGAGACATTATTAAGGGCATGAGAAAAAACTATCACAGTGCATAGGAAAGATATGGTAAAAGATCACCTTAGCTTAACCAAGAGATCTTCAAAAACGTGAAACTCAGGGCACGTCTATTCTTGCAGGAAGATCAACACTGCGATGGTTGATCTTTCAGTGGTCAATTTAGTAGGTCTAGCTGAACCCTCTAAATTGAACACTGAGAGCACCCTGTCAGTGCGAGTACTCCTCATTGTTGAGAGGAGTAAGGGAAGTTGACAGGAGTGTTTCCTCCATTGACCTCCCACTGTGAGGACAGCGCCAAAGTTTGATTTAAGGTACGTCAACTCCAGCTATGTTATTCACCTTAAATCAGCCTTTGGCTATAGTGTAGACCTGCCTTGAAAGAGCCATACAGAAAGTGGAAACTAAGTCAGATAATATAGGATGAATATAAAGAACATAAGCATAAGGCCAATGAGGTGAGAAAGACAATAACAGAAAATGAAGTTATCTGAAGTGTTAAATGTCTTTTTTTATTCAGTTTTCACCAAAGTTAGCAGTGATTGGACAACTAACGTAGTGAACATCAGTGTAAATGCAGTAAGAGCTGTGGCTAAAACAGGAAAAGAACAAGTCTAGAATTAGACAATCTAGATATCTTCAAGTTGGCAGGGTGTGATGAAGTACATCCGAGAATATTTAAGAAACTAGCTGAAGAGATCTCTGAGCCATTAGTTATTATCTGCCAGAACTGAACATGAGTAAATATCTCTAAAAGGGGGAAGAAGAACTACCCAGGAAATTATAGACCAGACTGCCTGACTTTGATTCTTGGAAAGATAATGGAACAAATAATGAAACAATCAATTTGTAACCACTTACAAGATAATAAAGTGATAAGTACCAGTCGACATAGATTTGTCAAGAATAGATCATATCAAACCAACCTAATACTCTCCTTTGACAGGGTAACAAGCCTCAGGGATTGAATGAAGCAGTAGATGTGCTGTATCATGACTTTAGCAAGGCTTGTGATACTGTCTCACATGATCGTCTCATAAACATCCTAGAGAAATATATCCTAGATGAACCCTACTGTAAGTTGGGTACACAACTGACTGGAAAGCCATACTCAGAGGCTAATTATCAGCTGGAAGGTGTATCAAGTGGGGTCCTGCAGGGATCTGACCTGGGTGTAGTTCTATTCAATATCTTCATAAATCATCTGCATAGAGAGTATACTTATAAAGTCTCCAGATGATGTCAAGTTATGAGGGGGTTAGAGGAGCTTTGGAGGACAGGATTAGGATTCAAAATGATTATAAACTGGAGAAATGGTCTGAATTAAATAGGATAAAATTGAACATGTGCAAATGCTACACTTAGGAAGGAATAATGGAATGTGAAATAACTGCCTAGGAAGGAGTACTGCAGAAAAAGATCTGGTAGGTGTAGTGGATCACAAAGGATATGTTAACAATGGAATACTTTTGCAAAAAAAAAAGCATACCTCATTCTGGGATTCATTAGCAAGCAAATTGTAAGCAAGACACAAGAAATAATTCTTCCATTCTACTAAGCACTGATAAGGCCTGAACTGGAGTACTGTGTCCAGTTCTGAACATTACTCTAAGAAAAATACAAATTGAAGAAAGTCCAGAGAAGAGCAATAAAAATATTAAAGATCTTGAAAACAAAACATAGGAAGAAAGATTGAAAAAAATGGGTGTGTATAGTCTGCAGAAGAGTACACTGATTGGGGACGTGATAACACTCTTCAGTTATATAAGAGGTTGATTGATTGATTGATTGATATATATATATATATATATATATATCAATCAATCTCAGAAGCAGCAGTGCTGGGGTGGGGAGGGGGAAGCAGGAGCCAGTGCTTGCAGGGGACCGGCTTTTGACATTACACGTTTACCTGAATACAGGCATCTTAATATCCCTAACATACACCAGCAGCAAATTCTTCCCAGCCTACCCACCTTCTCTCTCTCTTTCAAAATTCTGCACAACTTCACCTATATCTCAGATCTCATTTCTTATCATGTCCTTCCCGCCTCCTTCCATTCCTGCTCTCATGCAAGTCACACCGCCCCCTCCCAGGGTCATCAAATCCTATTATTTCATGTAGGACCCCACCCTTTCCTTATTCATTCCACAATTCTTGTAATAGCCTATTAATTTTTGCAAGGAAAGGGGAGGGAGAGAAGAAAACAAAGAAATACACAGACAACTACAAAACAATTAGCAAACTAATAAAATTTCCAAATGCCCTGATATTCATTCAATATCTTATTGGGGTGGACTCTAAGGGTACGTCTAGACTACATGCCTCTAGCGACAGAGGCATGTAGATTAGGCTACCCGGCATAGGAAAATGAAGTGGCGATATAAATAATCTCCGCTTCATTTAAATTTAAATGGCTGCCCCACTGAGCCAATCAGCTGTTTGTCGGCTCAGCACTGTAGTCCGGATGCTCCGCGGTCAACATCAAAGGCATTTGTTTACCTCCCAGGTATGCCTCCTGGGATGAGGTTTACCTGGGAGGTTGACAAATGCCTTTGAGGTCGACCACGGAGCGTCCAGACTACCACGCTGAGCCGACAAACAGCTGATCGGCTCAGCGCGGCAGCCATTTAAATTTAAATGAAGCGGCGATTATTTAAATCGCCGCTTCATTTTCCTATGCCGGGTAGCCTAATCTACATGCCTCTGTCGCCAGAGGCATGTAGTCTAGACGTATCCTAAGTTAGTTACAGAACACCTGTACCCTATTCTTTAATTAAAGCCTCCTCATTTTTCTACTTGATGTCTTGTTTCTCTCTTATCTTTAAAGAAACTAGTGAGAGCCTCTATTTAAGTGCCTGTTAAGAACAATTCAGCTCTCTTTTATATACTGCTTCTGTCCACTTTATTTTTTAATATATTGTACATTATTTAAAATTATTCCAACATAATTCTCTCCAGCTTCCATGGAAGAAGACTATGCAATCCTGGCAGAGCCAAAATATTTTTTCGGCTATTTTTGTGAGCAACCAATGTGCTTAAGCAACAATGTAGAAGCAATTAGCACTGCATCCCAACAGTAATAATCACTCTAGGCTCACAAAGGACCCTGATGATCCTTTTTTTCAGAAATGAAAACGACAGCTTTTGTGAAGAGGGAGTAATAGTTCATTGATTGATATGCAACAAGATGGGGGGAAGTGGTTCATTTCAGTGCAAGCTCATTTTCAAAGAAGTTAACATGCTGTTTAATTTATGTGATGTGTGAGTTCACCAACTTGATAATACTGGAATGCAGGTGTGGGCAATAAAATGGCAGCAGTTTGCCAGGGTTAGCCCCTAGCAGACCGCCACCACTATATTTACCTGCAGCTCCACAGGTACACGTGAGTGCAGCTTCCGTTGACTGCAGATCACTGTTCCTGGCCAATAGGAGCTGCAGGAAGCAGTGCGGACCAGGACACCACTTCCTGCAGCTCCTATTGGCCAGGAACAGTGATCTGTGGCCAACGAAGCTGCAATTGCTTCTACTTGCAGAGGTGCAGGTAAATATAGTGGCAGCAGTCCACAGGAGCTAACCCTGTTGAACCGGATCTGGCCCACAGGCCAGTATTTGCCTAGTGCTGCTCTAATGTCTTTCCTCTAAGCAGCAATAGCTGGAAGCAGGGCTTTTCTGATAGATTTACATCAGGGGTGGGCAAACACCAGCCTGCGGGCCGGATCCAGGTTTCGTTCCTGATGGTTCCCCATCTTTAGCTGTAAATTATGTTTATATGTAATACCATGGGCTGTGCCCCAAGAAACTTGCAGTCTAAATAGTTATGCTGATAGCGGAAATCTAATCAGAATCACAATATGGCAGATATGTCTGTTGGTTTTTATCTGCAATTTAAGCAATGTTTTTCACACATTCCAGCTCCAGAAATTTTCCTAAAAGTTCAGGAAACAAAGAACTCAGAAAACTGATGTAGTGTACTGTTGTGTAAACTGAAGACTGTTCTTAGCTGGGAGTATTAATTGTCCAGAGTGAGTAAATGTGCCCAAAGACTTTTGTGATACAGCAGGGCCAGAAGCAGTAGGAGAGTGTTAGGGGGAGATATATAAGCCCTAGACTAATTAAGGCATGGTTCCCTGAAGATTAGGGAAGACTACTACAGGTTAGCTGAAGCACCTGTAGCCAGTTAAGGCCCCCATCTGGAATCTAATGTAATACAGCAGGCTAATTAAGGTGTGGTTCCCTATAGTCTAAGAAAAAGTTACTGTAGGCTAACTAAAGCACCTGTGGCCAATTAAGGCGCTGCCAGGAGCCCTATAACATCCCTTCCATGCTTCAGGCAGACTGTGGAGTGAAGAAGGAGAGAGGATTGCAGTTTGGAGGTGTGTTGCTGATGTCTGAAAGAGCAACATTTCAATGTGGAAACTACAGAACTGAGGCCACTAGAAAAGAAAATCAGTTTATGCTGGTGGCATCTGACTCATGATGAAATTGAACATGTATTGGTCCACACTGCTTTGGACTGTTATCAAGCTGAGCCCATCATAAGCATGGACACAAGTCCTCTGGGATGGTGGTTGAAGCATGAAGAGACATATGAATCCTTAGCATATCTGGCATGTAAATACCTTGTGATGCAGGCTACAACAGTGCGACGTGAAGACCTGTTCTTGTTTACAATATGACATAAAAGTAAGAAACTGGCAGCATTATCTCATGCAAATGAAAACAAAATTGTTTGTCTGAGCAATATGCTAAACAAGAAGTAGGACTGAGTGGACTTGTAGGTGCTAAAGTTCTGCATTGTTTTATTTTTGAATGCAGTTATATTTTGTACATCATTCTACATCTGTAAATTCACCTTTCATGATAAAGAGATTGTACTACACTATTTGTCCTGGGGAAGTGAAAAATACTATTTTATAGTGAAGATATATGTAATCAAAAATGAATATACAATGAATATATACTTTGAAGTCTGTCTTATTTTAAATAAACATACCTGAAAATATAGAAACATCAAAAATATTTAAATAAATGTTATTCTACCAGGCTACGTCTACACTGCAGGCTTCTTGCGCAAGAACAGCCATTCTTGCGCTAAAACTTGCAGAGCGTCTACACTGCACGCGTGTTCTTGTGCAAGTAAATTTACAGTAAAGCGTTGGAACAGAGGGCTTCTTGCGCAAAAGTTATTCCTCTCCCCACAAGCTCTTGCACAAGAAGGCAGTGTGGACGGGCAACAGGGGTTTCTTGCGCAAGAAACCCCTATGGCTAAAATGGCCATCAGAGCTTCCTTGTGCAAGAGAGCATCCACACTGCCATGGATGCTCTTGCACAAAAGCACATCTCTTGTGCAAAAGCACATGGCAGTGTGGATGCACTCTTCCTCAAGACCTTTTGTGCAAGAACTCTTGTGCAAAACAGTTCTTGCTCAAGAAGCCTGCAGTGTAGACATAGCCCTATTGTTTAACAGTGCAATTAATTGTGATAATTTTTTACATTGCTTGACAGCCCTACATATTATATAAATTTGTTTATAAAAATGACCACAAATTGCAGTTAAGGAAAGCATCTGACAACAAAAATGAGAAGGTGTCTAAAAGTTGAAAGTGAGGCAGCCTCTTCCTTCGGCACTGAACTATCACCATTGAACGAGGCTGCCAACAGGCTCTTATTCTCTTCTGAGGAAGGAACCCTGAGCCCCATCCCAGCTTCTTCAGTGCCTGCTGATTAGGAGGTCATTTTATAACTCTAACTCACTCATGACAAAACAGTATGTGCTTTCTCCCTTCCTGTCTTCTCTCCACCTCTCTTCCAAAGCAAGAAAAAGTGACAGGAACATCATGCCAAGACAGACAAGTTAACTGAAGGAAGTGGATGACTGATGCTGCTAATATTTCCTCCTCCTAAACTCAACCCTCCTTGCTATTATTATCACTGCTGTTACTATTTCAATTGCAGGCATGCCACTCTATTTCTGGCACACCCATCGTTACTACAAGGCATACCCTGCCCCAGCACTTCCCTTTCCAAGAACTCAGCCAGGTTACTGCTTTAACAGACCTACCTTTCTCATAGCATACAAGTGTCTGGAAAGCCCTACAAATGTTCCTCCACTAGGGCCATTCCTTGGCACCATCTACATCATCATAAGAACATAAGAACAGCAGTACTGGCTCAGACTAAAGGTACATCTAGCCTAGTATCCTGTCTTCCAACAGTGGCCAATGCCAGATGCCCCAGAGGGAGTGAACAGAACAGGGAATCTTCAAGCAATCCCTCTCCTGTCACCCATTCCCAGCCTCTAACAAAAGAGGCCAGCGAAACCATTCCTACCAATCCTGGCTAGTAGCCATTGATGGACCTATCCTCCACAAATGTATATAAAACATTTTTTAGCCTTGTTAGGGTGCGTCTACACAGCTGCATTATTTCAGAATAACATTCGTTATAGAATGACCACAAATTGCAGTTAAGGAAATAACTGCAAGTGTCTACACAGCAATTCCATTCTTTTGAAATAATGGACAGCTTATTCCAACTTCTGTTAACCTCATTCCATGAGAAATAGCGCCTATTCTGAAATTGCTATTTCGAAATAGCTGTAGTGTGGACGCTCCATTGCAGCTATTTCAAAATAGCTCCTCCCCATAGCTATTCAAAGGAATTACTCCCTAGTGCTTCCTGCAACTCTAAATCGAGGTAGTACATTCACATTAGGGGAACCTGCCTCGGACGAATTTTGAAGCTTCCCTATAGTGTAGATGCGCTATTTTGAAATAAGCTATTTCAGAGTATTTCTTCCAGAATAGCTTATTTTGAAATAAGTGTGCAGTGTAGATGTACCCTTGAAGTCCTGATCTTCACAACATCCTCTGGCAAGGAGTTCCACAGGTTGACTGTGCATTGCACAAAGTAAAACTTCTTTTTGTTTGATTTAAACCTGCTGCCTATTAATTTCATTTGGTGACACCTAGTTCTTATGTTATGGGGAAAAGTAAATAACTTTTCCTTATTCACTTTCTCCACAGTTGTCATGACTTTATAGATCTCTATCATATCCCCCCTTAGTCTCCTCTTTCCTAAAGTGAAAAGTCCAAGTCTTTTTAATCTCTCTTTATATGGGACCCATTCCAAACCCTTAATCATTTTGTTGCCCTTTTCTGAACTTTTTCCACTGCCAATATATCTTTTTTGAGATGAGGCAACCACATCTGTACACAGTATTCAAGATGTGGGTGTACCATGGATTTATATAGAGGCAATAATATATCCTCTGTCTTATTGTCTAGGGGTATGTCTACACTACAGTGTTATTTCGAAATATCTTATTTTGAAATAGTGAATTTAAAACAGCTTGTTTCGAAATAACGCGTTTATACAAAAAATGCATTTCGCAATAGCATTTTGCTATTTTGAAATAGTGCGACCACACTGAGCGGACTCTGAATCGCATTTAAGGCTGGACAGAACCAGTTCCAGCAGGGCACCAGGTCAGGCCTTACTGTGTGGGGCTGCTGCCTGACGCTATCTGAGGTCTGTGGTTAAAGGGACCCACCCCGGACAGCCAGTTCTCAGCTTTCCCTGCTTGCTTGTCTACCTCGATGAAGGACAGCAAAGATTTTGTCTCTGCGTGCTCTGGTTGCCCTCACTTGGGACACCACAGCACTCTGCAACATGGAACCAGAGCTGCCCCTGGGCACTCTGGTGCTGCTCTTGGATGCGTTGCTGCGAGCCTGGCTGCACTTTCTGCAGGCTGCCATCCGGGAGGTCCATCATGGGGCTGTCAGTATCCAGGAGGCCCTGCGGAAGAGCTTCCACCTTGAGGAGTACTAAGAGCCTCCCTGGTCTGCCCCACTAGGGGCTTGTGCCTCATTCCTCCCTCACGTCCTTCCACTTACCCCTCCCTAATCCCCCTTCCTGATGTCAAATAAAATACACATACTTTCATGTACACAAACTCTCTTTATTTAACAGAACTGGGGGGGAGGGAATGAAACTCTAGTGAGACTGGGGAAAGGAGGCAGGAGAGGGGAGAAAAGAGGGTGGGAGAGAGCTAGAAGGGGGAAGCAAGGGGAAGAAAGGGAAGGGGAAGCTCAGGGATCAGGAGTGGGGATCTCGCCGGACCAACTTGATTGTCATGCAAACCTGCTCCTGGGTTCGCATGTGGCCTTTGGTGGCCAGGCTGGCAGCTATCCTGCCATAGACGGCCATGTTCCTCCATCTAGTGCGGAGATCATGGACATTGGGGGCATCCCCCCCAAACCTGAATAAGGTCCATGATCTCCACCCTGGACCAGGAAGGCGCCCGCCTTCTCCGGGCCCTGGCAGGTTCCTGGGAGCTGGCAGACTGCTCCTGGGGAGTGGTGGAGAGCTGGCTGCCAGTGGCTTGCTGGCTCATGTTTTGGGGCCACTGGGTCGGGGCAGTGACTACTGGCTCTGGGCTGGCAGGCTTGGAGTTGGCACAGGCACTGTGGCCAGAGTCTACCTCTTTATGGGCTCCAGGGAGGAGGGGAGGGAGAGAAGTGTTCTTGGTTGAGGCTGGAGTGGCCACCAGGGCACCCTGGGAAGGCTGGAGGTCCCCTATTTTGAAATAAGTGTCTACACAGCGCTTATTTCGAAATAGCTATTTTGAATTTGGCGTTATTCCTCGTAGAATGAGGTTTACCAAATTTGAAACAAGCACTCCACTATTTCGAATTTATTTCAAAATAGCGGTTTGGCTGTGTAGATGCTAGGAAAGTTATTTCGAAATAAGGGCTGTTATTTCGAAATAACTTTGCTGTGTAGACATACCCTATCCCCTTTTTAAAAAATATTCTTAACATTGTGTTTGTTTTTTTTGACTGCTGATGCACATTGACTGAAGGTTTTCAGAGAACTATCCACAATGACTTTAAGATCGCTCATGAGTGGTGATAGCTAAATTAGTCCCCATCATTTTGTACGTATAGTTGGGATTATTTTTTCCAATGTGCATTACTTTGCATTTAGCAACATTAAAATTCATCTACCATTTTGATGCCCAATCACCTGGCTTTGTGAGATCCTTTCGAAGCTCTTCAGTCTGCTTTGTTCTTAACTATCTTGAGCAGCTTAGTATCATCTGCAAATCATACCACCTCACCTATTTACTCCTTTCTCCAGATCTTTTATAAATAGGTTAAATAAGATTGGTCCCAGTCTGGACCCTTGGGGGGCACCACTAGTTACCTCTTTCCATTCTGAAAATTGACCATTTATTGCGACCCTTTGTTTCCTGTCTTTTAACCTATTATTAGTCCATGACAAGTTACTTCATTTGAGAGCCTTTGGTGAGGGACCTTGTCAAAGGCTTTCTGGAAATCTAAATATGGTTCCTCCTTATCCACATGTTTGTTTGATCCCCTCAAAGAACTCTGGTAAATTAGTAAGGCCTGATTTCCCTTTACAGAAACCATGTTGACTTTTCCCCAACAAATTAAGTTCATCTATGTGTCTGATGATTGTATTCTTTACTATAGTTTCAACTAATTTGCCCGGTACTGACGTTAGACTTACTGGTCTGTAATTGTCAGGGTCACTTCTAGAGCCATTTTAAATATTGGAGTGATGCCTTTCTATCTCTCACTGCTTCTTTTACTTGGTTGTGGCACTTTTTAGGTTTTCTTACTATGTTTTTTAATTTGGGATATAGATTTAAGTTGGGCCTCTATTATGATGTCTTTGAAAAGTTTCCATGCAGCTTGCAGGGATTTTACTTGTGGCACTATAGCTGTTAATTTCTGTTTAACTAACCTCCTCTTTTTTTGTGTAGTTCCCCTTTCTGAAATTAAATGCCACAGTGATGGGTTGCCATGATGTTTTCCCCATCACAGTGTTGTTAAATTGAATTACATTATCATAGAATCATAGAACCATAGAGCTGGAAGAGACCTCAGAAGGTTATCAAGTCTAGCCCCCTGCCCTAGGCAGGACCAATACCAACTAAATCAACCCAGCCAGGGCTTCGTCAAGCTGAGACTTAAAAATCTCTAGGGATGGAGACTCTACTACTTCCCTAGGTAACTCATTCCAGAGCTTCACCACCCTCCTAGTGAAATAGTTTTTCCTAATATCCAACCTGGACCTCTCCCACCGCAACTTGAGACCATTGTTCCTTGTTCTGCCATCTGTCACTACTGAGAACAGCCTTTCTTCAGCCTCTTTGGAACCTCCCTTCAGGAAGTTGAAGGCTGCTAACAAATCCCCCCTCACTCTTCGCTTCTGCAGATTAAACAGACCAACTTCCTCAGCCTCTCCTCGTAGGTCATATGCTCCAGCCCCCTAATCATTTTCATTGCCCTCCGCTGGACCCTCTCCAATGCGTCCACATCGTTTTTGTAGTGGGGGGCCCAGAACTAGACACAATACTCCAGATGTGGCCTCACAAGAGCCGAATAAAGGGGAATAATCACATCTCTGGATCTGCTGACAATGCTCCTCCTAATATGCCATTAGCCTTCTTGGCTACAAGGGCACACTGTTGACTCATATCCAGCTTCTCATCCACTGTAATCCCGAGGTCCTTTTCTGCAGAACTACTACTTAGCTGGTTCATCCCCAGCCTGTAACAATGCTTGGGATTCTTCCGTCCCAAGTGCAGGACTCTGCACTTGTCCTTGTTGAACCTCATCACATTTCTTGTGGCCCAATCCTCCAATTTGTCTAAGTCACTCTGGACCCTATCTCTGCCCTCGAGTGTATCTACCTCTCCACCTAGCTTAGTGTCATCTGCAAACTTGCTGAGGGTGCAATCCATCCCCTCATCCAGGTCATTAATAAAGATATTGAACAAAACCGGTCCTAGAACCAAACGTTGGGGCAATCCGCTAGAAACCAACCGCCATCCTGACATCGAGCCGTTGATCACTACCCGCTGAGCCCGACTTTTTAGCCAGCTTTCTATCCATCTTACCATCCATTTATCCAATCCATATTCACTTAACTTGCTGGCAAGAATATTGTGGGAGACCGTATCAAAAGCCTTTCTAAAGTCAAGGTATATCATATCCACTGACTTTCCCATGTCCACAGAACCAGTTACCTCATCATAGAAGCTAATCAGATTGGTCAGGCACAACTTGCCCTTTGTGAATCCATGCTGACTATTCTTGATCACTTTCCCCTCTTCCAAGTGCCTCAAAATGGATTCCTTAAGGATCCCTTCCATGATTTTTCCAGGGACCAAGGTAAGACTGACTGGCCTATAGTTCCCTGGATCGTCCTTCTTCCCTTTTTTGAAGATGGGCACTACATTTGCCTTTTTCCAATCATCCGGGATCTCTCCCGATCTCCACGACTTTTCAAAGATAATACCCAAAGGCTCCTCAATGACATTTGCCAACTCCCTCAGTACCCTCAGATGCATTAAGTCCGGACCCATGGATTTGTGTACGTTTAGCTTTTCTAAATAGTTCCTAACCTGTTCTTTACACACCAAGGGCTGTCCATCTTCATCCCATCTTGCGTCACTTAGCGTGTTAGTCTGGGAGCTGACCTTGTCCGTGAAGACAGAGGCAAAGAAAGCATTGAGTACTTCAGCTTTCCCCACATCATCTGTCACTTGGTTACCTCCTTCATCCAGTAGGGGCCCCATAACCTCTCCGATCACCTTCTTCTTGCTAACGTGCCTGTAGAAATCTTTCTTGTTATCCTTCACATCCTTTGCCAGTCGCAATTCCATTTGCGCTTTCGCCTTCCTGATAACCCCTCGGCATTCTCGAGCTATACATTTAAACCCCTCCCTGGTCATTTGTCCAAATTTCCACTTTTTGTAAGCTCCCTTTTTGTGCTTAAGTTCACCAAGGATTTCCCCTGTAAGCCAATCCGGTCTCCTACCACGTTTGCCTCTCTTGCTACGCATCGGGATGGTTTCTTTCTGTGCCTTCAATAAGGCTTCTTTAAAATACTGCCAGCTCTCCTGGACTCCTTTCCTCTTCATGTTAGCATCCCAGGGGATTCTACCCATCAGGTCTCTGAGGGAGTCAAAGTCTGCTTTTCTGAAGTCCAAGGTGTATATTTTACTACTCTCTTCTCTTCCTTTGGTCAGGATCCTGAAATCTACCATCTCATGATCACTGCTTCCGAGGTTGTCACCCACCTCTACTTCCCCTATTAGTTCCTCCCTCTTTGTGAGCAGAAGGTCACTTTTCCCAAGCAGTCCAGTTATAGTTACCTCTTGGACCAGATCCTGTGTTCCACTTAGGACTAAATCAAGAATTGCCTCTCTTCTTGTGGGTTCCAGAATCAGCTGCTCCAAAAAGCAGTCATTTAAGATGTCAAGAAACATTATCTCTGCATCCTGTCCTGAGGTGACATGTACCCAGTCAATACGGGGATAGTGGAAATCTGCCACTATTACTGAGTTTTTTATTTTTATAGCTGCTCTAATCTCCCCTAGCATTTCATAGTCACTATCACTATCCTAGTCAGGTGGTCAGTAATATATCACCCATATTTCAGTTTAAATTGTGAGGAACTGTCCAGGGAAACAGAAATGCAATAATAAGCAATCAGATTTCAGACAGTCAATTTCTATATGCTACACAGGACAAAACTACCTAGGCACAGCCCAGAAGCAGACAGCACAAAACTATATGAATTAAAGTTGATGCTAATCAACACAGGGTATGTGATTAATAAACACTGTACAATCTCATTCGTAATGAAGCACCCAATACAGTCTGCATTACTAAGACTTGACTGGATGACATCACTAGCCCATGTTGTTCCTGCAGGATACACAGACTCAGACAGGAAAAGAATGTTGGCAACACTGCATTAATCTTCTTCACAATCATCAAATCTAACTTAATTTAAACTAGAGCCAAAGCTGACAGATTTTATGTGAAAATTTTATGCTCATCAGAGACTAAAGCAGGGATGGAGAACTTTTTTCGGATGGGAGTGGAGTCACTCACCCACAGAAAATGTCAGTCACTAAAGGATTCATAAAAGAATCCAGAGCTGACAATCTATGCAGCCAGTCACACCCTGGTCTTCATCTTTGTTCTGAGTGTCAAGATTAGGGATATCTGAATCTAGCTACTCTCTTGGACAGACTATCTCCTCATTAAAGCGGTGCTCACAGACCTTTCACCTTCCGGCATAAGATCAATTATCCTGATTCAAGCATGAAAACTCATAGACTTTGACAATTTCCAAAGCCTGCTAAAGGCCAACAGCACTGCACCCACAGCATGAGGAGTCGAGGACCTGGTGAATCATTATTTTTGTACACTGTCCTTGACCAGACTTGGGCAAGGTGGGAAGGGGCTCCATGCTCCTGGAAGGGGAAGGGCAAGTGCAGCCAGTTCTCAGTACTGCCCAGAATGTGCCACGCCACTCTCCCTTCCCCCTTCAGGCAACTCTCAGAGCCAACTGGAGCATGTGATACAGAGCTCCAGTCGTGGCTTAAAGAGCCTGTGGGTCTGGCCACCACCACTGCCACAAAATAGAATAACATTTATTTATATTTTTTGGCTGTTTTTTAACAGCCAATATATTTTTCAAATATATTGATTTCAATTATAAGATATTTGCACTGTAAAAAATGAAAGAAATAGTATTTTTCAGTTCACCCAATACAAGTACTGTTGTGGAATCTCTTTATCATGAAAGTTGAGTTTATAAATGTAGAAATATGTGCAGAAATAACTGCACTCAAATATAAAACAATGTAGAACGTTAGAGCCTACAATTCTAAGTCCTATTTCTTACTCAGCCAATTGCTCAGCCAAAGAAATTTGTTTATATTTGCATAAGACAATGTTGCCTGCTTCTTGTCTGCAATGTCACCTGAAAGTGATAGAGATGCAGCCGTGTTAGTCTGGTGTAGCTGAAACAAAAGACAGAACTATGTAGCACTTATTCTATTCCCTACTAAAAAGAAAAGACAACAATCTTTCTAAACTGTTCCACAGTACAGGCTACAACAGCAACTACCTCAACCCACCGGATAATATTGTTAACCTCTCTAGCTACAAACTCAACCCAGCAGAAGAGTCTGTCTTATCCCGGGGGCTTTCTTTCTGCCCCACCTCCCCCACTAACTGGATTCAATTTTGTGGTGACCTTGAGGCTTTCTTTTGCCGCCTCCGCCTACGAGAATATTTCCAAACTACTACTGAACATCAGTCTGACCAACCAGATCCCCCCTACCAACACCAAAAGAAAAACAATTCTATATGGACTCCCCCTGATGGTTGGAATTACAATCTGGATTTCTATATACAATGCTTCCGCAACAATGCACAGACTGACATTATTCACAAACAACAAGCGACATCCAATCTCAGCCACGCTGAACACTATGCCATCCAGAGTCTCAAAAACAACCCGGACATTATAATCAAACCAGCTGATTAAGGGGGTGCTGTGGTCATTATGAATAAATCCAACTATGACCAGGTGGCAACTAGACAACTCTCCAACACCACATTTTACAAACCTCTCTCCTCTGATCCTTCAGAATACCAAAAGAAACTACGCTGTCTCCTTAAAACACTCCACACCTCTACTCAGGACCAAATCCCCACAGCACACCTTCTGAACCCCGACCAGGATTGTTCTATCTGCTTCCCAAAATCCATAAACCTGGACACCCCGGACACCCCATCATCTCAGATATTGGCATGCTCACTACTGGATTATCCAGCTATGTAGACTCTCTTCTCAAACCTTATGCAACCAACACTCCCAGCTATCTCCGAGATACTACTGACTTCCTGAGAAAACTACAAAACATCGATAACCTCCCTGATAACGCCATCCTTGCTACCATGGATGTAGAAGCTCTCTACACCAACATCCCACATGAAGACGGATTACAAGCAATTAGAAACACTATCCCAGAGGATACCACTGCCAATCTGGTAGCAGACCTGTGTAACTTTGTTCTCACCCACAATTATTTCCAATTTGGTGACAACTTACACCTCCAGATCAGCGGCACAGCCATGGGTACCCGCATGGCCCCACAGTACACTAACATCTTTATGGCTGACTTAGAACAACGTTTCCTCAGATCCCATCCCCTTTTACCCCTTCTCTACTTACGCTACATCAATGACATCTTTATGATCTGGACCCATGGCCAAGAAACACTGGATACATTCCACAGAGACTTTAACAACCTACATCCCACCATCAGTCTCAGCCTGGACCATTCTACACGAGAGATCCATTTCCTGGACACCACAGTACAAATCACCAATGGTAAATTAGACACTCTCTACAGAAAACCCACTGACTCCTACAGTTACCTACATGCCTCCAGCTCCCATCCAGGACACACCATACGATCCATCGTCTATAGCCAAGCCCTTAGATACAATCGCATCTGCTTTAATCCCACTGACAGAGACCAGAAACTTCAGGATCTCTACCAAGCATTTTTAAACCTCAATTACCCACCCGGAGAAATAAAAAAACAAATTGAAAGAGCCAGACGAATACCCAGAAACCATCTACTTCAAGACAGATCCAGGAAAACCAAAAATAGAACACCACTTGTCATCACCTATAGCCCCCAACTTAAACCTGTCCACCGCATTATCAATAAACTACAACCTATACTGGAACAGGATACTACACTCCGAGAGGCTCTGGGAGACAGACCCATAGTCTCCTATAGACAACCACCTAACCTTAGGATGATTCTTACCAGCAACCACAGGACATACCACACTAATACCAACCCTGGAACTTTCCCTTGCAACAAACGCCGGTGCCAGCTTTGTCTACATATTTACTCTGCTGACACCATTGTTGGACTTAACCATGCCAGTTACAAGATCAAGAACACATATTCCTGTTCATCCAGAAATATAATTTATGCCATCATGTGCCTAAAGTGTCCGTCTGCTATGTACATTGGACAAACGTCTCAGACACTTCACCAAAGAATCAATGCACACAAAACAGACATAAGACTCTCTCACAGAGAGAAAGCTGTTGCTTGCCATTTCAGCCAGACTGGTCACTCCCTCAGTGACCTTAAAACATTCATATTGCTTCAAAGAGACTTTAACTCCAGACTTGAACGAGAAGCTTCAGAATTGTCATTCATGCTTAAATTTGACACTTTATGTATGGGTTTAAACAAAGACTCTCATTATCTCACCCATTGCAAAGATAGCTTCCCCAATTATCACCCCTAATGTCATTACCTCACAGAAACTTCCCCTATTATCACCCCTATGTCATTACCTCACAGAAACTAACCTTCCCCCCTCACCCCCACTCTGTTCTAAAATTTGATTTGTCAATTTCACATGCGTTCATTTTTTTGATTGTATCACTTTGGTATATATGGTTGTGCTGATTTTCTTCCACATATTGATCTGAGGAAGTGGGTCTGGCCCACGAAAGCTCATCACCTAATAAACCATCTTGTTAGTCTTTTAAGTGCTACATAGTTCTGTCTTTTGTTTCACCTGAAAGTGAGAACAAGTGTTCACATGGCACTGTTGTAGCTGGCATTGCAAGATGCTCTAAAGCCATGGTGTTCAACACATGTGGCTATGTAGCTATGTAGCTATGTAGCTGGTTGATTGGGCTAATTCTCTATAATAGTAGCCACAAGAGTAGCAACTGCTTCAAAACTGGTTGCACACCATGGCCCTAAAGATTCATAGGTCCTTTCATGCTTCAACCCACATTCCAAAGGACATATGTCCATGCTGATGATGGTTTCTGCTTAGTAATGATTCAAGGCAGTGTAGATTGAGAAATGTTCATTTTTATCATCCTTCTTAGATGACACCGGAAGATGGCTGATTTCTTTTCTGGTGTTTTGGGCTGAGGTTCCACGGCAGAGTGTTGCTCTTTTAAGACTTCTGAAAGAATGCTCCACAACTCCTCTCTCTAAGATTCTGGAAGGCACCTCAGATTCCTAAACCTTGGCTTGAGTGTTTGAGAAATCTCACCTTGGTAGCTTGAGTTTTGTCAAATCTGACAAAACACTTAAGAAAGTGTTCTTAAAATGAAGTGTTGGGTCATCATCCAAAGCTGCTATAATATGAAATACATTACTAGACACAGGTAAAACAGAACAGGAGATATACAATTCCCCCTCCCCAGAGAGTTTAGTCACAAATTTAATTAATTCATTTTTATTATGTATCATTAGTGTGGAAGCATGTCCTCTGAAATGGTGGGATATACAAGGGGCATGGAGGGGCATACAAATGTTTAGCATATCTGGCATGTAAATACCTTGCAATGCCAATGACAGAAGTGCCATGGAAATGTTTGCTATTACTTTCAGGACACATTGTAAATAAGATAAAGTAGCATTACCATCCATAAATGTAAATAAATGTATTTGCCTTAGTGACTGGCTGAACAAGAAGTGGGAATCAGTGGATTTATAGAGTCCAAATTTTTACATTGTTTAGTTTTTGAATGCAGTTATGTAATAAAAGAAATCTACATTTGTAAATTGTACTTCAACGATAAAGAGATTACATTACAATACATGTATGAGGTGAGTTGAAAAATACTATATCTTATCATTTTTACAGTGCAAATATTTGTAATAAAAATATAAAGAGAGCATGATACACTTTACATTCCATGTTGTAGTAAAAATCAATATATTTGAAAATGTAGGAACACGTCCAAAATATTTAATAAATTTTAGTTAGTATTCTATGATTTAACTGTGATTAAAACTGTGATTAATTTTTAAATTGCAATTAATTTTGTGTTACTCGCTTGAGTTAACTCATCAAGCGACAACCTCGGTTTTAAGTTAATCATGATTTTTTTCCCCAGCCTGCCTCGTGATACCTGAAGATGAGGGGTTGGCAACAGAGCCAGTTCCTAACAGGACTGCTTTTAAGTGATGATTCGTTCAAAAAGACTTGACATTCCTGTTGTGCTGTGATTCCTGCCCCTCACCAATGGTGTGTCATTATTTTCTTGTATACCAGTCTGTGTTTAGCCTTCTGTAGTTTCCTGCGGTGTAGTCTGTAAACTGTGTAAAGTCTGTGTGTGTTTGTACAGCATGTAGCCCAGTGGGGGCTGGTTCTGACTGGGACTCTGGGATACCAACACTAGACTGTCTTTATCTTCTCGTCCATCCAAACGGCTTTAAAAACATGCAGCGGACCCCAGGGAAAGGGTCTAGACCTCTGCCCTGAAACCGATCCCCAGTGGGGCTGAATGTAGGAGAATCATGCGTTGCTCTGTGGTTTCCCCCGTCACTGCACGAGGCGGGGCAAGGTGGAGTCAGCAGGCTTCAGGTAACTGTCACCCATTGGAGGCCTCCGTCCGCTAGCCCCGCACCCCGCAGAGCGGCAACGCCAGGAGACAGGGCAGCAGCTGCGCTCCCCTCCGCCAGCCCCGGCCTGCCCACAGCCCGGCCGAGCAGCGCCCTCCCCGCCGGCCTGGAGCGCTTTTCGCTGCGGATTGTCACCCGTCTCTTCCCGTCCGCAACTGCGGCGCCCGCCCGGGACTCCCGCGAGTGCTCGGCCCAGCGCCTGCTTGAGCGACCGGAGTGCCCGATACTACCCAGCCCGGCGGAGCGGTAAGCAGGGCGCGCCGCTGCCCCAAGCCGGGCAGCCCGGCACAGCCACCGCAGCCCCGCGGGGCGGGCCCTGCCGCCAGTGGGGACGCGGGTGCGTGACTGGGTGCGGCGTAGGGGACGTTTGTCTTCGTTCGCCGCCAAACCGGCCGCCACTGTCGGGTCCCCTCCCCCCACGCCGCCCCGCCCCGCCGGGATGCCGCGCGCAAGGAAGGAACAGCCCCGCTCTCCCCGCCGGCCGGCGCTGTCGGTGTCAGCAGGCTTGGCGGGCGCCGTGTGCTTCGTGCTTCCGGCAAACGGCAATGGAAACGTGTGTGTGTGGGGGGGGGGGGGCTTCCAGCTGCCGAGATGCCGGACTCGTGGGGCTTGTCTTCACCGGCGACCCTGTGTGGACGGGAGAGCGTCCCCCGTTGGCCTGGCTAAGTTGTGCGGTGGAGAGAAAAGCTCATTTGGTGGCCCAGTGGTGGGTGGCGGTAGGGGGAAATGTCAGGGTAACTATTAGGGTGGCCAGGAATCAGGAACGCCCGGTCAGCACCCCCTAGCAGGCTGATAATAGTCCAGTCAGTGGTGAGACGTGGTCAGGCTCCTCACCTGCCCTGCTGCCACAGGCGCCTGCTCCTAGGCTTGGGGGGCCTCTGCACAGTACCCCGACCCAGTCACTGGTTCCACAGCTCCGATTAGCAAGGAACCTCAACCAATGGTTGCTACAGGAGCCTGGTCAGTGTCCTACAAATGTTAAATTTAGATTAATCAACTAACCGAATAGTGGATGGAATTTGCATTGACTATTGGATTAGTTGATAAGGGCACCTCCGCCTTTGAAATGTAGCAAGAGCCCTGCTGGCTCTTGCTACATTTCAAAGACAGAAGTGCCAGGGAGAGCAGGGGGACTCAAGTAGTCCCCCACTGGCCCTGCGCTCCCTGCTTTTGAAATGTACAAAAGCCTCAGAGGGCTCTTGTACATTTCAAAGCAAAGCACACAGAGAGCATGGTGCCAATGGAGGACTGCTTGAGTCCCCAGCTTGCCCTATGCTCCCCATGTTGCTTCTGCTTTTGAAATATAGGAGGGGGCAGGGAAGGAGGAAGGCTGCTGGCTCTTAGCCTCAGGGGCTTGAGGCAAAAATGGCAGTGGGAGGGAAGAGGGCTGCCGTTTCTGCCCAGTGTGAGCCTGCTGACTCCCAGCCTACCAGGTTGCTACCAACTCCCAGCCTGCCCCTGTTTCATCAGTTAACTGGATAAACTTAACATTTAATGGGTTCACTAATTAAACAGGTTTTTACATCTCTAGTTGGCACACAATTAAATTTAGCCCTGGCATGAATTGGTGCAAGTCTATGGAAGCAATGTCTGCTTGCAATAGGGCTAAGTTTCCTATTCTGTCTTTTCCTTTGTTGTATTATCTTTCCTAGCCTCCACTCCTTGATTTGGTGTAGTCTTTCTCACATATATATGTGTAGTTCCTGTTGATAGATATTTGCAATATTAGAACAGTACTTAAGCACTTAGACTGGAATTGTAAAAGCAAACTGAAGGGTATTAGGTGCCCATCTTGCTCTGTGTTTCGGTGGAAAAACGGGACCCTTGTGGTAAGTGGCTGTCTGGAGTGTGTGTTTGTGTGTGGGGGAGTTATTTGCTGTGTGCAGAGCTTGTGTTTATCTGTTTGGTTGGTTGGTTTGATTGTTTGATTGCTTGAAGGAGCTTCTAAAAGGTTTGAAATCTAGAAGCCTCTGTTAATTGGCTAAGCCTCAGTCAGGGGGAGGGGCTACCAGAGCTATATAAGCCTGTGACTCAGCGACCAGGGAGCTTGCGAACAGGAATTGCTAACAGGGAGTTCTCCAGGTGAAAGAGGAGTAAAAACGGGACCCTTGTGGTAAGTGGCTGTCTGGAGTGTGTGTTTGTGTGTGGGGGAGTTATTTGCTGTGTGCAGAGCTTGTGTTTATCTGTTTGGTTGGTTGGTTTGATTGTTTGATTGCTTGAAGGAGCTTCTAAAAGGTTTGAAATCTAGAAGCCTCTGTTAATTGGCTAAGCCTCAGTCAGGGGGAGGGGCTACCAGAGCTATATAAGCCTGTGACTCAGCGACCAGGGAGCTTGCGAACAGGAATTGCTAACAGGGAGTTTGGAGAGGGAGTTTAGAGGGCACTAGTGACTTCTGGCCTTCTTTAAAACATAACTCTTATCGTAATCTATATTCCAGAGGTTTAAAAAGAATCCCAGTTTATACTTAAACTTGTTCATTAGAAAAATGGAGACAGAAGCCCAGCAGCAGAGTGGGGGCTATCCTGTTTATTGCGTCGAGTGTAACATGTATGATTACCTGCCCTGTGGGCGGGTGGCATATGTGTGCACCCGTTGCAAGGAGCTCCTGACCCTCAGAGACCGAGTTCGGGCTTTGGAGGCCAGGGTGGCTGAACTGGAGGAGCTAAGGGAGGTAGAGAGATTTGTGGATGAGACTTTCTGGGACACTGTAGTACTGTCCCACCTCCAGTCTGAGAGCCCCAGTGCTCTTAAGGAGGATGAAAGTCTCAAGGGAACAGAGCATTCAATGGGAGCAGAGGGAAACCATCCCGTAGTTGGGACCCTCCTCCCAGAGGATGTTGCGGTATCCTCTCGCACTGAGGATACCTCTGAGGGGGAGGGAAAGCCAGTTCGGAAGAGGCAGGTGTTAGTAGTGGGTGATTCGATCGTTAGAAACATAGATAGTTGGGTTTGTGATGACCGGGAGAACCGTATGGTCACTTGCCTGCCTGGTGCGAAGGTTGCGGATCTCTCGAGGCATCTAGATAGACTTATGTGTAGTGCTGGGGAGGAGCCGGTGGTCGTGGTACATGTAGGTACCAATGACGTAGGGAAGGGTAGGAGAGATGTCCTGGAGGCCAAATTTAGGCTGCTAGGAAAGAGACTGAAATCCAGGACCTCTATGGTGGCGTTCTCGGAAATGCTTCCGGTTCCACGCGCAGGGCCGGGTAGGCAGGCAGAGATTCAGAATCTCAATGCGTGGATGAGACGATGGTGTAGGGAAGAGGGGTTTGGATTTATTAGGAACTGGGGACACTTTTGGGAGAGGGGGAGCCTATACAGGAAGGATGGGCTCCACCTAAACCAGGGTGGAACCAGACTGCTGGCACTAAACATTAAAAAGGCCGTAGAGCAGTTTTTAAACTGAGAGATGGGGGAAAGCCGATTGGTGTGGAGATGCACGTAAATCGGAGGGAGACTACTCTTAGAGGAGAATCCATTGATAGAGATTCTCTAAGCTGTAGTCAGAAAGAGAGGAGGGGAGAGGGCAAACCATGGGCCAGAGCAGACAAACAACCGTGTACAAAGGAATCCAATGCATCAGGGAAGGGCAGACAAATAAGCAGTGGCAAATTTTTAAAGTGCTTCTACACAAATGCTAGGAGTCTGACTAATAAGATGGGTGAACTAGAGTACCTAGTATTAAATGAGGAGGTTGACATAATAGGCATCACTGAAACCTGGTGGAATGAGGAAAATCTGTGGGACACAATCATACCGGGATATAAAATATATCGAAAGGATAGAGCAGGCCGGGTGGGTGGCGGAGTGGCACTGTATGTGAAAGATAATGTAGAATCAAATGAAATAAAAATATTAAATGAATCAACATGTTCAATAGAATCGCTATGGATAGTAATTCCATGCTCCAAAAATAAGAAATTAGCAGTAGGGATATATTACCGACCACCTGACCAGGACAGGGATACTGACATTGAAATGCTGAGGGAGATTAGAGAGGCTACCAAAACAAAGAACTCTATAATAATGGGGGATTTTAATTACCCCCATATTGACTGGATACATGTCACCTCAGGAAGAGAAGCGGAGATAAAATTTCTCAATGGCTTAAATGACTGCTTCTTGGAGCAGCTAGTGCAGGAACCCACAAGGGGAGAGGCAATTCTCGATTTAGTCCTGAGTGGAGCGCAGGAACA
The DNA here is from genome assembly GCA_032595735.1 of Pelochelys cantorii. Taxonomy (NCBI): domain Eukaryota; kingdom Metazoa; phylum Chordata; order Testudines; family Trionychidae; genus Pelochelys; species Pelochelys cantorii. The sequence continues at coordinate 40,565,290 of CM064330.1, forward strand.
GGTCCAGGAAATAACCGTTACAGGACCGCTTGGGAATAGTGACCATAATATAATAACATTCAACATTCCTGTGGTGGGAAGAACACCTCAGCAGACCAGCACCCTGGCATTTAATTTCAAAAAGGGGAATTACACAAAAATGAGGAGGTTAGTTAAACAGAAATTAAAAGGCACAGTGACTAGAGCCAAATCCCTGCAAGCTGCATGGAAACTTCTTAAAGACACCATAATAGAGGCCCAACTTAAATGTATACCCCAAATTAAAAAACATAGCAAGAGACCTAAAAAAGAGTCACCGTGGCTTAACCACCATGTAAAAGAAGCAGTGAGGGACAAAAAGGCATCTTTTAAGAAGTGGAAGTCCAATCCTAGTGAGATAAATAGAAAGGAACATAAACACTGTCAAATCAAGTGTAAAAATGTAATAAGAAAAGCAAAAAAAGATTTTGAGGAACAGCTAGCCAAAAACTCAAAAAGAAATAACAAAATGTTTTTTAAGTACATTAGAAGCAGGAAGCCTGCTAAAAAACCTGTGGGTCCCCTAGACGATCGAACTATAAAAGGCGCAATCAAGGACGATAAAGCCATTGCGGAGAAACTAAATGATTTCTTTGCTTCAGTCTTCACGGCTGAGGACGTTGGGGAGATTCCCAAATCTGCACCGTCCTTTGTGGGTAATGAATCTGAGGAACTGTCCCGGATTGAAGTGTCATTAGAGGAGGTTTTGGAACAAATAGAAAAACTTCATGTTAACAAATCTCCGGGACCGGATGGCATTCATCCAAGGGTTCTAAAAGAACTCAAATGGGAAATTGCTGAACTATTATCTGTGGTTTGTAACCTATCCCTTAAATCGGCTTCCGTACCTAATGACTGGAAGGTAGCCAACGTGACACCAATATTTAAAAAGGGCTCTAGAGGCGATCCGGGCAATTACAGACCGGTAAGTCTAACTTCAGTACGGGGCAAATTAGTCGAAACAATAGTAAAGAATAAAATTGTGAAGCATGTAGAAGAACATAATTTGTTGGACAAAAGTCAACATGGGTTTTGTAAAGGGAAATCCTGTCTTACTAATCTATTAGAGTTCTTTGAAGGGGTTAACAAACATGCGGACAAGGGGGATCCAGTAGATATAGTATACTTAGATTTCCAGAAAGCCTTTGACAAGGTCCCTCACCAAAGGCTCTTGTGTAAATTACATGGCCATGGGATAAGAGGGAAGGTCCTTTCTTGGATTGAGAACTGGTTAAAAGACAGGAAACAAAGGGTAGGAATAAATGGTAAATTTTCAGAGTGGAGAGGGGTAACTAGTGGTGTCCCCCAAGGGTCAGTCCTAGGACCAATCCTGTTCAACTTATTCATAAATGATCTGGAGAAAGGGGTAAGCAGTGAGGTGGTAAAGTTTGCGGATGATACCAAACTGTTTAGGATAGTCAAGACAGAAGCAGACTGTAAGGGACTCCAAGAAGATCTCACCAAACTGAGTGATTGGGCAACAAAATGGCAAATGAAATTTAATGTGGATAAGTGTAAAGTAATGCACATTGGGAAAAATAACCCCAACTATACGTACAGTATGATGGGGGCTAATTTGGCTACGACAAATCAGGAAAGAGATCTTGGAGTTATCGTGGACAGTTCTCTGAAAACTTCCACACAGTGTGCAGCGGCGGTCAAAAAGGCAAATAGGATGCTAGGTATTATTAAGAAAGGGATAGAAAATAAGACCCAGAATATCTTACTGCCCCTGTATAAAACTATGGTACGCCCACATCTTGAATACTGTGTACAGATGTGGTCTCCTCACCTCAAAAAAGATATTTTGGCCTTGGAAAGGGTTCAGAAAAGGGCAACTAAATTGATTAGGGGTTTGGAACGGGTCCCATATGAGGAGAGGTTAAAGCGACTGGGACTTTTCAGTTTAGAAAAGAGGAGACTGAGGGGGGATATGATAGAGGTGTATAAAATCATGAGTGGTATGGAGAGGGCCGATAAAGAAAAGTTATTTATTAGTTCCCTAAATAGAAGAACTAGAGGACACCAAATGAAATTAATGGGTAGCAGGTTTAAAACTAATAAAAGAAAGTTCTTCTTCACACAGCGTGTAGTCAGCATGTGGAACTCCTTGCCAGAGGAGGCTGTGAAGGCTAGGACTATAACAGTTTAAAGAGAAGCTAGATAATTTCATGGAGGTTAGGTCCATAAAAGGCTATTAGCCAGGGGATAAAATGGTGTCCTTGGCCTCTGTTTGACAGAGGCTGGAGAGGGATGGCAGGAGACAAAGCGCTTGATCATTGTCTTCGGTCCACCCCCTCTGGGGCACCTGGTGCTGGCCACTGTCGGCAGACAGGATACTGGGCTAGATGGACCTTTGGTCTGACCCGGTATGGCCGTTCTTATGTTCTTATGTTCTTATACATAACTTCTATTTGTTCCTTTGAAAATATCTTCTTTAAAGACCGGAGTGATAAGCATCTTAACAATACTGGAAAGGAACAGCATGTCCTTTCTCCCTTCTTGCTTCCTTGCTCCTCTGGCCTTCTGCCAATCTGAAGACAGTTCTTTGGCCCTTCCTCCCCTCTTCCTTCTTTCCTCCTCCCACTTTCTTGATGTTGCCACTTCAGGACTCTGTGGAGTTGACTTTTCAGCCTTTTTAAGTTGCACTATCTCATAGATGAGCAGACACTGGCACAAGCCAGCAACTAGTTTCCATGCATATGCCAGCAGCTGGCAGCACCTTCCAACCAAGCCAGCATCTAGTTTGTACCATATTGGGAACATGCACTCTAAGCCAGCAGCTAACACCAGTTCACTGGCCAGCAAACACCACCTCTCCTGAGAACCCCAGTCCAAGACTCTCAGTCTGTAGCAACCACCATTTTTTCATTATTTCTGGTAATTAATTGCTGCTGCAGCACACTCAAGTTCCAGAACCTGAAAACCACCCTTAATTGCTTGCTGTTATCCAATTCCCACAATTTTTTGTGGACACAAAAGCTTGTGTGATATGGTGGGTCCGAAGATGATTGGGGAGGTCAAAATTGAGAATTGCTTGCTCTATAATATTCATTGTTTTATATCATCTCTTATTTATCTTCTTTCCAAATTAGTCCTATGATGAAATCCTACCTCTATTGAAGTCAGTTGGAGTTTGGCTATTGACTTCAGTACAATCAGGATTTCTTCCATAGTCATTGTAAGCCCCTACATTTTTCTGGAATACTTTTTACTGGATTTTTCTTGATCTTTTCTAATTAGGTCTCTTTTTGAGATGAAATGAGCAAAACTAAATACAGTATTTTAAATTAGTATTTTATATGCGTATAACACAGGATTTTAAAAAATATCTGTACTCCTATAGCCAGTGTTTGCTAGAAGGGAAAGGGGGGTTTCAGTTTCCCTTCCCCATCCTAGAACCAACTGATGGTTGTTCACCCTCCCCTAACTTCCTGTATGCTGCTCAGTGTACATGCATGTGTCTTGTCTCCCATCCTTCACCTGATTTGGGTGTTCCTCAACTATGAATAGTTCCAGTGCCTTTCCATGCTGCTGCTCATTGCTTTTTTCCCTTATAGGGTCAAAAAACCTGATATGATTCTTATCTTGGTTTTTTTTCCCCTGCTGACAAGATTCTGAACGGCATCTGTGAAAGTGATATGATTTTATTTTGTCACTGCTTGGCAACAGTTGCAGAGGTGTTGGGACATTCTGCAAACTTAGGAAGATGTCATTGCAGTAAGTCACATTTGGAAGGTTACCTTTGGAAACATACAGTACAAAATGTTTCAGGTGTCTAGCTGAGTGTTTCCATTGTTAGGTACTCAACATAAGGCACTTTCTGAGTTGAGCGCCTAATCCTCTGAAAGTTAGGTCCATTCCAAACTTGAAGGCACCCTGCCCAAACAACTGTACACTTTTGAAAATCTTGGTCAAGGGCTGTACATTTAATTTTCACTGTCAGTGAATTTCTCTGTTCTACCTTTGTTACAGCATTATATTTTCAAAGATGTCTTCACTGAAATGTCCACTATACTTATGTCTTGTTTCTGAGAAATTTAACTAATTCAGAATGGTGTGTATTATTTGTTAAAATAATGCTTTCCAATTAGAATTATTTTGCCCTTTCTATGTTGAATTTTATCTTCCATTGTCTTGCCCAGTAACCTTGTCTTCTCTGGTCCTTCTGAAGTCCTTATGGCATTCCAAGTCTTGACTAATCAAAAGAATGTTATTAGCAAATGTCTCCTCACTATTCACTCACTTTCTAGATTTTTAGTTACTTATATTGAACAATAATAGTGATAACACTTGATTCTTGGGTACCTCACTACTAACCTCTCTGCATATAAGAATGCCTTGAAGTTTAGGTTCCACTCATATTCTGGCCATGATTAGCCTTTTAAGTTCACGGTGCTCTTCAGCTAAAGGTTCCTGAACATGTGTGAGACAATGATTTAAATGTGAATTATTCATTTCAGTCAGCTATTGTAGTACATCATTGTTTCAGTCAACTATTGTAGTACTGCTGTGGAAGTATGTAACAAAGAAACAGTCCCCCTAAACACTATTTTAGGAAAGACTCACCACAAAAGAGCAAAGTAATCTATTGTTGAGTGTATCTATTTTTCCTCGAAGCATCTACTTCAGTAAGAATTTGTATTCTTCTTCTGCAACATACAAACCCAATACAGTTGTGCTAAGTCTAGCACTAAAGAAACAAAGTTTATTATGGGAGATTATATGCAGGCATTTACTTTAAAAAAACTTTTTGTTACACAAATCTTTATTTGTAACAAATTGGGCAATAGGTTGACTGTTTACGCCAAAGTGAGAACTGAAGCAAAGCACAGAATTTGTATGCAAAACTTTAATAGACCTTCAGGAATTTTCTCATTTAAAAACAACTGCTATGGCAGAAAATACTGCAAATTACTGTAATTTGTTCCTCCAAATTATTTATTTTCCTTTTTTTAAAACTATGTTTTTACATAGCTTATTGTCAGCACAAAGAGTAGAAAGAAAATAGTTACTACAAATACATAAGTTTAATTAACAATTTTTTTGCATGTGGACGTGGTGGGGCAGATCAAAGAAAATCCGTTTTGGAAGTACTCATTTTGTGAAACAACAAAAAACCAATGTTCATGTATTTAACGAAATAAATGATTGAGCGCCTGCCAGATGTTGTTATAACATGGATTCTTTTAATGGTATGAGAAAGTAAATGAAACATAATGTAATACATAAATAAACAGGCCTTGTTTGAACACAGATAAATGTCAAGAACTAGAGCATTTGGAAGCTTCTGAAATACAAATGTGAGCTTGTTAAAGCTGTTCCCCGCTCTGGCACTCTAAGGTCTCTTGTGGGCCCCCACCTTCTGCACTTGAAGCAGATGCCTATATAGGCAAAGTATTTTTAAAAGCTCCCCATGGTCACAGATTCCCTGGTCTTGGGAGGTAGCTGCTACTACCAGGTGAAACAAAAAAACAAAAGAAAAACCCTTTCTTCTTGAACCCTGGAAGAAAGCCCTTGGACTACTCCCAGATGGGTACCCCCGAGCTCTTTTACCACAAGAGAGCTTGGAAAAAAGATAAAACAAACTGCAATCTCTGACAGCTTACCTCTCAGTCTTAGATCTCCTGTTACCATCCAGGACACAAGAATCAAATCATCGCCTTAAACAAAGGTGATTTTATTAAACAAAACAAAGATACACTTAATAAATCATACTTGGTGGCTAGGTGTTTTAAAGCAACTGTGAAAAGAACAATTTAAAAACACAGAGAAATTCCATCCATGGGATACAGCTTAAAGTACAGTGTATGGTGGGGGAGGGCACATGGACTTAACACAGAGAAATTTAACCAAACAACAACATTTTTTTTAAAAACCTAATCGCATCTAAATGGACATGCAAGGTCCAGTCCATTTCCATGCCCATTATTCTTTATATTCATGGTAGTCCTGCCTGGTCCAATTAATCTTTTCCCCTCCAACTCCTGGCTTAAAACTTACACAAAGAAAAACAGCAGGCAGGTATATCTTTCAATTCAAATTGCAATACTTTCTCCCATTGGCTCTCCTGGTTCTCTGCCAACATCCCCTACCTACCTGAGTTTAATCCTTTAGTTAATGCTGGGATGTTCAGAAAAGGCCAGTACTCCTCCTATCCATCACAGAGCTAGTCAAAAAAACTCAAAACTGTGTACAAAGAAACAGTCCTTGTAGTCCATATAGATTGGTTGACCTCTTAAGATCAACACTGGTGCATTGCTGGATTAAATACATGATTATTAATGTATATTTATAAATGGACAAGAAAGACCTGCCAAAAACTTGTTCTTAATGTTTATAAATGCATAATTTGTAATTCCATTTTCACAATATATATAAGGTATGGTCAAAATTATATCTGCAGTAGTAGTCCCCGAATGATGATATTCATAATATTTCAAAACTGGAGTTTGAACTGAATACTTTTTTGAGAGAGACATTTAACATTTTTATACCCTTTGATTGCTGCTTTCAAATATGTCATATACTGAAGGGCTATTAAAATAACTGTTGACAGTAAACGTGTAAGAAAAACTCAAGATACAGGAATGTCTTGTGTGGTTCAAAGCATTTGTATTTTTCATATTCTTGTCATGTGCAAGATAAAGTCTTGAATGTGAATGTTTTGTTTTTGCATAAATGCACCTACCATGATCTTTCATTCAACCAATTTTGATCTGAAGCTCCTAGTCATTACTAATACTATTATATTTATTTGTCTAGAAATAAAAGAATAATGGGGTTTTAACATAAATTCACACTTTACCTGTGTATTCAAAGCTTCAGAAAAATATGAAAAGCACTGCAGCAACCTGTCTTATTTCAATATGTGAACATGGGTTGTTTTTTAATAGTGTGGTTTTAAAAAACTTATAATCAGAGTTACCATTTTAGTAAACAGAAAATTGTTACAATGAAAGCTTTAGTAAGATAGTAGAATCCTAATTTATTGTAGAGGAAAAAGCAAAATGAAGTTCAAGTTCTTTTTGCTAAAAAAGGTATTCAGTTTTGACATTTCATCGCTTTTCCTTTAATCAGATGATCTTTCTTCAGAAACTAAGCGGATTGGTGACATGTCACCTAGGTTATTGCTTGTTAGAAAGAAATGCAAAGAAAAGCAATGGACTGTACAAACAATTTCTTAGATACCTTTCAGTTTTCATTAATAATATAAAGTCAGTAGAAATAAGTGTGAAATTATTGACTCAATTGCACTTTGATATTGCAGGCACACACAGAATCCTTTTTTGGTCTTTTGCCATTCATTTTAAATGCTGTTTTTAATTTTAATGTGTTCTTTCAGTGTTTGTGGTAGGGGTAGCCACCAGAAGACCTTCATCCAGGTGACCCTTTAAATATAAATGTTAGGTTTAATTTTCAAAATAAATGGCTTAGGAAATCAGAAAAAGCAGGGGACTGGGGCAGGAGGTAGATTTCTGGGGGTGGGGGGGAGTTTTATGAGGTCTCTGACAGAAAGGCTTAATGTGAAATTTGCATAGGGAGGAGACTTCAGAGGTCAAAGACTTAGGGTAGACCAAAGGAAAGTATGGAATACAATGTTGAGCAAAGACAGAATGTCACTGTCATCTTCTTCTGTTTGGTGTTGTCTTAATTTAAGTCTCTGTCTTGCAAGTGGACTGACCCTTGGGCCGGAGTGATTTCCTTGTTGTCTGTCGTGGTATGGGTCCCTTCAGACAGAGTAATTTTCAGGATTAGAGTTTTAGATAGTAAGATCACTGAGGATGAGACCTTGTCCTTTTGGTATTCTAAAGAACCATGAAAATATGTGATGCTATATGACTAAATGGATGAAAAGTACTTTATAAAATCATAGTAGTAGTAGTACCTGTATTAGTATTTGTTGCTAAGGAGGAGGGATTGCTCACGTGACTAAGATTTACAGGTTGAACTCCCTCTGTAATTTGAACAGATTACAGGTGCCTAAACAAATTATATATTTTTTTTGTCTTTATAGCTCTAACAAATAAACAGTTGAAGGTCCAGAAGTTAAAATGAATACTCTAGATGTTGACATGCTTCGTTGCTGGAAGTGTAGAAAATATATAGCAAATTCTGATTGTCTCATAAAATGTCACGGAAATCAACTATTTGAAGTAAGTATAGCTTCTTTATTTTTCCATTGCCATTGATAGTACCAATATATAATAAGATTCCAGGAATGCTACTCTGTGTCAATCTGCAACCAAAATGATTATACAGTTAGTGTGAAGTCATGAAAATACTGTGACAGGCATGGTTAAGGGCTCTTACTGTTCAGAATTTCACCAGGTTGAATTATAACTGAGTTTTGTTATCTGTTACCATCCAGATTTTAAGTTCTCAGCCATTTTGATTTAACACATTTCTCCTGTGTGATTACAGCAACAGTAAGGCATGTATCTATTAGGAATGTTAATGGCTTAACCGATGAGCAATCACTTATTGGTTAACACTCTTGGTTAACCGTAGCAACATCTTCCCGCCCCACACCCCATATGCTCTTTATATAAAACTGGGAGCAACAGGCTGGCTCAGTCACAGCCCACCAGTCCAATTTTAAATGAAGAGCACATGGGGGAGCCACTTGCCACCCCCAAGCTGCTGCTTCAGATAAAGAGGCAGCAGCGCAGAGCAGCAGAAGAAAGCTGGTCCATGTGGGGAGCCAGTTTAAAAACTGGCTCCCTCCTGCCACCCCACGCTGCTACCTCTGTCCAAGTCCCCTGTGGAAAGAAGCTGCTCTGGCATCCCATGGGCCCTCCACAGATAGGGGCTGCTGTCACCTCACGCTGGTGCCTCTGCATCAGAGGCAGAAGTGCGGGACAGCAGGAAGGAGCTGGTCTGCACAGGGAGCTGGTTTTTACAGAGGCAGCAGTGTGGCATGGCAGGGGACTCCCTGGGAGTGGTGCTGGGAGTGCATTGGCTGTTGGCCCTGCACCTGGGGGGGAGCGTCGAGTAACCATGTAACCACTAAGAATTTTAGCAGTTACACAATTATTAAAATAACTGATTTCTAACATCCCTCGTGTCTATACAAGAGTCAAAGAATGTGCTGACCAATGTGGTAGTTTAATCACCATTCTTACTCCACAGCTAATTTGTATACATTAGTTTAATTGATTATAGGAGGGAGACTGCACAGATGGTAGTTTACTTGGCCCAACTGCCATATAAATCAACACAAAGTAACACAACCCAGATACAACAGAGTCAGCACACACATCCTCAAATACTCATAGCCCCTCACCACAGCACATGGCACTCATTAGCAACCTATGCAAATCAACACCATTATCTGTCAACCTAGGTTGGGAGGCTTGCTCCTTCAAGCAGCATAGACATACCTTTTGTGTCTCTGGGCCCCTAATCCCTGCCCTTTTCGTCCATATTTCACTCCTGGCTAGCTTAGGCAGCTCTTCATTCAGTTTTCTAACTTCTGAGAATCCTTATCTTAGGTTCTGAACTCTACGGTTGCCAGGTGTCCAGTTTTGAACCAAACAGTCCAGTATTTGAGCTTTCTGTTTGGGAAACAAATTGAGAAAATATCAATGAGAAAATATAAATGTCCAGTATTTTCTAAATAAGATGTAATGTCAATTATGATGTAATATCAAGTGTGTCCGGTATTTTTGTTGAAACCATCTGGCAACCCTACTGAACTCTCCCCATATAATGAATGTGGAGTCTAGATACCAAACTTGAGACTGAATTGTATTGGGAAACAGGGAATCTAGGAGTTAGATTCTGCAATGCCTAAATCCCATCTGTGAATCTAGATCTTAATTACTACCTTTATGTTCTGCAGCATGATGAGGGTTGATATCCCTTATACCAGGAATGGGGAACCTTTTTTGGGCTAGGGGCCTCTGACCCACACAAAAAACATTCAGGGGCCACGCACAAGTGAGAAGCAAAAAAACGAAAACAAACCTTCATTGACATGGCCCCAGACTGAGAAGGAGAAAGACACTCCCCACATTCCCCTCACACACCAGAGCCTTCGGAGGCCCAGCCTTGTAGATTTTGTGTGCTCCAGCCGCACGGTGGAGTAGTGGGGGGCTGGAATGCCAATGTGGGCTCCCCAATGTTGGGAGGGACATGAGCCTCAGGGGCTGGAACCAGGCAAGACAAGGGCCGCATCCAGTCCCCGGGCTTGAGGTTCCCTACCCCTGCTTTATACATTTGTATGCTAGCTTGTGTTAATGTAGATATTTTTATTATTCATGTAAAAGTCCAAATTTTGGGGAGAATCCCAATAAAAGTATTGCCTTAAAATCTTGTAGAAGTGAGTTCTGAAGCTTCTATACTAATGTGTGTGTAGTTAGTGAAAATAAATTATATATGCCAGATATTTCTACATATTATATTGTCTACTGCATTTTTTAAAAAATGGTGGAGAATAAGGGACGTTATAAAAATACCATAGCTCGCTAGAGCTGACCTCTTTTACAACAGAATGGCGTACACATTTAAAATACTATTTTTGATCCATATCTTAATTAAAAATAATCATAGAGAAAACAATTGGATGAGCACCTCCTGCTGCTTTGCAACAGCAGTTAATTATCAAGTTGTCTTTCCCAAGACATTCACCATCCTGCTATCATCTTTTATTATGTTGGATCAAAGAGAAAAGTAAACAGAATACACTATATTGATTTTTTTTTATGTACCAGAAACACTCCAAAATGCTATGTTTGACAGTAGAGAAGGATATAATCAGTAGGGACTGAAATGAATTTTCATTCTTTTATGATTCTTTCATTCTTTTATAAATAATATAGTGTTAAGTATTGCTTTAGAGCCAGTCAGTGATCAGTGATTTTATATAGTTACACACTCACAAATGGGTATTGGTTTCCATAACTACACAGTTTAAAACCCTAGAGTCTCATTGGCTATTGTTCTCAGAACTCATCATCCATATGTTCATAAAAATATGAGTCTCAATTTATTGATTTTTTTTTCAACATTATTTTTAGGTCAATTGTTAGGCCCACGTCCAGGCCTGAGACATATATCTACAAAATGGAGTCCAAACACTTTTTGCAGCCATAGAATCAAATGTGAATGTTGAGAAGGGGAACTCTCTAAAGTCAGCTAAGTAACTCCAATGGCAACTGCTCCATCATATCTCCTCTCCCACGATGGAGTAATAGATTCTCTGTCCACAGTTAACATATGGAAATCAAAGTAACGAGGAATGACTGTCAGTGAATGATTTCCCTGTGCATGAGGCTAGAAATCCTCAACAGATGACTGACAGCTGGGGGTGGGGAGAAGTGAGCAGGCCTCCTCACCCCAAGTGTCTCTGGCAGGCTTGGCAGTTTGTGAGTGAGCATGGAGCTATTGGAGCTATTGAACTTAGAAATTGTTCCCATGGGTGCTAGTGAAATAGTGGGAAAACTGAGAGCCTGCTTTTTCATTTATGCTAATGCCACTTTACACCCATCTAATCATATAAAGGGGCTCTATGTGAGTGAATAAAATGTACTCTTAAAGGCTGCTTGAAATTCAACCTGACCATGTTTTCACAATTGTCCAGGAGTGAGGGTGTTTGTCTATTAATTTTTTGTTTGATAGTTTTGGGATTAGATTAATATGGATTCTTGGAAGGACTTTAATATAGAGCAGGGGTAGTGAACCTGCCCCCAGCCTGCCTGGATCTGGCCCTCAAGGCTTGGGGCTCCCCGCCACATTGGGGAGCCCGTGCTGTAGGATTTTTAGTAGCTTTTGAAGCATGCTCAGTTATTGTTAGATATGTAGTATGTGAATCAACCTGTTCACTGTTTCATAGGAAATATAGCTAAGAATACATTATTTCCTCAGTAAATGCATGTAGCTCTCATTGAGGTGAATGGGAGTTACGGTAGATAATTACACTAACAATTTATTCTGTCCTTTACTTAATCATTGGGACTACACTTCAGTTTATGATAAAATAATATCTTCCAAGATCTCCCAATTAAAAATCTCTTTCACAGTACATTAACTATTGCATCTCAGAATGTCACTTTTGTTATTTCTCATGTTCTAACGACATTTTTTATGTTGCCTTTGTATATTCTATGTATTTTAATTCTTTAGTTAAATTATTTTTAAATGATTTGGTAAGAATATGTGATCTGAAAAAGCGTTAAGAAATGCACTATATCTAAAAATTTCTAGCCACTTGTGTATGTGTGCATGAAAAATTATTGCCCATTCTTGTTCTAGATGCTTTTGAAAATCTCACTAGATGCTTATCTGCATCAATGTACCTGTACCTGTTACCAATGTAACCTTTAAAGATCTGACCCTGAGGCTTTAGTAGCAGCTCTTATTTGATGAGAACACCTTGTGGAAGTGGGCTCTCTATAGAGAGATGGAATGGGGCGAATGAATCCCAGTCCACCTGCCCTCCCTCTCTCCGTATCAGAGGCACAAGCGTATATGGCCGGGGGGGGGGGGGGGAGAGAGGGGGGAGACAAACAGGAGCCAGTACGCAACAGGAGCCATCTTAAAAGCTAGCTACCTGCTCAAACCAGCTCCAAGGGAGCCATCTGCTGCCCTGTGTGTAACTGGGTAACTGTTGAAAATTTCAGCAGTAACACGGTTACTTAACTACAGGAGGCTCCCGACTTGCAACCGCCCGAGTTCCGACCCCCCGCACTTACAAAAATGGTTGTAAGTGCGGAAGGGGCCAAAACCCCCTGACTTACGTCCTTGACCTGCATTTACGACGGCGCACAGCGCCTATTGTAAATGAGGGTCCGAGTTACGATGCCCCCCAACTTGTGACACTTCCCCAGGACCAGCATTGTAAGTCGGGAGCCTCCTGTAAACACATTTTAACATCCCTACTTGACACCATCTTACATTGGTTATGTAATCAGTTTACATGGATTTCACTTAAACCTCCCAGTCAACTGCTAAACAGTTTATTCAGTGTTCTTATTTCATATTTAAATATTTACATTTAGCCTCTAATTAGTTTTGAAAACTTCTAATTTGGAGGTGAGATACATGTCTGGCTAAAAAAGCTTATTATTAGCTTAAATAAATGGAAAACAACTCTCCATTTTTCCTTTAGCTTTCATCAGAATATTTCTTGCTGTGCCATTAGGCTAAAAAGTACATATGTAAAAGTAGGTTTTATGCTCCCTTGGGGTCCTGTATATTACTTTATATATTTATTTATTTTATTTTATTTATTGTGTGTTAAAAATTTTGTAAGCTGTCTCAAATATTTTAAATAGATAGGCGGGGTAAAAATATTCTAAATAAATAAAAAAGAGTCACTGTTTGCTAAAGCTGTTTTTAAATGTCTTCGCTCTATAGATTGATTTGTAGGGGAAAAGGCAAGAGAGGGAGACAGCCTTTGTAATGTAATATTGTTTCTAGTAGAGGATTATATGCAATTTACTGTACAAGGGTAGGAAACTGTTGGTTTTTTAACATATTTAGGATTTAGGGTTTTCTCATTTTTTTAACTTGGAAATTCCTGCTACCTTTCTTTATGAGTAAGGTAGATTCCCCCGCCCCCTTATGCTTAGTATGATTTATGTTGTGAGTTTCAGTGATGCTTCATGTCTGACCCATGCTGCCATTTGATTTTCCTTTTTATTAAAAAAAAAAAACCAAATAAAATCCAGTCCACTGTGCTAAATGAGGAATTTCTCTCCCTCCAGGTAAGGTGAATTTTTAAAATTGCATTATAATAGTATTCTATGGCAAAATGTGAATATTTCAGAAAGCTGAAATCCTTTCCAAACTCAGCAGTATTTGAGAATTAGTTTGAATCCTTCCAGATGACCCTGGTGGATAAAAATCAGTGATTAAAAAAACTTAAAAAATCTGTAAATCTGATTTTTTTAAATATTTAATCGTCAATGAAATACTAATGTTCTCATTTAAAAATAACAGTTAAAGTTAAATTTTATCACAAACATGCAAAACCTACACTTAAAGTCTTATAAAAATGAATTAATGGCTCTAGTCTGTCCAGCCTAAAAAAACAGCTCTTGTTCTTGAAAGTTCTCTGCTTTCAATTTCTGTTTGTCAGTAGACTAATGTGCAAAGACAGGCACAGGCTGGATAGGATTGTTTTTGTTCTATGCTTATGAGGTGGTGGACCTTGACCAAGCATGGCAGAGTTAGTTAAGACATTGAATAAAGACAGAGACACAATTTATATGAAAAGATGGAGGCAGCATAGAACGGAACAGTTGAGTAAACTGGAAAGAAAATGGAAGACATTATGCAGCACACACAGCTTCCTGTATTCCCTCACACATTTGCCATAGAAAAACGGTCATGGCTTCTGGGCATAAAAGAGCCCATGTCTTGGAATATTTTGAATAAATTTGTTCCCTGAGTAAAAAAAAAAAAGGGGGGGGGAGGGAATGTGTCAAGTGTAAACAGTGCATGAGGATGATGCAACTCTTAGCTTGCAAGAATGAAACATCGTAAGGAAAACTGCTTATTGGGGGGAAATGATGTGGATGAAGATGTGGATATGTCTGAAGAAACAATGTAGATCAACATTGGAATGCATCATTCTTCAAGACTGTCTATGCTTTCTAGTATAAATGTGATTTAATAAGTAAATTCCCAAGTTGTTTGCTATGTTGGATGTTGCTAGAAAAAAAAAGTTTACCTTAGCTAATCCTTATAGCTTGTTTAATTAGTTAACTAGGTTTAGAAAATCACCCACGTATACAGTATATGAAAGCTGCAATAAAAATCTAGAGTTGCCAGTTGCCACTAAATGTCATTTTCTTATTTTATATTACATAATACATGCCTTTTTTTTTTTTTTTTGAAACATCATGGTCACAGACCATAAGAATAATTCTATAGGTCTGTTCCCTATTTCACTTCAGCACGACTCAGCTTTCCCATCCTATACTAGGGTATGTCTAGACTACATGGCTCCGTCGACGGAGCCATGTAAAGTAGTTTACTCGACATAGTCAAAGAAGCGGGGATTTAAATAATCCCCGCTTCATTAAAATAAGAATGGCTGCTGCGCTGTGCCAACGATCAGCTGATCTGGCACAGCATGGCAGTCTAGATGCAGTGCGGTTGACAAGGGAAGCCTTTGTCGACCACTCCGGTAAACCAGAAACGAGGTCGATGGAGCCATGTAGTCTAGACTTACCCCTAGTTTTCAGTGAGGCTTACTCCAAAATTAAGTGCAGTCTATGCACAGTCAGTCTTAGATTTTTTTTGGTAACTTGGAATCAGATCTGTATATAAATGACACTGAGGGTGGGGAAGATGAGAGCTATTTGTAGAAATTTTAAGGGCACCATACATTCAGTGTTTTGAGGACTTGTCTGTTATAGTTCATAAAATTTGAAAATTAAAAAAAAAGTTTAAGGACAACCATCGGCCGGCAACTCAGGAGACTGCTTCAGTTGCAGATGTGAAACATTTAAGATTTTGTTTAATAAAATATAAGTGCTGTTGTATTTGTGTATATAATTTATTTCTTACAATTACTAATGTACTGCTGCATCTGCAGCTTGTCATTGTTAAAGAGTATTATGTGCTATTTCCTAAATTAATAAAGTTATTTAAAAAATCAAATAAAATATATACTCTGAGATGTAAAATGCTTTGCTGAGCAGTAAATTAACATGTTTTAGTGATCAGGTTTGCACCATTGTTTGAAGCAGTATGTGCAAAAGTATCAATGGGAAACTTGATTTAAATCAGTGATTTTTTTGGTGATTTAAATAAATGAGTTAAACTGCCTTGATTTAAATCAGTCCTCCCTGCAGATGACAGTCATGAGCATCACATAAACACCTAGATAAACAGATAAAACATGATGGCATTAGCTGTCAAGAATAACTTTCTAATATTTTCTTACCAAAGCTGTTTCATGTTTGAAACTGTTCTTTTAATGCAATTGTTTGAATTTGTTCTGTAATGCTATAACAAAAGCATTCCATCAGCTCTCTCTACAGTATAATTTTTGGAGTAATTTGAGGGATTATGAAAACTATTTGGTTCCTAATAATTTAATAATAAAGTATTAAAATAAATAAAATATGAATGCTTTCTATTGTTGCCATTGAAGAAAGAAAATTAAATGCTAACAAAGGAAAAAATATTTTTACAATTATTTATATTATGTGTATTTTTTATTTTCTCTGTATAAAAATTTTACTAGAAAAGTTACTCTGCAGACTGCATTGTTGGTAAAATAACTCATCTAAAAAGAAAGCATTATTTTTATTGTTAAAAGTCAATAAAAACATGGGACATAGGACGGATAAGGGGGTCCCAGAATGTAGGGAGGTTGGGGGGCTCCTTCAGTGGCACAGTAGATAAGGTACCTGCCTCCAGAGTCCCCGCCCTCCTCCATGGGGCCACCCAAGACCAGCTTGGCAATGGATGCACCTGGCACCCTTGGGACATAGGACAGATAAGATAAAAAAAGTTTTAGCTGTAGATTTCTTTTATCCTTTAAAATCTTTTTGTAGGAAGCAAAAACTTAAAACAACCAAAAGGCAAATAACTATTTAGTGTATTCTGTTACTGGTGTTAAAAAGGAATATATATATACATTAATCCACTGGTGAACAAATACTGGCCAGTAGGTTGGATCTGGTTCACCAGAGTTAGTCCATCAGGCCAGTGTTACAGGTGCAGGCAATTTCAGCTTCTGTTGGCTGTCTATCACTGTTCCTGGCCAGTGGGAGCTGTGGGAAGCACCGTCCCAGTCCACACTGCTTCCCACAGCTCCTGTTGGCAGGGAACAGCGATCCGCAGTCAACGGGAGCTTCAAGTGCCAGTGCCTGCGGAGGCACAGGTAAATATAGCAGCGGCTGCCCACCCAGAGCTAACTGTGGTGAACTGCTGCCATATTATTGCCCATCCTTACATTAATCAGTTAAACAATGCAAATAATTTTTTGAGAGTTACTGAAATTACGTAGTAATCTCAGTGTGGTGCACTAAAATCTCCTCACACAGTAACCAGAGCTCTGAGTGAATTTGTATGTTAGAGACATAATTCACATAACTTGTTCAAATATGCTATAATACATTTCTATATGAACCTTTTTCCTATGAACATTTTTGATAGTCATTTTGTGAATAACCTTTCTTCAGAGTGTTATTTTCTCAGGCTACGTATACACTATGTGGAAGATTGACACTGCTGCAGTCGATCTTCTGGGGTTCAAATTAGCAGGTCTAGTGAAGACAATGCTAATTTGAATTGAGGGCTCCCCTGTTGGTGCTGGACTCCTGCTCCTCATGAGGAGTAAGGAAAGCCAATGGGAGTGTTTGCTCCCATCAACCTCCCACTGGGTGGACAGTGTGAAAATGTGATTTAAGATATGTCAACTCCAGCGAATGTAGCTGAAGTTGCGTATCTTAAGTCAGCCTTTCCCTTTAGTGTAGACCAGGCCTCAGAACCAGGCCAAATTAAGTTAAGTTAAGGCCAAATTCTGCTTTCATTAACATTCTCTCTCAGCAGTCACTCAATAACGAGTAGAACATCTTCCTCTCACCCTCCTATTTATGGATCTGTAGATAGCTGACCAACCCAGTTCTGGAGCCGCAGGTCTTATCGCAGAGGGGGCAAGTGCTGGTGGCTTTTGGAGGGCGCAGGGGCGGTTTTTGCTGCTTGTTTCTCTTTCTCCACCTCTCCTCATCTGCACTGCGGCAGGACCTCTCAAATTGTGCCACTCCCAGGTGGATTACCACTCTCCACTGGGGACGGTCTTGGGCAATGTTCTCCTTAATGTATATTCAAAGGTACACCTTTGAAGGTATTGGATTTATTCCGAGAAAGGAATATCTTTTCTTCTGATGTATGTTTTAAGAGATCTGGTTTTTTTAAATCAAAAACATCAAAATGTATTGAATGTATTCCTTTACTCAAAAATCTCCTGTCTACTGTTAAGTACATTAACCTTGTTTATAATATCTACTTCTTATTGCATGTTTTTCTTACAGTGCTGCCTTGTTTTATAGAGATATCCTTGTTGTTAGATTTCTGGCTCTCAAAGATTAGGATTATAGATTTTCAGAAAAGAGAGAGACTTAATTGTCTATTAATGCTCATTTAAGTTACTGCATGTTGTAAGAGACTACCTCTTTCCCTCCTCTACAATTTGAGGTTTGAAATAATTATTACTTTATTATTCAGGTGTTTTTAATATTGTGGAAGTAGTTTTATCTCCTCTGGGAAAGAATCTTGTAGTTCAAGCACTAGAGGGCATAGTATTTCAATGGTGCCTGCTGGAAGCTTTAAAAATTAGTGTTTAGGATAACGGTGGGCAAAGTGCAGCCCACAGGCCCCATGTGGCCCATTGGAATTCTACATTTGGCACTCAAGACGTTTTATTTATTGTTGCCCACGTGCAGGGTTTCCAGAATCATCTGGTTTCCATCTGTGTAGTTTTTTTTCCTACTGGTATTATTAAAGTGACACACATACAGAGCAAGGACACGTGAAGTGAGATGCATGTTGACTGTGCACAACATTGATTGTGAGACCTGTGTGCTTCTTCTGCATCCAATCATAGCGCTGCTGTGGTTCATTTGGCACAAGCCACAAATTCTAGGTACACAAATGCAGTTAACAAAACTACCCTGTCACAGGAGCCTGTCTTGGATATGACAATCTTGCAGCCCATTGAGATGAAGAAGGGCCACTCATGCAGCCCACTCACTAGCCTAAGTTGCCCACTACTGACTTAGGGAACCCCATTTTCATCATTCATAGGAACATGGAATTGAGAGGAGTGTTTTGTTGTGACATGTCAACAGAGAATAACAGTTGACGATAAATAGTTTTTCTAGGACATTGAAAAGCAAATATTGCACTGAAATAATAAGTTCATGTCATCCAACCTGTTTTAAAGTACCCAGTGTGAGGACTTGTTACTCCTGGGTACAGTCTAAGAGCTATTGGAATTGTTATGCCCCCTAACAATTCAGCTGGACTGCCCTCTCACACTGCACTGCTGATGATTCCACTCAGCCTCTCCAGGCCCTGTTATCACCCAGCATGACAGCAGGTAAAGTGCTTTACCTAAACCACTCAAAGACAAACAGGAGGCACCAGCCAATTTTCCATCTCCCCAGACTTGCATCATTAATGGAGTATAAAACCCATAGTTAGATCATCTTGCACTGCATAGGGGTCTCTATATGGTGCAAGCTCCTTAAATTAGTTCGCTTCCCGCTCAATGTGGGGAAAATATGCAACAAGCCTGTGTCAACCAAGTGGAAGTTTTCCCAAACACTTCACTCAAAAACACACTGGTTAAGATAAAACATAAAATATGTTTAATAACTACAGAAAAATAGATTTTAAGTGATAAGTGATAGCAAACAGATCAAAGCAGATTACCTAGTAAATAAACAAAAATGCAAGCTAATATACTAGATAGGATTGAATTAGCAATATCTCATCCTGATGGATGATATGAGTAGGCTTGTTGATGCTTGAGGAACAGGTTGCATTTGTTGTGTAGCCTGGGTTTCGCTCCCCCATTCCAAATGCTTTGTTTTCCAGAGGTTCTTTTACGTGTTGATTTGTGGGGGAGTGAAGGCAAATCATGATCACACCTTATATATTTTCTTTTGTTCCAAGCTACATTCTCATCTCAGTTTGTGGAAAAGTACAGATACCAAAATGGAGTTCAGTGTCATGTGTCTGGTCACGTGCCCTTGCCTGCTTTGTTGAGTTATAGCAGCCATTACTGATAGGCTGTCTGGATCATTCCCAAGAGAGGACATACCTTTTCCATGATTCATTGTTTTTGCTAATGGGGCATTATTAGATTGTCCACCTTCTTCATAGCTGTACCTGAAAGGCTAGTTGTGGGTGTTTCCCACTTCACAACATCTTCCACTAACTCATACATAGCAAAACTTCATAACTTCACATACAATGTTAGCACATGCAATCCAACAGGATATTAATGTTTAGCAGATCAAGACTTAGAATACCTCACAAAGCATGCTTTGTACAAAACATCTGATAATTATCTGATGGTGATGAATATGAGTATGTAATGTTGTTGAGTTGGGGCACAGTGTGTTACACCCAGGGTGAGAGAGAGAATTCACTTCAAACTCATGGTGGAAGACATAATAGCAGCTGAATAATAAGTAAAGAACGCTTGGAGAGGTGGAACTTTTGGAACAAACCTTAAGACCAGATACAGAGGTGATGAACGAGTTTTAAACATTTAGTTAAAAATCCTGAGTTTTATGCAAACTTAGAGTAAATTGACTTTTTGCAGGGCTTGTCAATAGACGCGATGAAGAAGACAGAACCTATCCTTTCCAGACATTAATGCATTAGCAAAGCAGCATTTGTAGTTTCTGGAGCTATTCTATTAATGGACAGAGGATTTATGTGTATGAATCCATTTGGCATGTCTGTGGTACCCACTCCCTTCCTCTATCTCCACACAAGAGAACTATACCAGTCCTGATAACCTTCATATCTTATACTTGCCTAAGTGTCTTGATCCTATATCTAGTAACTTCAGAATGAAAGAATGGGTGGATCAGTGTAATTATTTAAAGTGCAGTTAGTAAACCTTCAACACTTTTAAGGCTCAACTGATGTCTAGAAATATCCTTAGTTCCAAATACTTGTTCATCACATTTTTATTTCTTCTTTTTTGTTCTTCATGTTGCTGCCATAGTAACATAGTAATACACTTTGGTAATACACTAGTCTATACTACAATAACAAGCATTAAAAAAAATTAAAACTGCTTTTAAAATTGAAGCAGCAACTTATTCTTGAACACATTTTAAAAAAGAAAATGTAAGACAGATTTTGCCCTGGCAGTAAAACTGTTTTTAAAATCAAGTTCCTGGTGCACGTTGTTGTAGTTTAGACAAGAGCAAACATTGTTCTACAAGATCAAAAAAGGCAAAACCAGCAATTTATGTGTTCTCTAATTAAACCAACATGGTGCAAAGAAATACGGGTTAGAGAATCTGTCTACTGTCTGGAGAACCAGAAGCATAATGCTATGTAATACAGTTACCTGATTACATTGTTATTGGGTTTACCAGGATCTATGGTTTTATCAGTTTGTCAGTAAATAAGGTAATTCATGAAGTGCTTTATTTAAAAAAAATTCTCTCCCTTTCCTAATGCTTTTCTTTGTGTTTTATTCTAATAGCACTACACTAAGAAAATGATATATACATGAATGTTTATTAGCAAAATAATGTATCTTTATTTAACAGAAATCACATTATTCAGCTGTTTCTCAGTATACTTGCAATGTATGGCACGTGAACTTGGAAGCTCTTCCAGACTGGGTGAAATGTGCAATAGAAAAGGTGAGTCCTAGATTTATAAACATGGCATTTGATATTTTATTTGGAAAGTAAATAGGGGCAGCAGGCATTAGTCAGGGCAGCATTTATGATGTATCAGATGGATATACTTCTGTTATCTTGTATAAGCGAGATTGTTTCTTGAGTCCGTAATGTGCATTAAGGTGCCATTGACATATAGTATTTATTATATTATTTATTGCGTATATACTAAGATATAGAAAAAAGATCTTATGTGCCTGATCTATATATGAATTTGTATTTATCTTGGGCCAGATCATCCACAATTACAAGATAGAGCGGCTCCATTTACTTAAACAAAGCTACTCCAGTTTAAATCTAGCCTTTTTGTTTTTGTTGGCTTTGATTACAGTAGCTAACAGTTCTAATGCTGCTGCTAACGAAGGAATGACATTCATCCACAGAACTAGACTGAAGAGAGAGAGATATCATTTGTGAAAACTTGAGCATGGGGTTTTAATAGAGAGTTAGATATTTTTTTTAATTGTGTCCTGATGACTGTTTTTGGAAGTGAATAACAAATAGTTCCATTGCTGGTAATGTGAAGCCTTTTACAAATCCAGTGAAAAGGTAGACTCTGGCTCTTCTGAGTCTTTAACAGTTTATAAAAGGTCTTGAAATAATCTCTGACAACTTTCATCAAGATATTACTTCTTCCAGGATCTTCTCTTTGAGTTAATACTTTGAGGCTAGTAGCTAATATTGTAGAATTTATTTAACTGACAATAATAAGCAGTGATATTGGGCTAGGATTTTCTTTTTCTGATATTCTTATCTCATTCTGGGACTCCACCAATATTGACAGCTTCCTTCATTTGGGGGAAAAAATTATTGTATTTTAGCATTTTGTCATAAACAGCTAATAGTGTTTGATATTACATACGTAAAACTATATTAAAATATTAAAAGCACAGAGTTAAACACTCAGAAGTTAGGAAATGCCAGAATTAAGGTTGCCTGTGCAGTCTTAATTTGACCTCCTTTGTTATGATAAAGTACTTAATTACATGATCACACAATATTTTTTACACATGACCCTGCCTTATTCAGGGCACAGGATGAACTTGTTCTGAGCATGAATCTGAACTATGTACTGAAGCAAACTATTGGCTGTAGGACACCTGCTTCATTTGTTGCAAAAGTCAGAATGTAGTGAATGAGGCATGGGATTGCAGGAAAAGAAGGATCTCATGATTAAGGCAGTTGAATGCTTCCCTGGATAACTGGATTCTATCTCGGTCTCTGCCACGGCGTTCCTATGTGATACTTGGCAAGTCACTTAAACCAAACTTTTATCAGCTACTGTTTCTGGATGCCTGATTTGAGAAGCTTGGTCTGATTTCCAGAATGTTGTGCACTCATAACAGCAGTTGACCTCAATAAAAGCAGTGCTTTGAATATATGAAGTACTGTAGCATGCTAGAGTCCTGTAGCATCTTAAAGAGGAAGAGAGTGTCTACACTACGAGATAATGTCGAATCTAATATGGTTGATTTCCTATCACCCGGTTTTGCTAAGTCAAAGGTCTGAGTCCTCACTGTGGGGAAGAATCAAAGGTAGTCCGAAGTAGCACATCCCCATTAGGGAACCTGCCATCAGCACAAAGAGCGAGGCACCGTGGACAACTTTGCATTCTGATCTATATTCATGGTGTCCACTGGGTACAAAATTCTGCTGCGGGTGGTAAGGGGCTCATGTCGCCAGCATCCCAAAATGCACTTGTCTACTCCTGCGGGTGGTCAGGGGCTCATGTCGCCAACATCCCAGAATGCACTTGTCTACTCCCTCCCCCCTTGTCAGGAGGCAGTCTGCTCATGCCTTTTTGTTCCCTGGTTGCCCATGCGGATACCATAGCAGCATGAGCCTTGAGCCTGGTGTGCAGGAGAGTATTGTCATGCTCATGTTTGTCATGGTGCACCTCATGGCACTCTACTTCAAGAATGTTCGAATGTTGCTCCATCAACATAAGAACATAAGAATGGCCGTACTGGGTCAGACCAAAGGTCCATCTAGCCCAGTATCCTGTCTGCCGACAGTGGCCAGCACCAGGTGCCCCAGAGAGGGTGGACCGAAGACAATGATCAAGCAATTTGTCTCCTGCCATCCCTCTCCAGCCTCTGACAAACAGAGGCCAAGGACACCATTTTATCCCCTGGCTAATAGCCTTTTATGGACCTAACCTCCATGAAATTATCTAGCTTCTCTTTAAACTCTATTATAGTCCTAGCCTTCACAGCCTCCTCTGGCAAGGAGTTCCACAGGCTGACTACACACTGTGTGAAGAAGAACTTTCTTTTATTAGTTTTAAACCTGCTACCCATTAATTTCATTTGGTGTCCTCTAGTTCTTCTATTTAGGGAACTAATAAATAACTTCTCTTTATCGGCCCTCTCCACACCACTCATGATTTTATATACCTCTATCATATCCCCCCTCAGTCTCCTCTTTTCCAAACTGAAAAGTCCTAGTCGCTTTAACCTCTCCTCATATGGGACCCATTCCAAACCCCTTATCATTTTAGTTGCCCTTTTCTGAACCCTTTCCAAGCCCAAAATATCTTTTTTGAGGTGAGGAGACCACATCTGTACACAGTATTCAAGATGTGGGCGTACCATAGTTTTATACAGGGGCAGTAAGATATTCTGGGTCTTATTTTCTATCCCTTTCTTAATAATTCCGGGCATCCTATTTGCCTTTTTGACTGCTGCTGCACACTGTGTGGAAGTTTTCAGAGAACTGTCCATGATAACTCCAAGATCTCTTTCCTGATTTGTCGTAGCCAAATTAGCCCCCATCATACTGTACGTATAGTTGGGGTTATTTTTCCCGATGTGCATTACTTTACACTTATCCACATTAAATTTCATTTGCCATTTTGTTGCCCAGTCACTTAGTTTGGTGAGATCTTCTTGGAGTCCCTCACAGTCTGCTTCTGTCTTGACTATCCTAAACAGTTTGGTATCATCTGCAAACTTTACCACCTCACTGCTTACCCTTTTCTCCAGATCATTTATGAATAAGTTGAACAGGATTGGTCCTAGGACTGACCCTTGGGGGACACCACTAGTTACCCCTCTCCATTCTGAAAATTTACCATTTATTCCTACCCTTTGTTTCCTGTCTTTTAACTAGTTCTCAATCCAAGAAAGGACCTTCCCTCTTATCCCATGGCCATGTAATTTACACAAGAGCCTTTGGTGAGGGACCTTGTCAAAGGCTTTCTGAAAATCTAAGTATACTATATCTACTGGATCCCCCTTGTCCGCATGTTTGTTAACCCCTTCAAAGAACTCTAATAGATTAGTAAGACAGGATTTCCCTTTACAGAAACCATGTTGACTTTTGTCCAACAAATTATGTTCTTCTACATGCTTCACAATTTTATTCTTTACTATTGTTTCGACTAATTTGCCCGGTACTGAAGTTAGACTTACCGGTCTGTAATTGCCCGGATCGCCTCTAGAGCCCTTTTTAAATATTGGTGTCACGTTGGCTACCTTCCAGTCATTAGGTACGGAAGCCGAATTAAGGGATAGGTTACAAACCACCGATAATAGTTCAGCAATTTCCCATTTGAGTTCTTTTAGAACCCTTGGATGAATGCCATCCGGTCCCGGAGATTTGTTAACATGAAGTTTTTCTATTTGCTCCAAAACCTCCTCTAATGACACTTCAATCCGGGACAGTTCCTCAGATTCATCACCCACAAAGGACGGTGCAGATTTGGGAATCTCCCCAACGTCCTCAGCCGTGAAGACTGAAGCAAAGAAATCATTTAGTTTCTCCGCAATGGCTTTATCGTCCTTGATTGCGCCTTTTATAGTTCGATCGTCTAGGGGACCCGCAGGTTTTTTAGCAGGCTTCCTGCTTCTAATGTACTTAAAAAACATTTTGTTATTTCTTTTTGAATTTTTGGCTAGCTGTTCCTCAAAATCTTTTTTTGCTTTTCTTATTACATTTTTACATTTGATTTGACAGTGTTTATGTTCCTTTCTATTTTTCTCACTAGGATTGGACTTCCACTTCTTGAAAGATGCCTTTTTGTCCCTCACTGCTTCTTTTACATGGTGGTTAAGCCACGGTGACACTTTTTTAGGTCTCTTGCTATGTTTTTTAATTTGGGGTATACATTTAAGTTGGGCCTCTATTATGGTGTCTTTAAAAAGTTTCAAGAAGAAGATGAGGAAGAAGCTCGGCATGGGATGGAGGCAGTGCTCAGGCAAGTCCTGGCACTCATGCTAGCGCACCTGCCAGTCAATCCTCGGACATAGTGCAATGCTGATTCTGGTGCTGGTGGTTGAGATGAGCTCATACTGGTGGGACCACAATGTGATGCAGACGGGACAATCAGCAGTGGCTGCAGAACTTCTGAATGCACAAGGCCATGATCCTGGAACTATGTAAATGAATTTCACCTTCCCTGAGGTACAAGAAAACCCAAACAAGACCCGCTCTGACCGTGGAGAAGTGTGTGGTAATTGCTGTATGGAAGCTTTCTACACCAGACAGCTACTGGTCAGTCAGGAATCAGTTTGGGGTAGGGAAATGTACAGTCAGGGCTCTTCTCATAGAAGTAGCCATGGCCATTAATAGAATTCTGCTATGGAGGATTGTGACTCTTGGAAATGTGGACACCGTAGTGAATGGTTTTCCCATGATGGGCTTCCTTAACTGCAGTGGCACCAGAGACGTGTAATGCCTTTTTCCTCCCCGGGTTACTCGGGAGCAGGTCACACTCACAGGTGTGCTGGGGTGCCTGATGGTCTTGACATAAAAGGAGATCCTGAGTACCCCAGTGGTGATGTTGTTTGGTTGGGGAAAACCTATCCACCCTCTTGCTGCAGTCCCTTGCTCATAAAGAATGTACAATAGCGGTGCCTCCACCTGGCTGGCCTTGTACACACTTACTGATGTGCCTTGAGAGCCTCCAGGAATAAACTTATTCCAACAATAAACTGGATCTAACTCCAGAACAACAATTACAAATCATAAATAATATACATCTAATAGATTGCATTAGAATGAACAACCTTTACTTAACTTAAAGAAACAGGATTTAACAAATTAACAGTGAATAACATCAATTAACAAAGTACACAGAAGTAAAAGGAACTTATCTAGCTGCCATTTGCACTGCCAATATTGATCCCACCCCAGAGTGTGCACACCCCTGGACTCAGAGTCCTAGACTCTTGCTTGCGTGGGTGCGCTTGAAGAGTTGCAGCTGTAGTGGAGATTCTCTGTAGAAAGTGTGTATGAGGGTCCAAGCTAGGCAGCAGCTCTGTCCCAGGCAGCACTTTCCCAAAAAGGTCCAATTACTTACAGTCTCGTGCTGTGCCTATCAGAAGCAGCCTGCTCGATCCCAGTTCCAAAGGCAACCAGTCCCAATCTGTAGCTACACTCTAACAGCTCCTGGACTGGATCAAACTCCTCCACAGCAGCCTGGCTCCCCTTCTGTTCCAAAAACCAAGGGCAGAGTCCCAGACTGCTAGGCCTCTCTTCTCATGCATGTGGAGAGAGCCCTGATCTCCCACACAAGAGTAACTTCCTTCCTGTTTTTCCCAAGGGCTCATGGGAATTGTAGTCTGTGAGGCTGGATTGCAGCACACAGGGTCTTTCCAGAAAATAAGCAGAGGCACCTTTAATAAGGGGACTACAGACGGAACACACAACCCCATCTTGGCCCCCGAACACCTATACATGGAGTATATCAACTGCAAGGGTTACATGTACTTGTGGATAACCTGGGCTGCAGGTACTTGTGGATCACAAGGGCCGCTGTACCGACATCAGCATGGGGTAATTGGGAGAGGTTCATGATGCCCAGAAAGATGCATGCCGGAACTTTTTTCCCTGACTAAACAGTCAGAGTTGCGGAGGTGGACACGCCAATAGTGATCTTGGGCAATCCAGCCTATCCCTTGCTCCCATGGCTCATGAAACCCTACACTGGCAGCCACCAAGGGGGAGTTCAATAACAGGCTGAGCTGGTGAAGAATGGTGGTGGAATGTGCATTTGGACACAAAGGGGAGGTTCAGGAGTTTCCTGACTCTCCTGGACTTCAGTGAATACAACATTGCCCTTGTGGTGGCAGCGTGTTGTGTGCTCCATAACCTGTGCAAGAGCAAGGGGAAAACTTATCTGGCTGGATGGGGGCTAGGCAGAGCACCTATCCAGAGAGTTTTAGCAGCTGGACACCAGTGCGATCAGGAGAGCACAGCAAGGGGAAGTGCGAATCAGAGAGGCCTTGAAGGACAGTTTTATGCAAAGCCTATTTTTGAGACTCTGCCATCTGGCTCTCCACAAGTAGCTCCTGCATTCCCTGTTTCTCCCTTTAATCCCCCACCCCACCCCTGCAGTTCAAATAATAAACAGGCCATTGTCCAGTGAACATGAGTTTTTATTAGTGGAAAACAACAGGGAAGTGCAAGAACTAGGAACTGAAAGCGAGGAGGTGGGCCCAGGAATGGGAGTGGGACTGTCTTCTGCCTCCTGAAGGCCTAGAGGGTCTGGTTTCCTTTTAGTTTCCCCCTCCCACAGGGACCCAGTGGCCCTTGGGGACTCAGGGAAGTTGAACCACGGGGCTGATGGAGGAAAGACTTGGGGTGTCATCGAGGTGGGAGGGGTTCTGGGAGGTGGCCCTCTCAAGGCAGGATGCCACGCACTCCATCACATTGGCAGGGATGCGAATGTGGTCTCATGTTGTCTCATGAGCTGCTCCCTGCCACTCTCCTTTCCTGCCACTTTGCGATCTAGTCTGGCCGCTTTGCCTGAATCTCCACCACAAGGGTGTGCATGCAGTCCATTTGCTCCCTGAACATCATCTCCCTTGTTCATTTACACTACGATGTCAGCCATGTGGGCAGATGCTGCAAGAGGTGGAAGATGCACCGAGCTGGCTGCTGTCCCAGCTGCAAATAAAAGTTACAAGGGCAGACTCTTTACAGCAGTTACATTGTGTTAAACCTACCCCTAATCTGTTAGCTTACATCAAAGGTTTCTGTAAAGACAAAGGAGATGTGTTCCGTGCAAGTTCAAATGTTTGCTTTAAAGCGGGCACTTTATAGCAGGTGCACAGACTTCTCAGGGGAGCATTGGGACACACTCAGTCTGGAGGCAGGTAGGCATGATAAAGGCCCAGCCAGGGCCGGAACATGTTGGGTGTGATGGGGGTGGTAGCAAAGGGTGGCTTCCAACTGTGTCTGGCACACATAGCTTCCTGAGACGGTGCTTCTTTCCCAGCCAGAGCAGAAGCCTGCAGACAGGCAGGAGGGGGAGGGGTGGGTTGGCTTGTCACTGTGTCTAGCACACGCTGTATCCAGCATTCATGGCCTCCGGGGGACACTGGTTCCTTTCCAGTTTGCAGGAGGAGGGATATGTGTCCGACACACATGGCCTCCTGGGGAGAGTGCTAATAGATTCTCCTCCTCCATGCAGGTTGCCATGCTATGTATCAGTGTTCTCTGAATCACACCAAGTGATTGATAGCGTATGCTGAGTGAATATGGCCATAAACCTGGGCATTATGCTTCAATGTTTTGTGGTTCATTGACGCTGGACCATTTACTGATGAGCTTGGCATGGAAAGGTGTCCTACCATGGAGGACAGCATAAGGCTGGCCTCCCCAAAAACCTTGTGAGAAGGATTAGAGTTGCTATCTGAGAGCATCATGGAGCTGTGCAAACAAGACTCCCGTTCCATGTGCAGACACGTAAACAAGCTGTTCTGCATCTCCCGCGCTGTGTAGTCACAGAGTGCGCAACACCTCACACCCGCGGGTGCCTTAACCCGCTTATAGTTAGACAAAGTTTGTGAACTTACTGGAAGTGCCCTCCCTGCGGTCGGTGATGGACTGGGAGACATCCTGGGAGGAAAAGACTGGCTTCATCATCATGAAGAGATCCTGGCTCTCGGATCAACAGCTGGCTACTCTTCTCCTCCTCTGGCTCCTCCTCTGGCTCCTCTTCCACCACTACTACTGTATCTTCCAGGCTCACGCCAGGCATATCTTGGCTGGACTCCATGACCACCCTGGGAACGCTGGCCAGGCCAACCTCCAAAATGGTGTCTAGCTGGTTGTAGAAGTGGCATGTGTGAGGTGCTCACCAGACTGTCCGCTCTCCTCCTTTGCCTTGTGGTAGGACTGGTACAGTTCCTTGACTCTGCATTGCTGCATGTCCCTGGAATATCCTTTAGCCCCATGCAACTTGCAATCCTGCCATATATTTTGGCATTCCTGCTGATGGTTTGGAGCTTACCAAGGATGGCTTCATCGCATCACACTTTGAGGTTCAAGATCTCCTGGACACTCCAGGCAGGTTCTCTTCTGTACCCCAAGAACGAACCCATGGGAGCAGAAGTCCTCAAAGTCATCCCACTGTTGTTGGGATTATGCAACGCCATCTCCACATGTGCTGTGGGGTGCTGCTCCCTCGCAATGGGATCGCAATGATGACCACACAGGATAGGTCCCTCTACTGTTCCCAGAGCTTTTTGAGCTCTGCAGGAGAGCAGTAGAGGCGCAAGCTGTGGCCAGAGCAGTCGGAGCGGAAAGCTGTGAAAGGCGTCCCGGAGGCCAATAGCGTTGACTTTCCGGCAACACTGCATCTACTCTAGCGTAAATTTGACCATGCAAGGTCAGGAGTAGCATTATTCCTCGTGAAAAGCGGTACAGAAATCAACTTCCACAGCCCTTAAGGTCAATGCTACAGGCTTGGTAGTGTGAATGCATCACTTAGAAAATTGACCTTGTGTGTCTAAAGTCGATCAGTGTGCAGCGGCAGTCAAAAAAGCAAAAAGAATGTTAGGAATCATTGAAAAAGGGATAGAGAATGAGAGAGAATATCTTATTGTCTCTATATAAAATCGTGGTATGCCCACATCTTGAATACTGCATACAGATGTGGTTGCCTCATCTCGAAAAAGATATATTGGCATTGAAAAAGGTTCCAAAAAGGCCTACAAAAATTATTAGGGGTTTGGAATGGGTCCCATGTGAAGAGAGATTAAAAAGACTTGGACTTTTCAGCTTAGAAAAGAGTAGACCAAGGGGGAATATGATAGATGTCTATAAATTCATGATTGGTGTGGAGAAAGTGAATAAGGAAAAGTTATTTACTTTTCCCCATAACATAAGAACTAGGGGTCACCAAATGAAATTAATGGGCAGCAGGTTTAAATCAAACAAAAAGAAGTTTTTCTTTGTGCAGAGAGCAGTCAGCCTATGGAACTCCTTGCCAGAGGATGTTGTGAAGATCAGGACTTTAACAGGGCTAAAAAAAACCTAGATAAATTTATGGAGGATAGGTCCATCAATGGCTATTAGCCAGGATGGG
Source organism: Pelochelys cantorii (assembly GCA_032595735.1). Classification (NCBI taxonomy): domain Eukaryota; kingdom Metazoa; phylum Chordata; order Testudines; family Trionychidae; genus Pelochelys; species Pelochelys cantorii. The sequence goes on from CM064330.1 coordinate 40,596,022, forward strand.
TAGGAATGGTGTCCTTGGCCTCTGTTTGTTAGAGGCTGGGAATGGGTGACAGGAGAGGAATTGCTTGAAGATTCCCTGTTGTGTTCCCTCCCTCTGGGGCATCTGGTATTGTCCACTGTTGGCAGACAGGATACTGGGATAGATGGACCTTTGGTCTGACCTAGTATGGCCATTATTATGTTCTTATGATGTAAACTCCTAGTGTAGACCAGGCCAAACAGATTTATTTGGGCATAAGCTTTCATGGGTAAAGGCCCACTTAATCAGAAGCATCTGACAAAGTGGACCTTTGTGCTCAAATAAATCTGTTAGTCTTTAAGGCGCCACAGGACTCCTCATAGTTTTTGCATATACAGACTAACATGGCTGCCCCTCTGATACTTGTATCATGCTAAATACTCTAATAAATCAATCTCTACTTGGCTCTGATTGGGCCCTCAAAATTAGTAGATACTGTTGCCCTTAGTATCTCTGTGCTTCAGTCTGCCATATGTGAAATGGGACAATACTTTTCTATCTTACAAACATCTGAAAATAAATTATTTAAAGTTTGTGAAGCGCTAAACTACTGTAGTGTTGCACAGCATAAGAAAGCTATGAAGAAATGAATAATTCTTTCTTCAGGATTTGGATAGTATTCAGTAAATAAAACATGAAGCCACACACTGAACAATGAGGAAGATACAAAATATTAAATAGCTGCTCATTAAGTGAGTACTGTCCAGTCTGTGTAGGGGTCTTATGAAAAAAAAAAGTATGTGATCATATAATTAAAGATTGTGTCATAATATATGTTCATAAGGTAAACAAATTAAAGGAAACCAATTAAGATTGCAGTCATTTCCTAATTTTTGCATGCTTGACTTTTTGTAACCTTAATGATAATCTTTTAACAATTTGTGTGTGTAATTTCTTAGTTTTTATTAAAAAAGTAGACTGAAAAAAACTGTAATTCCTTCATCTGGCATTATAGTGACACACACAAGGTTAATCAACAGGTTTGGAACCTTTAGGTCTTTTTCACAGTCTTATGTCACTTCAGCTAACAGAGAACTCGCATCAGCAGTGAGATGTCATCTGCATGGACTGGCACTATAAGGGATGAGTCAAACACTTTGTCACTAGGTTTCTCAGATATTTGTTGACAGTGGAGAAACAGTCAACTCAGGGCTCTTGAGTTCCCTTCCAGGCACTAGAGGGAAATATGCGCTAGTGGATAAAGACCCTTCTGTTTGCTCCCTAAGGTTGACCCCTGTTGTCTGGTCACCACCAACCTGTGTTTGTCTTAGTCCCCTTTTTTCCCCAGTCCTGGGGGAATACCGGTCCCAATCCTATGTTTGCCTGACCAGTCTCAATCTCCATTCCTCAGGCTTCTCAACCACATTCCAATCTCTTTGAGCTGCCAGTACTAGTCTTCTCCTTGAAGGTCCCCATCTGATTTTCCTTAACCTTGTTCCCTGAAATAGCAAAATTGTTTTGACTGAAACTTCACCAGAAAAGTCAGCCCGAGACAAACACCCATTATGGAAACTTTCTGCCCAAAATCTGTCAAAGTTATAAGCACTTGAAAACAGGTTGCAAAACGTGAAGTATCTGGCAATCATAGTAACAGGCAGTGCTACCACCTCCTCCTCCAATATAACTTAACTTTAGATTCCTGGATTGGAATTGTCTAGCCTACATCTAAAATGCTATCTAATCACTTGTGTCTTAATCCTGCAAACACTTAAATGTATATTACTTTACCTATACAAGTAGCTCCATTGAAAAGATTAATATATTTATTTGAACTACTCCATTCGTAAGTAATGAATGTGCATGAATGTTTGCAGAGTTGGAGCTTTGATATGTATTTTGCTTAATACAGGAAGCATTGACTTGAAAATGATAAACTATTGTTGATAATTTCACTTATGAAAATAATAAACTTCATTTTATAATTCACTGCTTAATGAACATATTTTAGTACATACAATGTTCAGTTTATCTTTTTTATGCCAATTCTGCTATGAATTTCTGATTTTTAATATCCTAGCTTGTACTCTACGTTATCACTTATATTACCCTTTTTGAATTTCTGTGATATGTGGACATTTATTCATTCTTGTGGAAAATCTCTTCCCATTGTGTTTGGTACACAAAATATTGTATGAAGACTTAGAAAACTTAACTATGAAATTTTACCTGCTAATTCACAATGTGCTTTGAGGAATGATTTAATCATTTTAAAGAGTCTAATGTTTTATCTATGATACAGTAACATCCTTACTCTAGACACAACATTTCTAGAATAAGAGTTTTATATATCTATTTTGAATGGACAGTTTTCAAAGGTCTAGTTTATTTATGTTTTGTTTGTTTTAACTGTACAGTCTTTTTTTGTCACTCACAAAATAAAATGTGGATCACTTTATTGGAGGAAAAACAGTGGTTTCTTTTTTATTTACACTGATTTCATTGGGGTGTTTTTTTTCTATCTATAGGCAGAGTGGATGATTGGAAAATTGAACTGCCCATTCTGTGGGGCCCGTTTAGGAGGCTTTAACTTTGTCAGCAATACAAAATGTTCTTGTGGCCTGTTTGCAAATATACATCTCTGCAAGAGTCGGACTGATTATCAGCCAGCTTGTTCAGTTAAACTAGCGAGATCATCAGTAAAACACATGTCACTTTGCAAAGTTCAATCTGGTTTTAACAACAAAATACAACACCGAATGACAGGTGTAATTTTGGAACCCAGAAATCAAGGGGTTTCATACATGGCTGAAAATATGAATGGTACTGGAAGATTAACAGAAGCCCTTTGCCTGGAGGCGAGATCATCCAGCTTTCACATGAATAGTAAAAAAATGCACTTCAAAATGTTTAATAAAAAAAAAAGTCCTTCAGCTTCATGGCCTGTGAATGATAAATGCACTGTAAAAACTTGTCATAGAAAAGCACATAGTTTGGATTTGAATATCAGAGAGAAATTTGTCTTGTCTAGTTTATATGGAGTTAACAGTAAAGGGCCTATTTATCACAGGCAAAATGAAATACAACCTATTTACACAAGAGGTAGCTTGCAATTAGAGTCCAATAGAAATAATTTCTTTCAGGGCCTGTATAATTCTGATATTGATGAGCTAACAACAAAGTTTTCAGTTACTTCCTGCAATACATTAACACATAGAGAGACAGAACGTGACTGCAGTTTTGAAGCTTCTGAACAATGTTCTGGGAGTGCCCCTGCTGACCAACTGCCTTTCGTGATGGACCTCTTTTCATCTGTGAGTACTGTAGAAGAGGATATTGGACAGCAACACTTCACATCTGTTGATCTTCTGCAGCCTACTAATTTTTCCATGGCTGCTGTCAATCAAAATCTAAGCAAAAGAGAGAGAAACAAGTTGAAGAATTTGAGGAAAAAACAAAGAAAGCGTGAAAGATGGCTACAGCAACAGGTAAGCATATGAAAAATGAGCCATTCTTTTGCTTGTAAAATTTGGTGTGCCAACAAGTGAGGATCTTTAAGAGATTTTTTTTAAATGTTGCTTTTTAGTGCTCATGAAAGATCAATAATGCTGTCCATAGTCAGGCATCGTGAAAAGAAGAGTTGTGGAACCTTCCTACATACTTGGTTTTTCCAGTTCAGTTTATTCTCTACATGCAGCAATGCTGATCTTTGAGTAAAGAACCACATTTTAATGAGATTGATAATCTAGTTAGTTGCTGTCACATTCCTTGTAGTTTCATGAGGTAGACACAAATCTGAAGTGGGATTCTAACACCACAAAACTTACTTAATGTGAGCAAAGCAAACTTGAATCCAGTTCTTATAAACTAGAAGCTCTGACTCTCAAGATTTCCTGACTATAGATTTAGCTTGACACACTTTTTCACAAACAGATAAAATGTGTAAAAGTTGTGTCAGAAGAATTTTACATGTAACTATTATTAAAACACAAAGGGGTTTGATTCTCTGCTGCCTGGCAGGTTTTGTGATATTTACACTGTGCAAAGTAGAGTAAAATCCTACCACTAAGATCTGATAAAATTTTACGCTTGATTTGCATAGGTGTGAAATACTACAAAATATGAAAGTCCATAGAAAATTAGCCCCAAGAAGTTTGTTTTCATATGTAATCAATTTCTCCATTGAAAATATCTCATCGATGAATAAAGTATCCAGTTACACTAAACTCTTTCAGATTACATCATTTTAAAAAAGAAATTAATAGCAGTGTGAATGAAATTATAGTTTTCCATTTACTGAAACCATAAAAGGAAAGAACAAGATTAAGAAGTGAAACTATTTTTGTTGTACTAGAGATGATCATGAGAGATTATCTAAAATGACCAGGAACAGGTACAATGTATTATAATAAACAACAAAGTTATTGCTAGGTCAGTGAACATAAAGGAATGAGTTTAATTATAATCTACTGTTTGATACATATATTAATAGAATGTGCTCAGTATAAAATTTGGACAGGATTTCTAAACTCCTAGCAGTAAAATAGCACATGCATAGTTAGAGGTAAAAATAGGTATTGTTTAGGTCGGAGAAATAGTGTCTACTCAAGATATTGCTGTGTTTATAGGGATATGTAATTTTAACAGTGCTAGGTAATGACACCTTGCATAGGGCCATTGTAAACACAGTATTTTGTGGATCTAATAACTGATTGCTTTAAATTTCAGAGGGCTTAAATTTGGTATACTATATATACCATAATTTTACACTCAAAACAAACTATCTGAATTAGCTGTATTCTATTAGTTTTAGTAATTTCAGATTTTTGTGTTGACTTTCACTGAAGACAATATAGTGCTCTTGAATGAAAGTCACTTGTTTGCCAGAGGGCTATCACAAGGCCTAAGCACCACTCAAGTTCTACTTTTGGGGGCTTAAGTGATGTATAGCCATGTATTAATCCTCTGAACAAAGTGTATTTCACTTTTAATATATAGTACAGTATAAGAATAATTTCATTCCTATTGGATTAGGTCAATGAGTCATTTAGACCCATTACAATGTGCTGTATATAGAACCACTAGGGTACAACAAAAACTTATTAACATCAATTAATTTATTTCAAAATTGGTATACAGTTGAAAAAATCAATCTGGACATACAGGGCCACTCTCGGGGTTGGGAGTGAAAAGGGAGCAGCTGCCCTGGACCCAGTGATTTAAAAGGGCCAGGGAATCCATACCCTTACCACTCTCCCTCTTACTCCATTTGCATTGGCTGGAAACTTGGACCCTTTAAATTGCTGCCAGAGCCCTAGTAGCGTGCACTCTGCACCCCCAGTAGCACTGAAGGGCTGCCTGGGGGAGGCTAACCCCCAGTTCCACTCCTTTTGACTGAGGCCTGCCCCTTCTGGGGGGTCTGGAGCCAGCTCCCCACAGACCCTGATGAAATGTCTCATCAACTCTCTTGACAAATGACTCTGTAGATGCAGCTGCTGTGTTTCTAAGTTAAATACAGTTTTCCAGCTTGTACATGGAGTGGGTGTTGGGAGAAATCACTGTTCCATGACTGCAGATCATATTGCAGTTGCAATTCTGTATTTCTTTCAAGCAGAGAATTCCCATTGTCATTATGTGACAATTAAAACAATTATTTTGGCTTTAAAATGCCTTTGTGAAATGAAGAAAAAATCTTTTAAAAGTCTAAGTGGAATTTTCAAAGCTAAATGAGGGATTTTGATACCCATTTCCCATTAAGTTAATGGAGGTTACGTATCCAGGTCCCAAAGGTAACTTTGAAAAGCTCATCTTTAATTGCTACTGTGAAATTATTCCAAAATAGCAACTAAAAGGACCTTTTATGTGTGGAATTTCACCGGTTCCAGAGTGCAAAACACATGACACCTATCAGGGATGATCTAGACAGTACTTGGTCCTGCTGTGAGGGCAGGGGACTGGACTCAATGACCTCTTGAGGTCCCTTTCAGTCCTAGTGTTCTATGATTCTTGTGAAGCCACCACACCATTTAAAAGTGGTGTCTGTTTAGTTTCTTTCCGCAATAGTATGTTTTTATTTTTTTCTCCTTTGAGGAGGTGGAGAAATATATTTAGAAAATGTTCTTTCTTTTCTTCACTCTTACCTTCCCAGTTTCTCTCTATTTATATATTTAACATATATGATGATGGTACACATGATAAACAAACTTATTTAGCAATATGTGAAAAAATATGTTTACTTGACTGAGCTGATATTGGTCATATGTTATGTTTGTTTTTTGCATGGCATTGGTCGCCCATTGTAGTGAAAACTTGATCTAGTATTTTAATCTTGATCTTTTAAAATCTTAATATTTTAACATTTTACAGTGTGATACAAAGAAAACACCACTATTATGGAAGCCTGAATGAAGCCTAGGTTATCACACCTCTGAGGGTCTGATTGTAGCCACATAAACTAAAGAAGATGCAGTAAGAAGCAGGATAAATGTTAATTGGGAGGTTAAGTTCAGTACAATCTGGGAAACAATAATTTTGTTATATCCTTGAATAAATTATTTGTTAACTAGAAGATTTATCTGGAGTTTCTTGGGTCCTTAACTCAAAAAAGTTTTGTTTTTCTTCATTTAAATCATTGCTCTGGGATGGGGATAGGTATGAGGAGTTCAGTATGCAGGCTGCCCCAGGAAGAGAGGACAACCTCAGCCTTCTCAAACTAAAGCAGCTTAGGGCTATGTGAGAAGCACCTGTCCGGGGCCGCTGCAAGAACACACCGACCCCTTGTAAAGATAAGGCTGGGATGTCAGAATAATGGATGAGAGTGTTTTGATTGAACTATGAGATACAAGGTACAAGGACGGTAACGAATATGGAATATAATATTTAACTTGTTTGTATCAATGTATAAAAGGAGAGTGGAAAAAGGGGCATTTTTGTATTGGCTTAAGGGATGACATTACTTTGAATGAACTGATATGTTGTCATGGGTATAAATGCATTATTGTGCCTGAAGCCAATGACCCTTCTTGGCACTGATACCATGCTTTGTTGACAAAAAGCTGGCTGAGTCTTTGTCACTGATCTTATGATCTTTCTGTGTGATTAACATTGAGGTCTGCTGAATTTGCAAGCTGTGCTAATGCAGATAACACTGGAGCTCCAGGTATAGCACAGGAGCAATATAGAGATACACCACCACCAAAAAGCAAATTATTTAGCTATATATGGACTGTAAAGCTAATTTTCTTACTTAAGCTGAAGCGCCTTTTATATGAGTTTTTTAGGAATGACCATTTAAAACAACTACTCTAGATACTTAAGATAAAATTCTGGCCCCATTTTAGTCAATGGTAAAACATCAGTTAACTTCAGAGGAGACAGAATTTCAACCACAGTGCTCTAGTTTTCTCAAAAACTACAAGCAATATTCACTTCCATGCTGTAAAATAGCAGTCTGAGAAAGAGTTGCCTCATTTTAGTTTTTAACCTGTAATAATAGAGTTTACCAGTTGGGGCTTCATATCTTTGATATGAATATGAAAGAAGTTGGATGAAATTATTATTGAAATCTGATCACTAATATCACTGAGGGATTTCTTCACAGTGGCTTTTCTATAGATAGTGCTACTCTCTAAGTACACATGGCAAGCTGTGCAGTCATGACTCTTGCTGCTGTCCCTGTGATATCACCTTCTCATAAGAATATGGACTCAGAAGTGCAAACCACACCTACAGACAACATAACCTAGTCTGTCAGAAAAGAAGAAAAGCCTCCCTCATTACTATCAGCCCCCTTTCCATGTCACCTCAGTCAATCTGTGAAACCAGCCCCCCTTCCTAGGCTTTCTTCAGTGATCCTGCCATGTCACCCCACTTTATATCATCCTTCTTAGGACCCGAGGATGTGGGTAGTGCCACAATTAGATTAATTTTTGAATAATGAATTGTTCTGTGATGTCTCGGTGCCATGAGTTTCAGCTTGCTTGTTACCACACACTTAGCAATCACATGGTAAAAAAAATCACATAAATGAAAGTGCATAAGCTTATAGGGGGTTGATTGAAAGAGTTTAGATCAGGAACATCTCACTGTAGTGCTCTTATGTAAGACTCTTTCCTGATGTGAGGTGAATTTATCCTAATCCTTCTCAATACAAGTGTATTATGCATTTTATTTGTATTTATTTTTAATTAAACCTTTTCCTCCCATAAGCAGAGAGAAAGAGAGAGATCTTTTCAGACTTTGGAGAAATTCATCTCTAAATGCAGTGGTTTATTCTCTGGGTTAGCCCATTGAAGGCTAAATTTATCTCCGTCTACTTAATTTTACCTGTAGTACACTCTGTCAGTCCAGGTGGAGCCATTCCCACTGCAGCTGCTGTCTACAGGAACAACCTGGTCTTATCCGTAGCACACTCAGCTCCCACTTCCAGCCTGTCCTACCCAGGTGCAATATCACTCATCATCCCTGAGAGGGACACAGGTTGCTGGTAGCAGGTCAGGTCGGATGATGCAGGAGCTGGCTCCAGAACTGTGGTAAACAGCAGGACTGGCTGCTGTATTGCCCATTGTACCGTGAGGCTGCAGGGCCAGACCTAAACAGTGCTGTGACAGCCTTCTTCTCCCTTTCCCAGTCTGCATACTGGGGTTCCAATGCGACTCACTCAAATTTGCTCCCATGACAGAGAGGTGACAGAGCCCATAATGACTGGTATATAATGAGTGTGTGGCTGCATGCACTGCTGCCAGCTATTGTGATAATCTAGGCTATAACTATACATTTTCTGTGTTATAATGAGGTACATGTTACAGTCTGTATCGTGTTAAAATTCATCAGCCTTAAATCATAAGTAGACTTTACAGAGAGTTCAATGGTAGCTGTGTGCTTGACTCATATCTGTACTTTCTGACTTTTGTTACCAATCTATCTCTGTAGAGGACTGCACAGAATGGGATGTAATGACTAAATTGTGTTTTTTAACAGCAGGGGGCACCAAACTTCCTCTGCTAAATCATGGAAAACTTAATTTCTATCAAAGAACAGCATACAGTATAGTTCAGGAAATAAGTTTAGTATAGTATATTCTTAGAAAGATGATAGAGTAGAATAGTCACAGTGTTTATTTCTGAGTCATACATTTTAAGAATAACAGTGGTGCTTCTTCCTGTTGCTATAGTAAGAATCTTGCTTCACGATATGATATTATTGATATGATATATGAGGTGATCACAAGCATATAAATATCTATATAGACAGCTATAGATAGATGCTTGTGATAAAATAGCTAAAAGGGGGGGGCAATAATTTTTAATGGAGGGGGGCCACTGTAAGATTTTGGTAAGTGGTCAAGGGCTGCACTTCTATGGAGGGGGTGCGGGGTCTAAACTTTTGCTAAACTTTAAGGGTATGTCTACATTACAGAGTTTTTTTGGAAAAACGGCTGTTTTTCCGAAAACTTCAATTATGTCCACACTTCCATGTTCTTTTGAAAGAAAATCAAAAGAACGGAGGAGTTTTTTCTGGCATTGGTAATCCTCTTTCTATGAGGAAGAAGCCTTTTTCTGAAAGAGCTCTTTCGGTGTGGACGCTATCTTTTGATGCGCTTTGGCAGTGTGGATGCGTCTTTGGGAAGAAGTTTTTTTGGAAGATGACTTCTGGAAAAGCTTCTTCCGAAAGAAGCCTGCAGTCTAGATGTAGCTAAGAGCACACATTTTTGGTCAGTAATAATTTTCTCTTTGGCTCTGGGAATAGTTGTTTTTTTCTATGACCCTTTTTAATTTAGGAGGTACTACAGTATATGCTTCTTGCATACAGAACAGAGTTATTGTAAGTGAATAAAAGAGCTCAACAAATGGTTAAAAGAAAATCTGCAGTACTAAATTAATTTTGTAGAAAAAGTGGGGCTTTTGCAAAAATACTTGTAATTTGATTGTGTGCCAACTAAAAAATGTTATTGTTTTCATTAGTATATAATTTATGATAAATAATTTTGAATAATTTTTCATTGATTTGGGGCTTTGTTTTCAGATTTGAACTCTGTTTTTGTAGGTATAAATTTTGTACACACAATTCATTTATACTTTCTCCAAGCAAGTCACTGCAAGTGCACATGTGGGTGTGCATAACATTTTATAAACAAAATTCCATTCACAAAAATGGAGGCATGGCTTGAAAGTCCATGAGGGAACTGGAACATATCAAGAGTGAGATAATGTCTTTGAATATATACATGTGTAGCTTCTTTGTATCTCTTGTTTATTAATGTGATGATTTTGAACTTCATTATTCTCTAGATTTACTGTTTGAAATAATGGGCCAAATGAACCCTGGTGTAATTACCATGATAGGCTTTGTTGTATTTCTTATGTATACATTTTCAGAACTGTGCAGATGGTATGGAGCCATACCATTAGTGTCAGAGCTCTGAGAGTCATTTTAATGTAATGTAGTTCACCTCTTGGAGGGTTGCCCTTTTCTGGGCTAATTTAGCATTGTTAACATTTGTCATCAGAGTAGCACAAATATTGCAGTTCTGTCCAGCACTGCACAGATTGGCAGGAAGGCTCCATCATCATCTGCCATCCTTGCTAAACCTGACATCTTGCTGAACATGAATGAGGTCAGGAAGAAACTAAGATTTTGGGGGGGAGGGCTGACCAAAATTCTTTGATATCAGCATTCATTTCATTGACAGTAGTCAGCTTTGAAATCAGGCAGCTTATGAGTGACATATTTGCTGACCCCTTGCTTTTAGTCCATGATAGTGTCAGTGAAGAGTTTAGCGCAGTGGCTCTCAACACTTCCAAATTACTGTGCCTCTTTCAAAAATCTGATTTGTCTTGTGTACCCCAAGTTTCACTTTACTTAAAAAAAAACTTGTTTACAAACTTACCCATAACATTTGTCACAACACATTACTGCTGAAAAATTGCTTACTTTCTCATTTTACCATATATTTATGAAATAATACTTACATTTCAGTGTATAGTATACAGAGCGGTGTAAACAATTAATTGTATGATATTTTAGTTTGTACTGACTTCACTAGTGTTTTTTACTCATTTTGTAACATCCAGATGAGTTTCTTCTGGAAGACCTGTATGTACTCCCAGGGGCACATATACCCTTGGTAGAGAACTGATTTAGGGCTCAAGAAATGTTTCAAGTGACTATTGTATACCTCTGACTTGTGGAAGAATCAGGTATTGGAAACAATTACTTTATATTTTTAAGCAGCAAATAGCAAGAAATGTATTTTAGAATGTTAATACTTTTTAGTAACATGGTAGGTACTGAATAAACGTAAGAGAGGCCTTCATAGCTAAAATCTGTACTGCATAGAAGTGTAATAGAGAGCAGGAACTCAACAGCAAGACTGCATGAATACGAAGAAAGTCCTTACAAAATTTTAGTGCTCTTTAATTCTTGCAGTGGTAAGCAGATACCTGCCTTCTTAGTGAAAAACAGTTTTGTTTTACATTTGGAGAGCCAAGTTTGGTTTAGAATGACTACACCTCACCTTAAGTGTGTGTGTGTGTGTGTGTGTGTGTAATATTATCTGGCTTGCCAGGGAAATGGTTATACCTCTTCCAGGGGTAAAGAACCACAGAAGTTGCTGCACACACAGTGGGTCAGTGTTGGGATGCTTACGCATCTCCTAGGTGACCAGAAGAGAAGACAGATTATATATGTGAAAGCCATGCTTTCGCCCAGACCAAGTAGGGCAGCAGTATGGAGCAGCTCTCCAGTATGCATGGTGCTGCATGGAAACAGGAGGTTGAAAGTGGGGAAAGAGGGTGGAATTCTCTCCCACCCAAGCTACAGAGGGAAAAGCAAGCAGGTGGGATCAGAAGGCAACGAGAAGCCAGTTAGTGAAAGTGCTTGGAGACATATATGATCAGCAGGGATAAGGAGGAGGGGGAAAGGACCCCACCCCAGCCCATGGCTGCTGTAGTAGGCAGGCTGTGGAAAATGTGAAAGGGGTTGGGTTTCTGGCTTTGAGACTTTGCTTCAAATCAGACCAGGAGGGCAAGAGCAAGGAGTAGGATGGCACCCTTTCTAGCCAGGCATAACAGGAGTGCTCAAAGAGGGAGAGGAGGGATTTTCAAACACAACATAGGATGAACAGAGTGGGGCTGGAGAGGCCATGCGAGACCAGGTAGTGGGATCATTACCACTTGACAAGTGTTGAGCCAGGACTGGAGTTGGGGGATCTGACTGTGTTGTGGGTGGGACATGCATCACAGAATTGATTCAGGAGGTATCTTTTGAATCACTCGTTAACAGAGACTATAAGTTTATGAGATAGAGTTGCTGCCCTAAAAGTTGTTGGAGTGGAGGCAAGAAGGCCCTGATGGTGCCCCAACAGTCATTCTTAGAATGGTAATGGTGGGGTGATGGGAGTTCACCTGGTCAATAGCACTGGGAATAAAATTTTGAGAGGTGACTATGTAGACATATTATTGTTGTTGTCCATGGAGGTGCTGATGGACAGTTAGACAGGACAGAGGAAACAGGCCAATGAATGCCCAAGCAGCCAAAGGTAACTAAAGCATGGGAAAATTAGGACTCTGCCTCCCTGATTTGTGCAGAAGTTACTGCAGAGATATTGCAGACAGAAATATAGCATTGTTTAAATATATGGATCTAATCAGATGGTTATATAATATATTCAGGGGTATGGCTTGGTTTCATTTCAGTTTAGACTGAGGTCAACAACACAACTGGGATCTTGTGGGACATACCCCTTCATATGCTATGGCTGGAATGCATAACACCATGAAGGCTCAGAGTCCAGTGGCCTGTTCATTCCACAGCAAAACCAGCAAGGCTGAGGTGCCTAATGATATTTTCAGGGCTTTCAATTAATGCAGTTGTTTTAGTAGAGTATAAGGGACAAAACACAGCGAGGCGTTGGTTTGGAGTGGTGAGCTGAAGGCAGCAGGTTTAACAAGGGCACCATCCTCAGCTGAGATGGAGATGTTAAGGATGCTCCTTTGGGATTACCCTAACAAAGCAGATGGAGCATATAAGTGGGTTGGGTTTACTGTTGGATTTAGGATCCTCTTTATGGGGAAAAGGATTTACATGATGTCTAAAAATTTGAAGTCCTTGTTGGGGGGTGGGCCATATTGTAAAGAAAAAGATTACATTGGAATTTAATGAAAATAGTGTAGCAAGGCTGTTCAATCAATTACCTATACAGAACTTATGGATTCCTCCCCTAGCCTTGGTTCCTAAGAAGGTTCTAGATTAATTCATTACCTGTCATAGCACAGTATAGCTCAGTTAACGATGGAATAGATCCAGCTTTGTGCTATTCCTCTATTGATGAGGTCATGCAAATGGTTAAGTCGTGTGGCCCAGGGCAACGATGGTTAAGTGTGATATCAATACTGTTTTTTGACTGCTGCAAGTGCATCAATCAGACTTCAGTCTTTTGGGTTTCTCTATAAAAGGGACGCTTTTTATTTTGATAAAGCTATGTCCATAGGTTATCCTGTTTGGTATTTGAAAAATTTAGTACGTTGCTACATTGGGCAGTCATGTGGAATCTGGATTATGGAAAATAGTACACTTTAGACCATTTTTTGTTCACAGCAGAACAAAATTGGACAAGTGTATTAGCCTAGTAGATATCTTTCAGGCCTTTGCTATAAAATCTGGGGGTATTCCTAGCAGAGTTAAAAACAGAGGGACTTTCCACTATACTGACCTACCTGTGAAATAAGTTAGATAAAAAGGCTGACAACATATCTCCCTCAAGATAAGGTATGTTAACAAACGTGTATTTGTGTAAACATGTAACCACTGGATTTTTTTTTTTACACCTTTACACGCAGGGGGGGTGGGGAGACAGGGGAAGGGGCAGATGGGAGCCAGTGCCCCCAGGGAAATGCTTGAAAGCCGGCTTTCTGTGAGCACCAGCTCCTGCTGGGCCCCCCTCACTGTCTCTAATACAGCATGTGGGAGGGGAGGGGTAGGTGGCTCCAAGGGAGCCTGTGTGTGTGCAGGAAGCTGGCTTGAAAGGCTTCCCATGTATATCAGCTGCTGCCTGTCCTCCCCCCACCCCCACCATCCTGCACATTGCTGCCTCTCTATCAAGTGGCATGGCGCACTCCCCTTGGCTGCAAACAGCGAACCGCAGCTAACTGCAAAGCCTTTAAATAAACAAACTGGAGCGGCCCTTTAGCAGCACTGCTATAGGAAATGGAATAATTAAAAATAGCAAATTACTGGGGAGGAATTGTTGCATATGCCCCTGGAAAAGACTAAGGATATGTTGCCTGGTAGTCTGTATATCATAATTAAATGTGCTGTGAACATACTGGACTAATTAAATGGAGTCTAGATATGATTAATCTAGTGATCCTGTACAATACAATAATATATTTCTCTTACATATCTCGTATGAAACACATGAAAAAAGGTTATTGCTTAGCAATTTATCCATAGTAGCTTAGGAGCCATTTTCAAATGAGGCCTTTACTTATAAGATAACTGCAAACTTTTTCCCCTTTCCTATAAAAGATTTGAAAAAACTTAAAAAATAACGAATGGTCCTGCAGCACCTTAGAGACTAAAAAAAATGTAAATAGTATCATGAATTCATGGGCAGATGAAGTGGGTTGCCTACTCACTATCTAGCTACCTTTTTTGTTAGTCTCTAAGGTGCTACAGGACCATCCCTTGTTTAAGTTTTTTCAGTGGGGGTGTGTCTAGACTACATGGCTCCGTCGACGGAGCCATGTAAAGTAGTTTACTCGACATAGTCAATGAAGCGGGGATTTAAATAATCCCTGCTTTGTTAAAATAAAAATGGCCGTCGCGCCGTGCCAACAATCAGCTGATCCGGCACAGCGCAGCAGTCTAGACACAGCGCGGTCGACAAGGGAAGCCTTTGTCGACCACTCTGGTAAACCTCATTTCACGCCCTCACCCCAACCAGCTGAAGAAGGGCAGCTAGAGGCTGGTTGCAGGATAGGAGATCCACTGCCCCAAGAAAGGCCTCCCTCTGCAGCAGCTGCAGGCCGGGGGGTGGTGGGGAAGGCAGCAGCATTCCAGGGGCTGCCTCCTCCAACAGGCTGCAGACCGAGGTGGGGGGCAGCTGGAGGCTAGGGCCAGCCCACAGAGTCCCAGCCTCCACCCAACAAGTGCACAGACCCAGAGTCCCTCCCTCCCAAGAGGAGCTGCCCTCCAGGAAGCACAGCTCCAACCCTTTGGGAGGATATGCTGTCTGGGGAGCACTGCCACGGGCCCCTGGGAGTAGCCACTGCTGGAGCAGTGCCATCCTTGCCACTACAGGTGGCCTCCATAAGTCTCCCCCCACCTCCCAGGCTCTGTCCTGAGCTCCCTGCCCTGAGTCCTGCACCTCCCCCCTGCCTTGACTTCTGCATCCCCCATCTCTCCTTCCTGCCCTGAGGCCCCCACCCTCTGCCTTGACCCCCCACACACCTCCCAACCATCTGCCATAAGCCACCCACCCCCTGCCTCTTCTTACCCCAAAACCTCACTCCAGCCTTCATTTTCCTTCATTTTAAAAAAATACAATAATTGAAATAAAGCATGTACGTTTTTCATTTATTTTTTTAAAAATTACTTCAGTTAAAGACCGGAGATACGCCAGGTCCATCTGCTAGTAAGTTATATATAAGGAGTTTTATTTTTGCTTAGACACATTATTTAGATACTAGCCAATAGTCCATCATAAAATGGGATTTTCAGGTCTCTCCTCCATGTCCATCTCTCTCTCTTTCCCCTCCTCCTCCTGCCTCCCCCCTCTCTCTCTCTCAGCTCTCCTCCGCCTTCTGTCTCTGTCTCCGTCTCTCTTTCTCTTCTCCCCCTCCTGCCTCTCACTCTCTCTTTCTCTTCTCCCCCTCCTGCCTCTCACTCTCTCTCTCTCTTCTCCTCCCCCTCTTGCCTCTCACTTGGGGGACCGCAGAGCCCAAACGGCTGTTTGGGCTCCACGCTCCCCATGCAGCACGGGGACCGTGGAGCCCAAACGGCCTCTTGCTCCCCTGCAGCAGCCCAGCTGAGCGGCGCAGAACTCAGAGGAGTGCCATGGCAGGAGGGGAAAGGGGGCGGGGCGGTGATGTACACGGCCAGCACTGCATGGGGAACGTGGACCCCAAACGGCCCCCTGGCCGTGTACGTCACCGCCCCGCTCCCCTTCCCCTCCCGCCATGGCGCTCGGCTGACTTCTGTGCCGCTCAGCTGGGCTGCCACGGGGGAGCAAGCGGTGCAAGCGGCCGTTTGGGCGCCGCGGTCCCCGTGCTGTATGGGGACCGTGGCGCCCAAATAGCCACTTGCGCCGCTTGGTCCCCCATGGCGGCCCGGCTGAGCAGCACAGAAGTCAGGAAAGCACCACGGTGGGAGGTGAAGGATGTGACTCAGGCAACAGCGCGGCCCAGAGGGAACAGCCAGGGTGGCAACAGCGCCGCCCAGAGGGAACAGCCAGCATTTCAGCGTTACAGAGTCACAGGCATTGGGCTACTATATATATAATGATTTGTTTGAGTCACTAAATACATACTCTGCAGTTCTTCCTGACTATCTAGTGGCCAGATTTCAGTAAACAGAGCTTATTCTAGTTAAGGTCACCCCATATAGGTTGGATCTACTAGCCAGGACTGACAGACATGAAAGACAGTGCTGATTAGGATACAGTACAGATGAAGACAGATTTAACCATTTATAGCAGTGAAGTGGAAATTGATTTATGCATTAGAAGAAAAGCATTATATAGAACTATTTTTGGCAGATTTATCTAAGCTGGTCACATTTCTTAAACAGCAAATTACTGAGCTGAAAAACAAAACCACCATTTTCATAGTTAACGTGATGATGTATTATTGCTTTCAGCTGTAATGTAACACAAGACCCATCTGGTTTATAACAGCAAGATTTCTTTGCAGAATATAAGCAGTACATCCATGAAAATTCAAGATAGCTTGAATATCTAATTATTGTACTTTTCTAGAAATCTTCTGTAGAAATTAGTTAGCTCATACTGTATTGGTGACTATGTTAATAGTTATGGCAGGAGGCAGCAACCAATGGCTCACAAGGCAAATATGACTCACTTAGGAGCAAAATATGGCTTGTAGCTGAAGCTCAGCCACCCCTTGTTCCTCCTAGGCCCCTCCACAATGGGAAGCCCGTGGTGGTGCTCCAGCCTCATGCCCCCTGCAGGATTGGAGCCAATGCTGGTTTCCTGTGAGGTCAGGGGAGGAGGGTGGAGAAAGCCCCTAGCCTCACTATGTGCTCGGGGAAGAAATGGAGCCACAAACAGCTCTGTGCACTTCCTCTCCCCCAGCTGGGGGAACAACAGACCACATATGCGCTACCTAGAGGCATTTCCTGCTGCTCCATTGGTCAGAATCCTGCCAGTGAAGCAGCAGGGAGCCTGAGAGCAGTGCAGCACACAAAAGCAAGTAAGTGCTGCCCAGACCGTGCAACCCCTGCCCCCATGCCAAGATCGTGCCCCCCCAGCTTGCTCTTGCCCCCTCCCCTTGGCCAGACACCCACCCGCATCCTGCTCCTGCATCCTCCCCCTAGGATGACAGAGCAGAAGGTGTGGGGAATGTCACTGCTGCTGCTGATAAACTTCTTCTAGCCTTTGTGTCTTCTTTAAGGCCATTCACTATTTTTGGGCAGGGGGATTCTTTTACTTTATTTCCTTCCCTCGTCCATCCTCACAAAAATGTTTGTTTTCCTATTATGGCCATTTCTGGTGTACTTTTTCATGTAAGATAATAATGAGCATTCTGGAAGCATTTACGCAGGTACAACTCAGTTGCACAAATGATTTTTCATGAAAAGCATGTAGGAAAAAGGGTGAGAGCACAACTAAACCAAAGTAATTCCTAATAAATATTTATTGGGAATATTTTGCAGTTCCTCACAGCATATGCTGTATGTGTTATGAAATCAGGCAATGTTCTGTGCTTCCCAGAATCTTCAGATCTAAACTGAGTTGGCAGTTTAAGGCCTGATTGTCTGAGATCTGTTGACATCAGTAGGAATTGAGGGTACACAGCCCCTTACCAGATTGAACCTTTGGTGCCAAATTTAATTCCAAGGGCTACACCTGAAATCTTTACATAATGCAGCACAAAACAAAAAGAGTGTGTCTGTGTTTAAATCACAAAAGCATCATTGTAGCCATGACAGTATCAGAAAAAGAGATCTGGTCATTTGCCATTATAGTCTCTCACTGATGTATATCTTCAATTGAGTCATTTTGTTACTTCTATCTGTATGAATCATAATTGTTCTCAGTGGGAATGTATAAGACATTATACCAATAGTTTCCTGTGAATGGAATTATGCTGATGCTTATTGTATAATCAGTTTATTGATATTCTGCAACATGGTTACAGAAGTGTAGTTTATTAATCCATTGTCTACAGTTTGCTTAAGTGGACTTTTATGTTTTTGGAACTGGTATAATCTTATGTGCTCACATGTACTTAGTGAACCTTTGATCCCTGGATTATTGATACATTGTGTATTGTCAGGGTATGTTATTCTGGAGCATACTGAGAGAATCTTTATTTTATATGTCTAGCCATGTGCTCTTTCTCTATACTAATGTAAACGTCAGTTAATTTTTGGAAAACAATGATCAGTAGCTCCATTAAAAATTCATTTTTTAAAAAAATTGTTCAGGAGTCTCCTCAAAAAGATTAAATAAATGTGTGGAATCTGGCAATATTCTGTAGAGGGAGAAAAGAGACTACCATGGCAAGAAAAATATGTAGAATTCTTTTAATAAGTCCTTGATTAGGTCAGAGAATGGAAGAGCTATACAGCAGCTAAACAGTAGAGTTTAATTCAGTGAATTTATGATAGATACTAGTGTAAAAATCTTGAATATTTTCTGATCCTAGCTCCCAGTTCTGTCCCCTTTATGCCACTCAGAGATGATGGGCAGCGAATTTACAACCTGAACAACATGGCTGCTCTCACCCCACAGATGTGGGGGCATGGCAGGAAGTAGAAATGGTTGTGACCAGGGAATCACATATAGTATAAAAAATCCCCAGTCAAATGGAGCAGTTGTTTAAGGAACTTGTGTAGCTAGCCCAGAAGAAGATATGTTTTAACTGTAAGGCTTTCACCTCCTCATCCCTTATTAGCTGTAAAGGAAAAGCCTCTGCTCCTGGTTAGAAGATTTAAGCCTGGCCTAAGTTAGGAGAGGTCTACACTGTCGGAGAAAGTCAATCTAAGCTACATAATTTGAGTTACGTTAATAGCATAGCTCAAGTTGATATAGCTTAGATCTAATTAGTAAAGGGTCCACACTCCTGTCGACTCTCCTTTGAGTTGCCTGTATTCTTCTCATTCTGTTGGAGTAACAAGAGTTGATGGAAGACTGATTAACACAACTCCCGGTGGTTTATCTCCACACCATTGATCCCACTAGTAATGAAGAAAAGACCTTACATGGCTGTGTGGGATGGGTTAGAACCTGAGATCTGCTTTAACTTGGAGTAGAAGCAAGTAGGGTTGCCAGGTAGACCCCGCTAAAAAACCGGACACACTTGTTCGGGGGGCGGGGGGCAGGACCGGCCGGGAGGGGGGCGGGGCTGGCCGGGAGGCGGGCAGGAAGCAGAGCTGGCGGGGGGGAGGCCTGGGGGCCGCAGGGCTGGCCAGCAGGAAGAGGGGGCGGGAAGCAGAGCTGAGGGGGGCATCGGGGGATGTGGGGCTGGAGGGGAGGATGGGGGGGCCCAGAGGAAGGGGGGCGGGAAGCAGAGCTGGCAGGGGGGGTGTCCGGGGGCCGCGGGGCTGGCTGGCAGGAAGACAGGGCAGGAAGCAGAGCTGGGGCGGGTCGGGGGCCGTAGGGCTAGAGGGGAGGATGGGGGGGGGCAGAGGAAGGGGGGGTGGGAAGCAGACCTGGCGAGGGGGGGGAGGTGCAGCCACTGGCCGCAGCCGGAGTCCTTCCCGACGCACCCCCAGCAGGCACTCCCTTTACTTGCCAGCAGAAGCCGGGCAGGGGTGGGGTTGGGAGCCACTCTCCCCGCCCAGCTTCTGCTCACAACCAGAGGCTCCCAGCTGGGAGGCGGGGCTGCGATTGGCGCTGGGAGCCTCTGGTCCCGTGCAGAAGCCGGGCGGAGGGAAGTCGCTGGGAGTCCCGCCCCTCCCCGCCCCACCTGGCTTTTGCGCACAACCACGGCTCCCAAAGCCAATCGCGCTCCACCTCCCAGTCGCTCCCCCGCCCCCGACAGGCTTCCCTCCGGCGCCCAGCTGGGAATTCACAAAATACCGAACATTGCACATGTCCGGTATTTTCTGAATTTTTCTACCGGACAGACGGTGCAAATACTGGACTGTCTGGTAGAAACCAGACACCTGGCAACCCTAGTAGCAGGCAAATTAAACTGGAGACTGGAGGCACCGCTGCCATGGCCACGTGGTCCAGGGTCGACCCCAAGGCACTGTGGCCACAGGCCAGTGGCCACAGGCTGCCACGGAAGCGCTGCCATCCAGGGCAGGCCCCAGAGGTGCCAGTGATGTGGCTATGCAGCTTGGGGCAGGCCCCAGAGGTGCTGCAGCCACAGGCCACCCCCGGAGGTGCCATGGCCACAGCCAGGCAGCCTGGGGCTTGTCCCGGAGGTGCTGTGGCAGCAGCGCCTCCAGCCTCCGGGACTGGCCCCAGGCCGCGTGGCTGCAGTAGCAGCTCCTACAGGGCCGGCCCTGTGGCAGCGCTTCCGTGGCAGCCTGTGGGGCTTTAGGGGCAGGGCTGAGCTCTGCTTCCGTGCAGCAGCTGCCCAGGGCTTTAGGGGCAGGGCTGAGCTCCTTCCCCCCCCCCTGCACACACCCATTGGGGGTGGGGCCTGTAATTGCCTCGCGGGCTGGATCAAATCCCCAGGCGGGCCGGATTCGGCCCACCCCTGCTCTAGGGTCCTCCACTAAATGTAGCCTGAGTTGAAGTGGAGAACTGACCATAAGAATAAATTTTAAATTACAAACCTGCAATCTAGGATAGATTAGTTACAACAGGTTTACAAAAATAATCTTAAATTGGTAAAGGTTATATTTTTATCCTAATGTGATGTAAAAATGTCCAAATATCTTTTTGAATAAAATTAAAAAGCCACTGATTGAAGTTCTCTTGGTGGCAAATTTTTAATACCAAAGTTAAAAACTTCTGAAAATATGGGTGTGTTTGGGAATGATGACACAACCTATACTATAGTGCTGACCCATTAATAAAAATTATATTGCATGATAGCACAGTTTCTCTATTACATCTAAGGACATGTGTACACTAGGAAATTATTTCAAAATTACTAAAATCGCCATAATAACTCCTGATTTTACAAAATCAAAATAGCGTGTCGCCACTACAGGGAAGCCTTGAATTTAGTCCAAGACAGGCTCCATTAATGTGGACACGCTACCTTGATTTAGAACCTCAGGAAGCACTAGGGAATAATTAGTCTGAGGAGTAATTATTTCGAAATAGCATGAACGCTCTGGTGTTGCTAATACTAGTTCAAAATAGCTGTTTCAAAATTAGTGTTATTCCCGGAGAAAAGCAGGAGTACAGATTTCTAAATAAGCGGCTTATTATTTCAAAATAATGGGCTTGGAAGTGTGGACGCTCCACTTATAAATTCAACCTAAGAGGGGTTATTTTGAAGTAAAGCTATAGTGTAGACCAGGGCCCAGTGAGTACGTTTTTCTTCTGCCGTTGTTCTTAGAAATAATGACTTTTACAAACATGTGGCCCATTGCAGTCTCTTGATAAATTGGCAAAGGCTGCATAGTTGATATATTTCATCACTGCATAGCTGTCAGTGGGGGGGGTGCTTTTGTAGGTAATTTAAAATTCTGCCAGAATATGCAGTCACGAAAACTCACATAACTGAAAGTTTTAAAAAATATCAGAAAATTAGATCTAATTCCTACAACACTATGCCATGTTTTATTCTTTTTCCTGAAGCTTGTCTGGAGTAGTTTTCCTGTGCAAGATTAGAAATTCCTCCCCTGGACCTAAGAAAATGGTTTTATATTCTCTCTTCAACTAGAGAAGTAAAGTGTCAAAAGGTTATGCTATGTCTGAACTGTAGTCCTCTTCATGGATTTTTATCTAGCCCAGAATTTACATTGCCTTCTGAGGTTCATAATCACCACAAAGCTGCATAACCTAGATAAATTCTAGGTTAACCTATTCAGGAAAAAGAGCACAGCATTATGGAAAATCTAAAACAGAATCATTGTAAAATAACATGTAGTTATATAGTGTCCCTTTATGAATCACTAAATTTCAAAACCAAAAAGTTTAATTTTATAGACAAAATGTATTTACTTATATAGCTTTTTTCTTAGGAATTATTTATAGCAGTTTATTTTAAGTCCTGCAGAGTTTCCGTATTTCATGGCCTTCATTATTGTTTTATAAAACCCAATAATATACCTTGCGGTATCGGTAAAATACATGGTGTCTGCTTCAAGGACATACTGTGCACTTCAGGGGCATAAGTTCTACTTTAAGAAATGAGTCAGTGGAAGGGAATTACAAAACAGCAAGGAGGAGATGGTAGGAGAAGAACATGAGTTGGAGAAATAGGATTAAACAGTTACTTGATAACGGCTTATATGTAGCATGGTACAGCAAATAAATACATAAGTAAATTAAATAAAAGTTCCAGCAATAAAAAAACTAAAATCCCTCCAAATAAAATACATTCTTGTTTTTTGTGACAGAAGTTGGAGTTAAGGAGAGAATGGTAGCTGACCATACCTTGTCATGAAGGGATAATCACTGGGTACGTCTAGACTACAAGCCTCTTTCAAAAGAGGCTTTTTTGAAAGAATCTTTCAAAAAAGCCTCTTTCGAAAGAGAGTGTCTAGACTGCAACCACTTCTTTAGAAAAAGCAAGCCGCTTTTTCGAAAGAGAGCACCCAGGCAGTCTGGATGCTCTCTTTTGAGAAAGCCCTCTTTGCATTCAATAATGCCTTTTTTCGAAAGAGCACTTTCGAAAAAAGGCATTATTCCTCATAAAATGAGGTTTTCCACGGTCAAAAAAACTGCCATGTTCTTTCGAGTTAATTTCGAAAGAACGCAGCAGCAATCTAGACACAGGTGAAGTTTTTTCAAAAAAGGTCACTTTTTTTAAAAAAAACCCTGTAGTCTAGACACACCCACTGTGTACAAGAGAATATGGAAGAAAAATATTCTTATATGGTTATTAGAGAAGCTAACAAATATTGCAGAGTAGGAGGCCTGTGATAAGAGATCAGGCCATGTGAAGTGATTTAAATAAATAATCATGAAAGTTTGATTAGCATTGTCAATATTAATCATGTTTTAAATTTGTACTGTCATGATTTTCATAAGAACATAAGAATGGCCATACTGGGTAAGACCAAAGGTCTGTCTACCTCACTAATCTGTCTTCTGACAGTGGCCAATGCCAGATTTATTCTTATTGGTTAGTAACCATTGAAACATGTTGATTAGCAACTAATATAGCGTCTATACTGAATTTGGTGCTTCTTTTTGCTAACCAGGGGGATATACTAGATCTGATTAAAAATGCTGAAATACATATGTAACTTGCAGTTATTTATTCTTAATTTTCATATTTTTATTATTCTAGAAAATGATGCACTTCTTATCCACTAGGACTAGATGATGATTTACTTGTGATTTGTATCAAGCTATTTGAATGAAAATTCCAACAATGATGCCCAAAGCTTCTTTTTAATTTTCATTAAATAAAACTATCTTAAATGTGCTGAATATATAATAAAAATGTGTTGCATTTGAAGATGATGTATTAAACAAAGGAGATGGTATTTGAAGTTAGTGAATTTAACTGATTGTTTCTGGGACCATGTCCTTCAATATTTAGAACTAATAGATCTCTTCCTCTCACACCAAGCTTTTATTCACAGATCGGAAGAAAACAAGCTTTCTTGCTTTTTTTCACCTTTCAATTGGTTTTTTAACTTCAAATGGACAAGTCATTGAACTGAACTACTTTAATATATTGAAATGAGGAAAATACTCTCTTTGATCCTGCAGAAGAGGATACAGCTGTCAAAAGTTGTTTTTCCTCTTGAACAAATTCTAATTCAAAGTGCTCAGCCAGTGACTTCCATCTGTTTAGTGGTGTGACTTACTTTGCTGTTTAATATTGCTGTTTAATATTTTTGTTTATAATTTACATGAAATTGAAATACTTTAATAAGGTTAGGCCTTCAGATAGATTGGCATTTTGAAATTTAATTTTTAAAAAGTTTATTTTTAAAAACTTCATCGCAAATAAAAATAACTCTTTAAACAACCCATCAATTTTTACCCACCATGGACCTAAGTTCAGAAATACTGTGGGGGAAGAATTCTAATGGGCTGTCATAACCCAGAGTGCTGGCCTGGTGGCTAAGGGGTTAACCCTCCCTAGCCAGGTGAGTGGTCAGCCAATAGAGATGCAGGTAGGAATTTCAAACTGGGACAAAGGAATTTTTGATTTTCCCTCCTTTGTCTCTGAGCCAGTTGACTCTGCAGGCACTGAGGGGGACAGAAGACATGTCTCTCTCCAAGAAAAGACTCTTCATCATCTGTAAGTACGGCAAAGGCTAGATAAATCCATCAGGTTTTATTGTTTTCTGGTTTGGGAACTTGGATCTAAGGTCTGTGCTGTTAGAACTGTTTTTTTTTTCTCCCTTCTATAACTAAGTCCTGAGCCCATGGGAATCCCCCATGAGTTTATTAATTTATGACTCTTACCATCCAGTCACCTTAATCATGTTTGCAACTGTAATCTTGTTTTGGTAATAAAAGGTTATTTTCTTTTACTAAGTAATCGGTATTGGTTCATTTTTGTGTCCTGGAAGGTCTGTGTGTGTATCTACCTGCCTGACAGAGAGGCAGCCACAACAGACTGTAGTTTGTTTTTCTCTTTTATCTTTTTCAAGCTCTTTTGGGAAGAGAGCTTGGGATAACCCAGGGGTTGGTTTCAACTGTCCATCCCTGTTTGTGGGTTCAAAAGCACTTGATGGTGGCTGTGGATTTTTATCCTCAAAATCTAGGTTTTTAGGATTTTGGGGGGAAGTTTTATACCAAAGCCTGGAGAGAGAAGGTTTTGGAGTACTTTTGCGGGCTGCCACTTCTGCATTTATCATGCTAGAGTGGGGAACAGCCTTGACTTGGGCCTTGAAATTTACTAAAATAATGTGGCTGACTTAATTAGTATATGAGCTACTTAATGCTATAGAGTATTCTCTCAGGCTTGTAATTTCTCCTTATATTCTTCTACTTGCTTGCAGTCACAACTGTTTTGTGTCCTAATATATAAGAACTATTTTTGTTGTATGTTTGGTGAAAACCAGAAATTAACTCCATATTTTATCAGGTTATTTTCTTATAAGGTATTTTTCTCCAGTTAAGTTAAAAGCAGTTGTATTGATTGCGGTGTTTTAGAGCAGTCTAAATTATTAATTTAGCTTCATTTGGCAGGTAAAAGAGTTTTCAGTCGATATTATGAAAGACTGTACTTTTTCATAGAGATGTTATCTTCATTTTTAAGATATAATAGTATTAATGAATATTTGATGTAATGTCTGCATAAATAAGTAACTGTGGTCTCAAATATGATCCCAATCTAAAAATGTGTACTTGACAAAAATACAGCTCCATGGAGAGCAAATCTTTCATTAAATTGCAAAGTGCCTAAGATGTTCTTCTTGAGATAATGGCCTTCAAAGTTAAACAGGTTAGTTTTTTGCCAGCTGACTGTTCTGCACTTTCCAGAGTATGTTTTCACTTCAATCTTTATTTAAATTAAAAACAAGAGAACCTTCTTTGAGGGGTGACATATGCAGATTCTCACTTGTGAAATGTCCCTTCTGGTGCTGTTCAACTTTAAATGTCTAGAAAAGTAATGGCACTTGGCCCTGAATAGCAGGTCTCTTATATCGCTTAACATTTGCAACTGATGTTATAGGCGGCCATGTCCCCCTTTTCCTTACTTTCTCTTGAAAAGCTGTGCACATACTCCTTTTTTGTTCGGAAAGTTTTCCTTATATTGTTGGCCATGGTCTTGGTATAATTGTTGTAGCTTTTAATACTGTCAGACAGTTTTTAGGGAGATTCTGTATCATTAGTGTTTGAAATGTCATCATATCCAACAGCCAGAATTTGACAGTTGTAAACTCTACAGTCATCGAAACACCATGCACTTCCTAAAAAGAACAGTTAATCTCTTTCCACCAAAAAGGAAAGAGTCTTGACATGGAAGATCATTATGGTGCTGACAAAGGGCCAAATTGTGTTACCTTTACTCACACTATCTAGGAGACTACTTGAGAAGGAATATGAGTAAAAGATCAGCATCTGGCCCAAAGTGAATGAATGTATCTTTTTTGAATCTTTGGGAAATTGCTTTTTCTTCCACTTCTCAGGAAAATAGCATTTTCAGTTTCTCTTAAGTCTGCTAAAAAAAAAGATTACTTGCAGGCTTGAGGACAGAGCCTTCCTGTATCCTTTTTGAAAGGATTGTGTTAGAATGTATGCATTCTAACACAAAATTGGTAACAAAAATTGTGTCTAAATTCTTCCTTAAACAGATTGGTAGTCTCCATCCAGGCTTTTCTTTTCAAAATCTCATTCTCACCAAAGAGAAACTAGGCTTCATATGGTATACCTTCATGAAGCTTTTTAGGAAGTCAGCAAGACTTCGTAGCCTTTGTGAATCACCATTCCATGCTGGTCTAAATGAATTAGATTGTGCACTGAGATATATTATGTCTTTAGTAGATTGACATCAGTTGTAGATCAAGAGATAAGGTGTTCATGAGCTGCCTCTGTAATGTTTTTACATATTTAAACAGCAGTATTTCTTGAGATGGAGTCTAAATCGGATGTTTGTTTTATGAGAATAGTTCTGCAATCTTTGTTTAATTAGAACTCCCAAGTCTATATTTTAAAGTTGTATTCCCCAAGGAAGAAGTATGTGGCAACCACTTGTTGGTCTAGGAGCATGATTCTTGCTTTGGAAATAAGAGGCCCTGGGTTCAAGTCCCAGACAAACACCTGCCTGGGATGTCTTTCCTCCTGAGCTTTGCCCTGCACCTGCTTCTGGATATATTTAAGAGCAGGTTAGATAAACAGCTATCAAGGATAATTTTCTAGCTGGTGCTTGTCCTTCTCTGAGTGCAGGGGACTGGACTTAATGCCCGCTTGAGGTCCCTTCCAATTCTATGAAAAGACGAAAGAAAGGTTATTTGCCACTAACAATAGCTCTTCAGTTGTTGGACTACATATTCACACTATCTACCCACCTTCTGAAATCTAGCAATTTCCACAATCTGATGATACTTGGGCTGTTGTAGTGTTGCTGATCATAGCTATGGCTGTTTTCCCATTGCCTTCCAGAACTCTTGATCCCTATATAACACAGGCAATAGAACATTCTCAGAATAATTCCTAGAGCATAACTTTAGGGAAAAAAATCCAATTTTGATTAAAAAATTGTTATAGAAAAGCTACCGTGATCCTTGATAAATTGTTCTGATAGTTAAGTGTCATCACTTAAAAATATATACCTTATTTCCAGTCTGAATTTGTCTAGTAGTTAGAGGTAGTTAGCTGTGCTTCCAACCATTTGCTTTGGCAACATTGATTTTATTACATCTTATGGGCAGTAGCAGGCACATTAAACTTTTCCTTCTCTTCTTACCCCCTGGTTCACTTATTTGGCAGGCTGGTGGTCTCAGCCACTCAGTTCCATCACTGCAGTCTCTTCCCTCAGGACTCCTCTGCCCCGGCCAGCTCCAAATGGCAAATCTGCCCCACAGACACTGGACTAAATCAAAATGGTGTTTCATATGGGATACAGCATTTACAGACTCTTGAGGGGGTGAATTATGCCCTGCTTGTAAACAGCCTTATGTCCTTCAAACTGCTAGCGCATGGATCTCAGAGATGGAACAGTATGTCACATCTTTGTCTCTGGAGCTGCAGCTCCAACACAGATATGCCCAGCTAGGAACATCTCAGAAGTTGAGGAAAGACAAGGAGGACACTAGCCAGGCAACTCAGTGGTAAGTCACCCAACTGACCTGGGCTGGAAGGCAAAGCTCTTTAAAGGATCCAAAGTCATTCCTCTAACTTCTTATGCTGAAGTGGGTGTTCTGCACCTTGAGATAGAAATAGAGATCCTTTTCTTCCCAATGTGAATTAGGAGATTTTTATGAAGAGACCCTATCCAACAAGCAGTTGAACTGTGATTGAGAGGGAGATATATCTGGAGGACTCCTGACACTCAGGGTGTGTCTAGACTACAGGGTTTTGCTGACAAAAGTGGACTTTTGTTGACAAAACTATACCTGTGTCCACACTGCCATCGAGTTCTGTCGACATAACGTCAACATAACTCAGCAGTTTTGTTGACTGCTGTAAACCTCATTCCACGAGGAATAACTTCTTTGTTAACATAGTTCTGTTGACAAAAGGCAGGTCTGGACGCAGGGGAGAAGTTATGTCGACAGAAAAGGCCTCCAGGAAGAACCCCTGGTGGACACTCCTGCCACAGCTTTCAATTCTATTGTTCCTGCCTGCAGCCATCTTTAAAAGGCACAGGCACCCAGGATCGGCACTCTGGCAACAAGCCACCTCCAGAGAGGACCTTGATGGCACAGCTCTGTTGTGTGGTGAGCCATGGGGCAGGGACAAGCCCCCCGAGACCCCACTGGCCCTTCCAGGGACACAGCCCCCCGGGAAGCCAGGGGCACAAAGCGTCAGGCACCCTCCTGGTCAGGGCCAGAAATTAAAGTCCTCCTGGAGCTGTGGGCCGAGGAGGAGGCTCTTCGGCTCCCTCAGAGCAGGCACAGGAACGTTGACATCTACGGCCGAATGGCTGACAGCCTGGCCAGGAAAGGCCACAACCCCCCGCACGGCACCGCAGGTCAGGGCCAAAGTCAAGGAGCTCAGGCAGGGGTACATCAGGGCCCATGAGTGCAGCTCCCGCTCCGTGGAAACGGCACACACCTGTGCATATTTCGAGGAGCTGGACAGGATCCTGGGGCCAGAGGAACCCAGGCCTCCTGAGCGGCTGGTGGAGTCTGGGCTGGAGACCCCTGCTCAGCAGCGGCTGCAACAGCAGCCTGAGAACCTGGAGCTCCAAGAGGAGGAGGAGGAGGAGGATATCAGCGCCCGGAACACCCAGGAGCCAGATGCCCAGGCGCAGGAGGCCTCCCAGGCAACTTCGGACACCGGGGAGGGAACATCAGGTGAGTGCTGTGAGGGTCCAACACATGCAGGGCAGGGCAGGCGGGAGCAAAGTGCATGGTGCAGTACTGTGACATGTCATGCTGATCACAGCCTGGGGGGAAGGGGGGCACACCCATGGCCGCCCTCAGGGAGGGCCATCATACCCCTGCACCCTCACGGCTGCTAGGCACCACCTGCTCCTGCAGGCAGTGATGCCAAGGGCAGGCATGGGTCGGGGATGCCGGGATTGCCTCACAGCTGCAGGCCTCTCAGTATTCTGCGGGAACCCCAACCGTGGCCTGACACTTGTCTGTGCTGCTCGGCCATGGGGTGTGTGCGAGGGGGGGCAGGATGGTGGCCTGCACACCTTCTGGGCTCCAGGGAGGCTGTGGCTGTGGGCCAGGCCACACCATGCCTTATTGAGACGCACATGAGCAACCTCTGACCCTAGGCACTGCCTGCTGACAAGAAGGAGGGCGTGCCCTCTCAGGGAAAGGGTGAGCAGGCATGACTGACAACTTTTCCCTCTTGTCCTCCACAGCCGGACCAGCTGACCAGGAGGGGGAGCCACACCTGCCCCGCCACCCAGACGGCCACAGGGAACCCGTCGGCACTGGCACACCTACTTAGACCAGGTGCGCCAGCACGTTGGAGTCCTGCAAAGGATGCAGGACTCAATGGAGAGGAGGCTGGAGGCAGAGGCCGAGTGGCGCCAGCAGTTGCTGGCTGAATTCGCCCAGCAGCGCAGGGACATCTGCGCAGCAATCCAGGAGGCCATGGCCTTCCCCGGTCCTGTGCCTGGTCCTGTCCCTCTTCCTCAGCCTGCCCCCCCCCTCAGCCCTTGGTCCCCCCCTCAGCCCCTGCCATCCCAGACCCAGGTCCAGCCCCACCTCCTGCCCAGCCCCCTGCGGTGGCAGCCCGCACACGCAGCCGGATGCGAGAAGGCCTCCGGAGCCAATCTGCTAGGGGCTCTTCCTCCAGGCAGCCCCCTCAGGCCTGAGCTTCCCTCCCCCTTCGTGGTTGACATTCCCGCTTCCCACCAGTGACAGTAACTGAGGGAAGCACTTTCTTTTGTTTACAAACAGTTTATTTTTTCTGCACAAAAGAGTTTTGTATTTTCTCTGAAAAAGAGTTATTTATTTTCTCTGCACAAAAGAGTTTCTTATTTTATTTTGTCAAAAAAGCAACAGTGCAATAAACAGTTGAAATGTTTTCACCCACACCTGTCTCTGTTCTCAGCGTGTGAAGAAGGAGTAGAATGTGTGACTGTGGGGCCGGGAGGGGTTTTGGGAAGGAAGGCACCTGGGGCATGGGGCAGTCCCACATTTGGAAGGCCGTGGGGAAACTCATCGCCTCCATGGGAGAATTGCTCCCTCAGGACTTCTCAGATTTGCAAACCCAACTGGTGGGCTTGCCGGATGGCAGCTGTCCGGGGCTGCTCAAAGTGCCTTTCCTCCACATCAGCCCGTGTCCCCCACGCAGGGAGGAAGGCCTCCCCTTTCCTCTCCATCAGGTTGTGCAGCACACAGCATGCTGCAGCCACATCGGGGATGTTGTGTTCCCCCATGTCCAGCCGAGTGAGCAGGGATCTAAATCTGCCCTTCAGATGGCCAAAGGCGCACTCCACCTGGAAGCGAGCCCGGTTCAGGCGGAAGTTGAACAGTTCCCTGCTCGCATCCAGGTGGCCGGTGTAGGGCTTCATGAGCCGGGGCATGAGAGGGTAAGCTGCATTGTCCGTGATGCACGTAGGCATCTGCACATCCCTTACTGCCAGGTTCCTCTCTGGGAAGAATGCCCCAGCCTGCAGCCTGCGGTACAGGTACGAGTTCCTGAACACGCGGGCATCGTGTGCCCGGCCTGACCACCCAACGCAAACGTCGGTGAACTGTCCCCTGTGGTCGACCAGGGCCTGCAGCACCATGGAGAAGTAGCCCTTCCTGTTGATGTACTGTGCTGCTCGATGGGGTGGGGCATGGATGGGGATGTGGGTCCCGTCAAGTGCTCCACTGCAGTTTGGGAACCCCAGCCCCACAAATCTGGCCAGGATGGTCTGCAGGTCTCCAAGGCAGACAGTCCTGTGAAACAGCTCGGAATTGATGGCCGTCACCACCTGCAGAAAGGGACACACACGAGCACGCATAAGGGGACATGGGAGGAGCTGCATGGGCTGGTGAGAGGTGCCACCCCACCCCTCTGCTCCCAGAGTCTCCCCTCGGGAAACCCCTCCATGGCTCTTGCACTCCCATGGGGTGAGGCCAGGCAGGCTTCCACCACTCCCACCTCATCCCCCAGTCCCTGTGCCCGGTCCTGACCATCCCCCTTCTCTGCCCATCCCCCTGGACTGTCCCCCAAGAGTGCCTTACCTCCATCAAGACAGCCCCGACGGTAGACTTCCCCGCCCCAAATTGATATCCCACGGAGCGGTAGCTGTCGGGGGTGGCCAGCTTCCACAGCACAATGGTGACGCACTTCTCCAGGAGGATGGCAGGCTGCAAGTAGGTGTCCTGGCATTGCAGGGCAGGGGCAAGCCAGACACAGAGCTCCTGAAAGATGGCTTTCCGCATCCGGAAGTTTCAGAGCCACTGATCATCATCCCACTGCTGCAGCACTAGCCGGTCCCACCAGTCTGAACTGGTGTCCAGCCTCCAAACTCGCCTCTCCAGGAATAAGTTGGGGGGCAAGGGCAGCAGGGCTGCAGCCTGAGCGAGGGGCTCAAAACTGGGCTTAGAATCCAGCTCTGCCGCCAAGGTCATCATGCTCTCCTGAGCATGCAGCAGAGCTTCCAGCAGCACAGTGTGGGGCCATCGCCTGCCCAGGGGCAGCTCAGGCTCCATGGCTAAAAAAGCCAAGTTAACACACAAACAAAAGAAACAAACAAACAAAAGGACAAAAATACAAACAAAGAAACAAAAAACCAAAAAAGACAAAACCCAGACAAACAAACACACAAGCAAACACACAAACAAACAGACAAACCAGAAAATAAACTGCTGTGGTGTCTGACAAAGCAGGGCAACCAGAGCCAAAAAGACTGCAGCAGCTTTGCTTTCCCTCTAGGAGGTAGGCAAGCCAGAAGCAGGAGCAGAGGAACGGCTGTCCAGGAGTATCCCTTTAAGCACACGTTTCTGCAGAGAGCATGCAGCAGTGCCTGGGCTTTATGGCTGCCCCTGTGACCTTCCAGAAGCACTTCCGGGTGCCTTCTTCTGTCGACAGAGCGTCCCGCAGTCTGGACGCTCTTTTCTCGACAAAGCGATGTAGTCTGGACACTCTTTGTCAGCAGAAGCTTTGTCAACAGAGTCTGTCGACAGAACTTCTGTCGACAAAAGCCTGTAGTCTAGACGTATCCTCAGTAAAAAGGGCTTAAGAGACTTCTTAGCCACAACCATGCAGGAATCCTTGCAAAGCTAGCATAAAAAGCCAAAAACCACCAAAAGCACAGAAAAGGAAAGAAAAATACAAAAGGTCTAAAAATGTCATCCTTGGGCTCAGACTCCTCAGACCTTTCTGATTTGGGCTTTGAGTATGAGAAGAAAAAAACAGGGCTTTTTGTCCCTTACAAATTTCCTACTTTATGCAAAAAAAAAATCCCAGTTACCGCATTGCTCCAATGAGGTGTTAAATGAAAAGCTAAAGGACTGAATATCTGCCAAAGAACTCTCAGCCTGAAACAGTAGTTTCTCTACATCCTCCTTTTGAAGGTGTAATCAGGGAAGAAAAAAGGTAAGCAAAGAAGCAACATGCATTGAGATACTAAATGACAGAGTAGCCAAAAAAGTCCTTTCAGAAATATCAGGGTTCAAAAAAGAGCTAGATAGATTCATGGAGGTTAGGTCTATCAATGGCTATTAGCCGAGATGGGTAGGAATGATGTCCCTAGCCTCTGTTTGTCTGGAAATGGATGACAGGAGAGGGATCACGTGATGATTACCTGTTGTGTTCCCTCGCTCTGGGGCATCTGATATTGGCCACTGTCGGCAGACAGGATACTGGGCTAGATAGACCTTTGGTCTGACCCAGTATGGCCATTCTTATGTTCTTATCAAAGGAAACTGCTGTGGTGGCATCATTAGCAAAAGATAATTGGCACCTCAGGATACCCTTAGGAGATATTTCTAAGAAGCATCCGAGGCCATTATGTACTTCTCAAGAGTTAGAATGTTCTGGTTGGACAACTAGTGGCCCTGGTTTGCAAGAACCATCCAGACTTCAGGTCTACCCTTAAGAAATATCCTTGCTAGTAGCTTTTGTTGCGGATGCTTCATGGATGTAATGAGATTCGTGAGCAGGAGCATGGCAACCAGATCAGCAGCCAGGTACAATAGATTATACACTTGAACAGCAGATGCCCAATCCAAGCAAATCCTATGTTCATCAAAATTCACCATTTCTGGTTTAGAAACAGTCTAGATAAGATAGTGGGAGACAGCACATCCATACAAAAGCAGTCCCTCTGGTCTCTACACAATGTCTCAAGTAGGGATGTAAAACCATGATTAATCAGTTAACTGGGTAAACATTAGGTCCTGACTAAGCAGGATCCTGGGAGGGGGACCACTCCAGCTTGGCTGGAGCAGCCTCTTGCCCGTGGGGCTCCTGCTGCTTGCCCCAGTGCTGGGGCTAAGGCTGACTATAAGCTCCCAGCTCCAGCACTGGGGGTTAGGGTGGCAGGTGCCAACTCTGGGCAGCGCTCTGCCTGCAGCAGGCTGTGAGTGGGAGGCTGCTCCCAGGACCTATTAACTGTTTCCCATAAGCATCACCAATAAGGGTGATGCTTACAAGTTAACCAGTTACCAGTTCACACCCCTAGTGTCAAGAAGACACTACAGGTTCAAAAATAGGAGAGACTCTCTTTTTGTCCATCCTCATCAGGCAGCAAAGCCAGTGATGTCAGCATTACTGCTAAGGAAACAAAACTCTGGGAGGTGGAATATCCCGTTTCAGAAGAACAGTCCCTCTCCACCATGGACCATGGGTAAAAGAAATAGTGAGTTTTGGGTTACTCCCTTGAACTAAGGGCCTTATCACTACTCTGTCCAGTCACCCATCTCATGCTACCCCATCAAACATGAGCTACTACTGAGATCTTGCACCTTCTTGACATAAGAGAGGTATTAAACTGACTTGTACCTCACTGGATAGTGTTGCATGTATACCCAATAACTGGATACCTTGTGCTTCCAAGCTAACTTGTTCTGGATGGTATCTAGTTTTGAAAATGTCAGTGTCCCATTTTGACATTTTTGAAACAAAAAGTTTTGATTTTTCATTTAGAAATTGACCTTATTTTTAATAAAAATATTAAAATAAAAGGGTCAGAATCAAATGTTTTGAATTTGTCATGAAGCAACATTTTGAGTGACCCAAATTAACTTTTTCCAAACTTTATTTTGGAAAAAAATGAAATTATGGGGTTTTTTAATCTGTATTTGAGATGAAAGAAAGTGAGGGATGGAAAATCCATTTTATGACCAGCTGTACAGAGGCAAAAGCCACAGCCACTCCTCAGCC
The DNA here is from genome assembly GCA_032595735.1 of Pelochelys cantorii. Taxonomy (NCBI): domain Eukaryota; kingdom Metazoa; phylum Chordata; order Testudines; family Trionychidae; genus Pelochelys; species Pelochelys cantorii. Next base: position 40,630,706 of record CM064330.1, read on the forward strand.
AGCTCCTGGATTCAATCATTATATGCATTGGAACCAAAGTATCCATTACCAAAAGTCACGTGCACAGACTCAGGGTATGTCTACACAGCAAAGTTATTTCGAAATAACAGCCGTTATTTCGAAATAACTTTACTAGTATCTACACAGCCATTTGTGTGCTTATTTTGAATTTGGTAAACCTCATTCCACGAGGAATAACGCCAAATTCGAAATAGCTATTTCGAAATAAGTGCTGTGTAGACACTTATATATCGAAATAGGGGGCCTCCAGTCTTCCCAGGGTGCCCTGGTGGCCACTCCAGCCTCAAGTAAGAACAGTCCTCTCCCTCCCCCCTCCCTGGAGCCCTTAAAGGGGTTGACTCTGGCCACAGTGCCTGTGCCAGCTCCAGCCCAGAGCCAGCAGTCACTGCCCCTGACCCAGTGCCCCCAAAACATGAGCCAGCAAGCCACTGGCAGCCAGCCCTCCACTGCTCCCCAGGAGTAGTCTGCCAGCTTCCAGGAGCCTGCTAGGGCCCAGAGAAGGCTGTGGTGTCCCGAGTGAGGGCAACCAGAGCACGCAGAGACAAAACGCTTTGCTGTCCCTCATCGAGGTAGGCGAGGAAGCAGGGAAAGCTGAGAACCGGCTGTCCAGGGGGGTCCCTTTAAGCACAGGCCTCAGATAGCCTCAGGCAGCAGCCACACAAAGTAACTCCTGACCTGATGCCCTGCTGGACCTAGTTCCAACCGGCCTTAAATGCGATTCAGCGTCCACTCAGTGTGGACGTGCTATTTCAAAACAGCAAAAAGCTATTTCAAAATGCATTTTGTGTGTAGACGCGTTATTTCAAAATAAGCTATTTCGAAATAACGCTGTAGTGTAGACATACCCTCAGAATCCTGTGTTGCAGTGGGGCTTCTTTGTTGGAAGAACTCCTCCCTTCTGAATGCTTCCCAACTAGGATTTTGCTATCAGAAGTTGAGGGGAGCATTTGACCTAAATACATACATTTGTTTTTTCTATTAACCATTCTTGCGTGTCTGTAAAAGTAAACTTTGACTTAATTGAAGTACGTATTCAAAATGCAGTATTTCCAAGTATTTTGTTTTCAAATGGTAGAATCATAACTGATACTTATATTCAGTTTTTTTCTACCCAAAAGCACAAAAAAAGTAATAACATAATTCAGAAAAAATAGATTTAATTTAATTTTTCAGTAAATTTTCCTAGATAGAGATTGTTGATTGTTGACAGTTTGGAAAAAGCCAATTGGAACACTCTCTTACTGATTTCTCACTATTGATATTTCTGGTTAGAGTGATATAAAGTAAAGCCTTTTCTTTTTATATTAAAAGTGCATATTATATAAAGAGAGCTGTCACACGAGCTGCAGTTTTTGTGATGTTGCTTAGCAACTTAAAATTCAGTTGTTTAACTAGTCTGCATGTTGCTTTGGAAAAGCTGGAAAGTAAATAAAATGTTCATTCAGGATTTAGTAATTGCTTCTATGTGTCAGTTATGAAAATTTTGTTCACACCATAATATACATAATATATTTGTTATCTGGCTATTTCCCGAATATTGAAATGAAGTTCACATGCTATGACTGTACTTGCCACTATAGCTAGAGAGTTAAGGGTATGGCGAGATTTTTACTCTGTAACCTTATTTTCAGGCTACGTCTAGACTACAATGATGTATCAGGAAAAGGTACACAAATTGCACTCCGCAATTTGTGTACCTTTTTTCGATAGTTTTTTTGGGAGAGCCTTTTCTGAAATTTGGCCTGTCTACACTGGGCCAAATTTTGGAAAAGCCTCCTCTTTCAGAAGAGCCCCTCTTCCTCATGGAAGGAGAAAGACAGGGCTTCTGAAAGAGCGTGTTTGCTCTTCTGCAAAAACAATGTGGATGAGCAGATTCATTCCCTGGAAGCAGCAGAGTTTTTCCGGGATACATCCGGTATCCCAGAAGAACCCCATAGTGTAGACATAGCCCCAGAATTTATATGGTACCTAATCCATATTGGCTCAGTAACTAAGCATCCAACCGTGCAAATATCTTTTACCAGGCATAGATATGGATGGTTACACCCAAAAAGAACCTGAGCAATAAGCAGTATTTTAATAGATATTTTTGAAGAATTAAAATATCATAGGAATGGCAAAGGATATATTAGCTAGATTCTGACAAGTATTAGTATTCGTTTTTAAAAGATTATTTTAAAAATAAATAATTGTCAGGTCCTTTGTTTCCTTTGATAGTTAAAAAGTAAAGATGCTGATTTAGTAATGACTGGAACTCAGATACTGTGCATGCCTAGTAAAATGTAAAAGTGTAACAATTTAAACCAAGGATGGGCAACCACGAATAGTGGGTGGGCCACATGAGTGGCCCTCCTTCACCTCAATGGCCTGCAGCAGCCCCTGGTTCATTGGGGCTCCCCCTGCAGCCCTCCATCTACCCTCCCCCCATGTGCTTCTCATCCACTTGGATTCTGGAGCCCCACACTTACCTGTTCCTCCCCCTCCCTACCAGCACTTTCTGAGTGCTCAAATTGCCTGAATCGTGCTCCGTCTCTGCTCGTCCACCTCCCTCCCAGAGCTGGAATGCCACAGAAGAGTAGGACGTGCAGAGCTGTGGTGCCCCAGTGCACAAGAGGTGCGTTGGAAAGGGGAGGCAACTAGGGGGATCTGCATCCTGTAGGTGGAGCCCCAATGGGCCACAGGTTGCCCACCACTCGTTTAAACAGTTAACCAATTAGCATCAGCTTATTGGTTTCTGTTATGGTTACATGCCCACTCCCCAGGAGTAAAGTTAAAGTTACTCCTGGGGAGCTGGCTCTCACCCCATGCTGCAGGCTCTGCAGTATAAAAGTGACAACTGGCTCCTTGGGAGTAACTTTTATACTGCAGAGCAGTGTAGCCATCTCCCTGGGAGCAGGGCTGGGAGCTGGTGCACGCAAGAGCCAGCTCCTGACTGCTGGCCCTGCTCCTGGGGAGCTGGTTGTGCCATGCAGTTTAAAGCATAATATAAGCTTTATACTGCAGAGCCCGCAGCACATACAGCCATGTAACCTCTAGGATTTTTAGCGGTTACATGGTTACATTTTTAAACAATTTTTTACATTCTTAATAGTAATGTTACATGCATACTGTGTGAGTGTATAATTGTTGAGTGAGTTGAAAGAATATTAAAAGTCCATGTAAATACTTTACTTTAATCCAGTATACACCTTTTATACATGTGGCTCTAGCTTTGTCTTCTATAGTTATGCAACCATTATAACATCTATAAAGATTTAAAGTAGGGATGTCAGAAATCATTTGGAATAAAGAACCACATTTTATTTTTAGGGTGGGGTATAAATTCAAGACATGGTATTCTCTATAATGCACGCTGCTACGTTATAATAACTGAACATTTGGTTATTTAATATTTGTTCACTGCCTTAATTTCACATGTATCTGTAAAAATATAATTTCTCCTTTAGTCATATTGTTATTCCTGCCCTTTTTTTCTGTTCCTTCCTCATCCTCTTTTTCTTTCTCTCCCTCTTCTGGGTTCTTTGACACTTCTCTGTTCTGTTCTGGGGGGGGGGGGGGGAGGTTAATCCTACAGAAACTCTCAAGTCCCAAGTGAGGGCAGGTCTATACTTAAAATGCAGCATCAGTGCAACTAAACCACAGTAGCGCTTTAGTGAAGATGCTCCTATGCTGACAGAAGAGCTTCTCATGTTGATGTAGTTAAATCTCATCCATGAGAGGCAGTAGCTATGTTGATGGGAGAAACTCACTGACATAGCATTGTCTATATGGGGGGTGGCAGGTGGGGGGCTAGCTCAGTATTAACTACATTGCTCAGAAGTGTGGATTTTTCACTCCACTAAGTAACTATGACATAGTTATACCAACATAAGACTGTAGTGTCAATCTGGCCTCATTCTGCTTTACTCCCATCTCATGTCCATTCCATCCAAAAAAGTTAATGGTGACATTTGATTGTGATCTGGGCTTTAAAGTTAATACTCGAAATTAATAGGAAAGAAAAGTTCACACCTCTGAATGATTATTTCAGGCTATCTGCACACGCAAGTTCCTGCCTCCATTACCCTTGGTTCAGATTTGAAAGATTGTCTCAGCCACTGTGAGGGCAAGAAACTTATTTTTTGTAATAAATGCTTGAATTGTGAAGAAGCTGAATGTGTGATGTGAGCCACATTAATATTCATGCATGCTTGATCCCACCTGAATTAGGGCTTTATCTTGAATTCTCCGAGGACCAGAAGCACACACTGAAATTAATAAGAGGGGTGGAATACAAGTAATACAGGTTCTGTCCTGTTATTATCACACATTTTTAACACTGACAGAGCTATACTTATTCAATGAACTGTAGAGGTTTGGGAATTTTTTTCATAAATTTTTCTCTTAAAAGTCTCCCAGGGAAATTAAACCACAAACAAGATTTCAAATAACATTTTCTATTCAATTCTATATAGGATTCTATACCATACTCATCATCATAGTGTTTGAGTACCTTTCAGTAGCATGTTAAGCATGATGGCAAGGCTGGGGGCATGGGCAACCTGGTCTAGGGATTAGCATCAGGCACAGGTCGAACAGCCAGGAGCCAGTTACCAGGAATCAGGCTGAGTTGGAATGCCAAGAGATCAGAATTAAGAGACCAAAGGGCAGGGATCAAGAGTCATTTACCATGAATCAGGCCAAGTCAGGATATCAGGAGGTCAGGTTAGGGCAACAGAGCCAGAAGGCAAGAACCAGGAGGTAGTTACTAAGAGTCAGACCAAGTCAGGTTATGAGGAGATCAGGTTCAGGCTACAGAACCAGGTGGCAGGAACCAGGAAGCAGTGCCTAGAGTCAGGCTATTTCAGGATACCAGAAGATCAGGAGTAGAAGTTGGAACAGATAAACACCAGAACAGTGGTCTTGGGCACCGGGTGGACCTAGGGTTGGGAGAGGCCAGTCCTCTGCCCCACCTCTCAAGCTGCACCCTTTATGAGAGCCAAGCCCTACCACCACCACCACAGGGGCAGGCCTTCAGACTCCTACATGAGCTTCCCCAGCCCAAGAGCGGGGGGGGGGGGGGGTATGGCGAATGGTGCACAGTCTCAGCCTCCCCAACTCCAGAGCACATGGAGGGCAAGCTGTTCATGGTTCTAACCTCTTTGGCCCCAGTCTCACCATGGCTGAAGCCCAGGGGCAGTCCAGCAGCCATGCTGAAGTAGGGCAGTTGGGGCCATGAGTGCAGTTTGGGAAGGCAATGCCTTACTCTGCCTCCTATACCCCACCCGTGCCAGTGGTCATTGGCAAGGTGAAGCTTAGTTGTACAGACAACTTTTGGTTTCATTCTCTGGCTTAAATAGGGGCTGCGACCTAATCAGGAGTCATGGAGCTATTAATCATGTAGGAGCTGGCTTTCATGGAGCCCAGTCACAGCTCCTGTCTGTGAGTTACTGGCTGGTGGGTTGGAGTGTGATGACTCCTATGACCTGCATTTGAGACCCACAGGGCCTAGCACATGACTACAGGTCTGTTACTTGTTGTTTGTTCAGGGAGTGTCTTGTTTTGGTTGTGTTGGGAATTGTTATCTTTTTTTAAATGTGCTCTGTTTTCGATTAAAGAACTGACATAAATTGTATTTCTGATAATGATTCTTTAATAATAATAAATATGTAGCAGGCAGGCAGCCAATCAAAAGCTGGCACACTAATGATAGCATTTTGCATGCTTTATGGAAGTCAGTTATTTGTCTTCCTGGAAGTTATAGTTCCTCTTCAGAACAGGTTTTTGTTCACTCTGTGGAGGAGTGTAATCTGGGATTAAAAGAAATTAAAAATGAAATGTATTTTGCAAATGTATTTAAAGCATTTACTTAATACCGTTAGGTGTTTGTACAGATGTTTAAAATATACAAAACTAATGAGCACACTTACCTATTAACCTCATCTGTCAAAATATAATTTATCCAGCAAAAGAGAGTCTTCCCTCATTCAACCACATGAACACATCCACTCATTAAAAATCCAAGAGAAAAAAATGTGAATCTTACAGAATTCTTTAAGATCGCCCATCAGAGCTCTGATGGAGTAGAGGAGAAGGCCAATTTTAAAATTAAGGCTTTTAAAAAGAGGCTATTAAAAAACTATCTGTGGTTGGAAGTGTTGTGGTATTTGATGTGGAGGTAAGATGTAGCTCAGTCCCAAACTCCCACCTCACATAGTCACATCTGCAGAGTCTAAACAGTTTCAGTATTAATGTTTATCCCAGGACATTGCTCAGCATTCTATTAATCTAACTTTGGAAAGTTTACAGGATCTCACTTGGGAAGCTTGAATAGAGTGTGATTATTTCATGGGAGACCTCTCCTCTGCAACGGGTTAATAAGGTTATTTTGGATTTTCAGTAAAGATTATTTTTCTATTTTTTGCTAGTCCACTTGTACTGTATGTCTAAACAAATGAAAATACACTTTGATGTCTGGCTTATTCACATACTAGAAAGCGGAAACTGCCAGAGTTACCTTGTCACATTTATACAAATCTGAAATATGTTAATTACTCATAATCTGAATACATCTTTTGTATATGTATTTTGAATGTTTTGTATGTTTTGCACATATGTTTTGGAATATAGAGCTCTGACGCAAGAAGTAATTTAATAGATTTATTTTGCAGGGAATCTGATTAGAGAAATAGCTATCTCCTTTCTGTTAAGTTCCTCTCATCATTGAGCATATTTTAAATAACCGTGTGCTCACATTAAAACGTTATATAACATTTGTGCATTGCAGCTAAACTATTTCGTGTTAATTCTACAAGTTTCCAAACTTGCTTGTATCTTCTTAGTGTCAGTTCTGAAAGGGCTTTCAAGCTGGCAGCAATGAAATTTCTATTCACTGTAGCCTTTCATGGCTGAGACTGCAAAAATTGATAAATGCTTATTCCGAGTGGAAAAGATATTCATAATAGGTTTATGTGCAGAGTGGTAAATATCCTGCCATACAAGTCACTAATGTAAGACAGTTTTGACAGTCATTGAAAATATTCTGTTTTCTCTCAAGTGAAAATACTTTCTTTGATATTACCAATATAATTATTTAGAATTGCAGTTATACTATCTGTATCACAGTGTTTTAATAACACATTTTTTGTGAGAAGTATAGGTTATTCCCAAGCACCCACTCTCTAGCGATAACTAGCCGGTTAGTTTTATGTATGCTTCAGAATAAACATGAGTCTTTAGGAAAGATTTGAAGTTATTCTGCGTTCATATACCAGTCTTCCAAAAAACTTTCTTCTACTGTGAAATGTTCAGTAAACTAAATAGCCAATTATGATAAGGATGGAGTTTCCTGAGGATCATCTATGTATCTTGCAAAACAAAAATATTTTGTCATTACCTTAATACCAAAAAAAAAAAACCTTTGGCTGTCAGGTAGAAATAAAACCTCTACTTAGCCTATGGTACTGGAGTTAATGAGCAGCAGCAGGAAATGTAGCATTCAAAAGTGATACCATGTATGTATGCACTGCCCTGTTCCCCACTGCCTGCCCCTCACTCACAATTCTTTGTTAATATTGCAGAATTATTAGGGCTGTATTCTTTCAATCAATGAGTGCTCACTGTGCACATTCCACAAGAATCCTGCTCTGTTATTCAGAGGAATAAATTGGAAGCCAGTACCAGATTTGGGGCAAATGAAGACCACACATGGGCAAGGGGGATGGTGATTGATCACCCTTTCTTTTTTCCCGGTTCACCATCCCATTCTGCAGACAGATGCTCAACTTAAATACTGGAGGCTCTGTCTACACTGCATAATAAGACTGGGCCTGTGGGATCCACACCTGCAAACTTGGTGTTTCAAAGCTCATGCTTGAGCATCCACAGGCCACCTAAACATGCTGATACATCCATACTGCACTATGCAGACCTGAGTAAAATCTTTTACTTCTGGGATGTATCAACATAACCCAGGATTCTTAGCACCCTTGCCACTGTAGCTGCCTCTGGGGCTTGGTCATAGGGGTCAGACTATCCTGCCTGACTTGACTGGAGATGATTTGAGCCCACCAACACACCAAGCCAAGCCACTTTTTAATCTCCATGCTCCCAGAAGCCAGAGTCATCATCAACATGGATCCCAACTCAGAGGAAGAACTGTCAGTCCTATTTCAGGAGTCACGCAGAGCATCTCTGGGATGCTGATGAACATTTCAGCAGCAGTATCTGAGCTGCTGAAACATCTCTTCCTCAGTGCTGCTCATGCCTGTGCTCATATTCCTGGAACATAAGAGCACGGCCACAAGCGCAGACTGGTAGGCTTGGCTCACATTGTCATATGGACCTGGGATGACCATCAGTGGCTCCAGAATTTTTGCAGGATGTAGTAGATGTTCCTTGAGGTTTGTTATCAGCTTGTCTTGACCATTTAGTGCCGAGAAACACAAATGGGGAAAGGCTACGCTGATCCAGAAGCAGATTGCTACTGAAAGCTGGCTACTTGTGACTGCTACAGGTCTGTTACTAACCAGTTTGGACTTTGCAGGTCAATGGGAGGAGGGCTTGTGGCAAAGGTTTATGAAGCATTCAGGACCTGCAGGAGTAAACATTACAAATATCCTTGAAATAATTGCTGGCTTTGAGAGAATGGGCTTTCCTAATTGCAAGGGGGCCATTGATGGGACTCATGCCCATAGTTTGCCTTTCACAAGGAACACAAGTATACTAACTGCAAAAGGTATTACGGTATCATTATGCTGGCCCTGGTCAGTCATGGAGGCAGATTAATGGATGTTTATATCACACACTGGCAAGCTGCATGAGGTCAGGGTTTTCTGGAAATTGGCACTTTAGCGTCATGGACAAGCTGGAACATTATTTTGACTGAGGGTATGTCTACACTGCACACTTATTTCGAAATAAGCTATTCCTTAAGAAATACTCCGAAATAGCTTATTTCAAAATATCACGTCTACACTACAGGGAACCCTCAAAATTAGTCCAAGGCAGGCTTCCCTAATGTGGACGTGCTACCTTGATTTAGAGCCCCAGGAGGCACTGGGGAGTAATTAGTTTGAATGGCCCTGGGGAGGAGCTATTTCGAAATAGTAGCAGTGGAGCATCCACACCACAGCTACTTCAAAATAGCTATTTCAGAATAGGCGTTATTCCTTGTGGAATGAGGTTTACAGCAGTTGGAATAAGTCGTCCATTATTTCGAATTTATTTTGAAATAACGGAATTGCCATGTAGATGCTTGCATTGCTATTTCAAAATAATGTCAGTTATTTTGAAATAACTGTGCTGTGTAGATGCACCCTCGATGATTATTTCACTGATGGAGACCATTTTTTTATTTCATTTTTATTTCAGAAGATGGTGGAAGATATTGGGGGTGAGGCTGTTCTAGATTTGATTTTAACAAATAGGGAAGAACTTGTTGAGAACTGGAAAGTGGAAGCATGAAAGTCTTAGGTAAAAAAAGATCTTGAAATGACAGAGTTCATGATTCTAAGGAATGGTCGGAGAGAGAACAGCAAAATAAAGACAATGGATTTTAAGAAGGCAGACTTTAACAAACTCAGAGAATTGGTAGGTAAGGTCTCATGGGAAGCAATTCCCATGAGAAGGGAAAAGGAATTTAAGACAGTTGGCAGATTTTCAAAGTGACAATACTAAGGGTGCAACAGCAAATTATTCCACTACACAGGAAAGATAAGAGTGATGGCAAGGGACCACCTTGGCTTAACCAGAAGATCTTGTATCATCTGAAAATTAGAAAGGAGTCGTCTAACTTTTAATAGGGACAGTGTGTTCCTATACAATGTTTTGGCAACTGTTTTAGGAATGGACAGATTATGGAGCACTGGTTGAATATGCTTTCACTAAGGCACTCAGTTTAAGAAGTAGGCTATTGTATTTTCCCCAGCTTCACTTTCTGGATGGCTTTTAAGATGTTGCTCCAGTAGATGAAGTGATCCGTAAGTGGTTTGCTGAATTTTAGTAAAGTCTGGAAAAGATGAAGTGTGTGTGGAAGCTTGTTTTTTTTTATGACAGTTTCTAATGCTGAGAGCTCCTCCCCGATTTTCTTCTGTTTGTTGAATAGAATGCTGATAAAATGGTTCCTGAGTTTCTTTGCGAGGGTGTGGCATAATCTCTGGCTGTAGTCTGTGGGATATGTAGATTTCAGTGGGTTTTTCACCTCAGTCCCTTACGTATGATGTTCCTCTGTTTGCACTTGGAAAGGAAGATGGTATCTGTTTGGATCAGTGTGAGTTTCTTTGTGTAGTTGATGGATTTCACTCCATATGGCTGAATACAGTGCCTTGCGTGTTCAAAAGCTTCAGAGGGGTAGCCGAGTTCGTCTATAACAGGAAAAACTTAAAAAACAACAAATTTTAGTAGCACCTTAAAGACTAACAAAACATGTAGATGGTATCATGAGCTTTCGTGAGCAAACCCACTTCTTCAGATGTGACGAGTATTAGAAGTCCAGATCCAAGAATAAATAAGGAAGGAGAGAGGGGGGAGAAGGGAAAAAAGAAGGGAAAAAAGAGAGACAGTGAGTAGATAATTCAAATAGTTATATAAGAGGCTGATAAGAACAATTAGCACCTCCATTGGTTGGTTGGTTAAGTCATTAAGATGTGGAAGGTAGCATGCAAGCCAGCCGATATCCTGGTTCATACCATTTGCATAAGAATTAAACTTGTGAATGAAATTAAGTTCCAACCCTTCTCTGTGTATTTGGCTTTTGGAATTGGCCTGAAACAAAACTGTGACTTGGAGGTCCATTAATGAGTGTGCAGGCAGATTAAAGTGTTCTCCAGCAGGTTTCTGTGTATTGCCTTTTTGGATAACTGATTTGTGTCCATTAATTCTTTCCCATAGAGAATGTCCAGTTTGGCCAATATACATTGCAGTGGGGCATTGCTGGCATTTGATGGCATAGATCACATTAGTGGATGTGCAGTTAAATGAGCCTCTGATCTGGTGGCTGATATGGTTGGTTCCAGTGATGAAATTGCTGGTGTAGATGTGTGGGCAGAGTTGGAACCAGGGCTGATTGCAGGGGTGGGTTCCTGGATGACTATGATGGAGGTGAGTTGTTCTTCAAGGGTCTCCTTCCCATGGGTCCATATGATGAAGATGTCATCAGTGTAGCATAAATAGAGTAAGTGTGTTAGAGGGCAAGATCTGAGGAAATGTTCAAGGTCAGCGTAAGAGTCCTTGCTCAGTCCTAAGCCCCTGCCCAGTGCTCGGGCCTGTACTTCCTAGCCCGGCAGCCCCTTTAAGACCAGGGGTTTGAAGGCAGGCCAGCAAACAAACAGCTCTCAAAATCAAATGGTGGCCTTGGCCCTGGTTCAGGGCAGGGCAGGCAACCAAACAGTTCCCCAAAGTCAAAATGGTGGCCTAAGGCCCTGGTTCAGGGCGGGCAGGCAAACAAACAGTTCCCAAAGGCAAATAAATGCAAATAGCTACTTTCGCACTGATGAGCATGAATACAAAGATTAAGGCAAAATTGCACAACACACAGGCACCATTTAAGTCAGTTCTGCTGATATTAATAAAATGCAGTATTTACCCGATTTCCACCCATATGACAGCACTTTTAATGTGCAATGACAGTCCAGGAATTTAACTACTAAAATGCGTATCAATAGAAGACCATTATATTGACTACTTTTTTATTTTGGCTCCCACTCATGGGCTTAGGGTTGCCAGGTGTCCGGTTTTGAACCATACAGTCCGGTATTTGAGGGGTCTGTCCGGGAAAAAAAATTAAGAAAATACCGGACACATAAAATGTCCAGTATTTTCTAATTAGGTAAGTTTTATTATTATTAAGAGTATCAGTACGTAGTTGCGAACTGCCTGGCTGGTAGACACGCTTACGCTGCATGAGCATGTCTACCAGCCAGGCAGTATGCAAAAACGCGGGGGGGGGGGGGGGGAGGCTGGGGTACGATAGAATCCCTGGGGCTGGACTCACTCGTGCTTCACCAGGACTGTGCGCGGAACGGGCAGCGCCCCGGGATCTGCGTGTGCCCGGGTCAGTCTCGCTCCCTGCCAGACGATTCTTTCCCCCCATTCCCCTCCTCCCCGGCGAGCCCCACTTGGGCTTCCCATTGGCTGGTCCCGTCCCCCCCAATCTCCCCCAGCCATCCCCACTGTCCCCAACCAGCCCTGCTTCCCGCCGGCTGGTTCTTCCCCGCTCCTCCTCCAGATCTCCCCCAGACAGCTCCGCTCCCCCCCGACCCCCTTCCAGCCAGACCTGCTTCCTGCTGGCTGGTTCCCCCCGCCCCCAATCTCCCCTGGCCAGCCCCACTGCCCCCAATCCCCTCCCCCCCCCGTCCACCCACAGCCCTGTTTCCTGCGAGCCAGTTTCCCACACACACACACACACATCCTCCCGGCCAGCCCTGCTCCCCTTCCGGCCGGTGTCCCCCCTGGACTGTCATTGCTCATTAAAAGTGCTGTCATATGGGTGGAAATTGGGTCATATGGGTGGCCGGTGTCCCCCCGCCCATCTGAGATCAAGTGTGTCCAGTATTTTTTTTAAGTCACCTGGTAACCTTATGCGAGCCATGTGTTGAGCCCCATGTAAATCCAAACCACACTGCAGGCCAGAGACAAATGGGCTGTGGGCCGTGTGTTGAGTAGCCCTGATGTACAGCACGGCAAGTGAGCCTGTCCACACTCATTTTCTTTCTGCAACTTTTGACCTAGCAAGTGTACCCCTGTTTACCCACTGCAGTACTGTTTAGCCTTATTGCACAGAAACAACCTCTTGCTGAGATCTTGAAAAGAATTAATGGAGCCAGTTATAATAAAATACTAGGGGAGTGTGCCCTCTGCTTGCTACTCTTGTCTATCCCCCTCTCTCTGGCAGCTTTCACTTTGCTGAGAGAGCCTGTTGACACTGATGACGTTATTCTGTCACACAGCAGGAACATTCTGTTGTCCGTCAGGAAAAACTTTACTGTATATAGAGAAAGATGACAGGATTTAGGTTTGGGTTTGGGTTTGTTTGTTGTGAGCTTTTTTTTTTCTAAATTGACCTATTTTTATATGACTTGATTCCATATAACCTGTGTTTTTTAAATATCTATTTTTAGCTGACATGAGTTTGTTCAATAAGTAGCCACATTTTTTTTCTTTTGGTTCTCTGGCATCAGTAATCTGTGTGTCTTGTTACAGCCAACACTATGGGCATGTGTCAAATTCTACTCAGTCTTCTGCACATCCGCTATATTTCCCTGTAATACTAAAAATATGTTTGATATTTTCTTCTGAGAATCTTTTCAGCAGTTTGAAATTCCCCAAAGCTATCAGTGGATTCTGGTTTGATGTTTTCTATTTTCCCTAATTCAGAGACTGTGTTCAATTTATCTTCTGATTGGCCAAAATTTTTAAAAAATGAGATCCTAAATATAGTGATCTCAGTAACTGACCTGGATTTCAGAGGTCCCTCCCATCCAGCACCTCCCATTGAACAGAACTATTTAGGCACCTTCTTATCTGAGTTCCGAAATCACTGCAAGCAGCTGTGTGCTTACAGCATGTTTACACCTACCTATCTACATTGTAAAGTAAAGCTGAATTTTATGTTTAAAGGTTTTGCCGTCCCACTTTCTATTCATTTTTTACTTACTGTATGTGGTTTCTTATAGTGTTTTCATTTTTATTATATAATTTGTTTTTGGTTTTTTGGTGCGCTTGGTGGCAGAGAGTCTATGAAGGGAGCTTTATCATTTCAGTTATATGGGCAAGAAAATGCAGGAAATTAATTAGATATTTCATAGTCTGTGCACATAAATACATGGTATTCATCACATTACTGAAATGTTAATACTTTGGTAATTTAACAAGCCATCCTTGTAATTTTACAACAGCAACAGATTGACAAATATAGTAACTTCAATTTCTTGAAAGATTAAATTTCTTGATCTGATTAAAAAGCACTGTAACTAAATTTACATTACAATGCAATTTGTATAAAATGTTCTCAGTACAGCTATAAAGTGATTAGTTTTCCAGACAAATAATTTGTAGTTGAAAATAATGAGAACAGATCCTTTCATGAGTGAACTGTGTTGCTGTTTGCTACCAATGGAAAGATTAGGAGAAATTACAGATTGACATGCAATATGACTGTGTGACAACAAAGAACACAAGAGAACTTCAAAGACAAAAAACTGTGCTCCATCCCTAGGAACCAGTTATCCCTACAAAAAGGATAAGAATATTTTTGATTCACTTACTTGTATGTTGTGAGTATATATTTCCTGTAATGACACTAGGACGGTATCAGAACATCCTACTTGGTATTCACCAGTCTTTGTCACTATCACCAGAACCTCTTTGATTATATCATCCCTAAACTCACTGACATTTGATTATTCTGTGTGCCATTTGACACAGAGAGAAATAATTCAATCTAGTATACAAACAGGCCTCTTTTGGAAATTGTAGCTATTAGTGCTATAAAATGGCTAAAAGTTAGGAACTGAAGTCATTGAAAAGATTGATGTGAATAAAATTGCATTGTCATTGCCAGCTAAAGTAAAATAAATCTGCTCCCCCATTGCTGTATTTTTATTTTATTTTAACTATTAGTAAATGCAAATTCTTATTCCAAATATCCTTTAATTGAACATGTATGGCATAAAAGCACAGAAAAATCATTATAGCAAACTAGTAGATGAATCTTCTACGTGCAGCTGCATACAGATGTTTTGTTCTGGTTTGTAATGTTGCTGTGCATTGTTAAAGAGATGCCATGGTTGACTCGGTGGTGGCTGCATTTTAGTATAGTCGTGGTAAATATTCTTTATAAAAGATGAGGCTGCTGCCAGGGTCTTTGTTAGAACCACTTCTCTTGAGAATGTGTTCCTCTTAATTATAAAATAGCCAGGGTCTGTGGCATGAGATGCTGTATGCGAGCAGAGTTGATAGAGATCATGTGAAATCTTTTAAGTTTTTTCTGTTATGTACAACTTATTTAGTTATTTGTATATCTTGTGGAGTTGGTGCTGTTTTCCCCTTTTCTTCACATTAATTGGCATTTTGGTTAGTTTTCAAGGGCACCTAGAGGAAGAAGCTCTTGTGGTCTTTAAAATCTAAATAAAAATATAGCAACAGAAATATGAAGCTTTTCATCTAAAGATCTTAAAATGTTTTACAAAGGAAATAAACATGAAAACCTCATTTTCCAAACCAAGGAACAAAGCCCCAGTTCATGCAGCAAACCTGGGGCAGAGCT
Organism: Pelochelys cantorii; assembly: GCA_032595735.1. Classification (NCBI taxonomy): domain Eukaryota; kingdom Metazoa; phylum Chordata; order Testudines; family Trionychidae; genus Pelochelys; species Pelochelys cantorii. The sequence goes on from CM064330.1 coordinate 40,645,971, forward strand.
AGAAATAGAGTCCATGTCTCCTGAGCTATAAGCCTATACCCTAGCCACTGTGCCAAGTACTGTATGTTGTTTTTAAAGCAGTTTGTGATCCCTTGGCAGGTAAATGTAACCTAGGATACCTATCTGAAAACTGAATTATTTTCAATGTGCAAAGATTATGAACTGATGTCTGAAGTTTGAGTGCTTAGTAACAGAAATCTGAATAACCAATTTTGCAACTGTTTACTTCCTGAACACCTGAATATCGGCTAATCAAAGATTTCTAGTGGGAATATTCAGTTATGCATCTTCTCAGCATTTAGTTGCTTGTTTACTTCTATAGTGCTCACTACATGGGGATAATTTCTGAAGTTAAATAATCCTAAACAGGAAACATTGTAATTGCTGTTTAAAAGATACTAATCTTGATTATCATGCTTAAATAATGATTTCAGCTAGTCTGCTTTTAAGTAACTCAAATAATACACATTTCAGTAATTATAAAAGATTTATTTGATATTTTGTTAATGAAAATATAACTCATACACTAAAAGTATGACATCTCTAATCACATCTACATGTTATTTGTAAGAAAATAAACAATGTAACTGTTTTGACATTTATTTCTTGAAGCTTTGCAAATTATCTATATTATTTCACTGTATAGATCATGTAAATAATCCACCATTGTTTGTGAAAGGAAAACAAATTATTCCTTTTGGAATAGTTCCTCTGAGTTGACAGTTATCAAACAAATTTTATTTTATTTTAAAATGTTAAGGCCGAAAGTGTGTTTCAGATCCATATTACATACAGATGTTGCACTGATTCTAAGTAAAGGTGTGATCTTAAACTCATGCAATACGTCTAATGTCAGTTCCAAGCAAATTAGTTGAAACTATAGTAAAGAATAAAATTGTCAGACACACAGATTAACATAATTTGTTGGGGGAAAGTCAACATGATTTCTGTAAAGGGAAATCATGCTTTACTAATCTACTAGAGTTCTTTGAGGGTGTCAACAAACATGCGGACAAGGGGGATCCAGTGGATATAGTGTACTTAGATTTCCAGAAAGCCTCTGAGAAGGTCCCTCACCAAAGGCTCTTAAGTAAAGTAAGTTGTCATGGAATAAGAGGGAAGGTCCTTTCATGGATTGAGAACTGGTTAAAAGACAGGAAACAAAGAGTAGGAATAAATGGTAAATTTTCCAAGTGAAGAGAGGTAACTAGTCCCCCAAGGGTCTGTCCTGGGATCCATCCTATTCAACTTACTTATAAATAATCTAGAGGCTGGGAGTGGTTGCTTATAAATGATCTAGAAGCTGGGAGGGGTTGTAACTGAGTTGGAGGATAGAGTCATAATTCAGAATTATCTGGACAAACTGGAGAAATGGTCTGAGGTAAATAGGATGAAGTTTAATATGGCAAATGCAAAGTACTCCACTTAGGAAGGAACAATCCATTTCACACATACAGAATGGAAAGTGACTGTCTAGGAAGGAGTACTGCAGAAAGGGATCTAGGGGTCATAGTGGACCACAAGCTAAATATGAGACAGCAGTGTGACGCTGTTGCAAAAAAAGCAAACATGATTCTGGGCTTAATTAACAGGAGTGTTGTGAACAAGACACGAGAATTTTTTCTTCCGCTCTACTTTGCACTGATTAGGCCTCAATTGGAGTATTGCATCCGTTCTTGACATCACATTTCAAGAAAGATGTGGAGAAATTGGAGAAGGTCCAGAAAAGAGCAACAAGAATGATTAAAGGTCTAGCGAACATGACCTATGAAGGAAGGCTGACTGAATTTGGGCTTGTTTAGTTTGGAAAGGAGAAGATTGAGAGGGGACACAATAGCAGTTTTCAGGTATCTAAAAGGATGTCACAAGTCGGAGCTGACTGGGCAGGGCTGATTAATCACCTGTGAAGCTGGGTTCCTGCACAGCTTAGAGTGAACACTGGCAATACAGTATTTTTTGCATTTTTTTTAAATAACTATATTACCCTGTTTTACATTTTTAAGTAAACTGTGCTAATGTTTATAAGGATTTTGATACAATTATCATTAAACCCTTGTGTTGGTCAGTACACTACACCAAGGTTAAATGTAGTATTTGTTCCCTGTTTTGTTTTGTTTTTTTCTCAGTCCAGCAGACAAGTGTAAAATAGCAGATGTTAACTTGCATTTCCCATTTCCTTGCCCTGTCACTCAATACAAGTCTTAAAATCATCTGAATTTGGCTGGAATTGCCTATTTAATTTTTGAGCAGCTTTTCAAGAAAGCTCACAGGAGAAAATTTTGTGATATTAAATTATAAAAGGGCAGAAAGGATTGAAATCATTAGGGCTCATTATTCAATCCCTTAGAGGATTTTGCAAGAAGGCTTTCAATAAAGGAAAGCTTTGCCATCCTAAACCCCAAAGGCATGGTATTGTGCTAATAATAAGCCAAAAATATATTACATCGTAGTTAAGGTAAGTGACAAAATGTCTGTGTGTCATAATATTTAACCAGTTATCAAAGATAGCTTGTTCTTTCAATGTGAGGGAAAAGATGTACAAAGTTGCTCCATATGCTATAAAATCATACGAGTGTGCAGTCAATTCCTATGTTATTACTAAAAATTCAGTGGCTTACTTTTTATTTCCTGTTATTATATTATTCTTTGTACGGTATTTTTTTAAAAATGCAAATTCTAATCTGAATAAGAACTGTGTACATTTTTAATAAAATACAAGTTTGGGGAGCAAACTACAGATTGATTTCCTAGAATATTCCAGAAGTAGAGGTTAAAATACATCAGACCTTATCATTCTATCACTTATGGCCTCTGATTTCTATGAAGTTACTTCTCTTTTGCCCCAGTGAAATCCAGGCTCAGATGCTTTAAAATGTATGGTCAGATCCCTTGGAACTGGCTGCTTGGTAACTGGACTCATTCACAGAGGATTCTGTGATCTTAAGCACAACAGCCCTCCAAGAAGTGTTCTGCAAGTGGAGTCAACCTGACATTGACCTCTTCACAACCTGATCCAACCAGAAATGCCACCGGTTTTGCTCCAGGGCAGACCTGGAGAAAGGATCCCTAGATGACACATTTCTCCTGAAATGGGAAGCCCCACTCCTATACACATTCCCACTTCTACCCTGATCCATTGGGTGATCATGAAGATCTGACAGGACCAAGCACAGGTCATGCTTGTACCGCCAATCTGATTCCTAACAACAACTTAGGACACTCCCAAGGTAATCTAAATTGAACCACTAAAGGGATGCGCTGGGAAGAGAACTTCAGCAGTGCCCCTTTTTCTTGACTATATCCCTTTGCTAGGAGGATGGTGCAATAGGCAATGGTATGTGTAGTGTAGAGTAGAGCCAGCTTTGGGCCACTGGAGAAAGGACCACTAGAAGTGGCCTTTACATCTGTTTTGCACCATCAGAGCATTGGAAAAAAGTGTTCTGGGCTTTTCTCTTTGTATTTCACTTTTACAACCAGTTTAGTATATTTCAGAAACACTGTAAAGAACAAAATAAGCTCCACAAGAAATGTTTCATTTCCACAAGAAATGTTGGAAAACTGTGTGTCTGAATCTTTAGTGCCAATAAAATGTGGATGAATAATTATAGTTTAACCTTTACTTGTAGTGACTATGGTCAAGAATGCATGTTCATTAGCTGTAGTCATATAATATTTAATTAATTTGGGTTGAAATTTATCCTCTTTCTCACACACACAGCTTTCTAGAAAAAAACTGTCATCAGGCTTTCAAGTACCGCACACTCCTTGCAGGGCAGGGGCAGGGTGGAGGAAACATTTGCGCTTCCCCCTGCTCCCAGGCCTTAATTGGCCGGGGAGCAGAGGTGTGTCAGGGCCTGCATGGGCTGGATCAAACTGCTTGGTTGGCTGGATCCGGCCCACGGAGGCTCTTTTGCCCACCTCAGCCTTATGGGCTAGGGAGCACACCTACACTCCCGCACAGTACAGGACAAATGGTCCTACCAAGAAACCAAACTCCACATCAACCTCCTAGAGTTAAGAACAGTACACTGTGCATGCCATCATTTTCTCCCGAGCATCAAGAACAAGGCTATTTGCATCCTAACAGACAATATATCATGCATGTATTACATCAGCTGTCAGGAAGGAGCACAGTCCAACTCCCACTGTACTGAGGCGATCAAACTTTGGAACTGGTGCATTTGGCACTACAGTAACCTACCTACCAAAAGCTCTCAATATTACAGCAGACAATCTCAGCCATCTAGTCTCAAACCAACAAAAGTTGGAACTGGACACAACAGCCCTCCAAGAAGTGTTCTGCAAGTGGAGTCAACCTGACATTGACCTTTTCATGACCCAATCCAACCACAAATGCCACCGGTTTTGCTCCATGGCAGGCCTGCAGAAGGGATCCCTAGGTGACGCATTTCTCCTGAAATGGGAAGCCCCACTCCTGTACACATTCCCATCACTACCCTGATCCATCAGATGATCATGAAGATCCAACAGGACCAAGCACAGGTCATACTTGTAGTACCATCATGGTCCAGGCAGACCTGGTTCCTCCAACGTCTGATGATTTCCGCTCCCCGTGCATTCCCATGACATTGCAACCTCCTATCCCAGCATCACAGCTACATTCTCCATCCGGACCTGGTAACACTTTACCTCAAGGCCCGGCTCCATCGTGCCGAAACTTCCTGCTCTGACAGGGTAAAACAAATACTAATTAACAGTTGACAAGCCTTTACCAGAAAGGCCTATACTTATAAGTGGAAGAGGTTCTCCACCTGGGTACAAAGAAACACAACATCCCACCCTCCACCATACCCTACCAATGATACTGGACTATCTCCTCAAACTACAAGAGGCAGGTCTCTCTCAGCTCAAAAGTCCACACAGCAGCAATTGCAGCATTTCATGAACCACTGGATGGGTTCTCCCTTTTTTTGCACCCCATGACCAAACACTTCTTGGCAGGCTTACAAAACATATTTCCCATAGTAAAGCCATCCACTCCCTTGTGGAACCTAAACCACGTCCTTAAGAGCCTCACAAAGCCTCTTTTTGAACCACTTGCGACATGCTCATGGCTACATCTGTCTATGAAAGTAGCCTTCTTTGTTGCAATCATCTCCAGCAGACAGGTTGTCAATTTAGCAACTTTGATGGCAGACCCTCCTTACACATTTTTCAGCAAGAACAAGGTCACACTCAGACCCCACCCTAAATTCCTCCTGAAAGTCCCCACATCCTTCCATATTAATGAACCAATCCACTTACCTGCATGCTTTTCAAAGCCACACAACGACGCAATCCAAGCAGCACAACATACCCTCGATGTCTGACTTGCTACCTTGCTCACTTGATCACTTGCTACCTTGACAGGATCAAGTCCTGGAGGAAGTCCACAAGACTCTTCACCTCCTTTGCAGAACGATTGATAGGACAAGCTGTTTCCTCATAACGAGTATTGAAATGGATATCCTCTTGCATCCATACTTGCTATGCCATCCATAACAAGAAACCACTACCTTTTGTTATGGCTCACTCCACCAGAGTGAGGGGCATCAATCATAGCCTTCCTTAATAATGTCCGATTCGGGGACATCTGCAGAGCAGCAACCTGGTCCTCAGAACACACATTCACCAGACACTATGCTTTGACATCTGGTCTAATCCCAACTATATCGCTGTCCACTCCACTGTCTCCAGGACATGGCTCCAAAATTCACTTCCAAGAGACAGACACTGCTCTTTAAATACCTAAAGCGGAGCACCCAGCAGGACAGCACTCAAAGAAAAAGAGAGAGTTACTCATCTTGTACAGTAATGAGGGTTCTTCGAGATGGGTGTCCCTGTGGGTGCTTCACTGCCCTCCCTCCTCCCCTACTTTGAAGCCTCTTTGGGGCTATATCCAAGGTAATGAAGGAACAGAGGCACCGTGCCGCACACATAAGCAATGGACACTAATGGCATGAGGGGACACTATTGCACATGCGTGGCATGGCAGGACACTGTTAGAAAAGATTTCTGATCACTGGTGTGTGTACACCCCAGCACCTCAAGTGGAATAACTCTCTCTTCTTTAGCTCTGTAAGGGTATGTCTGTACTATCTAATTTAGAGATGCAACTTTAGCTACGTTAATTGTGTAGCTGAAGTCGAAGTCACTTAACTCAACTTTTGGCGCTGTCTACACTGCAGGAAGTCAAAGGAAGAACACTCTTCATTCGACTTCCCTTACTCCTCGTGAAAGCAAGGTTACCAGCATCAATCAGAGTGCCCATCTCACTTAGAATTAGCTGTCTTAACTGGACCGCTAATTCGAACCCTGGAAGATCAACAGTGGCAGCTTCGATCTTCCTCTGTAGTGTAGATGTACCCTAAGGTTGCTGAGTTCTTCTGTTTGTCACTTTGTGTTTTCAAGTATTAGAACCCTACAGGGAGTTGCTGACTTATTTCTTGCTTGTGCTTGGTAATCTATCCTCTCTTATAGCAAGACTGCAGTTATCTGAACAGAGATAACTGGGATCTAGAATAGAGAAATCTTAAGAACAGCAAAGTTTGGACTGAAGACTAAAATTTATGCTTATGTTGTTACTTACAAATCTAAAGCCCAGCAAAAGGGATAAATTTGGACTGGAGAGATGTATATTTGTATAGATTCTGCTCAGAACAAGATGAGTACTCTGTCTACCTTCTTTCTCAGTCTGCTGTGTGGAGACCTGCTATAATGATAAGAGGAATTGGTATTTTGAATAAAAATTATCTTTGTATGCTATTGTCTACAGAAGAGAAGAGTGAGGGGGAATTGATAGCAGCCTGTAACTCTCTGAAGAGGGGTTCCAAAGAGGATGGAGAGAGGCTGTTCTCAGTAGTGACAGATGGCAGAACGAGGTGCAATAGTCTCACGTTGCAGTGGGGGAAGTCTAGGTTGGATATTGGGAAAAATTATTTCACTAGGACGGTGGTGAAGCACTGGAATGGGCCACCTAGGGAGGTGGTGGAATCTCCATCCCTAGAGGTGTTTAAGTCCTGGCTTGACAAAGCCCTGGATGGGATGATTTAGTTGGGGTTGGTCCTGCTTTGGGCAGGGGGTTGGACTCGATGACCTTCTGAGCGTACTTACAACCCTATGATTCTATGATTTTATGAGCTGAGTTTATTCCATGCATGGAACATAAATTACAGTTGATATTATGGTGGATGACAATAAAATCAGATGTATTATTTAGAATACAGTGATTATATATATACAGAGCTGCCAAAATGTGGCAAAATTGTTCTAGACATCATTTCGTAACTATTTTGTTATATTTTCTTGACAAAATTATGTATGCACATAGAGATCCATCACAGAGAATATCAGAATAAATGCAAACACTCAGCTATTTGTTCAATGCAGCAAGTCTACTAACAGACTTGTTGATTCCAAGACCAGAAGGTACCACTGTGATCATGTAATCTATTCTCAGATATAACTCAGGCCATAGAACTTTCCAAAAATGATTCTTAGACGATATCTTTTTGAAAAACATCCTGTGCCATGAGCTTATGATTAATGGCCGGCTATTTTCATAAATACAGAATTTGTATTTACATACAAATAGATTGTTCGTTTTATAGTTCTTTATATAAGTGAAATGAATAGAAAAGAGCCTTTTTATCATGTAGCAGTACTTTTATTAGAAGAGGAAAATACATATTTTAGACAGAAAGATAGTGATTGGTCAGATGTATCTACTAGACTGTAGACGTGTTTGCAGAGTGAATATTACTGGAATTCTATAATTTAATCTTCATATTTAAATACGTCTACAAATCCTACCCATATGTTTAGGACATATGTACCTCCCAGTACAGCATTACATCAATTTCTGAATGGAAAGTTATTTAAACCCATGGTGAGCGGTATGCTGTTTCATATTGTGGCTTCTGCAAAACAAAAAACAAAACCCTGTGTGTTCTCTTTTGAGTGAAATTCACTCCAGATTTTATGAACTATTTAAATGCTGTATCAAAGCCTTAAGTGAAATATAGGAGGATTCTATTCGGGGATTAATGTCACCTGTATAAAAAATTGATTGAGATGAAATTAAATTATTAGCATTAAGTATTTGTTTTACTCCTAGATTCAATGATACTGTCAACGAGGGTATGTCTAGACTACATGCCTCTGCCGACAGAGGCATGTAAAACAGGCTACCCGACATAGTCAGTGAAGCAGGGATTTAAATATCCCCGGCTTCATTAAAATAAAAATGGCCGCCGCGCTGTGCTGGCTCAGCTGATTGTCGGCACAGCGTGGCAGTCAAGACATGGATCGGTAGACAGAGGAAGCCTTTGTCGACCGCTCCTGTAAACGTTGTTCCACGAGGCATAAGGGAGCGATCGACAAAGGCTTCCCCTGTCGACCGATCTGCGTCTTCACTGCCGCACTGTGCCAACAATCAGCTGAGCCAGCACAGCGCGGTGGCCATTTTTATTTTAATGAAGCTGGGGATATTTAAATCACCGCTTCATTGACTATGTTGGGTAGCCTATTTTACATGCCTCTGTCAGCAGAGGCATGTAGTCTAGACATACCTTGAGTGGCCTCCTCTTGGGCACCTTCTGTAAGTGGCTCCTTACTGCCTATTAATCATAAGGTTATGACACAGGATGTTTTTTCCTCCTTTTGGTTCCTCAGTAAACTCATAAAAGGATTTTTGCAAGTCCAATAGCAGCAGCCCCCTTAGGTTCTGGTTTGTTAAAATAACTTCCAAATTTAAACACAAAATCTTCCCTCCTGCCTTAAGCTGGACACGGCCCCATACTCCCCTGGTGTCTCAGGGCTTTTTGCTTCAGCAGTCTATTCCCAGCCCTTCCTGGCTGAGGCAACTTTTACTGCAGTCTCGCCACAGCCTCCCTTCCCCTTCACCTACTTGCAGCTTCCTATTGTTCCTATAGTGGTATGACCTGATCCAGCCCCAGACTCCCCTGATGTTTCAGGACTTTTGTGTTTTAGCAGACTACTCCCAGCCCTTCCTAGCTGTAGTACCTCCTCTGGTCTTAGGATCTTCCCTGCAGGACCCTTTCTTACTGCAGTCTCTCCCTGTGTTTCAGAGCCTGAGCTCCAGCCCAAACAGGGTCATCTACACAGCTGTTTTCAGCACTGTAATGTGAGCCCTGCAAATCCAAGTGTGTAGACATGGGCTCTGCGACTCACTGCTGTAGTTATTTTCAGTGAAATGTTTCAGTTGCTAACATCAGAAATAGCTTTAATGGTCATCATAACTTATTTTAAGTTCAAAGTAATATTTATTAGTTTCAAAACCAATGTCAAAATGATCAGAGGCAAATAGAATGATAGATACTCCCTATTTTCTTGCTATATGAGTAGTAGGTATAAATGCTCACACATTCTAAATACTCAGAGAGACAAAGAATTTTATGGCCTTCTATATTAATCTTGATAATTTAATTTTTAATAGAATAATACAATTTTAATGTATTTATTCAGTGGAACTGTTGCCACTAGCTTCAGGAAGAGCTGTTTTCTGAAGTGTTTCCAACATGATAAATATAATTCTTCTAACAGCAATTTTCAGGTAAGTAATAATATCTTGAGTTGTCAGTTTAGATATGTACTATAACAGGCACCAACTCAGTTCATGGAAAGATCCAAAAGGATTAATCACGCAACATAACAAAGAGTGCTTAAATAACTTCATATCTAATGACTTGAGTTAAACTTAATGTCATCATAACGTCTTAAAAAACTAAAATACATATCTGTTTGTGGCAGGGGCTGCATCTTCATATGAGTACAGTCACAGCATCTATCACAATACAACCCCAATTCTGATTGAGAATTCTCAGCACTACTATAATGTAAGTGTATAAGCTATAGCCATTTTGGTCCCAGGATATTAGAGAGAGAGACAAGATTTGGAAATGACTCAGAGCTTATCTTCAGGTCTGGGAAATGTACTCAAGACTGTCATAACTAAATAAAAGTTGGAACAGATTGTTTCGCATTAGTAGTTAACACATATTTCAAAGGACCATTCAAGATGAAGTGGCCTCTTAGTAACTCTCTAGTCAGAGAGGAAAAGGGAAAAACAATGAACAACGCTCCCCAGACATGTTTGAAGATCCAGAAGTCCTACCCATGCCTATCTCAAAATATGTTGCACTCAGTACCTCAGTAACAACTGTGTGGGTGAAACAAGACAATCACTACACTCTCAACTAAACTCAGACAGAAAAATGATAAGACAGAATCACCATATCACCTGTAGCTGATCACTCTTCAAAGAGCAATCAGAACTGTACAGTATGTATGCTACACCCTCCTTTAAGAAGGAACTTCCACCTCCAGAGAAACCTACACAACACCTTCAAAAAATGAACTTACAAGTTTAAATTAATAACTTTCCAAGATACTAGATGGACAGAATAGAGAGACACTGGATTTTTATGGCTTTTTACAGCAATCCATACTCCGTTTAACAGGCCCCTTCTACAGGTTTTTTCCCCTATGATTGGAGGGATATTAATAGGCCACTTCATCTTGAATACTCCCTTGAAATATGTTAACTACTTATGCTAAACAATTCCACCTTGTATTTAGCTCAGAAGATTGTGGGTGGGTATATACTACAAACTTGCATAGGCCTACCTGCACCAATGCATTTGCACCATTGTAGTGCTTCTGGCGAAGATTCTCTAAGCCAACGGGAAATAGCTCTATTATTGGCTTCATAACTCTACCTCCGAAAGAGAGAGAAGCTGTCCCACCAGCATAGCACTGTCTATGTGGGTGGCTACGGTTAATATAACTACAGTATGTTGCTGAGGAGTGTGTATTTCACACACACACACACACACACACACACCCCTGAGCAACATAGTTATAGAGTGCAGTATGGACCTGGCCTGTCATTCTCACCAGTGGAAGCTGGCCTCATCCACCTTGTGACTGTATAATATAAATATGAAACAATTAAATTATGTGAATGATTTAAAAATACAGTAAGCCTAATGCCAGATGTACATAAAGGAACGCAAGGAATAGGTAACTATGTCCTGGGTCAAACCATAATAATGGGTGTACATTTAAATTTTCTTGAAGTAATCCACTCATGTCTTCAGATATTATTTTCACTGAAATAGATTATGTTAATGATAGACTCACTTAACTGATACTTTAAATAGTACATGGCAGTAACAGATCATTGGGGTTATCACATTTCCTTCAGCTCTAATGAAGCTTTAAATTAAAAAATTTGAAATGTTTTTCCCAAATGGTTATAATTAATTATTTTGATAGGAAAGGTTAGAACTTCACTGAGAATGTAAAAAGTACACTGTTCCCTAAGCAATCAGAAAATAGACCTGCATGTACTTCACACTAAAAAAGCCATTTTGTATTTCACCTCCTTGCAATAGGTTAAGATAGCTCTTTGGGGAATAAAAGAGCTAGATTAAGGTACTGATTATAATTCAGCATAATGTACATCTGCTGCTACTGCCACATACAGGCTCTGTGACTGCACAGTATGTATGCTTCACCCTCCTTTAAGAAGGATCTTCCACCTCAAATTTAATCATATAATGCTGATCTTGGCCTTATGTATCTACACAAGCATGCTCGCATCAGGTCAATTATATTAAAACATATATGGCAACCTGGCTACATGCAGAAAGTACTGCCCAGTAGTGCATGAATGACAGCCGCCTGCAGCCCACTACTTGGCCCACACCCATATACAAATTACAGGCTTCTGAGCAATGATGTAGATTATCTGTTTGCTTCTGCTCCAAACCTTGCCTTACTGTGAGCCTTAGGATACGTCTACACTGCATGCTTATTTTGGAATAAGCTATTCTGGAATTTATTTTCCGGAATAGCTTATTTCAAAATAGCATGTCTACACACAATAAGTGCATCAAAATAGAGTTTAGCTATTTCAAAATAGAGCGTACACACTGATTGGATGCTAACTTGCATTTAAGGCCATCTGGAACCAGTTCAGGCAGGGCATCAGGTCAGCAGTCACTTCCTGGAGCTGCTGCCTAAGGCTATCTGAGATGCGTGCTTAACGGGACCTGTACAGACAGCCATTTCTCAGGTTCTTCTCTTGCTTGCCTACCTCTCTGAGGGACAGCAAAGCATTCCCACTGTGTGCTTTGGTTGCCCTGTGTTTGGACACCACAGCACTCCCAACTATGGAGCCGGAGCTGCCTCTGGACACATGATGGCCCCTGACTATCATGCTGCAGTTTATGCAGCAGTTTATGTAGGCTGCTCCCCTGGCCCTGCAGGAACATGACCCCCAGCTGTTTGAGGGGACCCTCAACTTCTTCCAGCTACATCCTACTCTGTAGTGCCGCGTCTGGCAGCTGGACACCAGTTCTAACTGGTGGGCCCAGTTTGTGATGGAACAGTGAGATGACCAGCACGGGACAATGAAGTTCAGCCAATGAAGCTATCTGGGGTGGTTTGGTGGAAGACAACGGTGGTCTGTGCAGAGAAATTTCACCTGCCCTCTGATCATAGCTTCTGAGGCATGGAAGTACAGCTCCTGCAAAAGGTAGGCACACCCGTGGAGCTCTCCACAGATCATTGCCACTCAGGGAATTCACACCATGAGGGGGGACAGCAAGTAAGATGACACATTTTGGGTTCATATGAATTTTAAGGGCCAGATGATGCATAGCCCCTTGAGCTTCTCTGCAACAGCTGGGCATGGTGGCAGTCCCTGCATGCAAAGAGATCAGGAATGGTGCAAGGCTAGCACCTTCAGCAGCACCAGCCTTCCGAAGGGGGTGGCATCTGGTCAGCTGTTTAGGGAAGTGTGTCTGACATTTTGTAACAGGTTCTTAAAAGGTCAAATGGGGCTGTCTTAGAGGCACAATCAAGCACTATCAAGTTAGTTGATATCCCAAAGGATTGACTATGATTATTCTAAAATGAAATGTGTATATTCCTAGACAAAATACTATATTAAGATACACTGAAGGTTGAGATTATGCATCTGTAAATTAATTTAAAAACATTACAGGGTATCCCAAAGGCAAACATTACACATAGTAGGCCTCAGAACATAAATTGAGAAGCATCATCAAATAGGAACATTTCTCCTGGGGCCCCCACAGGAACTGATTGATAGCCCTACTCTGTTTAATATTTTTATCAATGGAAAAATATCAAATCATCACTTGTAAAGTTTGCAAAGGATGATAAAATTGAGGGTGAGGTAAGTATGAAGAGGACAGCTTTCTGAAACAGAGTGATCTATATCAATTGGTAAATGAGTGCACGCAAGAAATATGTGTTTTGATGTAGCTAACATGTAACATCTAGAAACAACGAATGTAGGCCAAGTTTACAGTTTGGGGGACTTTATCCTGGGAAACAGATTGGGGATTGTAGCAGACAATTAACTGAACATGAGCTCCAAGTACAACACTGTAGCCAAAGAGCTAATCCAGTCCTTGGATACATAATCAAAGGAATCTCAAGTAGGAGTAGAGAGGACATTTTAACTCTGTATTTTGGGTGACCAGATCACAAGAATAAAATATTGGGACACAGAGGGGAGTGGAATGGATGGTGACTGGACCTCCCTTCAGGGAGGCTAACCCCACGGCACCATCCCTGACACGAGACCCCGCCTACCACAGCAGGAGTCCTGAGTCTCGCCTGCGTCCTGTGGCTGGAGTCCAACCCACCCCACTGCTAGAGAAATCCTGGGCTGGGCCTAGCCCTAGCCACACAAATTGGCCTGAGCAGCCCCAGCCACAGGCATATGGCTTTGGCTCCAGCCCCTGGTGGGCGGAGAGTGCTCAGAACTGGGGCAGTGGGTTGGGATGTGGGAGGGGGTTCAGGTTGCTGGCACAAGAAGGGAGTTTGGGTATGGGAGGGGGTTGGGACACAAGAGAGGGATCAGGGTGAAGGCTGGTGCATATCTCGGGCAGTTCCCCAAAAGCAGCAACATCTCCTTCTGGGTCCTGGGTGGAGGCACAGTTAGGCAATTCTGCACACTGCTGCTGCTTCCACCCATAGGCACCCCCTCCCCAGCTCCCACTCATTGTAGTTCCCAGGCCATGGGAGCTGCAGAGCAGGTGCTTATGGCCGGGGCAACATGCAGCGCCCTCTTGACTGTTCCTGTGCCTAAGAGCCAGAGGGAGATGTTGCTGTTTCCAGGGAACTGCATGGAGTCAGCAGGGATCCTGCCTTGTGCCAGCTGGATGCCTGGCAACCCTACAGTATTTTAACAAATGGCATCCCAATCATGCATTGGTTGGGATGTGGGACAGAGAGTTAAATATCAGGATAATGCTGATATTATCAGAACATCTGGTCACCCTATCTGTATTCAGCCCTGATGGAGCCACTTCTGGAATACTGGGTCCAGTTCAAGTGCCCATCATTGAAGAAAGATGCTGATACATTGGAAAGGGTTCAGAGAAGAGTCATGAGAATGATTAAAGGATTAGAAAAAGTGCCTTGTAGTGATAGACTCCAGAAGCTCAATCCTTCTAATTTAACAAAGAAAGATAAGGGTGACGTGATTAGTCTATAAATACCTACATGGGAATTAAATATTTACTAATGGCCTCTTCAGTCTGGCAGAGAAAGGTATAACAAATGCAAAGTACTCCACTTAGGAAGGAATATCAGTCTCACACATACAGAATGGGAAGTGACTGTTTAGGAAGGAGTACTGCAGAAAGGGATCTAGGGATCATTGTGGACCACAAGCTAAATATGAGTCAACAGTGTGTCACTGTTGCAAAAAAAGCAAACATGATTCTGGGATGCATTAACAGGAGTGTTGTGAACAAGACACGAAAAGTCATTCTTCCACTCTACTTTGCACTGATTAGGCCTCAGTTGGAGTATTCTGTCCAGTTCTGGGCATCACATTTCAAGAAAGACGTGGAGAAATTGGAGAAGGTCCAGAGAACAGCAACAAGAATGATTGAAGGTCTAGAGAACATGACCTATGAAGGAAGACTGAAAGAACTGGGTTTGTTTAATTTGGAAAGGAGAAAACTGAGAGGAGACATGATAGCGGTTTTCAGGTATCTAAAAGGGTGTCACAAGGAGGAGGGAGAAAAATTGTTTTCCTTGGCCTCTGAGGATAGGACAAGAAACAATGGGCTTAAACTGCAGCAAGGGAGGTTTAGGTTGGACATTAGAAAAAACTTTCTAACTGTCGGGGTGTTTAAACACTGGAATAAGTTGCCTAGGGAGGCTGTGAAATCTCCATCTTGGAGATATTTAAGAGCAGGTTAGATAAACATCTATTAGGGTTGTCTAGACCAGGCTACTCAACTCTGGAAGCCCTGGGGGCCACAATGAAACAGCAGGTGCCGAGGGCCGCAACTTAAGTGTGGTGGCATATACAGGCAAATATATATGCAAATAGCTTCTTTCACACAGATGGGCATGAATACAAAGCACTTCCTACAATGCCCCGGCGCTGCTGTCACCTCCTCCCTAGGGGCTAGAAATGCCAATAGCCTGTACCCATCTGTTCCAGCCAGCTCATCCGCTTGCATCTTTCAATGCTCACCCCGCTTCAGAGATGCCCCACCATTGTGGAATGTGTTCCCAGTGGAGGCCATGTTCAAAGGATTCCACCTGTGTTGAGCCCTGCATCACCCAAACTGCAACACTGGCTGCAGATAAACAGGCCATGGGCTGCATGCAGCCTGTGGGCCACGTGTTGAGTAGCCCTGGTTCTAGACGATACTGGGTCCTGCCATGAAGGCAGGGGACTGGACTCGATGACCTCTCAAGATCCCTTCTAGTTCTAGTGTTCTATGATTCTATAACATGATCCAATGGCTAGTACCTGAAGTTAGACAAATTCAGACTGGAAATAAGGTGTACACTTTTAACAGTGAGTAATTAATTACTGGACTAAAGGGTCTTGCTGCATTATCCATCACTATTTTAAAATCAAGATTAGATGATTTTCTAAAAAACATACTCTAGGAATTATTTTTGGGTGATTCTTTGGCCTGTGTTATACAGGAGGTCAGAACAGATTATCACAATAAGTCCTTTCTGCCCTTGGACTCTCTGAATATGAAATCAATGCTTTCTGTGCCTCAGCTCCACATGTGATAATGGGGGTGTAAGGGGATCTAGGATGTGCACCCCCTTTTTACCCGTTTCCCAGAGTTTTTCTTTCCCAGTGAAATTCACTGCGTAGGCAACAGTCTGCCAACACTGCCTTTAATAGGTACAACCACAATCCCAGATCCGTTTTCTCCACTGACCAACCGCGCCTGTCAGCTCTTCCCCTGCATACAGTCACATAGGGGCCAGGGGATAGGGGGACCTGGGCCCACCCTCACAACTGGGTCCTGACCCAGGGCCCTAAAGGGAGGGAAACGATCTCGTTCCCTCCCCTGTGGTCAACGGGGCACCCGCCCGTAACACGCTGACCCACGGTTTCCACGATACCCTGCCCTGGGTCACTTCCTACCCTCCACTTGTCCTCCTGGGGCCGTAAGGGTCGCGGGGGTTAGGTCTCTCCGCCTTCGGACCCCTCCCCGCTCGCCTCCTTGCCCCTCTTTCCCGGACTCCCCGGCCCTCCCTGCCCGGGTGCCGGCTGCCTTTTAAAGCTGGCGGCACACCGCCAGCTGATGCCACCGCTCCCCCTGATGTTCCGGCTCCACCCCCTTACGCGCGGTGCACCCGGCCCTCCCAGCGGGTCATGCCACATGACGTCATAGCCCAGCATCTCCACACCCACAGCAGCCACACCTCCCCCAGTTCTCCATCTGGGTTCCTGAGGCGCGTCCCCGCCTCCTCTCTCGCTGGGGGGCTGGGGTAGCCCTAGTGTGGAGCCCCGATGCTCCGTCACAGGGGGCAATAGTACTTCCTACTTATACACTAAACACACTAAAAGTCGTGAGGCATTCAGAAACTACAGTGATGGGGGGGTGTTAATTACCTCGATTAAAGAGTTATCTGAGCTTGTGCCTTGTCCCAATCTGTAGCCTGTGTACAACAATCATTAATAATTTAATAACGCAATTTTGTCAAATATTGCCCATTCACTATATTTCAGTGAATTTTAACTCAGTGAAAAGTTTGAAGTGTCTGAGTTTCATTATAGTATCATTCAGGAGAAAGAACAGATTGGCAGAGATGCTAAATTTCTTAAAAACCCAGTTTTCAATTCCTTTAATTCAGAAACTAACTAATGGGCTTTTTTTAAAAAATTCATTCTGCACCCTAAGAGTTAGTGCTGTAAGAGAATCTTATTTTTCATACAAAACAAAGAGGTTTGCATGGAAGATGGAACTCAACTTTAACTATGGAGCCATGACTGGCCTTTCCACAATTCCATTTCAGAACTGGCAGCACAGTGACTTCTCTGGGATGTCAGTTTATATATTTCTTGTGAGTGGAACAGATCTCTGAACAGAGGCCATCGTAAATATATGCACTGCATGTGAGGGTTTCGAGTACAGCATTTGTTAGAGCTCTGTAGAAAACTTGGTTTTTAGATAAAACAGGGTTAATTTTTAAGTAAGTAATTATCAGAGTGGACTTGTAAATGCCCGCACATGGTTTATATTGATTACTACTGTGTTTTAGTTGCTAAGCATTTTGTGAGTTTTTGTTTGAGTGTTTACCCAATTTATTTGTGTTGCCTTTTTTTCTTGCTTTAAGATATTAATAAAAAGTTTAGGCACATTGAATTGTTGGCTCAGAAATTGTGGACTGTGAAATATTTTATCACTTTACATGACCAGTTCCATTGCCTACACCTTCTTCTAAATATGAAAACAAGAAAATAAAGATAGAGTCTCTGCTTAAACAAAAATTATCTGTCGAAGAAGGTAATCTTTGAGTTGTTTTTCCCATGAGCAATTTATCCAGCACAAGTTGAAGCAGAAAAGCCTGAAAGGAGGACATGGCTCCTGGCAATACGGCGCTCCAGAGAGCTGCTTAAGCTACTTTGCTCTGCTTTGAAGTTTTTAACTTGTTTTTGGATTTTAGTGAGTGGCAGTATAGGGAGAAATTTAGAGTATAAGTAGCATAGAATGAATTATTAATTTATAATATAAATATGTGGGCCAGAGGCATTGGCCTCTCTATCTGATCTATAGGTTTTAAGCTTAAGTTTGCCAGAAGACTACAAAAAAGTACGTCTGCACTGAATATTCTTGTCAACCAACAGTGCCTGAAGATAAACAAACCCCAAAGGGCCTCTTGGCCTAATTTGGAAGAACTTCCACCTTATTAGTCAGTAAAGAATTTTTATTGGGATATTCCTAAATATTTTTAAGTTGTGCTTCTTTGAGTTTTTTAATCACCCCAAAAGTCACCAGTTTAACTATATGACTGATACTGACCTTAAATTATAATCAAAGCAGCAGTGTGTTTTAACTGTGATTATATCTATTAACTTGGAGAACGTGTAAAATAAAAGCTCCACTGGCTTCCCATTTTCTTTCACACTAGACTTAAGCTGCTTGTCTTACTTTTTCAAGGCCCTTTTCGTCATCAGTCCCCACCTTATCATCTCTCACTTGATATGCATCTCCATTTGGCTGATGATATCAGCCTGCATTGCCCATTTGTTACATTTTGAAACAAGAACTTTCATGTTTCTTCCAGGTTGCCCCATGCATTTTTCAAGTACACCCCAAAACATCCATAAAGCCCTGGTCTACACGAGGGTGTTGAAATAACCTCCCTTAGGTCTAATTTATAAGCGGAGTGTTCACACTACCAAGCCTGTTATTTCAAAATAATGGGCCACTTATTTTGAAATCTGAACTCCTGTTTTCCTCTGGGAATAACGCTAATTTGAAAATAGTTATTTTGAAATAGTGTTAGTGTGGACACACCAGTGCCGCTATTTTGAAATAACTACTTTCCAGAGTGATTCAAACTAATTACTCCCCAGTGCTTCCTGGGGTTCTAAGTCGAGTTACCATATCCACATTAATGGAGCCTGCTTCAGACTAATTTTGAAGCTTCCCCCTAGTGTGGACACGCTATTTCAGTTTTGTAAAATTGGGAGTTATTCAGCTGAATTTAGTTATTTCAAAATAATTTCCAAGTGTAAACATGCCCAAAGTGACCTTCAAATCCCTCCTCAAAACTTTTTTTTTTTTTGTGATGCCTACAGAAATGTGACAATGGTGGCCAGACTGCAGGTTGCCCATCACTGAGTTAGGCTGTTGGTATGGAAAGACTACTGTCCATCATATTGACCAATGTTGTCTTGTTGTTTGCTTATACCTTCCCCTCTCTCTTCCCCCCCTCCTCCCCCACATATCCATCAGTTTGTGGTCTCGTATTTAGGGCTTGTCCTCACAGCAGTTTTAGTATGTGGTAAGCTGAGGTGTAACTCAATAGTGCACACTAGACATTCCACAGTGCACTTAGACCTGTTGCTGTTTCAAACAACAGTAGGTCAAAGCACACAATGGAACCCTTAGTGTATGGTAGCAGAGTACACAGCCAGTTAATTCAAGCATTGGAGATTTACATCTCAGCTTTCTGTGCACTAAATCACTATGCAGACAAGCCCTTGGAATGTAAGCTTTTTAGGTCAGAGAGTGTCTTTTTGGTCTGTGTCGATACTCTGCCTAACACAATGGCATTCTGATCCCTGACTGGAGAACTTAGGAGCTGTGGTAATATAAATAAATATATAATTAAATAATCATTTGATCCTTTGATCCTTTCCTCATACTGCTTCAGCACAAAGCAGGAAACACCTATATCTGTTTTTCCTACCTCTCTACAATCTACGGTATACAATTCTGATAACATCTTAACAGATTAAAAGAATAACCTCCATTGTAACTCTTCAAATCACCATGGCTCAGCCCTGCATTGGGGATGATGTGGAGGTGCACTGCTAAAGCTGAGCTTCTGGAACTCTCGGGTACACAAGAGAACATGCACGCTGCTACACCCTTTTAATGTGTGCACGTTGCTGACCAGTTGCACTTCCTGGCATGTAGATGACGGAAACATGGCTCCATGAGTTTTTGATCCTTCCACATCTCTGCCTGGCCACTTTGAGACAGTGTTCACTCAAGGGTGAAATGCAGGAGCAGTCTGTGCCCTCCCTTGAATATGGGAATTATAGTTTTACCCACCTTTATGTTGGCCATGCAAACATGGGAGGAGGAACCCTATTCCGCTCTCCCTTCACTATGCAAATTGTAAGCTTATAAAAGAAATAAATTGTGATTACTTTTTACATCTGTATCTTTTATCTAGAAACTATCATCCCTTAAACATGATAACTGAATGATGGGGTGGATGATCATAGACAATTTCAGTATTCCAAAGGTGATATATAACAATTTCCTGAGACTGTGTCTACACTAGAGACCTCACAGCAGCTCAGTTGTGCTGCTGTAAGGCTTCCAGTGCAATCACTCTGTGCTGGTTGGAGAGAGCACTCCTGCCTGTATAATTAAATCACCCACCAATGAGCAGCGGTAGCTACGTCAGCAGGAGAACATGTCCTGCCAACATAGAACTGTCCACACCTATGGTTTTGTTGGTGAAACTTTTGTCAGTCAGAGGGGTAGTTTTTTTCACATCACTAAGAAAAGTTTTGCTGACAAAAGCACTAGTGTGGAAAAAGCCTAACAATTACCAGTTGTTCCGTGAGAGCGATAAAGTTGGGGAAGTAATACCTTTTATTGGTTCAGCTTCTCTTGGTGGAAAGTACAAATTTTTGAGATACGTAGAGCTCTTCTTCAGGCCTGCATAGTTTGAAAGCTTGTCTCTTCCAAACAGAAATTGGGCCAGTAAAAGATACAATCTCACATAACACAGTTACAACAACACAACAAGCAGTTACTTTCTGGAACTGGAATTTTGGAAAAGTGATCCAAAAACTGTTAGACGTATGGACAAATGCAAGAACGAGGGGTCACTAAATGAAATTAATAGACAACAAGTGTAAAACAAACAAAACAAAATATTTCTTCTCACAAAGCAAGGTCAGCCTGTGGAACTCTTTGCCAGAGAATGTTGTGAAGGCCAAGACTATAACAGGGTTCAAAAAAGAACCAGATACATTCATGGAGGATAGGTCCATCATAAGGATGTTAAATTGTGGTTATCTGGCTAATCATGTAGTCAATACAATTTGTATCAACTATATGATTAGTTGTTAAGGACTGCTGTGCAGAGCCACAGCGGGGGTAGCTCCAGGAGCTGGCTCGAGCTGGGACTGAGCTATGGAAGTGACCAAATAATCTGCAATGCAGCATCATGGCGTAAAGGTGCCCTAGCGGTAACATGTTCCTAACATTGTCACTCCTGTCTTTTACATTCATGTTATTCTGTAAGTATCTGTCATATCTGATCTGTATTGTAAACTCTTTAAAGCAGGCATAACCGTCTGATTTATACTTATAAAGCATTCAGCACAGAACTGATCCTTACAGGCGCATCTGGGCACTGCTGTATTACAAATAATACACTATAATATTAGTTCAACATATGACTTTGGTTAGGTGACCTTTTAAACAGCTACTCAGTTCTCATTCAAATTATGTTGCTCCAACATCTTTCTCTATGTTGGTAATTTTGTGCTTTTGACTTTGTATTTCCAGCTTGTGTGTGCTGTGTGGGTGGGTAGTTAGTTAAGTAGGTAGGTAGGGATTGAATATCTGTTAGAAAGGGCATATGAGGCTGTAAAAAAAGTCAACTTACTGTGCTAAATAAATTTACTCCTAAATAGGGTCTCACTGCACATTAGAGTTACTTCCAGCTTACTAATTGCAGTGGGCCCTGGGATTTCCCTACATGTGCGTATTATAAAGATTCCAAACCTTTCTGGGAAACTCCCATTACTCTGGGGTCTTCCAAGTCATTTTGCCTCCAGCTCGCTGAACTACTTAATTGACCTACACACCATTTCTAATTTGCAGGTAGTCAGACAATCTCTACCCTTCTCCCTCAATATCTTTTCTTTTCTTCCAAAACTCATCTCCCTTCCCTGGGACAGCAAAGGGTTGACTTTTTTCCCCCAGTTTTCTGGGCTTCATAGTAGATTGTGTTAATGGCTAGCTTGTGGCTTTCCTCACTTCCGCAATGCTGCTTAATTCCTGCTGAGCCAGTTCTGTCTTCTAGTAAATGCTACTTCATTGCTTCTCTTTTCCAGCTTGTCTTCTGAATTTGTCAAAGGAAAACCCTATAGTAAAGGCTCCTTAATTGTTAAATTTCCACAGTAGTTCAGAGATAAGGGAAATCCTAACTGAAAAGTCATAAACTTAATCATTACCAAAGGTCCCATTTCTGAGCAAGAATGAAAGGTTGTTTGAGGCTTGTACTTGGCATAAGAGCATAAGGCTTTAATGCTCATGCAATCTGTAGACCATATGGAAGGACCAGGTTGGTCCTCCTACAAGTAGATTAGCTCACAAAAATGCAGAGCAATTGGTGTTGGCAAAACCATGCACTTGCCAAAGTTTTTGAGTCATTAGCCTCACTGGAGCATGCCTTCTGCAAATTAAAATGGTCTTTTAAAGGCAGAAGAAATGCATGTTGTATTTTTGTGGTTTCAAATATTTGGGTAACCCTGGCAGATCTTTATTGCTATAAAATTACAGAGAAAATATTAAGATGTATAGGAGAAGTGGGAACCTGCAAATTGTTATATTTTTGTCCAGTTTGGTTCCGTTACTTTCTTTATTTTTTAGGCTCCCAGGTATGATGTCCGTGCTTGTTTCCCTCAATATGCTTGTTATAAGAGGCATTTCTGTTACTTTAGGATGCTTCATTTTCTTTTTAAAATAATTATATATTAACCATTGGAAATCATATCTTTATTTACTGATTTGTTAGCTTTAATAGAAGATTACCCTCCTCCCTACTTGACTGATCCACAAGTTTTAAATTGCGCTGAGAAGAGAATTTTTTTTTCTTTTTCTTGCAGACGCTGAATGATAACCTGGATACAGATCATGAGCATGAACAAGGAGGAGATAAAGAAAGCTATCTCTGTGCAGTGTGTTTGGATGTTTATTTCAATCCACATATGTGCTATCCATGCCACCACATCTTTTGTGAACCTTGCCTCAGGATGCTTGCCAAAGACAACCCAACCAACACTCCATGTCCACTGTGCCGTACTATAATTGCCAGAGTCTTTTTCCAAACAGGTATAAAAATGATTTTTTTTAAATATAAAGATACTCATAACTCTTCCTTTCCCTTTTGGTCTGAATAAATATGCAGCTAAAAATATAGCGAGAGCCTGTCCACAGTATACAGGTAGTTAAATTCTGTTGTCTTGTTTACGTAACAAATAATAATATACATTATGGTAAACCCAGAATAAAACTGTTCAGAGCAGAGTTTGGCCCAGTGACATACCTCATTAATGACGCCATAGTTAAGATTGCATTGAGATTTGTTTGCATTTGAAATATGATTAAAGTCCCTCTATTTCAGATTTTAGTGGTTTCATTTAGTTTCCAGTTTTGGTGCAATAACTCTTCCTGTGCATTCCTTCTTAAAAATGTATTAGCTATTGTAGAGGAGACATTTTAAAAATGTTTCCTGTTTTAAATTTACCCTGGTCATCTCTTGTTTCTTTAGCTCAGTGTAGCTTAACACCACCAAACTTTATACTTTTGTGCATTATCAGAATATGTCCCTAAAAGGCCACTTTTCAAATTTTATACTTAATCGCAAAAATAATCATTTCACTAGTCATCTTAAACTAATTTTGTCATAAAGTAAAACCTGACAAAATTGTCAAGGTTCACCATCTAATTCTGTTCTTAGACACAGATCCTGAAAGGTGCTTAACTTTCATTTTGCATAGAAATGCCTTTGGAGGATCTGGGCCTTAGACACAGGCCAGCCTACCTCCCAGATACCTGAACTCGGATCTTTTGACTCTAGACGAGACAGGATGGATAGTAGTTGTTCTTCAGGGGGAACAGGGAAGACAAAGGGAGATAGTACTATGTGAAATGAGTGAGGTCTTTGGGGGAAAGTGGGACAAAATTGTAAGTTTGGATATTTAAAAAAAGCACACTCAAACACTAGGTAAAATTCACTTGTGATACCATTTAAACCCTGCATAGAAGATGCACAGATCAGTGTGACCAGAGAGATCATACAGGCATGGATGTGTGTTTCTTGCATGGTGCAGAAAAGGTCTCTGCGCCAAACCACAGTGGTTTGTAGGGGGGAGTGTAATGGCAAAGGTTCAAGTTTTATGTAGAATCAGTACCTCCAACACCCTATGAACCTGGTGTATAAAGGCTGCAGTCACTCCACACTCAACACCCTTTGACTTTATTTCATCCACAGTACATAAGAGCTGTTAGATGGCACAAGAAGTTATCTGTGTGGAGAGAAGAAATTATTCCCCAAAGTATGCTGTAATAAAGTATTGAGGAGATAACCTGAATATATACTAAAGTGTATTTGCAAAAATATTAAAACTTTTTAAGGTACAATATATGTGTATGTTTTTAAATAAAACAATTTGCAACATTTTATTTTTGTAATTGTGACCTTATTCTAGTTTTTGATTTTCTATTTTAACTTCATGTGGCCAAGCTGTAAATACAACCTCAAGAGCAGGAAGGCACAACAAGCTTATGAGATGTCATTAGTAAGAATAAATTCATTGGATGCATTTTGTAGGCAGCGTAATTTATATACTTTTACAACATGATATCACTTACCTGCTATTTGAAAAGAGAAAACCTAGTTTGCCTTCTTATATTATAAAGCTCCTGTTATAGTTGCCAGTTCATTATACGTTGAGAGTTAAATCAATAAATAAATATTAATGTTACCATATCCATAAGGGAATTAATAAATCAATATATAGAGAGAAATGAGTGGTGCCAGACTAATCTGGAGGATACATATAGGCTCTCATGGGAAATTCCTTATGACTTTTAAAAGCTATGTTAAAAGTGATTGCTGCTATAAATCTATGCAGGCTACTGAAGAATATGTCATTCCTTATATTTTACACTAATTCTACTGACTGGAAACCTGATTTCTCCTATTAAGGTATTATGTATTCTGAAAAATGCTTTCTGCAAGTGTCTTTTAGCATAATCTCATTTTGTTTTTAAAAAGCCCTCTTCAGAAACAGCTATGAGGTGCTCAGAAATTCACTTTTTTTTCCTATGCAGCTTTAATGCTAACCACTACCATACCTGAAAGTTGCATGTCACAAGGTAAAAGAGTTGTTTGTAGGTAAATGTTCAAATCCATCTTGCTTCATCACTTAGTGTTCCATATCTAGGCACCTAAATAAAAGTGATTTTCAGAGGTGCAGAGAATCTGCAGCGGGAGTCAGTTGGAACTTTTGGTGCTACTCTCCTCTGAAAATCAGGCAACATTTATAGATCCCTAAATATGGGTTTATATGCCTAATTTTAAGCAAGAAAGTTGAAAAGTTTTGGCCAATATGTGTTATCTAGTGGGGGGGGGGTGTGAATAAAACATACTGGGTACATCTACACTGCAACACTATTTCAAAATAACTGTCGCTATTCCGAAATAACGTAGTCCGCATCTACACAGCAGGCAGTTATTTTGAAATAGTGTCAAAATACTGTCAAGCTGAAAAACTTCTTACTCCAACTCCTGTAACCCTCATTGTACGAGGAATAAGGGAAGTCAGAGGAAGGATGCTCTATTTCGAAATAAGTGCTGTGTAAATGCTCCTTATTTCAAAATAAGCTATTTCAAAATAAGATATGCAATTGACATAGCTCAATTTGTGTAGCTTATTTCGAGCTAAGCCCTGTAGTGTAGATGCACCCTGTGTGTATCCTGTTAAAGGCAAGCAGAATCTCATCAGAGATTATTTCCTCATAGTCCTAATAGTATCTTATCAAAATGTATTCAGTTAGGTTATAAAGCTTTCACATACATTGAAAATTACTGGTGAAGAAGTATGTGGGTTGTTCATATTATAAATTGTCAGTGAATTATTTAGGGTCAAATCTTGCCCCTTCCTCCAGGAGTGGGCAATGAGCCAAAGCCGGTTCACCATGGTTACCTCTTGACAGGCCACTGGCACTTTCATTACCTGCTCCTCTGCAGGTATGGCCACTTGACGCTCCTGTTGGCCACAGATCGCCGTTCCCAGGCAATAGGAGCTGAGGGAAGCAACATGGACCAGGACACTGCTTGCCGCAGCTCCCATTGGCCAGGAATGGCGATCTGTGGCCACCAGGAGCATCAAGCAGCCGTACCTGTGGAGGCGAAGGTAAATAAAATGCTGGCAGTCCACTAGCCAGTTATTGCCCACCGCTGGTCTAGACAGTTTTTCAATCCCCAGTCCTGTTTACTAGTCTTTGATAACCAGTATAGTCTCTCTGTATTTAAAAGAAATACCAGAATGTAATCTGAGTAATGGAATGAGATGTGTAGACTATATGTTCATGAAAAAGCTTTTGTATTTACTAATGTTTACCAAGATTATCACTGTACATGCGGTACATTGGCTCTAATTGCATATGTTTGTACATTGGCTCATAACTACTTTGTAATAGGGATTGAGTAAGTGTGTGATGTGTGCCGCCTGGGGTCACTTATAGCTCGTATGCATCTATTTTTAAAGTGTTTGTGTGCTTAATTTTAAAAGTGGAATATTGTAATTCTGCAAAAAAAAATTTCTGGGTCCTAATTTCATGTATCTATAGGAAGCTTGACGATAAGGAGTTTGAAGAATAAATTTAAGAATTATGCCTGCTATATCTGCAAAATGTCATTCTAGTCCAATCTTCATCAACTTGAAAAGATCTAAAAACGTAGTAATTAGAGATAGGCTATACAATAAGGCATTTCTATGTTTGTACTATGCATTTTTTCAAATACTTTTCTAAATGAATTATATCTTCCTTTCTATTAATTATAGAACTGAACGATTCCACGAAATCTTTCTTCCCAACAGAATATTTAAAATTAAAAGAAAGCTTTCAAAAATCAAGTTCTGCAAAATGGCCCCTGCCCAGCTGCAAGAAACCATTCAGAGTTTGTGAAGGTAAGAAAATCATTTTAAAAAAATACTGTTTGGACAATGAAACACTTTAGACATGCAGAGCCTAGATTTCAAGCATGGTCATGTGCAATTAGTACCTAATTTTCATGTGCAAATGTTTAGTTATAAATCTAGAAGTCTGGTGTGCATGCATAATCACAGCAATTGTATCTACAACTGTACACACATTTTGGAAAATCTTTTGTAAACATAGAGAGGTATTTGGGGGGCGGGGGTTTCTTTTTGAAAAATTTCTGTTCCAGGTTCACTAAAATGCAAGTTTGGAAATCTATTAAATAGGGCCCAATACTGCTGGCTTTCTGTATATGAAACAGAACAAGAATGGTTTAATCTTTATTTTGTGTCCTTTGTTATTTTTTCACTTTGTAATGCCGTGTCAGCTATATGCAGGAAACAATCATCCTCTTGACATTAATTTAACACCAATATGTTGCTTGTTAATGAAAAACTATTTTACAGACTAGAGGATTAAAATGTCTGATTCTCCCTCTTCTCCACTGTATCCCTATATTTCAGTCCAGGGCCACCATCTACATTTGCTGTTATAGCTGGTGGTGTGATATAGCACCAGGCAATCAGAATATTCTTCTTCTGAGAGTATTTCTCCAGAGTACTGAGTCTTACAGTCTAATATTATTCCAATTATTTGTCTTATTTTTAAGACCAAGGCTCTTGGATTCTAAAAACATGTCAAAATATGTTAGCTATTTTTAATGTTCCTGGTGAGTCTATTCAGTCTTGTTTGCCGATCAAATAAGGTGAATTCTAGGTTAGTATTTATAAAGCTGGGTCAGCCAAGGTCATCATTTTGACACTGAAAACTACAAGTAATGCTCCTGGAGCATTACTTGTAGTTTTCAGTGTCAATATTGTGCACATAGACTTGTGCAGCTTAATGGCTCGGCAGCACTTTTTGGTATTGCTGACATGCAAGAGCCCCTGACAGCAACCAAGAAATAGCAAGCACGTGACTTTCTTTGCTTTTTCTCTTTCAGCTATTTATATTTTGGCATTATGTTTATGCTGAGTTCATCATGTTACTGTTATAACACGTTGTAGAAAGAGCAAATATAAGCATATATATGTGGTAATTATTGTTATTTCACTTAAGTGCCAGTTGCATGTTCAGGTCAGACAGAACATAAGGCAATATCAGTGCCCATGGAGGACTATAGTCTAGGATGCCAGTGGGCAAGATACTGGGCAAGCAGGAAGTTGGGCACTCTTGGCTCCTGTCAGAACTGCTGTTTGCAAGATCAAACTGTAAAAGGCAATGTTCAAACAAGCAGCACAAAAACTCTGGAGAATGGTGGTTGCTTAGATTATATTTTTGTTAATTTTTGTTAATAACACTGGTGTTCTTAGGAGTAATTAGAATACAGATTGTGTTAAAAAGAAAATATGGTGAATGATTAAAAGTTTGTACTACCAGAAGCTTTGCATTGGAAGTAGATTGATACCTTACTAAGGCAATTTCCCATGTGAAATAATTGTGTAGTTCTTGGGAAGGAGGAGTGAATGAGTGTGGAATATGAATGCTTGGAAAGACAACAACCTGAAGGCTCAGCAGTTTCAGAGTCCAGATGGTCAAAGAAGCTAGAAAACTCAGGGGTACCAAGGTACCATCAATTAGGCCCAATATAAGGCAAACCAGTGCAGGACATATAGGTGGCCTTGGAGTTAGGAGCAAGCACCCCTTTACAGAAAAACACTGTGAAGGAGGCACTAACATATTGATGTCAGAACAAAGAAGAACAACTTCTAGATAAACAGATATTAAACAGAACTGATGATGACTGATTAAGATCTGACAAAGCAAAATGTATATACCTGAATGGGAGAAAAGTCTTATAAAAGATAGGGTGTCTTGTATGAATCCCTGGTTCTTGTCAAGGTCAGAGTGTCGGTTCGGACACTTGCCTGGCCAGGGAGTTAAAGTGAGCAACAAATGTGTGTGTGTGTGTGTTGTGGCATTTTGCCTTAACCCCCTGAAAGATCCTGTGATATTATTTCAAGTATCACATACGGGTGTGGGGTCTGGGCAGGAGGTGGGGTGCAGGAGTGGACTGGGGGTGGGAGTTCTGCTTCGGATGAGGCAAGGGATTGGGGCATCTACCTAGTGCAATTCCTGGGGCAGGGGGACACAGCTGTCTTTGCATGGCTCTGCACACTGCAGGGAAGTGCTCCCTGTAGGCATCACTACCTGCCGCTCCCATTGGCTGGGATTCCCCATTGATGGGGAGCAAGGGACTGCAGAGAACACTTCCTTGTAGCCTGCAGAACCACTTCCTCCTCTCTCCACCCCAAGCAGAGCCTACAGGCCAGATCCAGCCCATGGCTTGCCTTGATCAGTCTTGGGGCTCCCCCACATATACACATCAGGGAGTTGGTGTGGGAGCTCCAGCCATCTAAGGGTCATAAATACCTTTATTCCCTGAATTCTTTGCTAGTTGAGCCGGTCAGCCAATGGGAACGGTAGGGGCAACCCGAAACTATCCTCAGAAATAAAGATTCCAAGAGGCTGGACTTATTTGGACGTAAAATGTATTCATCATTTAGCCTTCAGCTAAGGGTAACAAAGCACCAAACTCTCCTGGGGCAGTATGACTTTAATACGTAGAAGACGGTTGCCAAGTTAGAGAATGCCCTGTCTGAGTGCTCTTATAAGGAATTCTGGGCAATCCTGGATGAGGGCACAGCTGCTGCAAGAGCGGCTCTCTAGGCAGCATCTGATACTGAGGCTCTGCTGCTTGCACCATAGCATCTGTCATTGCCATCCAGTGAGTATATTGGCTGCTCCCCTCTGGTCTATTCACTGAAATGCAGCAGTCAATTCAGGATCTCCCCTCAGGCACTGTTTGTGTAGCTGACAGATACCAAATTATATGGGTTAAAAGATTCCCATACCATCCTTAGACCCTGGGCCTTATTATTTTGGACCTGGCGTGCAAACATTTTAAGCTACAATTTGCTCAAGGTCAAGGGAGCTGACCTCAGCAGGATCTGCCACATAAGAAGCCTAAGGTTTCCAAAAGTTGATCAAGCCACCTGCCCCTTCCCTCGGCCCAATCAGCTCAGCCTGCCCCAAGCAAAGGGCTAAAATATCATTTTGAGGGTACAGCCCAGGATGACATACCGGATCTTTTCCTGGATTCAGTTTTCCTGGGTTTTGGCAGTCGCCTTTCCCACTTCCTCCCGGCGTGGTCAGCAATAACTTCAGACCACTTGGTCCTCATTACTGTAGCGTGGAGAAGTGTATCTGCTTGGAAGAGGTCCAGCAGGTAATTCTGGGAAGCAGGAAACCATCCACAAGACTGACTTACCTGGCCTGGCAGATGAGGATCTCTTGCTGTGTGGTGGAACATGGCAGTTCTCACTCATGCTCTTTGGTGCAGTCTGTTCTAGACTACTTGCTACAACTCAGGAACCAGGATTTGACACATTCATCCCTCAGAGTACATCTGCGGCCATCTCCACGTTTTACTAGCTGATTCATGGACAGATGGTATTCTCTCATGACATGATAGTCAGGTTCCTGAGGGGTCTTGAAAGACTCTGCCTGCAAGTACAAGACCCTGTCCCAATGTGGGACCTCAGCTTGGTCCTCTCTAGGCTTACTGACCTGCCATTCAACCTGCTGGCTTCCTGCTCCCTTTCCCACTTGTCTTGGAAGGCTGCATTTCTAGTGGTTGTGACATCAGCGAAATGGGTCTTGGAGATTATACCTTGGAACCATCTTATATGGCCTTCCAAAAGGAAAAGTTCCAGCTACAGCCCTACCCAGCCTTTCTGCTAAACATTTTTAGATCTGCGACCCCTGCACTGCGGGGGCCACCAACTGCTGGGCCCAGCCCCTGGCTGGCCAGATCTAGGTGCCGTGCCGTGGGGGCCACTAAATGCTGGGCCCAGCCACTGGCCAGCCGGATCTAAGCGTTGCGCCGTGGGGGCCACCAACTGCCGGGCCCAGCCACCGGCCGGCCGGATCTAAGCACTGTGACCCCCCGGGAAAACATCCCACAGGTTGCGCACCACTGCTCTAGTTGACCCAGTTCTTTGTCACAATGGTTGGTTTCATTACAGAGGATTTCCAACAGGCTCACCTCTTGCATATGAACATGCTATAAGCTGGCAAAAGTCCTGCCACCAATTTTCCAGGCTCATTCGACAATAGTGTGTCGGTTCCTGCAATACACGAGGTTCGAAAAGGATGCCGGAAAGAATGGAACCACGACTTAGGGTTGACAAAAAGAAATGGATTTCATTTTGACAACGACTCTGGCATGTGGTGATAAAGAATTCAGTCACGTGTGTGGGCGCCAGACAATCATTAAAATGATAAAATAAACAAATTGCTAAACAATACAAAACAATCCCCTGAGGCTTTCCCAAATCACAATAGTTCTCAATAATGGCCCAGGGGTTAGAGGCAGTTGAATTAACACTGATGTTGTTCATAAGGTTAACTATTTACACTATTTTATAAAAGATAACAGTGAACCCTTAATAACTACTCATTAACTAACACAATGATTCTTCAACTAACTGTCAACTGATAGATAACAAGGGTAACTGTAATAAATCAGGATAGGGTAGTAATGGCGGGGGAGGAGTGTTATACCAGTTCTGGAGACAACAGGAACACGAGTACCAGCCACATGCCCATAAACTGTCTCTGCTCGGGTCGACCAACTCGAAATACGCTCAATAAAACTCGAGAGCGGGGGGTGCAAGGCGTCTGGTTGATCAGGCCAGGCATTCACTCGATGCGATTCCCCACTGAAGGGGGGGTTCGGCTGCCTGTTTTATTGCCTGACCACTTAACACCTGATTGGTTGATTTTTGCTGCAGTGGGTGGAGTAAGCAGGCCTGACCACGAGTCAACCCATTGGTTAATCTTAGTCGCAGTGGGTGGAGCTAGCAGTGGAAGATGATTAGTTTGTATGCCCTTATATGGAATGCGCTCCACCTCATGGACAGAGCCCCCTATACCAGCCTTTTCAGGTGTAATAGGCTATGGCTCACCTGCGACGGGCAGCCATAGTTGTAGTTCTGTCTCGGACATGCCCCCGTGGTTGTCCGGAGCAAACGGTAAGGGGGTTGCCCAAGGTGAGAACGCACGTAAGGGTAGTTGATTAAGAAGCCAATTGAGTAAATTGAGGTCCTAGGGAGCTGCTGTCTTCAGAAAGGGGGGAGGAGTAAGTAACGGTAACAGGGAAAGCAGTAACAATTTTGTTAACAAGAGCTTTTGTAACAGCAATGCCTACTAACAAGGCTATTAACACAAGAGCACATATAATTAACCATCGCTTAATGGTGGACGCCCAACTGTCCAGTCCCCAAGAGGAAAGTTTCGTCTGCCATCAGTCCCACTCTTCCCGTTCCTCACGAATTCAAACTGCAAGTGAGGTCAGTTGTTGTGTGACAGCCGAAATGTTGTTCCATCCGGGCTTAAGACGCAGACAGCATTGGTTCTTAAACCTGGGGTCGAGGTCCTCAAGTGCTACGCAGAAGTCCTTCTGCAATATAACTTGAATCATTAGACAATTTTGTTCGGTATAATGGGCCAATATGGTAAGAGCCAAATCGACTTGTCGAAACCCAGCGGTTAAATTAGTGAGGGCTTCGAGATTACGGGACATTTGGTCCATTTGATGTAAAGTAAGGGCATAGGAAAAGGGGTTGAATTGAACATATCCCCAAACTAGGGATTCAGTAGCAGACTTAAATTTTTTCCATCCTGATAGTTCTCTTCGGTTCCGGAAATTAAATAGCCGGTGAGGATGATGGTATAGTCCACCACCTTGTATTTGGACGAGGCCTATAGCGCAGGCTCCTTCGGGAAAGGGGGGCAAACGGGTGTAAGCAATATTATTACTACACACCCAAACAGCTCCAGCTGGGGCCAATAGATGAGGACATGGTGGACGGAAGGACTGAGGGGAGTAGGCATACATCCAAAGAGCTTCTGCTAAATGGATCTGCCGAAGCCAGAGTATTCCCTTTGGGAGGGGGCTTAGGCTAAGTTTAAAGGGGATAACTGGTTTGCTGACATTTTTAACAAACTTCCAATAGGAGGAGTTATAAGTTCGAGATGCTCTGTCAGAACCAGTTCTAGAGAGGGGCTTATAATCTTTGGGGGATGGTTTCAAACCAACATAATAACTAGAACAGTTGGGATAATGGCCTAACCGGGTTGGTGAGGAAAAACCAAAAAACACCAGACATGGGGCTAACGGGAAAGGTCCAGATACGGCTACGGGATTAAAATGATTAGGAAGCCTATCAGCCTCTGTCGTATTGCATGAGAACGCGCGTCGGAAGGCCCAGTATTGGTTATCACACTGTGATATAGGAGCTGTGATGCTAAGATTGGGGAATGGGTAAAACGCCCAGGCGAAGGGAGGGATCCCAGCATCTGCTCCAGGGCGTGTACATACAATGCACTCATCAGTAGGATCAACGTCAGAGATGTTGCCCAGAAGCACTTCCTGAGTCGCATAGGCTTGCAACCATGTCTTTAGAGGTTGTTCGGCTGGTGATGGACCCGAATGAATGAATACCTGAACAATAAGAAAGAGGACAAGCAACGCCCTCAAGGCGAGTTAATTAAGACCGTAGAGAGAGCCAATTGTGATGGACTAATGTAGGTTGTTTGCTATTTTCGATCTGAACATGATAGGTGTTAGGAAATTGGCCGGAATTAAGAATGGTACCCGGGACTGGGTTACGAGATCCTTGGGCATTGGGAATAGTTACCCAAACAAGTTGGGAGCTCGTAAAGTGAGGCTTCCATGGCGGTCGGGGCTTAGTTTTAATTTCCGGCCACCTGGAATACGCCTCGTTCAAAGAAATGAGGACTTGGGGGAGAATTCTACTCCATCCCTTAAAGTCTGGAGTTCCTAATGTGGCCCGTAGTTGGTTTTTTAGCATCCCGATCCGTCGTTCCACGACTCCGTTGCTCTGTGGATGGTATGGGAGGTGGACGTGAAGGAGTATCCCCCACTGAGACATAGCTTGGCCCAGAAGTTGACTGGTAAAAGGTGGTCCCCCATCAGACTGAATTTCCGCGGGTGGACCCCAAGCGGCCATGGCTTGCATAAGGGCTGTAACAACCGAGGGGGCAGTAGTTTTACGTAGGGGGTAGCATAAGAGTTGCCGAGTCCCCAGGTCTACTATTACGCGGCCCTTGGGGAATTGTTTAGCTCCTGGAAGAGGACCGATGAGGTCCATTTGCCATACCTCCCCCGGAGAGAAATACTGGGGGTCGTATGCCCCAGTGGTTATCTTATTTTGATTAAGGGCTCTAGCTTGCTGGCAATTAAAGCATCGACGAATGGCCTCAGTGCATTGCTGTCGGGTGACCTCGGCTTTCTGATTAGATTGTCTCAATACAACAGAATGCAAAGCACGACCAGGTAAGTGACCCCATTGTTCATGTAACCACTGAGTAAAAGGATCAACGCAACTAGGTTCTGCATAAAGGACATCATAGTGGTTATCATCTGAATCCTCAAAACTATGATTCCTAAGTAAAGTATCTAGGTGGGAATGGAGAGGATTACTACCTACACAATGGGAGGGGCGATGAACCACAAACCATGGCTGTTTGGTTCGGGTAGCTAACTCAAACACTTTTTCCCAGATCTCCTCATGGGCTATGGGAGTTCCTTCTCCAGTTAAAATTGAGATACAATAACTAGAGTCTAGGCCCAAGACTACTCGGCGGGTCGGGTGGACGGCTGCGAGATGGGTGGCGGCTAACAAGACTCCTTTGGCCTCAGCTTTTTGGGCGGAGTCATTCAGGGGTAGCGATTCGGCATTAAAGGAATCGCATATAGCGCATAATGTTCCAGCTCGCGGGGTAGGGGAGCTTCCTCCATCAGCCACGATCCATGGTTGGTAGCCAGCAACTTCGGCTAAGGCTTCGTTACCGGCCCTTTCAGATCCTAGAGTTAGGAATTTCCAAAGGCCTAGGCCTTGCTGAATGCTGTACACGAGGCGTTGCCAGGTGCTGGCATTGCCTTGGAAATCGGGAGCTGGAGTGAGGTTGCGCCATGGGATCAACTCTGCATGGGGACCCTTAAGGAGGCTAGGCTGGGCCATTTCCCCCCAGGGTAAAGCTAACTGAATTGCTAGCAGAGCCTTACCCACTGCACCATATCGGTGCTCGGGCCCAGATAGTTTTTTCGCCTGATAGTATACTGGCCGTTCGTTCTGGGACACAGAAATGGATACGTGTGTAGTCGTGACTGTAAAAGTTATCACGACTGGAACAGAAGGATTCCACTGATATAAGGTGGGGGCTGACCCTAACCAACTGGATAACCTAGCTACTGCTTCATCTGCCTCTATAGTCCATGGTCTGCGAGTATTTTTTGCGTAAGCCTGAACCATAGCCAGAGAATATAAAAGGTCCGTGGGGGAGAAATTGACGATGGTAATTTATAACACCTAATAGCTGCTGTATCTTTTTCTTAATGGGAACAGATCCTATTACTGTTGGACTAGTTAGCGGGTGATGCACGAGATGTTGGAGACAACCACTCTCAACTTTAAATCCTAAAAACTGAAATACTTGAGAGGGTGTAGTAACACTTTTCTGATGATTAATGTCCCATCCATCAAAACTGAGGGCTTCTAGGATACTGTTCATGACCCGTTGAACATCGAGGGGATCTGACCCGCATACCAGAATATCGTCAACATAATGAACTGTACGGACTTCGGGGAGGGTTAAAATGGTCTCTAAAGTCTTTGTCAAGGCCGTCGTAGCACATGCTGGGGAATTTCGGTACCCTTGTGGGCAAACGTTCCACTGGTACAAGCCCCCTTCAAAAGCGAAATTCAAAATTCCCTCTGGGTCATGTAGGGGTATTTGAAAGAACATATCCTTCAAATCTAATGTGCAGCCCCATTGGTAGTTGTTATTTATTAAAACCTGCTCTATGGAAGGGATGTCCCACTGAGCTGCAAAAACCAAGGGCTGGATGTGACGATTAGTGGCCCGATAATCGATAACCATTCGATACTCATCAGATTTGTGTGGTTTTGGGACTCCCCATGCGGGTGACAAATATTTACTAGTGGGGACTCGCTGAACCTTACCCTGACTCAAAAGGTGGCCTAATAATGTTCTGATACTTGACTGACCTCTGTCGGGTGTGGGGATGGGAGAGAATCGCCAAGGGGTAGCATTTAACAGCCCGGGTTGGTGGGGTCGATTGCCCCCCGTAATTACAGTGGGCAATGCCTTGACCACCCTGGGTGCCAATCGGAAGCGGCGTATTTCCCCCACTCCCAAAAGGGGGGTGTTTCCTAAGAGACCAGTAAAAGTTATAGCTGTCCCATTAAGACGAGCCCGGACTTTAACTTCCGGACGGACTTCAACACTATTTAATCCTTGTACAAAGACTGTCTTTCCAGTGGGAATGTGGGGCATATCGGGGGGGATGATGGATACCTGTGCCCCCATGTCCAACAAAAAGGAGATGACTGTCCCATCTTCGGTAGCTAAGTTTTGGTATGGTCGAGGGTCATTTGGATTAGGCCGAGTGACTACTAAGCACTCGGCCTCTCCCCGTTTTTTGGCTGTGGGGGAATGGGGCGATCTTCCCACCCCAACTTTATAGCCAAGCCTTTTTGCTGATCGCTGTTCATCTTCCGAACAGCTTCCTTGGTTCGTCCCTTGCCCAATAGAAACCCAAAAATCTTACGTTCAATGAACGAACGTTCAGGGTATTTGGGTTTGGATGCCATCTTGGGTCCTTCCTCCCGAATAGAGGAGGTTGCAAGTAGGGCCGCCTTAGGCGTTGTCCACTTTACCCTCTCTACCGCGTCGTATAGCTGACCAATCGGTTGCCCCGCATATCCCCTCAGCCATAGGAGGGCCCCTGTATCTAGGTTAGGGCTGTTATCCACGGCTAGGGTCACAGCCGAATCCTCTATGGGACTTTGGGTGGGATCGTTAACAAAACGAAATGGGTTTTGTGCTGCTGTCTGAACGTTGGTTAAGTTGAGGGGGTGCGCGGCAGGATCCCAGAGTAGGCCAGAGCTCCCAGCAACTGCGTACATGAGAGCAGCTGAATTGTTCACACAATCAGGCGGCATTTGTAATGCGCGAAACCCTCCTTGTATTTGGAGGTACGCAGCAGCTGCAGCCGTTACGGGCCAGTCATTATTGGCAGCCAATACTCCCCCAGTAAGGCCCCGCGACCAGCTCCCAGTACGAGTTAACGTTAAGGCTTCCTCCCAGTCAACCCAATCACTCCCCTGTTCCAAGGCTAATCGCCCTACCCAGATTAATGGTGGTTCATCCGGACGTCGGGCGGTATCTGTGATGAACTCTTTCATCTCCGCCTTGGTTCAGGGACGGGTCTCAGTTTTCTGAGAGGTGTTCCCCTGACCATCCACTTTAAGTTGAGTTACGGTCACGGGAAAAGCCTCGGGCTCAGTCGGGTCAGGGGCCGTGTGTGCAACTGACCTCGGGGTGGTCAGGTTGGGGTAAATGTTTGATGGGTCACGAGAACCCTGGTATGGGGGCGGAAGTTGTGTCTCTAAAGGAGGCGTCTTAGGTATCAGAGGGGAGGGCTCTGGTTCTCCCTCCGACTTCGAGTGCGCCACCTCGCGAGCGCAACTTACAACAGCCCCATGGAGTACGGTAACTTTATCTAGAGCCGCTGCTAAGGTATTATAAATGGCAGCCAAAACGCTCTCTGTTTTATAGGAATCGGGGCGTAATTTTTTAATCTTTTTATCTCATCTAACTTTTGGACCAGTCCTATTAACAGGTGATGTGTAGGTGATCCATGTGGGGCTCTGGGTTCGGGGGCCAGAAGGGAGGAGGCCACCCCACAGAGTTTAATTACCCTATTCACCTCTTTCCAGAGGTTAAGGGGATTCGAATTAGGGGCTGTCTCACCCACTTGAGTGAGACTCGGCTGCAAGCTACTATCAGCCGGGGTAGCTCTAAGGGTGGGATGACAAGTCAACAAACAACCCACATCACTTAGCCCCAAAGGGACGGTATAAGCCCTACAATTGTGACCTTGCCCCACAACACAGACCCAATCAAAGGTACTATGGACCCCTTCGCGCTGTCGAGTACAGAGGAGGTGGTATTGTAAATGATTGAACTGATCCTCCTCAGAACCTGGGGTCTCGGCCCTAACCCAGGGGCAGCGGTCAGAGTCGTCGTGGTCTCCAGTGTTCCGGTATCCTGTTCGTGACGCCATGTCGGTTCCCGCAATACACGAGGTTCGAAAAGGATGCCGGAAAGAATGGAACCACGACTTAGGGTTGACAAAAAGAAATGGATTTCATTTTGACAACGACTCTGGCACGTGGTGATAAAGAACTCAGTCACGTGTGTGGGCGCCAGACAATCATTAAAATGATAAAATAAACAAATTGCTAAACAATACAAAACAATCCCCTGAGGCTTTCCCAAATCACAATAGTTCTCAATAATGGCCCAGGGGTTAGAGGCAGTTGAATTAACACTGATGTTGTTCATAAGGTTAACTATTTACACTATTTTATAAAAGATAACAGTGAACCCTTAATAACTACTCATTAACTAACACAATGATTCTTCAACTGTCAACTGATAGATAGCAAGGGTAACTGTAATAAATCAGGATGGGGTAGTAATAGCGGGGGAGGAGTGTTATACCAGTTCTGGAGACAACAGGAACACGAGTACCAGCCACATGCCCATAAACTGTCTCTGCTCGGGTCGACCAACTCGAAATACGCTCAATAAAACTCGAGAGCGGGGGGTGCAAGGCGTCTGGTTGATCAGGCCAGGCGTTCACTCGATGCGATTCCCCACTGGGGAGGGGTTTGGCTGCCTGTTTTATTGCCTGACCACTTAACACCTGATTGGTTGATTTTTGCTGCAGTGGGTGGAGTAAGCAGGCCTGACCACGAGTCAACCCATTGGTTAATGTTTGTCGCAGTGGGTGGAGCTAGCAGTGGAAGATGATTAGTTTGTATGCCCTTATATGGAACGCGCTCCACCTCACGGACAGAGCCCTGTATACCAGCCTTTTCAGGTGTAATAGGCTATGGCTCACCTGCGACGGGCAGCCATAGTTGTAGTTCTGTCTCTGACATAGTGCAGGTGTCATTGGCGGCCTTCTTGGCAAACGTGCCAATCCAAGACATCTGTAGAGCCACAACATGGTCATCAGTCCACACGTTCACGTCTCACGACACCATCACTGAGCAGGACAGAAGTGTCGAGAGTCTCTGGGTTAGGCTAAAAGGGATTAAAAACAAGGGTGATGTCATGCTAGGAGTCTACTACAGGCCACCTACCCAGGTAGAAGAAGTGTATGAGGCTTTTTTTTTAACAACTAACAATATCATCCAAAGCCCAAGATTTGGTGGTGATGGGGGACTTCAACTATCCAGATATATGTTGGGAAAATAACACAGCGGGGCACAGACAATCCAATAAGTTCTTGGACAGCATTGGAGACAACTTTTTATTTCAGAAGGTTGAAAAAGCTACCAGGGGGGAAGCTGTTCTTGATTTGATCCTAACAAATAGGGAGGAACTGGTTGAGAATTTGAAAGTGGATGGCAGCTTGGGTGAAAGTGACCATGAAATCATAGAGTTAACAATTCTAAGGAAGGGTAGAAGGGAGAACAGCAAAATAGAGACAATGGATTTCAGGAAAGCAGATTTAGGTAAGCTCAGAGAGCTGATAGGTAAGGTTCCATGGGAATCAAGACTGAGGGGAAAAACAGCTGAGGAGAGTTGGCAGTTTTTCAAAGGGACATTGTTAAGGGCCCAAAAGGAAGCTATTCCGCTGTGTCGGAAAGATAGAAAATATGGCAAAAGACCGCCTTGGCTTAACCACGAGATATTGCATGATCTAAAAATAAAAAAGGAGTCCTATAAAAAATGGAAACTAGGACAAATTACAAAGGAAGAATATAGGCAAACAACACAGGAATGCAGGGGCAAGATTAGAAAGGCAAAGGCACAAAATGAGTTCAAACTAGCTACGGGAATAAAGGGAAACAAGAAGACTTTTTATAAATACATTAGAAGCAAGAGGAAGACTAAGGACAGGGTAGGCCCACTGGTCACTGAGGAGGGAGAAACAGTAACAGGAAACTTGGAAATGGCAGAGCTGCTTAATGACTTCTTTGTTTTGGTCTTCACCGAGAAGTCTGAAGGAATGCCTAACATAGGGAATGCTAGTGGGAAGGGGGTAGGTTTAGAAGATAAAATAAAAAAAGAACAAGTTAAAAATCACCTAGAAAAGTTAGATGCCTGCAAGTCACCAGGGCCTGACGAAATGCATCCTAGAATACTCAAGGAGCTGATAGAGGAGGTATCTGAGCCTCTAGCTATCATCTTTGGAAAATCATGGGAGACAGGAGAGATTCCAGAAGACTGGAAAAGGGCAAATATAGTGCCCATCTATAAAAAGGGAAATAAGAACAACCCAGGAAACTACAGACCAGTTAGTTTAACTTCTGTGCCAAGGAAGATAATGGAGCAGGTAATTAAGGAAATCATCTGTAAACACCTGGAAGGTGGCAAGGTGATAGGGAACAGCCAGCATGGATTTGTAAAGAACAAATCGTGTCAAACCAATCTGATAGCTTTCATTGATAGGATAACGAGTCTTGTGGATAAGGGAGAAACAGTGGATGTGGTATACCTAGACTTTAGTAAGGCGTTTGATACGGTCTCACATGATATTCTTATCAATAAACTAGGCAAATACAACTTAGATGGGGCGACTATAAGATGGGTGCATAACTGGCTGGATAACCATACTCAGAGAGTAGTTATTAATGGTTCACAATCCTGCTGGAAAGGTATAACAAATGGGGTTCCAGAGGGGTCTGTTTTGGGACCGCCTCGCTTCAATATCTTCATCAACGATTTAGATATTGGCATAGAAAGTACACTTATTAAGTTTGCAGACGATGCCAAGCTGGGAGGGGTTGCAACTAATCTGAAGGATAGGGTCATAATTCAAAATGATCTGGACAAATTGGAGAAATGGTCTGAGGTAAACAGGATGAAGTTTAATAGAGACAAATGCAAAGTGCTCCACTTAGGAAGGAACAATCAGTTTCACACATTCAGAATGGGAAGCGACTGTCTAGGAAGGAGTACGGCAGAAAGGGATCTAGGGGTTATAGTGGACCACAAGCTGAATAAGAGTCAGCAGTGTGATGCTGTTGCAAAAAAAGCAAACATGATTCTGGGATGCATTAACAGGTGTGTTGTGAGCAAGACACGAGAAGTCATTCTTCCGCTCTACTCTGCGCTAGTTAGGCTTCAGTTGGAGTATTGTGTCCAGTTCTGGGCACCACATTTCAAGAAGGATGTGGAGAAATTGGAGAGGGTCCAGAGAAGAGCAACAAGAATGATTAAAGGTCTAGAGAACATGACCTATGAAGGAAGGCTGAAAGAATTGGGTTTGTTTAGTTTAGAAAAGAGAAGATTGAGGGGGGGGGACATGATAGCAGTTTTCAGGTATCTAAAAGGGTGTCATGAGGAAGAGGGAGAAAACTTGTTCATCTTGGCCTCTGAGGATAGAACAAGAAGCAATGGGCTTAAACTGCAACAAGGGAGGTTTAGGTTGGACATTAGGAGAAAGTTCCTAACTGTCAAAGTAGTCAAACACTGGAATAAATTGCCCAGGGAGGTTGTGGAATCTCCATCTCTGGAGATATTTAAGAGTAGGTTAGATAAATGTCTATCAGGGATGGTCTAGACAGTATTTGGTCCTGCCATGAGGGCAGGGGACTGGACCCGATGACCTCTCGAGGTCCCTTCCAGTTCTAGTATTCTATGATTCTATGTTTGACAGAGCTGTGCAACAGTCAGCACAGCCACGAACTCCTACCCTTGTCCATGGATACTATTTGCAGTCACCTAATGTGAAATGGACAAGAACAAGCACTCAAAGAAAAAAAGACAATTACCTGTTTTGTAAGAGGGAAGGTCCTTTCTTGGATTGAGAACTGGTTAAAAGACAGGAAACAAAGAGTAGGAATAAATGGTAAATTTTCAGAATGGAGAGGGGTAACTAGTGGTGTCCCCCAAGGGTCAGTCCTGGGACCAATCCTTTTCAACTTATTCATAAATGATCTGGAGAAAGGGGTAAGCAGTGAGGTGGTAAAGTTTGCGGATGATACCAAACTGTTTAGGATAGTCAAGACAGAAGCAGACTGTGAGGGACTCCAAAAAGATCTCACCAAACTGAGTGATTGGGCAACAAAATGGCAAATGAAATTTAATGTGGATAAGTGTAGAGTAATGCACATCGGGAAAAATAACCCCAACTATACGTACAGTATGATGGGGGCTAATTTGGCTATAACAAATCAGTAAAGAGATCTTGGAGTTATCGTGGATAGTTCTCTGAAAACTTCCACACAGTGTGCAGCGGCGGTCAAAAAGGCAAATAGGATGCTAGGAATTATTAAGAAAGGGATAGAAAATAAGACACAGAATATCTTACTGCCCCTGTATAAAACTATGGTACGCCCATATCTTGAATACTGTGTGCAGATGTGGTCTCCTCGTCTCAAAAAAGATATTTTGGCCTTGGAAAGGGTTCAGAAAAGGGCAACTAAAATGATTAGGGGTTTGGAACGGGTCCCATATGAAGAGAGGTTAAAGCGACTGGGACTTTTCAGTTTAGAAAAGAGGAGACTGAGGGGGGATATGATAGAGGTATATAAAATCATGAGTGGTGTAGAGAGGGCGAATAAAGAAAAGTTATTTATTAGTTCCCATAATAGAAGAACTAGAAGACACCAAATGAAATTAATGGGTAGCAGGTTTAAAATTAATAAAAGAAAGTTCTTCTTCACACAGTGTGTAGTCAACCTGTGGAACTCCTTGCCAGAGGAGGCTGTGGAGGCTAGGACTATAACAGAGTTGAAAGAGAAGCTAGATAATTTCATGGAGGTTAGGTCCATAAAAGGCTATTAGCCAGGGGATAGAAATGATGTCCCTGGCCTCTGTTTGTCAGAGGCTGGAGAAGGATGGCAGGAGACAAATCGCTTGATCATTGTCTTCGGTCCACGCTCTCTGGGGCACCTGGTGCTGGCCACTGTAGGCAGACAGGCTACTGGGCTAGATGGACCTTTGGTCTGACCCAGTACGGCCGTTCTTATGTTCTTTTGTAATGGGTGTTTTTCAAGATGTGTTGCTCATGTCCATTCCACAACCCACCCTCCTTTCCCCACTCCCACAGTTTTCAACAAGAAGGAACTGGGGGAGAGGGTGCATGGCCACTTATACTGTGCCATGAGGGTGCCACTTGAGTGGCACTTGAGTGGCACCCTCATGACACAGTATATGAAGACTGCTCAGGGACAATCTTCCAACACTCGTGCATGTGGTGAACATGTGGACTGCACATGGTCGGGATGTGAATGAGTAGTCGAGTAGATGATTAAGCAATAAGCCTAGGCTTATCAGTTAATCTTCTTGACTACTCGCATTCCACCCCGTGCTGTCTCTTAAAATCCTGTTTCCCCCAGCACCAGCTCTGCAGTGCCACGTTTCCAATTCCCCCATACTGCTGCTGCTGTGAGAGGTAGCAGCATGGGGGGAAGCTGCCACGAAGGCCTGGTTTGCCATGGACAGAGGCTGCTCCATGG
The DNA here is from genome assembly GCA_032595735.1 of Pelochelys cantorii. Lineage (NCBI taxonomy): Eukaryota > Metazoa > Chordata > Testudines > Trionychidae > Pelochelys > Pelochelys cantorii. The sequence continues at coordinate 40,689,649 of CM064330.1, forward strand.
CCGCCTCCTCTGCCTCTTGCCCCACCCCAGCAGCCTCTGTCTGTGGGGAGCTCAGGCCTCCCATGGACAGGGGCTGCTGCCACCCTGCACTGCTGCCTCTGTATCAGGTCCATGAGGGAAGCTGGTTTTTAAACTGGCTCCCCTCACGGACCGGCTCCCACCTGGCACCCCATACTGATGTCTCTGATACAGAGGCAGCAGTGCAAGGTGGCAGGGGGTCCCTGGGAATGGGGCCAGAGCGCACTGGCTGCCGTCTCTGTCCTTGGGGACTATACTATAGTTGACTAACCAGTAAGAAATCATGCAGTTAGTGAACTAGTCTGTTATCCACTATCTAACATCCCTAGCATATGAACAATACATCTCGAAGCATACCAATTACAGTATAGGGAATTGTCTTGTTTATGTAAACTCATCCAAACTTTGTATAAAGAGCAGGATTATTACAGGCATGAGATTTGGAACAATAATTTTAATTTCTGAATTTATTCAGTAATCTAAAATGATCTGTAGGAAACATACAAATGATAATTACTATGAGAATTGTCCTGAAAAATGTAAAATTGTTGTCTTTCAGAATCTAAAATAACAAAGAATATGTTCACAGATTCTTATCTTCTTTACACAAAAATACTCAATACTGTAGCTCTTCTATTTCTAGCCCTGCTGATCCTTGCTATATTTCTTTTCTTTTCCTAGTATCAGCATTGCATATCTCTGCTGTGACTAATTCTCTTAGAACAGATAAAATATTTATTATACTCTTTATTTTGGAAACCTTTTTTTTCAAATACAGCCAGTTGCTCTATGAACCATATTTTAAATGGAGTGTATTGTATGTAAGTTTTCAGGTGTCTGGGATTTCAAAACATTGTGTTAAAAATGATATATTGTTACAGATGGAGTGTGAATTTTCATAAAATAATACGCAATCTGTATAAAAGAAAAAGTTTTATTTGTTTATCTTCCAAGGCTTTATTAAGTAACAAAGCACATTTAAAATCTACAGGGTTATGGAAATAGTAAGGAGGGTGCAGGCAAAAGGAGTTATTCATATAAAATCAGTCCCACCAAAAATGTTTACATTTGATTCATCTGGGAGGAAACATTAAGGGAAACAATCAATATACTCCACAATTTTGACTCATGATTTGATTTTGCTATTAGACTTATAGGACTGGAAGGGATCTCAAGTGGTTATCTAGTCCAGTTGCCTGCGCTCCTGGCAGAACTAAATACTATATAGACCATCCTGACAGATGTCATCTTCCAATTTGTTATGCTGTGAGATATAAATTTTAATTGGTAGAATCCTAGTTAGAGCTTAGGGACAAGTTTTTTAAGGGCCTCCCTTTTATACATAATTCTTTTGAATATATAGCTCATTTGCATGTGTGAATCAGTAATTAGATGCCCTGATACTCAGTTTGCATATGCAAATGTCCATTTGCATTTGCAGATGTGCTAACTGAGCATAAAAAGGGGACTTAAAATGTGCTGAAATATTTCACAAGAGTGCATCAAACTTTGCTAAAAATATACAATTACCGAAAAAATCTCATAAAAAATGTTTTGATGAAAGATTATTTAAGTTACGTAAGAGCTAAACCAGGTGGTTATATTATATTCTAGCATTCATTTTTGCTTTATTTTTGAAGTTGAAATTGTACAGTAACTCAGGAATTAAAGAGGCTCTGCAAAACTGGAGTTTAAAAAGATATTTGAGGAAGGGACCAGATTACTTAATTTACACTTACCACAATTAAAAAAAACTTGCCTAGTTAGACTTTTATACATTGAACATAATAAGCCAAATTCTGCATTCATTTATATTTATGTAAGACCTGTAAATTAAATGAGATTACACATATGTAGTCAAGAAGACAATTGTATTCACACTCTATAAAACACTTATCACTCTTATATCCACTTATATATTGTAATAACCGGTATTCTAATAATCTATTAGAGCATTACATTGTTATTACAGTGCTTTCCGTTTACAAGGTAATCATGCTGGTGTGGCTGCGCTCCTATAGATAAGGTGGCATCAACACTTCTGTTTAAGGGTTGGCCTTAGTGACCCACATTGGGGTCATTTGAGCTAGGGTTTGTGGAGGTATAAATCCTGGGGGGAAATAGCCATTTTTCAGAAAGTTTCTAGATTTTTCTTTTTTGTGCAGAGCTACCACTCAAACTGTTGTTATGCAGGTCAAAATGGTTTCACTCTCTTGAGTTTTACCCAAGGCTCCACTTAATATTTGGGAGGCCCTCTGAACAGTATTAAGAAAAAGTACATTTTTATAGTAAGCATATGCCAATATAGAAAAACAGCTAGAGAGTTTCCATTTCCGCCATTTCAATATACTGTAAAGCTTGACTCTTATATGTCCTCTGAAAATCTAAATGGTCAGTTGGATTGCTTTTAAATTTGCTGAGCCTTTTAGGATCTCAGGGTAGGATTAGTGAGCCACATTTGGAACCTTTTTGATCTTGAGTTCTTGGATTGCATCTATCCACTCTCAATAAAGTGGTTTACTTCTTCTACTTGCACTGTTAAACTGAGGGCTTGTCTACACATCTCTGCAGTTTGGACTATAGATTTGTGAATTGCAGCACACACTATCATGCTGTGCTATGGATGTTGCAGGCATTAACTAAAAGGAACCTCATTCTCATTAACTTAGTCCTGTTTAAAAAGGAATATTAATGCAAATTAGGTACCTGGACAGCACCCAAATGCGCTCTGCACTTCACATTCTGTAGTTCAAACAGCAGGGCTGTGTAGATGTAGCCTGAGATGTACTAATAACTGGATGAATCACAGATGTCATTGAGACAGCTGGATGTGAACTCATCATTCAATTGACTTGCCTAAGGATAGGTTCATCACAAGTCCTCACCTAAGACAAAAGGATGGAGTAGCTGGAATTTGCTACAATTTGTGATATAGATGGCAGGGTTTTTTTTTCCTGGGGCATATAATCAAAGCCTTTGGGGAGAAAAATCAGATATGGGAATGCTTCTTAGAGCAGTGAGGGGCACTGGGGATGGAGAAGTGGAAAAATGAGGGAGGGGGGTCTGGGCTGCAGCAAGGTGTTGGGTGTTATGGGGCACAGGGTAAATGAGGGTGGGAGGCAGGGGAAGGGAGAAAGATTAGGGGCTCAGGTAAGCACACCACAGTTCCATCAGTATATGCCACCCCACATTCCATCTCTACGTGTGTATCCCAAACCCTGCACATCTACCAATTCACTGAGGGCATGTCTATACTGTGGAAACTGCAGCAGCACAGCTATGGTGCTCTAGTTATGCCATTGTAGTACTATAGTATGCTACCCATAGTACCTGGATACTTCCTCTAGTGACAAAAGAGGTTTTGCATCACTATAGGAATGCCACAATAGCTAGGTCAATGGAAGCATTCTTTCTTTGACATCCCATTCCTGAGTGTAATGGTTATATTGACTTAATTTATAAGTATAGGCCAGGCCTTTGACAGTAAGCTCTTCAGTGCAGGGTCACTATAGGTAAAGTTGCTTCACAGCTTCTGATTACAGGTTGCTGCATATTGGAAATTAATAATGATTCAAGATGTCAAAACAACAGGTTCAAACGGAATTATTTAACCAAAGATTATGAATCCAAGAGTACAACAGGACTCAGAGCCGTACCCATCCCATTCATAGGATGAATTGGGGCAGCCACCACAGGCTTGTACTTTCGGGCGCCCTTCAGTGACCACCCCAGCCTTCCTATGGACAGGAGGGACCCAGGGGATTACAGAGCCTGGCACAACAGCAGCAGGAGTTGCCCCCACACACTTACCGCCTGGGCAGTGGGAGTAGGAGCAGCCTGGCAGCCTGCTCTACTCTGCTGCACCGCCATCTCTCAGCCTGCTGCAAGTAGCTTCTCAGTGGTAGCAGGAATCAGCGTGTCCCACCCTAGGGCACTCTGGTCCTGCCGCAACAGATAAATTAGGCACACTGAGCTGGGAGGGTAGCATAGCGAGGCAGAGCAGGCTGCTAGACCACTCCAGCTCCTGCTGCCTGCATTGTTTGGGGGAGAGTGTGGAGGAGGGCCTTGGGGAAGGGGTGGAGCCTGTGGCAGATAGTTTGCAGCAGGGGGGTGCTCAAGGCTCTGGACCTGAGACACTGGAGGGGATTCTCCCAGGACCTGCACCCACCTCAGGAGAGCACTGTACACAATATAGAAAGAAAATATACGTCAGCTCTCTGTGAATGATAAAAACCTGGCACACTGCTTCCTTCTTCTGTTTTCATTCCCAGTTTAGCTGCTCAAAATTCTTTCCTTTTACAAGGTGTGAGACAAAGAAATTCCTTTATGAAGAGAAGAAATCTGTACTGTTTTTGATATCTCAATTTACCTAATTTCTTGTCGACCTAAAAGCCTAATCATCTCCCCCAGTTAGCCTTTGGTTCTCACAAATGATAGAGAAAGTTAGGTATGGGGCGGTTTGATGAAGGAAGATATATTCCATTTGGGCTATAATAAATGTAAATTGAGAACAAAACTTCCAACAAGAAATATTAGCGAACAGGCCCAGAGATGGAATTGGACTGAGGAGAAAAACAAGAGCAGAAAGGTAGATTTTTAATTGTTCGGTGTAAAGATGGTAGTAGAAGAAGCCTCGAGTGGGGATGAGATAACCCCAAGAAACCATGAGGGAAAAGAGGAGTACACTAGAATCTCAGAGTTACGAACACTAGAGTTACAAACTGGCCAGTCAATCATATATTTCAGTTGAAATCTTAGAATCCTAGAATTGGAAGGGACCTCGAGAGATCATGAAGTCCAGCCATCTGCCCTCCTGGCAGAACCAAGCACCATCTAGCTCATCCCTGATAAATGTCTGTACAACCCATTCTTAAATATCTCCAGTGATGGAGATTCCACAACCTCCCTCGGCAATTTATTTCAGTGTTTAACCACCCTGACAGTTAGGAAGTTTTTCCTAATGTCCTAACTAAACCTCCCTTGCTGCAATTTAAGACCATTGCTTCTTTTTCTTTCCTCAGAGGCCAAGGAGAACAATTTTTTCCCTACCTCCTTGTAACACGCTTTTGAATACTTGGAAATTGCTATCATGTTCCCTCTCAGTCTTCTCTTTTCTAAACTAAACAAGCCCAGTTCTTTCAGTCTTCTCTCATAGCTCATGTTTTCTAGACTTTAATCTTTTTTGTTGCAAAAATATGAAATCAGGCAGCAGCACAGACAAAAAAAGCAAAAACTAATACAGTAAAACAATGCTATGCTAAACGTAAACTGATAAAAAAGGGAAAGCAGTCTTTTTCTTTTTGCATAATAAAGTTTCAAAGCTATATTAATTTTCAGTTATAAACTTTTGAAATAACAGAACATTTTGTTCTCAGTTACAAACAATCCAGAGTTAAAACAATCTCCATTCTCTGAGGTTCTACTGTATTTCATAGATGGAGCCTCATGAAAAGTAAAAGGGAGAGGAGGAGAACCAGTCAAGAAGACATTGAAAGAACAAGCAGAACAGTAAGAGGAGAACCCAGAGGATGAAATCACAAAAGCTAAGTGAGGACAGGATTTCAAGGAGAGTATGTTTAACAGAGTTAAAAGCAGCCAAGAAGTTAAGAACATAAGAATGGGTGTACTGGGTCAGACCAAAGGTTCATCTAGCCCAGTAGCCTGTCTGCCGACAGTGGCCAGCACCAGGTTCCCCAGAGAGGGCGGACCGAAGACAATGATCAAGCGATTTGTCTCCTGCCATCCCTCTTTACCACCTCACTGCTTACCCCTTTCTCCAGATCATTTATGAATAAGTTGAACAGGATTGGTCCCAAGACTGACCCTTGGGGGACACCACTAGTTACCCCTCTCCATTCTGAAAATTTACCATTTATTCCTACCCTTTGTTTCCTGTCTTTTAACCAGTTCTCAATCCATGAAAGGACCTTCCTTCTTATCCCATGGCAATGTAATTTACACAAGAGCCTTTGGTGAGGGACCTTGTCAAAGGCTTTCTGAAAATCTAAGTATACTATATCTACTGGATCCCCCTTGTCCGCATGTTTGTTAACCCCTTCAAAGAACTCTAATAGATTAGTAAGACATGATTTCCCTTTACAGAAACCATGTTGACTTTTGCCCAACAAATTATGTTTTTCTACATGCCTCACAATTTTATTATTTACTATTGTTTTGACTAATTTGCCCGGTACTGAAGTGAGACTTACCGGTCTGTAATTGCCAGGATCACCTCTAGAGCCCTTTTTAAATATTGGTGTCACATTAGCTACCTTCCAGTCATTAGGTACGGAAGCCGATTTAAGGGATAGGTTACAAACCACAGATAATAGTTCAGCAATTTCCCATTTGAGTTCTTTTAGAACCCTTGGATGAATGCCATCCGGTCCCAGAGATTTGTTAACATTAAGTTTTTCTATTTGTTCCAAAACTTCCTCTAATGACACTTCAATCCGGGACAGTTCCTCAGATTCATCACCCACAAAGGACGGTGCAGATTTGGGAATCTCCCTAACGTCCTCAGCCGTGAAGACTGAAGCAAAGAAATCATTTAGTTTCTCCACAGTGGCTTTATCATCCTTGATTGCTCCTTTTATATCTCGATCGTCTAGGGGACCCACAGGTTTTTTAGCAGGCTTCTGCTTCTAATGTACTTAAAAAACATTTTGTTATTTCTTTTTGAGTCTTTGGCTAGCTGTTCCTCAAAATCTTTTTTTGCTTTTCTTATTACATTTTTACACTTGATTTGACAGTGTTTATGTTCCTTTCTATTTATCTCACTGGGATTGGACTTCCACTTCTTGAAAGATGCCTTTTGTCCCTCACTGCTTCTTTTACACGGTGGTTAAGCCACGGTGACTCTTTTTTAGATTTCTTACTATGTTTTTTAATTTGGGGTATACATTTAAGTTGGGCCTCTATTATGGTGTCTTTAAAAAGTTTCCATGCAGCTTGCAGGGATTTGGCTCTAGTCACTGTGCCTTTTAATTTCTGTTTAACTAACCTCCTCATTTTTGTGTAATTCCCCTTTTTGAAATTAAATGCCAGAGTTCTGGACTGCAGAGGTGTTCTTCCCACCACAGAGATGTTAAATGTTATTATATTATGGTCACTATTCCCAAGCCGTCCTGTAATGGATATCTCCTGGACCTGATCCTGCGCTCCACTCAGGACTAAATCGAGAATTGCCTCTCCCCTTGTGGGTTCCTGTACTAGCTGCTCCAAGAAGCAGTCATTTAAGCCATTGAGAAATTTTATATCTGCTTCTCTTCCTGAGGTGACATGTATCCAGTCAATATGGGGATAATTAAAATCCCCCATTATTATAGAGTTCTTTATTTTGGTAGCCTCTCTAATCTCCCTCAGCATTTCAATGTCAGTATCGCTGTCCTGGTCAGGTGGTCGATAATATAACCCTACTGCTAATTTCTTATTATTGGAGCATGGAATTACTATCCATAGCGATTCTATTGAACATGTTGATTCATTTAATATTTTTATTTCATTTGATTCTACATTATCTTTCACATACAGTGCCACTCTGCCACCCACACGGCCTGCTCTATCCTTCCGATATATTTTAAAGATGTAGGTTAAAGATGAAGATTAACTAGAGGCTCCGGGTGTTAACGGTTAACCAGTTAATCAGTGTGGGCTGGAGCAGCTGCCCACCCACTGCGGGCAGAGGGCTGCTCCAGCCCTGCGTGGCCTACTGCAGGGGTGGAGTACTCCAGCCCAGACAGAGCAGCTCCTGGCCACGGTGAAGGGGGTGGTGCCTCCAGCCCAGATGTGGCGGGTGGAGGGGTTGCTCCAGCCAGGTTGCAGTGGGCCCCCTCTCCCTCACCTGTTTAATCAGTTAACCAATTGAACTTAATGTTTAACTGGTTAACTAATTAAATGGGATTTTACTCCCTATTAGAGACTCTAAGGGTATGTCTAGACTGCATCCCTCTGTCAGCAGAGGGATGCAGATTAGGCAGGTTGACATTGCAAATGAGGCAGGGATTTAAATATCCCGTACCTAATTTGCATAAAAATGGCCACCGCATTTTGCCAACTCAGCACTTTGTCGGCAAAAAGCAGCAGTCTAGAGGGGGATCTGTCAAGAAAGAAAGCCTTTTTCAACAGATCCTGTAAACCTCCTTGCAGGAGGCATAAGGGATCTGTCAAAAAAGGCTTTCTTTCTTGACAGATCCCCCTCTAGACTGCTGCTCTTTGCTGACAAAGTGCTGAGTCAGCAAAACATGGTGGCCATTTTAATACAAATTAGGCATGGGATATTTAAATCCCTGCCTCATTTGCAATGTCAACCTGCCTAATCTGCATCCCTCCCAATGTTCACTTCATTTGCTCCAGCTCCCTCCTCAGCGAATTCCTCTGAAAGCATGCACAATCCTGTTGGCTTCTTCCATTACAAAGTCATTCCCTTCTTCAGTTTTGCCATCTTCCTGACTGAACAAAGCTATTTTTCTACCTCCTTGATTCCTATTATTACAATCCTAGGAGCCCATTCACCACCTTTGACTAAATCCTTCCCTCTTCTGTACTATCCTCCCTTTCCATGCAAGATTACCAATTTTTTTTGAACAACCTCTCCTCCTGCCATCACCAACACTGGCATTTCTCACCTGTTTTCCTCCTCTAATCCCTCAACATACCCAGCAATCCCACCACTATTGTCTCCTTCCTCACCCTCCTCAACTTCTCACTCTAAATCTAGTTCCTTCTCTAATATAATATATGGAGATACACCTATCTCATAGAGCCGGAAGGGACCTTGAGAGGTCATCACGTCCAGTCCCCTACCCTCACAGCAGGACCAAGTACCATCTCTGACAGACTTGCCCCAGATCACTAAATGGCCCCCTCAAGGATTAAACTCACAACCCTGGCTCCAGGCCAAACAGTGACTTCAGCTCTTAGTAATTTTAACTCTTTAGCCACCACCTTGGCTGGCAAAAGATTCCAGCTTCCACTGGACTAGCAAAAAGACTTCTCATGGAGTCTGCTTTAGGTCTATCCTTAAAACAAGGGGGAAAGAGGCAGGCTGAGCCAGTCTTACAGCTCACACCTGGCAGGTATGAAACAGGCTGACTCAAGCCCTTTAGCCCTTCCCCCCCTCAACTCAGTTCACTCAACTCTGGAAGGGGGGACTCTTGTTCCTCTGAGACCTATTACAATGATGGTGTGGTGGCGTAGCGGGGGGCTGTCTGCTCTGTGACCCGGGGTCCCCCTGCGCTGTGATGGGAGATTCTCACTGATTCTCCCAAATGTGTATTAACCCAGACACCCAGGCTCAGCCTCCCGGGGGAGGAGACAAAGGAAGGAGGGTGGAGACCAATACCTGGCTGGGGGGCAGGGCTGGAAGAGAGTTGGGTAGTTTCTGGGTGGAATCATGGAGGAGGCAGCCTAAGCAAGGGGGCTGGGATTTAAGGGCCCAGGCTCCCCCATCCCAAGGGGGGCTGAGGCATCCTAGGCCTGGCCCTGTAACCGGATTACATCTATGCTGTGTTGTATCCTGGAGAAGCAATAAACCCACTCTATTCTACCGGCTGGTGGAGTCTGTTCGTGCCACTACGGGGGTGCAGGAGGCAGGGGAACCCCGACGCGCCGTCTCAGGTGTCTCTCCTGCAAGCACCAGTGTCATATTTTGCAGTTCCCACATTTCGGGCTAGAATGATTTGTGACCCCCACAACAGCCCAAATTAGTTACAATACATCACATTCCATTCCAACACTGATTCTCCATCAGCCCTGGCCGAATTGGATTTACATAACCACACCTTGGATTCGTTCCCCCTCCTGGCATGAGCTGTATTTACATATCAACAGTTAACAGTTAATTATCTTGCAGGGCTAAACAATTGGAGTGAGCATACCCACCCCCAAGGCAGCTCTCTCCTTTTAGCTGGCTGATAGCAAGCAGTAATTTAGCCCCTGCTTACATATACATCTAATAAAGTTGTGGTATGGTGGTGAAATATATGTTTCTTTAAAATGAAGAATGTTAACGTGTTTATCCTGGGTTAGACTGTGCCCCATCATTTTAGAGCTGTAACATGGTACTTCACAGGGAGTAAGCAGCTTCCCTCTGAGGTGCTTGGATTATCCAAGCAGGAGCAACAGCACAGCTGAAGATGGGCAGGGAGAAAGAGGAATCAGGCCATCATGCTCTTTCCATACAGGACTGTAAGCTTCACTGAAAAGGGGTGAGGCACTTATTTCCCTCCCAGAGTGAGGTGATCAGGGGAGGAACTGTAACATTTGGTGCTACCCCGGTATGGTGCAGCACTGTACCCCCTATATGGGGCTAAGACTAAACGAACCACTGTATGATTTGTTTTAAGTGTATGGATTTCATAAATGTGTGTAATTTATATTATTGTTACTTAGCAGCCTTAACTGGTAAAATTGTGGGGCTTTAGAAGAGGAAAGTAGGATTTGCTGTACAGTTAACATCTGGCATGCTGCCTTTAGGGCAGTCAATATAGTATGCTTCAAAAGAAGAAAAAAATCCCAAAACCATTACATAATACACCTGTTACTAGTTGCACAATCATGTGCCTGGCAAGTGGGTATCAGAATTCCATCCTGACTCCTGTAATAATTAGGTTACACCCTGAAATGTGAAATTCAGTTACTCCCAATTTAACGTGCATTCCAAGATGCAGAGAGGCCAGTGAGATCGAGTGTCTCAAAATATTAATTGTAGAATAATCACAGATGTCTGGATTGAGAAAGTTATGGGTATTTTAGCAAGTGTAGGCTCACCCCTTCCATCCTATCTCCCCTCCACTCCCACAAGTCAGGAAAACACAAATTGTTGCTATCTTTACATTATGAATGTGGGGAGGGACTGTGCACAGCCATTTTCCAACATGAGCTAAATATTTTTTAATTAAACTGGTCAATGTGGTGCACTGAAAAAATAGCAAAAAAATTGTGTTGACATCGGCAATGCTAGATTCCGGAAGTAAGAATGTACATGCAAACTACCTGCATGAGTTTTTTTGTGATTTTTGTAAATTCATGCACTACTAACGGCTCTGTAAGTTCATTCAGTACAGAATCTCTATATTCTTTACCAGTAATCTGATCCCTCATTAAAATACACTATTCAACCTTCTGTCTTGTATTTTAATCAATGAGAACCAAATTATTACTCCATAAAACAGCATGGTTATCTATTTAACGTTCAGAATATTATTGCTACTTTGTGTGGAATACAACAAAAACAGACAAAAGCATTCTACTGAGGACCATGGATTTTAAGTGTATAAGTCAAATTAATGATAGAAAAGTTAGCGTGTGAATACCTAACTTATAAAAAGGAGAATAAACCTCATTGAATGGCAGTCCATCTTATTTACACTGAAAATCTTACCTTCATATCCTGTCCAAACTAAGGCTGCCAGTTTTACATGGCAACTATAAAAGTTTGTAATTCTGAAGTAAATTAAATTAAATTAATCTTGCAATACTTCAAAGAGCAAAAGATTTCAAATAAACAATGATATGATGATATTTTGAAGGCCTGTGTATTACTTACAAGACACATCAATTGCCTAAGAGTTTGGTTGTGCACTTAACAGTGAAAGGCCAAAAAGGATACTGAACTCAAAAAAAGGATGCTGAACTTAAAGAAACGGGGGGGGGGGGGAGTTAAATATGTTTTGGCTTTTATGGTTTAATACTTGGAAAGCTATGCTGCAACTTATTGTAGATTTTTGTATGTAGAAGACTGTAGGAACACCCACAGAAGAGGAATCAGTGATCCTTTGTAAAGCCTCAGAGAAAAGTGTTGCCAGATACAGCAATATGAAATAACTGTACATAGGAAATAACTTTATTGAAGCAAGAATTTAATTTAAAGATTTGTATGTAAAAAATACATAACATCCTGTGGGACGCCCAGGATTGCAGCACTGTCAGGTAACTTATACCACCAAGAGTAGCTATAACCTGTTGGTGTTCCATTTCCCATGACCTGGTTTGGACATAGAGTGTTGGAAGTTCCATGTCAAGGATTTGAGATACAACAGCTTCATGGCTCCTTGCCCTATGTAAACCTAAAGGGGCATCCAGGAAGTGATCGGGCAACTGTGTGGATCTCATGTAGCTACCATGATCCTTCCTGTTCCTGGTTTTGACCTCAACTTGATTTAGACTTTGCTTCTGGCCTTGGACTCTAACCTTTGGTACCCAGGCCTTGAATTTATGAACTCCTCTGCTAGTCCAACTCTCAGGTTTGCTCCTGCTCTGACTCTTGATGCTGACTGCCTTTGTTGGAATCCTACCACTAGAACTAGATACTTTATTTTTTTATGTATAAATATTGAGCATTTTCCAATATAATTATGTGGATTCTAATCTCACAGTTCTGGGCTATATAAAACTGCGAGAGAATACAGATTTCTTATGGAAATGCTAATAGTTACAATGGTGTTACTTAATAAAAATCCATGTTTTTCCTATCAATTGATACCTGGGGAGTACATTTCTCTAAGGTGCATAGTTACTTCTTTTTCTTGTAATGTCCCAGGAATCAAATCTGTGTCAATAATTTTAGCAGTAGCTTTATTATTAAGGGTTACTCTGCAATTTTGACTCTAATTAGATTTTCTTTCCGTTGTTAGTTGCCTTATGACAGGATCTCAGTGAATGAACTATAACTATGCAAAACATAATGGATAATTGGCTCTCCTACAGAATCAAAATTATTCTGATGAAACATATGACTATTAGAAGTCAATTTGGAAATTATTTAAGGATGTCTGGTAACATCCTGGAGCTCACCTGAATTTGCAAATAAGTAATAGTGTATGTAAGCAAAGAAAATAAACTTCTGTTCACATATGAAAGTTAAATAATGGTATATGGAGATCTAGCATACAGGATAGATAGGAGGCTAGATAGGAGGGTGATCAAGCAAGAACTGGGCATGAGCAGAATGGAAGAGGAGCAGTGAAATCCACCATTGCACAGATCTGCCTAACCTCCCCCCCCCCCCCCGCCGCCCCTGCTGGGACAGTAAAAATCCCCATAATGGCTGCTCTACCCATTTTCTTTGAGTAGCCTCCATGAAGTGGCTCTGAAGCAGATCTCTAGTCTGCCAGACTGGGAAAAGGATTCCTGATCCACATGCCCTTAGGCATCTGTCCAGCTAGTAAGGCCAGGTACTGGGCTGTGGACTGAATCAGATCAAATATGGACAGAACTTGACACAGCTGTCTGTGTAAACAATGGCAAAACACTCATCAGTTTCAAAGTGCTATCATTATTTCGTGATAATGCAATGTTAGAAAAATCTAGCCCCCAATTTCCATGAATTAAACATATCCAAGGTTTTCAATGTATTTTAAGGCAAAAGAACATTTTTTATTCTTTACGACAAGATTTGGTTTCTAGCTTAGTTGTACTATTGCCATTTTCAACTGCAACATATTTAATTAATAGATGGTAACTAAGGGTATGTCCCCACTGCAGCTGGGAGCAAGTCTCATAGTGTGGGCAGACAACTTGTGTTAGTGTGGTTCCAAAAATCTAGTGGAAGTGCTAAAAATAGATGGGTGAATGTTGTGGCTTAGCAGAGACTTGAGCTAGATGTCCAAGATTAGACTCAGGCTTTATCTACATACACAGATTTTAGCAACACAGCCATGTTGTGTAAAGTCAAGCAGTGTAGTCGCTGTTTGCCTGCACCTTTGCCAACAAAATTTTTCCACTCCCAACAAGCAGAGTTCACATTGTCAACAGGAGAACACGCTTACCAACAATGCACTGTTTACATGAGCATTTGCCAGGGCAAAACTCTTGTTGTTTGGGGATGAGGGGATAGCACCTGTGAACAATGAAAGCTTTGTCGCTCAATTGACAGTGTAGACAAAGCCTCAGTGGATAGGGTGGGTTTGAGAGCTGGAGCTGCTGTGCAAACTGAAAAGTACACACTGCTATTTTTAATGCACTGGTTTGTAGATGCACTCAAATAATAGGGAATTAAAATCTATTCCATATGTTGGATGTCAACTCCTGATTGTTTTGCCCATGTTCATGGAAGTCAGTGAGATTATTTGTGTGGGTAAAGTATGCAGGATCTAGTTGTATATATTCTTAATACAGTATCAGCTGCATTTTTGTGGATTTCTACTGCAAGAACAATTATAGAATAGCAGTTTCCTATGTTAAAATTGCTGTTTTTGAATGTAGAATGATTACATTATAAAGTCTAATCCAGGATAAATTTAATGCAGGTTTGCTTAAAGTAAATCACATAGAGATACAAATCAAGGATTATATTTGTCTAAATCTTTTAGGCTCCAGCTATCCAGTCATATCTAATGTCACTAAATGTTTGCATAATTATACTTTGATTACAAGATGATTCAAAATTGTTGATGCAAAAATAGCCTTCTGGCATTTGCTGTATTTACTATAAGAGTAGAAATAAATGAAAGCAAATCGCTTATAGCAATCTTGATTAGGACCCTCTGGAGAGGGTAATATACACTGAGGATTTATGTATAAAGGCGTATAGTTATAAGTCTGGTGAGAGAACTTAATGTCAATTGCAAATCCAGTCAAAAATGGAAATCAGCTAAAATAAATCCAGATTTATATTTGGAAATGATGTCTAACAAATATCATAAAGGAGAAGCAGATAAAAATATGCTCCTAAATATCAAAACTAGATTTGAAATACAGTTTCAAATCAAGATGTGATTTTTATGTAAATCACATCGTTGTAGTATCAGTAAAAATTGTAAACAAGACTCCATTAGTTTTCATTAAATAAAGGTAATGTTTTCAAAATGTAAACATAAGCAAGGCATTATGGTGCAAATTTTTAAGTCACTGCTTACCTTTAAACGTATGAGTAACCTTGCTGATTTCAGCAGAGCTACATACTTTCTTAAATGGGTATATATAAGTCTTTGCAAGATCAGGGCCTAAAACAGCTTCTAAATACAAATCCGTAGAATATTTTTTCTCTTCTACAGTAGCTTGGCATTTTTTATAAAAAACTGCAGGTTGCAATCCTAGCCCTAATCAAGTCAATGGTAGTTTTGGCATTCACTTCAGTGGAGTCAGAATTTCATCCGTGATCTCTTAAAATGCATGAGATTAAACTATTGGAGAATTACAGACTAGTAAACCTTATCTGTAGGGTGACCATCCGTCCCATTTTTACAGGGACAGTCCTTTATTTAAGACCTCCTCCCAGCGTCCCGACATTTTTAAAAAAACGGGCAGATTATCCCATATTTCCCCTGCAGCGGCGGGGAGAAGCCACCAGTACTCAGGGCTTCAGCTGCTGAATCTCCAAGCACCAGCAGCACATCTCCCCTCCCCACCCTGCATGCTGTGGGGCTGAACTTCATCCCTGCAGGGTGGGCAGGGAGCCGCCAGTACTCGGAGCTTCAGCTGCCGGAGCCCCAAGCGCTGGTGGCTCCAGCCTTCCCCCACTATGCGGCTAAAACCCTGAGTGACAGAGACTCCCTTCCCTCCCCCACCCCGCTGAAAGGCTGAAGCCCCGAGCACCAGCAGTCCGGCCCACCCTCCTTGATGTCCCGTATTTGGCATAGGGAAATATGGTCACCCTACTTATCTGTCCTTGGTAAATTGGTCAATTATATGTATAGATATTTTATAATTCTACTTATTTTTTTATGTAAGGTCTAACAAGAACAGTTTCTACAAAGTAAATTTGTGCATCACTGATAGACTAGTACTTTTTTGAATTAATCAGTAAAATAGTGGACATAGAAAAGCCAGTTGATTTAATTTTTGTGGGCTTTCAAAAGGGCTTTCAGACAGTCCCTAACAAGAGATTACTGAAAGAACTGAGTAGTTTTAGTTTGAGAAACAAAGTATTCTCATGGAAAAAATTCTGTGTAAGAATCAGGAGGAAAAGAATAGGAATAAATGGTCAATTTTTGCCCTGCCTGTGAACAATGACAAAACTGTTTTAGTATAACAGAGTGTAGGGAAAGACATTCTACATCCATTTAATGAGGGGAACCCCCCCATCAGAAGGGGAGTGTTTTCATAAATGTTTGGATCCTGGTTCTGCAATGGACTGAACTTTGGTAGGGGGGCTACTTTATTGGGCAAGAACAGTAACTGGTGATAAGCTTAGAGTCAGGCTTTAAACATAAGTTTTATGGTTAATTTTGTATTGTAACTGACGAACCAGAGGCTCGAAAGATTGTCTAGGGGTGGCGTTTGTGGCGAGGGACTGGGGGCCGCAAAGGAGGAAGCCCGAGCTGAGATGTACTGAACCAATTACTAACTTTATTGACTACGATCTGAATACATCAAATCACTGTCTCTGATTTGTTTAAGACAACATAGCATGCAAATAAAACATACATTAAAGAAAGTCAATACAACAATAATAAAAACTCCTCCTACAGCCAATCCCTCTATGGTTATCTTGGAATAGCCGGTAGAGTTAGTTATTAGTCTGCCTATTCACTTAACAACTGCTCAGTTCTACTCCTAGTTCTTATTTAGACCTAGGTGTGGTACCATTATACAATATGATTAATACAATACAACTAACTATTGCTAAGCTGATAAATAATATATTAAGCAATACTTACAAACCCAGTGACAATTACGATACACAGACAAAAAACAACGCGTAGCATGCTCTGGATTCGTACACCCCTTTCGTGATTCAGTGGGTGGGAGGCGGCCTTGGGTGATCAACCCCTTAGCCAGGCTGGACGATACGTGCCTTCTGTCTTGATACAGAACCTCCCCGAGCTTAGGGCTCAGGGTGCTTTATACTATAATTTTGACATCCGGTGCCATATTAGGGTTCAGCTTTAGTTGATACTATGATTTGACATCCGGTACCATATTAGGGTTCCTTCCTTTTGATATGACGTCTGCCTCAGGGCCTTGTGGTTAGTGCTTGATGCAGACATGACTGGCACACGTGAGAGCTAGCTATGTTTTTTCTTTCCCTGTTCCAGGTGCTTGTTAACTGGTGTATTATGACAGCTCATTTCCCTTATTCCTATCTTGTCCTGTTTTTAGTGCTCGTTAACTTAGCTTTTTTTCCTACTCTTATCTTCCTGGCCCAGGTGCTTGCTAAGTTCAAGTTCCGTTTACTGGGGCTGTGCTGGGGCTTGAAGGCCTCTGGCCCGGGTGCTTGCCAAGTTCAGTTCCATTTACTGAGGACTGTGCTGAGCACCCGAGAGACTTAAAGTTCTGTCTCTGCCTCAGCAGCCTGTGCTTTTCTTGTGAGGGGCCTTAGTGTGGCAGTATGGGCAATACGCATGAGGCCGTAGTCAAGATGACCTGCTGTACAACAGTAACCACTTCCTTCCCTGCTACTTATAGTTGAATTTTTATTCCTACTTTTTAAAAATCTTTCTGTTATATTATAAATGCTCAGAGGGACTAAGTGGTTTACAGGAGTAGAGGGTTAAGAGAAAACTGATAAACAGATACTCTGCACCTGTGTGGATAGAGGATTTGGAATTGCTGTGGGTAGCCAACACCTGGGGCTGGATATCACAGGGGAATGATTCAAAGGAATTCAGGGATTGGGATGCACCTGTTTGTTAACCAGCAAGACAGAGACAGGGCTGGCATAAGCCCAGAGGGAGAATGCTTTAGTAGCTGACGGGCTGGCAGCATCAGGAACATTCAGGAACCATAAGATGCCCTCTCACTAACTACAATGGGTAAAAAGGTGATTCATAGCCTTCTGTACCTTGAGATCCATTGCAGACCTCTCCATGAAAGAGGGAAGTACTCTGGTGATGAGATGTGCTGCTTCTATTCTGCATTAGCCCTTGAAATAGAGACTATCCATTTCTGATGCTCTCATTCCAGAACCTTTCATAAGTATTGTGTTCACTTAAAATATTTCATAAAAGAAAAAGTGGGCTGAAGTGACACAGTCTGTTTTCCAGCAGGTTTCCCAAGGCATACAGATCCTGTAACAAGAAGGCACTTCCCACATGCTGCTCACAGAATGGATTATATGGATTTTGAGGATGACAGTCGTGGATGGTGGTTTGACATGGACATGGTGATAATCTACATTTATTCTGTCAACTGGGTAATAGGGTTCATTGTTTTCTGTTTTCTTTGTTATTTGTTCTTTCCTTTTTAGGGGACTGCGCTGTTTTGGTAAAACTGGAAACTGGAGACTTGTGCACACAAAGGCATTGTGAATAGAAATGGTTTCAAGTCATTAATGCAGATTTTTCTTTCCGTGGTTTGAAGCTCTTATCATTCAGAATTGCATTAGGCTACACCAAACATGTCATGGGGCTAAAGATCATGCTTTAGATATAGACATCAAAGGACTTGAGCTTTGCTGAAAACATAAAGTGAAATTCTGGCCACATTGAAATCAGTGGGAGTTTTGCCATTGATTTCAGTGGGGCCAGCATAATGTGTAAAATTGTCCATATGTGGAAATGAAGCATCAAGATTTGTTTGGAGGAGTTTCTGCTCTGAGGGCTGCAGCATGGTCTGGTAGACCTGCATTCAGTTTTTCGGCTCCTGATATACTTAAGCAAGTCACATCATCCACTAGTGCCTCAATTTCCTCATGTTTTTAAAAGGCGGTAATGGAGAGGGAGCCCTCCTCTCAAAGTTAATGATTAGCACTTTTCATGTGTTAGGATCCCATAGCACTTTAAGGTCTATATGTAGAGACTGGTCACTCAGTATTGAAATGCTCCTACCTTTGAGGTGGGATACAACAATCATTTAATGCTACCCATGCTACAAAACACTTTTTAAAGTAAAAGCAATGACAGAACTCCCACTGGTGCTACTGGAAGGACTTCAGATTCCATGAATGGTGGATCAAGGTAGGGCTGGCGGAAGCAAGCCCCCTCCCCCAATCCCACTTCCAACCCCAGGCCCCGTCCCCCAGCACCACAGGGAGGTGGGGTAGTGTGCAGCCCTAGCCCTCCCTCAGCACCATGAGGAGGGAGGACTGTGTGTGACCCCAGTCTCCCCAGGAGGGAGGAAGGCACGCAGCCCTGGAACATCAGGAAGGGAGGAGAGTGCACAGCCCCAGCCTCCCCAGGCCCGGAGCACTGGGGAAGGAGGGCAGTGCACAGCCCTACGCCTCCCAACCCAGAGCACAGAGAGAGCTAGGGTTGCCAGGTGTATAGTATTGACCTGGACAGTCCGGTATTTTTGCCTCCTGTCCGGTAAAAAAAATTCAGAAAATACCGGACACCTAAAATGTCCAGTATTTTCTGATTTTTTTTCCCGGCCAGGAGGCGAAAATACTGGACACTTGGCAACCCTACAAACACTCAGAGCCCGGCATCCCCACCCCCACCCCCACCACACCCAGCCCCCAGACGCCATGCTTATCTGGTTCCGCAGGGAAGCTAAGTTCTAAGAACACAAAATGGCTGCCGGCAAAAAGACCAAGGGGAAGCAATGCCTCCTCTGAGTGTTAGTGCTTAACCGCTCCCCTGTTCCTATCCCTATTCTGACTGCACTCACTCTAAAAGGGGCCATGCTGTTTTATTATTTAATTTTTTTTTCTTAATAAGTCTTGGCGTCCTTTTATTTGCTCAACAACTTTGGTCTCCCCCCCCCTTTTTTTTCTTCATCAGAATTTTTTCCCCGGTGTTTTTTTTGGGGGGGGGGGAGAGGGTGTTCGATATTTTTGGTTCAACCATCTGGCAACCCTAGAGAGAGCAGGCACTGGGGGCAGCAACACTCCACCCCCAGTACTCCTACATTAGGTGTTCTGGGGGCAGAGTATGAGCGGGACCATGCCTGGCTGTTTGGGAAGGCAATGCCTTCCCTGCCCATGATAACCCCCAACCCCCACACCCCTTGTCTGATACTATAGTAAAATGGAAATACACAAAGATAAGACAGAGTGGCTAAAACTTCTACTTTGAGAAGTACAAGGGATCTTTTAATTTCCAGGACTCAGTCCTGTAAGCAACTGAGAAATCTCACCCTGATCCCAGAAAGCACTTAAGTGTGAGCTGTCCCATTAACTTCAGTATTTGTATTGGAAACCTCAGGAGCCACTGCTTATTCAGTACATGGCACTATTCTATCAGATTGCTAGGAGATGAGGTTCAACTGAGTGACCATAATGTGACTGCTCAGGAACTTAAAGTTAAGCAAGCGCTTAAGCACTTTGCTGACTCAAGCCAAGAAATGAGCAAGGCCTCAGACTTGTGTCTCATTTGAAAGATGGCACTTCCAGCAGCGCTTTGGCTCCCAGCATTTCGTTTTTCTCAAGATGCATAAAATAACTTCTTTAAGATTAGGCATTCCTCTGAGGATTTTTTTTGCAGAGTGAAAATACTTGTACAGTTACAACTATGTTGACTGAAGGGATTTGATCACTTTCTTTTAATATTGCTCTAATGGGTCATGGGAAGTATAATAATTAAAATTCACCATCATTATAGTTGTGGGCATGAGAAAAATTAGTGTATGCAATTACTTTACCTCTAATTACAATAGGTTGTCTTGTACTAATGATAGATGATCAGTAGGCATAACATTTCCCTATCTCATTAAAACTTCAGAGATTTTTAATGAAACTCATGGCACACTAAAACTCTCAGCAAACTTCAAACATGTTTCTCAGCTATGCCAGAACTAAAGTTACAACTCTGAGTTTTTTCAAACTTGCAAATCAACTGTTCCTGGCTCAGTGAAGAGAAGGAATGTGAAGCACCTTTTCCACCAACATGTTCTTGCACTTACTGAGGTCAAAACGTGTTAGACTAAAAGGATGTATCATGAAATATTGTTTTAGATATCCAGCTTGTTAGTTTGAAACATGAAACAATTTTTTAAAAAAAATATTGAATCAGATTTAAGAATTTAACTAGGGTGCTTCTCAGATGATCATATCCATTAGCTAATATTTCAAAATCTACTCATACATAAGGCCTCTATTCCACCATAATCTACTTATACATAAGGCCTCTATTTCCACCAATCAAATGAAAGTAAACTTACATTAAAAAATTCTGGTACCATTTTATCATGGATTTATTCTGAAAAATGACTGGGGATGCTAGGAAGTGAGTAAATAGCTAATCGTAGTTGATAGAATTTCTGTCGACTACACAATTAGGCAACAAGGGAGGAAGCCTCCAGAAGTTACCCCCTGCTATGGCTCTGCACTTTAAATGCAGTAGGAGCAGGGCTGCCTGCCCACCTAGCTCTTACTACATTTAAACTGTAGAGCCTTAGTGGTGGTAGTTCCTGAACCCCAGTCTGAGCTGGGACTGAGCCAAGCTTGCTCAGTCCCGGCTCATTCTGGGTCCAGTAGCCACTGTCCGTGGGGGTTCCAGCGGGAAGCTAGGACCCTCTGCAGACAAGGGCCACTCTGGCAGCAGCCCCTGTTCACAGCCAGTCCCAGCCACCACAGGCAGAGTCTGCTTTGCAGCAGCCTTCTCTGTCCTCCCCTTCCCGCTCGTCCCCATGCTGCTGCCTCTGATAGAGGAAGCAGCGCTGGGGGGCCAGGCAGCACCAGCTCCTACTTCCCCTCCCCTTGCTGCCTCTGATACAGAGGCAGCAAGGGGGGTGGAATGTGAATAGTCAAGTAGTTGATTCAACTACCCAACTACTCGCATACATCCCTAAAAATGACACAGGAAGGGGGAAACTCAATTGTAATATTTCTCTTCTATATAATTACAGGTTGATAATTGTAGGTGGATACATTGTTCTAAATTTAATATAAAATTATTTATATAACATTTCTAAAGTGTGTGTGTGTATATGTGTATATATATATATATATGTGTGTGTGTGTATATATATATACACACTAATATATATATTAATCAAGCTATTAATTTTGTATGTACTGTTGTACTGTTTCTTTGATTAATACGATAATTACAAAGAATAATGAGTTAATCAGATAAAAAGGAGGTTGACTAAGTGTTTCAGACTTTTATATAAAGCTATTCCTCCTTTAGGAAGACCCAGAAGGGTAGAATGGTTGTAGTTGCTTTTCTCTATTGTGTCTTTCCAAATAAACCTTTTGAAAGTGTTTAGTTCATTATTACTGTCTTAAACATGCTTCCATTGATATTTTGTTACAAAAATCATAGTGACTTCAGTGAAAACTGTTACTGGAGCAGTTCATTTTGTGAACAGTTTTATTCTAAAGCACTTGGTCTTCTTCTGGAATGTGTTCTCATCCATTAGGTTATTATCATGTTTGCAATAAAATCTGAAGTTTGTAATATTTTGCAGCTATGACAATAGATATTGGATGGAATTAAATTTGACTATTTTTTCAACCAATTTTATATTTCTCTTTTAATTCTGTTTTTAGAAAGGAGTGAGAAACTAAGAATATCTTTTTTTCATACTAGTATTCTTAATTGTTTTTGTACTTTTCATGGAAACCCAAAGCAGTAAGCTATCAAATTTGCCATAACCCATAGTGGCACACCAACTCTTCATTCTGGATCTGAATACATTTTATGTATGATTTAGTACTAAATACCATGTTATTCTTCCAAATACATATAATTGCATTAAACAACATCAAAGTGAGAGAGACCAAATGAGATTTTAGCAGGTGGTACACAGTTGCTCCCACATGAGGTTTCATACTCAGCTGCTGATAAACTTTTGACTAGCAGTTGCACTTATACCTGCCACAGGTCCTCCCCTGCATTCCATAGTCTGCTACCTCCCCTGCCATTAAGCACTTTTAAACCCCTGGAAATTAACACAAAAAATTGCTTTATGAAATGCACAGACTTGTTGTGCACAACATATTAACAGAAATATACACGTAATGTAACTGACACAAATGCACAAAAGCAAGAATATGAAAAGTGCACACTTAACCATTATTACAACGATCAAGGGTCACAGGCCATGCTCCACAACTTTAACTCTGTTAAGATGCCAGATTTCCATCAGCCCGTTGGCCTAGGGAGCACCTCAGTGCCAACCAAAGAGAGTGCACAATTTCATAACTCTTATCTCATTGCCCCAAATCACTGCCATAATCTGTATCTAGAATTGTCATGTAAACTATCATATGCAAACTGGTAACATACTGGTCATTTATATTAGTGTTTGTATCTATGGCGGTGTATAAAGGATTCTAGATGTTTGCTGAAAATACATTCCTCAAATGTGTGTGGTGGACAGTGCCTAAGCACAGCCTGCCCTAGAAAGGAATGTTGTTTGGCAGACTTGACTGTGTTTCTAATGTAAATTAAGCAACCTGTGACCTAAGACAATGAAAAACATCTTTACATCCAAGGTAAAAAGTGTCTTCAGGAAAGCAAATGGGGGAGATGACGACCAATTAATAGTCTTGACAAGGGATGGAAACTGCGCTCCTGGGAAGCCTTCCTACCTTTTGAAACCAGGTCAATGAATTTTGGAAGATATACTGGAAGGCAAGAAGGCATTTTGTATCCTTCCCCCAAGGAGACAAATAAACAAAGTGATTTGGGCTCTGTGTTGGATCCTGGCTAAAGACTGGCCAGCCAAGCTGCAAGAATAACTGTGGTGAGAGAAATATTTTTAAAAAAAGACTCTAGTTTAATCTTAATCTTAGTTTTAGAATTGTTTGTTTACTTTTGTTTGTAACCATTTCTGTCCCTACTCATATTTGGTATTGCTTAAATCGAGGTTCTATTGCTAATAAACTTGTTTCACATTTACAAAAGCACTTCTGTGCTGGATATGAATCTAAAGTGTGAAGCCTTCAGCTTACCTAAAAGGCTGGTGTGTATTTTGTCTTTGTTTGGAGGCAGTAGCATTTAGGGATGTTAAATATTGGTTAAATGAATAGTCGATTGACCTCATGAAATCTTATTGGTAACTTGACTATTCTATAGTCCCTGGGGGTGGGGCCGGCAGCCAGTGTGCTCCAGCCCCATTCCCGAGGAGCTCCCTGCCACTCCGTGCTTCTGCCTCTGTATCAGAGGCAGCAGTGTGGGGGTGCCAGGCGGGAGCTAGTCCACAAGGGGAGCCAGTTTAAAAACCAGCTCCCGTCGGGACCGGCTGCCTGTCACCCTGTACTGCTATATCTGATACAGCGGCAGCAGTGCGGGGTGGCAGCAGCCCCTATATGGGGCTGCTTGCCCTCCCGGCTCCTAATACACTTTAAATGCAGAGCTGCAGTATGGGTAGGTCTCAGACCTGGCACAAACCAGGACCGAGCTGGGCTGCCTGCCCGCCTGGCTCCTAATACACTTTAAATGTAGAGCCACAGCAGGGGTAGGTCCCAGACCCAGTGCAAGCCAGGACTGAGCCAGGCTGCTGGCAAGGGGGGGCGGGAAGAGTGTGTAGTCTATAGTATTAACCTATAAGCTTTTGCTTATCGGTTAATTGACTACACTGTTACATCCCTAGTAGCCTTGTTAACTCCTGCCAGGGTCTAGAAAGAGGGACTGGATAGTGCGGGAGAGATGGTCTGAGGGAAACTCAGGCCTGAAAGGTCTGTTGGGAGTCACCCTGCAAGAAGTAACCTGTCTGGTGGAAGCCAAGGTGCGGCCGTTGTGCTGTGAGCATGGTACCGGTAGCAGGGTTCTGAGTCAAGGCTGCATAGCTACAAGCACCCTGAGTTATAGGACAGGCAGTGACATAACCCTTTACTTGTCTGGATGAACCCCCTTGCTGCCTGCCTGCACTCACTTCTTTTTAACAACTACTCTTGCATAACACTCCAAGCATCCACAACCACTAGTGCTGGGAAAAAGTAATCTGGCAAGGGGTGTGTAAAAGGGTGAAAGAGGAGCAAAGGTTAGGCTGTGTTGTGTGGCCTGTGGTGAAACATAATTGTGCTAATGGCCCAAGTGTGTGCCTGTGGTGAGAAGGAAAGAGGGAGTATGGACAAGTAGGTGGTTTACTTGAGCATTTCCACAGCTCCACATCAGGGGAAGAGGCTAACTTTACTGGGGATCACAGGCCATGCAGGGCCTGGACCAGGCTGCAAATTGTGGTATGTGTGGGGGAGAAGACCCATGTTACAAGTTTGTACTGGAACCAAAAATATTATGCTTGGGCACTGAGCATTTCAGTCTGTCTTATGGAGGAAGTAACCATAACTCTGCTTCACAATTAAGCTTCTGTATTAAGAAATGAGTCCTCACAATGGGATCCACTAGGGGGAAATGGAGCTGAGATTTTGATTCTCCCAGTGCCACAGAGCAAGTAATTCTCAGAGCCAATATTAGAACTGTGAAGCATTTGGCTCCCACTCCTCTCTTCAGAATAAGTCCTTCATTTTGGTTGTCTTCTAATATTAGAGACTATTGAAAAACTCACATTACCACTACCTGTAATATTCCTCTTCTTTGGCTAAATAGAAGAACTGGGTTCCAGTGGTATCAGCACCTTTTATGTTTTGCTTAATTGCTTTTTCAAGCCTGCAAAAGAGCTAAGCTTAAAAAAGCAACTGGGAGCCAAAATGCCTTATCATAAAAAAGCCCTATGTGAATGATTAATTCATCTTCAGAGTAAAAGGCTAACCTGTTTGAGACATCAAGGCTATGTCTACACTCGCAGCTTCTTGCGCAAGTACGGCCGTTCTTGCGCAAGAATCTGCAGAGCGTCCACACTGCCCGCCCGCTCTTGCGCAAGTAAATGTACAGTACGGCGTGGTAAGAGAGGGCTCCTTGCGCAAGAGCTACGCTCTTTTTTAACAGGTGTAAGCCCTCTTGTGCAGGAGCTCTTGCACAAGAGGGCAGTGTGGATGCTCAGCAGGGATTTCTTGCGCAAGAAAGCCCTCTGGCTAAAATGGCCATCAGAGCTTTCTTGGGCAAGAGAGCGTCCACACAGCCATGGGCGTTCTTGCGCAAAAGCACAGCTCGCACATGGCAGTGTGGACGTTTTCTTGCGCAAGAAGCCGCCAGTGTAGACAAAGCCCAAAAGTGCTCTGGCAACAAGAAAAGCAGAAATGTGACAGGAAGATTCTCCTCTGGATCCATGTGATTTCCAGCACTTCCTTAGGTGGGGGAGATGTTCTGGAGAATGGGGCTGCTC
This sequence comes from Pelochelys cantorii, assembly GCA_032595735.1. Taxonomy (NCBI): domain Eukaryota; kingdom Metazoa; phylum Chordata; order Testudines; family Trionychidae; genus Pelochelys; species Pelochelys cantorii. Next base: position 40,715,662 of record CM064330.1, read on the forward strand.
TGCTTATGGGGGAACCCTTGGGCATGCAGGGCCAAGGTTTAATCTCGAGGCAAGTAGCTCTCCTTGTGGAAGCTCCTTCCCTCCTGTGGTTCACACATAATCTTGAGTTTAAGGAGTGAAAGCTCTGGCTTTTTCCACAGTGGGAAAATTACCAAGAAACTTTGGTCGGAACATCGTATTTTCCACTTAGCTACTTCATGAAGTACAAGTGGGGGCCCATATTTGGCCATATTGGCCCATATTTTCTTTATTTTAGTTTTAAAATGACACTAATTTTCTGGTTAAATTGACACATGGTGCTATGAATTTTCTTTTATCAATAGCTTTACTGGTTGCATTTAGACAATACAGCCAATCTCATGTCAAAGTTCAAGGGCCACTTTTTGTTCTCACACTCATACAGTCGCTGTATTCCTCCAACTGTAGAGTTGAGGAGACTAACAAAGTAAACATCATAGGAAACCAACAGTTCAAGTTTGACTTGTTTAATTGCCAGAAAATAGTTCTTTGGGGCTTATCATTTTTATGTATTTGTTTCTGAAAAAGTGAAGTTAGCACTTCTTAAAAATTTTGGCCAAGATTTTCAAAAGTGACTAGTGATTTTGGGATGCTCAACTTTTGGTGCCCAGTTTGAGACACATAAGAGAGCCCTGCTTTTCAGAAGTGCTAAATCTCCCCCCCCCCTCATGAAAATCAGGCCCTTGTAAACTGTCACTTGAAACATCCAATATAAGTCCTCTCTAAAAATTTTCACTTTAGGGGCTGCTCTAGCAGTCATTAGAATCAACTGGAGTCATTCCAGATCTGTGTAATTACAGCAAGTTCTAACTGCTCATTTGGACAAGCAACTGGACTGCTGCCTTTTCAAACTTTGGTCATTACTGTGGAAGATTCTCTAATTGAAGTTTTCTTTCACAACAGCTTCTGAAATAAATTTGCTCATTCCACACAGCCTATAGTTACACTTGTGTAATCCCAATGATTTAAACAAGAAAAAGGCTGAAGATCCACTGAAACATACAGGTTTCTTTAGCCATTACTCTAACATTATTGTAATTTAATTCTGGTAAGCATATATTAACAACCAACAATAAAGTACACAGTGATATGTGGAATTACTTTCCTGCTTTATGCAGTGAAACTTTAGCTGTAAAGTACAATCTTTAATCTAGGACACTATACTTCTTACTCAATTGTATTTTTACATGGTAAATTATTACCTAGGGGAAAAATGTTCCTAAAACTGAGTCACAGGGGTATCTGGGCCTGTGCTGGGATTTCATTAAGCTTCTTTAATTAAAAATTATCAGAGAAACCTTATGGGACAAACAGCTTCATTTTTTATACATTCTAGAGAAAAAATGCTGAACAAGTCAACAAATATGATATGAAGACAGATCCTGGACTTTTCAGCAGATATGGATTTAGTAACAAAAAGTCCAGGACTTCCTTGTCAAAGAAATCCTATCACCAGGACAGAATTAAATTGGAATTCAAAACTGCTATTTATTAGGGTCAGAGTGTGCCATCTGATGCATGAGCATGATTTCCATTCAAGACACTGGGAATTAAGTTAGGGAATTTGAACGCAGAATTTATTCCTTTGAGGTTACTCCTTATGCAAAAAATCTTCAAATGCTGTTTGCAGACTGCAATTCATGGGATGAACCTCTGGTGCTGCTCTGACAATGGACCCCTCCTGTCCCTTTGCTCACTAGTCATGAACATTCTGAGGGTGAAACTATATAAAAAGTATGGCTTTGGCTTCTTAAGTCCTTCCAAAACCCAGCAGGCAGATGAGGAAGCATTCTGGGCCCTTGGCCTGAATGCTTATCCTTAAGTGGTGTCTTCTGTACTTTTGTCATTCTTATTAGATTAGATTTTAGTATAAAGAGTGAGATTTTAGTGTTAATGACTGGTTTTATTTTTAGAAAAACCTATATTTTTAAGTAGTAGTTTTAATAGTTCATGATTAGTACTTTGGTTCTTCCATAAAGATCTGATGGTGGCTCAGAAAATTAAGATTCCAGGATTGCAGAGGTGTCCCTTGTTTTTGGTGACACAGGATGCTCACACAAGCATGTAACAAACACCCTCCAAAAGCTCAGTCTATAGTATTTTCACACTGCAGGTTTGAAAGGAATGCCAGAATAGATTTCATACACTGCATCTGTAAGAGGCCCTGGTATGAAGGCCTTCCAAAGCTGGCACATCTCTCAGATCCATGAGAAAGCAGACAGGTGTCAGCTCCTGATACGTCTAAGGAGAAGAAGCAGGAGAAAACACAGAAGTTTCCAAATTCCAAGAAACATGTAGTACCCAAGAATGATCCTAACCATTAGATCCAAAATTGAAAAAGCAGAGAAACCCCACTTGTTTCTTGGCCTTTGGGAGTCAAACCAATATGTGGTGGGACACCATTGGATCATTTTAGGTCCAGGAATAGACAGTGTACAAGAAGGACTCTCTGCAGAGCCGAAAAACACAGAGTGGGTGTTACAGAGCCTTTGCTTATGGATCCTAGCTCATCAAGTCTCCTATATTAAAACAGGAGAACTGTGGTCTTACAATGAAGCACACAATGAACATTGTGAATATTCTGAATCTGGTTCTCAATTCCAAGCTTCCTCAACAACTGGCCATGATATTGGTGGCTCATATCCAGGCAGATTCATAAATGTAACTTAGAGAAGAGCTTCAGGTCCCATACTATTGAATCTGCCCCAGAAAAGAGAAAGGTGGAGAAGCTTCCTGAATCACCACCTTATGCTCCCATGGGTCTCCTGGTAGGGTGCTATAGCCCTTTTCTATTCTATCCCTGAGGTCACTGGTCTACTATTGGGGTTAGATATAAGCTCCAGTCCTCAATCAGAAGTGGAGTCTTAGCAACTTATTCAGCCAGACAGGACTTATCACGAGGGCATACATTTCTGGGTGGATTAGCATGTACCTCCTTGGTCTAGATGGCCCTAGAAGCCCTATTCCAGGCATTACTTGGAGGCCCCACACCTCTATTCTACTAGGAATCTTCCCTCTGTGTGAGTGCAGGCAAGATTTCATTCATCAGATCTGATGTTTCCAGCTCTGTCTGGAATGTATAAAGAAAGAGTTATTTCCTATTATCTTGCCACACACAGTCTCAGAAGAGAGGAAGCCAGTGATGCCTGGGGCTATGTCTACACTGCACGCTTATTTCGAACTACCTCATGGTATTTCAAAATAACAGCGTGCACATCTATAACCCACACACCTAGGCTATGTCTACACTGGCGGCTTCTTGCGCAAGATGTTCTTGCACAAGGGTTCTTGTGCAAGAAGTCTTATGCAAGAAAACATCCACACTGCCATGTGCGAGCTGTGCTTTTGTGCAAGAGCGCCCATGGCAGTGTGGACGCTCTCTTGCGCAAGAAAGCTCTGATGGCCATTTTAGCCATAGGGCTTTCTTGCGCAAGAAATCCCTGCCAAGCGTCCACACTGCCCTCTTGTGCAAGAGCTCCTGCACAAGAGGGCTTACACCTGTTAAAAAAGAGTGTAGCTCTTGCACAAGAAGCCCTCTCTTACCACGCCGTACTGTAAATTTCCTTGCGCAACAGCAGGCGGGCAGTGTGAACACTCTGCGGATTCTTGCGCAAGAACGGCCTTACTTGCGCAAGAAGCCACGAGTGTAGACATAGCCCTAGTGTGGTTCGCTGTCCCATGCAGTGGCACCTAGACCACAGCAACAGTTAAGACCAAGAGACCCCCTACAGCATAAGCTGGGAGCTAGCTGTCTTTTAGCTCAGAGGGTAGAGGCTCCTATAATGAGCTCTAGAGGTCCCAGGTTCAAATCTGCCTGCTGGGGTTACACAGCAAGCCCATAATTTTGAAATAACGGGCTTCTTACTCTGACTTCTGTAACCCTCATTTCATGAGGAGTAAGGGAAGTCAAAGGAAGAGTGTTCTTCCTTCGATTTTCTGAGCGGTAGACAGCACCAAAAGTCGAGTTAAAGTACTTCAACTTCAGCTACACAATTAACGTAGCTGAAGTTATGAATCTTAATTCGACTTTAGCCTTCAGTGTAGACATAGAGGAATAGCAGCAAATGGATTCTGAACTGAAGGATCAGACTTCTGCAGATAGAAATGTGGGGATTACTACAATAGTGCCTTCCTCTTAGGATGGAAACAATATTTTCTTTCCCCCATTTCTTCTCAACCAGAAAGTGATAAGAAAGACAAAATAGAACAGAGCCAAAGTAAATTCTGGAGGCTCTGACATGGCCAGAACAACAGTGGTTCCCAGATCTTCTTCACCTGCCAAAGGGGGGTATTATCAATATCTTCCTTTTATTCTAGATCTGTTAATTCAACAGAATGGAAAAAATCTTGTCACTCAGGCCTGTATTTGCTGCAGTTGATGAGCTGGGCTAGACTCAGAGCAATCTTGCTCTCTGGACGTACATGTTCTATTTGTCTGGAGGAGAAAATCAATATGTAAATTATAACCTTAAATGAAAAAGGTTTATTCTCTGGGCAAAAAAGAAATAATGTTGTCCCAGCCACACTTCCAGATCTCCTACAGGGGAAACTTTTAGGGGTCACTATTATCAGTTAAAGTGCATTTGACAGCCATATTGGTGAACCACACTTTCAATGATAACACACCTGTATTCACATATGAGTCTGATAAATGATTTATGAAAGGGTTGATTAACATTTACCCAGGCAAAGACACATCTGCAGTATGAGAACTCAGCATGCTCAGCCAATGAAGCCTCTATTTGAACCAAGGAGCGCATGTTCTTTATTTCAAATTTCAGCTAAAACAGCTCTCAGTATAGCAGTCCCATTGGCTAGAAGAGTGAACTACATAATCTCAGTATCTCCCCCATCCCCATTTCATTGTTTTTCATAATGATGACGGTGTGCTATGCCCTCATCCCAAGTTTTTGCCTAAAGTGGTGTCTTCATATGACATTAACCAATCAACCCACAAAATGTTTTTTTCCAAAGCCACATGTTCATGCAGGAGAAAACAGGCTTCGAACTTCAGGTGCAAACAGGTTTTTATTGTTTTAATAGGACTGACAAGGTCTTACACTGACAAGAAAAAAAAAGGTCTCACTATCAAAATGGGATAAGATGTGCATTAATAAGGCTAATACTCTAGCATCAGTCCCTATTGCTGAAGGAATTAGGGCATAGTTCACTAGTGAGCTAAGTTGTGCTCAATAGCCTGTCCTCATATATCACTTATAGCCATCTGTAAGTTGCAATGTGAAGTTCAATGCATACAATTATGCATTGAGCCTCTCTATTTTGTAATACACACGTTTTTTTAAAAAATCCTAGAGGCTGTGGTGGACAACCAGTGGCCTATTGGGGTTCTATGTGTGGCCCACAAGACATTTTGTTTACCATTGCCCATACGCAGAGTTGCCAGCTTCTACTCGTTTATATCCACATAGGGTTTTTTTCCAACCGGTATTACTAAAGTGACACACACGTAAAGTAAGGGCACATGAAGTGAGGTGCATGCTGATTGCAAACAACATTGTGAGAATCATCTCCTCTCTCTGGATCCAATCAAAGTGCCTTAAGAATGTGTCCTTCTTGCCAGAGTGCATGGAATGTGTCCTTCTTGCCAGAGTCTGTGAGCAGGTCCAGCCTCAATCCAGGCCTCTAATACAAGGGCTGATGTCTAGGACTCTCTTCCTACTACACCCACCAATAGAAATTTGCAACCAAAAATCATTTACCATGGGGAATTGAAATATCTATGGATAGGTGGCAGTTGAATGGGGGTTTCATGGTTTACATTTTAGATTTAGATGCTTAATGTAGCAGTTAGGCACCTAATCACTTTGTGGCTCTAGCCTCCTGTCTTTTAAGTATCTCCAGCATTAGGCAGAAACTGAGCAGTAGTTTGTGTTGGTAGGGCTTGGGAAGTAGGGCTGTAAAACTGCAATGTGAACCTTTGATCATGGGGCTGGAGCCCACACTCTTGGGCCCTGTGACAAGAGATGATCCCAGACTGTGAGCTCCAGCCCAACCACAAATAACTGCATCACAATTTTATAGCCCTGCAGCCTCTCCTGAGTCAGCTGACAGCAGCCAGACACAGGTGTTTAATTGCACTGTAGATATGCCCATATAGTGCAGACAAGCTACTCCCCATTCTCAGAGAAGCCAGTAGACAAATGACCTGTATGTACAATGGAGTGGTGTATTACACAAGCAAACACACACTCATCTAAGCATATATTATTACAGAACAAACTGAGGCACTTGTGGTAGCTTTTACACCATTACGAGATGATCTTGAAAGCAGTGAATTTAAATTCCTCTCTGGGGGAGGAGTTTCTGTTTGTGTTGGTCAGAATCTTCTGTTGTATTCACCTGCTTCTTGAACAGGCCTTAGCTTGTTATGGAACAGCTGCAGCTAGTGGTATTCTTCACAGACAGGAAATACACTGCCTAACGTTTAGGAAATCAAAGCACATGCTTACACTCATTGAGACAAAGGCACAAATGGCAAGTAAGCACCTAAATATCAATGAAAGTGTGTGTTAGGAATCAAAGGGGAGCTTTTCAAAAGCACAAATGGAAGTTAAGGCACTAAGAGAATGTGATCCACTTTGAGCATGTATGTTAGACTTATGAGAACCTGCTAAAAGTGAAATGTAGTTAAATGCATCTAAATAAATACATCTCTTTATAATTAAAAACAATTAATGCATTAGAGAAACATCACAATATGTTTATCACATCTTGCTATAACTTTTTATTGGTTTCACAGGCTTTACAAAGGTAGCATGCATAATCACAGTAAAATATCAGACAATATAAACCTCAGTACATTAAGGAGGATACACGGGTACTTTTCTATTGGTTTTTAAGTGATGATCAAACAGAGAAAAATAAATATTTGCCATGACACTTTCCCGTTTTGTGGTATTTTACTGGCCATATAACAGTTAGCCAAGCAGAGTCTATTATCATTCTTTGATCATTCCTATAGTCTTGGTTTTACTCTGATATACTGGAAGCATTTTCTCTGTGAATGCATTAATTAGGCTCATGCCAGTAGATAAATGCCTCTCAGATTTAATACTGTATACTTTCTATAGATGCACTATAAGCTAGTACTTATCGGTAGGGACATTATAGTTAAAAGTATAGCTATGTGTGAAATGGCAACATTATGAAAAACATCAGTTTAACAAAGGCAAACAGAAGTTATTTCCAAAATGAACTATTGTTTTAAAGACAAGAAAATGGTTGCATTACATTTTTTTAGAGAGATATTTGATGAATACAAGAACTATTTTAAATTATTTCAAATGAACAAATACTAAAATTTAGGGAATTTTTTAATACAATAGAAAGAAAAAGCTAAATGATTCTAATAAATATGCAGAAAACACATAACAACTGAAGTAGCAGATAATATGGTTTTAGGTACTGTTTTAATGGTGATATTATCACTTTCAGTCAGAGTTAGAATTCTCACAGTCTTTGCTAAGTGGGGGAAATGTGTTTAGCCCTTCTTTCCTTGCTATTCTTAGTTGTTGCAAGTGTTCCTTCATTTCCCTGGAAATGTGACAGATTCTTCCTTCTATGCCAGGCACTGCAACTACTGATGTGCTTTTATCCGTTCTTGTTTCAAAGGCTTGTGATAAATTCATGAAATGTTAGTGCTAATTAAACTAAATTCTCCTCATGTAAACAACCTAAATGTGCATCTTACTATACTGTGAATAAGGTATTACAATAATTAACATATTCAAAACCTGTCTTGCTTAGGAGTAACTGGAATTTTCTGATGGGCCCTTCATAAATTCACACTCCACAAAGCTTACCATGAGTACTCTTTTTTGCAGACCCAGAAAGCTATATTTTAATATTGTTATCTCTAGCAATAACAAATGAGCTAAGCATAATTAACTTACATGTTGAAAATATGTCAGTAAAATAATTTTTGCAGAATCTGGGCCCCTCTGCCATTGTGTTTTACAATATATGAATAAGAAGTTAATGACCATTCAAGGGATTAATACTGGAATGACCTACTGCCTTTCACTTCCATGTTCCTAGTTCAAACCTTACCTAGATTGGTGGAGACTTAGGGTGCATCTACACTGTACCCATAGCTCAAAATAAGCTACGCAATTTCGAGTTAATTTCAAAATAGATGATTTTGTAATTTGGTGCTGTCTACACAGTGCCAAGTTTTGAAATAAACCGCTATTCCGATACATCCCTTCAGCCTCGTGGAATGAGGTTTACAGGGATGTCGGAATAGTGAGCCCGTTATAGTTTGAAATAATGAACTTGTTCAAAAGATGCAGAATAGCTATTTCGGGATACCAGACGTATCCCAAAATAGCCCCACAGTGTAGACGTACCCTTAACATTGAAACTATTAATCTATTTTAGGTATTTTGAATGTATCCATCACTCCAAATTAAGACTTGACGATACATTGTGCAAAAGGGACATCACATATTACCATTTGGATAGAAGACAAAGACAAAGGTGTGAAGAAGGAAGCAGCATAGCATCAGGATTAAGGGAGTAGACAGAAGAAGAAAAAGTGTAAGCAGGAGCCTATATAAGAGAAAGAAGAATTTGAATATGAGGTAGTAAGAGACAGGAAGCCAGCATGGAATTCAAAGAAAGCAAAGAACATTACTTAAGATGCAGGTGAGGATAATGACTTCAGCACTGCATTTTGGACACAAAAGAGAGCTGACTGGCTACAAGGCCACACAAAGTAAGCAGCTGACCAGATCACGGGCCTTAGTTTAACAAAGGGTTTGGTAAAGAAAGTGGATTTTGATGCTATTAAACAGAAATGTGTTTTAATGAGAAAAAGGATATGTGGGAAGAAAAATAGAAGCGTCAAAGTTTATGGCCAGATTTCCTGATGCATTGAGATTCTGCTTGCTATAGCTAAAGGAAGCCTATCAGGTTATAGCTCTCTAATTCTTTGTCTTGGACTGAAGTAGAACAATCTGGAGGCTGCTCTACATGTACAACTGATAATACAGCTTTGGATAGCGTGTATACAGCGTGATGAAATCATGCCTCTTTTTTGCCTCCCAGTGCAACTATTGTGACAGGGATGGTGGAGAATAGTGATTAGGGAGCCAGCTTTGCCACCTTTATGCCCACAGTGAGGACCCCAGGCAGGAGGTAGTCTTAACAGGGAGATAAGACCAAGTTTTCTCTCTTTTTCTGTCACCAATATGATGCAAAGGAAAAAGCTGGCTCTCTGAATCCATGAGACAAGGAAGAACAGATAATGAAGAAGAGGGAAGGAAAGGGAAGGACAGGGATTAGAAGTGATAAGAGGTTAATTTTAGAGAGTGAGTCTGAAATGGTATCTAGGAACCCAAGAAAAAACCTATCAAGCCCTTTTGTCAACATGCAGATTTCTGCTCAAAGTAATGTTATCTTGATACCTAAAGTGTTGTTTGCTAACAGTAAGATGGTGTTCCTAATAAAGTATACAGTACCTTCGCTTTAACCTGGCTTTTCCTGTATTACCTGACATAGTATTCTCCATTATATCATTTACAGATGCTTTGTGCAATTTGGGATTAGAAATTAGTTCAGCAGCATTATGAATAGGTGTACTGGGCTACTGCATTGAGTCAGACCTTTTAGAAAACTGTTCATGCTTTTTGTCCGAGACAGAACAAAAACTATGGCTGCCCGTCGCAAGTGAGTCAACACCTATTACACCTGAGTCCTGGTATACGGGGCTCTGTCTACAAGGTGGAGCGCGTTCCATATAAGGGCATACAAATTAGTCATCCTCCACTGCCAGCTCCACCCACTGCGGCAAAAATCCACCAATGGGGTGACTCGTGGTCAGACCAGCTTACTCCACCCACTGCGGCAAAAATCCACCAATCAGGTGTCAAATAGTCAGGCAATAAAACAGGCAGCCAAACCCCCTCTCAGGTGGGAATCGCATCGAGTGAACGCCTGGCCTGATCAACCAGATGCCTTGCAGCCCCCGCTCTCGAGTCTTATTGAGCGTACTTCGAGTTGGTCGACCCGAGCCGAGACTGTTTATGGGCATGTGGCTGGTACTCGTGTTCCTGCTGTCTCCAGAATTGGTATAACACTCCTCCCCCGTCATTATTACCCTTGTCCTGATTTATCACAGTTACCCTTGTTATCTATCTGTTAATAGTTATTTGAAGAATCATTGTGCTAGTTGATAAGTAGTTGTTAAGGGTTCACTGTTATTGTTCACAAAATAGTGTAAATCGTTGACCTTATGAATAACATCAGTGTTAATTCAACTACCCCTAACCCTTGGGCCATTATTGAAAATTATTGCGATTTGGAAAAGTCTCAGGGAATTGTTTTGTACTGTTTAGTAATTTGTTTATTTTTCATTTTAATAACTGTCTGGCGCCCACGTATGTAACTGAGTTCCTTATCACCATGTGCCAGAGTCATTGTTAAAATAAAATCAGGGTTTTTTTTTACCAATCCCAAGTCGTGGGTCCATTCTTTCCGGCATCCCTTTCGAACCCTGTGTGTTGCGGGGACCGACATGGCGTCACGAACAGGATGCCGGAATACTGGAAACCACGACAATCCTGACCACTGCCCTTGGGTTAGGACCGAAACCCCGGGTTCTGAGGAGGATCAGTTCAACCATTTGCAATACCACCTCCTCCGTACTCGACAACATGAAGGGGCTCATACTATCTTTGATTGGGTCTGTGTTGTGGGGCAAGGTCACCATTGTAGGGCTTATACTGTCCCGTTGGGGTTAAGTGACGTGGGTTGTCTGTTGACTCGTCATCCCACCCTCAGAGCTACCCCGGCTGATAGCAGCTTGCAACCGGCTCTCACCCAAGCGGGTGAGGCAGCCCCTAATTCAAACCCCCTTAACCTCTGGAAAGAAGTGAATAGGGTAATTAAACTCTGTGGGGTGGCCTCCTCCATTCAGACCCCCGAAACCAGAGCCCCACATGGATCACCTACACATAATCTGTTAATAGGTTTGGTTCAAAAGCTAGATGAGATAAAAAAGGTTAAAAAATTACGCCCCAATTCTTATAAAATAGAAAGTGTTTTAGCTGCTGTTTATAGTACCTTAGCAGCAGCTCTAGATAAAGTAACCGTACTCCATGGGGCCGTTATAAATTGCGCTCGCGAGGTGGCGCACTCGCAGTCAGAGGGAGAATTAGAGCCCTCCCCTCTGATACCTAAGACGCCTCCTTTAGAAGCACAACTTCCGCCCCCATACCAGGGTTCTCGTGACTCACCAAACATTTACCCCAACCTGACCGCCTCGGGGTCAGTTGCACCCACGGCCCCTGACCCAACTGAACCCGAGGTTTTTCCCGTGACCGTAACTCGACTTAAAGTAGATGGTCAGGGAAACACCTCTCAGATAACTGAGACCCGTCCCCGAACCAAGGCGGAGATGAAAGAGTTCATCACAGACACCGCCCGACGTCCGGATGAACCACCATTAATCTGGGTAGGACGATTAGCCTTGGAACAGGGGAGTGATTGGGTCGACCGGGAGGAAGCCTTAACATTAACCCGTACTGGAAGCTGGTCCAGGGGCCTTACTGGGGGAGTATTAGCTGCCGACAACGACTGGCCCGTAACAGTTGCAGCCGCCGCGTACCTTCAAATACAAGGGGGGTTTCGCGCATTACAAATGCCGCCTGATTGTGTGAACAATTCAGCTGCCCTTATGTACACGGTTGCTGGGAGCTCTGTCCTACTCTGGGATCCTGCCACGCACCCACTCAACTTAACCAATGTCCAGACGGCAGTACAAAACCCATTTCGTTTTGTTAACGATCCTACCCAAATCCCCATAGAGGATTCAGCCGTGACCCTAGCCGTAGATAACAGCCCTAACCTAGATACGGGGGCCCTTCTTTGGCTGAGGGGATACGCAGGGCAACCGATTGGTCGGTTATACGACGCAGTAGAGAGAGTAAAGTGGACAACGCCCAAAGCAGCCTTACTTGCAACTTCCTCTCTTCGGGAAGAAGGGCCCAAAATGGCGACCAAACCCAAATACCCCGAACGATCGTTTATCGAACGTAAAATTTTGGGGTTTCTATTGGGCAAGGGACTAACTAAGGAAGCTGTTCGGAAGATGAACAGTGATCAGCAAAAAGACTTGGCTATAAAGTTAGGGTGGGAAGATCGCCCCATTCCCCCGCAGCCAAAAAACGAGGAGAGGCCGAGTGCTTAGCAGCCACTCGGCCTGATCCAAATGACCCCCGACCATACCAAGATTTAACTACCGAAGACGAAACGGTTATCCCCTTTTTGTTGGACACGGGGGCACAGGTGTCCATCATTCCCCCTGAGATGCCCCATATTCCTACCGGTAGGACAGTCTTTGTACAGTGATTAAATAGTGTTGAAGACCGTCCGGAAGTTAAAGTCCGGGCTCGTCTTAACGGGACAACTATAACTTTTACTGGTCTCTTAGGACGAACCCCTCTTTTGGGAATGGGGGAAATACGCCGCTACCGATTGGCACCTAAGGTGGTCGAGGCGTTGCCCGCTGTAATTGCAGGGAGCCATCAACCCCACCAACCCGAGCTGTTAAATGCTACCCCCTGGCGATTCTCTCCCATCCCCACACCCGACAGAGGTCGGTCAAGTATCAGAGTATTGTTGGACTGTCTTTTGAGCCAAGGTAAAGTTCAGTGAATCCCCACTAGTAAATATTTGTCACCCGCGTGGGGAGTCCCAAAACCACACAAATCTGATGAGTATCGAATGGTCATCGATTATCGGGCTGCCAATCGCCATATCCAGCCCTTAGTTTTTGCAGCTCAGTGGGACATCCCTTCTATAGAGCAGGTTTTAATAAATAACAACTACCAATGGGGCTGCACGTTAGATTTGAAGGATATGTTTTTTCAGATCCCCCTACATGACCCAGAGGGAATTTTAAATTTCGCTTTTGAAGGAGGCTTGTACCAGTGGAATGTTTGTCCACAAGGGTACCGAAATTCCCCAGCATGTGCTACGACAGCCTTGACAAAGACTTTAGAGACCATTTTAACCCTCCCTGAGGTCCGTACCGTTCATTATGTTGATGACATTTTAGTATGCGGGTCAGACCCCCTCGATGTTCAACGGGTCATGAACAGTGTCCTGGAAGCCCTTAGTTTTGATGGATGGGATATTAATTATCAGAAAAGCGTCACTACACCCTCTCAGGTATTTCAGTTTTTAGGATTTAAAGTTGAGAATGGTTGTCTTCAACATCTCATCCATCACCCATTAACTAGTCCAACAGTAATAGGGTCTGTTCCCATTAAGAAAAAAATACAGCAATTGTTAGGTGTTATAAATTACCATCATCAATTTCTCCCCACGGATCTTTTAGCTTCTCTGGCTATGGTTCAGGCTTATGCAAAAAATACTCGCAGACCGTGGACTATAGAGGCAGATGAAGCAGTAGCAAGGTTATCCAGTTGGTTAGGGTCAGCCCCCACCTTATATCGGTGGAACCCTTCAGTTCCAGTCGTGATAATTTTCACAGTCACGACTACACACGTATCCATTTCTGTGTCCCAAAACGAACGGCCGGTATACTATCAGGCGAAAAAACTATCTGGGCCCGAGCATCGATATGGTACAGTTGGTAAGGCTCTGCTAGCAATTCAGTTAGCTTTACCCTGGGGGGAAATGGCCCAGCCTAGCCTCCTTAGGGGCCTCCATGCAGAGTTGATCCCATGGCTCACTCTCACTCAAGCTCCCGATTTCCAAGGCAATGCCAGCACCTGGCAACGCCTCGTGTACAGTATTCAACAAGGCCTAGGCCTTTGGAAATTCCTAACTCTAGGATCTGAAGGGGCCGGTAACGACGCCTTAGCTGAGGTTGCTGGCTACCGGCCATGGATCGTAGCTGATGGGGGAAGCTCCCCTACCCCACGAGCTGGAACCTTATGTGCTATATGTGACTCCTTTAATGCTGAATCGCTACCCCTAAATGACTCCGCCCAAAAAGCTGAAGCCAAGGGAGTCTTGTTAGCTGCCACTCATCTCGCAGCCGTCCACCCGACCCGCCGAGTAGTCTTAGGCCTAGATTCTAGTTATTGTATTTCAATTTTAACTGGGGAAGGAACCCCCATAGCCCATGAAGAGATTTGGGTTAAAGTGTTTGAGTTGGCCACCCGGACCAAACAGCCATGGTTTGTGGTACATTGCCCCTCCCATTGTGCAGGTAGTAATCCACTCCATTCCCACCTAGATGCTTTACTTAGGACTCATAGTTTCGAAGATTCGGGCGATAACCACTATGATGTCCTTTATGGAGAACCTAGTTGCGTTGATCCCTTTACTCAGTGGTTACATGAGCAATGGGGTCACTTACCTGGTCGTGCTTTGCATTCTGTTGTATTGAGGCAATCTAATCAGAAAGCTGAGGTCACCCGGCAGCAATGCACTGAGGCCACTCGTCGATGTTTTAATTGCCAGCAATCTAGAGCCCTCAATCAAAACAAGATAACCACTGGGGCATACGACCCCCAGTATTTCTCTCCGGGGGAGGTATGGCAAATCGATCTCATCGGGCCTCTTCCAGGGGCTAAACAATTCCCTAAGGGCCTCGTAATAGTAGACCTGGGAACTCGGCAACTCTTATGCTACCCCCTACGAAAAACTACTGCCCCCTCAGTCGTTACAGCCCTTATGCAGGCTATGGCTGCTTGGGGTCCACCCACGGAAATTCAGTCCGATGGGGGACCGCCTTTTACTAGTCAACTCCTGACCCAAGCTATGTCTCAATGGGGGATACTCCTTCACGTCCACCTCCCATACCATCCTCAGAGCAACGGAGTCGTGGAACGACGGATCGGGATACTAAAAAACCAACTGCGGGCCACTTTAGGAACTCCAGACTTTAAGGGATGGAGTAGAATTCTTCCCCAAGTCCTTATTTCTTTGAATGTGGCGTATTCCAGGTGGCCGGAAATTAAAATTAAGCCCCGACCGCCATGGAAGCTTCATTTTACGAGTGCCCAACTAGTTTGGGTGACTATTCCCAATGCCCAAGGATCTCGCAACCCAGTCCCGGGCACCATTCTTAATTCCGCCCAATTTCCTAATACCTATCATGTTCAGATCGAAGATAGTAAACAACCTACGTTAGTTCATCACAATTGGCTTTCCCTACGGTCTTAATTAACTCGCCTTGAGGGCGTTGCTTGTCCCCTTTCTTATTTTTCAGGTATTGATCCATTTGAGTCCATCACCAGTTGAACAACCTTTAACGACATGGTTACAAGCCTATGCGACTCAGGAAGTGCTTCTGGGAAATATTTCTGACGTTAACCCTACTGATGAATGTGTTGTATGTACCCGCCCCGGAGCAGATGCTGGGATCCCTCCCTTCGGCTGGGCTTTTCTCCCGTTCCCTAATCTCAGTGTTACAGCTCCTAATCACAGTGTAATAACCAACACTGGGCCTTCCGACGCGCGTTCTCATGCAATACAACAGAAGCTGATAGACTTCCTAACAATTTTAGTCCTGTAGCTGTGTCGGGACCTTTTCCGTTGGCCCCATGTCTCGTGTTTTTCGGTTTTTCCTCTCCTACCCGATTAGGCCATTATCCTAACTGTTCTAGTTATTATGTTGGTTTGAAACCGTCCCCCGAAGATTATAAGCCCCTTTCTAGAACTGGTTCTGACAGAGCATCTCGCACTTATAATTCTTCCTACTGGGAGTTTGTTAAAAGTGTCAATAAACCAATTATCCCTTTCAAACTTAGCCTGAACCACCTTCCCAAAGGAATACTCTGGCTTCGGCAGATCCATTTAGCAGAAGCTCTTTGGATGCATGCCTATTCCCCTCAGTCCTTCCGCCCACCACGTCCTCGTCTATTGGCTCCAGCTGGAGCTGTTTGGGTGTGTGGTACTAACATTGCCTACACCCATTTGCCCCCTTTTCCTGTAGGAGCCTGCGCTATAGGCCTCGTCCAAATACAAGGTGGTGGACTATATCATCATCCTCACCGACTGTTTAATTTCCGGAACCGAAGGGAACTATCTGGATGGAAAAAGTTTAAGTCCACTACTGAATCCCTAGTTTGGGGATACGTCCAATTCAACCCCTTTTCCTATGCCCTTACTTTACGTCAGATGGACCTAATGTCCCGTAACCTCGACACCCTCACTAATTTAACCGCAGAAGGGTTTCGACAGGTCGATTTGGCTCTTACCATATTGGCTCATTATGCCGAACAAAATCGTCTAATGATTCAAGTTATATTACAGAAGGACTTTTGCGTGGCGCTTGAGGACCTCGACCCCAGGTTTAACGACCAATGCTGCCTGCGTCTTAAGCCCGGATGGAATAACATTTTGGCTGTCACACAACAACTGACCTCACTTGCAGTTCGACTTCATGAGGAACGAGAAGAGTGGGACTGGTGGCAGACGAAACTTTCCTCTTGGGGACTAGGGACTTGGGCCTCCACCATTAAGCGATGGTTGATTATCTGTGCTCTTGTGTTAACTGCCTTTTTAATAGGCATTGCTGTTACAAAAGCCCTTGTTAAAAAAGTTGTTACTGCTTTCCCTGTTGCCGTTACCTACTGCTCCCCCCTTTCTGAAGACAGCAGCTCACTAGGACCTCAATTTACTCAATTGGATTCTTAGTTAACTACCCTTACGTGCGTTCTCACCTAAGGCAACCCCCTTACCATGTGCTCCGGACAGCCACGGGGGCATGTCCGAGACAGAACAAAAACTATGGCTGCCCGCCGCAAGTGAGTCAACACCTATTACACCTGAGTCCTGGTATACGGGGCTCTGTCTACAAGGTGGAGCGCGTTCCATATAAGGGCATACAAATTAGTCATCCTCCACTGCCAGCTCCACCCACTGCGGCAAAAATCCACCAATGGGGTGACTCGTGGTCAGACCAGCTTACTCCACCCACTGCGGCAAAAATCCACCAATCAGGTGTCAAATAGTCAGGCAATAAAACAGGCAGCCAAACCCCCTCTCAGGCGGGAATCGCATCGAGTGAACGCCTGGCCTGATCAACCAGACGCCTTGCAGCCCCCGCTCTCGAGTCTTATTGAGCGTACTTCGAGTTAGTCGACCCGAGCCGAGACTGTTTATGGGCATGTGGCTGGTACTCGTGTTCCTGCTGTCTCCAGAATTGGTATAACACTCCTCCCCCGTCATTATTACCCTTGTCCTGATTTATCACAGTTACCCTTGTTATCTATCTGTTAATAGTTATTTGAAGAATCATTGTGCTAGTTGATAAGTAGTTGTTAAGGGTTCACTGTTATTGTTCACAAAATAGTGTAAATAGTTGACCTTATGAATAACATCAGTGTTAATTCAACTACCCCTAACCCTTGGGCCATTATTGAAAATTATTGCGATTTGGAAAAGCCTCAGGGAATTGTTTTGTACTGTTTAGTAATTTGTTTATTTTTCATTTTAATAACTGTCTGGCGCCCACGTATGTAACTGAGTTCCTTATCACCACGTGCCAGAGTCATTGTTAAAATAAAATCAGGGTTTTTTTTTACCAATCCCAAGTCGTGGGTCCATTCTTTCCGGCATCCCTTTCGAACCCTGTGTGTTGCGGGGACCGACACTTTTGACGTGTAAATCACAGGTGCATATGACAGTCTGTTTTGCCAAATTTAGAGCTATGAAGATATTTTAAACTTCAGTTACCTTCATTTCCACAAAGTTCTCCATATTAGATGATAAGGACAAAAACATATAGCAAACTGCTCAACCAAGATTATTGTCTGAAAGAGACTGAAGAATACTTAACATTGTACCTGCTGCAAAGTAAACTGTCTAAAGCATATCCCGCTTCACAAAAATGCTCTGAAATTCCTGTCTATGGAACTCTAAAGGTTCTGAATGAAAAATCTGCTCTGAAATATTGTGTCATGAATTATGATGTGTAAATAAGGCATATTCTGGTTTCTTGATAATAGGGAACACTGAAGAAGACTTAAGATCTTAGAGGATTCCTTAACTTAGTTTTGGATCGAGACTTTTTCAGTGCAAGGATGAAGTGTACAATGGATAATGCCATTCTTTCATGATTCTGCATATCCCTGACTAAAGGGAAAATATATTTTAATGCAGAGCTTCCTGGATTACTGACAGGATTTTACTGACTGGGTGAAATTGCCAGAAGGGAATTATAGTTTTTAGGTTTCTCTTCTATTCTTTAACTTCATGGATTTTTTTACTGTTATGGAGGTAAGAGGAATTTAATATTTCATCCTATTGAAGCTGCTGAACAGATGCACAAGTGTCTGGCACAGGAGATCTACAAGTTGGAGTGGAATCAATTAAGGATGTCTCAAAAACAACACCCTCTCCTTCAGACACTTAATTAATATTCTTTTAAAGGTCAGTTTTGTCTAATATTCATTGAGAAGAGGCTGACATTAAAGAATGAGGGATCATGGTAAAGTACAAAATGCTAGGTGCGATTTTCAAAATTACTTAGATAAGTTAGGAGTACAAATCCCAAGCTCCTATATGTTGCTGAAGTATACAACAATGAAGACATTCATGTTATTCCTAGATGTGTTAGTGTTGCCAGGGAGGGCAGCAGCTGCCAAAGAGTGCTGAGATATAAAGCATACATTTATAATATTGAGTGATAAGAGATATTAATTAGAAGTTCACGGTTACAACCCTGGAACAGTTCCATGGAGCCAAGATTTGTTGATTGAATCCAAGTCATTTGACTGATACAGCTTCTCAGGGAGGAATAAATAAGAGCTCAAGATGCAAGTTTTGCTGGCCTGACAGTGTAGTCTGATTGAAAAATTACTTTCAAACTATCCAATAAAAAAGTATTGAAATAATGAAGCTTAAAAAAGAGAGGGAGAAAGGAGGCCTAAAGGAGAGTCGGCACAGTAACTTTTGCTATGGAGAAAGGGAATGGAACTTTCACTTTTTACATTCAAGAGATTAAAATTTCAACCTGTACTTAAGATAAGGTGTTGTATAAAAATATGAAGACCTAGAATCTGTAAGAAAGATCCCAAAACAGAGCACAAGGCTGTTTTGTCTTTATATTTCAGTGCCAGAATGAAAGTATATATTAAGTACAAGAGAATGCTTCTATGAATTTGAATCTACTTGTAGCCTAACATCCATATTCTGTACGTAAAAAAGCGTATGTCGAATTCGTGCAATATCAAACCCCAATTTCTTACAGCTTCCCTGATGTATCTGGTCTTTTTCTTAACAGGGGATGCTAATTTCCTCAGTAAATGTAAAAAAATCCTTAACATTTTATCAAGTTCTCTAAGATTGTTTAAGTCTTTGTAGCTCTATGGAGGATGCCACTCCTACCAGGCACTACAAGTCAGAGCACATCACCACTCAAAATTGGAGAACCAAATCCCTCTTTCCAAGATTTTCACCTAAATTATTCAGTGATTGTTCCTGGCAAGCTTTAATCTCAACCCAAATTTACACCATAATGTTGTAAAAAAATTCACTGTATTTACAGATACGATTTAAGCCTTCTTCTTAGATCATTAATGTGAAAGAAATAGATACTGTAACTTTACTGATACATTGTTAAATCTATCCTCCCCCCCCAAAAAGGAAAAAATGAAGCTATTATTTTGCTTCAATAATCATCATACATCAAGAGCTTGAGGTCACACAGCTTGGAATTTCCAGTTGTCTTTGTAATTTTTGCTTTTACGCTATCATATAAATATGCTTTCTAAAACAATCCTTCAGTCTTCTACCCCAAGACATGCATGGAGTCACTGAGGAAACATCTATACTTACCGCAAGATTGATGCTCTGGAGGTCAATCTTCTAGTATTTGATTTTATAAGGTCTAGTATAGACCTGTAAATCCAATGCTGAGAGCAGCTCCCACCAGGGTCTGGCACTCCTCCTTCAGCAAGGAGTAAGGGAAGCCGAGGCGAGTGTTTGCTCTCATCGGTCTCCCTCAGTGTAGATGCTGCCATAGTTTGGCTTAAGGTAAGCCAACTCCACCTACACATTTTGCTGTCTATGTCATTATCTAAACTGCTGATGAAGATATTGAACAGAACTGGTCCCAAAACTGATCCCTGCAGAATATCTCTTGTTATGCCCTTGCAGCATGACTGTGAACCACTGATAACTACTTTCTGGGAATGGCTATCCAACCACTTATGCACCCACCTTATAATAGCCCCATATACACTGTATCTACGTAATGTATTGATAACCAGGGCTTGACAAATCATGTAATCTACTCACCTGTGGCGAGTAGATTACAAGCTGGCAAAGCCGGCGCCGCGCGATCTGCGCATGCACAACGCGATCTGCGCATGCGCAGTTCGCAGAACCGCATGGCTGGCGAGCGGGGCTCACCACTGCTTGGTGAGCCTTGGATAAGACAGTCATGTGAGATTGTATCAAATGCTTTACTAATGGCTAGGCATATCACATCTACCACTTCCCCCTTATTCATGAACCTTATTATTCTATCAAAGAAAGCTATCAGGTTAATTTAACATGATTTGTTCTTGATAAATCCATGCTGACTGTTACTTACCACCTTATTATCTCTAGATGATTGCTAATGGCTTTCTTAATTATATGCTCCATTATCTTTCTTGGTACAGAAGTTAAACTGACAGATCTGTAGTTTCTTGGATTATTCTTATTTTCCTTTTTATAGATTCACACTATATTTACCCTTTTGCACTCTCCTGGAATCTCTCCCATCTTCCATGACTTTTCAAAGATGATAGCTAATGGTTCACAGATCTCCTCTATCAGCACCTTGAATACTCTAGGATGCATTTGATCAGGCCTTGGTGAATTGAAGACATTTAACTTTTGTAAGTAATTTTTAACTAAAGACAAATGCAGCCTCTGCAATTGCTGCATGGAAGAGTTGGGAAGAGGGAGCTACCCATCCTACATAGCAGTTCCCTATCTGTGATGGATCTGAACTCCATGGGGGAAGGAATTGTGATAGTGTTAGTAGGCCTCAAACCTGTGTAAATCCTCTTGCCACAGGTACTGGGGATAGGGATTAAGTGGGGATAGTATAAAAAGCTGTGGCTCCTGGTACATACCACAGATTTTGTTCCCTATAGCTTTAGGTTGTTCCTTCCTATTAAGTCCTTTTACCAAAGACTCATGAAGGAGACCAGAATTTCACACTAATTTAGGGATTTAAGCTTTTGAAATCTGTTATGTTCCTCCTCTATCCTTCCATCCCTTCAGAAATCTCTCTCAACCCCACTGTGCATCCTGCCGTCCCTCCCTCAGAAAACTCTCTTGAAGAAGTGTTCAGTCCCATTCCCCCATAATGAGCCATATGCCCTGACTGTTACCATTAGTGGATAAAGAGATTTTTCTTTGATAAATCACAAAATGCTGCATAACATATTTAGAAAGTTAGGAACAAATATACTTAATTATGTGTATTGCCATGGTGCCTAAAGTCCACAGTAAGGATTGCAGGCTTGTTTGCCTCAGATTATATATCTGAAATTACCTGTTAATGATGCTGATTTGGACTTGGTAATTAAACTCATTCGGTGTCCTGAGATGCACTTCTTGATGCCGTGAACAATCTTGATAGATTCAAAGTGATTAACAACAACTGTGGAAAGTGTCTGTGCAGTTTCTGTATCAAACATCCTAGGACAATTCTGAAACATTACATAGCCATCCTTTCCCTGAAAATAATAATTATATTTAATGAAGAATATTTTAAAATATGAGCACATAACTATCTATTTCCAAACCATTCTAATTATAACTATACAAGTTTGTCAGGCTAACAGCTAGGGTTGATTTGATTAAAAATACCTTATTCAGTAACAGAGTTAGACTGCATATTAGGAGACAGACTTTCAAACAACTTCAAAAATGAACACACATATACATTTGCATATAAGTACATTAATTCAGGTGTCTAAGTGACCTACTAGATTATTTAAGTATGCAGATACAATATTTGCATATGCAAAATCTTCCAGTTAAAGCACACTCAGAAATCAGGTATATTTTGCAAGGAATGGAAGGTAGAGTGAAGAATTATAGAAATTTGTATAAGAAATAAAGACAGATAGAAACAGGGAGTGAACAACATGTAGAATGGAGTCAAATTGCAATCTTCTACACTGTCACAATTAAGCTATCAACATAAGATAGCTTTAATAAAAACAACACTCTTGAAGCATGAAAATCATTCAAAATACTTAAACACATTAGAGCTTACATTAGCTAAGTACTCCTTAATGGCAAGTCGATAGACTTTGCTTTTCTTGAGATATTGTCCTTGAATCTTTACAGAGTCTCTTATAATACGATGCCCTGGTTCTGCATTTGGATCAAATCCAAATTCCATTCCTGCTACTTGAGGAAACCTGGGTGTTAAAAAAATAAACCTTTTTTTGCTAAGAAGAAAGAATCAACCAAACCACTAACCCTTCCAGAATTCTGAACAAGTACACTTCAGTAAACAGCCCTATAAACTCACAATAATTAATTCAGTATCTGAATTAATGTATGTTTGTAATTCTGTGTTTCTAAAGATGGTACTTTCACTGATTACTCTATCAATTACCATGCTGAAAAGGCAGCTTCTCCTCTTCTTACCAGTGGTGGCCATTGGCCCAAGAGTTAATCATCTGGGCTACAGAATTACAGAGTGAAAGATCTGAATTCTCCCATTCTTGCACCATGGTCACAATTGTTTCCAGGTTTCATTTTTAAGGGTCAAACTGAACTTCTGGCTCAATTGCTAAATCCCAATTTATTCATATAGCCTGAAAAATTATCTGTGGAATCAAATTAGTTCCAGAATGTAATACCCACTAGCTAGCAGTGTACACGTTTCCTTATTTTTATTATTTTCACTATAAAAAGTAAGTGAATGCCAATAAAATTACATTTATTTTGTATTGCTTTTCATACACTGTGTGTGACAAAGATTTATCTGTATCTGTAGATTTTATGTTTATACTTACATTAGTCATTTGTCTTGCCTAGAGTGCTGTATTAATGTGCTTGATACGGTTATCACATAAGCTCATGCATTTATCATCATCATTACCTAGAACATCTGAATGTTGCAATAAAATAGCTTCTCCTAAGGACAGCATGGAGAATTTCCACAAATTTTCAGAACAATTGGCATTTTCATATAAAAAGGTATTGGATAAATACTCTAGATACCTTCCATCGAGAGCTGGATACCTGTAGACTCCATTTTCAAGGGCTTCCAACAATTGTCCTCCTGTAATTTTGACTACTAGAATTGGGTCCACAATGGGAAGGATAGTTAAAAGATCATGCATAGTAAAATCTCCTGCAGGATGAATATGGTTTGAACGAAGTGTTCCTAAGTCATAAAAGAAAATCAAAATACTCCCTGGTCCCTTTTGTTCCATGAGTAAACAGTCTGATTATCTGACACAAATGATATAAATTCTAAGATCTGTTGGGTTGATGAGGAAGGATGACAACAAATCTTTCCATTTTAAAAATGAAAACCATGACAAATCATTTCCATTTTAAAAGAAAAAACAAAACAAATACTCCAGTTAGCACCATCAAGTTTTGAATTTTAAAACCATCCAAGCAACAACTCAAAAAGGTACATTCAACATTTCCACTTCAAACCAAACATTGAGTAAGCACCAATCAAAAGTCCAATTCTACTCTGAAGAACTATACTGGGAGCATTCTCTTTTTAAAATAAAATGTCAGCAAGACAAAACCCAGAATAGAACTAAACATATTTTAGACCCTGATTGTGCAAATACTTGTACATATGAGACTATTCACATATGTAAGTTCTGCACATGAATGTGCTATATGTGTCTGGAGGATCAATCTTCATTTCAAACTTTAAAATCATGCTGGTAACAAAAACAGTATGTCCAATTTAAAAATAAGACCATACAGCAAGCACCATTTCTTATTTTAAAGGGATACTATAAAAGAATAATTGTTTACTAGGAAAAGAGGAGGTGGGAAAGGGGGATTTTAATACAACCAAACTAACTTTGTCCATGAAGATTTGTATAAGGTTGTTTTTAAAAACACATTTTGAAAGGGGTAGTAAAGGGAAGCAAATTGTACTTTGTACTAATAAGAAGTGTGTGCATGTGGAAATTGGAAGTTTTTAAAAATGTGATAGTTATTATTATTTATTATTTGGGAAGAGGAGGCTAAGAATTACAAAATGGGGCCAAGATTTCTCCTTAGCTATTTAGTCTCTCTGATATACTGTGCTATAACCCCTTTAAATCTCATTTACTACTAGTACTATCGTTAATTTGTTTCTAGCACCTGTACAAACACAACAGGCATGGTTCCTAGCCCAGAGATCATAGTATTTTAAAAGATAAAGCAAATAGACACCAATGGCGAGTAGGAAAGGGTACAGTTTTCAAACAAGGTGGAAACTGGTCACATCCTGTTAATATAATGCTTTAACACCGTTTCAGTTTGTTTTGGGAAGATATATAAACGTATCATGTACTCCCAAACCTTACCAGAATCAGCCAGTTAGTTTACTTGTTTACTTTTATTACACCCCAACATGTATGTCTATGAATCAATCAAATTTACTTGAATTTGTTTTCCACTAAAAAAATCTCTAGTTCCTGATTGCCTCAGTTTTGTTAGTTGAAAGTAACTCATTGACCTTTTCAAATTCCTTGCCTTCTTGATGTACTCTTAGACAAATGATTACTAAATAAGTAAGTAAAAAATATTCCAAACATTGCTACCATCTTTAACAAGTAAATTAAAGTTAAAACATACCAAACATTTGATTATACTAAATGTTTTTAAAAGGACAACCTGAATTAAGTAATGCTACATCAGCATGAGTAGCTTCTAGCATTGCATTAGTTATCAGGTTTCCAAGATTGCTCTCTGCTCTTCTTACAGTAGAAACACGGCCATCTAATTCTGTGTCGATTGGACAAAGAACTTCCTCTAAAAGAGGCTAAAAAGAGAAAAGTTTACAGCAGAGTTTATTATTTGAAACAAATATATCTAAAAACTAAAGAATTACATTGTAAAAATGTTGATTAGGAAAAAAAAGGAAAGCCAAGACATGGAAGAAGAATATAGTCTCTTCTCATTCCCTGCTATCTGAATAGATGAACAGAAGGTTTTGCAATGGACAAACGGCAACAATTCCAACTCCACCTGGCTTCCATTCTACATCTACATTTATGAGAATTTAACATTACACACAGATCTATAAAAAAAAATTCTCTCGAGTTTGATGACGCAGAGGAAATCCCATTCTGTCATTTATCGTTGCTATATTGCAACGGTCACCAAGACTGGTGATAGACTTGCTTGGGGCAAGGGCAAAACCAATGCCCAGGCCTCACAGCCCAGAGCTGAAGCCAAAGCAAAAACCCTACTGGCCAGGGACAAAGCTGAAGCCCAAGGGCTTCAGCCCTAGCAGATCAAAGGTTACATGCCCCCTGACCAGGACAGAAGCTTTTCATCAGCTTTGATCCTTCCCTCCCCTAACCCAGAGCAGCAGGCTCAGGCTTTGGTCCCCCCTCCTTGGGTCGTGTAATAATTTTTGTTGTCAGAAGGGAGTCATTCTGCAATAAAGTTTGAGAAACTCTGATATATTGTATATATAGACAAAACCTGTTCTGAGGTTTTGAGTACAGTTTCTGAAACAAGTTTCTGAACAGTTTGTTCTTGACTACTCTTTCAGATAACCCTATGCAGTACAAGTTCAAAAGAACTTGTTGACACTCATTGTCAGACTGGATACTTTTCCTAGCTCAGAGAAGCTAATGATAGATTCAGTCATCCTGGGATTACAAACAATTTTAGAGTCAATCTGAGTTTAACAGTTTCAAAGTCCCCATCTAACGCATACTAGTTTTTAGTACCCCGGTGGATACAAACTTTCCAATTAAAATTTCCTTGTGAGTCATAGTCCCTTTAGGATTGTAGAATACAGTAGTTCATAGATGCATCTTCCTACAAAAACTAAAGCCTGCTGTGCAGGAAGCCACCATGAACAATGGTAGTGTCACATATCAGAGGCTTTATTTCATATTTTAACATTTTGTCAAAAACATTTTATTTTCAGTGGAAAGATACTGTTTAAGTCAATAGTTTAAATTCATTTAAATGCATTTAAACATAGAGCTCTAGGTTCCCAGATGGAACAGTAACAAATAATAGACAACAGTTGTAATAATAAAAAACGGGACATTCTTATTTAAGGACAGTGGCTTTCCACTGAAATATCCCCAACGCTCACAGAGTGGAGGATTCTATACATTACTACATTAATTCACATATATATAGACCCTGCAGTTCTTTGAATTCACTGACAAAGGGACTTCAATGGTGTTCTTTTTTTTGCCATGAGAGCTTTATTATATATTTCTGGAACTATATTTACTGTGGATACAAAATGGATAACATTATCTGATGTTCTGCGGCTCTTATCCTTATACTTGGTCTCAAAACTAAGTCTTTTAATAGCAATTCACTAACTGGATGCACTGCTTTAAAGTTTAACTTTCTATTAAAAATATCTGTAGTCATTAAAATGTAATGTGACAAATTTCTTTTTGGTATAATTCCACTGAAATCAGTGGAATTACATCAGGAAGGAATTTTGCCTTCAGTTTCAACCTGTCAGCTTTGGCAGGACTGAAACTAAACTAGTTCTTTTTATCTCTCTTTGCTATTTAAATTTAATTTGTATTTGTACAGAGTAATTTCACTGATTTCAGTGTAAGTATTGTGTTACTTCATTGCATACAGTGCAACTAATCGAGATTTATATGATAACTGAGATCAAAATTTGGCCCTTTGTTACCAGTCTTGTCACTTATAACAACAATTAATATATTCTTTTTCTGGAACAAAATATTTAAGGAAGTTGTACTTACCTGCAGGTTTTGAGAATAATCATCCACCACTGATTTTATAAAAGAATCTTCTTCTAGGTTCCTCAAAATGTCAATTCTCTGAAATGTATACTGAAATGATGCCCTGAACTTTCTTATATTTATTTTTGAGAAATTCCTGAAATCTGATCCACTTTTGACAATCCACGTTCCATTCATCTTTTTTATTCCATAATCATGGTCATGGCCCCCCAGAATCAGATCTATTCCTTGGCTGTTCTCGGCAAGTCTGATGTCATTAATCCATTTCATGTGTGTCATAGCAATTATAAATTCTGCTCCCTCTGCTTTAAGGTCTGCTGATATTTGATGAGCTGTTTTGACATAATCTATGTAGTTGAGGTTTGATTTGTCAATGGTAGCCAAAGTATCCAGCCAGTCTTCTTCTACTAATCCCATTAAACCAATTTTCATATTATTCCATTTAATCACTTTTTTTATTGTGCCATGGCCTAGTGGGTTAGAGGTAAATTTATCATATACATTGCTGAGGAACCATGGAAATTTCATTTGTTGTATATAATCTTCCAGAACATCAACACCAAAATCAAATTCATGGTTTCCTAAAAATAAAAAAATTCAGAAACTAGCTTGTTAAGATTAACAAAAAAGGTAATCATATGAGATAATTTTAGTTTTCATATGTCTTTTAGAATAGCAGTAGAGTTTTTGCTTTAAACTAAAGACCCAAATACCTCTCTTTTACAGCAGTGAAAACCATTACTCATTTTATTTACTTCTGTAATTAGCCCAGCTTTATAGTGTTGTAAATGACCACAAAATATTTTCCCTAAAATATCCACTTTTATGCATCTACATCTTTTTGTACATAGATTATTTAAGTTTTAGCAAGCCCAATATTTATGGCTAGAAAAAATCATACGTAATACCTAGGGTAAGATTCTTGAGAGAAATAAAGCTACAGGTTTCAGTTTGTTATCCTACCATGTGTTTGGTTGACTTTTGCAATGTAGTGGAAGGTAGAAAAAGGTGCTTTTAGGTACCATGCCAAAAGATTCCAGACATTACAAAGGTGTGTGTAAATAATTAGGCCTATTTAAGAGAGACTCTTGGTGCAGCCAGGATTATACAGGTCAGTGGATCAAGTCTTGGAGCTATTATTTGTAGTCTTGTATGTGACTTTCAGGAACGCCTATATCTATTGTGCATTATGCCAAACAATTCTGTATGCCAAAGTTCTTGGGACACAAAACCCCACAGGCCTGGGACAAAGTCTATTAATATGCAAGGAAGGACAATTTCACACATAAGTGCCTGTTCATATGCATAAATATAGGTTTTTATAAACATACCCATTGTAATCTTTGAAAATATGGTCCTTTACCTAGTGTTATGGTCTATGTCGGGGTGGGGAACCTCCAGCCCACAGGCTGCATGCGCTTCACCAGGGTTAGCTGCTGGCGGGCTGCAAAATGATTTGTTTACTGAGTGTCCACAGGCAAAGAGCCCTTCAGCTCACAGTTGGTGGTTCAACATTCCCAGCCAATGGGAGCTGTGAGAAGTGGTGGCCTGGTCTGCAGGTTTCCCTCCTCTGGTCTATGTAGTGTTGTGCAAATGTACACTGTATATTTACAATAGGAAGACTAGGAAAACACAAAATTGGTGATACAGAATTTTATTTTTTTTATCAGCTGAGTGGCTTTTGCACTTTTCAGTGCAGTGACCAAAAAGGAGAAAGGAAATGAAAATACTAGCTAGTTTTGCTCTTCCTCTCAAATAAGCTTGCATCAGAAAAAGACAGGCATCTAGCTTGTGCAGTTTGAACAACCAAATATAACGAAGAATAAGTAATTGCTTTATACATTTCTTTCCTCATCCCTTTTTGCTTAAAGCTGTGTTGTGTAGACAAAACCTTAGTTATAGTCACTATAGAGCTTACAAACTAACTACGGGTGAGCCTATAAAAGGTAGCTGTAAATAAACTAGCCTGGCACAGATATTATGAAGTTCATTTGTAAATAACATTTACTTACCAAAGACTGCAAAGTGTACTCCTACTTCATTTAATATAGGGATCATATGTTTTCCTTTTGTTACAGAACTTAAAGCTGATGGATTTAAGCAATCTCCACTAAATATTATAAGTGGATTCAGGGAACTGAATTTTTTTATAGCTGTAGCAAATCTACAAGAAAAAAAATACAACTTTCAGCTTGCTTTATTGGATGCTTAGTGCTGTTGGACCATCTTTGTAGCTTCCTTTTCTGGGTGGAATTAATTCTGTTATAGAGTCTGGCAACTGCTTCAACTAGGAAAACATACTTAGACACAAAATAAAAGTAAGGGAATGTTTATTACATTCTTTGAAGTTTTTATAGAAGGGTGTCTCTGAGACAAAAGGGAGGAAAATAAACTGGGGGAAGCTAGAGGCAGAAAATAGCAAAAACATTTTCCCCTTGACAATAAGTTAACACAAATAATAAATAATAACAATATCCCTCCTGTTTTCCATTTCCACATCTCGTTTCACGCCCCCGTGCCTTTCCTCTTCTATTTCCATCTTATCTTTTCTCAATATTGTCTCTTGTCTTTCAGCCTTCTGCCCTTTTTTGTTTTAAGCACACATTTCTAGCCCTTTCCTTCCTTTCTTCCACATTACTCTAACATTCTCATATTTAAAACATGTACAAATTACTGGAATATTCCATCAAAGCTGATGTTACTGCTATTAAATCACTTTACCAGAGCTCTATGCCAATCTTTCTGATAACAGCACTTCCTGAAGCTGACCGACAATAAAGGTTGCTTTCAGAAATATTGATTCTGCAAAATGAAAAAAATGTGGCAGGAATGGCAAATGCAATGGCAGAAAAGGCTCAATATCCAAGAGTTGCATGACTAATCAGAACTGATGTGGTGTTACCCTTAAATCTAAAGTTGATTTCAAGATTCTTGAATGCAAAAATATATAACAATATTCAACAATATTCTGTATATGGAGAGTGTTCATTTCACAGTGACTATATTGTGTGTCAATTTCATAGTCATTACATTAAAATGAAAAGGAATGTAAAAACAAACTGCAAGTTTGTGTGTAGTCTAGTCCTAAGTCACCAGGAGAAAGCTACTGAAGAGTATGCTTTACAAGACTCAGTTTCTCCTTTCCTATTGTTAGTTGCCTTTGTCCTGAACAAAAATGTTTTTCCTGTAGAAAAATTCTCAGGAGGGTTCTCCTATAGCAGTGAGAGGGTGTAATTGGCCTGAATTTATTAGAAGTGGAGCTCAGGAACTACAACATCTGCTTCAGTGCAAATGGATTCACTCTAGCCCTGGTCTACAGTATGCAGAGCCATGTGTGCATCTCGGAATATTGAAAGGCCATGGGAGGTGCCAGAGGCGTCTCATGCTGCCCCCACCCACAGTAGCTCCCTTTGGCTGCTTTCTGGCCAATAGCAGCTGCCTGTTTGCAGGACAGGCAACATGTAAAGTGCCCCTCCTGCTTTATTCCCCAGGTTCACAGCATTGAGTCCAGAGCATCAAACACTACCCTTGCAGCTGCTCTGAGCATGTACAGGAGCATGGAAGGCAGGGAACCTGGTTAAGGAACCTGCTGGGCTGCTGGCTGAGAGCCACCCAGGTAAGGTCTCCCAGCCACAGCCTGCTTCTGGCACCCCAACCCATCCGGCCACTATTACACCCGTCCTCGGGTCACAAACCCCTCCTAGACCTTTTACCCTAATCCGCTGTCCCTGGTCACAACCCTTCACCCCCTCCTTCACTTCTGCCCCAGATTACAACCCCCTCTCAGACCCTGTACCCTCTTCTGCACCCCAGTCCACTCCCCCAGGTCACAATCCCCTCCTTCACCCAAACTCCCTCCCAGATCCCACACTCCAACCTCTTACCCCAAGCTCTCTTTTGCACCCAACCTCCACCCCAGACCGCCACACTTCCTCCATTAATATAATGAAGAGTGCAGCCCTCAACAACTTACCAAATTCTTGGAATGGTCACCTTTCAAAAATTATTGCCCACCCCTGGCATAGATTGTACAGCTTCTGATCAGGTTGTGTCTAACTTTTTTGTTCACTTATATGTACAGTATTTTGGTCAAAATCAGCTCATAATTAATTTTTTTTAGGTAATGTTTCATAATCTTACCAGCTTTAGCCCCTATGCAAGAAAAAGATTATTGAATTCTATGTTATTTGCACAGCAGACATGCTAGCCCCATAATTACCATTCTAATTCTCACTTGCCATAGACAAGAAAACAAAGCAATGGACACTTCTGCTTGGTCTGGAAAAATAAAGGAAATATAGATAGAAAGTGTGTGAAAAAGTGAGATGGGAAAGGTGCAGGACAAAAAAGCAAGCAAGGAGAATAGTGAAATTAGAACAGGAAGACAAGGGAAAGATGACAGAAGGACAAAGAAGATGAAGGAAAAATGAGGAAGAATACGTGTTTTAAAGGAGAAAGTCCTATATTCTTAAAGGAGAAAAATCATATACAATTTTTAGCTCACCCTAGACAGGGAATAAGTAGCTGCAGCTATTGACAGAAACATGATATTTATATGCAGGATTTTAAAAGCTTGTTTTAATGTAAGAACATGCTAGATCTTTTTGAATCTGTGGAGGATCTCCCCATCAGCTGTCTTCAACTTCTGAATCCAGTAATCATTAAAAATTTAATGTGCTTTCTTAGATAAAACAGCAAAGACATTTTATCCATTGTCAGAAAAACTGTTCTTGGTGGATGTGTCTCCCTTGTCATCTCCTCTCTAGAATTCATGATCATGTCTAATCCTTTTTTATATCTTACTCAGCTATTTGCTTCATTCTTGTGCAAATCCCAGCTGCAATTATTACTACATTTTTAGCTGTCAGAACTGAATTAACAGAAAAATAGTGAAACACCTTATATGGGCGGAAAGAAAGAAGAAAGTGTGCATTAAAAAACAATCAGCTCAGCCCAGCTTGTATAGAATGAGATAATAACTTGAAATAACCAAAACAGCATGGTCAGCATCTTCAGCAGATATTGGTCTTCCATCATGATAAACTAGATGAAAAATATCCTGATATTTTGCCATCTTCTCATGTGTCCTCTAGCCTGTTCTTACTATAACATGGTATCTCGTCATGTACTCAAACAAGAAATGCATAGTAAAGATTCTCATAATTACCTTAACTTGACTATGTCATATGTATATGGCCAGATTTTCAAACGGATAGGACTAATTTAAATTAAATTTAACTGACCAATTTTAATGTGTGGGGTTTTTTTCCCATCTATGTACAAAATAAATGGTATATGCACCAAGTCATGTGCAAATGTGCACCAACAATAGGACACATGAAACCTAGCTGTGAGTGCTCTGCTAATCAGCTGGGCTGCATTTGAAGTAGTAGACCACATCATCTCACTCCTATTTTCTATTCATAGATTGAAGAAAACAAGTTCTCTTGCTTGTTCAACTCTCAACTGGTTTTGCACCTGCAAAGGAGACTATTTATGTAAAAAGAGTAAGCACTCCAGCATACTCTGGTTCCAGGTGCTTAGCTAGTGACTTCCACAAATTCAGTGATTCGACTTTCTTTAAAACTTCAGCAGCACACAGGCACTTCTTCATACTATTTTTGTATTTAATTTAAATTATTGTAATAAATTATAAGAATTTAATGCCTTAAAATAGGTTGTCCATTTCAAAATTAATCTCAAATTTATTTTGGATAAATAAATCTATATTTAATATCAATTTTAAAATTCAAATTTTTTATTTTAAAAGATTGTCAGTGTTCAATTGTGCACAGCACTTGTTGAAAACAATTAGACTTCTTGGGTGTTGGGCAATTTTAAATATCTGACAGCTGTTCTCAATGGAAACTAAAGCATTGAACACTTTTAAATCTCTGACCCACTGTACCCAGTTTGCAATCATATGAGAACATCTCATTAAATCAATGTATGCATGTACAAACAAAATTGGGCTCGTGTATGTTGAGGTATAAATGAAACAGTAGCAGTTGTAATAAGAACACTATATATGTGCAATATGGATGAGTTGCGGTTACGATTTTTGCATTTCCTACCTTTAGAATGTTTGAAATTTTAGCCTTAACTTTACATTTCTGGCATTAGCTACAGTTAAAATGTTTTGAATCCTTCCATCCTTATCATACCTCACCTTCACCGAAACAACACAGCTATTATAATCTTTCCAAGCTTATCTTTCTTTTTTCAGCATCTTAGCCCAGGAAAGACTTCACCTTACTCTGTAGTAACAAAGTTTTCTTAAATACATCTCAAGGTGGGATTTTACCAAAATCACTTCTAAAATCTGAGACACAAATTCTTTGGGTGCACATGCAAGTCTCCCTTTGAAGTCAAGGGGAGCAATATAAGTGCATCTGTGCACAGAATTCTGTAATTCATTCACCAAAATATTTGTGAAGTAGTAAGATTTTCACCCTACATAGCATAGGTAACACCAAAACAGCAGGGAAATAGAAATTTAGTTACCTCATAGTGCATGCTGTTTTTTATTTACAAACACACACATTACATATTATCACAATCCCATATGCTAGAAACCAAGCACCATAACCTTGACTCTCCCACTCCATTTCACCCTTTCCTTTACTAAGCTTTCCCTCCCAATACTGTTAGGAAACAGTTTGTTATTTGGTGGTGTCATCCTCTAGTGAAAAGGTTGATGGAAGGCTATTGACTATAGGAGGTTGCATTA
The DNA here is from genome assembly GCA_032595735.1 of Pelochelys cantorii. Classification (NCBI taxonomy): domain Eukaryota; kingdom Metazoa; phylum Chordata; order Testudines; family Trionychidae; genus Pelochelys; species Pelochelys cantorii. The sequence continues at coordinate 40,749,313 of CM064330.1, forward strand.
AGGTTCTGGTGCGTGGTCTTTAGTGTATGGTGATTGTGGGAGTGGTAATAGTAATGTGCCTGTGTACATGGAAGAAAAGAAGGTCTGGGGCTTGGCTGAGACAGGATGCAGGTGAACCTGAATCAGGGACAAAGTGCCATTGCTCATAGAGAACATTTAAATTTGCCAGTCACTGCTCACAACCCTTCCTCTGGCACACACAGTGACATATAAAAGCCTTTCACAGTTTAGCATAAAAACCTGAACGAAAAAATTGGCGATGGCTTAGTCTGATAGAGAAGGTTTCATGTACGCACTGGCACACAGGTGTGTAAGTGCCATTTTATATACTAGCACATTACTATTCAGCTACAATGAATAACAATAAAACAATAAATAACAATAAAAATTACCCTAACTGCAAATTTTAAAACAACCAAAGACTTACACATTGCACCACATCTACTCAGGATTTACCTCTGAACTAAATTTAGGGCTCGCTAGCAATAATTTAAAAAAAATATCAGTCAACAATGAACAGCTGGATTCCCAAGGAAGAATTTCAGAGAGAACCCAATTTCAAGAACAACCATCTGAAAAAATGTATAAAGCGAAACCAAACAAAACTATTGAGAAAACTCAAAGTAAATAAAAACTAACTGAAATTTCACACAAATGGCTACCTGCTTTTAAACTAAAACAGGAACATATATCCTTTTTCAGAATACAACCCTGACTATGGTGTCACAACAAGGTGCCACCGTAATAGGTAATATTATACACTGTAAGTGTAAGTTTTCTCAAATACTATAAACATTAGAAGTCCTGTGGAACCTTAAAAATTAAGAGATTTATTTGGACATAAATTTTCATGGATAAAAAAATCATTTTGGCAGATGCATAACAAGAGTAGGGTGTGTGACAGTATTATGAGATGGTCCCCAGTGAGTCCCTTCAAGCCTTAACCAGAGCCAACTACCACATTTTATTCTATTTTATATTTACGAGTCACTAGTTTCCTCATTTGTTTCAGGAGAAGGGTACTGTAGCAACAGCTAGTCCTACCTATTCATGCCTTCCTTCATGTTTCCTGCCCTTCCTCCTACATAGCCTTCTTGTTTGTTTATACAGACCTAGTTGATAGAGGTACTATCATCCAACTCAATTGTTCTAACTCAACTGTTAGCACTCCCACAATTAATTGGCTTCCTCTGCAAACTGCCTGTTTTTCCATCAAAGCTCAATTAACTTAACTCTGGAATCAGCACACCATGTTACACAGATATGACAATTTTCTGCAGTATCCATGGGAAACCTTATTAAATTAGGTTTAAGTACCTTCGGGATCCATTTTATTAAATGAAGAGTTTATGTATTATTGTGTCCTGGATTGTCTATAACATCTCAAGGGCGGAGATGACACATCTGATACCTAGGGGTTCAAAGGACTACACTAAACAATGTGCCAGAAGAGAATGGATTCTTGTAACAAAATATATAGTTCACACTCTGCCACAAGAAGAGTCTGAAAGCACACAGGGAGTAGCACAAAACTGGGCAGCTGTGGCAGGGTGGGTTTCTGGATGTGTGAGAAGACGAGGGTGTTTAGGGGTGTGTAGTAGGTGGGTAGGTGCAGGAAGCTGTCTGGGAGTGTTTGGGTTACAGGGTACTGGAGGATATTGTTTAGAAGTGTCTGAAGGTGTAGTACATGGGTGCTAGTGTATCTGGGCCAGGGGGAGGAATCTAGGGTGTCTGGTATTGCCTGGAGGGTAGATGGGCATATGTAGGGAGTGCCTGGAATATAAGGATAAGTGCGGGCTTTGAGGGATCCTGAGTGCTAGTGATGTGCTGCTTGGGAGAGTTATTGAGATCTCTGTGTGGGACTGCAGTCTCATTGGGATGCTGGGAACTAGTGGGACAGCTCAGGACCTATACAAAGCCAGACAGCCCCTGTAGCTACTGCCTGCTTCTCCCACCTGCTCTTACCCTGCTGGGACCCATGGAAGAAGCAGCAACAGGACAGGCAGAGAGGCCACTTGCAGATCAGGCACCATAGGAGCCCCATGTGGCAGAGAGGTGGAACTACAGCTTTATGCCGGCTGCCTTCCTTCAGCCCCACAATGTGGTCAAGACTTGGGGCTGTCCGACTTGCTCTATGACTGTGGGCAGCCATGCCCTGCCCTCACATGCCTTATGAAGATGTTTCCTCTCCTCCCCCTCACCAGGACAGCAATGGATATTGTGATTCCCCTCCCACCCACACATCTCAGTATCTGGGCTGGGCCTGGAGAGGCTCCTACCTGGCCGCACCGCCTACCGGTTCCTCCTGCCTGGACTCCACCTCATACACATCATTGAAGTGTAGGATGACTAGGTCACTCTGGCTGTCGTCTAGGAGCTCTGGGCAAGGGCTGGGGCTGTCCTTGTCCCCAGGCCCAGCTGCAGCAGAAAAGGGGGAACGGCCCTGCTCCTGAGGTAGCAAAGGCTCCATCCCCACTTCCCCAGCAGGACAAGATGGCGCCTGAACATCCACTCCCAGAGGGGTGGGGGAGGGGCAGGCCCAGCCCACTGAATCATGTGGCTTGATGGGAGGGAGGAGGAGCTGCAGGCCCCCTGGTGTTTTAGCTGGAAGGCTATGAATATCTCAGGGTGGCATCCTCACAAATCCCAGACACTTTGCCCAGTCCCTAGGTAGAGCACCTCACACAGATGCTATTTCCTTGTCCCTGCTTTACACACAATTACAGGGGCCCAAAATTGATGGGCCCTGTACAACACTACTCAGAGACCAGAGAGAATGGGCAACCCTCTCCCAAGCTATGGCTGCTTGATAGGAAGCCCTACCCATCTACTATGAAATAGAAATGTGTCCTCCATGAAATGGAGGGAATAGTAAATATTAGCAGTTCACGTTAAACCAGAATGGAAATTTCGCAATTTTTCTCCAAAACTGAAAAGATTTAGTTTTGAGTTAAATAAAACATTTCTTTTACCCCAAGACAAGTTGGGACTTTTTGTTTAGTTTTCGGGTGTTTTAATCCTCTTTTGTTTTTAAATAAATTTAACTTACTTTCTATATGAAACATTATTTCTAAACAAAACATCAAACCATTTTGTCTCAAAAATAGCAAAACAAAACAGTTTCACCTTTTCACATTTATTTTTTCCTTTTTTCCCAGCCCAAATTTTTAGCTGAATTAGATCCAAACTCTCAGCTATTTTCAGTTGACCCAAAATTGCATTTTTCATTGAATAAACTAATCATCCAAAAATTACACCTTAAGTCACCACCCATGGAACCAGATTGCTGAGATCTCAATGACATTTTACACAATGACACTTGTTACCTCTGTAGGCTGCTGTTAGTACTAACAGTCAAGGTGGCACAGGTTATTTATTATTCTTTGATAATAGTTAGATCAGGTTTATGATACTCAGGAGGTATTAAGAATCAGGCATGAATACATAGAACCACTTAAAATATCACATTAAAATATGACATGTTAAATACAACTGTGATGGAGTGGTCCCTTATCACCTGTAAGGAAAGAGAGAGAACCCTGAATAGTCATGCTCCACACCTGGAAGATGACTGAACTAATTGCCACCTGACCAAAGGAGGCAGAGTTAGGCTTTTTAATGAGCTGAGGGAGTTCAGTTGAGAAGGAGGCTGGCTGGAAAGTTGAGTGGAGATTTTGCTATTTATGCTGAGGGCTGGCTGGGAGAGATTAGCTGGAGGCTGTTGTAATGGCTTAGAGAGGCTGGTGATGCCTGAGCTGACTGCAGCTGGCCCTTTGCTGAAAGGGGACTGACTAATGAAACTATGGGGCAGGGAAAGTTGCCTTGAACTATGAAAGAGAAAAAAGCAGGGGCTGAGGAATGGTCTTAGACCAGCAAAAAGAAAAAAAGACTTGATATCAGGATTTGAAGAAGGAACGTGTAGCAATAAAGAATGAAAACAGAATTAAAGTCAACAATTTTATAATTGTGTAGTCAGTGACAGAAGTTGTGAAAATAGGAGACGTTAACCTCTGGAAAATGGTGAAATGGTTTAAGTAATGTGATGGTACAAGCAAACATGGTAGAGCTCTACTGATAGAATATATACATGATGTTTGCTTTTCTCTTCTCTTTTACTATAGAGTCATTTAACAAACAATTCTTTATCTTCATCTGGATTCTTTTTAATATAATCCTCAGACATTCCTAGTGGCACTCTACACATAACCTCACTTACTTCCATCAGGAATTTAAGCTGTTGACAAGTAACTTGTCTTTCTTGCTGCTAGACTGAGTGAAAGGATAAAGGGGAAAAAAACTTGGCCAAAAATGAATGAACAAAGTGGCAGTCATAGCCTCATACGATGAGGCTACTGCACACTAGCTCAAAAAAGAAGACAAAGATGAAGACAAAGACAAGTTGAGGAGGCAAGACCAGCTAGGGAGAGGGAACTCCCTTGCAAAGGGCCTAAAGGAAGGGCCACTATTTTGGGACTGTGTGTGGCCAGAAAGCAATGCTGCAGGAATAGGGTTAACTCCTATGGCAGGACCCTATAGTGGGGGAGACCCCTGGGCTAGGTTCTGTGAGGTTCAGGGAATGAGATAGAAGCCCACAAGCGAGGAGAAGGCTTGTTTGAATGGACTTCCATTGGAAAAGCCTGCAGGGTCTGCACCCTGACTTTATGAGGCATTGAAGTTGAATCCTGGAGAGGTGAAGGATCTTTGGTTTAGAGTTGGGCTGCAGAGAAGTGAAAGATCTTTTTTGTTTATGCCAACTGGGACTCCATTAAACCAAAAGGAATCTGAACTGTTAGGTGACTTGCCTGGAGGGCTAAGCCACAGAAGACCCACTCCCAGTGAGAGAGCTGGGAGAAGACACTGGCTGGGACATGTTATGGCCAAGAAAGAAGCCACCAGAAGGGGATGAGAGAGATGAAGTCCCCTGCAATGCTATGCCTGGGCAGGAGGAGGCACCCTAAAGGTAAAATAACATTGTTTACAGTGATCTATTTTGATAGGGCTCCTATTTCAAGGGTCTTACTACACAGAGTCATGGGAGGATTTATCTTCCCTCCCTCACTCCCTAACCAGTCACTGCCCACTAGCTTAACAAAAGAACAGTTATATTACTTTCACCATGGCACTTTAAAGCAGATCCTTTTGGGCAGCCTACAATTATTTCAGTTTCCTACATGGGGTGAATCTAAACATTTTCATTATTGCTCTGGGTTTATGCCCATAGAATAAAGGATTAGTCAGAGCAAATTAAAAGAATATTTAAGCCTTCATTAAATGGCAGTGATAGTATGAAAATGGCTGTTAAAATGACTTTTTGATAATCCATATGCCTTTTTCCTGAATGTTATACATATCAAATTTGCTCATCTTACAAACAAAACTAGAAGTTGATTAACTATCAAAACTGCAAACTCACAGTGGAAAATTTAAGATAATACTACCAATCATTTATAAATACCTTTAACAATAAATGTACTAAATAGTGAACATTAAGAATTTGTTCTTTTAGACTCCAGCAAACTATCCCGTTGTTTGTTTTGAACTGTCTTAATTAAAAAATTAGTAGCTTCAGAGGGTAGCCAAGTTAGTCCGTACAGGATAAACTTAAAAAACAACAAATGGTCTGGTAGAACTTTATAGACTAACAAAAGATGCAGATGTGCAGTCCTATCCTAAACTCAAAACTCCGGTCATCTGAAGAAGTGGTCTGTGCCCACAGAAGCTCATGATACCATCTACATCTTTTGTTAGTCTATAAAGTTCTACCAGACCATTTGTTGTTTTTTAAGTTTAAAAAATCATTGGTATAGTAAGTGCACTATACAGACAACTGAAAAATGGCTGAATACAAGTGGCATTAATTTTCTGCAGAAAATCAATCTTACAGCAAAGACCAAGCATAGAACACTTCAGTCTAAAAATAATTTTAATAAATATGAATTTGTGATATCAGTTTTATGGCTTCATTTTGCAGTAACATTTGCTAGCCATCTGGGAGTATAAAAAAGAAGACAAATTGGAGTGAGCTTTTGCAGCATGCTTAACATATTTTACTAGCTATTGCATATTATGTTAGAACATATGCAAAAAAAGTTAAATTGGAGATCATGAATCTCTAGAAATCAGAAAAAAACAAAAAGAATATTTAATGAAATATTACGATAAACCTAGTTAACTTCTTAAGTAATAACTAGAAACAATTAACAAGAAGAGACTGTTGAACAGATTTTCATACAATATATAAACTCCTTGTACATTTAGAATGGGACTTACAAAAGTGCTAAGCATTGACCAAACAGTGCAATCACTGAAGTCAACATTAATTTCATTGGGAGAAGCATAAACACAATGCAGAGCATTTTTGAAAGTTCCACCTTTAGAACCCAATCATGCTCCCTTTTCAGTCAATAACAAAACTTAACATCAGTGGGATATTGACCAGGCTCATGACATTAACAAAATAGGGAAGGGGGTTTCACTCTTTCTCCCCGCTATCCCATTTCTTTAGTTTATTTTAATTAAAAAACAAAACTATTTGGAAGAAGCCAGTCTACAAATGGAGATGTCTCAGCCGTGAGGGCTAGGTCTACACTACAAAGATAAATCAGAAAAATAAATTTGCATACGCAAAAAGAAATTTACTTTTTTCCGATTTACTTCCAAAAGAGGCTTTACCGAAATTTGGCCCATCTACATGGGGCCAAATTTTGGGAAAAATCCTATTTCAGAACATTCCTTCGTCCTTGTAAAACGAGGTTTACCAGGATGCCGAAAAAATGCATCTGCTTTTCTGACATTTTTTTTTCCAGAAAAATGAACACGTTCCTTGGATGCGGCAGAGCTTTTTCGGGATACCTCAGGTATCCCGCAAAAGCTCTGAAGTCTAGACATACCCTGTGCTGGTAAATAATCCTTATTTGAAATCAAATTGTTGTTTGAATTGTAGCTGTGTTGGGCCCATGATATTAGAGAGACAAAGTGAGTGAAGTAATCTCTCTTATTGCACCAAGTTTTGCTGATGAAAGAAGTGGAGGTGAGAGACAGGGGAGGAATCACATGGGGATTACCTGTTGTGATCCCTCCCTCAGGGACATCTGGTATTGGCCACCGTCAGCAAACAGGATAGTGGGTTAGATGGACCTTTGGTCTGACCTAGTATGGCCGTTCTTATGTTCTTATGAGGAAGAAACAACCTTTTGAGCCATACAGAATGATCCTGTAATCGTTTGGGGCATGTGCTCCTTTTAGTTTCACCTAGGTAATTTTGTTTTTCTACACAAATAATTGTAATTCATTTAGCATTAGAAAAAAGTGATTAGAAAAGGAAATTAATAAGATACCCCAGGGATATCTGATTAATTTTCACAATCTGGGTACAACCATAAGTAGATGGTAGTACACTAAGAAACACAATGTATTTAAGAAAATTTGTACAAATTGTTTTTCCCTGGACTAAAACTTAGTAGAACTTGAGCAAATTTTATCTCTTGCATCAAAAGTGTGAATTTTTAGTGTTTGTGAAAATTAGTGATTTGATAGCCCAGAAGCATAAATTCCTCAATTTGTCCTAAAAATGAATTTGGAATTGATCCTGACCCATGGGAAATCTTGGCAAGCGATCATAATAAGTGTTACCATCATCTCCGTCAGGGCATCAAAGTCTGTGATGGGAGCTGGCTACTACAGCTTGCAGAGAAAAGAGCCCATAGGAAGCAAGTTGCTCTCAACCAAGTTACATACATTTTCAATAATTGCCAAAGATCATGCAAATCTCAGATGGAATTATTCAGTCACATGAGACATTGAAAGCCATCTACAACATAGGCTTCAATTCCCAGTTTCTGTAGACCAGGGGTGGGCAATAACTTTTTGCTGGGGGCCATTTAAAAAATTTCTGAAGTGGCCCCGGGCTGCACCGGAAGGGGTGGAGCCTTGAGTGGAAGGGATGGGGCCAGGATACTTCCAGGCTTGCCACCCCCAGACCTTTGCGCACCCGTCTGCCCCCCCCTTCCTCCTAGGTGCCCATGCCTCTGGCTGGGAGGAGACTTCCCACACTCCTGATTGGCCTGGGGGCAGAGAAGCGCGCAAAGTTTCCTCCACCCTGGTCCTGCCCCTGATAGGCCTGGGGGCAGGGGAGTATGCGAAGCCTCCTCCCACCCTGCCAGGAGCACATGGCGCTTTTAAGTCTGCGTGCTGCTAGCAGGGCGGGGTCAGGGCGGAGGAAACTTCACACGCTCCCCCACCCCAAGGCCCTGATTGGCCTGGGGGTGGGGGAGCGTGCAAAGCCTCCTCCAGCCCTGTCAGGAGCACCTGGCGCTTCCAAGTGCCACGTGCTCCTGGCAGGGTGGAGGAAACTTTGCATGCTCCTCCCACCCCCAGGCCCTAATTGGCCTAGGGGCAGGGGAGCGGCAGGGCCTCCGCGGTCTGGATCCACCTGCTTGGCAGGCCGGATCCAGCCCATGAAGGCCCTTTTGCCCACCCCTGCCAACAGTCCCAAGAAAAGATATAGAATAGAAACCAGTAGTATATGATTTCCTGGTGTTCATATTCAGAGTTGTATGATTTCAGTGGAACTATTCATGGTGGTCAAATGTCGCATGTGTTGTAGTGTTTGCAGGATGGGGGTCCAAGCCTCTCTATAAATTCACTGATCACTTGATTCAGCCCACAAGACAGTTTCAATGTAGTAATCAGCAATGTTGCCTTTCCCATGTACAAAAGACTGATTGGATTGTTATTTGTGGTGTGCTGTAGTGACACTTTATGGAGGCCACAGCAATTTCTGCAGGATTTAAGTTTTTATTTAAAAAAATAAAATGTTAGCCTCCATGGTTAAGAAAATAATTGAGTCATCAGACTAACAGCCAAAACAATATTTCAAAGAGGGATATGATCTGTTTCTATTCATCTCAATGCAATAATAACCAGTGGAGTAGCCAGAAGGTCTCACTTCTGAGGGCCTCAACTTGGGTTGGTGGACAATGCTACAAGGGGCAGAACATTGCAGCTGGGGAGTGGGGCCGGGCCAATCAGGGGCGGGGCCAGAGTGGAGGAAACTTAAATAAGCTAAGCTACAGTAAATCTTGCCAAAGTTTTGCTACGGTGCTGGGTGGAACAGGTCAGGGTAAGCTGGCGCCCCGATCCTGCTCCCTGTCTGCAGCGCTGGATGGAGTAGAGTAAGCCCCAGTGACGTGCCTCCGCTCTTGGGCTGAAGCTTTGGGTAAAGCGGGATAAACCCCAAAGTCCCAGCCCGGTTCCCAGGCGGGCTGGTGGGGAGTGGGCCTGGAAGTGCCAGGCGGGCTGGTGGGGAGTGGGCCTGGAAGCAAAGTGGATGGGCTATGGCCCGTTCAGGGCTTCTCATTGCTATACCCCTGCTATTAACCCAGAAGCATAATAACAATTTACATGGAAAGATAACACTATCTTATCTGATCATTTAAACAGAAATATGCATTGGTATTGTGGATAACGCTTGTTTATAGCACCACTCATCTCCCCCACTGTATAGCTAGTTAGTGCTTCTCACTGACTACATGCAGGAGAACATAAATTTGATATGGCCTCTATAGACAGATTCACAAAAGCCAAATTAACTTGGCAGGCAGAGGAGGGTTCAGAACGGTTTCCAAAGCCTTGCTGATACATGGTGACTTAATTAATTTTGAGATGTTCATTCATCTCCTTATCAGGACAATGAAAAATTTTGTCAAAGCCTTTGTATCCCTGCTTGAGTTATTTCCCTGGTTACCTCCTAGTCACTACCTTTCAGTTTTCTTTTAAGTCTTCTTTGCAATAGCAAAATCATATTTGCTTAACTACATTAGACATACTTTGTCACATTTCAGTGTCCTTGATATACTTTTGAGCCTGCCTTATCCTTTAGTAAACTTTGGCAAGATTTACTGTAGCTTAGCTTATTTAAGGCACAAATGTACAACTGAAATATTACATTATTCCCTTTCTAAATCATATATATAGTAGCCCAATGTCTGTGAGTCTGTAATGGTGATGTACACGGCCCTGCCCCCGGCCGTGTACGTCACCGCCCCGCCCCTCCTCCCCCGCAGCGGCCTGGCTGAGCGGGCAGCACTCAGCCGAGTGCTATGGCGGGAGGGGAAGGGGGGCAGGGAGGGACGGAGGGGCGAGAGAGGCAGGAGAAGAGAAAGGGAGAGTGAGAGGCAGGAAGGGGAGAAGAGAAAGAAAGAGACGGAGAGAGAGGCAGAAGGCGAGAGAGGCAGGAGGCAGAGGAGAGCTGAGAAAGAGAGGGGGAGGCAGTAGGAGGAGGAGAGAGAGAGAGAGAGAGAGACACACACACACACACACGGAGTGAGAGACCGGAGGCTCAGGAGAAAAGACCAACGTGGAGGAGAGACCTGAAAATCCCGTCTTATGACGAGCTAATTGGCTAGGTATTATATAACATTTGTAGAAGCGACAGTTGTGTGAATGGCACTTCACAGAGAGATATTTTTATCTCAGTCTCCCAGTACTTTGCAATATAAAATTCTTAGGAAAACAATTTGTTCGACAGAATCAGCATTAGGAACTTAACATTTGTTTTGTATAACAAAGTTTAATTACTATTTTTAATCTATTAGCTCACTTAAAATGAACACTTATTAAATTGTCAGTAGGGTCCATATCAATACAAGGAATTAGGCACCTAAATCCCAATTTTTGGCACCACTGCAACCTACATAATCTCCGGTTGGCTGCTTCCTAACACTGTAGGTGCCTACATTTTTGCTGTAAAAGTGCACAATGCTTCCTCACTGTATGTGTCTGGATGCCTATCTCCCACATAAGCCTGAGTACAATAAACAAACCAGGGGAAGATAGGCAGAGGAACACCTGTTTCACCTATGGGATCCTTATCTGGTAGTTGTACTCAGCTTCTCCTGATGAAACTGTTGCACTGTGTATTAAAAGTCATTGGGTCAGAAAGCGAGAGAAAATGAGTGACCTTATAATCTTATAACATGGTCGTTAGGCCAGCATTTGGGAGGTAGGAGACTCAGACTTCATTCTCCCAGCTCTAATTCTTTATTTATACACAATGGAGGAGTTGCAGCAAGAGAGGCCCACATCAAAATATCCCACAGTTCAATAGGCAGAGCTCCTCTCTGAGATGTGAAAGCCCCTGTGCAACTCCTTTCTTTCCCCATTCCTGAGGAGGGAAGGCAATCTAGGGCTATGTCTATTCTGCAGAGCTTTCCGGGATACCAGAGGTATCTCGGAAAAGCTCTGCCACGTCCAACGAACATGTTTGCTTTCCCAAAAAAATTTCAGAAAAACAGACGCGTTTTTTCGGCATCCCTGTAAACCTTGTTCTACAAGGAAGAAGGGATGTTCTGAAAGAGGCTTTTTTTCTGATATTTGGCCCAGTGTAGATGGGCCAAATGTCAGAAAAGCCTCTTTCGAAAGAAAAGCGGAAAAAGATACACAAATTGTGGTGTAGACATAGCCTGGGCAAGTGCTCTAATGACTGGGCACCACCACCTCCTCCAGTTGTTTTGTATGGAGGGAGGCACCTCACAAGAAATTACTTAGATGCTTAAACTGCCTGACGCGAGGCAAGGGTTCCCAGCTGTGGCTCACAAGAAGAGAAAGGAGCTTTCCTTCAGTCTGGATATATGCACTCACCTTTGAGAGGGGCAGATCTCAGGATACAACCCTTTCACGAGCATCCCCATTGGCTAGTTTAGGCATTCTCTGCCTAGCGTGCAGGCTTTTGTGAGTCTCATTCTTAGGCACCTATCTCTCCCCATGCATTGTATAGGGAGTCTATGTGCCTAACTCAGGCTTTGTGGTTCTTATAGTTTTTCCTGGATTTTTTAGGAACATAACAGTTAAACATTGCCTCATTCTCTTTGTGGGCCTGGGTTTAAGTGTATTTGCAGCTTTGCCTACAACAATCTTGATATCTTCCAACTATAATTTCTAACAATTTACTTCTTTGCTCCACCTCATAGACATTAACTTTGCTAAATATTTTTATTTATGTTGCTCCTGTACCTTCACCATTATTACCATCTAATATATTTTTACACAGTTAATTAAATCTTAGCCAAAATTATTTACAGGAGGCTGCAGCCACATGGAAATTGTATCTTGCATAACATCTGCAAGGCTAGAGATGAGTATTCTTATATGGAGTAGTCTCAAGATGCTGCTGATTTGCAAGCCTGGTTCAGGCAACCATAAACTGCCTCTAATATCACTGGGGTTGGGCCCATGTGGGCAGGGGAAAGAGATGGCTTGTGTAATTCCATTCTTGGAATTCTGGGTGACATGCACAAGGAGATATGATGTTGCAATAGAAGCCTGTATTGCAGTAATGTTCTGAACTGTTTTAATAATTTTGTAATTGATTGTAGCAGGACTTCCCCTTCCAAAGCGACCCATGGATGGTGTTGCAGGCATGCCCACCTCAGTTCTGGCCTGAGTCTTCCTGTAATTTTCTTTTAAAAGAAGTTCCCTTCTGGGTCTAATCTGTTGAGTCTTTTGATGGCTTCTAATATCCTTCCAAAGACCAAACTCTTCCCCCTTGGCAAAGGGATCACACAGCTCCCCGCACTCCACCTAATCCTTTAAATTGTCCTCTGCTGGTTCCATCCAGGCTGGCAGCAAAGTCTTGCAAGACACAGATCTCAAAACAAAACCTTCATAACAGGAGCCCTTATTCCAGGCATCTCTGCTGGGTTGCAGCTTTCCCTTTGCTTAGAGGCCAGGTCATATCTCAGTCCTTTTTCCACTAGTCTGTCTCCTCCGGTGTCTTCAGAGCTCCTTCAGGAGCCTTTTTGCTTCCTGCAACTTCTCTGGCTCAGACATAAGCCTCACCCTGTGTCTCTCCCAGGCCTTTCTCCCTTATATTCCCCCAGAGGCCTGATTGGGTCATATGACCCAATCACTCACATGACCTTGATTTTTCCCATCTGGGTAAGACAGTTGGCTGTGTCACAAGTGAAACTCAGACCCATATCTCCTTCAAGGGTCAGCCACCCTGTGACACTACAACTATGCATCCGTCAATTTGTTATAGGCTTTATGTGACTAATTAGCATCATTAACACTGGTCCTATAATAGACAGGAAACTGCTTCTGGTGTAATGTATACTCTGGCTTCTGTAATTTCCACTCCAGCTGATCTGATTAAGTGGTTTTACCCATGAAAGCTCACGATATAATATACTTGTTAGTCTCTAAGGTGCTAGAGGACTGCTCATTTTTATAAACTTCATGTGATTTTTCGGATTTATGTGATTGAGAGATTTTGCAACTTCATTAAAAGCTTAGGACACAACTTCCTGGCTCTTCTTCCCACACAACAACCTACTGTACAACCAAACCAATCTGTTAACAACACCAACAGAACCACAAGGGAAAAAATAACGAGGTCATTTCAGGCATACCAACTGCTTATTCACAAATAAGAATGAACAAGTGTGTAATGTGAACTGTGTGTGTGTGGTGTGCGCACCAAATGCCAAGCTTCTATTGTCTTTCTCAATGATAATGGAAGCTGATCTCTGAAGTGCTCCTCCTGTTCTCCTTCCCCCTTCATGGAGGTGTCCTAACCCCAATGTTTTCCTGTGCCTGGACTGGCTGCAAGATGTGGTACCATGCAGAGGAGTGTCTATGGCCATCGCTGCTGTCACAGGCTCCAGTACTGCAGCTGTCAGAGAAGGCAACTGTTGGGGTGGTACTGAAGCTGGTGACCTCACTTAATGGGCTACCAGGTTGTCTGGCCATTCTAATCAAATGGTCCTGTTCCCTATTCCTTTGTGCTTCCTTGAAGAAGTTGTCGAGCAGTTTCTCCTTCCAGTTCTCTATCACTCCGGTGGTGCAGAACATCTCAACCATAGTTCTCATGTATATCCTTCATTGGTGGACAGTCCTCTCTCTAGAAGTCCTGGTTGGGTGAGGGTTGGTCCATCTAAGGTGGAAATACTTCCTGGACAATGAAAGAGTCTTTTTTTTTTTATCGTGGAGATTAAAGAGAGGGGAAAATGACTTTACATTCTGCTTTAACACAAGGACAAAGTTCACAATATTTTATCTGTATGTAATGCTTTTCTTGCTTCTTTATAAAATTTACTATTCAGAAGTTCCTGCTACCACTGGCACCCTACAGACTTACTGTGTTAAGAATTATATATTCAAAAAATAACAGTTTGGGCCAAGCACAGGGATGATGAGGTGAAGTCTTAATAAGGGCACTGTTACCACTGTGAAGTCTAACATTGTTTCAGACAGGGAAGGACCTAGAAAATATAAATCTCTTGGGAGTATCAGAGGAAAAGAGAAGTAATTTCCTAGGTCAGTGGTGGAATTCCATCTACCCATGCAAGGGAGAAAAATTTTGGTGTCTAGTAACTGAACAGCACATCAGTGTGTGGAGAATAGTAAACTACTAGGGTGGTGCCAGCAAGTTTTCCCTGCCCAGAAATCTGACTGAATAGAGTTCCTGCTGCAAGAGAAATTGTCAAGCAGCACTTGCCAGGAGTGGATGAAAATTGGGGTGAACATCAACAGGATGCTGAACTAGGATGCAGAGACTTACTAGAAATAGAATGGAGCTTGCCTTCCTTTTGCCCTGCTCCAGGCCAGGCAGCATCTCAGAAACAAACAAAACAAGAAGGACAAGCACTAAGTCCAAAATAGGCTCTACCACAGCAAAAATAGGAAGAAACAACAGAGGGAGAGTGTGAGCAACAGTAATAAGAACACGTGTTTACATAGGCCAAATATGTACTCACCTAGATGTTTTTCAACTATTAAATATTTTTTTAAATTATGAGCTATATAAAAATAAGACAAACATCAGGAGCCCCTGGCCATTTATCTAGCCACAGTCTAGAATGTCATGTTACATAAATTCACTGGTCCAGATTCATCCCTGATGCAGCCCTGATGACATCATTGGGTTTACATCAGGGATTCATTTGGCTCAGTAAGTAGGATTCATTAATTTCTAATAGTTAATTTATTTATACTGGATATACCAACTCTTCAGAAGCTCAATAATGGCTGTAGTTAAATTCCTTAGTAAAGCTAAGCATTTTTTGTTCTTCAAAGACATTGTAGGACAGTGTAGCCATTGGTGAGTGAAAAATTAGTTATTTGTGTTTTGCCAGTGATATTGATCTGATTGAAACATTGCAAGAAGATGTTCAAAAATTCCTAGAAAGAACAGTCATAAAAGCAGAGAAGTTAGATCCAAAGATAATGGTGATACCTTAATTTGTTGAAAAGATGAAGATATTTGTACCCAAATCTGGGGAGGCATTGGAGTACACTAAGTGTTTCAAATAGCTGGGTAACATGACTGCAGGGATGCTAAACATCACTATGAGATCTGAAATAGAAGTGGATTTGCAAATGCTACGTTAGCAACATTGAGCCACATTTGGAGCAGTAAAGGTATTACTGTGACATATAAAATGAAGTTGCAGCAGTCTTTTGTCTTCAGCATCTTGCTATATGCATGTGAGACACAGATACTAAGGAAATAAGTCACTAAGGCTTTTTGCCTCCGAATTGAAATGCTGCAGGCAATTGCTGTGCTTTAGCTATACCTTGTATATGAATAATGAAGAAGTAAGTGCACAAATTTAAAAATAACCAGAGTGATATCTGGTATCAAGATGTTAAGAGGAAGAAAACTCAGGCTTGTGGAACAAGTGAGTCAGATGAGCAGAGGAAGATTGACAAAGCAAGTTTTGCAGAGTCTGGTGTTGGGGCAGGAGGCACGTTTGATTAGAAGAAGAGGCTGACTGGACAGCATGAGGTATGCTGCATATCTCAAAGCTGTGTGAAGACTGCAGAATGTGGAGAAAGGCTGCTGGCCAACGATTCCCAAGTAGTGTGTTACATCATAATGAACAGTGACTTGATGGTGCTTTGTACTATGAGAACACAGTAAATAAGTAAATAAATAAATAAATAATGACAGTCTGAGGAAAAATTGGCTTCCTATCTTTGTTATCTAGAGAAGACGTGTAATTCCATGGCTAAGGGCAAAGCAGCCTGGACATTATGTTTTTTCAGGCTCTGCTCTATGGATCAAGGTATGATCTGGGGTGATCCACTCACATCTTTCCAGGCTTCACTCTTTTCATCTGTAAAATGGTGATAATGATACTTGCCCACTTCTGTAAAGACTGAGGTATACCAATTAAAAAGCTCCATGTATGTATCAAGTATTAGTACTACTAGTAGTATTTAGGACTGAACTATAGTACTCCCTTGAAACATAAATTCACAGGCCTGCAATACTGACTCAGCTCTGTATCCCCAATAGCAGCATACTATGCAGTTTATTGTGAAAAGGGAAATGGGCCGTTTTTCAAATGGCACTTAAAAATTGAGATCCTCTCTGCTGTGTCTAGCTGTTGAAGATCCCATGGCATTTCTTTTTAAAATAAGGTTTTGGCCTTATGTCCTTGGCCACTGGTTCCCTGCTGCCCTCCATCTTAGTTCCTATCTACTTTAGAGTGGATTTTTTTATCTAAAAATTTTCCAACACTGCTACAACCAATGCAATTTCACCAGCACTAGTAACATTGACAGTGTGCCAAAATAGACTGGCCACCAGCATTATAATCACAATGTCATCAACCTCTGCTCAGAACAGACTGGTTACAAAAAATGGGTCCCCTGATAGATAGTCTACTAACACTCCTATTGTCAGTAGCACTTGGGGGAAAATTTTAAGAAAGCAATTTGAATGTAGACAAGGCTATAAAGTCTGCATTCCAGTGATGCTCTGCGCTTCTAGCAAACAGGTCTGAAGCCTTGTCTCTTACAATGCTTAAGTCTGCATGTGCATCTTCAGAGACAATATTGGGCTCAGAGTCTGGAACATGGTCTTGGTCTTAAATGATATATATAAAAGCCAGTATTGTTCTGTGAAAAAAATCTGTTTTAGGCCATAGAGAAAGTTATCATGAAATACCCCAAATGAGGCAAATTCAGAAGTGACCATTACTGCATTACAACTAACATAGGTTTGCAGTCTGGCCTGGCACCTGAGGTACTGGGTTAGAGCTGTAGCCTGTATCAGGGATGTGCTGTGTCTGTTAAGTCTTGATGGAGAATGTATCTGATCATTTATTTTACCACAGTATTGCAGCTTTCTCCTTCTGAAAAGGAAAGTGCATTTGCTCCCTGGGGTGTTTCATGGCTTCAGCCCATTGTGCCGGGATATTATGGGATTCAAAAAGTACAGAAACAAGAAGAAATGTTTATGTAATGCTTTCTACCCTCCAGGAAGAACGTCTGTTGTGACTTATCTGACAGTTGATCTTTTCTATAGAGTCTTCTTTCTGTTATGCAGGAAAGAATCTTCCCCTCCCTAACCTCAGATAAGAGCATTTTCTCTGATGTGTAAAATTCCATAAAAAGCATATTTGTTATTTGTATTCTAGGGAGGCATATTTCATCTAGGTTGTTTAAAAAGACAAGCCTTCCTCTCCATAAGTAAAGTGATTGTTGATTAGCCCAAGAGTTTTGCAAAAATGTCAGACCTGGCACTGTGCTAATTATGGTAAAGGATACTTTTTATAGTACTGTAATTGGCATCAGTTCGAGCCAAGGAGCTATGCACTTACTACAATTCTATCAAAGGAAAGGGGATAACTTTTTGTATAAGACTGCTTGCGGTGCTAATTGCTTAGCATGAGCAAGCTGCGAGTCTTACACGCCTATGGGAGTGGCTATTATTAGAGCTATACGTTTTTCGTCTCTGACCTGGACACCTACAAACAATCCAAGTCCCAAACAGTGAGATTTAAATATGAGCAGGGTTTCACTCTGGCACGTCTTTCTTAGCCTAGAGCCGATGAAGTAATGTTGGAAGTGATGCCTTTGAGGCTAGGATTAGGTTACTGTGTACACGGCAGGGGGAGTTGCATGGCTGGATCACATTAGCATTCCCGCCCTATCAATGTGCCATGTTGCTCACCACGTCAGTCTGCCAGATTCCCTACGTCTAACCAGTCCCACCACACCACAGGTTTTAGCGGGGATCCTCCGGGAGGCGAGCCCTCGGAGACTGGATCGAGACGAGCGAGTCGAGGCCAGGGAGACGCAGGCGCAGGTCCACACGCACACAGGCGGCCCGTCGTCTCCCCTGCAGGGGCTGGGGATGAGGGAGCTGGCGCTGCTCTGGGCAGACACCAAGAGAGACAGCCCGGGCAGCCGCGCAGCTTTTGAAGGCTGAATTCCCTCCTGCATGGCAGCGCCCGGCTGCCAGCCCCGGCTGCATCTGCCCGAGCCGCAAATCGCCGCCGAGGGGAGGAGGGCTCAGCGCGCCAGCACAGGGCTCTCTCTGCAGGGGCTGACATGCTGCTGAGCCGGAGAAGTTGACAAGCCCGCTCCCCTTCCTGGCTGGAGTGGCGAGGATGCTGCCGGGCCCCGCGGCCGCCAGCCCAGCCCGCCTGCACGCTGAAGGTGACCAGCCGCAGCAGCAGCGTTTCAGGCTGTGACCGGAGGGGTGAGGGGAGAGAAAAGTGACTCTGGAGCCCTCTTCGGACTCATCATCGCCGCGCGGCCGCCGCTGGGGGTGGTGGAAAATTCTGCCCGCTCCTGCTGGGATCAGTGTGGCTGGTTTGGCTTGGTGGATGCGTATGCATGAGTTCTGCACCGAATGGGCGCAAGAAGCGCCCCAAGACCGCTGGCTCCATCTTCCAGGTCAGCAAGCCCCCCCTGCCCGGCGGCGACGGGGAGCGCAGGGGCAGCGGCTCGGAGAGCTCCTACAAAACCCAGCGCGCCCTGGAGGACTGCAAGATGGTGGGTAAAACAAAGGGCGCCCCCCCCCCTCCCCCCAGTGTATTTTTGTAGTTTGCTGTCGTGCCACTCCCCCTTCAGGTTGTCTATTCCGATCACGTGCAGCTGCACTATTTTTAAAACTGCAGTTCCCGGTTAAGTTGACACCCTTTCGCCCCGGTCGGAATGGCGAAAGACAGGCCATGTGCCGCGAGAGGGGGCAAAGCTCCTGATGGGCCCAGTTGATTTTGGAACCCCCCCTCCCCCTTCAAATTGTATTGGCAAAAGTAGAAAACAGCGTTTAGTGCGCCAAAATAATCCAGAGCCACTGCAACAGTGCTGCAAAAACCCGGCTCCGGCACTGTCTCCCCAAAAGATCCAGACAAATTTTGGTCATAACCCTCCAAATTCTATTGCCTAAACAGTCCACAAATGTAGCTCCTCTGGCTTCACTAATAAAATCTGTGTCCTGATTTATCTCAGCCCAGGAGTGCTGCAAAAAGTAGCATCTGACACCTAGATTTGCTGAATTTTGCCAATTTTGTCCCCAATCTTTTAAATTCCACTAGTTAAATAGATAACAAGTATAGATGCTTTCCCTATTCCAAAAATATCTGACTCTGACATACCTGGGCAGTCCAAAATACTTCAGCACCAAGCCCTTACTCAGTCCATCTATTTTTCCCCCTCCCAATACAACAGCTCAACATTTCTTCATTAAGGTAGTTGCTCTGGGTATGCCCTAAATATTTGAACCCCAACATGTTCCAGCAAAACAACGCCACAAAATCCTGTACCTGGCACTTGAATCTAGCTGGACTTAAGAAATGCAGAGCCCCAACTTTGCAAATTAGGGAAACTAACTAGAAAACAAGTGGCATTGTTAATTATGCTTCAATAAAAGTCTGACCCCTGAATCTCAACTTTGTATCTCTGGATCATGCACTGCGCACCTAGATTCTTACAGATCCTGCCAGTTTTTGGCTCTAATACTCCAAATTGTACTGTATAAATAGAGGGGGAAATGGAGCAGCTTCTAGTGCACCTAAAAATTCTAGCCCCTGTTGCAAGTTGTCACAGCAGCACTGTAAATTTATAGATCCAGCAACATTTTCTCATTCTAAGCCCCCTGATTTGAACAGTTTAACCGAGAAGAAATTTAATTGGAGCAGCAGCACGTCATTATGTAGCTGGTAGAATGTTTAGATTTGAAATATTTAATAATAATAAAAAAAAAGCTTGGGAACAAAAATTGCCAAGACCCAGCAGGATCTTGGTGCTGAATCTAGCTTTTTGTATTGTTGCTGTGCCCAGAGGTACAAGGATTCAGACTTTTTGGGGGCATAGTAGCAACATATGAGGATGCAGTAGGGTCTGCATTGTTTTGATGCACTAGAAACAGCTAAACCAATTCTGTTATTTATGCTAGGGAATTTGGGAAAGAAGGGCCAAAACTGGCAGGATCCAGGTACTGGAGTTGAGTGTTTGCAGCACCCTGGCACTGAGATGCATCAGGGCAGGGCCCAGATTTCTTGGTGCAATATGAAGAGCCACCCTTGCTCTCTATTTAGGCATTAAAATTTGAGTTAGCTGGATCTGGTACAGTCCAGGTAGATCCAGATTTTTACCTCCTCCTTCCCCACTACAAGTGGTCTTTACTCATGCATTTCTCTCTTGCAGATCATGATTGCATTCCAAGTCAACATACATTTTTTCTTTAAAATAAAATCTACAATAATTGTAGATTAATGGAACAAAATAATAACCTTTCCAATGCTGTGAAAATAAGGATTTATCCAATAGTGTCCAAATGTATCTGCTAGTGTGATTCTGGCTTGGAATATTTCTGTGGCAAGGCTGAGAGGTTTATCAATTTCTTTGTCTATTTATTTCACACTGGTCAAAGTGCTTTCTGGAATACTAAGTGGAAAGTGCTTTTGTAGTACATCTTATCTGCCAACAACTTAAGATCAATTTCAAGGCTGAAACCTGGGTTAGAAGGCAGTGACAGGAAGGAAATCATTACAAAATAAATTAGCAAAGGCTCCAGTGTATAAATGAGTGATACTTTCCACTCCCTAAATGTGTTGCTAATCAGAAACCAAAGGGAGTGAAGAGAATCATCTCTGGAGACATTTTGTCTTTCATTATGATAAAAAAAATTCTTGCTACCAGAGGAAGAGAAGCTGTTATTTATGTCTGTGTAATATTTAAGATACACATTTAGGGGTTTAGTTGGAATATATTACTTTTCTGCAGGGGAACATTTATGGTACACATAATGCAGCTCACATAAAGGCCCTATACATTTACTAATGTTAAGGGCTTGATCCTGTTCCCTGTGAAATCAATAAAAGGTCTTAGAGTAGGAATGGTTTGGGTTTTTTTATAAATGCCCCATTGTTTTATCAAGGTAGTTAAATGTTTTCATGTAAGTAAACAATCTGTTTTGCAGCTTGTTCAGGAGTTCAACACTCTGGTTGCTCTGTACCGAGAGTTAGTAATTTCCATTGGAGACGTCTCTGTCAGTTGTCCATCTCTACACGCTGAAATGCACAAGACTAGAACCAAAGGATGCGAGATGGCCTATCAGGCTCATCAAAAACTAGCAGCAATCTCTGGGTAAGAGTCTTCTTATATTTCACTCGTTCAAGCAAATGCCTTCATATTATTCAAAATTCTTGCTGCTAAATGTTATTTCAAGGGAGCTTTGGGGAAAGGCACCAAACTCTTATAGTACCAGTCTATACAGATATCAGTTTAGGATTAAAACTAAGAAACGTTTAATCTTGGATTTTATTGAATGTACAAATCCTTATCACAGCATCATTTTGGGCCAAATCTTGCTGCTGATAGGAATTCGGCACTGATGATAATATCCTATTCATTTCATTGAAACTTTTCTGTAAAGTGAGAAGGCCTTTAATGGTGTCACAACCCAAAGCAATTAAAAGAATATATTCTATGGATGAGCTTCAAGGGTGAGATTCTGTAGGCCTGATCCTGCCGCCCTAACAAAATGCGTCATCATGACTAAGGACTGCTTGAAAGAATATGGTTTTATAAATAGCTAAATAGCCTGTATAGAGAGAGAAAAATCATCCATTTCATCACTAAGCCACTCAGAAGTATTAAAATTGCATACCACTCAGAGCTCACATAGGGGGAATTCCTACATTTCTGACATTAAGGCTAAGGTAACAGATAGAGTAAGGGCCAAATTTTCAAGAGACCAACATATGGTGCAGTTTACATTTGTAAAATTTGCACCTGCCACTGAACTTGGTGTGTTAAGTATTTAGAGGTGCCAATACATTGCTTTACACCTGCAGTGGTTCTGTATGTACAAAATAGGGAGATTAAGGGTATGTCTACACTACAGAGGTTTATTGGAAAAACGGCCCTTTTAAAAAAAAACTTCAATTACATCCACACTGCAATCACATTCTTTCAAAAGAAAATCGAAAGAACAGAATGGTTTTGTCGGCATTGGTAATCCTCTTTCTACGAGGAAGAAGCCTTTTTGCGAAAGAGCTCTTTCGCAAAAAGGTGTGTGTGCACAGGGAAGAGGGAGTTCTTTCAGAAGAAAAGGAAAGAGGAAAAAACACAAGTGCCTTGGTGGCCACTCCATCCATAGTAATCACAGTTTAAATGTGAGATAGCATCCATTCAGTGTGGACGCTATCTTTTGAAAAAGCAGATTGCTTTTTCGATGTGCTTTGGCAATGTGGATGTGCTCTTTCGGAAGAAGTTTTTTCAGAAGATCTCTTCTGGAAAAGCTTCCAAAAGAAGCCTGCAGTCTAGACGTAGCCTAAGCTTTTACCCATATGGCTATTTACTCCTAGATAAGCAATTCCCAAGGTTTATCCTAGGAAAGATCACATTGTAAAGGAGATGTTGGCTTGTGGACCATCTCCTGTCTTATTTATTACTGTGTGACATTGCTGTAGGAACTACAGCTGTTGCTTACATGGGAAAGACAAAGAAGGGATTATTTATGTATTTTTAGTTCCCTTTAGTTTAATGAGTATTTTGTCCTTTTTGAAAAAAAAGTTAATCACATCTCTTCATTTCATCTTCCCTTCACATCCATTCTGTTTCTCTCCACTGAAAACAAGGATAAGAAAAGCAAGCTCTCTATGGACCACCAGCAAGTGCTACTCAGATCATGATTTTAGGAACTATTGCCTTAGATTTTTTAAGTTTTGATCCTGGAAATTGCCTAATACCTCCTAGGCACCACCTGGTTGTCTACTAATTTCAGTGGGACTTGAACTAACTCAGCACCTTGCAGGATCAAGCCGCTGAAGTGAGAGATTCTTTAAAATACATACAACTTACGCATAAATCATTTCCATAATTTACATCTGTATTCATCTATCACATTTGCTTGTATTAAATCATCTTTTTTTTGTCTACTAACTCTCGAATGAGGGCTACAGCCTCCCAAACCAGCTTTCCCTATTTGAGTCTACAATAGAGCTATATTACTAATTATGATGTCATAGCCTTATCATGGCAACAGAATGTGTGATTACAAACTCAGGATTATGGCTCATTGCAGGATAAACCAAGATTAAAAAGTTGATCTGTTCAGTAAAGGTAAAATTCTTTAATCCTTTAGGGTAAAACCCTAAAATCCACCTTCATGGAGCCTGAGTATTTGGGTTCTAGGCAGGTGAAGTGCTCAGGTATTGAGAGGTGAAATACACTTGCTTGCTGCACAGAATCCCTGCTTCTGCTATTTTAGAGTATAAACTGCAGTAGCTTCCCCCAGTCCTTCAATGCCAGCCGTGCAGGGTGTTAGAGACACTACAACAACATCAATGTATATCTCCCTTAGCTCATTATAGCCTTCTGTGACAGCCTGTGAAATCCAACATAGATGATACAGAGAGATTGCTGTGTGACTGCTCTGCCCATCATATTTCCCTGAGCCAGCCCCTTTGGGGCTTTAGTGAGATGAAGAGCCTTATATTGACTTTCCGCACCACTGGTGAATCTCACTCTAAAACCAAAACAGGAAAAGAAAAGACAGCCATGCACAGTGCTATTGGTATAATTGCCTTCTTTTTCAGATTTGATTTTGTACAAAATTCTCTTTTAAATAGACACTGTTCACTCCAATTTGTTCTGCCAAGCAATAGACAAGCTCTTACAAAACCTAGGTCTGACAGTACTAAAAATCCCTCCAAAGAAATAGCTTTTTCCAAAATGAATACTTACTGCAGTGTGTACAACCCAAATACGGCAAGGTGGTAACTTGAAATTGAACAGTACAAACAAAGGTTAACTTTACGCCATTTTATTTTGCCCTTATGGAAAGATTAATGGAAAACATAAACAGCATGAACAGTGAAAAGAAACTGCTATTTTTAAAAGTCTTTCTATTTAGGTGTATTAACTAAGGTAAGGAAATGTGGGTGTTTCAAAAGGTATGATTTTAATAGGCGCATGTCTGATGCACTCACAGACATGTCCTGCAGGTGCAGGAGTTACTATGAAATTTTAACTCTAAGACTTTATTAAAGAACTGTAAATAATGGAGATCCATAACAACTGGTAAGTATTAAAAAACTAACGGCTCACTATAAATTGCTTATTTAGTCCAGTAGGCATTTCATAAGGTGTGCTTCACATGCTTAACCTCTTTCACCTGAATAATGAGAGCAACAGTGAGAGCCAAATTAACCTGTTTCATGCAGTATTCGAGGACTAGATTTAAGAGGGCCAGATAAGGGAAGGTTGGAGATGGAGATACAGTGTGGAATCAGAGTAGCAAATAAATAGAGAGGGCCATAGATGTGGAGTATCTGTCCCTAATTCTGTAAGAAGTATGCTGCATTGCACATGGGTTGGGCTCTGGACTGAGATAGGATGGGGCAGGGACCCCAATAGTGATTGAAACACAACAGAAAGGAAAGAAGCAGGAGAAAAGATTTGTGAGGACTAGAATGCACTGATCAGGAGGCAGCAGCACTAGGACAAGCATGATTAGGAGGAAACATGAAAGGAAAATAGTGGTGTGTACAGCAGGAAGCCAGTAAAGAGGGGGTGGGAAGAGAGTTGGGATCAGAAGAGACAATAATTTGGGAATAAAAAGTTAGAGCAGGAAATAAATTGACAAGAATGAGTGGGGAACACAAAAAGAAGTTGTAGAAGGATGAAAAAGGTGCACCTGGGGAAGACAGCAGTTAGCAAAGAAAAAAGGAGGGACAGGCATCTTCTGTGGCCTTTAAAAGTAAATGAGAGAGAAAGAAACACACACACACAGAAAAAAAACAGCAGGAAAATTTCTGTTTTTGTTCTGAGTTTGTTGTGGGGACACATCCCTGGGTGGTTGTGTGAATATAGGCAATGATGAGAAAAAATAACAGTGTTTTTAAATTACAATTACAATTATTGGTAAAAATCAATATCAAGAATATTGCCTCTGTGGCTGTTAGTGCCACTTAATATATAGTGTATTCAAGTTAAAGAAATAAGAAACAGCTTCAAATATTAGTGATACAAATGTTTAATCAAAAGTGCATGTTCTGTTTATACACTGAATATCATGGGAATCTCTGGGATTACATGTATGGTTCCTAAAAATTCATCCAAAGTTACAGAGTCCTGGCATGATATACTGTCATCTGGGCAAAGTTACCTCTGCAACACTCTCTGCTTCTCTTATGCACTACGTGGAGAGGTTCACACAAGAGAGATGGCAGAGACTGATCAGATCATGGGGTGAGGAATGAGCATACAAAAGCAGGGACAGCAAGTGCAAAGCCAGAGAGATTCCCTTCAGAAAAATTGAGAATTCCCATAGTCCATCCATAGGAAACCCTTGGCTATTAGATGGAGGCACCACCCCACAAATAAAGATGTAGGAGGCGCTCCACCATATAATCCTCGGGGACACTGCCTCAGTGTCCCCAACCTGCATGTGTTCTTTTGAGAGGGGATAATGCAGTCCTGGTTCAATATTAATTTGGCCCCTACTGGAATGCTTGATAATAAGAAAATGCTTCAGATAAAACAATTCTCTGAACACCATAAAAACTTTAAAAACCTTACAGTGAAGTACAAAGAAATTCAATCTAGTTTCTTGTAGAAAAAGCACTTTAACTTCATTGTAATGGCATAAATGCAATTACATCCTAATGCAATTACATCCTGATAGTAAACTGCTTGCATAGGTTTTTCTCTTGTTGAAACATGTTTCTCTGAAGTTCCCATAAATAGATAGTGTATGAAGTAATATTGATATTGCCTCACAACAACACTATTATGATTTTTGGGGAATAACAAACATAAATAAAAATATTTGTAGTAGAAACATTCTAACTGTATATCCTCAGCTTGCAGCAGTGGAAATATAAGGAAATCCTTTCTGGTGGTGCTTGTGCCTCGCCACATGTGGTCAAATCTTGCTCATCCTACTACTTCAAGAAGTTCCATTAACTTTAAAGAGACTGTTTCCAAGAACAAGGTGATAGGATTTGGCTCTTGAGGTGAATTATTGCACTTTATTATAGTATCAGAACCTAACTACCTCCATGGAATTCTACTTCATATTACAGTATATGCATGTGCAGAAAGGCAGGTTATGGCCAAAGCAGCAGAGTCTACAGCAGCTATAGAACATGAGTCAGCAGGATTTTTTTCAAAGGTAGAGTTCAGAAGAAGATTTAGAACTGGGAACAACATATGGGTGAGGATGAAGGAGGAGGAGGTACTGTTATTTTTTGGAAGAGCATCTGGTTTATAGGAAGATAAGGGATTGAGAAGGGGCAGTGATTGGAAAGGGGACTGCGAGTGGACAGCTGGGTCTGGGGCATAAGCAAGGACAGAGAGAGAACTCAGGGCTAGACTTTCAAACACAGGTATGAACCACTGCATGCACACTTTTGAAAATGCCTAATGTATATAATCAGATAGTTATTTGCCTGTATAATTCACATGCTGTGTGTGCATATAGCCAACAAAACATCTAACCGTTCGTAACTGTGTGCAAACAGACAGACTCACTCTCTGAAATATATAATAGATTGGTATAAAAATAAATACATCACACAGTGGCACCATGAAGCCACTGCTGTACATGCTAGCTGCTTTCAGGAGTGGTGCAGGACTGGGAGAGGAATAAGCCTGCCTTAACTCTGCTGCACTATCCCTGGATTAGCTGTCTGGTGGCTCCCAGAGTGGGTGGGACTCACGCCCCCAGCCCTGCACTCCCTAGGCAAATGCTGTAGTCCCTGGACCACTCCAGCTCCCACCCCACCACTTTACCTTCAGGGGTCCCTTACTCTCCCTCTCCACCCCCCCGCCCTTGCTGCCTCTGTGAGATGCAGTGGGGTGGGGAGGAAACAGGAGCCCGTGCTAGGGGGAGCCAGCTTAAAAGCTGGTTCTCCCCAGCAGCAGCTCCTCAGTGCTGCCTGCCACCCTACTCCCCACCCCTGCTCTATCAAAGACAGCAGGGGGGATGGGGCAGGCTGCTCCAGCAGCAGCCCCTGATCCTAGTGGGGAGCTGGGCCTTCCCTCTCCACTGACAGGGGCTGTTGCCACCAAGCAACTGCTGTTCGCAGTGGACAGGGCTAGCTACAGTCAGGTGCTGCTCCGGCAGCAGCACCTGTCCGCAGCCAGCCCTGACCTCCACAAATGGGCTGGTGCCAGAGCAGCCTCTGTTCGCAGTGGACAGGGCTGGCTGCAGGCAGGGGCTGCTGCTGGAACAGTCCCTGCCCACAGCCAGCCCTAGCCACCACAAACAGAGGCTGGTCTGACACCAGGCCCTGTTCGTGGCAGACAGGGCTGAATGCTGTAAACAGCAGCTGCTGGACTCAGTGCAAACTGGTCTGGGATGCTGCACCTCTGCATTTTAAATGTAGTTAGAGCCCAGTGGCTCTTACTACATTTAAAATAGAGAGCGGCAGCACGGGTGGCTCCCGGAGCCAGCATGAGCCAGGACTGCTCAGTCCTGGCTCGAGCTGGCTCCTGGAGCTATCCTGCTGCAGCTCTGCAAAGCTGTCCTTATCAACTAATCACGTAGTCAATACAAATTGTATCGACTACACGATTAATCTGATTATCGCAATTTAACATCCCAAACCCCAGGCTGCCCCAGACCACCACGTACACAATGGCCAAGGCTCTCTTGTAACCTAAGCCTAGTTGTGGGTGCAACCAGATGACACCTTTTGCCTGGGAAGCTGGACAAAGGAGGAGGCAGGTCTGGGACAGGTTGCTGAGTATGTGAATCATCTTGGCTGACTTAGGATACAGTGAGGAGGTCCAGGGCCCCTCTGTCCCTGAGCTCCCAAGATGGACTGTACTGACTGCTCCTAGTTTCTATGCTAACAAGCCTGTTGTATGCTGTGACCCTGTGAACTAATAAACCTGTTCTACCTGCTGGCTGAGAGTCACATCTGGCTGCGGATGGGGGTGCAGGGCCCGGTCACTCCCCTTACCTATGTGACACTAACATATGGGGAAATGGAGTTGAAAATGCAGTTGTCAGAGTATACAGTATTTCACATTATGATTGTGTGTTAAGTGGAAATTGTGGATGCTCCAAATCATTGAAAGTGAGGCCACTTATTTAGGTGCCCAACTCTGGATTTAGTATCTCACTCAGGGGCTTTAAAACTTGGGTCGTGGGCCTGTGACATTTTGTTTACTATAAAGCTCCACAACCACGGAGCATCACAGCTCCCATTGGCTGTGGTTTGCCATTTCCAGCCAATGGGAGCTGCAAGGCCCCACAGCTGCAGAGCTTTAGAGAAAACAAAGAGTCACAGGCCCAGCAGGGGCTTTCCCTGGTGGGTCCACGGCCCAAATTTGAAATCCTCTGTTCTAATTAAATATTTTGCTCTCACTCCAATTCCCTGACTCCAGTGTGTGTGTGTCTGTTAAAGAAGGAGACAGCTTATTTCAGATTGCATCAATAGTACTTTATTTTTGCTGCCTTGTGGTGTCATCATTTATATTATAACCATTTACTTAGATGGGTTTATGAGTCAGTCATGAAAATTTACTCTGGACTAAAATGTGATTTGAAGATGCTCATTTAAACCCTTTTAAAATACAGATTGTGAATGAAATCGATTTAGTCAGTTTAAAGTTACAGGGAGAAAAGAAAACAAACACAACTAATCATTTGTGATTCCAGACACTTATAATGGCTAATCTCCAAGAGTGGAATCGAGGGAAGCAATTAGTGGAGGAGAAAAACAAGGTTATTTACTAAAACCGGAGTTCTCAAAATATCTAGCCTCCACAGATTCACCTTTCCTTTGTCCCTGCTTGCCTCTGGAGAGCTGCTCCGGATAGGCAGCTGGATATTGAAGATGCAAAGCAAAAATGCCTCCTTCTATACATTTGTTCTTAAAAATTTAAGGCGCAGTAGTCAATTATTTTTGTCAACGTACACATTTCTTGATCAAGGTATGGCCAATGTCCAGATTTCAGAGAAACCTTTTGAACACAGCAGACGCAATAATGTTCATAATCTACTATATATTTAAAAGCGTTTGTTTGTTTGTTCAAGAATTCCTCCTAAACCATAAGAGCTGGGACCACCAATTTCGGTATTGCAGCTTCCTTTTATCATAACTTAAACCAACGTAAGGGTTTGATTGTGCCAGGAAAAGGGGATGTGCCTGAAATGGGATTGCTTCTCATAAAACCATATAGAAAGGAGACAGAACCACTAGGCAGGGGAAAGGGGCTTGCTGGGAGCACACACACCCCATTTGGGATTGCCCCACCCTGAGCCTCTCACCCCCCACGTGCTCTTTAGAGAAGGCAGGACACTGGAATATCTAATCCCAGTTCATATGGGAATGTTGCTGGCTGTTCCCCTAGGTCAGGGAGCAAGGGGAAAGTGCACAGTTTGCTGCATTCCTCACTCTGACTGGGGAGTGCAGGGGGCTGATGAACCTGGACCTGCCCCAGCCAGGGGACATGCATCCCACCCCAAACAAGATGTGGGAATGGGATTACTTCTCATAAAACCAAACAGAGAAGAGACAGAATCACCAAATCAAGTACAGTCCTAAAAACTGACATAACTGAGCAAATGTTGAAAGAGAGCTCAGGGAGGGCACACGGAGGGCCATCTCTGCCACAGCAGCTCCATTCTGGACCAGCATAAGGCTGTGCCTTCCCCCAGTCATGGCCTCCAACCCAAAGATGCTGCAGAGCTGCTGCTGCCAGGAGACAGGTGGTCCTTTTGTGGTCACCACCCAGCCTAACCTGGATCAGCCCCAACAAGGGGACATACACCACTCCCCCAGCTGTGCCCACTGGAGCTGCAGCAGCCATGAAGAGGTGCTTCTCACCTGGCCCCAAGATGCTGCAGTGAAGGGGGGCTGGAGCTGTCCTCTTTCCCTGGCACAGCCTGCATATTGAACCTCCTTATCCCTAGCCACTCTCCAGAACACTGACTGAAATGAAGAAAAACCAAATTTAATTGAGTTAAGGACCCGAGCAACTGGAATTTTACTTTGTGAAGTAGAGAGATATCTGCTGGCAAATGCTTGCAACATATCTACTATATATTTGAGAGAGTAAAACAAAAATTATTTGAGTTAAGGATCCAAGCAACGCTGGGTAAAAAAAATTGAAAAATGCAAAACAACTGTATACCAATAAACAAGCACATACTAGTGGCGAGATGCTCCTACTTCTAGCAACCAGAGATGTGGAGAATGATGACTGCGGAACAGACAGCCATGGCACTGAAAACCATTTCTGTGTCGAATAATACCATCTGCCACCTCACTGATAGATAGTGGTAGAGCAAGTTAAGAAAATTCAATAATTTGCACTGCAGCATGATGAATAGCTAATGTGGCTCAGCTTCTGTTTTATGTGAGATTTGTTATAACAGGTTCAATAGCTGAAATTGTTTTTATTTTGCAAAGAAATCCCAACCCAAATGAAGAAATATTCAAGAGCCTCAATTAATGGTCTTAACTATGGCTGTGCACTGGTGCAGTAGCAGCAATGACTAGAAAGGACAGTGGAGTATCAGCATGAGAAACATTGTAAAACGCTCCATACTCTAGTGTCCTTCTTGAATCTAGTGTCCAGAGTTGATTATAAAAAAATGCCATTTGGTTATGGGGAACCACCAAGGTAAGGAAGCCTCAGTACTAAAAATGTAGGAACAATGGTCTTAAAGAAATTCAGCTTTGACAAAATGCTGACCTCTTGCCCTCTGAAAAAAAAAATCAGACCCTTTTAAGATATCTCAGGTTTGGCTCTCAAAAACTGAAGTGCTCATAAACCATTAGAAATCTCTGAAAAACATTGGTTTTAGTTTAAATTTTCAGTTGTTGGCAACTAAATCCTTACTTAGGCACCGAAATAAAAGTAGCCAGATTTTCATTGTGCTTAACAACTACAGCTTCAATTTAGATCCCTAAATATTTATATGAGTGACACCTTCCCCAAGATTTAAAATGTTGGGTTTAACCTCTTTGCCCTGGTTATTTCAAAATGATTCCCGCACAGTCAAATTTATAATCGGAGAATCCACACTAATCGGAGCATCCACACTACCAAGCCCATTATTTCGAAATAATGGGCTGGTTATTTTGAAATCTGTACACCTGCTTTTCATCAGAACTAACACTAATTCCAAAATAATTATTTCGAAGTAATAGTAGTGTGGATGCTCCAGTGCCTCTATTTCAAAATAATTCCTCCCCAGAATAATTCAAACTAATTACTGCTCAGTGCTTCCTGGGGCTCTAAGTCCGAGGTAGCATGTCCACATTAACAGAGTCTGCCTTGGACTAATTTCAAGGCTTCCCCATATTGTGGACATGCTGGTCTGAATTTGTTAAATTGGGAGTTATTAAGTTGAATGTACCAATTTTGAAATAGTTTCCTAGTGTAGACATGTCCTCTCTGTGACTGCTTAGTCATCTATTAGGTTTGTAATGCATACTTACCTACCTGCCGGGGCATTTTGAAAATTATTTAATAGTTTTAAATCACATCTCAATCCTTTGAGGGAATCCTTAATAGGAATGCTAAGTACTTCCATTTTGCTATTATATCACTTCCCAAATAAGGCAAGTAAAGATGACATTTTTATAATAACCTTTTTCCTGAAGTGGCAATTGGGATGTATCAATTTAGTGGGGTTCTTTTCCTGTAAAACAATTGCTGCTAGTTTAGACTCCAGTACTTGAAGAGCTGAATATCTCTTATTAAACTCTCTCAGTACATCACAGAATGAGTCCCTTGCTGGGTAAAATATTCCCATACAAAACCTCCATTGATATAGATTTAAATAAATAATAGTTTTAAGTGGGCAGAGGGCCTGATTTTTAAAGGTCTTGAAGATGTGCAAGATGCACATAGGAAGGTGCCCGAATACCAATAGAACCTAATAAGAAGAATGAGTACAGATAACTGCTCTCTAAACAACATTGTCTCCTTTAAATCATAACTTAGAACACTGTATATTTCCACCAGTTCTGTTTTGTACTACTGTCAAGCCAGGACAAGCTCAAAAGGACAGCTCTGCTTATAGTCATGGTATAATGGTAAGCCATTAGAAAGCTTATGCCCTAATAAATCTATTAGCCTCTAAGGTGCCATATGACTCCTTGTTTTTCTTCAGTCAAATCAGTTAGCTTCCCTGCCCTATTTTTTTATAAACAACTTCAATTTATAAAGTGTTTTATCGTGCCACATTTTCCTCTACAGTGTCATAACAGTCTAAGGAATAATAATTGCTAGATAATGTGACTGACATTGCATGGCCTGCAGATGGAGCACAAACTAGAGGTAAATTTTTAATGTGATGCACTAAGGAGTTGCATGATTCATTGATACTAATAGTTTCATGGCTACATCCAAACACATATTACCTAAAATACGTGGCAATATGGTTTTTTGAAATCTGCAAAAATAGAAGCTAGTAGATTTTATTGTTTTTGCTTTAATTTCTTATTGATTTAAGAGTTTTTTAAATAACTTTTTGAAGTTATTCCCAATCAGAATGATTCCCAATCAGAATAATTTAATTTATGAGAAAAGTCTTATATCATGACCTGGAGTTCCTTTGCAGCTGATCAAAAAAATTGAATTCCCAACCTATTAAACATGACAATATTGCAAAATATTAACACTTTGTGCAGAACAAAAAGTGCTTAAAAATTTCAGTTTCCAAACATTTTTCAATTTTTTAAATTAAGTTTCAACATTCCTTGAATCAAAACATTTCATTTCTTGAAAGTAATCTGTATCTGTGTATGTTTCTTGGAGGCTCTTGGGAGTTGTAATTTGGATGCCTCATTCTTGACTATATTTCCAGTAATATCTCCCACTGGATTATCTGCCAAGGTGCATTGTAAGGCTATGTCTACACTACACGGTTCTTTCGGAAAAAGCGACGCAAACCGCAGTTTGAGTAGCTTTTTCCGCTTCTTTTCTGCTTCTTTTTTCTGAACAGGCTTTTCCGACATTTGGCCTGTCTACACTGGGCTAAATGTCAGGAAAAAAAACTTTTTCGGAACATCCCTTCTTCCTTGTAAAATGAGGTTTACAGAGATGCCCAAAAAGCATGTCTGCTCTTCCGAAAAAAAATTCTGAAGATTCCCTGGACGCGGCAGAGTTTTTCTGGGATACCTCTGATATCCCAGGAAAACTCTATAGTGTAGACATAGCCTAAGAGAGGTAGTCAAATCAAAGGGCCTATCCCATAGAGGGTAATGGTGACACGAAACTGTGAAACTACGACTCCCTTCAGACACAATGGCACCATAGGCAGATACAGATTAATACAACTTGAAACAAGCATTTCATTTAAAAATTTCTGATGGAAAAAGAATGGCTAAATGTTCATTTTGCAGAAGGTACATCCTCTATTAGAAACCCAACCCCCTCCAAAACACATTTAGACTGATACATCCTAACTAGTTTTCTATTCTTTGTAAGTTTTTATACCACACTCATTGGTAAAGTGTCTGATTGCTTTCCAGTAATACATAAGCAAAGTGACTAGACCTACATCACATATTATTTGTTTTCTCATCCTCTCTCAGGAGGAGACACATGTGGAGGGGACTGTCCTGTTTTGGTAGGTTGGTTATTAAATACACCTGTTGCTATATGTTTATATCAGAGAAGCAGGGTCAAAGAAATGTGCCCTGCACTTTAAGCATAAAGTGGTAAGGTTTGTGGTAGTTCTCAGTTCCTGGGAGAGTCCATTCCACAGGGTCTCCAGAGGAGATTCTGTCTCCTGAACAAATGAGCTTTACTTTTATTGCTGAGAATTTCATTGTGCCTGAAGAGAAGTTGTCAGCCACAGTCTTCATTTTGGAGTTTCAGGTAGTCTTTTAGGTATCCTGAGCTCAGGGCATGGAGCATTTTGACATGAAGGACCAAAACCTTGAATTTGATTCCAATTCTGTGGGGGCTACTGGATTTAGAGCAGCCTGGAGGTTGGGCTGGCAAGGAACTGGCCCCAGGACCAGATGGGCACAAACAGCATCTTTGTAACCCTATAATCCCAGTGGTTTGTGGACCTGCTTCATCACTGTACTACTCTAATGTCAAGTCATACATCACCACTGAAATGCAGTCTTGGGCACAGCTTAGGATCTAGCCCTGTATTTTTAGTTCATCTATGCAGAAGGTCACTTTCTGAAACATTGCTTAAATTTAGAAATTCCATGTTATTAGATCTTTGAGAGTTAGATCTTCCACTTATATTGATTCTGTGTTCCTTTCACTCCATTGATTTCAGTAGGATTATTTCTTTGATCTCACCTACCCTGTTGTAAAACTGGAATATTTTTTGAAGTTGGAACAGAGACAATCAATACATGAAATTAGCAGAAAGTCAGAGAATTAGTGAGAGCAGTTAACAGATAGCTGGAGAGAGGGAGAGGAAAGGAGATCAGTTTATAAATGTAAAATAAGCTTTTTTAAAAAAGAATTTCAGACTCTTTCCAAATAATGAATAGCACTAAATGGAATCATTATACCAAATTTCATTGTCAGAAACAAATACAAATGAAAATCACTCACCATTTTGTTGTATTTTAAATAATAAGATTAGATAACCACCTTTTGTAACAACTACTGCTGAACATCTAGGGTTATTGATGACTTTTATAGTTTCTTCAGTAATATTGTTCTATACTCACTGCAGTTCATGTCACAGACTGTCCCTAGGGTCGTTCGTTACTTATCCTTTCCAGTGGCAGCTTAGCTATGTGTGCTCACTGAGGAGCAGGCAGGATTTGGGGCCCTCTGAGTGATATCCATTTCTGCTCAGATCTTTGCCATACCACATTCATAATGCCTTTCCACAGAAGAGAGTGCATTTATGTCTACCCTTTATCACATTTCCTCAGCCTTAGTTTAAGCCAGGGAGCTAGCATCCTTTCTTTTTATCTACTTACCTGTGCACCTTAGACATTATTAACCTTTGATGTGAAACGTCAAGTGCTGCTGAAAATCAAAGTATTTGATAGCCTCTTTTCTTTTTTCTTTTTTTAACTTTACCATTCACATCCTCAAAGAATCCCCAGAATCAGTGAAGCATGATCTTCCTCTTCTGCAAAAATGCTGGCTAATTTTATCATACAGTATGTTTTGAAGTAGCACTGTTTGCAAAGTCTTTTCCCCCCTCAGTTGCTGGTTAGCTAATTGACCTGTACAGCCTGATGTTTCATTGATCTTTCTCAAATAATATCATAGTTGCTATCTTTGTTTTTTAATGTTGACTTTAAAAAAAAAAGTTAACTGAAAGTTTCTCCATTTTTAAGCACTCTTGGATACCCCGTATGTTAGCTGGACCTGACATCTACTATTTTATTGATCTTTCTGTAATTACATTGAAAGTTACACATTCTTTGACACCAATAAGTTCTCTACTACAAATATGATTTCTCAGCTATGTAAACTTGCCCTCTTTATTTGTAAATATTGATTAAAAACTAAGGCCACCATTTTCAGAAGAGGACGCTGATTTTGTGTTCCTCGTTTTTTGGATAACTGACTTGCAATATCTGATGCCTGATTACCAGAGATGCTGAGGCTATGTCTAGACTACACTAATATATCAGAAAAAGGTATGCAAATTGTGCTCCACAATTTGTGTACCTTTTTCCGATAGTTTTTTCAGGAGAAGCTTTTCCGAAATTTGGCCTGTCTACACTGGGCCAAATTTCGGAAAATCCTCCTCGTCTGGGAGAGCCCTTCTTCCTTGTGGAAGGAGGAAGACAGGGCTTCTGAAAGAGCGCGTCTGCTCTTCTGCAAAAAAAAGTAGACAAGTAGATGCATTCCCTGGATGCAGCGGGGTTTTTCTGGGATACCAGAGGTATCCCGGAAAAACCCCATAGTGTAGACATAGCATGAGTTTCAACAACATTTATTGGACTTCACAGTCAGTGCCGCTAGTTTGGCTTTATTTTTCTATCTCCTCTGTGTATTTATTTTATATTTGTCCTTCCATCAAGTGTGAGTATTTTGACGTAGTTTTTATCAGCTGCACATAGAAATAAGCCTAAATACTTATTAACTGAGTAAACAGTTAGATATTACACTGGTAACTGAGGTTGTATAGGCACATGATGAAAATAGGAATTTAAACATCTTAACCTGCAAAAGATGATGAAAATATTTAACCTCATGGACCACACCATTCAGGATGAATAAAGTTAAATATGCACAAAAACATCCATTTGGGATTTGAGCCTAAGATTAAATTGTTACACCCATATTCAGTTGTTTGATGCAATATGTTTGTTTGTAAATAGGTAACAAGCAGGCACACAGGTGGGCCAGTCTATCTAAAAAGGCTTTGGGATGGTCTTTTGATGGTGTCACACTGCCCTGGAAGAGCAGGGGTTTTTTATTGGCGCTTCAGTTCAGAGTTGCATGTCTGTTGTTGCTTTCTTGTTTTACCTGATATCAGTAGTTCTGCTAGATTCCATTTCTCCTCCAAATTCAATCTCTAGTTTGTTCCCTGTGTGTTTAGTCTGGCCCACATCTTAGTTGTGGCCATCTTTTTAAGCTACAAAAGGATGCCATATTTCTTTTCATGAGTCTGGTGGTGGATCACTTTGAGGAGTGAGATGGATATTTCCCCAGTTCTTTTTAATGGGAAGAATTTTGCAGGCAGATTAGAAATTTTGGATCTGATCATAACGTGTGCGAGGGAACCTCCCTGCCTGCAACCTCTCAGGCAGATCTCTGTGCCTGATGCAAAGGCGTTAACATTACTGGAAAGACTCCCACTGACTTCAGTGGGCTTTGTTAATGACAGCTGTTCACACAGTTTAGTTAATGATAATTAGTGTGTAGATGAAATGTGTCTGTTTTCCATTGGGATGTGTTCCAAGTTTGTGAGGAGGTGGTGGTCTGAGCCATGCTGAGGATACCTGTGCAAATGAATTTTTCTATGGGATTTTACAGTTCTAATTCCCACTTTTCTTTTAGATATCAGTGATTGTTTCTGTGCCATTTAGGGCTGCTTAACAATCTGACTGAGTCCTTTAATTCTTCCCAGGTGGCTAAACCTTCTCAATTTAGCTTCACATTTAGAAAGCCACTAACACATTTTCCTACTCAGAACTGGTATTAAGCTGGCACATCAGCTAGAGGTATTTATGAAAATCTGACCTTTCAAGTTGGTATAATTGTGTCAATGGTTCATCTTATTTTAATCTGGAAAAACTTGAGCTAAATGAGTCAAACTGTTCTGTTTCTACCAGTTCTGCCATCCTGGAGGCCAGAATATTTTCTGAGATAGGAGAACTGTGCATGAGTTGGAATAAGAGAGTCAATCTTTGGCTCTTTAATTCCATGTTTATACTGGCTTTCACTTTATTTATTTAATTTTTAAATAATGTACCCAAATCCTCCTGTTATCCCAAACATTTATGTTCATTCTTGGGAGCACTCTCACTGTTTTCTGAAACAGATTGCCTCATATTAGTAGTGTTGGCAGCAATCACTGACTGAAATAAATTAGGTCTGATCCTGCACACCAGCTCAGGCAGTGCTTTCATGGAGGTCATCAGGAGGGTGCCTGAGCAAGGTGTGCAGGATAAGGCTCACAGATTATATTCTTCTTTGATTCATGTACTGCCCCACCCTTTGTATTAGTAGATTTCCTGCACAGTCATCCAAGCAAAGGCTTCTTATTCCTAGTGACTTTAAGGCTTCATAATCTCTGTTATCCTTTGCTGCCCTAAGGCCTGATTCTGTAGTGGGGGTGACAGAATCAGGGGACATTGACCCACAGAAAAGACCAATTGCAGGTCACAGCCTGTGACAAAGCTCAGGGGTTCCCCCTCACAGTGGGGCAAGCCAGTACTTACCATTCCAACCCCACAGCAGGGCACCAACATTCAGGGCTTCTCCCCACAACAGAGTAAGTCAGAGCTCACTGCTCCAGTCCTGTGGTGGGGTGCTGAGGCTTAGGGTTTCCCCTCTTGCAGCAGGATGAGCCTGTACTCACTGCTCCAGCCCCCCAGGCCTTTTGAAATTGAGCAACAGGACAAATTTGGCCTGCATAGGATCCCCACCCCTATATTATAGGATACAATGTACCTGTTGAGATTGCCCACCCTCCGGATTGTCCCAGAGTCTCCAGAAATTAAAGATTAATCTTTAATTAAAGATAATGTGATGAAATCTCCAGAAATTCGTGCAACCAGAGCTGGCAACCCTGAGGCCCCAAGCTGAAAGATCAGCAACTTATAAGATCTGGTTTGAGCTAAACAAGAGCCAGTCCTACCACACTTTCTCAGGCAAAACTCCCATGCAAATTACACTTCTCCTTAAGATCTGCTCAAGCAACCCTAGAGTTTGTTTTCATGTGATTCTGTTTCCTAATAATCACTTCTCATTTTTCCAGCTTGTATAATCTCACTTCAGGAAAGCACTTAAGCATTTGCTTAAAGTTAAGCATGAGGCATTCTATTGAAGGCAATGAGAGAAGTCATATGCTTAAGGTTTTACACAAGTTTAAGTGCTTTGTTGAATTGGTGCCTATAACTGTATCATATTTCTCTTTAACTGTGCATTTATAAAGTTGCAGTTAGATTTTGTTTGGCTGTTTGTAAAGGAACATCTTATTCACAGTAATCCCTCCCCGCCTTATTCCATTTTTCGGCATGCTATTCTTATCTACCTTTTTTTGAATACTTTCTGCATCAACATTTTCTGCCAGCAGATTTATGTATGAAAGTCCCAGTGCTGTCATTTTATATTAAATGATGTGTTCAAAGTTGTTAAAGGAAGTGCCTTCCCCTTAGCAAAGGAAAATGAGTTTGTATTTATTGGGTGAACACAGAAAAGCTGAAAACTCACAACTGTCTACCGTGGCAAGATTCAGACCTATAATTCAGGACCATTGCCAGTCCACTGGTGTTTGCAACAGTGGAGGGTGTTGTGTAAAGAGAGTTGGCATTTATGCCACCATTCAACTCTGCTCTGAATAAGATTAGACAACACAGTGGTAAAAATACTTACGTCTCCACACACTTACCACTACCAATACAGCTGTGGAGTACAATTCCATTCACTTGTTTCCCAAGAAGGACCAGAAGACACAGCACTTAGGATATGCCTGTAGAGCAGGGGAAAAAGCCAGAGGATCCTACATCCCAGGCTTCAGCCTAAGCCGGGAAGTCTACACAGCAACCTGAGTCCCATGAGCCCTAGTTGGTTACTGTGGGCCAGTCATGGGTTTTTCTTTGCAGTTTAGCAACAAGGATGTGTGCTGTGGGCTTTTAGTGGGCTGGAGAAGAAATCCTTTCCTCAA
Source organism: Pelochelys cantorii (assembly GCA_032595735.1). Classification (NCBI taxonomy): domain Eukaryota; kingdom Metazoa; phylum Chordata; order Testudines; family Trionychidae; genus Pelochelys; species Pelochelys cantorii. The sequence continues at coordinate 40,788,863 of CM064330.1, forward strand.
ATCCACAGAATGGCAGTGCAGCTGTTTCATGGTCACTGCTGGAGCCCTGACGCCACAATAGCATCTGCTGCTCCAGCAACCTCACTCCACAGGAGAGGAATCCATGCAGGTGTTAATTCGATCTATAGATTCAGACTGGAAATGAGGCGTGCATTTTTAACAGTGAGAGAAATTCATCATTGGAATAGCTTGCCAAAGGCTGTGGTGGCATCTCCATCACTGATCACTTTTAAATCAAGATTGGATGTTTTTTCAAAAGATTTACTTTAGGAATAATATTGGGGAAGTTCTGTGGCCTGTGGTATAAAGGAGGTCAGACTAGATGATCGCAGTGGTGCCTTCTGGCTTTGAAATCTGAGCACCCAGGTACTATGCTCAGCTGTTGGACCCATACAACATCCCAGATAGATTCTTCCATGTTCGGGCTCTGCCTTCAGCAGCACTAGGCAGTACAGTGAACAGGAGCTACAGTAGTTTCATTAAAAGCAGATCCTCAGTGCCACTGGAGGGCAAGGCAGGACTGAAAGAGCCTAAGCACTATCTTGCTATAGTTTGGCCATGCGTGCAGCAGATACAGGTTAGTAGGAACACATTTCCTGAAGTAAAAATATGGTTGATGATCCACTCTTTATACCAAAAAAAAAAAATGTAATGCCCCTTCCTACTCCTGTTCTTTAGCTTCATTCTCGCTCTCTTGCCTATAATCTCCACCACTACCACCACATTTGTCTGTGGTACTGTAAGATTTTAAGTGTATAAATCCATGATATCCTCCTGTGAGGGCCAGATTGTTACTTGCCCTAAGGCTGCTGTGCAGGGGGCTACTGGGGACCAATCCCCTGCAGAGTTGCTATAGGATTGCCCTATGGCTGGTCCAGGTTCAGGGAGAAAGAAGGGGCTATAAGCTGATACTTCCCACATGAACAGGTGGATTGGCTGTGGGTGGAAATAGATAGGGAGGGAGCAGAGTGCTGTCCACCCACACTCCAGCCAGTGCAAGTAAGCGCCATCTAGGAGGGAAGTAAATTCCATTCTTTTAAAAGTTACAGATTACAGTCAGAATCACTCTCTTCTCGACTTACTAATACACACAGGTGACACAGCTATGTGCAATCCAATAGTCAGGATTGAGCCTTGTGATTCAAACTAGCCCAGTAACTCTTGCTGCAGAAAATACATAACTTTTAATTATTAAAATATAATTTAAAGATATTTGGAGTGACTTATACCTGGCAGCCTACCAAAGAATAAAAATGAAAAACAAAACCCACCACATCTAATGAAGAGAGGAAACTGTACATACATTTCCTATATCTAGATAAATGAAAAGAAACTAAATCACGGTGCTGCAAGTATGCAATGTAGCATAATTCAGATGAGATTATTTCCCACAAAGGGGAAACAATCAAAACAATAAACTAAATCCCAAAAATTTATGCTCCAAGAAATGAGGATTTTCATTAATTGGTCATTAAAATCAATCTTCTTTTAAATTTAGTTTCGGAAGCTCAATCTGTAAACATTGATCATATGTAATTCAAAGCTGTGTCATGTACAATATTGCTGCCTGGACTAGGGATATAAGCGAGTAGTCATGTGGAGTACTCCACTACTTGCTCCCCCCCTCCCCCACAGTCTCTGTATCAGAGACAGCCGCAAGGGTGGGGAGGGCAGATATGGGAATGCTGCCGCAAAGCAATGCCTAGCTCTTACTACATTTAAACTGCAGAGCTACAGTGGGGGGGTAGCTCTGGCTCACACCTCCCCTTATCAACTAATCAACACAATTATTCAATTACCTGCCTCTTAACATCCCTAGCCTGGACATCTATTTATCAACAACTTGTTTTAAGGGTCTAAATCTCTGTATATGTGTTTCAAGGTTCCATGTAACTAATCTTTTTCTTTCTGACATATGTTCAATTTTGTTCACGGGCTCTTATCTATGATTTTTAACTTAGCTGCCAATAGTGATTTCTGATATATGATGCTTTCAAGGGCTGATACTGAGTATGCATTTCTTTATCCTTCTGAAGACAAATATGGGCATGTATTGAATCAGGCCTGCCAATAGGGGGTGAGGGCAAAGGAGCCAACTGCTCTGGGGCTCGGAGATTCAAGGGGGCCCAGAGCTCTTGGCCACCACTGCCGCCAATACAGCCGTAGGAGCGTGGCTCTGTGAGCTGTGGGGGAGGTGTGCACTAAGAGCTGACAGCTCCACACGCGCACACACACACACATACGCACCCTTACCTACTTTGCTCAGGCAGAATTTTTTCCTTGAAAGAGAAAATTCCAGAGTTCACAAGTTACATGAGAATGCTCATCCTCAAAAAATTGCAAGCAGCATTTTATATATATATGAGTTCCCAAACTTTTCCTCTGTGTGACACACCTGCTAATAAAAATACTGTTTTACAGACTTCCCTTCCTATTGGAATCATGCAATCACAACTTCTGCTTACATGGGAAATTAATATATGGGAAATGTTCATGTATTTTAGCTGTTTTTAATGCAGTGTGGGTCTGATCCAAAAACTAGTGCAGTTAATAGAATTTTTTCCATTTACTTCAATGGTATTTGCATCAGACTGCCTGCCGTTGCTCTTCTTTTCCTCTTCCCTTCACATCTATATGATTTCTCAGCTTGAAACAAGGCAGGCCTGTTAGTGCTTTATGGATTATTAGTAGTCCACAGACTACAATTTAGGAACCACTGTTTTAAAGGATTTATTGAGAAAGGGGCAAGAGAGGGAAAAATGTAGGAACAAAAGAGTTACTATAACTACATGGTATAGATAATTATACCAGTGAACCAACATGAGTATTGGGTCTGCGCCTGAGACCTGTACTCATGTGAGTTATCCTTATTCATGTGACCAGCCTGTTTAATGGCCTTCAGGGTATACCCTCTCAACCATCACCTTCCTTTCATCAAGGCTATCTGCTAGGAGGAGCAGCTTTCCTTTACTGATGGGGCACATTGCTGCATAGGAGGATTCAGAATCATTGCAGCCACTATCCAGTCTGACTACTTCCTTTCCCCAGCCAGCTCTCATCTGATTTTCCTTCATGAGAGGCCTGTGCCAAGGTCGGTCCTTACATATTGTTTAACAGTGTGTCATTAAAGACGGAGTGTCAGATTCTTGGCTTGACCAAGGTTATTGAAGAATTGCTGATCTGAAAACACATCCAAAGATTCCACCTGAGTGATGTGTAACACCCAACCAAATAGGCCCTCAGCTTACTTGGATCCGGCCCACAGCAAGGCTTGGGGTTTCCCCTGGCAGTGGGGTGAGCCAGCACTCCAGCCTGGAGGCAAGTTTGAGCCTCAGAGGCCCTCCCCTGTGGGGCTGGAGCCCTATACTTGTTGGGAGCCAGGTCAGTGAGTTTTTTGTTTTTGCTTCTCATTTGTGCATGGCCCCCGACCAAATAAATCCCACCCGGGGTGGAGGGTGTGTATCAAGGGCAGGGAGGAGTGCACAGTGCTCTGCTAATTCAGGGCTAGCACAGAGGTCTGCATGGATTGCTCTAAATTATTTAATATACTTTTTTGCGTTTTTTAAATTGAATTTCCTTTTATTTTATTTCATTTGCTTTTAGAAAAAGTATAACAACCTTCCACTATAATGCTATTTGGCTGGATACTACTCAGTACACCTTTTTGAGGTCTACAGAAGGGAACCTCCCCTTTGCAACTTACGGCTATTCTACTGGGGAAGTTACTCTGACGTAAGGTAGGGTGTGAATTGAAAGTTAGTGGTATTCTTGAATAATTCCCATATGGACACACTCATTCTAGAATAGGAGGGTCCACAAAGGGAACTATTACGGTCAATTTCCCTGTATAGGAGAGCATCCCATCTTGGTAGTCCAGAAGCTCTGCAACTTTTACCTTAACAAAATGCACAGTGAATGAGTGAACTCAGTCAATACATTTCAACTTTGGGGAGAAAGCTTAGAAAATTCCAGACAGAAATTTTCAGAACTTCAGAAAGTTAATGGCAACTGAAAATGCCCAGTAAAGAGAGGTGGAAAGGATTAATGCTTATGCAACTTTACACTAGTTAATACTGACTTGCTACCTCAGTAATAAAGGTCGCAGGTGTGAAAGAATTATTGAAATCTTAGTCTGTACAGACCATAGCAAGAGTTTAAAAAAAACTATTTTAAAGGCAAGGTTACCATTTCTGCAGCAACTATCTCATATAATGAGCTGCCTAAAGAATTTTAGAACCTTTACAGAAAACTAAGATGACTGGAATAAAATAAGTGATACTGTAATGGTTTTCCTTGGAAGATAGTTCTGAAGGAGGAAAGCTAGAAAATTGAATTTAAAAGACTGGCATCTTCAAAATCAACCTTCATTTTTAAGACCATATAATGCTCTTGATTTACAAGTGAGCTTCTACTGAAGTCAGTGGGAGTGGATCAAGGAAACCCATTATCTAACCTGTTAGGTGAATTTGTAGCTACCTGGAAATGTTTAACACTGGAAGAGCTAAAATTCTACTAACTTGGTCCTTATAGGTACAATATCTCTATAATAAAAGCAAATGCCGTATGGCCAGATTCTGCTCTGTTGCAGCAGTGTAAATCCTGAGTCACACTATTGGCATCAACAAAGTAACTCCAGATTTAGTAAAGGAGCACTCAGGAAATGCAAGGTTATTGCAGAGAAGCTATATGAATTCTTTGCATTGGTCTTCACTGCAATGGATGTGAGGGAAGATCCCACACCTGAGCCATTCTTTTTAGATGACACATCTGGGGAACTGTCCGAGATAGATGTTTTGATACACTTTTGGAATAAATTGATACATTAAATAGTAATAAATCACCACAATTAAATGGTATTCACCCAAGAGTTTTGAATGAACTCAGATACAGAACTTCAAAACTTACTAGGATATGTAACCTATCACTTATATCATCAGCAGGTGACTGGAAGGTGGCTAATGTAATGCTGATTTTAAAAGGCTCTAGAGGCCTTTTTTAAGTTCAGTATCAGGCAAATAGGTTGAAACTATGTAAAGCACAGAATTATCAAACACATAGATGAACATGATATATTATGAATATGATATGTTGGGGAGGAGTCAACATGGCTTCTGTAAAGGGAAATCATTACCTCACCAATCTATTAGAATACTTTGGAGGTATCAACAAGCATGTGGACAAAAAGTAAATATAGTGATCTTAGACTTTCAGAAAGCCTTGGACAAGGTCCCACACCACCGTTTGTTTTGCAAAGTAAACAGTCGGGATAAGAGGAAAGTTGCTCTCATAGATCACTAACTGGTTAAAAAATAGGAAATGAAGGGTGGAAATAAATGGTCAATTTTCTGAATGGGGAGAGGTAAAAGAGTAGGGTCCTCCACGTTTCTATACTATTCAATATAATCATAAATGATCTTGAAAACTGGGTAAACAGTGAGGTTACAAAGTTTGCAGGAGATACATAAATTATTCAAGATAGTTAAGTCCAAAGCTGATTGTGAGTGGTTACAAATCCAGAGTACACTCACACCTTAAATACTGCATGTAGTTCTGGTCACCCCATCTCAAAAAAGATATTAGAACTGGAAAAAATACAAAAAAGAAGTGCAACATGATAGAGGTCTATAAAATCATGAATTGTGGAGAATGTGAAAAAGGAGGTGTTATTTACCTCTTCACGTAACACAAGAACCATAAGAATATAAGGAAATACTCAGCCCCATGCTCTGTGTGTGCCTAAACCTCTGACTGTCAGAAGCTGGGATTGGACAATGAAGGACAGATCACCTGATAAATTGCCCTGTTCTGTTAATTCCTTATGAAGCATCTAGCATCAGTCACTGTTCGAAGACAGGATACGGAGCTAAATTGACCATTGCTCTGATCCAGGATGGTCATTCTTATGTTTCTGAGAACTGATTCTGTGTTCCTCTAAATTCTAACAAGGATTGCTATTTCATTTCAGGAAGCAAGAGTGAAAGTCTTAATTCTCAAAACTGAGGTTAAAAAGATTGCTTTCCCCCCGTCCATGCCAGTAAAACTGAACATTTTTCTTATTTAGTAAGTTCTGCTGAGCTGACACAGTTTACCAGCATAACACCTTAAAAACAGAGATATGATTTAAGAAATAAGTTTTCCAGCCCAGTAAACACAAGTCCTTTAAATTATCACCTGCTTTTTAGTCTGTTATTTGTCCACCGGAAGGAGCTTAATCTGTTCTCCATCTTGCTGTTGTCTAGGATGCAACACTGTTCTGTTGTATCACATATAAGGTTTCATCACTAAGGATTCATTATACTGCATTAGCATAGAATGAAAAACATGCTGTATGGAAACATGACAACAATTTCTAGGAAAAGGCATGTATTTTAGAAATGAATACCCTTTGTCAGCATCCAATCTAATATGACTGTAGCAGATGGGAACAGAACAAACAAGTATGTTTTCTCAGTATCCATTTAGATGAGAACATTGCAGCTTGATTACTTTTATACTTATATTTAAAATAGCTCACCATAGCCCTTGTTTTAATTTTAAAAGAACTGTAAAGCTGTGAAAGAAGCAATGTTAGGAAAACACTGATTTTTGTATCAATATCTTAGACTTGAAAATTTCAGATAAATACATTTCAAAATAAAACACTTTTTTTAAAGGTCTTGTTTCACTTAACAGTCTATGTAAGTTCTGAATTAAGTATTTCTTGGTTCTCCTGCAGTAGCTGATGGTGGCTCAAATTCTGAAATTATGTGTAAAATGGACGAAGTTAGATCTTTAAAATGTTAAATTCCTTTAGGTCTACTTGCACCCAATTCTACTAATGTATATGGGGATCTAAGTAAGTGTGACTAACATGGTAAGGAGCTGAAAAAGGGTAAGAAGTCATAGATTAAGTATGGTGGAAGTTGTGTTTAGTGAAGAAAGAAGTACCACACTGAGGGCACATCTATACTTAGCGCAAGATCGACGCTCCTGAGGTCGATCTTCTAGCGAGGAGTAAGGGAAGCTGACGGAAAGTTTGCTCCCATCAGCCTCCCACTGTGTGGATCTCACCAAGGCTTGCCTTAAGCTGACTCCAGCCATGCATTTTGCATAGCTGGAGTTGTGTATCTTAAGCCGACCTTCCTGGTCTAGTATAGATCAGCCCTGAATAGTCTATCATGGCATAGTTCTAGTTGGGTTTTCTAAGTGAAAGTTGTAGAAATTTTACACTTGATGGACCCGATTCTTCTCTTACATCAGTTTAAATCAGAACTAATGCCACTGAAGCCAATGGAGCTAGAGCGGTGTCATAGGCTACGTCTAGACTGCAAGCGTCTTTCAGAAGAAGCTTTTCCGGAAGAGATCTTCCGGAAGAACTTTTTGAAAGAGAGCATTTACTCAGCAAAAGCGCAACAAAAAAACGATCTGCTTTTTTGAAAGATGCTATCTCGCATTTCATTTGTGATTACTGTGGACGGAGTGGCCACCAAGGCATATGTGCTTTTTCCTGGAGGCCTCTTCTTTCGAAAAAACACTCTTCCGCGTCCACACATGCCTTTTTCCAAAAAAGCTGTTTCGGAAAAAGGCTGCTTCCTCGTAGAAAGAGGTTTACCACTGTCAAAAAACCCCTCCGTTCTTTGGACTTTCTGTCAAAAGAACGCAATAGCAGTGTGGACCGTAAGTGTAGTTTTTCTGGAAAAACTCTGCAGTGGAGACATACCCATAGTGATATAAATGAGAGAAAAATCAGGCCTTTATCATCTACAGGGAATAAACAAATTTTCTGTGTAATAAGCTTACCATTTCTCAAACTCTGGGAAAAGTCATAAATTCTGAACTCATGTCTGCATCAAAGTCATTCCTATGGCATTTTATTTTACAGGTCCCAGACCTTGCTATGGAATGTGAGCTACAGAGTAAAATACAGTGCAAAGTGATTTTTTCCTTAGTCTGTCAAGCCAATTCACAATTTACTAATAATTCAGAAAACCCCATTTCCTTTGTTTATACTGCTTCAGTTCACTCCTGCTTTTTAAACCACAGTCTGTAAGTATAAATGCACACTTATCTTAAACACCTGTGGAATATGGTCAAGATTTTCAAAGTAGATTAATTTTTGTGCACCCAATTCTACTAATGTATAAACCTCTAGACTCCTTTGACAGTCTCAATCTGTATATGTAAATATCTAACAGTAGGCTATATTAGGATTGCAATACATATTTGTAACGCTCATTTACTTTTATGGGAGTTGTATACATGTAACACAGGAGACAATTTGTCCCACTATCATTTTTATTAGCATTACCAGTATTTTAGTTTCTCTTCCTTGTTATTGAACATCTTAAAACATATATTGTTTTCCTATCCTTATAATACAATGTTATGTATTTTTAAACATAGCTAATATAGCCTAGAATGGCACTCTCCATAGCCGATCTATGGTTACAAGTTTCTGGCTGAAATAAGAAAATTAGACCTGTTCTCCTTTCACTTTTACCAGAACTACACTGATGACATTTATATTGATTTCAGTGGAGCTGCTCTTGATTGACACCAGGATGAATTTTGGAATAGCCTGTACATTGTTTTCCAATTTGAATAATCGTCCTAAAGATTTGTTAGGGGGAACATAATAAAATTATCCATAAACTATTGTAAAATATTTACAACTTAAAAACTATGTTTTGAGCTAAAAGCAATAGCCATGTTTATATCTAGTATATTTTTTCCCCATTTCCAAGGAGGGGTAATTGATCTCTGCATATTCTTCACAATCTTAAATAGATTATCTGCATGGTAAACCAGCAGACAGGTTTCTACCATATAGAAAAGATAATGGAATAAGAGCTCCCTCTATGGGCATTATATTAAATGTCTTAACAGTCAATTATTCACAGAGGCATATTCTATATATTATCAGTGCTTCATAAATCTATTTTTTTCAACTAATGTTAGCAGGTATATACTTTACTTTTTTAAAGAAGCCCTAAGGAAAGAAAATTACTAGGTACTCAATGCCCATAGTATAAAAATATACACTGTTGCAGATTACTTTTAAAATGATAATTATTCAAAAAATAACCTAAAAAAATACAGAATTTGAACTACTGGTATTACATGGCTAAAACATTGATTAAATATGTTTTCTGTGGCACAGACTAAAGAATGTTTAACCTCACTGTGAAATTGTTCATAACAGGCAATATCAAAAACACACTAAATTTGTCTGCTAACATAAAGTATTAATTTGAGAAATTAAATACATAGAAAGACAGAGTGATCGCCATATGGACAGAAGCTAAGAGTGCAATTAGCTATTCTGGGGGCACATGCAAGATATAACTTTGCCCCCCCCCCTTTCACGGCTCATCTCTTGAGCATTATTGCTTAGCTAACGTTAATTATTTTACCCCATCTTTTCAGTGTATTAAAGAGCGATTAAATAAGTTTACGTTATTATAATTGCACCTAGTATTTCATTTAAAGAACAAAAACTGACATTATACAAGTCAAAAACCAGCACTTCCCAAGTTATTAATAAAATCAAATGTCCCATAATTTAGATTTGAGAGCAATCACCTGCATTGCTTAATATCACATAAAATAACCTAATTATTCAACATGGGGATTTGTTGATACATACATTATACATAAACAGCATCATTAGAATACGTACAGTTAACATGTCTTGCCAGCCCACATGTCTAAGACTTCTGCAAAGAGGGTGGTTTGTGCAAGCTTATGCTCCATTGAAATGATTGCTGGGTTCATTAAACACTCTTGGTCCATTGTAGACTGCACATCATTTGGGGGTAAGAGGGTCAGGGTGGGGAGCTCAGGGTGTGGGGGGTTTCAGGGTTGTGGAGGTTGGGGGTTGAGGAATAAGGGCAGGCAGTTGGGGATGGGAGGGCTCAGGACAAGGGGTACAGGAATTAAGGCAGGGGACTGAGGAGTATAGAGGTGAGTGTGGGGGAGGAGGGCTAGGGCACCATTTTGGGAGGACGGAGGGTGGGTCAAGGGGGACTGCAGCCGCACACACCAGGTAGTTGCTGCTCTTCCTCTTCCCTGACAGAAGCCGGGAGCAAGAAGAAGGTACACAAGCTGTGCACTTTCCTCTCTACTCCAGGAAAGAACAGCAGAGTTCAGGGTTTTGCAGCGGCAGCCCCCTCCTTCAAGGGCGAGGAGGGGAGGTCTGGGGGTTGGGGAGCCCCGGATTGTGGCGGGGACAGGGTTGCACACACCCAGCCAGCCCCTTTCACCGGCCTGGCTGCCTGCTTCTTAGCAAGGCAGCCTTCAGGAGAGCCCCAGGAGCCCGGCTGGAAGCAGCTGGAGCTGAGCGCCCCAGCCTGTCGGCTTCTTATCAGAGCGCCACACCAGGGCACATCTGCTTATTTTCACCTCTGAATTTAAGGCCTCCTGTGGCCATCGGCCCTCAAGTGCAGCAAGTCCTGCATGCCCCCTAGTTGTTCCCCTAACAGAAGCATGACTGTTTTCCAAAGAATTCAAGTTTTTGAATACAAGAATCATGAAATATAGCATGTCAGATTTTTTTTCTCTTTTGCAACCACATTTTAGCACTCACCAGCTACGTCTACACTGCAGGCTCTTGCACAAGAAGGGTATGTCTACACTACAGCGTTATTTCGAAATATTTAATTTCAAAATAGTTATTTCAAAATATCTTATTTTGAAATAACGCGTCTACACACAAAATGCATTTTGAAATAGCTTTTTGCTATTTTGAAACAGCGTGTCCACAGTGATTGGATGCTGAATCGCATTTAAGGCCAGCTGGAACTGTTTCCGGCAGGGCATCAGGTCAGAAAATAAGCATCTACACAGCGCTTTTTTTTGAAATAGCAATTTCGAAATTGGTGCTATTCCTCATGGAATGAGGTTTACCAATTTCGAAATAAGCCCTCCGCTATTTCAAATTAATTTTGAAATAGCAGTTGGCTTGTGTAGACTCTAGGAAAGTTATTTCGAAATAACAGTTGTTATTTCAAAATAACTTTGCTGTGTAGACATACTTTTTGCACAAGAGATGTGCTTTTGCACAAGAGCATCCATGGCAAGAAACCCTGTTGCCCGTCCACACATGCCTTTTTGTGCAAGAGCTCTTGCACAAAAAGGCTTATTCCTTGTAGAAAGAGGAATAACTCTCACACAAAAAGCCCTGTACTTACGATTTACTGTACTTTTTCTTGCACAAGAATGTGCTTGTAGTGTGGACTCTCCACAAGTTTTTGCGCAAAAACAGCCATTTTTGCGCAAAAACTCTGCAGTGTAGATGTACCCTTACATCTAGAGGTTCTCAAACTCTGCATAGTGTGTGCTAATTTACGGACCACCTCTCCTCCTGCTCATAACTATATAACATCCCTGTGACAAGTACAGCAGCAGTGTGCAGGGGAAATTATGAAAGTGATGAATACATTTTTTGCTAACTTGTAAAGTGATTTAGCAGAGGGAAATGAGGAAATGTAGAGCTATGTGACCAGTTCCAAGGGTCACCAGCAAGAGTTCTGAGGACAACCTATGTTACACAGACCACAATTTGGGAACAATGCTTTAAACAGTACTTTGCATCACCCTCAGATTCTGTCATACTGCTCTATTGGTTGTTGTGCTCAGTATAGTAGAATCCACTAACTGTTACCCCAGATACAGCAAAACTCCATTCATTTTTTTTCTTTGTGTTGCGAGTGGTATTTCACTCGACATATTATATAAATAGATGCATGTAGGTCCTCCCATGTATTTTTAGACACATGTACAACACTACCCAAAAATTGGATGTTTTAATTTTTTTAATCTGATGATATCAGAGATAACTAAATCAGTATCAGTTATAAACTTTCCCACCAATTCACCTTGGGGGATGAGCCGCTTAAAACATTTTAATTGCATTTAAACATAATCTTTTAAAAATCACATTCGGTGAGAATGCTGATTAGTCAGTATAGTGAAGAAACAAGTCATGCTCAGCCCAGTCACCATCATGGCAGCTAACTCAATTGTTATAATAAGACTTCAACACAATGAAGGCTAGGATGTTCAAAAGAAATCTCAGAAAGATAGGTGCTCAACTTCAATTGAAATTCAGTACAAATTAGGTGGAATAAGAGGAAAGTTGCTCTCATAGATTACTAACTGGTTAAAAGATAGGAAACAAAGGGTAGAAATAAATGGTCAATTTTCTGAATGGAGAAAAGTAAAAGAGTGGATTTTCAAAGCACCTTAAGGGAATTAAATTTCCTCATGAAAACAAGCCTCAGACAAAGTTAACCCCATGCAGAGGGCAAGGACAAGGCCTGTATATCACTTAAATCAAAACGAAATCTCCTAAATAAGTTCAAACAGGTATTAAGTTGTAAGGATGTCAAAATGCGATTGTCTGGCTAATCATATAGTCAATGCAATTTGTAATCGACTATACAATTAATTGATAAGCGCCGCTTTGCAGAGCCTCAGTGGGGATAGCTCCATGAGCTGACCCAAGCTGGGACTGAGCAGTCCTGGCTCGTGCCGGCTCCAGAGCCATCTGCAGTGCGGCGCCACATTTTTAATGTAATAAGAGCCTTTCGGTTCTTACTGCATTTAATATGCAGAGGCATAGCGACTAGCATGAGCCAGGACTGCTTAGTCTCAGCTCATGCTGGAGCCCCTGTTCACAGCAGCCAGCCCCAGCCACCACAAACGGGTTGCTTGGCAACAACAGCCCCTGTCTGCGGTGGGGGGGGGGGGCAGCTCCCCACTGGGATCTCTGTGAAAAGGGACTGCTTTGCAGCAGCATTTCCCCCTCCCCCCCCCACTGCCTCTGATAGAGGTGAGAGGGCAGGTGCCAGCCCAGAGATAGTGTTGAGGGGAACTGGATTTTAAGCCAGCTCCTCCCAGCACTAGCTCTTGTCCCCCCCATCCCTTGCTGCCTCTCATAGAGTCGCTACTCAACTATCCAATAAGCATTTTCTTATAGGACATTCGACAAGTTGCTTACGTCCCTATTAAGTTGTGCACATGCCTTGTGCTGAGCCTCTTGGTGAATTTCATTCTGTTGGGACTAACCATTACCAACTGCTCTAGCATTCAATTCATTGATTGGCAATCCCTTACTTCAAGGACTGTCTTTACCATGTCTGTATTTATGGGTCCTGAAACAAATCTGCTCTAGCATATTTACCCCTCAGCTCACCCCTTCTCAAAAGCCTGCAGAACAGATAGAGCATAGTGTGTTGATTTTTCAGGACACATTCAAGAAGGCTTATCAGTCCAAGAGAGTTCCACAAATTATTCCATCCCGTCCCTTGGGTGTACAGTCTGCAGTACTAGTCCCTTGGATTAAAGTAGTGATCACCTATCAGATATGTTCTTAAGTTCTGTGTTCCTATGAGGTTATTTATGCCCTCTCCTTATCTGGTTTGGCTGGGTAAAGAATTTGCCACTGCCTATGGGGAGAGGAATTAATTATTCCTGGCTCTCAGCTGTGTTACAGTAGCTCACAGCAAGGAGAGAAGAGAAGCTGTTTTTTCTTTGTCTCATTGGGGAAGAGATTCCTAGAGCAGAAGGATGCTAAGAAGGATGCTAAGGCTGGCTTTCTTTTGCTGTGTAACTCCACTAACAACAAGCTTTCTGATAGTATATTCATTGAATTATAAGAGCTCCTTTGGGATATTAAAATGCTTTTAAAGGAAAAAAATAGCTGAACAGGAAGCTGAAAAGTACTATTTATGAGGGAATAGTTTACATTAATAAAAACAGTTGCTACCTTTTAAACAAAGACCAGTTTACTATGTACTTATTCACTGATACAATTGTAAAATGAATTTTACACCTATCCTTCCTTAGTTGTAAAATAGCTCCTAAACGATCATTGTGTATACATTACATTAGGTACCTATTGTCTCTTACAGCACACATTTTTATAGTGAGTGTAAGGGGAATAATCAAAGGCTGTGTCAGCTGACCTCATGGCAATGCCGAAGAAGATTTTGGAGAGAAACCAAACTGAGCTGACTACATTGAAGAGGGTTTTTAAGAACCGTACAAAGGATGATTCAGGAAACTGGGTTACAGTGAAACCACCCAGGGATAGTAAAGAACATTTTTTAATAGTTGGAATCTGAGGGTCAAATTCAGCCCTCATGGTCTGTGACTTCCCTTGAAGTAAATGGGAGCTACATACATGTATCTGAGAGCAGACTGTGTCTGAAAACACTTGGAATCCTTTCAAAGACAGTATATAATAGAGCATTATAGAAATTGAGCAACAGGTCAGCATGAGACTGAGTCAACAGGGGTCATAGTGTGGAGATAATTAGATGTTACTGTAGAAACGGGGCCAAATTGTGTTCTTCGATGTCACTTCTTTCCAAACTGAACAAAATCATGAAATGTCAAGAGTACTAGAATAAACACTTTTGACAGATGATCGTTTTCATTGCAGAAATTTTAGATAAAATAGATGATTACCATCCAGTTCTTCTGTCTGTTTCATTTCAAGTGTTAGAAAGTGTAAATGAGTAAGAGGAGTATTCTACCTAAAATTTTTGGGGTCATAGTTGCTATGGAAACGATACTTACAATACTATACAAGTAACTATAGTACTTATAGTAATCAGTGTCTCCCACTCTGGAGTTGTATGGATAAAAATGAGAGCAAAATTTAGCCTTTGGTCTACCTAAACATGATAAATATTATTCAAAGGACAAGTTTGGGTCAGAAAGCACAATTCAATCATTTTAATATATACAGTGACTCTTTTCTAAATAAAATTGTTTTGCATTACTCAGACACTTAAGAATTTATAAGAGTAAACAGAATCAGCTAAAATGTCTGTAACTGCTTTTTCTCATTTCTGTTGTAGCTTGTGGATTTAAATGTAGTACTTTAATTAGATGAAGAGTGTCCCTTATGAAAAATTTAAATTGTAATATGCATACTTTTTAACTTCTACTATCATGACAATTATAAATACGATCAGTTTTAAGGGTGGTTGTTCAATATCTCCCCTCCTCAAAGGCCAAACACTATATGAAAAATGTATAATTTTCTCATCCAGTCTCCAGTTACTCACCTTTGTTTAAATGACAGACATAAAAAGAGAGACATTGATTATTGTAAATATAGTTTCCATAGCAACTATGACCCCAAAAATTTTAGGCACAATTCTCCTCTTACTCATTTACACTTCCTAATACTTAGAATAAAACAGACAAAAGAAATGTATGGTAATCATCTATTTTATCTAAAATTGCTGCAATGAAAACAATCCGTCAACAGTGTTTATTCTAGTACTCTTGCCAGTTCATGTTTTTGTCATTTGAAAATCCATTGCTGACCTTGCAAAGTGAAGTTGTGACTCTGCAACGACATATGGGGATAAATTGTGCCATTAAGGCATATGCTGACATTGGGGGCTTCACCTAAAACCCATTGAAGCTGATATAGGGCTTTCAATGGGCTTTGGGGCACTGTGACACTTTTCTTCCACATAGACAAGTGGAGGAGCTTGCAACCTGCAACACATGGATGATGCAACATGGAAGATGCAACAGGATCTCTTCCGGTACTTAGGGCCATGGACTGGTCTCTTTGAAGTGTGTAAAAGAGTCCCCTTGGGGTTTCTCCCAGCCAGTTATCTACACTGGCTGTCTTACATTCAAGCCCAATTTTTCAGTCTTTGCAAGGGGGATCTTACCTTTTTATGTCTCTTCCAATGGGAGATAAAAAGGAAAATTAATGTTCCAATACAGCCAACTCGAAAGGCGAAAGGCATAGCCTGCAGTCAAGACTTACTTTGGGGCTGTTTCCATAGTGATTTTCTAGGATTCCTTCTAGTTGGATAGCTAAATCAGGTTAGCTCTATCAGGCTTTCCCTGGAAGTTCCTTACACTCCTCAAGGTCTCCTCGGTTCGTTCGTAAGTTGGACCCCATTGAGTTACACACGACTGCGCTGTTCGTAAGCGCGGATTGCGTTTGTAACTCGGGGTCCGCCATTTACAACAGCTTTGGTCGTAACTGCGAACGGTCGTAAGTCGACCGTTCGCAACTCGGGGACCAGCTGTACATGATTGACTGGGCTGGAGAGACAAGGCTCTGCCCACACCTTCTCGCCTGCCCCATCTTCGTGGGATCTACTAACCCAATCACTGGGAGACTCATAGGATCTTAACAGGAAGCAATATGTGTCCAATCAGGAAAATACAGGGATTGCAATTGTGGAAGGTGAAATGAGGAAAATCTCCTAGTGCCTCATGCCTATACAGTGGTGCTATCTTGAAGTAGTAATATCAAACACTAATTATATTTTTTCCTATCAGCAGCATCCCCACTATAAAAATCGTTCCCCATCATATCTTTGCACATTTATGCAAAGACCAGGCACAGTCCCTCCCAGTGTTGCATTGTCAACATGCCATGCAATTTTACACATGAGAAGATAGATGGCATGGCAGAAAATGTGAGCAAACCAAAAGATGGGACAAATTAGCGTAGTGAAAGCCTCTGGAAAATCTAAACAAATATCGGCTGATGTCTAACATTTATCAAAGGAAAAAAATAACTGTGACAATGAGCCAATGTACAAGCATAAAAAATATTGCAATTTCAGAAACACTGTTGTGCTACATTTCAGAATTATGTAAATTAGATTAGATGACCAAGAAGATCTTTTCCATTCAACCTACCTAGACTGTTTTCTTCAGTAAAGCTTGTAAGACTCAAATGCTGCTCTTAGACTGTATTTAGTCCCCACTGTAGCTTTAAGTCCGCTCCTATAACAGCACCTTGCACAGAACTTCTAAGTCACTGAGAGTTTGATATTCAGAGCAGCTACAAAGTTAGAGCCAATGGTGGTCTCATTTAGGCCTGGTGTACACTAGGACTTTACATCGACTTTAGCCCCATATGTTCAATTTTTTAAGTGATGCATCCACACTACGAAAACTGTTGCATCAACCTTAAGGGCAACAGAAGTCGATTTAAGTACTCCTGCTTTTCACAAGAAATAATGGAATTCCTGACCTTGCACAGTCAAATTTACGGTAGTGTAGATGCAGTGTTGCTGGAAAGTCATCTCTGTTGGCCTCCAGGAGGCCTCCTGCAACTTCCCACTCTGAATGCTCTGGCCCGAATTTATTCCTCTACTGCTCTCCCAGTAAGCTCAAAAAGGCCTGGGAACAGAAGGACTTCTCTTGTGTGGCCAGCATTGTGAGCCCATTCATGAGTGAGCACCAGATCACAGCACGCGGAAAGAGGATGTCAAGCAATCTGACCAACAGTGTGAGGGTTATTCCCAGGAATACTGCCAGCATAATGATCTTCACCACCCTCTCTCTCAGCTTCTAGTGCAGGAGGCTTTCATGGGCTGTCTCTGCATTACAGCCTGGTGACCCCTTGCTGCCAAAACAGCCCTTTGGTGCTATGGGAAACTACATATAACTTAGAGCAACCTCAGAGATGTTCTAAGTTATAAAAGGGAGTAGAAAGATTCCCACATATTTTCCCAGAACTGAGAGAGGGGGGGACCACAATGATGGCATTGAGCCTTCTTTTCCTCTATCCCTGCTTCTTAACTGCAATGCATGTGTCTTGCTCATAGCAAAGGGTGTAGCCCACCCTGTCTGAAACTTATTGATTATAATACTCAACAGTAACATGATGCTTTACATTTCAGAGTTCTGTACGAACTTTATTAGAGTCCTTTGAATGTTCTGATGTGCTTTGGAAGTGCCCCATCCTTCAGGATGCTGCAGCTTTCTCTCCCTCATGCACCTGCTCCTTGAGCTCATACTCAGATGGGCCCATTGCCTACCTCATTTCTGATGCCATTTGATGTGAAATGAAGCCTTGTGGACCATGGAGAGAGCATCCCCATGCTGAGTACAAGAACTAGAGTTTTGTGGTCCTTGCACAGGGTATTCCCTTGAGACACTCCTCCAATGCATACATGTAGGAGGACCAGTCACAATCTGACCCTCTTTGTTTTCTTAGGCTCAGAGTGCATGTGTGCATGAGTCCTTTTGATATCATTGAAGTCAATGGGGAAAAACGCACATGGATTGAAGATAGAATTTGGCCTTTAAATTGTTAGAACTTCTCACATTCCAAATAGAGAGTTCACTGAAAAAGTGTAACATGCATGTACACTGGCCTGGGATAATGGCTATTATTTGTAATGCTAAAGGATTTCAAGGTTCAAATCCCACAAAAACTCTGAGAAAGGTTATTTCTCCCCTCCCCCTTTTCCCCAGGAAAGATACTAATAAATTGGAGAGAGTTCAGAGAAGAGCTATGAGAATGATTAAAGGCTTGGGAAACATACCTTGGTGACTGAACTCTGAGTGAATCTATTTAGGTTAACAAGGAGAAGGTGAATGGGTGACTTGGTTACAGTCTACAAGTACCTCTCTGAGGAACACAACTTGGATAGTGGGCTCTTCATTGCAGTGTACAAAGGATGCGGTGTCTGGAAGTTGAAGCTAAGCAGACTGAGGCTGGAAATAGCAGTTTAACAATGAGAATAATTAACCATTGTAACAACTTGCTTAGGGGTAATGGATTTTCTATCATTGGCAATTATTAAATCAAGAATAGATGTCATTCTAAAAGCCACGCTCTAGGTCAAACGGTAATTAATTCGAAGTCTTACAGCTTATACAGAGGTCAGGGGATCATAATGGTTCCTTTTGGCCTTCTAATCTAGAAATCAATGTTAATTTGAACTGTACTTGTTGGTATCAAATCAGGACAAACTGCTGGGATTTTGCTTAGAAATGTTGAGCTTCTCTGTTCACAGTAAAAACATTCAGCTCACAATTAGATAAGCATCAATGACTGCTTAGGTTCTTGCCATAGAGTACCCGTTTGACTGGGTTAAATGAGCATTGTTCACTGTAGGTCTCAAAACACTTCAATCTTGATTGATGTTAAGACATGATTTGAGCTTAGCAGCAGAAGTAACAGAGTAGAACTGTTGCAAATCATTTATCAAGTTAGTTGCTTCAGTTCCCTTGAGAAACCCCACACATTTAATTTTATTTCAACATAAGAGGCTCTGTAGAATTATCCATTTAGCTACAGGAAATTACACGTCTTTAAACAATACTGGCACATTTTTCTGTTGTTAAAACTTGATTTATAATATCCCTGCTCTAGAAATCTAGAGACATGCTATGAAATGGAGCCAGCCCCATATTACTGATTTTCAGAAATGCCTTTAGTCTCACCATTTATTCAGTAAAGCAAGTGTTTATCTGTTTTATAATCCAATTTTCTATTTTATTTGTCTTTCTTTTGCTAAAATCCTAAATCCTTGACTTGAACAACCACTGTTTACTTAAAAACACTGGTGGCAAAGGTGATTGTGGCTCCACCTCTCAAACTTGGCTGAGCACACCTTGTCTTTGGGAGATTCATCACATGAACAGTTGGGCTTGTTAAAAAAAAAGTTTTTCTGCTTACGTGCTGTTGTGAGCCTATAAATGTGGGATTTGGATGTCCAATTTCTGGCACCCAAGTTTGAAAATAGATCTCAGTATGTGGCACAATTATTGTATTTTTGTTGTAAAGAGTAAATTAGAAGTTACACTCAGTTTGAAAATTAGCGAGGGGACTTTTGTAGTCCTAGTCATTGTTTCTACAATTATTATGACAAAGATGCTGCTCAAAAGTACCTTTTACAAAAGTCCTATAAGCTCCAGACCGCTCCACATTACAATGGTGCCTAATCAGATGACATTTTAAACACAGAGAAAAACAAACTGAAAAAAAATAATGTGGAAGTTGTGTAATTATTTTAAATAATTTTTTTCTAGAGACAACCATTTTCCCCTAGATTTTCCAGACAGCTGAAGAATGTATTAAACAAGTATATTTTAAGTTACAGTTTTCTTCTTTTTTGTTGCAGCCCAGAAGATGGAGAGATTCATCCTGAGATCTGTAGACTATACATTCAGTTGCAATGTTGCTTAGAAATGTACACAACAGAAATGCTCAAGTCCATATGCCTGCTAGGATCCCTCCAGTTTCATCGGAAAGGTACTGAATTACACAAACACATCACAGACACTAACCTTCAGAACTGATCTTTTTTTAAGCTTTCCTTGGGTACCTGTGCAATATGTACAACACTAAATTCCCAGTTGTCTGTACAGTTGAGGAATTCACATAAGCTGTGGTTCTACCATGATGTCACCATTCTTATAAACATATTAGTGAAAGCTTTGTTATCTGGCACTTTGTTAACTGGAAAACTTTGTTAACCGACATGACTGCACTGCCGGCTGGCACCAGCAGGACTTTCCTTTCCCCCTTCCCCCAGCCTGCCTCTGGTACTGCTGGATGATGTCATTAGTAGGCACCTCCTTTCCCCTCAGCATGCCTCAGGCTGCCTAACCCTTTGCTTGAGTGTCCAGCACATTCAATTAACTGGCAGCTGCCATTCCCCATGAATGCCGAATCACAAAGCTTTCACTGTACTGCTATTTAAGAGCTTGGCATTGGAATAATATTTGACACCCCCCCCCCCCCCCACACACACACACAATGAAATGTTTTAGCTCCTTGTACCAGTTATTCAGATAACCACTGAACAGGACATGCTGTACATTTGCTGGAGTAAATAAGGCAGAATGGTGAGTTCTGAAAAAAATGTATTCAAAAGAATGAAAATGTTTCGTTTCAGGCTACCTTGACATTAAAATCACGACAATCTGAGCTGCCTTGATTCCTCATGGAGTAGTATATCAGGTGCTTTAGGCCCCCACGCATTTCACGAGGCATAAGGGAGCGGTAGACAAAGGCGTTCCCTGTCGACCAATCCGTGTCTTGACTTGTGCGCTGTGCCGACGATCAGCTGAGCCGGCACAGCGCTGCGGCCATTTTTATTTTAATGAAGCTGGGGATATTTAAATCCCCGCTTCACTGACTATGTCGAGTAGCCTATTTTACATGCCTCTGTCGGCAGAGGCATGTAATCTAGACATACCCTAAGAGCCTCCCTGGTCTGCCCCACTGGGGGCTTGTGCTTCATTCCTCCCTCACATCCTTCCACTTACCCCTCCCTAACCCCCCTTCCTGATGTCAGATAAAATACATGTATTTTAATGAACACAAATGCTCTTTATTTAACAAAACTCTGGTGAGACTGGGGAAAGGAGGTGGGAGAGGGGAGAAGAGAGGATGGGAGAAGGGAGGGGGAAACCTGGGAGGAGGGAGCTGGAAGGGGGAAGCAAGGGGAAGAAGGGGGAGGGGAAGCTCAGGGTTGGAGGTCTCGCCAAACCAACTTGATTGTCATGTAAACCTGCTCCTGGGTTCGCATGTGGCCTTTGGTGGCCAGGCTGGCAGCTATCCTCCCATATACAGCCGTGTTCCTCCGTCTAGTGTGGAGATCATGGACATTGGGGGCATCCCCCCCAAACCTGAATAAGGTCCATGATCTCCACCCTGGACCAGGAAGGCGCCCGCCTTCTCTGGGCCCTGGCAGGCTCCTGGGAGCTGGCAGACTGCTCCTGGGGAGCAGTGGAGGGCTGGCTGCCAGTGGCTTGCTGGCTCATGTTTTGGGGCCACTGGGTCAGGGGCAGTGACTGCTGGCTCTGGGCTGGCAGGCTTGGAGCTGGCACAGGCACTGTGGCCAGAGTCTACCCCTTTAAGGGCTCTGGGAAGGTGGGGAGGGAGAGAAGTGTTCTTGGTTGAGGCTGGAGTGGCCACAGGGCACCCTGGGAAGGCTGGAGGCCCCCTATTTCGAAATAAGTGTCTACACAGCGCTTATTTCGAAATGGCTATTTTGAATTTGGCGTTATTCCTTGTGGAATGAGGTTCACCAAATTCGAAATAAGCGCTCCACTATTTCGAATTTATTTCGAAATAGCGGTTTCACTGTGTGGACGCTAGTAAAGTTATTTCAAAATAAGGGCTGTTATTTTGAAATAACTTTGCTGTGTAGACATACCCTCACAGAGTAAGAGGTTTCTGATTGGTGAAAGCTTATTTTTAGACATATGGCTATTCATAAAATATTGCATTCCAGAAATAACTAAAACCTCTTAGGTAGTTTATACATACTTTTGCACAGCTACATATTTAGGAGTGAGCAATGGTGGAGCTTCTCAGATAGAAAGATAACTATTCCCACCCCAAAAATAGTAGCACAAACAATATGAGTTACAGGATTAATAGAGCCATAGTGTACAAAGATATTAGAGCTACCAAAGCATGTTTTTTTTTCTTAAAACTACATGACAGATTGTACTGTACCTCCCAAAAGCTGTCATTAATAGTTTATTCAGAGGATTTGAAAGCCTAGGGAGGCGCAGTAGTCAGTTGTTGAATGCAGACATTTTTTGCACTATAGTGGTTATTTTAGAGTCAGCATTTATCAAGTTACAACATAGTGGTACTTGAAGTAGTGCAATTATGTTGTAACCTAAGCATAGGGAAAATCATGTATCATGTGTCACATCCTGTTTCATGTGCCACACATTTTGCCACGTGCAGTCAAAGGCTGAACTCAGACTAGAGCTCAAGTTTCCCACTTCCTACTGCCCATTAAACAACTCTAGACAGAGGGGAGAGTTTTCTGTCACTGCAGCCTTATTCCCTCATTTCCTTAAAATGTTTGCATTAAGGTTGTTAAGGACTAGTCGACAATCCGATAAGAAAATGCTTATCGGATATTCCAGTCGACTAGTTGATTCTCCCCGCCCCCCCCCCTTGCTGCCTCTATCAGATAGAGGCACCAAGGGGGTGGGATGTGGGGGGACTTCAAAACAGTAGTGCTGCGTGGAACCTGGGGTCAGCTGGGGAGTCCCGAGCTGACCCCGGGCTCCACACGGCATTTCCGCAGAACCCAGGATCAGCAGGGGACTCCCCAGCTGATCCTGGGCTCTGCGCACAGCATTTCAAAGCACATAGAGCCCGGGGTCAGTTTTGGAGTCCCCAGCTGATCCTGGGTTCCTTGGAAATGCCACGCTGAGCCTGGGATCAGCTAGAGACTCCCTAGCTGACCCGAGGCTCCATTTGGCATTTCTGCAGAACCCGGAGTCAGCTGGGGAGTCCCCAGCTGATCCCAGGTTCCGCAGAAATGCCACGCGGAGCCCAGGATCAGCTGGAGAGTCCCGAGCTGACCCCGGCTCCATGCGGCATTTCAAAGTGACACTACTTCATGGAGCCCGGGTCAGAACCATGCAGGTGCTTCCGCTTTGAAATGCACAAGAGACCCAGGAGGGGCTCTTGTGCATTTTAAAGGAAGCATGCAGAAGTGCCTATTGACTGGTCAAGTAGTCAATGGAAATCCATCGACTACTCGACTAGTAAATTAACCAGTATTTAACATCCTTAGTTTGTACCCCATCACACCTGATGAAAATTTCCAAATATCCATATGTGATCTGAGCAAGCAGTAGGGATTCTTAGCTTACTAGAAATCTTAGAAACACAAACTAAGATGACCCATCCTACTTTTTTTAAACATTATGCAAGCTGATCAGAAAATCTCTCAGTATTTTTCAGTAATAGCTTCTTGTTTCCCCAAGGGCTTAGTACACCTTTTCAGTTGTTTGATACCTTACAATCCATTTATACCTGCCCACTAGACCAGCAGTAATTAATTAGCATTATGATAGCGAGCAGTAAGGGTGCGTCTAGACAGCGGTGCTATTTCAGGATACTTCTGGTATCCTGAAATAGCATTTTCTGCGTCTTGACAGCACGCCTGTTATTTCTAAATAGCTTTCGAAATAATGGGCACACTGTTCTAACGTCCCTGTAAACCTAATTCCACCAGGATTAAGGGACGTTTCGGAATAGCTCTCTATTTTAAAATTTGGCGCTGTGTAGACAGTGCCAAATTTGGAAATAAGCTATTTCGAAATACACTCAAAATAAGCTACACAATTTGCACAGTTCAAATTGCGTAGCTTATTTCGAGCTATGGGTGCAGTGTAGACACACCCTTAGACACTGAGGTCTACCTTGCTGGAGTGATTTTTAACCAACAGTCTTTCGGCACATGTTGAATCCTAGAATATTTATTGTTTCTCATCATACCAACGTTTCCATCTAATAGAATTAAACTTTAGTGCCTACATCCTTAAATTTATTACTCAAGGAAAAGGTTTATACCCCGTGCCTGCATTAAAAAACTTATAGCTGGGAACAAATAGACCCTTTGATGATTGCAGAGTGTTTTGTATTGTTTCCTATATGTAGCTTTTTTAAGCTTTTCAACAGTATCTAAATGGGAATGTTGAGAATACACATCCAATAATTGTTCCTTGTCTACTAGGCATAATACCTATAGAAATATTAAATGATTCCAGTGTTTACTAATATTGTTAAAATATATATATGACTCCACTTTTTCCTACTGCTAGCAGGTATATAATTACTTGGCAGGTCTTGTGACTCATTTTTGAATTGCAATAATACTGTATGTTTTCCATTTTCTGTTCCTCTAACCCGCCAGGGAAGTTTTAAAAATCTCTCGAGACTTCAACAATTTCTATTCTTATTTTGGAGCCAGCAGATTCAAGGAAAATAACATGCAGAGTGTTCACATCAACCTGTGGCTAATAAATAACAACTTAGGTTCTTGTACATTGACCAGACATGGTCAAGCAAACTGCAGATTTTCACAAGAGCATGAAAGTAGTCTTCTTCTTATAATGCTTTTTCCCCAAGGTGACCCCAGCCAGCTCATTCATAGAGGGCCTAGCAGGAGATGGATGCTTTTCTGGAGATTTATGGAACATTAGACCACAAGTTGAAGTGCAATGTTTCATGTACTTTTTTCTACCATCCCCAAACGTCCCCATCTCTCTCTTGTTGAATAAACATTCCTACATTGACAGTACAAAATACAAGACTTCCTGTAGAGTGATTTCCAGCATACTTACAATCTTCAAAACAGTTTCACTGCTGCCATACAGCCTCTGTTAGAAAAGACAGATGCTGGTATCCATTACTTCTTTGTATAGTTATAACACACACAGGCACAGCAAGACCAGCAGCCAAAAGTATGTCCAGTTTTGCTATGCAGCAAGTATGCTGAGGAAAGGGGTTCTTTGTAAATTTATTGGTGCAGTAAATACAAAAAACTATGTCAAAAGACCATTATTAAGGTGCCAAAGTCAAGAACTCAGAAGTTAGGAAATATTAGAATTGAGGTAGGTACTATCTTCCCTTCTCCCTTGCCTGCTCCAAATACCTTTACAATGCAAATCTTTTGACCAGGTAGGGAAGCAAAGCTGGAAACTATTAAGTATCAGGAAAAAAATGTATGACTTTGGAGGTTTCTCTGTGGTGTGGAGAAGCAGATCCCTTGAGCACCAGCGCCAGCCAATAATATCCATTTCCAACTAAAGTCCAGCACCATAGCTGATCCCCAAATAAAGGAACAGGTACCCAAAAATCTCTGGAATGTCAGGAGGCAAAGATTTGTCTCGTGGGAGCTCTCTAAGGGTATGTCTACACTACAGAGTTTTGTTGGAAAAATGGCCGTTTTTTTTTTTTCCAACAAAACCTGTGTTACATCCACACTGCAGTTGCATTCTTCTGAAAGTAAATCGAAAGAACAGAGGGGTTTTTCTAGCATTATTAATCCTCTTTCTACGAGGAAGAAGCCTTTTTCCGAAAGGCCACTCATAGCCCAGCCTCAAGCCCCCCGCAACCCCTCTGGCCCTCACAGGGAGGAGCCCTAGGGGTCCCAGGACCCACTCAGGGGGACCAAGAGGCGGGCACCCTCCTGGTCCAGAGTAGAGATCCTGTCCTTCCTTGAGTTGTGGGGCAAGGAGGACACCTTGCAGGATCTCCGCTCCAAGTGGCACAACGCCGAGATATTCGAGTGCATGGCCGAGTCCCTGGCGGAGTGCGGACACCCATCCCGGACCTTGGAACAGGCCTGGAGTAAGGTAAAGGAGCTCCTCCAGGGATATGTCCAGGCCAGAGAGTGCAGCTTACACTCAGAGGCAGGACCCCGTACCTGCCCCTGCTTCAATGAGCTGCACCAGATCCGTCTTCCCCAAACGTCTTTCCCACCCATCATGGTGGGGACTGGCCTCTAGACCCCTGTCGTCGCCTAGCCGGAGGTCACGGCAGAGGGCGAGCAGGAGGACCAGGGCCAGCCAGAGGAGGAGGAGGAGACAGAGACCATGACCCTGTCCCTGGATCTGGTGCCTGTGAGCCAGGACGTCTCCCAGGCCTCGTTGGACGCCGGGGAGGGATCTTCAGGTGGGTGTTCTTAGTTTGTCACAAATACAGGGCGGGGAGGCTGGCTTACAGGAGGTGGGGTTGAGTGTCACTCGGGCTGGACATTGTGCTGCGGTTCATGCACGTGGAACCACATGGAGCATTAGTGTGTGGCACACGGATTCAGCAGGCAGCCCCTGAGCACAGGTGGAATCCAGCTGCCAAGCTCAGAGGAGGCCACAAATGTCCTGCCAGGGAAGGGGGCTTTCCTAGACACAGGCATGACCCCAGACACACCAAGGAGTGCCGCACACAGCACACTGGCATGCCTGCTTGTGTGAAGCACCACCCACTCCCCTGGGCAGGTGTGTGTGCAGACACCAGGGAGGGCCAGGCTGCTCCAGCTCCTCTGCCACCCATGAGGGGATCCCACTGTGGCCAGACACTTCCCTTGCCTGCTTGTCCGTGGGCCGGGGGAGAGAGGTTGAGAAGCAGGCAGCATGGTCCCCTGGGCACCTCGGGGCCCCTGTGAGGCATGGCCCACTGTGCTGGCTGCACATGGCCTTGCTCCCGGCATATCCCCGCCCTGCCCCGAGGACTGTTGGTCACTGCTCACAGAGGAGGGCACGGCCTTAGGGACAGTGTCTGCATGGATGACTGACTGCCTCTCCCTCTGTGTTCTCCACAGCTGGACCAGCCAGGACTGAGGGCCAAGCCACACCACCAGAGCCAGCCACCAGAGCCCGGGGGACCCAAAGGCATGCCAGGATCCAGGAAGATCTCATTCACCAGCATGTCAGCGTCCTGCGCGACATGCAGCAGATCCTGGCGCAGAAGGTTCGCAAGGACTCCAAGTGGCGGAACCACACATGGGACCAGCTCATGCAGCGGTGTGATAACACATGTGCCATCATGTCACACATGATGACACAACTGCCTGCTGTCGCTGCTCCTGGCTTCCACCCTCCTGCTCCCCCTGCGATGCCCATTCCCCCTCCACCTGCCCCCCCATTGCGATGCCTCTGCTCCCTCCCCAGGTGATTCCTATGCCCCCTCCCCCTGCCCCCCCGCCATCCCTGACACCGCTTCAGCCCCCTTTTCCCCCCCCCGTCTACCTCTCTGTGGTTCCTAGACCCACCTGACCCCAACTCCAACCAGGCCCCACACTTAAGATGGCACATCTAGACGCCCCCTCCCCCTCCAGGTTATGAGCCCTCCTCCCCTGCCCATCTTTTTTGACTGTAAGATAAATACAGAGTTCGTTTTGTTCACAACCAAATAGGTGTCTTTATTCTGAGATCAGGGAAGGGGAAAAGGGAGGGGTTGTGGGGGGAAGGGATAGGGCTGCAAGTCAGAGGCCCCTAGTTGGGAGGCCCTGTGGAGAGTTACTGGGGTGCTTGAGAGAACCTCTCCCTCAGGTCCTCTTGGATGTGCACCCCAGCCTGATGGGCCTGTCGGATTGCAGCTGTCCTCCGCTGCTGGAAGGCTCGCCCCTCACGGCCGGCATCTGCTCTCCACCCTGTGAGGAAGGCCTCCCCCTTCCTCTCCACAAAGTTGTGGAGGACACAACATGCTGCAACCACCTCGGGGATGTTGTGCTCCCCCACGTCGAGGTGGGTCAGCAGACACCTGAGCCATGCCTTGAGGTGGCTGAAGGTGCACTTCACCTGGATCCAGGTCCAATTCAGGTGGGCATTAAATTGGTCCCTGCTGGTGTCGAGGTGTCCGGTGTATGGCTTCATTAGCCATGGCATCAGGGGGTAGGCTGCGTCCCCCACGATGCACAATGGCATCTACACGTCCCCAACCGCAAAGTCACGGCGGGGGAAGAATGTGCCTGCCTCCAGCTTTCCATACAGGCTAGAGTTCCGAAACACGTGGGCAACGTGTGCCCCGCCCAATCACCTGACAAAAACATCTTTGAACTGTCCACAGTGGTTGAGTCTGAGTCTGAACTGGTGTCGAGCCTCCAGAAACACCTCTCCACAATGGGTTGCAGTTGCCAGAGTGTAGCTCCTGCACCCAGGGAGAGGGTCCCCAGAATGAGCTCAGGGTCCAGCTCAGTCAGGACCAAGATGGCAGCTGGCACAAAATGTTGCAAAACTGCAACATGGCTGTTTGGGGCCATCGCATGCCCAGAGGCAGCTCCAGCTCCATGGCACCAAGAGAAAAGCTGTGGCGTCCAAAAAAGCAGGGCAACCACAGCAGGCACTGAGAGAGCTTTGCTGTCCCTCAAAGAGGTATGCAAGCAGGCAGCAAAAGCAGAGAAACAGCTGTCCACGGGGGGTCCATTTAAATGTGTGTCTCTGCAAGGCTCTGGCACCAGCACTTGGAAGCAACCGGTGACCTAAAGCCCTGCCTGAAGTGGTTCCGGGTGGCCTTTTATGCAAGAGAGCATTTAGTCAGTCTGGACACTCTTTCAAAAAAGTGCGTTGCTTTTTCAATGTGCTTTTGTGCGTGGATGCTCTCTTTCAGAAAAAGTTTTTTCGGAAGATCTCTTCCAAAAGCAGCTTCTTCCAAAAGAAGCCTGCAGTCTAGACGTAGCCTAAGCAGCTGAAAAACTAAGAGAATGAAGGTCTCCTAGCCCCTGGACAAGATAGCCACTGCTGAGGGCCCTGTATGTGATGGCAGCTATGATGGAGAATGTTCCTACAGACACAGATATCCATGTCATGACACCTTGATTAACTGGCAAGACGAATGAAGCAGAAAGGAGGAAATGGAAGATCAAGTACAAAGTCTCTCAGGGCACATGCAGAGAAGCCTCACAGAGTTATTTTCCACTACAGAGGCAAATAAGAAGGGAAGGCCTTGATGCAATCATTTGAAAACTATTGGAGTACCTGAATGAGCAGAGAAAGGCAACTCCCTGGTATTTGTTTCCTAGATTCTTTCAGAAGTTCTCAGCCTGCCATATGATTTGAAATTTGATTTAGCAAGAGCACATACAACCTTGGCTCCTAAGTCAGCCTCAGATGCAAAACCTCATGCACTGATTGTCAAATTTATCAGATTTACTGTAAAAGAAGACATAATGCAGCTAACTTGTGGAAAAAATAACTATTTGGGGGGATGCCACAAAATGAGATGATGATTTTTCAAGACTGCAAAAGATGTGATTGCACAAAGATCAGCTTAGAAGAGCAAGGAAACTTTCCAAGCACTGGGTGCACCAATATTTTATAAAGTTTCCAGTTCAGTTGCATGTCCAGGTTGGTAAGAAAGTATCTGTTCCAAAAACCACAAGCAGCAGGTTTTTTTAATAGCCTGTAGTGAATTGAGCACCTGTTTTGTTTTATATCAACTTTACTTCCCTATTGTTGGCCCTACCTGCATTTATGAGCTTATCCATTTACTGTGACTCACTTATTTGGGCTCTCTATCCTGCTGCAAGCTGATACTTTATTAACTTATGAGACATGTATATCAATTCTCAATGGCTAAATGTGAATCACTCCAACATGAGAGGTAAGGAATCAACTTACTCCAAATTGATATCATGGGAAAGAGGTGACTGTGGAAAGGGTAAATTTAAATTGCATATTAACAATATTAAGTGTCTTTGCTTCTGCATTTGTCTTGAGAAATTAATGAAACATGACAACATCCCTAAATTAACATCAACACAAATGAGCTATTTGTTCGTTATTATACAAAGCCCATGTGTTAACCAAGTACTGATGTACATCAACGAGATCATTAGGGGATGGTTCACTTTTGCTTGCTCTGTAGAAATAAGGGGGCTCAAATGCCACTTTCTAAAATTAGTGCCCATGGGAGATCCTGCTATATCACCATACCTTACTGCTCGAGGCCCTCAAAACCTAGCATCTTGGAGTAGAAGCCTTAGAGACAGTTCTCCTCCCTGCAAGATGTCATGGAAAGTTGCACAGGACTAAGCAAATAGTTGTGTCCCCCCTATGGAATAACAGAGCAGATGAGACCAATGCAGGTTGCTGAGGTATACAGACAGTGATTTCTGGCCTCCCCATCACCTCCTACTTCCTCCCTCTCACCCTCCTCCTGCTTGCTCGGCTCCTTCTTCCCCCAGTCTTCTAACTTGCCCTGCTTCATTTCCTCCCTCCACCTCCCTAGTCTCTTTTCCCTTGTTGCCCCTTTCCCCAGCTTCTATAAGCTCAACTCCATGTACATGAACATAAAGTATAAAATTAAAAGAGAAGAGTTGGATTATTTATTGTAATTTAGGGTGCAGTGATTTACAGGTTGTGGGAATAGTTTTCTCCCCTGTTCACTATGCTTATTTAATATAGGGAAGGGAAACTTATTGGTTGTAAACAAAAAGTGGGAGGAGGTTATGTGAGTATGAGAAAGTAATCTTCACTACATACAATGTCAGTCTTCACGGCTGAGGACGTTGGGGAGATTCCCAAATCTGCACCGTCCTTTGTGGGTGATGAATCTGAGGAACTGTCCCGGATTGAAGTGTCATTAGAGGAGGTTTTGGAACAAATAGAAAAACTTAATGTTAACAAATCTCCAGGACCGGATGGCATTCATCCAAGGGTTCTAAAAGAACTCAAATGGGAAATTGCTGAACTATTATCTGTGGTTTGTAACCTATCCCTTAAATCGGTTTCCGTACCTAATGACTGGAAGGTAGCCAACGTGACACCAATATTTAAAAAGGGCTCTAGAGGCGATCCGGGCAATTACAGATCGGTAAGTCTAACTTCAGTACCGGGCAAATTAGTCGAAACAATAGTAAAGAATAAAATTGTGAAGCATGTAGAAGAACATAATTTGTTGGACAAAAGTCAACACGGTTTCTGTAAAGGGAAATCCTGTCTTACTAATCTATTAGAGTTCTTTGAAGGGGTTAACAAACATGCGGACAAGGGGGATCCAGTAGATATAGTATACTTAGATTTTCAGAAAGCCTTTGACAAGGTCCCTCACCAAAGGTTCCTGTGTAAATTACATGGCCATGGGATAAAAGGGAAGGTCCTTTCTTGGATTGAGAACTGGTTAAAAGACAGGAAACAAAGGGTAGGAATAAATGGTAAATTTTCAGAATGGAGAGGGGTAACTAGTGGTGTCCCCCAAGGGTCGGTCCTAGGACCAATCCTGTTCAACTTATTCATAAATGATCTGGAGAAAGGGGTAAGCAGTGAAGTGGTAAAGTTTGCAGATGATACCAAACTGTTTAGGATAGTCAAGACAGAAGCAGACTGTGAGGGACTCCAAGAAGATCTCACCAAACTGAGTGATTGGGCAACAAAATGGCAAATGAAATTTAATTTGGATAAGTGTAAAGTAATGCACATTGGGAAAAATAACCCCAACTATACGTACAGTATGATGGGGGCTAATTTGGCTACGACAAATCAGGAAAGAGATCTTGGAGTTATCGTGGACAGTTCTCTGAAAACTTCCACACAGTGTGCAGCGGCAGTCAAAAAGGCAAATAGGATGCTAGGAATTATTAAGAAAGGGATAGAAAATAAGACCCAGAATATCTTACTGCCCTGTATAAAACTATGGTACGCCCACATCTTGAATACTGTGTACAGATGTGGTCTCCTCACCTCAAAAAAGATATTTTGGCCTTGGAAAGGGTTCAGAAAAGGGCAACTAAAATGATTAGGGGTTTGGAATGGGTCCCATATGAGGAGAGGCTAAAGAGACTGGGACTTTTCAGTTTAGAAAAGAGGAGACTGAGGGGGGATATAAAATCATGAGTGGTGTGGAGAGGGCTGATAAAGAGAAGTTATTTATTAGTTCCCTAAATAGAAGAACTAGAGGACACCAAATGAAATTAATGGGTAGCAGGTTTAAAACTAATAAAAGAAAGTTCTTCTTCACACAGCGTGTAGTCAGCCTGTGGAACTCCTTGCCAGAGGAGGCTGTGAAGGCTAGGACTATAATAGAGTTTAAAGAGAAGCTAGATAATTTCATGGAGGTTAGGTCCATAAAAGGCTATTAGCCAGGGGATAAAATGGTGTCCTTGGCCTCTGTTTGTCAGAGGCTGGAGAGGGATGGCAGGAGACAAATCGCTTGATCATTGTCTTTGGTCCACCCTCTCTGGGGCACCTGGTGCTGGCCACTGTCGGCAGACAGGATACTGGGCTAGATGGACCTTTGGTCTGACCCAGTACGGCCATTCTTATGTTCTTATGTTCTTAATGTCTCATTTAGTGCAGCAAGTTCTCTGGTGTTTGTAATCTTTTCTGTTTCCTGAACCAAATTGGGGATAATACACAGGCATATCCTTGACATATCAGGTTAAGAAATATTACATTTGTGAAATGTGTACTCCCTATGTATTGTCTTATAATGTAGATACTGATTTGTAGTATGGGAATAATAGGGTGCCTGTTTAAAATAATAATTTAAATAATGGATACCGATGGAGCTTCTTGCTTAGGTGGTGTGTCTTCCCCACCCCTGACTGAAATGTTCTACTGGTTTGGTTTGGTTTATAGTGTTAGATAATTGTTGCTATTATATTATGGCCTACTGTGCATGGTAATAAGTAGTAGTAATAATAGTGGTAATATATATGTTATGTGTCTTTGCTTTAACTTGTCTTGTTATGCTCTTCCCTCCCCTCTCTGGAGCCCTCTCCTCCCTATTCCGTAGAAGTCTGGCAAGTTGTAAGCATCTGGCAAGGCAATCAAAATTTCTAGAATAAGCTTCTGAGACATTTTATTCATAAATTTATCCCCTCATAGGTTCTGTGTGAGGAGTAGATGGGATGTAACGGAGCAAATAGTACAAACATTCCATCACCTCCATTTGTAAGAGTACTCATACAGAAATAATTCTTAACACAGCCAAATGGCCCTGAGTCTTAATTTTTTATCCTAGAATGTGAAGAGTCTCATCACTCCAAAGAAAAAGAAAAAAAGTGTATTTGTTATTAAAGAATCAAAAGAAGACAGCGCTTTTGCAGAAACATACTTGACCATAAAAGAAGCTGCTAAATTAGAGCATGACTGGGTAGGAAAAGCACTGTCTTGCAGCTTCTCGTCCAGATACAGCAGGGGAGTCAACCTCTTCTATAAAGCACTGGCAAAAACAGTTTCTGAGTCAATTTCAGACATCCATGGCAGGTTTTTAATAGTTAAAGTCACCATCAATTGATATGAACTAGTCACTGCTTTCATATGTGTGGGCCTAAGCTTGATGATCCTGAAACCTTTCATAGATTATTTTGCTAAGTTATATGGAGAAGTCTATATCCCTACTGTTATTGTGGGGGATTTTAATGAGTGCTTGATCATGTAATGGAAAAATCGTGTCCTCATTTGGAGTTGCACTTTAAAAATTTTGGACTTTGTGATATCTAGAGACTTGTTCTGTCTATGGGTAGGAACTAGTAATATTTTTCTCCAGAAGAAGGGTCTTATTTTTCTATAGATTGTTTTGATCTCCAGGGATTTGGTTAGTTCTGTAACTGACTCCTCCATTAAATATAATTGACTCTCATCATGCCCCTCTAACTCTTCAAATAGCAATAGATGAGGATGAGAAATGGCCGTGTAAATGCCTCACATTCATTAGATCCCCATTTCAAAATGTTTATTGAAAAAGAAGTTGGCCTGTTCCTGGAGACAAACGAACTTCCAATATCTTCTAGCAGGTTACCATTGGAGATATTCAAGGCTTATTTGAAAGGTAGAATTACAAATTTTGTATTAGCCAAGAAGAGAGAGAATATGAGAAAAAAGTAAGAGTTTGATTCATCCTAAGCCATAGCCCAATTTCCAGGTTTTCTTCAGTCCTAAATTAATGTAGAAGTGAACTACATAAGAACAGCCATTCTGGGTCAGACCAAAGGTCCAGCTAGCCCAGTATCCTGTCTACTGACAGTGGCCAATGCCAGATGTCCCAGAGGGAGTGAACAGAACACGTAATCATCAAGTGATCCCTCTCCTGTCATCCATTTCTAGACAAACAGAGGCTAAGGACACCATTCCTACCCATCCTGGCTAAAAGCCATTGATGGACCTAACCTCCATGAACTTATCTAGCTCTTTTTTCAACCATGTTAAAGTCCTAGTGTCGAGGGAGGCTCCACCTCGATCATGATTGATCTCGTACTGGCCCACCGGCGCAGTCCCTAAGTCCCTCCCCTTTTCGGGCAAATTACGGCCTCTCGGCGCTGTCCTTAGAGTCCTCCCCTCTTGGGGCAAAGTGCGGCCTCTCGGCACAGTCTTTAGGGTTCCCCTCTCTTGGGGTAAACACGGCCTCGGGACACAGTCTTTAGAGTTCCCCTCTCTCGGGGTAAATACGGCCTTGTGGCCTAGTCCTTGGGCCTGTCGGCTTGGCTGGATTCTGGGGGTAACGCCGAGGGGGAGGATAGGGGGACCCGGGCCCTCCCGCTCCACCGGGTCCCAGCCCAGGGCCCGATTGGCAGTGGCCTGGTCCACTGCCCACTCAGCAAGGGGTTCCTCCCCGCAACCTGCTGAGCACTTGGGGTGCGGTTACTCCCCACCCTGGGCTGCTTCCTACCTCCCAGCTTTTCCCCCGTGGCTGTGCCTCTCCCCCACCTCCGGGTCCAAGGCAGGCACCGCAACCGGGGCGGTCGCGTTGGTCCCGACGGCTGGGGCCCTTCCAGGTTAGGAGCTGGCCTGGTCCATCCTTCCCCTTTGGCGGCCAGCCCCAAGTGAGCTGACTCAGGGCCTTTTAAGGTGCGGCTCACCAGTGAGGATGCCCTGCACGGCCGTGGGGGTGGGGCAATCTCTGCCAGCTGGATCCTCTCAGCTAGCTGGGCCCAGCCCGTAGACTCCCTTAAAGTGCGGGGTGGAGCTGCCCTGTCACACCTAGTCTTTACAACATCTTCTGGCAAGGAGTTCCACAGGTTGACTGTGTGCTGTGTGAAGAAAAACTTCCTTTTGTTTCTTTTAAACCTGCTATTTATTAATTTCATTTGGTGACCCCTAGTTCTTGTGTTATGGGAACAAGTAAATAACTTTTCCCTATTCACTTTTTCCATACCGGTCATGATTTTTTAGACGTCTGTCACATCCCCCCTTAGTCTCCTCTTTTCTAAAATGAAAAATCCAAGTCTTTTTAATCTCTCTTCATATGGGACCCATTCCAAACCCCTGATCATTTTTGTTGCCCTTTTCTGAATCTTTTCCAATTCCACTTTATCTTTTTTGAGATGAGGCGACCACATCTGTACGCAGTCTTCAAGATGTGGGTGTACCATGGTTTTATATAGAGGCAATAAGATATTCTCCATCTTATTCTCTATCACTTTTTTAATGACTCCTAGCATTCAGTTTTGCTTTTTTGACTGCCGCTGCACACTGAGTGGATGTTTTCAAAAGAACTATCCACAATGACTCCAAGATCTCTTTCTTGAGTAGTTGTAGCTAAATTAGTCCCCATCATATTGTATGCATAGTTGGGATTATTTTTTCCAATGTGAATTACTTTACATTTATCAACATTAAATTTCATTTGCCATTTTGTTGCCCAATCACTTAGTTTGGTGAGATCTTTTTGAAGCTCTTCACACTCTGCTTTGTTCTTAACTATCTTGAACAGTTTAGTATCATCTGCAGATTTTGCCACCTCAGTTTACCCTTTCTCTAGATCATTTATAAATAAGTTGAATAGGATTGGTCCCAGGACAGACCCTTGGGGGACACCACTAGTTACCTCTCTCCACTTGGAAAACTTACCATTTATTCCTACCCTTTGTTTCCTGTCTTTTAACCAGTTATCAGTCCATGAAATGACCTTCCTTCTTATCCCATGACAACTTAGTTTACTTAAGAGCCTTTGGTGAGGGACCTTGTCAAAGGCTTTCTGGAAATCTAAGTATGTTATATCCACTGGATCCCCCTTGTCCACATGTTAGTTGACCCCCTCAAAGAACTCTACTAGATTAGTAAGGCATTATTTCCCTTTACAGAAACAATGTTGACTTTCTCCCAACAAATTATGCTCATGCATGTGCCTGACAATTGTATTCTTTACTATAGTTTAATATAATTTGCCCAGTACTAACATCAGACTTACCTGTCTGTAATTGCTAGGATCACCTCTAGAGCCCTTTTTAAATATTTGGCATCATGTTAGGTGGCATACTTCCAGTCATTAGGTACAGAGGCTGATTTAAAGAGCAGGTTGCAAACCACTGTTAATAATTCTGCAATTTCATATTTGATTTCTTTCAGAACTCTTGGGTGTATGCCATCTGGTCCCAGTGACTTGTTACAGTTAAGTTTATCTATTTGTTCCAATACCTCCTCTAATGTCACCTCAGTTTGGAACAATTCCTCAGATTTGTCACCTAAAAAGAATGGCTCAGGTTTGGGAATCTTCCTAACATCCTCAGCCGTGAAGACTGAAGCAAAGAATTCACTTAGTTTCTCTGCAATGACTTTATCATCTTTGAGTGCCCCTTTAGTATCTCGATCGTCCAAGGGCCCCACTGGTTGGTTAGCCAGCTTCCTGCTTCTGATGTACTTAAAAGAACATTTTGCTATCATAGGCAGCGAGTTATATGGGCTCGTGGTGCCTATGCTCCAGGAATATTCAGAGCCGGGGGCCCTGCTCCACCAATATTCGGAGCTGGGTCTCTCCCCCGGCCCTGCCTGGAGCAGGCCCCGGCCCCAGAGCATCCCCCCCGGCCCCGGAGCGCATGCATGGCGTACTGAAACGCCGCGTAACAGCTGAGAGGGGAGACGCCCGGGCGTGGCGTGATGTCACGGCCCGGGACTTTAAAACCGCGCGACCCAGCTCCAGGCCCAGCAAGTGGTCTGGAGCCCCGGAAGCAGCTGGGGCCCAATCACAGACTCCAGCACTGCAAACTGGAAGGAAGAAGGTAGGGTGGGGTGAGGGAAAAATAGGGGGAAGGGGTGGGAGAGGAAGGGGTTTGTGCTGAGGGGAAGAGGGCAGGTCAGGAGAAGAAAGGGGAAGGTACAAAGGGACAGGGTGGAAGAGAGACAAATGCCATGCGTAGGGTTGCCAGGTGTCTGGTATTCACCTGGATAGTCTGGTATTTTCGCTTCCTGTCTGATAAAAAAATTGAGAGAATACCGGACACCTGAGATGTCCGGTATTCTCTGAATTTTTCCCCGGAGGCAAAAATGCCGGGCACCTGGCAACCCTACAAACACTCAGCGCCCGGCCTCCCCCCCAACCCTCTGAACCCCCCTCCGACCCCCAACACCCCCAGACTCCCGACCCCAGCCCCATGCTTACCTGGTTCCCCAAGGCTTCCGGCACAAAATGGCTGCCAGCCAGAAGTCCTAGGGCAGTGGTCCCCAACCTTTTGGGGCTGCCAGGCACCCGGG
This sequence comes from Pelochelys cantorii, assembly GCA_032595735.1. Classification (NCBI taxonomy): domain Eukaryota; kingdom Metazoa; phylum Chordata; order Testudines; family Trionychidae; genus Pelochelys; species Pelochelys cantorii. The sequence continues at coordinate 40,826,306 of CM064330.1, forward strand.
GGCGGCACCGCACATGCGCCACGTGTCTGGGGCGGGGGCCACGCATGCGCCGCATGCCCGGGGCGGGGGCCGCGCATGCACTGGGCGCCCGGGGCTCAAGAATGGCTCAGGCCGGCCCTGGTCACGAGGTGGGTGCACATAAATGCCCCGGCGGGTGCCAATGGCACCCATGGGCACCGCGTTGGGGACCACTGACCATGGGGAAGCAATGCTTCTCCTGGGTCTTAGTGCTCAACCGCTCCCCTGTTCCTATCCCTGCACTCACTCTTAAAGGGGACATGCTGTTTTATTTTAATTTTTTTTTTGCTCAACAACTTTGGTCTCCCCTCCCCCCTTTTTTTTTCCTTCAACAAAATTTTTCCCGGTGTTTTTTTTGGGGGGGGGGGGGGAGTTCGGTATTTTTGTTTTGACCATCTGGCAACCCTAGCCAGGCGGCCAAGTGGAGAGTAAGGAAAAGGGCAGGAGGGGAGGTGTCAGTGGGAGGGGGGACAGGGTGATGCTGGGAGAGGAGAGGGTAAGGGCATTGGGAGCTGGGGGGGGAGGAGGTGCTGGAAGAAGGCTTGAAAGAAGGGGTTGGCATGAGGAAGGCGGGGATGGAGCAAGTCATGTGTGAGGGCACAGAGGGGCATGAGGGGGCGGGAATCAGGGAAAAAGAGGGCAAAGGGGGCAGGGGCAGTAAGGGAAGGGGGGGCACCAGGAGGGTGCAGGAGTAAGGGAAGGTGCAGGTGCCAGGAGATGCTGGGGGTAAAGCAGAAGGGCAGACACCTGCAGGGGAGGGACCAGCACCAGAGGAGAGAGTCAGGGCAGGCGTGTAGAGGAAGGTGTTAGGAGAGGGGATGAGGAGGGGTGGCTCACATGATCAGAATGGGGCTACTGGAGGAGTGGGCACAGGGGGGAGAGAAGGGCTGATGGAGGGGGCCACGTCTCAGGAGGGCTGAGGGCAGTGAGAAGGGCAGGAGTCCGAGTCAGGACAGCAGAGGAGGGTGAGGGGTTGGGGGGCAGCAGGCACTAGAGGAGCTGATGGAGCAAGGGGAGGAGACATGACAGCAGGGGGAAAAGGTACAGGTTTATAAGATATTTATTAATAACTTGTGTGCCACAGTGGCACATCCAAACAAGCCACATGAACTCAGTACTGGTGCACAACACAAAATTCATTCTGCTCATGGGAGGAAACTCTTAGAGGGAACACTTCCCCCAGCCTCACCACCCCCGAGTTTATGTCACACATAGTGGGTTAATGCAATTGCAGGATAGTTGCATGAGGGGGGTTTGGTGGCGGCCAAACTAATCCCTATTGGTAGGAGGATGGTGGGAAAAGTCCTTAAAGAGAGGACTTTACTTCTGGTCATATGTCGATCAGAGAAAACATTAAGAACATTCCCACTTCGTCACAACAGATACAACAAAATATAATATATTTGATGCACAATGGAATCCACAATGGGTTCGTTCCATGCTTATGCTACTATGGTGCTTGTGTGGATAACCCAGGAAAAAAGGGTGCAAATATAAAAAAAAGGGTGAAATATATATATTTCAATATATATTGAATATTGAATATATTCAATACAATATATTGAAGCGGGCGAGTGCTGCTTCTGACTTTCCACTTTTACATTATTTAGTAAAAAATATATCGGCTTACTGGGCGGGCGGGGGGGTGTGGGGAGACTAGACCCATTCTGGGCACCACCAAAAATTATACAAACCTGCTGCCCGTTTGCTATTACTTTTTGAGTTTTTGGCTAGCTATTCAAACTCCCTTGTGGTTTTTCTTATTATATTTTTACACTTAATTTGACAGTGTTTATGCTCCTTTCTATTTTCCTCACTAGGATTTGACTTCCACTTTTTAAAAGATATCTTTTTATTTCTCATTGCTTCTTTTACTTGGTTGTTAAGCCATGGTGGCACTTTTTTGGTTCTCTTACTGTATTTTTTAATTTGGGGTACACATTTAATTTGGGCCTTTATTATAGTGTCTTTGAAAAGTTTCCATGCAGCTTGCAGGGATTTTACTTTTGTCACTGTGCCTTTTAATTTCTGTTTAACTAACCTCCTCATTTTTGTGTAGTTCCCCTTTCTGAAATTAAATGCCACAGGGTTGGGCTGCTGAGGTGTTTTTTCCCACTACGGGGATGTTAAATTTTATTACATTATGGTCACTATTTCCAAGCGGTCCAGTTATATTTACCTCTTGGACCAGATCCTGTATTCCACTCAATAAGATGCACTCAGTGGAGGCTCAGTTCACCCTATTTCTACTCAGGCAGAACTTCTGTAATTGGATGCGAAAGTTGTTAAGCTGCCAAGACAAAAGAACTCTGCTGTAGAATCATGGTCTTCCATGATAAACATGGATAAATTATATATATCACCTAAAGGTAGGGGTAGGCAATAATTTTCACAGGGGGGCCACTTAATGATTTTTTGTATGCGGTCATAGACCGGCTCCATTCCCTGGAAGATGTGAGGCCTGGGGAAGTAGGGGCGGACCTCGGGACTAGCCTCCTCACAGAGTTATCTGGGATCAGAGTCTTGGAAGTAAAAACACAGCAAAGGGTTTGTGGCTAATGGTGCCCCCGCTACCACGTTGCCTGGCAGCTGCCTAGGATTGCTGCAGCTATTTAAAAGGCGTCCCTGCCAAGGTGGCACTGCAACCAGGATCATGAGCCATTTAAATAGGATCTTGCTGCCTGAGCCACTGCATGGAAATTTGGTGGCCATGGCAGTAGGATATAAATAGAAAATGGCCGGATGCAGTCCATAGACCAGATCAAAGTGTTACGCGGGCCGGATCTGCCCCCAGGCTGCATCTTGCCCAGCCCTGCCTAAAGGTCTATTATTAATATCATTAATTATTCAAACGAACTGTACAAATTGGACACAAAGCCCCCCACACGTTTAGCTTACTGCAGGCCAGTGCAGAAACCTTAAGACACCACTAATGAGGATGAATTAATTGAGACCATTAAGAATAAGAAATCAGGGAAAGTTCCCATGGCTTCCCTGCCAAATTCTATAGACACTTCCTTGACCTCCTGTCTGACAAGATGCTTAAGATATTTCGCTGTCACTGCAACTGCAGTGGTGGACAAAGCCCCAGGCCCTGTAAATCAGTGCTGGAGCATCATACTGCACGGTCTGTCTCTCTCTGAGGGCTGCAGAGGTGGGGGTGCTGTGCTCTTGTGTGTCTGAGGACTGGCTGATCCAAGCCCCACCCTTTCCTCCTGAGTCCCACCTTTTCTGGGAGCATGGGAGCCATTCTCCCTGACTTTGCCCAGGGGTCCACAGAGACTGTCAGCTCCTCTGCGAGGGCTGAACTAGTACCACAAAGAGATTGCCAAAGGACTGTGGACTAGAACCTTGTTAGGGCACCAGCTAATTCCATCAACTCTTAACTCCTTTGCAGTCACCATCACAATGGTCCAGGCCCAATATCACTTCTCTTGTACCCAAATGCCCTTTAGGCCCTGGCTACCAGCCCCCAACCACTCTGCTCTAACACCTTTTATTTATTTGTAGTGAGTATGAATCACAAACTTGGTGCAGATTTGGAACCTGTTGCATTTTGGGTTGTGAATGTCAACAGGCGTGCAATTCTATTAAAACTTGTCAAGTAGAAAAATGCACATTTAGACCTATTTTTTCAGCGTAACATAATATTACAAACTAGAACACATGCATTGTGCTGTCCATTGATGTTAGAGTTTTGAAGGTGTTTTCAGTAGATGTACTACAGTTCATCTTTTGTTCCATGTTGACCTTTGGCCCTTGGCACAGATTTTACACGTAATTGAGCAAAATGTTTAGCTGCATAATCACCTCTTTGACCTCACTCCTGCTGCTGCTGCTTGGCACTAGTAATCCCGTGGCCAAGCAGCAGAGCTCTCATTAGCAGCTGGACAAGTTGCCCTCCACTCCCCATCCTGCTTACTTTTCACATTGAGTTTGTGTTCAGAACTCTCTGCACATGTACTTTACTTCATCAAGTCCAAAACAGCACATTCCCATCTTTGTATATGCTGTGTTTAATAACAGAGATATCTTTTGTTTTGTCTTAACATTTTAAAGGAAAAGAGCCTTGTGCGACACCCAAGATCATAGACAGTAAAATGGAGGAGAATTCAGAAGTACCTATTTTAGAAGACACATCATCTTCACCAATAGATATTCAACAGCATTCATGGCAGGTTTCCACCGATATTGAAAACACTGAAAGGTATGTGTAGCTTTTGTTCTTAAATACGGGAATTTAGTTTCAATGCTTTGTTCAGCCTTTCCCCTATAGACAATCAACATTGCTACTTGTATCAGTACATTTCTTCTGAACTTAATGTATACAACATTAACTTCTAAATCATATTTGATTTAGCTGAGTACCACTGAATGCCACGGTGAGAGCACAAAGGAGAAGAAAGCACGAAGATAAATGGACTTACTTGTAGAGCAGAGATAATAATTAGACATCTAATTGACATCATTTGTGCCTGCCAATAATTATGAATGTGTGGAAATAAATAAGTGTATACCAAATTGAGCTCCTTTCGTCCTCTGGCTTTCTGTGTGCAAGTTGAAGCTTCTCTGGCCTTTTTTTTTTAAGTAAGAGATAACCCAGATGGGTTCTGATCTTACTCAAACTGATCTCTATCTAAGGTTTTGTGTGTGTTACTACTAAGAGCATGAGGGCTAATTTACTTGGATAAGCAAATAACCAAATTCTGTTCTATCAAAAGAGGAGCTGAATAAAACTGAAAGGAAAGACAGTCACTGCTCTGTTTAGGAACCATATTGTAGCATCAAGGGTATCCAAATGAATAAGGCAAGAGCACACTTTCAAAACAAAAACACTTTAGTGCATTCTGAGCCTCCACACAGAAGTGCAGGACTAGAACAACACTGCCTTTGTGCTTGGCACTGTCCAAGATACAAAATGCAGTCACTATCCCAAAGAACTTACAGTCTAAGGCCAGGTCTACAATAGACCAGGCAGGTCAGCTTAAAGCATGCCATCCAGCTACACACAATGCATAGCTGGATTTGGCTTACCTTAAACCAAGCCGTGGCAGTGTCTACACTGCGGGAGGCCGACTGGAGCACATGCTCCTGTTGGTTTCCCTTACTCCTCGCATAATGATGAGTACACAACATCGGTGGGGTCTGCTTTCAGTGTTCAATTTGGGGGTCTACACTAGACCCACTAAATCAAATACTAGAAGATTAACCTCTGGAGGTTTGATCTTTTTTGTAGTATACACAAGACCGAAGTATTTGCTGTCTAGGGGCATAAGGGTAATGCAGCCAACACAGGTTCTGATGCCAGTTGTGCTGTGTCTGGTGCATCTCCCCACTAGGAATTGGATTGAGCCCACCAACTTATTTTATAAAGACCATTCAACATCCAGGAAGTAGTAATTATTTCATCATCCTGGACCAAATTTGAACCAGAAAGCTACCAATTACAGTCAAATCAACCCTACAGTTCCTCATTATTTTTGTTAGAAGAGAAATATGTCTTTCGATTTAAAGTATTGGATTGGCTTTTATATTGGAACCAACTCCTTGTCCATTGGATAAATCCAGAAGAGCTCATTATTCCCATTTTGAGTTTATTTCAGTGTATTGTACTATTCCTACAACCTCTCAAATGAAGAAAATAGGTTATCTGTTTTACTTTTAATTTCCACAGAGACATGAGAGAAATGAAAAACCTTTTAAGCAAACTCAGGGAGACTATGCCTTTACCATTGAAAAATCAAGGTGAGTTTTGCTTTTTCTCTATGTAATGTAAATTAAGATATTTAAGTGTTATTATCAGAAAAATTTACATTGTTTTCTAAATATTATAAAAATATTCTGGATGAGTTCTGATCCACTGACATCAATAGGTCTAGGACTTCACTGTGTCTTTACTGATCTAGGATCTGCACATTAGGAAAAATGTGAACAAACTGGAGGGAGTCCAGAAGAGAACAATAAAACATGGCGAAAAAAAGTTAAAAAAAAAACAACCTGTAAGGAAAGGTTAAAAAAACTGGGCATGATTAGTTTTGAGAAAAAGATTGAGGGAGGGACCTGATGATCACAGTCTTCAGATATGTTAAGGGCTGCTATAAAGAGGACTGATTATTTGTCTAGGGATGTTAGCTATCAGGTAATAAAGTAGTTGACTAACCGCATGAATTCTTAGCAGTTAGTCAACTGTTCTATAGTCCCTGGGGGCAGGGCTGGCAGCCAGTGCAATCTGGTCCCACTCCCGGGGAGCCCCCTGCCACCCTGCGCTGCAGCCTCTGATACCAGGGGTGAGGCAGCAGCACGGCGGGGGGAAGAGGTGGCACCGTAGAGACAGTGCAGGGGGAACCAGGTTTTAAGCCAGCTTCCCCCAGCACTGGCTCCTGCTTCCCCCGCCCCCCCCCTTGCTGCCTCTGTATCAGAGGCAGCGAGGGGAGGGGGGAAACGTAAGTAGTCAACTAGATTAACAGATAAGCCTAGACTTATCGGTTAGTCAACAGATCAACTACTCACTTACATCCCTACATTTGTCCCATGCCCACTGAAGGCAGGGCAAAAAGTAATGGGCTTAATCTGTAGCATAGGAGATTTGGGATAGTGATCAGAAAGAACTGTATAACAATAAGGGTAGTTGAGCTTTGGAATAGACTTCTAACGGAGGTTGTGGAATCCCCCACCTGTGGTGGTTTTAAAAGAGGTTAGACAAACACTTGTCAGGTAATGGTATAGGACTTTTCATCTTCAAGTATTCTAAGATCTCTGGACTCTCTCACTCTCTCCAGTTGGCCCTAAAAATGAAAAGCTAACGTATATTCTTTATCATATATTACTATTTTTATAATGCTGTTAGTGTACATGGCAGCATACAGTGTGCTAAACATAACAGGTCCCTATCCCAAGGAGCTAACAGTCTAAAGGCACAGCAGTTACAAGGCAAACACAGAATGGGGAAAATTCATTGCACTCCTGATGTTTCAGAATGGAGGGGATTGCAAAGGATTTGGGAGGAGGGGAGGAAGAAAGGCACACAGAGAAAGAAGGTGGACATAGCAAAAGAAACACCCTTGCAGTGGAATAGGAGAAACTTGAACTTGCTGTGGAAGAGAGGAAGACAGTTCAGAGTTCTGAGGATGAATCCTCCCTCTGCCTGCTGGCCCCTTTATATTGCTCTGGTAGTCCTTCTGACAGGGAGAGTCGACAGCAACAAGAGCCAGGCTCAGTGTCTAAGGATTTATCTTACCACCACAAAATAGAATCGGCTCAAATTTCCATCCAGCAAGCTGGGAAAACTAAACACCTTTGGGCACCTCTCAAAGGCATTCCTTCCCTAGTCGCAAGCACTGAATAAACCTTTCATTAAATGGGAAAACGGGACCCAGTCTTAATGTGGGAAAATACCACAAACACAGTTCAGAAGCATGTGACCATAGGCAAACATCCACCCGACAGCATGCTGGGCAGTGTCCTTTACCTCAGTTTCTCCCTTTGCTGTGTGAAATTCCAACAAACAAATGTCTCTTAGCACGCCACTCCCCTCACCCTGCTCACAGATGGCTATCTATGGTGAGCAAAGATCCAGAGTTCAGAGGTATGTTCATGTGGCTCACCTACTACCTCTGGGGGCAAAGGAACATCAAGCAGTATCTCTGATGCAGCTCTGCAACTGGCTCAAAGTTGTCGTGCTCTTTCTGCCACCACCACTGGCCACTGCTGCTGCTCCCGCACATCATCTTCTGAGGTTCTGCCACTTAAGCCAGCTCTACTGATTTCAGCAGGTAGTGGAGAACCTCACAGCCAGTGCAGTCTCTGTGTTGTCTTTCCCTGTCCCCACATAATGTGTAAGGCTTCACCCCTAGCCCTGTTCAGCAATAGTATCAGCTCTAGGAATTACCAGCCAGAAACAAAGACTCTCAGCTCTGAGACCAACCAGCTCTGTCATTAAATGTGAGAGACTCAGCAGCATCCACACTGCCACATAGAAAACCCTATTTCCCACCCACTCATCTTCATGGGGACGTGACATCCCTACCCACTGCTTAGCAAGTGAGGTTCAGCTTAGGGTGACTCTCTCACATGAGGGAGAGGGGAGTTCCATGGTGTGACAAAGTGGGGATTGTGTTCACTCTGTTCACTTGTCATGTTGTATGTAATTCCTACTGTCCTGTATTGCTCTGTTGTAACTCTGTGTGTGTGTGCCTCAGTTTCCCTGAGCACTGCACTGGTGCCTGGCTGGGGATGGGAATTTTGGGTGTAACTCTCACTGAGGGGGAAGCTGCCCCAGGCTGCTCAGCCCAGCATGTGCACAGTGGCCCAGGCTCTCTTGTAACCTGAGCCTAGGTGGAGAGGGGTGCGTGCAACCAGAGTGGAAATCCATCAACTACACAAAGAAACCTTTTGGCCTGGAAACTGGACAAAGGAGGAGGCAGGGTTGCCTGCAGGGCCCTGGCTCTGGGCTCCCCTCCCCCAAGATGGATTGTACTGTCCATGGGCGACAGGTTTGTATAATTTTTGGTGGTGCCCCATTAGCCACACCCCCCTGGCCTGTTAGCCATGCCCCCTTTTCCCCCTCCTCCCCCCCGTTAGCCACACCTCTGGAGGTAACACGCTCGGGGCAAGATGGACACATGACCAGAAGTAAAAGGTGTCATGTCACCCCTCTCCAAGGGCTTTTCCCACCATCCTCCTACCAACAGGGATTAGTTTGGCCCCCACCAAACCCCCTGCATGCAACTATCCTGCAGTTGCATTAACCCAATGTGTGTGACATTAACTCGGGGGCAGAGAGCTGGGAGAAGTGTTCCCTCTAAGGCTATGTCTACACTCACGGCTTCTTGTGCAAGTACAGCTGTTCTTGTGCAAGAACCCACAGAGTATCCACATTTCCCTCCTGCTCTTGCACAAGGAAATTTACAGTATGGCGTGGTAAGAGAGGGTGTCTTGCACAAGAGCTATGCTGTTTTCTAACAGGTGTAAGCTCTCTTGTGCAAGAGAGCAGTGTGGATGCTCAGCAGGGATTTCTTGCGCAAGAAACCCCTATGGCTAAAATGGCCATCGGAGCTTTCTTGGGCAAGAGAGCATCCACACTGCCATGGATGCTCTTGTGCAAAAGCACAGCTTGCACATGGCAGTGTGGACGTGTTCTTGCTCAAGACTTCTTGCACATGAACCCTTGTGCAAGATGTTCTTGCGCAAGAAACCGCTAGTGTAGACATAGCCTAAGAGTTTCCTCCCATGAGCAGAATGAATTTTGTGTTGTGCACCAGTACTGAGTTCATGTGGCTTGTTTGGATGTGCCACTGTGGCACACAAGTTATTAATAAATATTTTTAAACCTTTACCTTTTCTCTCTGCTACCATGTCTCCTCCCCTTGTTCCATCAGCTCCCCTGGTGCCTGCTGCCCCCCCAACCCCTCACCCTCCTCTGCTGTCCTGACTCCTACCCTTCTCACTGCCCTCAGCCCTCCTGAGACCTGCCCCCCTCCATCAGCCCTTCTCTCCCCCCTGTGCCCACTCTTCCAGTAGCCCCACTCTAATCATGTGAGCTACCCCTCCTCATCCCCTCTCCTAACACCTCCCTCTACACACCTGCCCTGCCTCTCTACTCTGGTGCTGGTCCCTCCCCTGCAGGTGTCTGCCCTTCTGCTTCACCCCCAGAATCCCCTGGCACCTGCACCCTCCTGGTGCCTCCCCCTTCCCTCACTGCCCCTGCCCCCTTTGTCCTCTTTTTCCCTGATGCCCACCCTCTGCCCCCATTCCCCTCATGCCCCTGTGCCCTCACACATGACTTGCTCCATCCCCGCCTTCCTCATGCCCACCCCTTCTTTCAAACCTTCTCCCAGCACCTCCCCCTCCAGCCCCCAATGCCCTTACCCTCTCCTTTCCCAGCATCACCCTGTCCCCCTCCCACTGACACCTCCCCTCCTGCCCTTTTCCTCATTGCCTCCACTTGGCCCCCTGGCATTTATCTCTCCTCCACACTGTCTCTTGGTCCCTTCCCCTTTCTTCTCCTGACCTGTCCCCCTCCCCTCAGCACAAGCCCCTTCCTCTCCTGCCCCTTCCCCCTATTTTTCCCCCTCCTCTACCTTCTGCCTTCCAGTTTGCGGGACAGCGGGGCTGGAGTCTGCGATCAGGCCCTGCCGCCCCGCTGTCCGTCGAGGGGACATAGGCCGCTCCAGCATCCGCTGCCCATTTCTTCTGGGGCTGCGGAGTCTGAGCGTCCGCCCCGCGGGGTTGCCTGCCGGGTTCCGGCTGCTGCAGGAGGATGGGCGCTTCCCTGAGCTGAGCTCACCTCACGGGCCCGGGCCTGGGTGGACTCCCTCCCCCTTGTCTGCCACGCCACCAGCATTTAAAATACCCGGTGCGTGGCGTGAGCATGCGCCGAAAGGGATCGGGGGCGGGACTGGCCCGTCGTGCCCGCTCGCTGCAGTGTCCGCCCAGGGGCGAGGCCTCTGCATCCCGTCACCCCTGTCTGGCGCGCAGTGTGAGCATGCGCCGCAAGGCCGCGGGGGGCAGGGCCAGCCTGCCACGACAGCTTGCTGTGGCGTCTGCCCAGTGGCGGAGCCCCTGCGCGCCGTTACATCGGGGCTGCGGGCGCCCCATTACAATTCCTCTTCTCCTCCGGGGACGCTCTGGGGCCAGGGGGAGGAGCAATATTCAGAGCCAGGGGAGAGACTCAGCTCCAAATATTGCTGGAGCAGGGCCCCCAGCTCTAAATATTGCTGGAGCCTGGGCACCACGAGCCCATATAACTCACCGCCCATGGTACTGTCTGCTCCTGGCTCCTGTGCTGATAAGTCTATTCTATGCTGTGTCCCTGTGAACAAATAAACTTTCTGTTCTACCTGCCAGCTGAGAGTCACATTTGGCTGCAAATGGGTGTGGGGGGGTAGGGCCTGGTGGCTGGCTCCCCACTCTTCCATAACACATGGTAAGCACAGTTCTGCTGCCCTTTACTCATATATACAGTAAGGATAACACACTTCATTACTCATGCATTCAAATCCTGGAGTGATTTGTATCCCCAAACCAGCCAAAATTGATCATTTTGGCAGAGCAGGCCTATCTATGCAAATATGGTATGCTCCTGAAATTTCCCTTCCCCCTGCCTCCCCCCCAGTTTATCACAGAGAAGCTTACACTCCACCGAGATGGCCTAAAGATCTCTGATAAATGCACCAGAGCCTTCTAGAGCTGTGCATCAGGCAGACATACTTTTAAATTGCCCAAAGGCTGCTCTAAACTATGCTGCGGGGCAGCACCAACATCAAGAAGGTACAAACAGCTTTTTTGCTCCTCCCACAAACATACACCAGCTGTGTTCAGAACTTACTGCCCACTTCAGAGAACTGAGGTCTCAAGGGAGGATGATAATACTTAGCCCTTATATAGGACTTTGCATCTTCAAGTATTCTAAGATCTTTAATTACAACTGCATTTTGGATTCCTCAAAGAGAGAAAATAAGACGACCAAAAAGGAGATTTAGATAATTACCAGGGTGTGGGCTAATATTTTCACATCTAATCATTAAAGGTAAGAGCTTGGTTGTAACAGAAGAAAGTTGTGAGATGAGTTGATAGTGTTGACTGAATCGGTCCTTACATGACCTGATCTTGCTTTCAGTTACACCAATGAGAGGGTTTCGGAGGAATTCACTGAAATCAGGGTGAGTTCACTAGTTCTTACAAGCTTAGTACAGTGCTACTAAATTTGCAGCTGTGCTTGAAGTCTGAGTGAAGAAGTGTTAAGATACCCAAATGTACTGAGCATGTGCCATGGATGAAATTTAAGAAGGAGAATGTATTTTCTCAAAGGAATCATACATGCAAAACAAAATCCATTTCTTACCCTAGGTATTAGAAGCTGCATATGTAACATTTTCCCTACACATGCCAGTTGCAATGTAATTATTCTCCTCTGAAGTGGATAGTAATGCTGCCCTTTAGATCACCTACCCGTGGGTCCAGGAATATTTTGGACAGCAACCTATCCCCTTTTCTCCCAAGACAACTCCATTATGCACTCAGGTCCCCAAAGGGTCTTAGGCACTGCAACATCTAGCCTAACTTTTAGGTACCTTGCCACACAGGAGAATCCACAAAACTTGAGTTAGACAACCAGGCTCCTTATGCAATGCCAGTGGAGAGTTAGACACCTAAGAGAGGGGTCCATAAAAGTCAACGTGATGGGTGCAGAGCCAACTAAGACAGCCAGTAGCAGATGCCAAAGAAGGGATGTCATAAGCCTCACCCCACAGAGTGAATTAGACGCCTAAGTATGCAATGGAGGGATTCAAAAGCTGTGAAACTTCTCCTGGAGACAGACGTTTAAGCAGTTTCTTGCAAGAATCTTCTCATGCAGACATCAAAGCTGGATGTCCAGGTATGGTAATCAGAGGATAGATTCTGTATCCAAGGAGCTTAGGCATCTCTCCAGATGTCAAGATGGGCACTCTTCCAACAGATGAGTTATTGTTTGCAACATTGTCACAGCATGGAGAGGAAACCAGACCAACCTGGTGCTCAGCTGTGGCAAGTGTGTACGATTCTGAGAATAGCCTGTCGAGCCTAGTCCAGGATCTACAATCAAGTCGACAAGGAGGCAGGCTAAGCAACCGACTCCTCAGTTTACTCAGAGTGTTAGACTCTTAGGGCACGTCTACCCAGCAGTGGTATTTCAGAATAACTGACGTTAGTCTGAAATAACATTGTCAAAATAACTGTTTGTAGTTTGGATGCAGACTATGTCAAAATAGTGTTGAGCTGGAGGATTTCTTACTCTGACTCCTGTAACCCTTATTTTTCAAGGAGTAAGGGAAGTTGGAGGAAGAGTGCTCTACCTTGGACTTCCTGCTGCGTAGACAATGCCAAAAGCCGAAATAAGCTATTTCGACTTAAGCTATGCAATTGACATAGCTCAAGTTGCATGGCTTATTTTGGCTTTAGCCCTGCTGTATAGATGTGCCCTTCTAGAGTGGAGACATCAGTGGGAATAATCATTTTCAGCTCCCTGCTGGTGCTGACTGCCGAGCTTGGGGAGTAAGTCTACTGCCTTAATGTGGCACCCCCTGTCAATAGCAAACAGCAAAGCAAAAATAGACAAAATAAAAAATCTGACCTCTTCCAATAACAGCAATGGCACACACCTAATACCACACCAAACAGTTAGGAGAGGGGGTAGAAAGGAGAAGGCAAGCAGGTATGGCCTTCCTTGTAATCTGTAGGGAACTTATCCAATAGGTGAGGAGCCCTAGTTCAATTCTCCCCTGTGCCTGATATGGAGAAGTGATTTTAACATGAGTTTTACGCCACTCAAAATGAGTGCCCTCATCACCAGACCATAGAGTCATTCTTTCTCTCTGGTCCAATCCATATTTATGTAACACCATGGAAAGGCTTTTAATAGGAGAGAGACATATCAGAGTTTCCCATAATCCAGTGGCTAGCATCCTCATCTATGAGGTGGGACACTCCGATTCAAATCCCTTCTCCACTTCATGCTAACAAAAGATTGACCCAGACTCTCCCACATTCTGAGTGAATTGCCTAATCAACGGGCTAAAGATTGTAAGGAAGTCTCAGACAGGTAGCCACATTAGTCTGTAACTTTAAAAACAATGAGTAGTCCTATGGCACCTTAGAGACTAACAAAAATATATAGAATCACTCACTTTCATGGGAGATTTTATATATATATAAAATCACACACACACACACAATGGACCCATGATAATAAGGCTAAGTAAGTGGGCTGGATGTGTCCCATTCATAGCTTTTGATGTGTAAATGTGGATGTTAAAGTCAGGAGAAATTGGCTTTGTAATGCGCCAATCAGTTAATGTCTTTATTCAAGCCCAGGGTAACAGTGTCAAATTTGTAGATGAATTCCAATTCTGAAGACTCTCTCTGTAATTGGATAGTGCCCAGTAGAAACATAGGACATTTTAAACTTAAGCACTGAGTGACATTAGGTGCCTCTACGTTTAGGCAGCACCAGCCTGGTGGGAGTTTTGAAATCCTCGGTGACATCTAAATTTTGGACTTAGGCAACTGAAATGGACGCTTAAGTCTTTGTGTGGATCAGGACTTTACTCTGTATCAGTCTGGTCAAGGTCTGTCCTGAGGGTTTCTTAAATCCCGTTTCATAGTTAGCAAGCATTTTATTGTTCATGTTTTCCTGGAGCTGTGGAACAATGTTATTTTTACAAACAGATACTATAAAAATCCCAGGGTGGACAGGGAAGTAGGTCTTTTATCTTACCACAGAAGAGATTGGATTATCAAAGAATGTTGCCTAAAGTTAAGATCTTGACTTTGAATAGCTTTTATTTAGGTTTCTAAATATGGATTTAGGAGCCTAACTTTAGGCAATGAAGTCTGGTCCCTGTCTCCACAGATGAAAGGATAAGTCTTCTCAAGGTCAGTGACTGAACCATTGTGCCACCTGCCAGGGTCTTTTGTCTCTCTTCGTCTACCTTTTTTCATAACTGATGTTCTAAAACACTGTATATGTTATTATAGAGTGATAGCCATAGCTCTATAATTACTGCTTTAAGACTCAGAATATATCAAACAAAATACATTATTGGAATACAGCTGATGTAGGGCAGTTACAACTAAGCGGTATTAGATATGCTCTTTACAAACAGGACTGTACTTAGAAGCATTTAGATTGTAAGCTCTTTGGGAAAAAGACCATCTAATGTACCCTGAGTTTGTATCGTGCCTAACACAATGTGGCCCTGGTCCTCTACTGAGGCTCCCAGGTGCTACTAGTATACAAATAAGCAAGTGTTTTCTTTTTGATATGCCTAATTGTATTAAACTTTGTACTTCTTTCATTATAGATGATAGCAGCCTTCTTAACCTGACTCCTTATCCATTAGTGAGAAGGCGAAAGCGAAGGTTCTTTGGACTGTGCTGCCTTGTCTCAAGCTAAAAGATTCAGCACAGAAACACCAAGAAAACCATAACTATCATGAAACCAACATTATTTGAAAGGATAAGGATTGGCCTTTGAAAGGATAAACCTTACTGCTTGTGATTGTAAAATGTTTTCTACACTGCCCTATTCCTCCTCTTCCTGCCCTTCTCAAAAAGTTTTACAGTTCAAAGTTGTTGGTCTCAAGAACCAGAAAGGGAACAGATTTAACATGATTATGATTTTTTTTAAAGATTTTTGTAATGACATTCTGCATGTCAACTTTAAATCTTTCAGTGGCTAGATGCAAGAATTATGGTTATTAGCTCATCCTAAAGGTTTTTTTTATTATACAAACCACAACAGAAATTGTGTATAGTACAGTACTATGACGATAGCTCTTACTAGTATCACATTAATAGAATATGATCAAATATTGTAAACAGTCTTTAAACATAGAAAACTATTTCAAACATCAAAACGTATTAAACTTCTAATATTAAAAACTAACTACTGTAACAGAACATGCACAAACTCTCCTATTGCTTTTTGTGCTCTCATTCATATTTAGTCTTCCACTATATCTCAATTTAGTAAAGAATTTCACAATAAAAATCTCTTAATTTATCATACTCAAAATCATATAAAATATTCATATTTGTAAATACAAAGTAATCATAATATCTACATACTGTACAGAACATAGAAGGTAATTAATTTCCTTTAAGCCAATGGAAGAAAGGGGCAATGGAGTTAAAAGATGGTGTAGTACAATATACAATTACCCTCCAATATAAAGCAGAAAATACTTTGTTTCCATTAAAAACTGAAGCATGGTGTCTGCACATCAACTTAGCGTTAACTCTTATAGGGCATGCCAGAATTAGCTCAGACTGTAAAATATTTGGCATTTTACATTGTTAATAAAGTTTTTTAGTTAAACTAAAAACTGTCTGCTTTCTAATTATATCACTAGGAAATCAATTGACTAGAATGTATCAGTAGTAATATTTGCTCCATTTTTCAAGACTCCTGTTCTCAGAAGAAAATGACAAATTACAAGTCTGCCCACATACAGTGTTTAGACTGACAACTAATGGCAATGGTATGTATGGCAAGACATAGATGTCTGGGAACTATTGTCTCCAACTCTGAGGGAATACAGACAAGATACCAAGAATGTGCTGGAGCATATCTGGGAACATATCCAGCAGTAACTATTCCGGGGCAGGTCATCTTTCCCTTGTAATCTGTAACACCTGGCCAGGGCTTGCATCAACCCCACTCCATATCTCCCAACAGTCCCAAATTTGTGGAACTGCCCTACTTTGATGCCCCAAAATGCCTTGTCCCACTAGAAGTGGTTCCTGTGGGGCTGGCTGGGCTTAGCTCTCCCCTCGAGTCATTGTGACCTGGCTCCTGGTACATCGGATCACAGTGCCCCTCATGTTTTGGCCCTCCCTTTTCCCACCTTCTCCACTAGGGAAAGGACCTGACTCCTTGCTTGGTCCCATCCAGCTTTTGCCACTGAAACGTTGGGAAGTATGCCACTCCTCCACAGCATGAAACAGGTTCCATCACTGTTGCTGGGACCACCATCACCCTCATGTGAGATTGTGGGAAAAGGGTGTTATCCTGTGAACATTAAGAGCCCAAATCACCTCTCTTATTTTCTCTGGGAGTTGCCTCATCCTAATCTGCTTCCAACTGTGCTTTATCAGGACCCAGCCCCCGGTGAAATGAATGTCTGCAGTGGGCACCTGCTAATACAACAAAGACATTTTCCTGCCAAATCTACCCACTTGGAGCCTGAGCTGCTAAGAGGAATTAATACCAAAAGAAAAAAATCACACTGTGCCAATTTGGCAGTGCAGGAAAGATTCCTTGCCAAGTATAAAAGCGTGACTAGCATCATGCCCACAGCAACACCTAAAAATCTCAAGGGAGGAGTAGAGCTTTTCTTTCCAGTGCAGAATGGTATCTCCAGGCAGGAGAAGATCTCATTTTGAGTGTGCAAGTTTATACTGCACCCTTTAGTCCGAAGGATCAGCCTCACTCTGACCCACAAGGAGGCTGAATGCCTGCAAAGAGAGGAGAGAGGGAGCAGTCCTAAAGGGGCCAAAGGTTTTCCTTCTCCTGCTGGCCCAGACAGTCTCCCCACCTCTGAGACTGGGGAGGGAGGGTTGAAGGTGTTCTTTGTGACATACTCATTCACAAAATGGCATGGTTGTAAGTTGTGATCTGATCTGATTTTCAACCCAGGTAACCATTGCCTAATAAACACATTTTGGAGACTGTAGGAGCTTGAACCCACTCCTATAAGGCTATCGTAATTAGTACATTGAGTACATGAGTAAGGGATGACACCTTAGGTGACATCTTAGAAAAGAGACAACTAAGGGGGGAATAAGAGGTCTGTAAAATCATGAATGGTGTGGAGACAGTGTTGAAGGATCACATGATGAAATTAATAGGCAGCAGGTTTAAAACAAACATAAGAAAATACTCTGTACACAACTCAAAGTCAACCTATGGAACTGATTGCCCGGGATTGGTGTGAAAGCCAAAAATATAACTGGGTTCAAAAATGAATTAGATAAGTTCATGGAAGATAGGTCCATCAGTGGCTACTAATCAAGATAGTCAGGAATGTAACCCCAAACTCTGGGTATCCCTAAACCTCTGACTATCAGGAACTGCGACTGGAGAATGGGAAACAGACCACTCAAAAAGTTTCCCTGTTCTGTTCAGTCCCTCTGAAACACCTGGCAGTCACCACAGTTGGAAGATAGGATATGGGGCTAGATACCTGTCCTTATGTTGAATCCGACATCACAAAAATTACATTAATACTACAAAACCCATTAAACAATTAAATATATTAAATGAAGATGTCTACTTTTAGCTTTTTTATAAATGTCCCTTCTCTGACATTCTATAACAAGGAGGAGAGGCAGATCCTTAAATAAAAACATCAAGTATTTCGGCTTCCTTCCAGCTGAGTAGACAGGTATATGGGTTAACAATGAAGAGTCTGCTAGAGGCTGACCCCCAGCAGCATACATGGCAGGTACTGGCCAAAGGAGGTTACATCTATATCTCTCTGAAGACCCTTTATGGCCACCTGCCAGCATAATATTTATGCTGTTGAGGAAGTTTTGAGGAAACTGAAGCAAGCAAGACTGATTTCCCCTAATGCTGAAAAAGTTGATGTCAAATTCCTGAGTTCAATAGGAGTTACAAGATCCTGACCCTATGCACTAGATCCCACCCCATTCTGTTTTGGGGAACAGAAGCACATACTAATGAATAGAAATATGAAAAAAGTAACCAATAAATGTTTGCAAATCTCAGAAATGTCTGCAGTAAGTTTGTCTGTGTTTTGAACAAAAGTTTAAACTGAAGACATTAAAAAGATGATTTTATCTGAACTAATATTACCAGTCCTACCAGAATTTTACCCAGTTCTCCTTTTTAACGGTTTTGGATTCAGTAACATTTTTTAACTTTTATTATTGTGGGGTTTTGTTGCTGTTTCACTATGTTTATGAGCAGAACAGTGATGTTCTTATTGCACCTATAATTTTCATTGTTACAAATTAGCTTACCACCATTTTTGTGAAAGCTCAAGTCTTAATGACTGTGTAAAAAATGGTTTCTGACTATTGACAAAGTAGATTTTATCAGCTTTGCTGGCGCTGTGGATCCAATATATCTTCAGGTATGTCTACGCTACAAGGGTATTTCTAAATAACTATTTCAAAATAGCACATCCACACTACAGGGAAGCCTGGAAATTAGTCCAAGGCAGGCTCCCCTAATACGTATGTGCTACCTCAATTTAGAATCCCAGGAAGCACTGAGGAGTAATTACTTGAAATGGCCCTGGGGAGGAGCTATTTCAAAATAGTGGTCATTTCGAAATAGGCATTATTCCTCGTGAAATGAGGGCTTATTATTCCAGAATAAGAAAGCTGTTATTTCAAAATAATTTCAAAATAATGGGCTTGCTGTGTAGACATTCACCTTGTTATTTAGAAATAACATGGGTTATTTCAAAATAATACTGTAGTGTAGCCATGCCCTTAGAGAGTAAAAAGAATGATATTTTTGCATCATCAAAAGAATTGCTAACTAAATTCCATTCATTTAAGTCTGCACAAGCAAAGAAAAGCTTATGAGTTTACACAGATATCACTGAAACCATGAGCTCTTCAGTAAGAATTGCACAGGTCTAACTGAAGGAATTCTTCAGTATGAGAGGTTTTATATTACTGGCGTGGATTTGTGATCTCCCCCCCCAAAAGAAGCTAGCTTGATCTTCAGATCCCATATTGGGTCTGCAGGGCTAAAAGTTTTTTTTAAGTACCTTTTTATTTTAAATGAAAGATAGCAATGACTGTGAAACCTCATAATGCCTTATTCACAAGTACTGTTCAGAACTGCTCTTTAAGGCTATGTCTAGACTGCAGGCTTCTTTCAGAAGAATCTTTTTTCAGAAGAGATCGTCTGAAAAAACTTCTTCCGAAAGAGAGCATCCACACACAAAAGCGCATCTGCTTTTTCAAAAGAGTGTCCACACTGAATGGACGCTCTCTCATTTAAACTGTGATTACTATGGATGGAGTGGCCACCAGGGCACCTGTGCTTTTTCCTCTTCCCTCTTCTTTCGAAAGAACTCCCTCTTCCCTGTCCACACATGCCTTTTTCCAAAAGAGCTGTTTCGGAAAAAGGCTTCTTTCTCGTAGAAAGAGGATTACCAATGCTGGAAAAACCCCTCTGTTCTTTCAATTTACTTTCAGAAGAACTTGATTGCAGTGTGGATGTAACTCAGGTTTTGTTGGAAAATTGGCTGTTTTCTGACAAAACTCTGTAGTGTAGACATACCCTGAGGCTATGTCTACACTGCAGGCTTCTTGCGCAAGAAGCTTTTTGCAGAAGAGATCCAGACTGCATGGACGCTCTCTCTCAAAAAAGCTCTGATTGCCATTAACAGAATGGCCACCAGGGCACCTGAGCTTCTTTCGATAGGCTGTTTTTGCACAAAAAAACCCTGTTTCCCGTCCACACACACGCAAGAGCTCTTGCGCAAAAAGGTTTATTCCTTGTAGAAAGAGGAATACCTATACCGCAAAACCCCCTCTGTTCTGTCGATTCACTGTAAATTTTCTTGTGGAAAAACGTGCTTGAGGAGTGGATGCTCCACGAGTTTTTGTACAAAAAACAGCCGTTTTTGCACAAGAACTCTGCAGTGTAGACATAGCCTGAGTGACCCAATATGGTTCTGAAAAATCTATTTTAAAAGGATAACTGGAAAAAAGACAAATACCCTACAAAAGCTGAGTTTCCTTGAATTGTACTTACTGAAGTATGCATTGCAGCAAAACCTTTATAATTCAGTATTTTCATATGTATGACAGCCTTTGTTCAGTGTATATATTATATTTGACATAGGACTGTCACTGCATTATGAAATGTTGAGCCTGACTTAAAAAAACAAATTTTCCCTTCTTATACTCCTCCCCCCAAAATCAAGTCATGTAAACTAAAAATGACCCTCAGACAAGCTCTAACATGATTTCTGTCTGATCTGCTATTTTATTTTAGGATAGCACAAATGAGTTACCACAGCAACCTCTTCAGCCCTTCTCAATATGCTGCCAGTACAGCCTGTACAAATTACAAACATACTAAAGTTGCAAAGTGAAATTCTGGAGCGCTTACTTCAGCAAACACATTGCTCTGTGGCACACGTACATTGGATAAACAACACATTGTAAAAACATTTTTTGATCTACGGAGTATGTCTGGAAAAACATCCATATGGACTGCTGGAATGTGTCAACTGTCTCTGTTTCTCTCTCTCTCTTTTTTTTTTTAAACCATGGGTGAATGAAAACCAGTTGAAGGCAAGAAGCAGAAAAGACCAAGAGGCAATTCTATCATGTAGGGGATCAATAGATGACCATTAATTGTCTCTTCTATCCTTTAAAATTTATTAATCTAATTGAAACCAAATAATTGACTGCCATAGTTTTGTATCTCAGCAGCCATAAAACACTATGTCACAGTGCACAGGGATGGACTACTTACTAAAAGATTATTACAGCATTGCCAACTTTCATGATTTAGCAGGAATCTCACATTATTTGGTGTTTTTCTTAAAGTCCCAACTCCTATAGGAAAGTGATAGGTGAACCTGAGCATTACATAGAACATAAGAACATAAGAATGGCCATACTGGGTCAGACCAAAGGTCCATCGAGCCCAGCATCCCATCTGCCGACGGTGGCCAATGCCAGGTGCCCCAGAGAAGGAGAACAGAAGACAATGATCAAGTGATTTATCTCCTGCCATCCATCTCCTGCCCTTGTTATGAAGGCTAGGGCACCATACTTTATCCCTGGCTAATAGCCATTTATGGACCTAACCTGCAAAAATTTATCAAGCTCTTTTTTAAACCCTAATAGAGTCCTGGCCTTCACAGCCTCCTCGGGCAAGGAGTTCCACAGGTTGACTGTGCGCTGTGTGAAGAAAAATTTCCTTTTATTAGTTTTGAACCTACTACCCATCAATTTCAT
This sequence comes from Pelochelys cantorii, assembly GCA_032595735.1. Taxonomy (NCBI): domain Eukaryota; kingdom Metazoa; phylum Chordata; order Testudines; family Trionychidae; genus Pelochelys; species Pelochelys cantorii. The sequence continues at coordinate 40,847,819 of CM064330.1, forward strand.
TTGGTGTCCCCTAGTTCTTGTATTATGGGAAAAGGTAAATAATTTTTCTATAAACACTTTCTCCACACCATTCATGATTTTATATACCTCTATCATATCGCCCCTCAATCGCCTTTTTTCCAAACTGAAAAGTCCCAGTCTCTTTAGCCTCTCCCCATATGGGACCCTTTCCAAGCCCCTAATCATCTTAGTCGCCCTTTTCTGAACCTTTTCTAATGCCAATATATCTTTTTTGAGGTGAGGAGACCACATCTGCACGCAGTACTCGAGATGTGGGCGTACCATAGTTTTATATAGGGGAAGTATGATATCTTTTGTCTTATTATCTATCCCTTTTTTAATAATTCCTAACATCCTATTTGCCTTACTAACTGCCGCTGCACACTGCGTGGATGTCTTCATAGAACTATCCACTATAACTCCAAGATCCCTTTCCTGATCTGTCGTAGCTAAATTTGACCCCATCATGTAGTACGTGTAATTTGGGTTATTTTTTCCAACATGCATTACCTTACACTTACCCACATTAAATTTCATTTGCCATTTTGCTGCCCAATCACTCAGTTTGCTGAGATCTTTTTGTAGTTCTTCACAATCCCTTTTGCTTTTGACTGTCCTGAACAACTTTGTGTCATCTGCAAACTTGGCCACCTCACTGCTTACCTCATTTTCTAGATCATTGATGAACAAGTTGAACAGGATTGGTCCCAGTACTGACCCCTGGGGAACACCACTAGTTACCCTCCTCCATTGTGAAAATTTACCATTTATTCCCACCCTTTGTTTTCTGTCTTTTAACCAATTCTTGATCCATGAAAGGACCTTTCCTCCTATCCCATGACCACCTAATTTACGTAAAAGCCTTTGGTGTGGGACCGTGTCAAAGGCTTTCTGGAAATCTAGGTATATTATATCCACTGGGTGCCCCTTGTCCGCATGTTTATTAACCCCTTCAAAGAATTCTAACAGATTAGTTAGACACGACTTCCCTCTGCAGAAACCATGCTGACTTTTGCCCAACAATTCGTGCTCTTCTATGTGCCTTGCAATTTTACTCTTTACTAGTGTTTCTACTAATTTGCCTGGTACTGATGTTAAACTTATCGGTCTATAATTGCCAGGATCTCCTCTAGAGCCTTTTTTAAATATTGGTGTTATATTGGCCATCTTCCAGTCATTTGGTACCAAAGTGGATTTAAAGGATAGGTTACAAACCACTGTTAATAATGCCGCAATTTCACATTTGAGTTCTTTCAGAACCGTTGGGTGAATGCCGTCTGGTCCCGGAGACTTGTTACTATTCAGCTTATCAATTAATTCCATAACCTCCTCTAATGTCACTTCAATCTGAGTGAGTTCCTCAGATTTGTCACCTAAAAAGGCTGGCTCAGATTTAGGAACCTCTGTAACATCCTCAGCCGTGAAGACTGAAGCAAAGAAATCATTTAATCGCTCCGCAATGGCACTGTCTTCCTTGATCGCTCCTTTTATATCTTTATCATCCAAGGGCCCCACTGCTTTTTTAGCGGGCTTCCTGCTTCTAATGTATTTAAAAAACATTTTACTATCATTTTTTGAATTTTTGGCTAGCTGTTCCTCAAACTCTTTTTTGGCTTTTCTTACTACATTATGACACTTAATTTGGGAGTGTTTATGTTCCTTTCTATTTTCCTCACTAGGATTTGACTTCCACTTTTTAAAAGCTGCCCTTTTCTCTCTCACTGCCTTTTTAACATGGCTGTTTAGCCATGGTGGTTCTTTGTTAGGTCTCTTACTGTGTTTTTTTATTTGGGGTATACATTTAAGTTGGGCCTCTAGTATGGTGTCTTTAAACAGTTCCCATGCAGCTTCCAGGGATTTTAGTTTAATTACTCTCCCTTTTAGTTTCTGTTTAACTAGCTTCCTCATTTTAGTGTAATTCCCCTTTTTGAAATTAAATGCTAGAGTGTTTGACCGCTGCGGTGTTCTTCCCAACACAGGAATATTAAAAGTTATTATATTGTGGTCACTATTTCCAAGCGGTCCAGTAACAGTTACCTCTTGGACCAGATCCTGCGTTCCAGTCAAGACTAGGTCGAGAATCGACTCTCCCCTTGTGGGTTCCTGTACTAGCTGCTCCAAGAAGCAGTCATTTAAGGCATCAAGAAATTTAATCTCTGAATCCCGTCCTGAGGTGACATGCACCCAATCAATATGGGGATAATTGAAATCTCCTATTATTACTGTGTTTTTTATTTTGGTAGCCTCTCTAATCTCCCTTATCATTTCAGCATCACTATCACTGTCCTGGTTAGGTGGTCGGTAATATATTCCTAATGCCATATTCATATTAGAGGAATGAATTGTTATCCATAATGATTCTATGGAACATTTTGATTCCTTTAGGATTTTTACTTCATTTGATTCTATATTATCCTTCACATATAGTACCACTCCGCCACCCGCACGACCTGTTCTGTCTTTCCGATATAATTTATATCCCGGTATGATAGTGTCCCACTGATTGCCCTCATTCCACCATGTTTCTGAGATGCCTATTATGTCAACTTCCTCCTTTGATATGAGGTACTCCAGTTCACCCATCTTATTAGACAGACTCTTAGCATTAGTGTAAAAGCATGTTAGAAAACTACCACTATTTATATGTCCGCCTTTCTCAGACACATTGGATTTTTTTATGCACGATTGTTTCACATCTGATCTTGCCCATATATTATTTCCCACGTTCCCTATCTGACTAACTTCTAGGGAATCCCTACCTATGGAGCCTCGTGTAAGAGAAGTCTCCGTCCGATCCAGGTGCTCCGCACCAATCGGCTTTCCCCCACCTCTTAGTTTAAAAACTGCTCATTCATCTCACAACCTTTCAAACCTTTATCGGTTCAGAGAAAAGCCTGAAAAAACTGCATGAGGCCACCCTAGAGGCACTGGAAGAGAAATAAAAGAAACCCAACATTTATTTTTTTTTAGACCCTTATAGTTTGAGTTGGGGATTTGACTCATGATTTTTGAATACTTGGGTTTGGTAATACTGGAGATAATATATGTATCTATAGTTGTGATCTCATGATGGCAAATGCCAGAGGGCACAGGGATACAGGGATCTCCAAATGGTCCACCAAAAGGCTATCATGTAAGGTCTCTAATGATAGCCTGTGTCATACAGGTCATCGGACATTGCTGGATATATGGATGGAAAATGTGGTGTTATGCATAGATCCTAAGAACAATGCTATCTAGGTCTGTGAGTTTAGGTAGATCACTTAGGCTACGTCTAGACTACATGGTTCCGTCGACGGAGCCATGTAAAATAGTTTATTCGGCATAGTCAAAGAAGCGGGGATTTAAATAATCCCCGCTTCATTAAAATAAAAATGGCCGCCGCACTGTGCTGACGATCAGCTGATCCGGCACAGCGCGGCAGTCTAGACGCGGTGTGGTCAACAAAGGACCTTTGGCCTAGTACCGGCACCTTCCTTTTTTTTTTTTTTTCTTTTTTTTTTAAAACAAAAAAGCACTGCTCCTAGCACATGGGACAGGGGAAGAGAAGGGACACTTAGGCCTGGTCTACACTAGGACTTTACATCAACTGTAGTCAAACATGGTCGATTTTCTAAATGATGCGTCCATATTACCAAGCCTGTCGCATCGCCCTTAGGGCTGCTGAACTCGATTTCTGTACTCCTGCTTTTCACCAGGAGTAACACAATTCCCAACCTTGCATGGTTGAAGTTACATTAGTATAGATGCAGTGTTGCCGGAAACTCGATGCTATTGGCTTCTGGGAGGCCTCCTGCAGTTCTCCACTCTGACAGCTCTGGCCAGCACTTCCACCTCTATTGCTCTCCTATTGAGCTCAAACAGGCTTGGGAACAGTAGAATGGCCTGCACCATGTGGCCAGCATTGTGAGCCCATTGCAAGTGAGCAGCACACTGCAGCACACATGGAGATGAGTTCCAACATTCCAATAGGTACTGCAACCACTGCGAGTAGTTCTGCTTCCATGGGCTCCAGTTCCTAGGAGCACAGAAGAGCACCAGCTTGGAGTGTCCAAGAGAACTTGGTCCTCATCGAGGTGTGGGGGGGATGAAGCCATGCTCCCAGAGCTTGGAATCAGCAAGAGGAACACCGAGATTTACGGCAGGATCGCAAGCTGCCTTGGGGCTAAAGAATATTCCAGGGATGCCCAGAAGTGCAGAGTAAAAATCAAGGAGCTGCACCAGTCCTATCACCAGGCAAAGGAGGAGAGTGGACGCGCTCTGGGGCAGCACCTGAGCAGCTGGATGCCATTCTGGGGGAGAGGGCCCAGCCAGCTCCCCCAGCCTGGTTGTGGAGTCCACCTAAGAAACACCTGGCATCAGACTGCAGGAGAGCAGGGTGGTAGACGGGCAGGAGGAGGAGGAGGAGACTAGCAGCCACTGATCCTCAAGAGCCAGGAGCTGGTCATGCTGCTGGAGCCAGTCCTTCCTCCCTTCCCCCCGGACATCTCCCAATCCAGCATTGACTCCCGGGAGGGCACTTTTGGTGAAGTCACAAACTTTTTTGAACTACAAGTGAGTTCAGGCAACGGGTTAAGGTGTGCACTCTCTCTACCTACACAGCTCAGGGGGGCACAGAACAACTTGTTAACCTGTCAGAAGATGGAGTGGGAGTCTAGTCTTCTCACAAGGTTTTTGGGAGGCCAGCCTTATACTGTCCTCTGCAGTAAGACACCTTCCCATGCCAAGCCACCAGTAAGTGGTCTGGTGTCATTGAACAAAAAATCAGTGCAGAATTATGGCCACATTCAGTCAAATCTCCACGTGTTATGCTTAAACAAAGCACACAAGATCTTTTATAGGGGAAAAGGCAGTACGCTGCATTTATTGAGAATACAACAGTAGCATATGCTTTTCAGTCACTCTCACACACAAACACCATACACATAGTCCCACCAGATGATATTATAGTTACCAGTCCAGAGTCTGGATCAATCTAGTGGCCAGCCAGATCGATCACAGAACAGACGTTCAAGTGACTGAGTAAGAATACTGGAAACAAATGGTTACATATAAAATAAAATCATAACCATGCTTTCTAGAGACTAAACTTAATTAACAAGGTCTTGCCCTATCTCCTACACAGTGGTTCCCAAACTTTTCGGCATCACGCCCCCTTTTTGATTTTTGAGAAACCCTCACCCCGCCCCAAAATAGCAGCAAAACTTGGGGTGCTATTGATGGGGGGGTGTGGCAGGGTCGCCTCACCCCCCCCCCTGGAATTTCTTCACACCCCCCCAGTTTGGGAATCCATGAAGGTAGCTTACTCCAGGTTTTCTCCCCAAGTATTTTCAAGCAGTTTGTTTGGTTTTTTGTTTTTCCCAGAAAGGTTTTCAATCAGTTTGGTAAAAAAAACAAGTCTGCAGGCAACTTGTCCTCAGAGACTGAAGGAATATCCAGGCTTTATCTGTACCCTCAGATGTAGTTTCGAAAGTTCATTGTCTCGCCTTTAAACAGAGTAACTCCTGGTGATTTTACTTTTTCCTTCAGCCCCGGCAATCTATTGAGCAGCATCATGCTCAGAGTGTAAATGGGGATTCATTGTGAGTGATACAATATGCAATTTGCATATTGCCAGTCAGGATGAGATAAGGGCACATCTACTACTACAAGATAAGGTCAAATGTAATATGGTTGATTTCTTACCACCCAGTTTTGAGAAGTTGAAGGTCTGTATCCCCACTAAAAGGAAGAATTGAATGTTGTCTGAAGTAGCTCGTAGTTAGACACACCCTAACTGATAAGCATTTGACAGTTATTTTTGTATTGATGTTATTTGCAAAACTACAATCACCCACTCTTCTGGTAGGAGCAGCCAATGCAGAGACTGCTGAACTAAGGGGGAAGGAGGAAACTGGGCCCCACCTGGGACCATTCTTGCCCCCACATCCTACTGCACCAAGAATTGTGTATGGGAGACCTCCTATACAGCTGATGGCTTACCTCCCACCTACCACGTACCTTGAGCTGAAGGGGACACTGCTGAGGGCAACAAGCCAAAGACTGCAGCTAGTATGAACATCTGCAGAAGCAACCAAAGAGAGGCTTTCAGAGAACTTTCTACAATTCTACTTCCCTGTGCTGATTGGCTGTTTGTTCCTCTCTCCTCTGTCCCCTCTCTTTTAGTATCATCATCAGAGTTTCACTTCATACTTTCCCCTTATCCTCTTCTCCCCTTTCCTGTCCCACTCCCACTTTCCTTTCACTTTGCCTTTTCCCTTCACCTTTCTTTCCTAGTTCATCCTCTCCTAACTAGCCTTCTCCTCCTCTCCCTCCCCCAAAAGAAACAAAATCTCTGGAACCAACATGGTGTTTGCTGCCATCACTCTGATAGTTCTACTATACATTCCCAAAAGTCTTAGGTCTGCTTTTCCCAAAGAAATACTACATACCAGCTTGTAAATTCAACCCAATATCACCACTTTGCTTAACACACACACACATGCGTAATGATGATTACACCCAAGTCACTACCTTAAATGCACTAATGGCAAATATTTACAAAAATCACCATAGAGAAAGGTATCAGAGGGATAGCCGTGTTAGTCTGAATCTGCAAAAGCGGCGAGGAGTCCTGTGGCACCTTATAGACTAACCGAAGTGTTGGAGCATAAGCTTTCGTGGGCAAAGACTCACTTCGTCAGATGCATGTGAGCAGAGAAAGGGAACATTTACATATTCTAAGTGGGTTCTATATGAGGAATATGTGACTAAACGCCGAGAACTGGCAGTTACAAATACAAAAGAATAATCTTTAGCATATATTGCACACTCATTTTATATTGTAATATCTTTAGGGCAAGACTTTTCCCTGCCATATGTATGTACAGCACCTAGCACAATGGCCCCATCCCTCTTGGTAATACTGGAATATAAATAAAGAACAATGTGTGTGCAACTGCAAAAAGAAACATGCATGTTCAAATTCACTGGTAATATGTGCTGCCTTCAAAACCAACACCTTTATCTTTTAAATCAATATATTTTAAAAATAAATCACCTTTCCCTGATTTTACATAAAAAATACCCACAGCTAAGTTCCCTATGTGTTCATGTAATGGTCAATTTTCACATAATGTACTTTTTACCATGTCCAAAAGATGGCAGCACAATGATATACTTTCATTAATATTAAAAATCAAATCTATTAGTTGTTGGATTTACTATACAATATCATCCCAAACATCTATAGTTTTGGAGACATCAGAAAAGTTTGGAAAGCCGGGTTTTGAAATACTTGATGGCCTAGTGAACATCAAATATCATTATTGTCTAGTAACATGACTTTCGGTTAGAAGTTTGGTTAGCCAGAAGTTAGATAACCAGCTTTATATTGTAATGATCTTGTAGACAAATTGCAAAAAGAAAAAAAAGGCTTAAGATGATGTATATGAAATCGAAAGCAGTATGTTCAGAAGCACCACATCATAGACCAAGGGGAAAAAAAAATCAGTCTTTGTCCATACAGCTCTTTCACAAGCATACTGTGCACTTCTGTGCACCTCATTTTAGAGGGGCAGTATACCAATTCCTTCGTCAGACCTGTCAAGTGCCCAGTATCTCCTTTGATAGAGGCCTATACCAGCTACTTCAAAAGAAAGATGCAAAAAAACCCTTATGGAAGATAAGCAATAATGTGCTTATTGGAAATGTTTCTTTTTAAATTTCATCCTGGCTTATATTGTGATACATGAGAATTTGCTTATTTCTACTCCAAATTTGTTTAACCTCAACTTCCAGCCACTGGCTTATTATCTTTTTGCCTGCTAGATTGAAGATATTTGTTTCCCCGTGTAGGTAGCCACCTATTCTGTACACTTCAGGTAAGCCCCTATTTACTAATCTCATTGTTAGTGACAGCCAGGTGGGTGATCACATCTAATGATAAGAGCACCTAGGTATCAGAGGCCAGAGTTCAGGATCAGAACTAGATTACCTGAAGTAAGGTGAGGTAATGCAAAGCAGCAACAGGGCTGAGTCCAAGGTAACAGCAGAAACTATGAGCTATAAACTCAGTCTTCCAATCTGTCAGAGGGTGGAGACACTTAGGCAGTTTGCTGCAGGCCTGTGGCATTCATCAGGGTGGCTGGAGATTGATTGTGCTAAGGGCCCTGATTCCTGACTCTCTTCTCCAAACTAGAACAACCTAATTTTTTCAGTCCCCTCAGAAGAAAATCTTTCTATTGTTCTTATTTTTGCTGCATGTCTCTGGTCCCTTGTATCTGCTACTTATCTTAGTGGACCTGTGCATTAATTCATCGTTGTCTTTGTACAAGTTTTTGAATGTAGTGGTGACCACTTTTTATTACAGAAGGTGGAGAAAATGACTACGGGAGAGGTATTCTGGATTTGAGTCTGACAACTACAGAGGAACTGGTTGAGAATTTGAAAGTGGAAGCCAGCTTGGGTGAAGGTGAGCATTAAATGAGAGTTTATGAATGGACCTGTGCATTAAAGAATAATAGACTTGAGCAAACTCAGAAATGAGGTAAGATCCCCTGGAAGCAAGCCTAAGCGGGGGTGGGGGAAGAAAAGGGGGAGAAAGTGATGCTGTTCCATGTTTAATAACTAATTAAATAGTTTATATGTAGGTTTTAAATAGACAATATGTGCAATGTGGACAAATTCATTTTATGGGAGTCTTAATGTTAATATTTCCTGATCCTTATGTTTAAATATATAACCTTAATATTGCATTATTATCTTACAAATGCATTATAACTCCTTAATGTTAAGAAGGTGAGGTTATATAGCATATAATTCATGCTGTAGAAACTGACTCCTCCTTACTTTGCCATCCTGCTAAACAACAGATTTTCTAGAGTTCTTAATTTCAAGTTTTTTCACCAGTATTGTGTCCCAGATTTGTTCCAAAGCAGAAAGGAATATGTCCAAATGTTGCACACAGCATGATCAAGTGTCTTTGATATGGTGGGTAGTGTTCAATATTATATACCCAAACAATAAATGTGGTCTTGTGTGCTCCAGTAATCGTGCAAAGAATGGTACACTGTCATACAGTGTGTTGTTTGTATATCAGAGTGTGTCACAAATAAAACATTGAGGAGGTGCCCTTTAAAATAATTTTTCTTCTACAATTTCCAAGTTGACCTTTATTTGAAACATAAAGGGCCTGTATATGGGTGTCAGCCAGCGCTTCTGTTTCAGGTCCATTAGTGCCAGTGAAGCTATGCATTTGCTGTTGCTAGGCCCTTTTTGTACTGCCTGTGGCATTAGCACCATCAGTCTGTATGGCCATTTACTTTTTGCAGGCTCCAGCAGGCACCTATTGGGGCAAAATGCCGGGCTTTGTGCACAGTGATGTCTGGCTGCTGGTGTGGTTCCTGATACGTCCTGCTGACTGGGTGACTTAGCAATAGCTAAGCTTTATACTGCCTATGGTGCAAGGGTCCCAAATGTTCTTTGTACCTAGAGCCTCAATAAATTGTAATCTGCCTTTACATCCTGGTGTGCATCAACAAACATTTTGCAGGGCCCCCCTCTGCCTAGATGCACCGGGGAATGAGAACTAGATGCAAACAATGCTAATGTTGGTAATTTCTATCCCTCTCCTAGTCTGGAACAATAAAATAAGATACATAAAGAAGAGCTCTACTTTACGTCTCCCTGCAATATCATAGCACGATGAGTACTTACCAGAGCTCCTCTCTCCTGGATCAGGTGTGCCAGAGCTGGAGTTCTGGGACTAGGCTATTCCCCTCTAGAGTTAAAAAAGGTTCTGGCTCACCATGCCACCACATGTCCCTGTCTCCTGCCTCCCATCCTCCTCCTCCAACTCCATTTCTCTTGTCCACCACTCTACATTCTTGTCTCTCCAGTGGCCACTGCTTCCAGCCCCACACCAAAGTACCCTGGGGCTCTTGGCTACAGAGGTGGGTTCACCACCAAGGATGGCATGTGTAGTTCCTTTTCTATGCAGCATGTCTTTGGCACTGCACCAGACCAACAATTAGTCTCCCTTGATTTCTGATATGCCTGCCTCAGCTCCTTGATCTTAGCATGGCACTGCTATGTGTCCCTTTTCTCTTTCATACCATGAACAATCTGCTCATAGGTATTAAGGTTCCTGTGGCTGGAGCAAAGCTGTGACTACACAACTTCCTCTTCCCAGAGACCCAGAAGATCCAACAACTCTGGTGTATTGTAGGAGGGAGTGTGTTTGCTGCATGGAGCAGGCCTGGTCAGCTGGAAAGATGAAATGTGAGCTGTCCATGCCAAAAACAGGAAGTAGAATTTCAGAAATTCCTGGGCTTTTAAAGGGGAAGAGGTATGTACCTTGCTGCAGGGCAGCAGAATTCAAAACTGGTGACCAAAATGGTCACACTGGGCATCGTAGAACACCTCCTGGAGAACTCTTAGTGAGACATAAGCAAGCAGAGAGACTGTGTTGCTCTAAATGTGCAGTAGAAAGCTCTATGCCTCTCATCGAGGGGGGTTGATTTTGTAGGTGTAGCAGAAGAGTTAAACCAGAAGAAACATTGCAGTGTATGTACCTCCATGGTTTTGTTGATGAAAGCTGACATTTGTCAAAAACATCTGTGTAGTATAGACAAGGCCTAAATTTCTCTATGGCTTTAGCCCCAGGTCCAAAACCATGTGGCTATTTGGCCAGTTGAGTGTAGCTAGTTGGATACTAGGGCTTGAGCCTTTAGATTCTACATATTACTTACATGGGTAAACCATTCTACTCGGGCAGATCCTCATTGCCTTCAATGCAGAGGCACAGTGGTTTGCTGAGCAAAACTGTTTGCAGGATCAGGGCTGAGATCTTTGCTGCTGTTGAGCAGTTTTCTAGAATGTTCTAAATCATGCAAAAGGCAAACTTCTTATTTTAGTTTAACCCAATGAACGTGTCAGTCAGAAGGTAAGTTCAGGTGAGCTAATATGAGGAGAGTTATGCAAATGAATGTCACACTCACTCAGAAAGACAAGAATTCAAATTGTTTTCCTAATAGCACATAGAAATTTGGAAGTGACCAAATTCTTCTGATTTCCTGGTTCAGCTCTTTGATCTAAATCTTAACCAGCATTAGTTGTGGTTTGTCATAATATATGCATATTAACAACGAGATGGCCATGGTGAGTACATTAATAAGGCATCCAAGAAACACAGAAATTGACCATAATGGAAACCCTTGCTGAAACCCTGTGGCAATGTGCTGCATGCCCCAGGAATCCTTTCACCTAGTTTGTTTAAAAAGATCTCAGAGGGGTAGCTACGGTAGGTTGTAACTTTAAAAACAGCTAGTAGTCCTGTGGCACCTTAGGGTACATCTTCACAGCAGCGTTATTTTGGAATAACTGATGTTATTTCGAAATAACACAGTGCATGTCTACACAGCAAGCCGTTATTCGAATTAATTTAGAGATGGAGGACTTCTTACTCTGACTCCTGTAACCCTCATTTCACAAGGAGTAAGGGAAGTCAAAGGAAGAGTGTTCTTCCTTCAACTTCCTGCTATGCAGACAGTGCTAAAAGCCAAAATTAAGCTATTTCGACTTAAGCTACATAATCTCCCTAGGGAATCACCACTGGAGCACCACACAGCACACTTCAGAACCCCATGCAGCACGCTCTGGCAGGTTCTGAGGGCCGGGAGGAGAGAGGGGGTAACAGGCCATCCCAGCTGCACTGGAGGCTGGTATCCCCAGACCCGGCCCTTCCAACTACAGCCCAACCCATTCCAGGAGTGCAGAACCAGCCCCCCACCCCTACATTGCCCAGGGACCCAGAAATCCTGTCCACACCACAGCAGGATGCAGAGGAAGGCAAGAAAACAAAACCCCAGGTGCCCTGCCAATCTGACGTGGGGGAAATTTTGTTTCTGACCCAAAATCTGGCAATCACTATGACCCTGAGCATGTGAGTATCACGCACCACCCAGACACAATTCATTATGTCATCTTAGAACACTGGTTCAGCCCCATCTGGTGTTCCACCTTTAGCTTTGGCCAGTCTTTGATGCCTCAGCAAAAGGTGAAAAAAGCCCAGCATACATCTAGCCAATTGTGCATTTCCTTGACTCCTGGAAGCAAAAGCTGAAGCCCGGAATAGAGATGTTAAGGACTAGTTGATTCCCCGCCTCGCCGCCCCCGCCCTCCCCCCCCCCCGCCTCTATCAGATAGAAGCAGCAAACGAGAGGGGGAACAGGGAGTACTTCAAAGCAGCAGCGCGGCACAGCCAAGCCGGGGATCATCTGTGCTGTGCTGCCTCTTTGAAACACCAAGGTGGCGTTCTAAGGGGCAGCCCCACATAGCTGATCCCTGGCTCAGCTGTGCCACACTGCCCCTTTTGAAATGCCACCTAGGGCACAAATTCTGGCTACTTTTCACATGTTCTAGGTCCAGATCATGCAGGATGAATATAAATAATTGAAGAAAATATTCATCATTCACAACAAGAAAATGGTAGTCTGCCCATTCTGCAACACAGACTCCTGGCTCCCAGCCCTGCTCCCTGCTCCACTCCAGGGAGTCGGCTGGGATACAGAGCCAGCAGCGCAGGATGGCAGCCAGCTCCCCATTACGGTAAGCGAGATTATCGATTAACTGTTTGATCGGTTACACTATTACATACCTACTCTGGAACAGGCACTGCTTTGAGTACATCTAAACTATTGTACATGTGCCATCAATTCTTACAATAATTCTAAAGAAAAAGTAGCTCCAGCAGCTACTTCAGGCACAACCTTTAATGAAAAACCTGACACTTTCACAAATCAAGTTAAGTCACTTGATATGAAGAACATCTTTCCCTCCTGAATATTTCTATTTCATAACTGGCAGCCTTTCTGTACCTTCATGCATTTTTCTTCTGAACAGCACTCCCTTTGTCACAAACTAGAGCAACAGACAGGAATTCCTGCTGAGACACAGAGAGGAAATAGTGGTGCTGACTGAGAGACATCAGAGCTCTTCGCAGTTATGGGCATATTAAAACAGTGATAAATGTTTAGACTATTCATTTTAAAATATGTAATCTGTTAAAGGAATGTAAACATTTATTTAGCTGAAGTACATGTCTGAAGGGGAACTGTTCACTACAGCTTTTCCTTAATGCTGGGATTCCTTTCCTTAAATCCTGGCCCAAATCTTGCTTACTTTTCAGATGAGTCGTCTTATTGTTTTCAATAGGAGCTTTTGCCTGAGTTAAGTAAGCACAATTTGGCCCAGAGTGTGAAAAAATAGCCAATATGCAGATAGGCTCTCTGCAATGAGGCAGAAAAATATGAATGAAAGACAGAATTGTGGCTGTAACTATACCCATTTCAACAAAATCATTACAAGTTATTTTAATATACATACAATTGGTGTTCAGTTTCTGTAGTTCTGATAATAGAAGTGAAGGAATACAATTCATAACAAATGCACAAAGGTATTCTTTGCTGCAAGGTGGAATTGTGCCAGTTCTTTACTGTGACACTAAGGAAAAAAAAGTATGTTAACACTTTCTCAGTTTCACAGTTCCTTTAGATAAAGTATCAAAGGAAGCATGGTAACAGATTTGTTTTGAAATGCTGCCATTAACACTGAACAGGTCATTGGGTCCCTTGTACAAAATGCCATCTAATTATCATTGGAACTGTCATAATGATAAACAAACAACAGCTACTGCACCTTGTCTACTGAAATCAAAAGACTGCCTGTGTACAATCAGAACAAAAAAATTAAGAGAGAGACAGGAAAAATACAGAAGTACTATGAATAAACTAAAATATCCTTAGTCTACATCTGCCTCAAAAAGGAGCTAGAAGTATCAAGGGCATGGGTAGAAGAAATTATGGAGGTCTATTAATCATCCTATCCTTTTGGAATAGGCAAAGCTTGGACCATGCCAGTATGTGAGGCCATCAACATGCAAGGCCATCCCAAATAATACCAAATTTTAGAGCAGGATTGAGGACATACATTGTCCAAAGCCATGTCCTGTTGAAATGGCTGGGAACCTGAGTCCTTTTGGTAATAACACAAGTGTGCAGCAAATCTCAGCAGCACACACACATAAACATTTTATGCCTATTATGTTAAAAGGCTTCTACAGGGAAATAAGGAAACGTTTTAATATCTTCACCCTATATCCTCCTTAACGCTAGCTTTGTATGGTCAGGGACCATGGCAAGGAAGCTCCTCTCCAACTTCAGTGCTGCTCAGTTCTGCAACTAAAGTGGGAAGTAGTTCTTTCAATTTGAAATTCTTGCACAGCTCTGAGTTCCGTTTGATGGACACAGTAGGAGAATGAGATAGCAAAAGCAAGGCCTATACATCACTTAAGGTTAAGCTGCTAAAATAGGGCTTGAGTTGTATTTAACAAGGATAGTAAATACACCATGCTGGCCCCTTGCAGAGAGATGAATTTTACTCAGCATCAGAAGTTAGTTGGCTAAAAGGTTGAAACAAAAGACAGAACGGGGGGGGGGGGATGAGAGTGGGAGATTAATGTCTATGAGGTAATGATATTAGAGGTGATAATTGGGGAAGCTATCTTTGTAATGGGTGAGATAATTAGCATCTTTGTTAAGCCCCATTCGTAAAGTGTCAAATTTAAGCATAAATGACAGTTCAGAGGCTTCTCTTTGAAGTCTTGTGTTCTAAAATCTGTTCTAAAATCTGATTTGTCTATTTTATGTGTGTTTACTTTTTTTTGTTTGTATCCCTTTGGTATATATGGTCATGCCAGTTTTCTTCCACAATTTGATCTGAGGAAGTGGGTCTGGCCCACGAAAGCTCATCACCTAATAAACCATCTTGTTAGTCTTTAAAGTGCTGCATAGTCCTGTCTTTTGTTTCAGCTAGACCAGACTAACACGGCTACATCTCTATAGCTAAAAGGTTGGCTTTAACCTATTTGATATTTTGACTTAATTGTTTAGGCTTCATTTAGCTTGCAATTCACTGAGGCTGTGTCTACACTACGAGTTTTTTTGGAAGAAAATATGCTAATGATGTCATGACTCATGCTAATGAGTCCCTCATTAGCTCTTTTCTGCTGTATCTTTTTGCGCAAGGGGTTTTTGCACAAAAAGAAGCAGTGTGGACTTTTTGTGTGTGCCTCTCCAGGACAGGCATAAGGATCTTGCATAAAACAGGTTTTTTGTGCAAAAAACCCCCACATTCATACTGCTTCTTTTTGCGCAAAAACCCCTTGCACAAAAAGAAACAGCAGAAAATATGCTAATGATGTCCTCATTAGCATATTTTCTGCCGAAAACACTCGTAGTGTAGACATAGCCTGAGAGGGAGAAAGGTTTAGACAGGTTAAAACCATCATTTTAGCTCACTAACTTCTCACGCTGAGTAAGCATATCCCCACATCTTGCTAAAATCAGAATCAGCTATGGCTGGCACTCTGTATTTTATTCTTCTGCTGTTCCTCTGTACCCAAGAAGCTACCGAGTCTTCAGAAATAATTGCCTGCAAAACAGTTTCCAGGACCAAATGCAAGCAAAATACCTTTAAAATAACTAGAAACACTGTACCTTTGAAACAAAAAAAACCTGTTAAAAAATAAATGCAGTCTCTGCCCATTTTGAAAATGTATTTGTTCCATAGTCGAATGGGATTGTCTTCTAATTTTTCAATAGAAGTCGGTTGTGCCCACGAAAGCTCATGATACCATCTGCATGTTTTGTTAGTCTTTAAAGTGCTACCAGACTATTTTTTTTTAAATTTTTCCTGTTACAGACTAACTCGGCTACCCCTCTGTAATTTTTCAGTGTCAGTTTTACCATTAAAAAGTCCAACTTGATTTAGTATATACATTTAGCTCCAGTATTTCATTTCTAATTTTGCCAAATTGTCATCAGTAGCAAATTTGAAGCAAGATGTCAATATTATCTCTCCTGCTGTTCTAATCAAGAGAAATTAACAAATTACTGTTTTTCCTCTTGAGAGAAAAGAGCTTCTGTTATTTAAGATATCATGGGAGAGATTTTAGAGACTCTCTCAGTCCTCTTTAGTGTGTTGTAAAGAGTATTTGGTGTTAGTGACAAATGCAGTTCTGGAGGCTAAAATCCTATTTCCATCTCCATAACAGTGGAAGCTCTCTCAAAACAGCTCCAACTCTCATGTAAAAGAGCTACCTTTAGGCCTTCTATAGGGTACGTCTACACAGCAATGTTATTTTGGAATAACTGATGTTATTCCAAAATAACAAAGAGCGTGTCTACACTGCAAGTCTTTATTTTGAAATTATGGCAAGCTGAAGGATTTCTTACTCCAACACCTGTAACTGTCATTTTACAAGGAGTAAGGGAAGTTGAAGGAAGAGCGCTCTGCTGTGCGGGCAGTGCCAAAAGCCGAAATAAGCTATTTTGACTTAAGCTATACAACCTCCCTAGAGAACCCATTCCAGTGCTTCACCACCCTCCAAGTAAAATAGTAAAAAAGTCACAAACTTGCATGAGCACGGCTCCGACTCTGGATATCCCCACACCGAACTGGTTCCCAATGGAACGGTAGCTGTCTGGTGTGGTGACCTTCTAAAGTGTGATGGCGACGTGCTTTTGTAGGGGGATGGCGGGTCTTATCTGGGTGTCCTGCCACCGGAGGGCAGGGGTGAGCCACTTGCAGAGCTTCAGAAGCTGGCCTTCTGCATGCAAAACTCCTGGAGGCACAGCTGATTGTCCCACTGCTGCATTACGATGCAGTCCCACCAGTTGGAACTGGTCTCCCATCATCAGAAGCAGAGTTACAAGGCATGCAGGGGAGGATGGAAGGGAATTTAGTGCATGAGGAGTGCTATGGCCTGGATGAAGAGTTCCCCTAGTCCAGGCTGGTCGTTGTGCTTCTGCAGTCTGCATGAAGAACGCCATGAGGTCCAGCAGGAAGCCCTAGAACCAGTGACTGCTTTGCAGCAGCTCCAACTCCATGATGAGAGTGCTGTGGCATCTGCAAGGGCAACCAGAGCATGCAGTGTGAGTTTTGATATTCCTTAAGGGAGTGGTCAGTGGAGGAGCATTAGACTCGGCTGTAGAGAGGAGCCCCTTTAAGCACGAGTTTCAGCTAGCCTCAGGAAGCAGCTATAGGAAGTGACCGCTCTCCTGATGCCCTCCCTGGAGTGCTTCAGGCTCCAATGCATGTGGACATGCTGTTTTGATATAATTCTGTGCTATTTCAATGGTGCGTTGTAGTGTGGATAAACTATTTCAAAATAGTTATTTCAGAAGTTATTTCAAAATAAATTATTTTGAAATAAATTTCCCAGTGTAAACATAGCCTTAGAGACTAACAAAGGTATAGGACCATGAGCTTGTGCGTAAAATCTATTTCCTTTGTTAGTCTCCAAGTGCTTGACTACACTATGGAGAAGATCTATGCTGATGCAGTTGATTTTATGGGGCTCGAATTAGCAGATATAGTGAAGAGCTGCTAATTCAAACTGAGCGGATGACCCATTGGTGCCTATGCTCCTCATGAGGCATAACAGAAGTTGACATGAGCGTGTGGTCCTGCTGACCTCCCACTTTATGGATGGTGCCAAAGCACGATTTAAGATACTTCAACTCCAGCTACATAATTAACATGGTTGGAGTTGTATATCTTAAATGGACTTTCCCCTTTAGACCAGGCCTAAAGTGGACAGGATTACTTTCCCCCCCCTCCCGCCCCCCAAAGACTCAAGAGTTCATGCTAGAGGTTCAGTGTATAACAACAACCACTGTCAAGTGCCAAATCAATGGTAATTAATGGCATTCGGCAAATTAAAAAAAGGGGTTTGATGCCTTACAGGATGGAATCTGAACACCTGCAATTATCAGAAGCTAAATCTTGAGGACCCCACAAAACTATTTTGACCACTGCAATGGTGAAGATTATCTGACCTCAATTATGTCACTTAATTTTTACATTAAACAAACAGGCTGGTAAATCATGAAAATGGACATGCATAGTGGTAGTTGCAAATAAACAGAAACTACAATTGAACTATAAAAAGCATTACATTGTTTGTAGGTTTGTAAAAGGCTGCAGAAGAGTCTCGCACCATTTTATTAATCACTCCCAGAATTCAAAATATTGTTTGTGCACATTTGAAGGGTTAAAATTAAAATAAATATCTGCAAATCAGTTACAAAATCAAAGTCAAACATCTGATTCCTAGATAAATTTTGAAACGTATTTCAGACAAAGGATAATATAGGTTAACTCTTAAAATATTCTCTGCACTGCTCTTTCAAGAATAATTTCTTAAATATTTAGTTGCTGGATAAGAGATTTAATTCATTTAAATCTGCAATTTTAGAGGCTGCAATTTTAAAGGCTCAGATATAAATTTTATATATGCCAATATCGCAGTGTTCCTAAAAAAAGTGGCCTATTATGTCCAGAATAAAGGAAAAATGAACTATTTAGAAATAGATTAACTCGGTATGGGCTTGTCTACATGACATGAAGTATGATTTGTAAAGTGTTCTAATTGGCCCAAGTAAAATCTGATGGCACTGTCTGAAAGTGCCTAATTCAAGTTAACAGTCTTTCAGACAAGGAAAGGTACCTAATTTGTATTAACCTTTTAAAATATGGCAGCAGGGCTGTCAGAGTATAGTTTGTCAGTAAGTGCACTTTACAAGTCACACCCCTCAGGCACACATTACTATCTTGTGTAGATAAACCCTCTCTCTTGTTAAGAAGGTACAGCAATAAAGTTATGTCTATGGGCCTGATTCTACTCACTTTATACTGATTTTACACCAGGGTAAATGGAGTAACTCGTAACTTACACCACCATGAGAATCAGACTCTCTATACCTGTAATGGGCTTAAGGTAATCAAGAAATATTATGCCATTGACTTCAGTGGTACAAGAGCTGACCTTTAGACAACAGGGCACATTCTAGGTCCTTTATTATATAATAGAAGAAAATATTTTTGGTGTTTTAAAAGCCAGTTAAAGATGGTGAATGGGAATTTGAAAGATATCAAGACTATCCAGTATCTAAACTATCAATCTTTGATTTTCCTAAAAAAAAAGTGTACGTAGGCAGATAAAATTAGCATACTGAATTGACACAGCACTAAGACATTACTGCAGAAAACTTTGCACTGTCACTTATTAACACCAATAACTGTATGTGCCTTACACAAATTCACCAGAAGTCAGTGGGTAAATTATTCAGTACAGCTCAGCCATACCCCTGCTGCGCTACCCATTTTACCACGACTGTACTGCTATTTATACATTACATCTCATAGAACTACGCATTTATGTGTACATGAGCATAATTTGCTGGGGAAAAGTCAACATGTTTTTGTAAAGGGAAATCATGCCTTATTAATCTACTAGAGTTCTTTGAGGGGATCAACAAACATGTGGACAAGGGGGATCCAGTAGATACAGCGTACTAAGATTTCCAGAAAGCCTTTGACAAGGTCCCTCACCAAAGGCTCCTAACTAAAGTATGTTGTCATGGGATAAGAGGGAAGGTCCTCTCATGGATTGATAACTGGTTAAAAGACAGGAAACAAAGGGTAGGAATAAATGGTAAGTCTTCAGAATGGTGAGAGGTAACTAGTGGTGTTCCCCAAAGGTCTGTCTGGGGATCAATCCTATTCAACTTATTTATAAATGATCTGGAGAAAGGGGTAAACAGCGAGGTGGCAAAATTTGCAAATAATACTAAATTGCTCAAGATAGTTAAGACCAAAGTAGAGTGTGAAGAGCTTCAAAAAGATCTCATCAAACTAAGTGATAGGCAAAAAAACAGCAAATGAATGTTAATGTTGATAAACGCAAAGTAATGCACATTGGAAAAAATAATCCCAACTATACATACAATATGATGGGGACTAAATTTAGCTATAACTACTCGAGAGAGATCTTGGAATCATTGTGGATAGTTCTCTGGAAACATCCACTCAATGTACAGCAGCAGTCAAAAAAGCAAACAGAATTTTAGGAATCATTATAAAAGGGATAGATAATAAGACAGTGTGACGGGGCAGAATCGCCCCGCACTATAGACCCGCCGATCGCCACCTGCGTGGCGACCCGGCGGGCGGGATATTGGCGGTGGGCCGGCTGTTTGGCTGCTGCCGAGCAAGCTCACCGTGGCAAACAGCCTGGGAGTTGCAGCCGCCCGGATGAGGAGCGAACGGCAATGGGGCGTGAGTTGATGTCACTGACATCAGCATGCCAAAAAGGGATGGAGGCAGGGCACGCAAGAAGGGAGGCGGAGCTCCAACACAGACGCTGATGCCTGGTGGGGAAATTTAAAGCCAGGGAAGTAGCGTGGTCAGGGGGAAGGGAGAGCCTCACGGGGAATGCGGCTGCTGCCCCCCCCGAGCCTGAAGGTGAGAGGAACCAGAGTTGGAGACATTGCTTCTGCCACTAGGGCGGAAGTGGGGAGAGGAAGTAGCCCAGGGCAGGCAAAGGATACAGCCCGTGGACTGGCGTGTTACGGCAGAAAGCCCTGCCAGTTGGACAGGACTGCAGATAAGTCTGTGTCCTTAGGGCCCTGGGCTGGGGCCTGTGAGAGGGGGCGGGCCCGGGCCCCCCTCTCCCTGCAATACACCCAGAGGGTCGTCTAGAGACTAAACCGCTAGTCATCACATCGGCTGCAACGCCGGGTCTGACTAACACCAATCACATTCCGAAACTGACAAAAAGGACAAGACTAGGGGCACGAGGACTCAGGTAGGGTGGAGGGAACATATAAACTGTGTGAATAAGGGAATAACAAACAAACAGACTGGCCTAACACACGGTCACAGACAGAGAATATCTTATTGTCGCTATATAAATCGATTGTATGCCCACAACTTGAATACTGTATACAG
The DNA here is from genome assembly GCA_032595735.1 of Pelochelys cantorii. Taxonomy (NCBI): domain Eukaryota; kingdom Metazoa; phylum Chordata; order Testudines; family Trionychidae; genus Pelochelys; species Pelochelys cantorii. The sequence continues at coordinate 40,868,651 of CM064330.1, forward strand.
ATGTGGTTGCCTCATCTCAAAAAAGATATATTGGCATTAGAAAAGGTTCAGAAAAGGGTAACAAAAACAATTAGTGGTTTGGAACTGGTCCCATATGAAGAGAGATTAAAAAGACTGGGACTTTTCAGTTTAGAAGAGAGGAGATTAAGGGGAGGGAATATGATAGAGGACTATAAAATCATGACTGGTGTGGAAAAAGTGAATAAGGAAAAGTTATTTACATGTTCCTGTAACATAAGAACTAGGGGTCACCAAATGAAATTAATAGGTAGCAGGTTTAAAACAAACAAAAGGAAGTTTTTCTTCAACCTGTGGAACTCCTTGCCAGAAGACGTTGTGAAGACCAGGACTTTAACAGGGTTCAAAAAAGAACTAGATAAATTCATGGAGATTAGATCCATCAATGACTATTAGCCAGGATGGGTAGTAATGGTGTCCCTAGCCTCTGTTTGTCAGAGGCTGGAAACTGATGACGGGAGAGGGATAACAATCAAAAACCAACCAGAAACAGACTAAATACAAAAGTTTAAAGTAGTCTATTTTCTTGGTCCAAGTTGCATAGGATGAAAATAGTGAAATGCCATTAAATAGCCAAAAAACAACAACAAGCAGCAGCCCCCAACAGTGTAGATTCCCCCCTCCCCCAACCCAATCTTTCATCTTAGGTTATCAAGGTGTAGATATTTGTAAATAAATGTACTTTTTAAATATTTTTAAAACTTTTAAAAGATCTGTTATATATATTTATTTTAACCTGACAGTAAAAACACATATAACCTGTAAAGCACATATAGGATAGATTTGAAAGGTAAGAATCCTAATCTTTCAGGGTAATGAAAGATGAAAGCACTGGCTCCTCAGTCACTACTAGAGGAGTCTGAACTATCAGAGGATGAATGTTTTTCTTTTTTTCTCTTTTTTTCTTTTTTGTGATGTTTTCCTTTCTTGGATTTATTCTTTTTCTCCTTTTTCCTTTCTTTTTTGTGGGATTTCTGTTTTTTTGGTTTTAGCTCTTCCTCTGCAGTGACACTTGATGAATAAGATCTGTTAAAAAAAAACCCTCAAAGTTAATACAGATTAAATTATCAATCAGGGTATACATGTGTGACTCTACATTGAATTTAATGGTGGAGATTATACTAATACACACATTCATGCAGTAGGTAGAGAGGTTTTTCACACCAGCCTGCAATGGATAATCTAACCTTATTCGTGTTCATCCAAACCTCTCTGATGAGACTTCCTTACCAAGAAAGCGAGATTTGTAGTACTGCTGAATTACAGCGTTCAGAAAAGTGTAGGTTATGTTCAGAAAGAATTAGTGACTCATGATTGTAAATTGATTACTGATTACACTGGTTTAAACATTACTTTTATTCTTTTGCTTTGTCTACAGCACTTTCCAAACTATGGAATGTAGACATTTCAAGGTTGAAACTTTATTGACAAGCAAATGATCTTACATATTTGTTTCTAAAGACAATGGATTGAAAACATAAAACCCAGGCACATAAAGAGATGAAACCTGGACCAAATGGTAACAGTATTTAACTTAATAAAGTGGTCAAACAACTGAACTGTTTGTTTAACAAGAGATAAATCTGGTGCAGCATTCAGAATGTTTCATGAAGATGTAGCATCTTGATTTTAAGCACAAACTCTAAGATTGCAATGGGGTAAGTCCTCTTTATCTTACTTGAGAACAGCCCCATTAACTTCATTGTTACTGCTTGTGAGAGACAGGCACACAGGATTTGGTTTCCTTGCAGTAATAGTCATAGTGTACTAGAGAACTTTCAATGCACATTAGCAGGGAGCAAACGGACAGTTAGGCTACGTCTACACTGCAGCACTATTTCAGGATACCAGAAAAGGCATTCCACGTCTTCTGAGCACGCCTGTTATTTCAAAATATAACGGGCTCACTCTTCCAACATTCCTGTAAGCCTCATTCCATGAAGAGTAAGGGACGTTCCGGAATAGTGATTTATTTGAAATAAGTGCTGTGTAGACAGCGCCAAATTTCGAAATAAGCTATGCAATTTGCATAGCTCAAATTGTGTATCTTATTTTGACCTACGGTGCAGTGTAGATGCACCCTTAGTGTGCAGAATTATCTTCTGACTTCAGTGGTGCATAAAGGGTGGTGAATAAAGGTAAGCACATGCATGATTCTGTGGAACAGAGCCTTAAAGTATGCTGATAGTTTTATCTCGCTATTTAAACAAGAGTTTTCTTTTTACATTTATAACTGCAATATCTATCACTTTTTAACCACGATCCTGATTTGTATGCAAAGATTAGTAATATGTGTTTAGTTTTACAAGATAAACATTCTGTATCAGAAATTCAAATTTAGTATACCTGCTTTTGTAGAGGCAAAAATAAATATCCATTCACACAGGCTATGGATAACAATTTAGATGGTATATTTTGGATTTTAAATTATTAAGAAAATTCTGTTTTGAGATTAATTAGGTATTTGTACGTTACCTTTTACTTAATTTCTTTGATTTGGATTTTTCTTTGCTTATTCTTTTTAGATTCTTCTTTTCCTCTTCCTGATTTGTATCTGCAGATATAAAAATTGCATTTTATACAATATATTTTTCATTTTTAACTTCAAAATTAATTTAAAAACTGTCACTGAAATCAGTATTTTTTCCATTGCTAATATTTGTATCAGGACCAAAACATTTTGTAACCAAATGCTAGTTTTCTGGCTCATTTCAAATATTTTGCATAACTGCTGCACTTTGGTTACACAACTCACACTGTGAAGAGTCTGCATGTAAATACCAGAGAATTAAATTTAGTATGCAAAACATGGTAAAAACTGCTACATTCACAGGAATGCTTTCCCTGCACTTCTTCCTCCACAACAGTATATTTGTATTTACATCCCCTCTGGGGGTTTCAATACTAATATCCTCTTTAACTCTTTGGTAACAGTCAAGCCTCATTTATCTGAAACTCAAAAACCTGAAAGAAGGCCCTATTTATTCCCACATTTATCAAATGCAACAGAAACACTCTCTTGTTTATCTGAATAACTTTCATTCCGCCCCCCCCCCCCCATCTCATTTACTATTTCCGTGTGTAGTCTAAACTGAATATGGATACTCTCACAAACTGAACTTATTTATACTGGAGTAGGATTTATCCATGGCAGCTGTGAGGTGATGAACACGTATGTCATCATTCTGTTGTGGTTCCTCAGCATGTTACAGCAATCAATCTTGTTATTGATAAACCTGGATACAACATAAGGCACACGTCACAAAAAATACAAACATATTTGACCCCCTTATGGAAGAGGGGCCTGAACAGGCACAGAGAATCAGAAGTTTGTTCTATTCAGATTAGAGATGTGAACGACTAGTCAACTATCCGATAAGCAAATGCTTATTGGATAGTCGACACGCTAGTTGACTAGTCGCTCTCTCCCCCACTTGCTGCCTCTATCAGAAAGAGGCAGCAAGGGGGGAGAACAGGATGCTTCAAAGCAGCAGTGCTGCTTGGAGCCTGGGGTCATCTGGGGATTCAGAGTCCCCGGCTGACCCTGGACTCCATGTTGCACTGCTGCTCTGAAACGCCGTGGGGAACACCGGGCCAGTGGGGGACTCAAGCAGTCCCCCACTGGCCCAGTGCTCTTTGCAGAGCTTTCGCCTTTGAAGTGTAGCAACAGCCCTAGGACTATTGCTACACTTCAAAGGCGGAAGCGCCTTATCGACTAATCAAAATTTTATATCCCTAATTCAGATAGCTTGTCAAGGCAGTGACTGAAAACACTGGTGAGGAAACCTCCACTGTAGCTTCTCTCACTTTCCCAATTCTGTTTAGTTTAAAAAAAAAAAAAATTAAACAAAAAAGAAAACTCTGATTAAGGCGCTTAAGTTAATATATTTCACTAGTACTCAATTATGCTAAAATTGTGTGTGGGAAACAAAGGACAACAAAAGGGGAGGCAATGATGACCTAACAGACACAGCATGGGAAAATCAGCTTGCGTACCATAAGCGGCAAGTGTGCCGTGGGTTGCCAACCCCGGTCTAGACCATCCCTGATTGATGTCTGTCTGACCTGCTCTTAAGTATCTCCAGTGATGGAGATTCCATAGCCTCCCTAAGCAATTTATTCTAGTGTTTAACCACCCTGACAGTTAGGAAGGTTTTCCTAATGTCCAACCTAAACTTCCCTTGCTGCAGTTTAAGCCCATTGCTTCTCGTCCTATCATCTGAGGCCAAGAAGAACAATTCCCACCCTCCTCCCCCCTTCCCTATGACCCTTTTAGATTCCTGAAAACTGCTATCATGTCCCCTTCTCAGTCTTCTCTTTTCCAAACTAAACACGCCCAATTCCTTTAGCCTTCCCTCATAGCTCATGTTTTCTAAACTTTTAATCATTTTTGTTGTTCTTCTCTGGTCTTTCTCCAATTTCTCCACATCTCTCTTGAAATGCGGTGCCCAGAACTGGACACAATATTCCAATTGAGGCCTGATCAGTGCAGAGTAGAGTGGAAGAATGACTTCTTGTGTCTTGCTCACAACACTTCTGTCAATGAATCCCAGAATTATGTTTGCTTTTTTGCAATGGTGTCACACTATTGACTCATATTTAGCTTTTGGTTCACTATAACAACCTAGATCCCTTTCTGCAGTGCTCCTTCCTAGCCAGTCACTTCCCATTCTGTAGGTGTGAAACTGATTTTTTTCTTCCTAAATGGAGTACTTTGCATTTGTCCTTATTAAACTTCATCCTGTTTACCTCAGACCATTTCTCTAGTTTGTCCAGATCATTTTGAATTATGACCCTATTCTCCAAAGCAGATGCAACCCCTCCTAGCTTCATATCATCTGCAAACTTAATAAGCGTACTCTCTATGCCATCATTTAAATCATTGATGAAGATACTGTACAGAACTGGTCCCAAAACAGACCCCTGTTGAACCCCACTTCCAGAATAACTGAACCATTAATAACTACTCTCTGAGGGTATGTCTACACTGCCACCCTAGTTCGAACTAGGGAGGCTAATGTAGGCATTCAAACTTGCAAATGAAGCCCGGGATTTAAATATCCCAGGCTTCATTTGCATGTTCCCATTTTTAAATGCCCCGTAGTTCGAACTGACTGCCCGCGGCTACACGCGGCAGTCAGAAGTTAATCCGAACTAAGTCCTTAGTTCGGATTAACTGTTACTCCTCCTGCAATGAGGTGTATGTTCACCAGAAGATGATGCAGGAAGGCTAATTAACCACATATGTTTTCTCTTCCTCTGTGGAGGTTCAGCCTCATTTCCCCAAACAGAGAGCAAGAAATTATCCTTCCGAAGGTTAATTGTCAAATCATAACTATTAGCTTAATTCAAATAAATGCTTGAGAGAAGCAATAGACTGAACAAAGAAAGGGTAACATCAACTTGGGAAAAAGGGAATATTTCTGCTTATACATTAAGCAAAAGGATAACATCAATGAAATAATGTATACTACTTCCTCCCAGTTACACAGTCCCAAACTCAGTCTTTTGGATGCAAGAGCCTAAACTTAAGCACCCATGCTTGAAAATCTTGGTCAAATCTTTTTATGTAGAAGCTTTTCTCATTTTTCCACAAAGTGTCAGGGAGTCTCAAGTCTCTTCAGCCTAAAGCCATGCCATAAAAGCAATTTTTTTTAAGTCACTGGATTATATAAGATAAAAAGTGAACTCTAAAACAGTGAAGTGACAGTTACATGACTTTATATACAATATAGTTGCCCACATCAGAATTATTCTCTGTTATTTAAAACTTACTCTTTTTTTCTGGTAAAGCCTGCAGTTTCCCCAATTCTTCTTCCTCACTGTCTTCACTGCTCGTACTGCTAACATCTAAAACAATGTCTCTTTTGGGGTCCACCCGGAGAAAGTTTCGGCATTCAAATGTCAGATGACCAGCTGAATAAAAGAGCAAGCCACAAGCAGAAACACACCAAATTATAAAATAATTTTAAAGAGTTACTGCTTTGTGCTGAGAAATAGGCATGTATGTATTGAACAGATTTAATAAAAATAATAGATTTTAGTTTGGTTTGTCAGTGGGAAAACAAGGGAACATCATGTTGAAAAACTATTGCAAAGCTTGGGGCCATGTACAGAGTAGAGGTGTTTTTGTTTTAGGGAGCGAGGGTTCTCATTAGCATCTGGTGCTATTCCCATCAATATTTCTACAATTTTTAGAACCACTTCCCTGAAAACGCTTTTCATTATTTGTGAATGTGTCTCATACCCTTCCCTGAAGACCTGATTTGAAGGAAGGTGACATGTTTTCCAAATTTAAAAATGTTCTTTAGAAGAGTGAAATGTGAGAATCTCCTCTCTTCCAGTGACAAATTATATCTGCAGTAACCAAAATTATCAAATATAAAAGTGTACATATACCATCATTCCTTATTATCTAAAACATATTCTTTCTTTGATCAGCTCAAAATCAAAATTCCAGGATAAAATAAAATGAACTGACAACCTTCTCCCATTTACTGTAGCAACTGATAAACATTTCTAGCTTAGAGATAATAAATGGGCCAATTCCTTTTTAATACAGTCAATATTAGAAATGCTATTAAAGACGACTTTTCCTGCAGCAGCAATTATTTATATCAATAGGTATTTAAAAAAACAAAAAAACAACAACAACAACAAAAAAAACACGAGGGGCCAAAAATCTTAAGTTTGAATCCAGAGAACAGAAACTCGTAACTCATCTTAAAATAATAGACCGGGGGCGGGGAGGGAAATATGAAAAAGAGAGCTCCACATCTATGATCATTTGTAAAACTGTCAGCTGGAAAAATAATTTAGCCCCATACAAAAGGGAAACACTGCTAGAAGTCTCCACAGGAACCAGGCTAGTTATTGCTACAAACACAGATTCTTCACACTGAAGATAATCTCCTAAAGCCAAAGCAGTAGGGAACATTAAAACAAAATAGGTTACTTGGCTTTGCTGATTTCTTTCGTATCCAGAAAGTTTACAACACTGAACATATCAAAAAATGAATCCTATACCAACATGTAATTGCCTTCAGCGGCATTGGCAAGTAAACCAACAGTGTCAGAACCTGCTGGAAGAAAGTGTACTACCTCTCTCGCCATGTAACCTTTTTCTAAATCAATTAAAAATAGTTTGAAAGGTTTGTCAACAAAATGTTCATTAATAGTTAAGGGAATAATTATTTAAAATTATATCATACGTAATAAAAGTATTTAATTTTTTTGAAGATAGACTATAAATAAAAACCAATTGCAGTAGACTTCCAATAATCCGGCACCTTTGGGACCCAAGGGGTGCTGGATTATCGGATATGCTGGAGTATCAGGAGGTACTCTGGCGGGGGGCTGTGACAGGTCTGCCGGGACCCGCACTACTCAGGTGAGGGGCAGCGCTGCGGGACCAACCCGGCAGCGCCCCAGCTGCTCTGCTCTGCCGCTTCCCCAAGTCCGCCGCCACTGTTTGCCGCCTGCCTGCAAGCGGCGGCGGTGGACTTGGGGAAGCGACGGGGCAGAGCAGCTGGGGTGCTGCCGGGTTGGTCCCACAGCACCGCCCCTCGCCCCGCCCCCTCTCCTCTGCCGCCGCTTGCAGCCCCAGCTGGCCTGTAGCAGGCGGCTGCGCGGGGCTTCCCCCACCTCCCTGCAAAACAGTGGAGGGTTTGCCCCTCACCGCACTGTTCCTGGCTGCCCCCCCCCCCCCGGATGCAGCGCGGGTCCCGTCAGACCCGTCAGAGGGATATAATCCCCTTCCCCTCTCTTCCCCTTCCCTGGTCCGTGAGCACGCGTAGGGCTCACAGGAACTCCAATTGTCCGGCTGGCTAGAGCACTTCCGGGTTCCAGTTGGTGCCAGACTATCAGGAGTGCTGGACCACTAGATGCCGGACAATTGGAGTTTTACTGTATATGCTAAGATGTTGAGAGAATAATCACTGAGATCCCCATACAACAAAACATACAATGGAAATAATAAAGAACAACTATAGTACTTGCAAGCTAGCATGTTATGGTAGTGTCTTCCAATATGTGGGGAAAGCAAAGAAACAGCTTTCTTGGCCAGGTAGTGGTGGAGCAAGAGCCACAGACAGACATTTGAAACTCAGCTTTTGAGTCTTTAGTGTCTAAGCTTTCAATTAAAAAAAAATCTGTTATAGTCTTGAAGAAACCATTCAAAACATGAAATGATTGTAACCAATGCAAAATTTTTGTTTGAGCTTGCAGAGAGTCTGATACAATAGTTCTGAGATATGAACTGCCCAGCCATCTTAGTGGATGCCAACTCAAATATCAATGAGGATACTTGTAACTGTCAAATTTGTTTGCCATTTCACTTCTCACTGGAGCATATAAGAAAGTAGTAGTATCTTATCATTAGGCCCCTACAAAATTCACAGTTCATTTTTTATCAATTTTATGTTTTCAGATGTTTACATCTGAAATTTCACTGTGTTGTAAGTCCTGGAGGTCCCCACCCAAAAGGTACCTGGAGGAGGCTCTGATCCTCCCTCTGCCAGCCCTGTAGGTGAAGAGGAAGTCCTGTCCACCCTCCTCAGTCCAGCAGGGATTTGCAACTTGAAGCCCCCAACTGGGGCGTTCCCAGCAGCAGGAGAGAATGGACCTCTCTCTGCAAGCTGCCTCCAGCTGCAAAACCTCTGGGGTGGCATCCTGCCCCAAAGCTTCCTGCAGCAGAGGAAGACACTTAGGGGTGGGTTTGATGTGCTCCCAAGAGTGGCTGTGCTGATGAAGGACAAATCATCTCCCCCCCCAGCCCAGCTGGGACTTGCAGGTAGGAGCCCCAGCGGGGCTACTCCCAGCAACACAGAAGAAATCAGATCCACAGGAAAGGGCTTATTTCACAGTCCATGATGTGAAAATGATAGGCCCCCTCTACTTATTATGAAGAGTTACACTAAGGTTTCTCGTAGTGTGGGAGTAGGAAGCAGACAAAAAGTATAAATTTTGATAGGAGGCTTTTAACAGCAAACTGCAGAGGACATGTGTATGGAAAGACTATTTCATTTTCCTGAAGAGATGGCTTAACTTTTAAGTTTGAGCAAAACTGCACTGTGGACATCTTTATACTGCCTTCATACTTACGATAACCACACTTCTTGCATCCTGCCCTTATGTTATCCTTATTTCCACCTGAAAACAAACAAACTTCTGTTAATTTTGTGTGTTACTAATTAGAACAGTTTCTTTTTATCCTTTATATTTGATTTTACATGGTGTCAAAGTGCATATGCATACTGCAGTGATTATTCATTAGAGAAGTCTATTAAAAAAACCTATAACTAGCTGATCTATTGTCTGGCTAGGTCAGAAGGACAGGATACAGTGGATGTGATTTAATTAGGCCACAATTTTATTCCTAAATGTCTCAGAGTACCCAGCAAATTAAAGTTTATGGTGCATATAATTCTCTAATCATTTGCATATATGTGGGGACAGCGCTCCCCCTTTCTCATCCTGGTCCCTAGCAATCCCACTGTTGGGACATCTCATCCTCTTCCAAAATGAGGGGGCTAACTCCCAGTCATACCAGTCTCTAACCACCCATCTCCATTCCTTTAAATACCTTCTTTAAATCCTGTCTCAATTTATTTTATCTGATCACTTTATCAATTCCCTATTGGAGTACCTGTACTGAACATCTGTGACAAAGAGGCTCCAGCAATTAGCTTGGCTGTCTTCCCTCAGACCTAGCCCAGTTCCCAGAAATCTATTGATGCCTTCAATATCAGCCAAAAACTTATCAATGTCTAAATCTGCAGGTGAACCCTATATTGCCCAATATAGTATGGCAGGATGAGAAATCAACAACTCCCTTATGCCATCTATGATTTTGGCCACCTCTCTGTTTGCATACTTCCTACCCCTGTCAATCCATGGAGGCTTCACAGCTTCCTGCCAAACCCTGTGTCACAACATGTCCAACCAATTAATTTTTACTCCTGGGAGAGTTCTAGGATCTGCCCCAAGTCCCTCTTAGATCTGAACAATAAGCCTACCCCTTTACAGTTTCCCCAAACATTTCCCCCAGGTGAACAACAATCATATCTAATGCTTGTTCAGAGGCCATCACATTATCAGGAGCATCATCTGTTCCCACAACCAGTGTTCCCTCTAAGATGTATAGGCAGCACAGCTTCACAGGTGATGATTAATCAGTCAGTCAGCTCCATGCACAGAGCCCTGAGCCTGACACGGTGGGGATGATTAATCACCTGTGAAACCATGCAGCCTGCACAGCTTACAGGGAACACTGCCCAAAACATGTCCCTCCTCTCTCACTTTTCACTTATTTTGGTAAGAAAAAACATTGAGCCATAATGCAAAGGGAAACAGAATACAACTGTATTACAACATCCCTAAAGTCACTTTTCTACCATGTATCCGATCACCATAATCCTGATATTCTATGGTAAAACAATTAGTGCCAAGTACTTTTTGTACTTGGCCACAGGCTGGCTCCAGGCACCCCAAAAGGGGTAGGGCCTCAGGTGGAAGGGTTGGGGCTGGGGCTAGAGAGAGAGAGAGACAGAGACTTTGTGACACAGATTGAGAGTGTGTGACAGTGACATAGCGAGTGTGTGTGTGTTGGCTGCTGCTGAGTAAGTTCCTGAGAGAAGCTTTACTTTGTCTTTTTAAAGCAGGGAAAGCTGCCCTGCTCTGTTGTTGTCCATCCACCCCCTGCAGAGATCAGGTATGACCCATTTACAATTGCTAGTAGCAAGTAGGGATAGTAAAAAGCAGGTAATTGGGTAACTGTGTAACTGCAGAAAAATTTCAGTGGTCTGATTGCTGTATTTGTGGTCAGAAAGTAGGTCTCCTCCATACCAGACAGAGCATGGGACAGAGATCACTTGTTGTGTTATATTAATGTACTGGTGAATTCTTTCAGACAGGCAGCCATGTTAGTCTGTGTCTGCAAAAACAATGAGTCCTATAGCACCTTAGAGATGGGGGCTACATCTACACTGCAGGCTTTTTGTGCAAGAACAGCTGTTCTTGCGCAAAAACTTACAGAGAATCTACACTGCACGCGTGTTCTTGCGCAAGTAAATTTACAGTAAAACATCAGAAAAGAGAGCTTCTTGCGCAAGAGTTATTCCTCTCCCTACGAGAAATAAGCCCTGTTATGCAAGAACTCTTGTGCAAGAAGGCAATGTGGACAGGCAAACAGGGGTTTCTTGTGCAAGAAACCCCTATGGCTAAAATGGCCATCAGAGCTTTCTTGCGCAAAAGAGCATCCACACCACCATGGACGCTCTTGCGCAAAAGCACAAGGCAGTGTGGTTGCACTCTTGTGCAAGAACTCTTGCACAAAATAGCTATTGCGCAAGAAGTCTGCAGTGTAGATATAGCCTAACCGATTTATTAGGGCATAAGCTTTCAAAGGTAAAACCGTCTTCATCAAATAAATTGGAGTGGTGTTTACAAAGGCACAGGTATATAACAAGGACAACTAAAGAAAAAGGATACTTGGGTAAATGAGGCTTATCAAGTGTTACTTGACATCTTTAACTTATGATGCAGGGACTTCAATAACGTACAGGCGTGGGTGGATTCTGTAGCCTGCAAAGTGCATGCCAGACGACTTGATCATGATGAACCCTTCTGGCCTTAACTAACAGTATAAAACTATCCTCCCCGACCCTCCGCGAAACCTGGGTTTCTTCCTTCACTCGGTTTGTGGCCACTTCCTTTCTAGGCTGATACCCGGCCCCCCACTTGCTGCCCGGCTCTTTTCAAAGCTTCACTGCGTTGTCTCCCCCTGGAGACCTTTCCGTGGGATTGCCCCAAGCTCGTCTCGCCTACGGGCACCCTCCCAGGACGGGTCCCGGCCCCGCCAAGGGCCACCGGATGTTTCGGCGAGCGGAGACGATGGGACGCCCTCACCACCCAGGCTCCCCCGTCCCGGCCTCCCGCGCCAGCGTCTCAAGGGTCTCCTCGGCCGCCCGCTGCCCCCACGCCAGGCCAGGCCAGACCCCTCACCTGGCAGCGCCATGAAGCCACGAGCTCCGCAGGCTCTCCCCGTGCAGAGCCGGACACAGGCCCGCTACTGGAGCGTCGCGGCCGGAGGGCTTTGGGCAGCGCACCCCGGGCCGTACCATTAGGCAGGGAGGGGAGGCGGGATCACACCACGGTGTCGGAGCGGGGCGGGGGATGGAGGAGCCGGGTCGCTGGGAGAATTCAGGCCTAGGGCGCACGACAGAGGCGGCGGCGGGTGCTGCGGCTCCGCGTTCGGCCTCTCGCTCCTGCTGCCTCCCCCCGCGCCGCGGCGCCGAATCCCGGGGTCCAACATGGCGGGAGGTTTGTAGGGCTAGTCGGGGGTTCAGCAGCGCCAGAACAGGAGCGAAATCGGAGTCGCCGGGTCCGCGTCCGTGGCGCCCCCTCCCTCCGCCCCGCCACCAGCATGAGCAACATCTACATCCAGGAGCCTCCGACCAACGGCAAGGTGCGCGCGGGGGGACGGGGAAGGTGGGAGAGAGAAGCAGCCGCCGCCGTCGCCGCCAGGCCCCTGGGGAGGGCGAGGGGAGCGGGAGCCAGACGGGCAGCGCAGAGAAGGGCCCGTGGGGGTGTGAGGGATGTTCAGTATCAGTTAACTGAATAGTCAAGTAACCGCATGAATTCTTATTGTTACTCGACTATTTGATAGTCCCCAGGGGTGGGGCCTGCAGCCAGTGCACTCCAGCCCCTCTCCCAAGGAACCCCCTGCCGCTCTGCACCGCTACCTCTGATACAGAGGCCACAGTACAGGGTGGCAGGTGGGAGCTGGTCCCTGAGGGGAGCCAGTTTAAAAACCAGCTGCCCTCCTAGACCAGCTGCCTGCCCTGTGCTGCTGCCTCTGATAAATAAGCAGCAGCCAAGGGTGGCAGTAGCTCTGGTCTAGGTGGGGGGGGGTCTGAGCTCCCAGACCTGCTGCAAAGCAGAACTGAGCTTGACTGCCTGCCTGCCCGCCCAGCTCTTAATACACGTCAAATGCAGAGCTGCAGTGGGGATAGGTCATGGACCCCAGTGTCAGCCAGGATGCTGGTCAGCCTGCTAAAAAATTTACTAGCAAGGGAGGAGGGAAATGCGTGTACTATATAGCATTAACCAGTAAGGTTTTACTTACCAGTTCATTGATTAATTGTCTACACTATTGCATCCCTAGTGCTGCTGGCACCTGTCTGTGCAGTAGGGTAGCCAGCCGGGGAGCTGCTGCACCTCCTGGCTTGAAGCAGCCATAACCAACAAGTACATGGTTTCCATCATCACCACCCACACTATAAAGTGGTTCTAGCTAGGAATATAAAATCCCATTCAATCAGCTAACTAGTTAAATGTTATGTTTAACCACTCAACTGCTTAAATGGGGGCGGGTGTGGGGGGAGCAGCTCCAGACCAGATGTACTGGAGTGCCCCCTGCCCTGTTCACCATGGACAGGTTGGAGCAGTTAGGTTGGGCTGGCTGCAGGTGTAGGCTGCTCCAGCTGGACTGGAGTGCCCTTGCCCACAGCACGCTGCTCTGTTAACCAGTCATATCCGTAGTTCCAGCACTCCTACAACTATGCTACAGTTGTTGGCAGGTGCAAGTTAGGTTAGCGTATTGCTGCCTCTGTGAGCATATAGTCCTGTGCTTGCATTCTTGACTGCTTGCCTTGGCACTGTGCATATGCATGTGGAGTAGCTGGGTCAATGCAAAGTGCAGTGGCTTGCATGTAGATATCCCAGCCTGCAAACCAGCACTGGATAGTGAAGGGATGAGCAATAAGACAACGGCAATTCACCAGTTAGCCCATGGCAAGCTGCCAGCTCTTTATTTACCTGCATGTCCACAGGTACGGCCATTTGCAGCTCCCATTGGCCCCTGATCACTGTTCCTGACCAATGGGAGCTGCAAGAAGCGGTGTCCCAGTCCACGCCACTTCCCACAGCTCCTATTGGCCAGGAATAGCAATTTGTGGCCAATGGGTGCTGCAAGCATCTGTACCTGCGGACGCACAGGTAAATAAAGCATCAGTGGCCCGCTGGGGTGAACAACGTCTGGCCCGTGAGCCACTTATTGCCCACCCCTGGTCCAGCACAATACCTTTAGGGAAGTTTTCTCCTATGGTGGGATAGAAATGATGCACACCTTGATTTATGGGTGATAAGAGTAAAGTTCCTAATATGCAATTTAGAATAATTTGGAACTCTCGGTAATATGGAAGACATAGTACATGGATTTGTAGCAATGGGATTCCAAGGCTATGATATACATTAGACACATCCCCATTTTGATACCAGCTCACCTTGCTATAGAGTACAGCAACAGAAAGGACTACTTTTTTGTGATTATGCAAGCAGATCACTAGGAGAACTTTACTGACATCAGTTTGGGGTGGGTCAGGGGGAATGCATGATGCTTATATCTTTAAGAACAGTACCATTCAGAAAGCTGCAAATGGGGATATTCTTTCCTGATTGAGGCGTTACCATTTACAATATTAAAATATCAATAGTGATTCTTTGGGATTTAGCCTACTCCTTGTTCTACAGCTCATGAAACAGTACTTCATGAGGTACTTGGTCCTAATGTGAGTGCAGGAGACTGGACTTGATGACCTCTTGAGGTCTCTTCCACTTCTAATGATTCGATGATATACCAGCTGCCTCAAAAGCACCATATTTCGCTACCAGCTCAACAGATGCTGAATGACAATTGAATGTACTTTTAATAGATTGAACATTGCATCTCAGTGAGACTAATATTCCAATGGTGATAGCTGCTTATTGTGTCTTTCATAATGTCTGCAAATTGGGGAAAAAGCTACCTCCTGCATGGAGGACAGAGGTGGAGTGACTGTCTGATGACTTTGAATAGGGCCATTACAAGAGTTCAGCATGGAGCTGTGTGGTTGAACAAGAAAGCACTTGGTGTGGAATCTGTTGGTGTGTGGTCCAGCTGAGGCTGGAGTGCTGCTTCCATTAGCAAGACCTTGAGGTGCTGATCTCCATCTTTAAGCAGGCAAGATCTGAAGGTCTTGCAAATCTCACAACAATCTTTCTGATGGCCATCTCCAACCCTTTTAAGCACAAGATCACTTTTTGAATTTGTCAGTCCAGGATCTACTTCAAACCCAAATACCCCTTCTCCAAGGCCCTGCCCCTGCTCCACCCCTTCGCTGAGTCCCCATCCGCCTCACTCTGGGAAGCCTCTGTCTCCCCCAGCCTGCACAACAAGCAGGAGGCTCCCAGGGGCAGCTCTGAGGCTGCGGGGAGGAGCAGCTGAAGTGCCAGCGCTTGATAGCCTCCCACCGAACCAGTCAAGATCACCTGTCAGAGGCTCCAAGATCTACCAGTAGATCCCGATCTACTGGTTGGTGACCACTGCCCTAAACACTTCATATATGAAGTGTGGGGGTTGCTTCTGAGCATATACTTACCACAGGATCCAGAGGCTTTGAAGCCTGGAGACCTTGGCATGCCCTGGTGCTAAGGGTACATGGGAAGGAGAAGATCTCCCAACTGAATTTTAATCTCTCTAAACAACTAAGGACTGGAACTACTATTAACTCACTGACATTAACAACTGTAAAGGACTACAAAAGAGTGAATAGGCTGCTTCACTTGCAAACAAGAGAACAGGGAGTTTCATCTAACTGTCATTGGTGGTAAGAAGGAATTGAGGAGGGGGTGGGTTGGCAGGGATCTATATTGGACACCATGATGGCACAACTCCAAGGGGTGCCCAGGCTGATCCTATGGCTAGCCTCTAGGGGAAAAATCTTCCAGCTACCATGAATGTGCGCATGTACACACCTGATTGGAATGCACATGAACAAGCATTTGAAGGCTTTTTATTTTCTTTACTACTAGAAGACTTATCTGGCATTGCCCAGGTCCTTCATTGCAGAGGGCTCACGGAGTGGGGGGGTGCAGGAGTCAGGGTAGGGCCTTGGGAATGTGGGGGGCTCAGGGCATGAGGCTGGAGGTATGGGAGTGTGTGAGAGTGAGAGTTGGGTAGATGAGGGGGGGCTCAGGACAGGGGGTGGGAGTGGCTGCTGGTTTCTCCTCGGGGATAGCCCAGGGCACCCCCTCTGCTGGCTTGTCCCCAGGGGCAAACGGGATCGCTCCTTCCCTCCTGGCCCAGCCAAGAGTGGGGGATGTCTTCCTTCCCCTAGCTCCTTCTGGGATGGCAGGGGCTCTTTTCTTCCCCTGTGGCCCTGCCCAGGTCATAAGGGGAATCTCTCTCCTGTCCTGGTTCCACCCAGGGCAGGGGGCTCTCTTCTTCCCCTCCTGGCCCTTCCCGGGACTTGTAGGGCTATCTCCCTTTCCCCTGGTCCCTCCTGCAGCAGGGGGTACAACAGGGGCTCTCTTTCTCTCCCCCTCACCGCATCTGTGGTGAGGGAGTGAGAGTGGTAGGGGCTGTCTCCCTGGCAGGGGGGCTTCACATACCTTTTCTGGTGGCAGGCAAAATGTCAGAGCCTCAGCCCTGCTGGCCATTCCCTTGGTAGTATGGCTGCTCCAATGGACACGATAGCAGGAGTGGACAAAAGAGCCAGGTTGATCTGGCCCATGGAAACCCTGCCACTCCCCCTACCCACAGGTCAGTTAGGGCCTGGGTGGGGGGAAGCACATGAAGCCTCCTCCTCTGCCCCGCCCTGCAAGGAGTCTGTGGCACTTAGAAATGCTGCATGTTTCTGGCAGTGCGGGAGGAAACTTTGTGCACTTCCTCACCCCCAAGCCCTGATTGGCCTGGGGGCAGGGAGAGGGGAGTGCACAAAGTCTCCTCCCGCCCTGCAAGGGGCGTGGTGCTTCTAAGTGCCTCACACTCCTTGCAGAATGGGAGCAGGGTGGGAGGAGACTTCATGCGCTCCCCCCATCCCCAGGCCAATCTGGGCTTGGGAGCGGGGAGAGCACATGAAGTCTCCTCCTGCCCTGCAAGGGCCTCAGCACTTAAAGTCAATTGCCAGCTGCTGCTCAGCTGATGGTTGACTCTAAGCAGGGTGCTCCCTTATGGGGTGGGGGGAGACTGGGAGTGAGAGACTTCACTTGCGCCCCTCCCCCAGGCCCTGATTGATCTGGGGTCAGCAAGAGGGATACGCAAAGTCTCCTCCCACTGCCAGGGGCACGGATACCTAGAGGGAACCGCCAGCTTTTCAGAACAGCTGATGATTCTCTCTGGGAGGGACAAAGACTTTGTGCACTCCACCACCCCCAGACCAATGAGGGTCTGTGGTTGGGGAAGCACGGAAGTGTCCTGGCCCCATCCCTTCCATCTGACGCCCTGCCCCTTCCTGGGTGGCCCGGGAGCACTTCAGAAATTTCTGAAGTGGCCCCTGGTCAAAAATTATTGCCCACCCCTGCTCTATAGGATAGCTCTCCCCTGCAGGCTCGCTGCTCCCAGGGACTCTCGTATTGGGTCCCTCAGAACGGCAGCTCCTCCCTTTGCATGTTATGGAAAACTGTCCTTTTCCTGGGGCTTCTGGTTCTCCTAGCACAACCAAACCCTGACTTGACTTTAAGTCAGGGGTGGGGAACCTCAGGCCCGGGGCCGGATGTGGCCCCTGGCTTGCCTGGATGCACCCCCTGAGGCTCAGGGCTCCCCCCAGCATTGGGAAACCTGCACCTTACTACAGGACTGGAGCACACAAAATCTTCTAGCCTGGGCCCCACTAGACTCTGGTGCGCAAGGAGTGTCTGTCTCCTCAGTCAGGGGCGACGTCAGTGTGGGTTTGGGGATTTTTTTGGCTTCACTCTTCTTGTGTGCGACCCCCGATTGATTTTTCTGTGGGTCATTGGTCCCCGATCCAAAAAAGGTTCCCCACCCCTGCTTTAAGTTATAAGAGGAAGCTGCACACCAAATTTGGTGGCCTTAGCTCTTACTGTTTAGGAGTTCTTGAACAAACTGGATTCATAGAAAGACACACTCTAAAATACATATACATAATTTAAATGAAAATACTGGATTGCACTGAAATTCAAGACAATGATTGGCAAAACAGTCTGACTTCCATATGTGAAAGTCTAAGAAATTTAAAATACTCTACTTTTATTTTCTTTTTCTGCTTGGTATTCTGTAATGTAATTTAAATGAAAATCCTGGATTTTAACTGGCATGCAAGGTATTAGTTTTCAAGTGTTTGTAACTTAACTTTCTCATGCTCAGGAAATGCTAAATAGTTATTGTTACCTTTTTCTGGTTTGTAGTTTAAATAAATTACCAAAACAGTTGAAACTGGTGTGATGATATTGCATTATTTTACAAATAAAATATGCAGAACTATGATTTTTTTGGGTGCAGAATCCACACTTCTCTCCCATATGTCTCTGTACCCCCTGTGTCCTTGCACTCCCTGTCCATCTCTGTCTCTCCACCATCACTGAGACATACATTCATCTGATCCCCATCTATCTGTGCTCCTCGTCAGCCACCCTGTCCCCATTTGACCCTGCCCCTCTTTCCTCCAGTGGCCTTGCACCTCCACTCCCATTCAGCTCCATCCCAGTCTGTCCCCCCCAAGCAGTAACCCTTATGAACTCCTTTCTGACCTCATAAAAGTCCCACGCTTTTTGTCTCGCCATAACCCCTGTCTCCTAACCAGGCCCAGCAGGCATTGTGAAAAGGCAGGGTCTTTTTCTTCCCTAGCTTGCTGGCACTGTTGCTCTGTTGTAATGTCATAGTCTCCTCTGATGGGCAAAAGATGGAACTGTAGCACATTTCCATCAGAAGCTTTTTTTCTGTGCAAAAAATAAAAAATATGCATAGCTTATTAATTATGTTCACTTGAAGTGGTGCAGAATTCCCTCATTAATAAGTTGAAAGTTTCATTAAGTTCTCTTAGGAGAATACCCAGGCCATCCCTGTGCACATCAACAGATTGCTCTGCATGCCCAACCCACCTGCCTAATCTTGTTGGGGAATAAAAAGCAGTGGAGGGAGGGACGGAGAACGACTAGTCACATCACTAGTCAGCTATCTGGTAAGCTTATGCTTACTGGACAGTCAACTAGTCGCTTACATCCCTATAATCTATATTTGTTGTCCTGCCCCCACTTCTTTTGTGAATAAAACAACGAGAAATTGATATCTGAGTCCTGTTAACTTGGGACTGGGCTGGGCACTCTCTTTAAATTTAAATATCATAAGGAAAATGCATGCACAAACTTAATTGAGGTTCCTTCCTCTTCATCAGGCTCTTCAGTGCTGAGCTGGTGAGACTGGCTCTGCTGTGGTAGAGTCTTAAAGAGGTCCTGGCTTGTGACATAGCTGGACACCCCTGACATGTCCTCTCCTTCTCTTTCCTCGCTGTTCACAGTGGGGGTTCCTGTAGCAGGCTCTTTCCAGATATTTGTGGGGTTCTGGTGGGGTCTCTGCCAAAAATGGCACACAGCTTATAATGTACAGCCATAGGTCTGTGGTGCATAGGATGACCAGAGAACAAATATGAAAAATCAGGACAGGGAGTGAGTAGTAATAGGTGTCTATATAAAAAAGTCCCAAATATCAGGACTGTGTCTATAAAATTGATCACCCTAGGGTGCAGTACTAGATCAGTTGTTGGCCTCCATAGCCTTGTGGTGTGCCTGCCTCAGTTATTTCCTTTTCAAGCAGTACTGCTAATTCCGATTGTACCCCTTTACTTGTGTCCCTTTTGTGCAGTCTTTCTGTAGAAGTCCATGTTTCTTGTACAGCCTCTTCTCTCTTCAGGTGGGAACTCATTTAGCATGTGGAGTCAGCATGGTTGGCAGTTCAGCAGTTGCACAGAAGAAGGGAGAGCTGTTAGGTCTGGTCACCAAGGTGGGCAATCACAAAATGCCATTTCAGAAATACACAGGAATGGCTTCCAGTCTCCATGACCTGTGGACAGTGGAGTTCGCAGCTGTGGCTAGAATGGTCACTGTTGCAGGGAATGAGCATTGTGGAACAGTTGCTGGAGGATTGTTAGGGTTAGTGTAGCTTGACACTAACCTCTGTGAGTTGACCATGGCTCCATGCCGTTTATGAAGCAGTAAAATCACCACCTCAGTTATAAGCTGTGTACATTAGCCAGAGAAAAAATGTAATTGCAGATGCATATAGAAATATGTTGACCCAAGGCAGAGTATATCCACCTAACTTTATAGTGTAGACCAGGCCTAATTTTACTACACTCTTGATAGTATGCACATGCAGAATGTGGGCTTAAATGGACAAGATAGACAAAAGTGAGAAAGGAAATAGATACAGAGAGGTGAAGAAACATGCCCAATGTCACACACCAGGACATTGGCAAGAAAGTCTTATGAAAACTATTATTTGAGTTGTATCTTGTGTATCAGATAAACTATAGGACAAATAGTTCACATCTCGTATATTATACTAGCTGCCACTGAAAACCAGGCCAACTTCCTATTTTTGTTTTTGCATTCCTAAAATTGTAGGAAGAATTTTTTTACTTGTGATTGTATTATTTGATCAGAAACTTCACCTGTAAATGTTTAAGTGCAATATGGCTAAATAATATATTTGCATGTATTTTATAGGTTTTGCTGAAAACAACAGCTGGAGATATTGATATAGAGTTATGGTCAAAAGAAGCACCAAAAGCATGCCGAAATTTCATCCAGCTTTGTATGGAAGGTAATAATTAAGTCAGACAGTAGTTATTCAATTTAGAGTATTTGTGACTTCTTACATTTTTGCTTTTCCATAAAACAAGAATCAGAGAAACTTTACGCTAATGTCCATGGGAATTGACATTAAGTCAGATATATAGAAAAAATGAGAAACATTGAAAATATATTTTTTCAAAGCTATGGAAAAGGACTTTAGACAAATAATTTAAAAAAGCATTTTAAATATCCAATAGATGGCAGGTTATTACTGAACTAAATACACGAGGGACTTAAGAGGACTTATTTTGTGGTTATATTGTAACATGTAACTATGTTTTTCAGTAAACTCATGAAAGTTAACCAGGCAATCCAAGAAAGTCTTGCAAATGTACTTTGTGTATCACTTACCTTCCCTATTTATGGCTTCCTGTTTTCTTTTTAAAAAAATTACGGATTTTTAATCTTTCATTGTGCTGCCATTTCTAAGTGGTGGGAGCACTGTAATCCAAATCAAAGAAATTGGGTTTGGGAGTTAAAGGGTCACCTTGGGAAAGTGGCACCATGGGAAGATGGAGCTTGTAGATAACAGTATTTTCAACTGGTGCCATTACCCCTTATATGTGTCACCCACGCACTTTCTGGCTGTGGTGTACTGTCCCATGTAGTGGCACTTAGACCACTTACAGAAAAAAATCAGGTGTTTGCTCTACAGCCTTAGCTGAGAGCCAGCTGGCTTTTAGCTAAAGTTGTAGAGGCTCACGCACTAAACTCCAAAGGTCCCAGGTTCGGTTCTGTCTCTTGGTGTAACATATATATCATTACTGATAAGATACACATGAGAAGGGGTCTTCAGGAATCATTTCTTGAAGATATCCTCTGTTCAGGAGATTCTTATTCCTGTGTCTTGTGCCTCCAGCAAAAATCAAGCCCATCATTTCTTGCAGAGCTAGAACATATCTGTTTGAAAGGCATTGAGTCCTGATGTAAATACTAATACATCCCTTGGTGAATTGTTCCAATGGTCATCTACCCTAAATATTTTTTAAAGTATTATGCATTTGTAGTCTGAATTTGTCTAGTTTCCATTTCCATCCGTTGGATCTTATTATGCTATTGTCTGTCTGCTCAGTTAAAGAGCCTTCTACTGTCGAAAATCTTCTTCTCTTGTGGATACTTATAGATGATGATCAAATTACCTCTGTTGTCTCTTGGATAATCTGAATAGATTGAGTTTATCTTTCTAGTTGTAAAACAAGTTTTTCAGACCTCAGGTCATTCTTGCAGCT
Source organism: Pelochelys cantorii (assembly GCA_032595735.1). Taxonomy (NCBI): domain Eukaryota; kingdom Metazoa; phylum Chordata; order Testudines; family Trionychidae; genus Pelochelys; species Pelochelys cantorii. The sequence goes on from CM064330.1 coordinate 40,890,529, forward strand.
GTTTACTGAGTTCTTGCCAATTTGTTAATGTTGTTTTTAAAATATAGATGCCAGAACTGGACTCAGTATTCTAGTAATAGTCTTATTAATGCCATATATAGAGGTAATAATGACTAAGGATGTTAGAAAGTGATTAATTGAATAGTTGTGTAACTGCACAAAATATTATTGGTTACATGACTCTTTGATAGTCCCCAGGGGGTGGGGCCGGCAGTCAGTACACTGTAGGGAGCACCCTGCGCTTTGATGCAGAGCAGCCTCTGTCCCTGGCGAGCCTGGGCCTGCTGTGGACAGAGGCTGGTCTGCGAGAGCAGCCCCTGTCCGCAGGGCGTCTGAGCTCTCTGTGGACAGAAGCTGCACCAGCATCCTAGGTGTATCGGTTAATTGTGTACTTGACTACATGTTGACATCCCTAACACCGACTCCTACTTGATAATCCGTTGTTATATAAACAAAGAACTCTTTAATACTTTTAATAGCTGCATTGAAGTTTGACGTCATGTTTGTTTGGTTATCTACCATGGCCATGATCTTAAGTCCTTTTCAGTCACTGTTTTCTGGATACAGTCCTCCCTTAGATGGGGGACTGTATCCAAAGGCTGAAATTATGTACCAAGGAGAAACCAATCCTCATGAACCCATGTTAAAATAAGATTATTATAGCAGTGAATTCTATATTTCTATGCTCTAACCCTAAGTAGATCACTGTGCTTCATGAGCTAAGGCAGCAACCCATGAAAAAAATAGTGTCTTTGTCTCTGCTTCAGAGATTGACATTGTCTTTTTCTTGGGTCACTGCCAAAATTCTCTCTAAACTGCAAGGTTGAGCTGCTCAGCAGGTTATCGACTGCTGTGCACTTCAAATGTCCCTTCCCCACTGGTGTGCGGCTCATGCCCTCTGCCTTGGAGTTCCTGGCTAACTGCTCCTGGGAGCCTTTCTATACCAAGCATGGGTTGGAGGGTGCTGGTGTCAAGGTGTTCCCTGCCCCCCATGCCTATATCCCATCTCTGAAGGGGAGGACATGACAGGACTCAGGAGTAGGAGGGAAGGAGCTTGCTAGTGGCTGCTTTGCATACCAATCTATTTAAAAGAACAACATACTTAAAAGGACAACATGTGTCTTTGTCTCTCACACGCACAAGGGATGTTAGATAACGTGTAATTAAATAGTCATGTAACCACATCAAAATTTAGTGGTTACATGACTATTCAATAGTCCCTGGGGGCAGGGCCGGAAGCCAGTGCACTCCTGGCCCCATTCCTGGGGAGCCCCCTGCCATCCCATGCTGCTGCCTCTCTATCAGAGGCAGCAGCATGGGGTGGTAGAAGCCCCTCTCCGCAGGGTGGTCTGAACTCCCCATGGACAGAGGCTGTTCTGGCATCCCACAGAGCAGCCTCTGTCCATGGCGAGCCTGATAGAGGCAGCAGTGCGGGGTGGAGAAGGGGACAGGTGGCACCATGAAGCCGGTGCTGGAGGGAGCCGGCTATTAAGACAGCTCTTCCCAGCATTGGAGGAGGCAGCAAGGCAGGAGGCTGGTGGGTCTGTGGAGCCAGCATGTGTGGAGAGTTGGCTTAAAAGCCCGTTCCCCGTGTGTCTTGGCTCCTGCTACCTCCCCTCACCATCTGTGCTGCTGCCTGTCTATCAGAGGTAGCAGTGCAGGGGAGAAGCAGGCAGATCCAGTACTCATGGGGAGCTGGCTTAAAGGTGACTTAAAGCCAGCTCCTGCCTCCCTGCCTTGCTGCCTCTGATACAGGACTGGGGGTGGGGAGGAATGTATGTAGTAAACAGAATTAACCAATAAGCCCAGGTTTATCGGTTAATCTTGCAGTCGTCTACATGTTGACATCCCTAACACACGCTTTGTGTGTAACACACATTCTTTGTGAGCGTTTCTCTCTCTCACACACACACTCACACTCATCTCCTAACATATTTTGTTGTTACTTATTGATACCTCCTGCAATGCGTACATATTCTCTGTAATTTTATTCCTTCAATGTGCTGTTATTTGTTCTATGGATTTCATATTTTTTATTATTCTCGTATACTTAAATTTAATTCTTTGGGTATTGAGGTCCAAAATGCCAAACCTTTCCTGGCTGGAGTAATTATCCTTATGGTAACTTTTTAAAAATTATATCTCTCTATACATATTTAAGAAAACTTTTCTTGTGGGATGATGGAAGTGACATCATGTGTCACTCTGTATCCCCACCCTCAGCCCCTCCCTCTGCCTTCCCCTGTGCTCCGTGGAACCCTGCGCCATGCCTGGGCACAGTGGAGTAGCAGGGCTGCAGGGAGGGGCTGTATGTCCTGTGGCACTTTGGGCTGCTTTGGAGCGGGCAGCGGTGGGGCTGGGCTAGGGATCAGGTGGCCAGGAAGCAGGGCAGCCTCACTCCATGTGTGGCAGCTGCTTCACAGCTTCCCTCTGCCCACTTGGTCCTGAGTGCCATGGGTCGCAGCTGGGAGCTGCTTGAGACGAACAGAGGGATGCGAGGCCTCCGCTTCTCTCTCAGCGAACCAGAGTGGCACTGTGGGATTGGGCCCCGAGCAGAGAGACACAACAGCTTGGGCAGCTCAGAGCCTGCAGAGGTGCCTGTGTCTCCCTGCACACCCTCGGCTGTGGGGCACTGGTGGGGGAATGGGAGTGTGGGCCAAGTGGAGGCGGCAGTTCCCCACTGGGTCCCAGAGCATCAGGGGCCCCAGAGCACAGCAACGAGCCACTGCCGCCACCCTCGCTGTCCCCTGGCTTGACCCCAGCTCTCCACTGGCAGCCAGAGGGGGGCCGAAAGACCAGGGGGAGCTGGGGGTGAGAGGTGTGTGTGGAGGGGAGCTGAGAGGCCAGGGCTGTGTCAGCCCTGGCCTTCCCCTCCGCAATGGCTGGGGGAGGGAGTGCGAGAGGCCAGGGCTGTCATGGCTCTGGCCCTCCCTGTCAGCTAGGGGGGAAAGATGGGCCTGCCTACCCCTGGAGACAGAGGGATTGGTAAGCAAAGCAAGCAGGGGTTACTGCCCCCTAGTTATATCTAGAGTGGGTTTTTTTCTATTGGTGGCCCAAATCTTTACATTATTGTGATAATTTGGTGCACATAATAAAATTTAGTCTGCATATAGATGGAAAAAAATTAAAGGGAACTGTCTTAGTTCATAGAGCGCAGTGCTTTACCACCTCCAGGGAACATCTGTTATGATTAACATCACTCATCTTCCTACTCAGAGTTCTGCAACCCAGAAGTTATTTTTGATTCCCTTACCTCCATATTTATGCTTTGTCCATATCCTGCCACTTCTTCCTCCATTACTTCCTATTTGAGTAGTAATAGAGATGTAGCCGTGTGAGTCCGGTCTTGCTGGAACAAAAGACAGGACTATGCAGCACTTTAAAGACTAACAAGATGGTTTATTAGGTGATGAGCTTTCGTGTGGGTCTGGCCCATGAAAGCTCATCACCTAATAAACCATCTTGTTAGTCTTTAAACTGCTGCATAGTCCTGTCTTTTGTTCCTATTTGAGGTTAGGGATGTTAAAATGCGATTATTTCCTTAATAGATTTTCTGTCGACTATTCGATTAGTTGACAAGGGAGGGCAGTTGCAGCGCTCAGTCTGGCTCACGCCAATTTACAACACAACCACCTCAGCTGCCGCTCTGCATTAAACAGCCTAGGGAAGCCGTGCACGAAGGCTCTAGCTTGGTCCCTGCTCCACGCGTCTCTTTTTATTCATCAGACCACACTCACACACTCAGCTGCTGCTCTCCATTAAACAGCCCAGGGAAGCCACACATGAAGGTGCTAACTCGGTCCCTGCTCTGCGGGTCTCTTTCATTCTGAAAATGAAAATTCTGGTCTGATTAATAGAAAGAGACCCACGGAGCAGGGACCGAGCTAGAGCCTTTGTGTGCGGCTTCCCTTGGGGGGGGGGGGGGGGGGTGTGTGTGTGTGTGTGTGTGTGTGTGTGTGTGTGTGTGTGTGTGTGTGTGTGTGTGTGTGTGTGTGTGTGTGTGTGGAGAGAGAGAGAGAAGGGACTGACGGAGCACATTCTTACACCGGCTTCCCTGGGGTTTACAATGTGTAGCAGCAGCTGGGAGGGAAGTGACTAGTTGATAGTGCTAATTGATAAGCTCCTGCTTATTGATTAGTTGACTACATGCTAACACTCCTATTTGAGGTTTCAACACTGTCTAAACCAGTAGTCTCCAACCTTTTTAGGCACGAGATCACTTTTTGAATGTAAGTGCAATCCAAGATCTCCTTCAAACCCAAACACCCTTGCCCCACCTCCTTCATGCCCCTTCTCTGAGGCCCCACCCCTGCTCACCCCATCCTCCCTCCCTTTCACCAGGCAGGGGCAGCGGGTTGGGGTGCAGGTTCTGGTCTTTGATTAAGGGATCTGGAGTGCGAGAGGGGATCTGAGCTGAGCCTGGGGCAAGCAGTTGGGGTGCGGGAGGGGGTTTGAGGTGCAGGCTCTGGGAGGGCATTTGGATGCTGGGGTGCTCAGGGCTGGGGCAGGGCTTGGGGTGCAGGAGGGGGTTCATGACTGGGGTAGAGTTTTGGGATGTGGGCTCCAGCTGGGCACTGCTTACCTCAGGTGGCTCCTGGTTGGTGGTGCAGCGGGGCTAAGACAGGCTCACCCCTGCCCTGGCCCTGGCCCTGCACCAGTCCCTAAAGCAGCCAGCAAACTCCCTCCCAGCTCCTGTTGTGCCCTCTCTCTGCTCTGTGGAGATAGGATACAGGGTGGGAGAGGGGACACCTTGGCATGAGCACCCCTCAGACTCCCCTGCACTGCACCGAAAGCCGGAGGCTCCTGAGGGGACAGCTCCAAGGCAAAGGGCAGAAGATGCACAAGAGTGGGAGGAGGGGCAGCTGAAGTGCCAGCTGAAGTGCCAGCTGAAGTGCCAACTGAAATGAACCAGTTGGGATCATTTGTCAGATGCTCCAAGATTTATCTGTAGATCCCAATCTACTGGTTGGTGACCACTGGTCTAGACAGCTAAAGCTCTTGTCCAAGTCTGGATCACATCCCATCTTGATTTTTTTGCACCTCTTATCTTCCTGGCTTGACTCCTTTTGTAGGATGTATACATATTCTCCTCCCCAATGAAACCCCTATAGACTTGCCTTTCTCCAGGCATCAAATTCGAGTTTCTTATGAACGTTTTCATGGATCTAAATAACTCTGTTCCACTCATTTTGCCCCAGTGTGCTTTGCTAATGAGGCCAGCCATCGATACTTGTTTATCCTACAAATGCCTCCATGTGTTATTCCATATTGTCCTTTACAGATGGAATTCATTTCTTGTACTCATACAGAAGGCAAATACAATCTCTTTTTAAGACCTGCCACTGCTGTGATGCTTACAAGAAAATAAGCAATTATTGACACTTAGATTAATAGTTTTTAAGGACAGAGGAATTACTATAATGATCTAATTTGACTTCTTCATTAACACAAGAGAAGGAACTTCACCTAGTCATTTCTGCATGAAGTCCATAACTTCTGTTTGAGCTGTAGTATATCTTCAGATATACTGACCCACAGAAAAATCAGTTGGGCGCCGCACACCACACAAATGAGAAGCAAAAAAACCCAAAACATCCCCCACAAAACAAACAACCCCCGCCCAAAAACAGAGAAAAACAAACAAACAAACCCCTCACTGATGTGGCCCCAGACTGAGCAGGAGAAAGACACTCCCTGTATTCCCCTCCTGCCCCAGAGCCTGGGGGGGGACCAAGGCTAGAAGATTTTGAGTGTCCTAGCCCCATAGGGGAGTTGGAGCACCAGCATAGACTCCCCATGCTGGGGGGCAGTGAGCCTCAAGGGCCAGATCCAGGCAAGCCAGGTACCTCATCTGGGCCTGAGGTTCCCCACCTTTGTTTTAGACCAATAGCCAATCTTTATTTTAGAATATTTATGTTTAGGGGCAGACATGAGGATAGAGTTTTTCCAAAAACTTGGAACCCCCTATCCCCTACCTTTTAAATAGTTTGGAATTATCAACTTGTACCCTTCTAACTAGCCTATGTTGCTGCATCATTTTATTAATTTTTCATTTTTGTTCCACCTCCTATTTTTTGTTTTGAATTTCTCTCATTAAGGCAACATCTGTTTTTCTGTTTGTTTCTTTGGCGCTTTGAACAATAGGGCCTTTGAGCACTGCTACAATATAAATATTAAGAGGAACTTCTCAAGAAACATAAACTGGCTAAGTGCTATGAAGTAGTAATTTTACTTTTATAGTTTAAAATACTACTTGAACATATAGAGTGCTGGGACTATGTCATAATTAGGAGGCTTGGTAGGAAGGGAGCAAAAGTTCACATTGTGTATGAGATTATTAGAAAGAGAGAGAGAGTGAAATTTGTTTTCAGTAGTCAGAATAGTGACATCACTAATATGGTAAAAAAATGATTAAAATATATGAAGACTCCTTGAACTTGGCCTATTTTAAATGGAAATATCTCTAACTACAGTATAAAATTTGTAAGTCATCCATTGTCTTTAAACAAGATATTTTTTTAAATGAACTGCTACATATGTCAGGCAGTGTTACATTTTCACCTCCCAGAAGCTGTTTTGATTTCCCTATAATAAAACCAAGAAACACAATAGACTCAGTATTTCAGAGTCTGATTAGAGCACCATATAAGGTGAAACTGCTGAATATTTGTCAATGCTGGTTTGTAGCCAATTCCATTGTTTGGCCATACTACATTAAAACTTTAGTCAGAGAGAGGGAAGAAAAGAATGAAAGGAGGAAAAACCTTCCATACTGAAAGTGTGAGAGTATAGCCCTAGTCTGTCAATTTAAGAATTTTGTATTCTACCGGTTGATCTATTATGGCAAGCGGCCATTGATTTAGCAGTATTGGAAAAATGCTTTTTTGTGTTCTTGTTTTATTTTTTTTAACACAGCTTTCTTTATTTCCAGTCAGTTATGTGGTAGTAGTGTTATAGTCAATTTCTTGAATGCTTGATAATTGACAGTAAGAAATTATTTGCACAGAAGAACCCAACATTGTAACATATAATGCAGTTTATTTTTTTCTCATATTTATTGATATAGTTTGTATGCAATTTCTAGCTCCACTAATTCAGATAAACTAATCTTCAGGTTAGGAAATTTAGAATAACCATGAAGCCATGTAGCTAAACTGTAGTAGTCTAGTGCTTGTATAAAAATATAATAATAAGTTTTATGCAGTGTAACGTGTCTGACTAGCAGAAAGTTGCTCTTGGTGATAATGCATCAGACATGTTGTTTCTGTCTGTTACTGATGTCAAGGCAGCAACAGACTAGGAACAGAGAGGCTTGTGATTCACTATGATCACCCTTTAGCCTTTAGGACTATTTTTAGAATAAGATTTAAGAATGTTTGTATTATACTTTTATTGTGGGAAACTTCATATTAATTACTTTTTATTCTTAAAATGTTCTGTGTTGTTTCTGTCTTTAAAAAAAATAACTATGTAGTTCTTGTTTGTGAGAGTGAAGAATGGGTGCATAGGAAAAAATAATCCTGAAGGCTATCACTGCATCAGTATTGTCAAAGGAGAGGCTGGAGACTATCAACTGTACCCATTATACCTAATAACTAACAAGAAGCAGATTGACGACCCTGAAGCTAAAACACACAACTACTGGGAAAAAAAATAACAAAATCCAACTAAAACCAGAATGTGAAAACACCCAGAGTCATTAAGATGCTGATGTGGAATGATAATGAAAACAATCTTGAGATAACCATTTGTTGCAAAGTAACTGATTACAACATAATGTAGCAAAACTCATAAATTTGTATATGAAGGAACTACTATAAAAGATGGGATGCCTTGCCATGAGTCTTTGGGTTCCACTCTACAAAGCTTCAAAGTATTGGATCACAACCAACAAAACCTGATTCCCCAATTGAACCCAATCTAACTTGTCATTAGATTGGTCTGATCCACAGACTAGTAACTATAACAATGCCAACATTGGCAGGAATAGTGTGAATGGATTCATATGCTACCTTTTATGTTGTATTCTCAATAAACACAGCATATTGCTTTTCCCCCTTAAAATAGATACCATGTGTTTCTTATAAGTATAAGATTTTTGGTGGCGAATGCGGGCACATTGCTTATATTAAGTGCACTTTTAGATCAGTTTAAAAATATCTATAGTAAATATTCTTTTTCTTTGCAGGTTATTATGACAACACAATATTTCACAGAGTTGTGCCTGATTTTATAGTGCAAGGGGGAGACCCATCTGGTACTGGGTCTGGTGGGGAGTCAATTTATGGGCTTCCCTTCAAGGTAGGAATCTGCATAATTGTTTTAAATTATTGTATGTTCATTTGCAAGTGACTTTACTAATAGAAGAGGTTGATAAAACAAACCTTACATAAGAAATTAATTTTTTCTCATGTACAGAGATTGCTTACACAACTTGTATCTCCATTTTTGCATGCACATTTCTAAAATCTGTCTGAATTGTTCCCATAGTACTAATACAATGTGCTAGCCCAGTGGTTCCTAACCTTTTTTTTTATATGGGGGACTGGCAAACCCATTCACAAACTTTTGGTGGACCAGCAACATATTATCTGCATATTTGCATATTTATTATGCAAATATGAATATGCAAATATATAAATAAAATGTTGCTGGTCCGCCAAAAGCCCCAGAGCCCCCCATTGCCAGCCCTGCCCCTTCACTACCCCCCAGTGCTAGCCACTGATCCCAGAGTCCCCTGGACCCAACCCCCCTGTGCCAGCCTCCCACCCTCAGAGCCCCCCAGTACTAGCCCCCCATCCTAAACGCCTCAGTGCCAGCCTCCCACCCCTTAGAACTCCCCCAACCACACACCCCCAGTGCCAGTCTCCTGTTTCAAGAGCCCACTGCACCCAGCCCCCAACCCCGCCCCAGTGCCAACCCCAATATTAGCCCCATCCCAGAGCCCCCCAGTGCCAACCCTGCCCTCATAGTTCCCCCACTATTAGCTCCACCCCAGAATCCCCCAGTGACAGCTCCTCACCCGGATGCCCCAGTGCCACCCAGTGTCAGCCCCCCACCTCTTAGAGCTCCCTAGTACTAGCCCCGACCCCAGAGCCCTCCAGTATTAGCTTTGCCCCCAGAACACCCCAGTGTCAGCCCCCCACCTCTTTGAGCCCCTCACCTGCCCAGAATCTCCCAGCACTAGCCCTGCCCCCAGTGCCTGTCCCACCCCCCTTCACTTAGCCCTGAGCTGCCTCCCAGCCCCCAGCTGAGCGCTGCTGCCTGGGTCGCAACTCCTCTAAGGCTGCCGTGCCAGGCTCCGCGCAGCCCTCCCACTGCACAACAAAGCACTCTTTTGTGTCCAGGAAGAGACCCCGCCCCTGCACAGTGCTGCTTGGCTGAGAGGCAGGGCAGGGCAGGACACTCCTCTCCCAACAACTGTGGAGGGAGCAGTGTACCCCATCCCTGGCCCCCAGAGCCGCCGCAGACCGGCAGTTGGGAACCGCTGTGCTAGCCTGTTACAGTGGTTCCCAACCAGTAGCCCGCATGTGGCTCAATTAGCACACAGCTTATTTCCCATTCTGCTCTGCTGGGGGCAGTGCTGGCTGAGGGGGCCCAGCAGCATCTTGCGGCAACTTGTATGAGCTGCTCTTGCCATCAGGAGGCTGATGAGTGCTGCAGAGAGGCTTGTGGTGGGAGAGTGGGTCTGTGGGTAGGGTTTGGAGGGGGCAGTGAGGGGGTAGAGATGCAGGGAACGGTGGTTTTGCTGGGGTGCAGTAGCACGTCCAGGTTTTAGGTGGGGCTCTGCTTCTGGAGTCTGAGCTAGATGCCTGGCCTTACATGGTGGGGTCCATGTCTGCTGCCCGGCCCCCCCACAGTGTGGTCCCAGGCTCCAGCATTTGGTCCCACACTGCAAGGTTTGGGGTCCATCTGTCTGTTCCCACATGGCAGGGTCCCCTGCTCTTGCTGGTTACCTCCCAACTGCCTAGCTTGGCACAGTCATAGATTCCCATCAGCAGCCTGCTCAGCTGCACATGGTGGGATCCCAGCTCCTATCGGCCACACGATGCAATCCCATGCTTCTGTTGGCTGTCCGCCCACTTGGTGCCTGGCCCCATGCAGTTGAGTCCTGGTTTCTCTCCTGCCACTTACCTGGCCCTCACAGCAGGGCTCTGGACATGCTCTCACAGCTCCGTGCAGCAGAATTTCAGCTTCCTACCACCTGACCCTGCACTGTGAGATCCTAGGCTCCCACCATCCATGTGGCAGGGTTCATGGTCTCATTGGCTACCCACTTGACTGCTGCCTGCCCCTGTGTGGTGGGGTCCCGGATTCACTCTGGCTGCCCACTCAGCCCCAGCTGTCAGCCACCCACATCTGTGCGGGGAGGCTAGTGGGAGCCCAGGATCCCACTACGTAGGGCCAGGTGGCAGGAGGCTGAGATTCTGCTGTGTATGTAGGGAATTTAAGAGAGGGTGCTGTGATTCTCAGCATCCAGCCCATGTAACACATGCTCCTTACAATGATAAACAGGTTGCGAATCACTGGCCTATTAGCACAAATTGTATGAGGTTAAGAGAAAATACAGTAAGAGGGCATGAAGAAAAGAGAAAAGTGGAATCAAATGGGCAAAATGAGTGTAAAATTGTATCAGTTACCTAAGTGTAAAAACATCATTTAAGTAATTTCAGTGTTTTTTCTACTAAGATGTTCAGTAGAGCAAAGGAGATAAGAAAGCACCAAGTAAACTTGTGTGGAATATTACAATAAAAGAAGTCAACAGCTTTCAGTTCTTCTTCGGGTGATGTCCCCGTGGGTGCTCCACTGTAGGTGACAGGTCTTCCCCGGAGCTGCAGGATCGGAGACTTTTTCATAGCAGTTAACAGTTGGGCCACGCATGCGCAGCAAACATCTCGCGTTGCTGGCAGTTTGACAGTTGAGCACGTCCCCTCAGTTCCTCTTCTACAGCCCTCAGTCCCAGACGGAGCTCTCCTGCCACTTTGGTCACTTCTCTCCTCACAGGAAAATTTTCACTGTCTTCACCACCTTTTGACCTCATTCAATTACAGATCATCTTGTTATAGTCTTCCCACTTCAAAGGAAAAAAGTCCCAAAACATGGGGAACACACTGTTCCCTCAGTGCTAGCTGCTTCCGTGGCCGTGGCTTTTCTCTGCCCCAAATGGCTACACTTTTTTTTTTTTTTTTTTTTTTTTTTTAAAGAAAGGCGGGGGGTAATCAAAACCTCATAAAACGGCAGCCTTCATACACAAGTTTGCTGACTGTTGAAATAAGAACCACCCGCCCTCAGCCCCGAGCACCAATGGCTTCCAATATGCCTGGCTCGCAGGGGTTTAAAAAATGCAGCAACTGTAACGAATCCATCCCAGCTTCTGATGGCCATAGCTGCTGTATTAGATGTCTGGGGGAGTCACACATCCCACAAAAATGTGAGCACTGTAAAAGCTTGTCGGCTAGGGCAAGAAAAGATCGGGAGCTTAGGCTCCATATGTCCCTTCTGGAGAAGGCTTTACAGCTGATGGGAGAGCTTTCATTAGATAAAATAGCAGACCCTCCCAAATGCAGATCAGCCTCCCTGACGCCTCAGGGACATCAAAGGACCAGGGTCTCATCTGCCAGATCCCTACTGCCTAATCCATCCCCCAGAATGACCAGGGGAGATGTGGCAGCCATCTCCAGCTCTGTGGTGCCGACATCTGCCTCAGAAGCACCCGCTCCGGCACTGAGCATCAGCACAGCAACCGCGCGCTCATCCTCCGTACTGGGGAAAGCGCACAGACAAGCCCCGGCACTGAAGCAAGCACCTATACGTGCAGCACCTGTGAACGGAGCAGAGCCAGCCACAAAATGGCCCCGTAAATCTTTGGCACTGCCATTCAGCGCAACTTCTCCTATGCCTCCCCTTGTGCAGGCTAATATCAGCTTGCAGACAGACCAGACTAGGTCTAAAGAAATGCTGGCAACAACAAGGAATTCAAGGAGAATGGGTGTGAGCACAGACAACCCTCCTCACTCACATCAAGGGAGCAGACCCCAGCACTGTACCCATCATACTCACCACCACACTATGGGCACGGGTGCATAGGGGTGATCAACCATGACCAGAAGAGCGGATCCTCCTTGCAGCATTCATCTCCCACCACATCTCAGCAAGGGCATTGCTATACAGCATGCCCATGCCATCCTCAGTGGCATCCAAACTGGTAATGTGGAAGCGGTTAGTACCTGCTGCACTGGGCACCGCCTAAGTACCACTCTGCTGACCCACCACTCTCACCGAAAAGGCTACCGCCAGCCTCACCATCCCACACCCTGGGGACCATACCGGACTCGGAAGAGGAGGATGGTCAATTTCTTGACAATCAGGATGACACTCAGCTTGTGCAGTCACCACAAGGCAACTCTTTTCCCCTCCTGAGGAGGTTATAGTCCCTGACAATAAGCATACTGCGGCGGACCTGAAATAGTTTCAGGATCTTTTTAAAAGGGTTGCTGCTACCCAAGAAATAAAATTACAGGAGGTCAAGGAGAAACAACACCATCTCCAAAGAACATTCACCTGTCATCCACGGCAGAATCGTGTTGCCCGTAGATGAGGAGATTATGGAGGTATCTGAGAATATCTGGAAACGCTGGCATCGGCCCAGCCAATTTTCAAGAAGGCAGACAGGAAATATTTTGTCCCCCCTAAAGACTTAGACTTCCTGTTCTCTCACCCCTGGCTGAACTCGCTGGTCATGGATGCGGCAAGCCAACGGGCAGTGGTCTCTCACCTTAAATCAAATAACAGGGACAAAGAACACAAGAGACTGGACCAATTTGGGGAAAAAAAGTGTATTCCTCTGCCACCCTACAGCTTAGGATAGCGAACTACTTGGCCCTTCCAGCCAATCAGGATTTTGACAACTATTCCAGATTAGCTGACCTGATGGAGCATCTGCCAGATTCCATGAAGCCTATCCACAGGGCAATCATACGTGAGGGTCACACCATCACTCGCACAGCGTTGATCTCTGCAATTGATGTTGCTGATACTGCAGCAAGAACAACTGCTACAGCCATGTTTATGAGGAGAACATCGTGGATGCAGGCCTCAGGAAGCCCAAAGGAACTTCAAACTAAGGTGGAGGACCTCCCCTTCAATGAGCACAAACTTTTTGCAGCCAACATTGATGAGATCCTGCACAAAAGTAAAAATTTGTGTACCACGTTGCGTACCCTAGGAACGTACACAGCACCGTACAAGCGGAGGCGTTACACCCCCTACAATAGAGACAGAGACTCATACTATAAGCGTACTCAATATAGACCATACGAGTACAATCGCTCCAGACAGCGCACTCAGAGGAACTGCAAACAACCATGCTCCTCTGGTGGCCAGGCCCCTAAGCAGCAAATTTGAAACATTGGTCCAGGGCCTGCCCGACCTCCCTGACCATCCAGTGCAGCAAAGCCAGAAACATCTATTTGACCACAGATTATGCCCATTCCTTCATCACTGGGCCTCAATAACATCCGACCAGTGGGTCATAGAAATGGTACGGGATACTCAATTCCGTTCACCTCCCTCCCTCTCTATCCCATACTCCGTCCCTTTTCAGGGACCCCTCTCATAAGATACCCTTCAAGCAAGATATCGATCAACTTCTCCATCTAGGGGCTATAGAGGCAGTACCCAAACCATTATTCGACTTATTTCCTAAACCAGAAACGCACAGGCGGCTAGAGACTGATCCTAGACCTCCACAAGCTAAACAAGTTCCTGTGAAAGCAGCGATTCAAGATGGTCACACTGGCTTCGGTCATACCAGCACTGGACAGAGAGGACTGGTTCGCAGCCCTCGACCTACAAGTTGCATATTTTCACATAGCAATACATCCTGCCCACAGACGCTATCTGAGATTCACGGTTGGGAACGCGCATTTCCAGTACAAAGTCCTACCTTTTGGCCTATCCTCAGCACCATGGGTCTTCTCAAAGGTCCTAGCGGTGGTTGCAGCCTACATTTGGTGTCAGGGGGTCGTCATCTTCCCATACCTACACAACTGTCTAATAAAGGGCCATTCTAGAATGGAAACCGAGGATATGATACTAAAGACCAAACAGCTTTTCAACTGCTTAGGTCTCTTAATAAATGAGCAGAAGTCAACTCTCAATCCAGTTCAAATTCATAGGGGCAGACTCGACTCCACATTAGCCAGGGCATATCTGCCATGGCCAAGATTCGGTATGCTACGTGACATAGTCACTATCCTACTCGTCAGCCCCACTACGACGGTGCATACCTGCCTTCAGCTCGTGGGCCATATGACAGCCACCACCTATGTGGTCCAATAAGTGCGCTTACATTTCCGAGCCCTGCAGCACTGGCTGACATCAGTTTATACTCCAAAGCAGTTGTTATACACAGATACATCCTGGAATCTCTCAGATGGTGGATATCCCCCCGCAATTTACTTGCGGGGGGTGTCCTTTCAACCAGAACCATCAGTCCAGATCACACCCAATGCCTCACTGGTAGGGTGGGGCACGCACCTACAGCGCCACGCGATGCAAGGCAAATGGTTACCACACGAAGCACTACTCCACATCAACCTCCTCAAGCTCAGAGCTGTCAGGAATGCATGCAGGCACTTTACCTCATCCATCACCAACAGAATCGTCCGTATTCTTACAGACAACACAACTACCATGTTCTACATAAACAGACAGGGAGGAGCATGTTCCCAATCTCTGTGCGGAGGCAGCCCGCCTTTGGAACTGGTATGTTCAACATGGGGTCACACTAAAAGCAGCATATTTACCAGGAGCCGCCAACACCATGGCAGATGCTCTGAGCCACAACTTTGCCATGGATTACGAGTGGGAACTCCACCCACAGGTGTTAGATTCCATTTTTCGCAAGTGGGGCTATCTAACAACAAACCTTTTTGCAACCATGAGGAATGCCAAATGCCCTCATTTTTGCTCCTGGGAGGGACTGGGGAAGGGATCCAGGGGAAACGCATTCCTGATCCCACAGGATGAACCGATTTACTGTGCCTTCCCGCCAGTACCACTGATCCCCAGAATCCTGTGCAAGATCCATTCGGACACAGCCCAAGTCATTCTAGTGGCTCCATCCTGGTCCAGGTAGACCTGGTTCCTATACCTACAGTACATGTCCATTGATCCACCCCATCAGCTCCCTCAGCGGCACGATCTCCTCTTCCAGAACACCGACAAGCTACTGCACCCAGACCCACACACCCTTTATCTCCATGCCTGGCTCCTGTCTGGTTCCGAGGTGTGGAAGTCGCCCGCTCGGAGCAAGTAAGAAATGTCCTCCTTCACAGCAGGAGGCAAACCAGAACAACTTACCGGCAAAAATGGAAAAGCTTCTCATCCTGGTATTGTCAGAGACAACTCAGTTCAGACAAATCTTTGATCCATACGATATGTCTTCCATATCAATGTCTTCCATAAAAGCACACTTGTCAGCTATTACTGCCTTTCATGACCACATTGAGGTGTCGTCAGAGTTTGCACATCCAGTGACGAAAAGATTCCTTAAAGGCCTCAAGAACCTCTACCCACCTCGTAGAACACCGACGCCCTTGTGGGACTTGAATTTGGTTCTGGAGGGTCTTATGAGACCTCCCCTTTGAACCCATGGCCACATGCCCAGTATCCTCACAATGAAGGTGCTTTTTCTAGTGGCGATCGTGTCTGCAAGGAGAGTCAGTGAGTTACGAGCCCTAATGGTGGGCCTACCATACATGGTCTTCGCTCAAGATAAAGTGACTTTGAGACCGCATCCTGTTTTCATGTTAATGAACCCATAGTCTTACTGCGTTTTTTCCAAAGCCACATACATCGCCTGCACATGCCATGCTTCACACCCTCAATGTCAGAAGGGCTTTGGCATTTTATATCGATGGAACTCAGACATTTTTCAAGTCCCCATGTCTGTTTGTCTCTATTGCAAAGTATTCCAGGGGCAACCCAATTTCCACACAACGCATTTCTAAGCTGATAGCGTGTTGCATCTTCCAGTGCCATTCCCTTAGTAACAAACCACTAAAGACAGCACCAAGAGCACACTTCATCCATGCTACAGCAGCATCCATGGCATTCCTTAACGGTGTGCCTCTCAAAGACATTTATCGGACAACCACCTGGTCATCGGACCACATGTTCTCACAACATTATGTCATCATTCCCTAACTGGCAGTTGACACATCAATGGCTAAGGCAGTTCTATCTGACGCTACGAAGCAGTGACTCCGAGTTCCACCAGCCACAGCGAGCGCTGCCTTGTAGTCACCTACAGGGGAGCACCCGGGGGGACATCACCAGAGGAAGAAAAGGAAGTTACTCGCCTCATGCAGTAATGGCTGTTCTTTGAGGTGTGTCCCCCCGTGGGTGCTCCACGACCCTTCCTTCTTCCCTGCTACTCGGGGGCCAATTGCTCTGTGGTAGACGAAGAACTGAGGGAAGGGGGTCAGGACCGTGCTCAACTGTCAAACCGCCAGTAGCATGAGATACTTGCTGCACATGCGCGGCCCGACTGCTAACTGCTATGAAAAAGTCTCCGATCCTGCGGCTCCAGGGAAGACCCGTCACCTACAGTGGAGCACCCGTGGGGGGACACACCTCGAAGAACAGTCATTACTGCATGAGGTGAGTTACCTTCCTTATATTCTTGCTCAGATTGCAATGACTGAATAATACTTTCCAACACTCGTACTAGTATTCTGGCAGTAGCAAATATTCAAAAGTATGGACAAATATTTGCATATGCCAAATTTAGATCTAGAATTACTCTTAGTCTTGTGGAAGTTTAGATTTGATGAGCATAGGCCCATGAACAGCCCTGCCTTAAATATATAATCACTGGATTGTTTTCACACATAAATTAGACAACATAGAAATAAAGCTGTGGAAAGGATCTTAAAACGTCTTCTAGTTCATTGTGCTGACACTGTGGCTAGATCAAGTTGTGTATATGTAAATCTTCAGTGTATTTCTAAAATTTGGCACACAGTCTCTTAATATTTTACATTCTTCATATGTTAGAAGGTACCTTTAAAAATAGACTTCCTCTTTGTAGGTGATCATCTGTTCGCCTTTTTCTTAATCATTGCAGTGAAAGAGAGGGTGCGCTAGATGTATGAAAGAGGTTTTGTTGTACGATTTTTGTGATCTTTTAGATAACATTGAAATGGTATACTATGCGTAAACCTGTGTTGCTCTTTTCAACCCAGGGTTAGGGTTCTTTTCTAACCTCATGCTTCAAAAGACATAGTTTCTCTTCTTGATTGCATAAACAAAGAGATTTATACCACTAAACAGGGAACACATGATCAGTAGGCCAGACTGATTTTTTCCCGGCTTAATATTAGCATGCAACTTTTGTTAATTTTTTGTGTGATAACTCATCATTCAGTAGCTTTTGGAAATGATTAAGTTGCATAAAGTGAGTTTCAGGCTTTGTGTACATACAACAAGGGCTACCTCATGGAATTAGGGCAGAGCAGCTGGTATTGTTACTTAGAGGCCTCCTAGGTAGTTCTGTCCCATAGTATGACCACACTGTTGATCTCCATATGGCAGTGATTCTGCCCATTCTGGTCTGTGCTGGAGCTTACACACCCCGCACAAAGGCTAAGTAAGAGAGGAAGCAAAAGGACCTTTTGCCTCAGCAGCTCTAGAGAAGTGTTTCTGAAAGTGCTCCGCAAAACCACTTTAAGAAACACGTTGTCTGGCTGCCCCGGTTTGTTTATTTACTGGTCCGTTTCACTCTTTGCAGCCAAGCGGAGCAGCAGGAAGTGGTAGCCCAACCCATGTCGCTTCCTGCAGCTCCCCTTGGCTGCAAAGGACAAAATGGAGCCAATGGGAGCCGCGAGGCTCCGTGGCTGTGGCACCAGTAAATAAACAAACCCTGGCTGCCAGTTAATGTGTTTCTCAAAGTGGTTTTGTGGAGCACTTTCAGAAACACTGGTCGAGAGCATACTCCAAATGGATGACTTACTTAAAAGGGGACCTTTAGGGGTCAAGCCACCATGGTGAGATATTGAGGGAGAGGCTGTCTGGAGGGAGGAAGCCATTTTGTAGCCTTAGAACAGACTGATCCAAGGAGAAAAGTCTGGACTTGTGGGTAAGACCTAACTAGGAATTGATGATTTGAGTTTATACTCCACTCTTTCTATAATTATGAAGACCCAAGATATTTTCTCTGACAAGGAGAAGGAGTTGTCTTTGAAGGCTTTAAATACAGGTTTTTCTTGCTTCAGACTATTCTTAGTTTTAAGGAAGTTTGCTTGCTTGTGTGCGCTTAGTTTTTCCTTTTTGTCATGCTAGTTCTGTAAGCATGTAAATCACAAGCACCTATTTGTGCACCATGTTTACATTTCTAGCATCTTTGTGTATAGTCAGCATTTCCCTGGTTTTGTTAAATTAGTATTTCACATAATGGAATACTCTTTTGCTGGGTACTGTGCTATTGCTAACCTGTTGGGCTGGCTAAAAAACAAGAAGTCACAGTTGGGCATAGTGGGGGTTAAGGATGTAAAATCCCAATCAATCAGCTAACTGGTTAAATGTTAGGTTAACCTAATGTTCAACGTGTTAATGGACTAAGCAGGATCCTGGACAGGTGATGCTTACCAGCTAACTGTAAGTTACTTGTTCACATCGCTAACTTTGAGGTGAAAATTGTATGTAATCTTGTATATGAAGATTATTGTAAAGTGTATGCAAAGAAAGAAAATTAAGTTTACATAGGCATCTTTAATTTTGGCATTTCCTATCTTTTCATAAAGGCTGATTCTGCCTTTACTCTCATTCAGAGTAGTACCTTACCTTGGAAGTATTGTGTTATGCCCAACAAATAGGAAGTTAGCACATAATAAGAATGAAATATTGATATTATTAAGATCTATTTGAAGAATTCTCATTGATTTTAATGGGAACTGGATTTGTTCCTAAGTACAACATTAGTCTAACAAATATATGATAGTTTTTATGTTTCAAGAAAAATGCAGGTTTTAGTCTGTTTTTCCTAAGGGAGAGATTTTAAATATGAGGTTTCTTTTTTAAAATCACATCTATATTGCTTTTGAGGTTGGCAAACATTTTTTTCCATTTGTTAGCCTGGTTAACAAGAAACTCTTAAGCTTGCAATTTAAAAAAATGTATTTATTTGCATTGTTGATCTGACAGCAGTTTTTGATGTTTCATCAAGAGTATATTTCCTAAGAGGAGTAATTGTGTGCTTATTCATATTGGCATTACAGAAAATTGAAAAAAATCATGGAAAGAATGGAAATTTTGTTTAAAATCTTTTCAGTTCAAGATCTCCGGGTGTTATCATAAAGCATCATTCTTGTATAGAATGACAGCCATAAATAATGTTGTTTTTATAAAATTTTTCAACACAAAATTCTGGTATGTATATTAGAGTGGATGTATATTGGTTAAGCAAGTGCAAAATTAAAAGTGCATACTAAATCATTTTCTTTTTTATTTTGAAGGATGAATTCCACTCAAGATTGCGTTTTAATCGAAGAGGACTGGTTGCTATGGCAAATGCTGGAGCTCATGATAATGGCAGTCAATTTTTCTTTACACTGGGCCGTGCAGATGAACTTAACAACAAACACACCATTTTTGGAAAGGTTAGCTTTATAGAGTCATAACTTGAATCATGGTTTGGACAGAGAAAAATGTACTTCTAAATTCAGAGAATGTTTCCTTAGTACTCCACACAACTCAAATGTATTTTGCTACAGGTTGAACCTCCGTGGTCCGGCACCCTCAGTATATGAACCTTCTGTCCCAAACAAGGAAATTTGTTGGACTAGAGGAGGTCAGGCTTCTGGGCTTGGTGGGAGGAAAGGGAGCACTAGCCTCCCCACTGGGCTTCCCAGGGCTGCCCAGAGGGGGGAGCAAGTGGGGCAATCTGAGGTCTGAGACAGGGAGTGCCAGGAAGGGGCCCCCGAAATTGCTTTGCCCCAGGCTCCCTGAATCCTCTGGGCGGCCCTGGGGCTTCCTTCCCCAGTCTCTGTGTCAACAGCACTCCGACTCTGTTTCCTCCAGTCCAGCCGATTCCGTTTCCTCTGGCATCACTGGCTATGCTGCTATGGGCCCCGTTAGTCCTGCCAGCTCCGTCACCCTGCTGGTGACATGGGCTCTGCTCCTTCGCCAACTCTGCTGCCCCTGTGCTCTCGCTGGCTCTGCTCCACCCTCTGCTGCTGGGGCTCTCTGATCCAGGAGCTCTTTGGTCTGGCCTTATGGGTTCTGCTGCTGCTAGCCCCGAGGTTCAACCTGTACTTTTAAAGTTATTTTAGTACTTATTAGGAACATCTTAGTTTTTGTCTGTCTTCCATGCCTGGCATTTATGTTCTCAGTTGGGAGTTTCTCGAATGAACGAACGAATTAATGAATGAATTAATTTCCCCTTGCTTTTCTACTAAATGGAACCATTATGATAAATTTTTTTCAGAGTAATCCAATAAAAATAAAAATGCTCTGAATGTTGCAATTCACAGCACTGAATGAGAAATTTGAAAAAAGAATAGCTGTTTTTTGTTTTTTTCCTGAGATCCACAAATACTTCTTTAGCTCCCTTTGCTAACTTTTATGGTCATTAAATAAAAAAACACAGAATCAGGTTGCTAAAGAGGAGTCTTGTTTCATTTAAAATATTTGTAGCCATACGTAATTGAAATTTAGATAGCCCTCCTTCGTATATTCAAAATTATTTACATAACCGTCTTTAAATTTTGCAGAATAATTAACAAGCAATCTGAAAATTGTTAAGCTTTGAAATAACTAACTTAAAATGACTACTTTGTGCATTTGACAGATTACTGGGGATACTATATACAATATGTTACGACTGACTGAAGTAGAAATTGACAAAGAAGAAAGACCACTCAATCCACACAAAATAAAAAGTAGTGAGGTATGTATGCTGTTAATTAAAATATTCTATTTTTTTCTTTGTTTTTATACCATTGTATTCTGGTAGGCTGAATTGGCATTACTTTATCTGAGTATCTCTTTATTGCTGAAAAATAATTTTTAAAATAGCGTATTAAAAAAATTAAAAAATATAAGCATTCTAAATTACAACAAAATGCTTTTTAAATTAAATATTTATATAAAACAATTATATATTTATATATAATAAATGTTTTAAATAGATAAATATAAAATAAATATTAACTTTTTCTTTAGGTTTTATTTAATCCTTTTGATGACATCATTCCACGAACAAATAAAAAGCTGAAAAAGGACAAACCAGGGGAAGAAATAAAAAAGTCAAAATCCAAAGGCACAAAGTAATTATACTTCATATATGGGCTTTTAAACATTTTTTACAGCTCTAATTATAAAATAATTTTGCTCTTGCTCTATGATATGTTAATGCTTTGGAATAGTACCTTTTAAAATAAATGTAGTATCTGTTGTTTTTTTTTCAAAATGAGAAGACATAAAATCAGTTTCATAGTTTAAGAAATTGTCCCTTTTCCTTTATTTCTTAATGCTGAATATTATAGTTCGTAAAATATTGTTCATAATTAGTTGCAGGTATAAGATTTCAGCATTACATATGTTTAAACAGTTACATGTTTACATAACTACTAATTATGTGCGTCTCCTTTTCTGGATATCAAATGGGAAGAGAATTAGGGATGTAAAATCTTATTTAATTAGTTAACTGGTTAAACATTATGTTTAAACGATTAACCAATTAAATGGGGTGGGCAGGAGGGCCTGGAGTGGCCCACCAAGGCCTGGCTGGAGTTGTCCACCTGCTGTGGGTGGGGGCTCCTCCAGCCAGACTGGAGCGCCCCATGCTTGCTCTGGGCTGGGCCTGCTGTGGATGGGGGCTGCTCCAGCAGAGCTGGAGTGCCCCTGACTCCAGTGTGCATGGCTGGGGCCACCACGGATGAGAAATACTCTGGTCGGACTGGAGTGGTCCTCACAACAGTGTGCCTGGGCTGGGCTGGCCATGGAGGGGGGCTGCTCTGGCTGGGCTGGAGCGCTCCTGACCACAGCACTGATGGGGGCTGCTCTAGCTATGGCTGGTTAACCATAACTTGTAAGCATCACCCTTTAACCGGTTAACCACTTGCATCCCTAAAGAGAATAGTGTGTGATAATGCAGATGTACAAGTTTGCATTAATTCTAGCATTTTCTAACTTATGAGAGCTGTGGAACCTTAACAATCTTGTCACAGGGTTTTTTGAGTAAATTCCTGGTTTAAAACAAAGACACCAAAATGAAAAAAAAATTTTCATATGGAACTATTATATATATTGGGTCATCAGTAACAGTCAAGTTAGCATTGATCTCTAACACGTAAGCCTACTGAGTAACTGGTAGGAGTAGAAGGCTGTTATCCTCTGTTTGTGTCAGGTGTTTTGGAGGGGGGTGATGTGCACAATTTGACATTGAATTTCACTTCTGTTTGCAGATGTAGAAATGTAGCATATTTAGTTCAGTATGCATCATTTAGACTAGTCAGTTAAACAGTTACCCAGTACCTGGGAGCTGCAGCGGCAGTCCACAGCCCAGAGCTTGTACCCCCTCCTGCATACCAGCTGTCACTCTTGAGTTCCTCCCCACACATGGAGCCTCCCTCCTGCACCGAACCCCTCATCCTCAACCTCACACCAGAGCCTGCACCCCCAGCCAGAGCCTTTGCACCTCAACCCTCTATCTCAGCACTGAGCCTCCTACCACACTCTCAACTGCTTGGCCCCACTTCTACCATGTGCATTTTGTTATGTATTATCTCCACATTGGTGCACACAACAAAACCATTCTGCTTGGGATGGAAAAAATTAGAGGAAACACTGCTCCCCAGCCCTTTTCATCATTTGGCTTTTGCCTTCTCCTCCAAGATGCTTAGATATAAGCAGTTCCTGTGCCTTGCACACATTGGCCTCTTGGACCCAGAAGAAGCAATTGTACAAACTGCAGTTAGAGGCATATAAGTTGGCTAGATTTGGGTGAATTTTCATGAGGATGGTAAAAGGCTCTCTGGGACAACCAACTCCCTGTTACATTTCTAGTAACGGTTGTAAGAATCATTGTAAGAATTTTTGTAACATGGACAAAATTATGCTTATGTCTCTAATATCTTTCTCAGAAGCGTCCGGATGATTATTTTAGCTGAAATTTATACCCAGCTACTACTCCCTTCCCTCCAAAAAAGCCCAAAGAAAATCAGCTTGAGGCAGACATCTGAAATTTAAAATTTTTACCCCAAAAGTTGAAGTTTGGCAAAGTTATAAGCAACTAAAGTATCTTTGTATAATAGAAGTATCTTTGCATAATTAGTGAACATGTAGCTAATGGCTTGAAATGAGTAATGCCAGTTATTTACTGGATAGTATATTTATTGGAATTTTGAAATTTCATATTTGTTGTTTACATTTTCAAAATGTTGACTGACTCTAAATGTATTTTTTTAAAGAAATTTTAATTTGCTTTCATTTGGAGAAGAAGCTGAAGAGGAAGAAGTGGAAGTGAACAGAGTTAGTCAGGTGCAGTTCTGAATTGCTTGTGTCTCTCTTCATTTCCTATTCTTTTGGCATAATTGTTTTATAGTGATAGTCTATCAGTTTGAAACCTTGAAACTTGTTCATTTTGTAGTTTTTCTAGATTTGATCAGTAAAAATATTAGGAGTAGGTTGCTTACTCAGTTTGTCACATTTTATTTTCAGATTTGCAGTCTTTTAAAGCTAATTATGAAATTATTTTCTACTTGTGTAATTTTAAATATGATTTTAGCTTTCTGATTTATACATTTGTTGTCTCTTTCTTTAGGTATTGTATTGTTGTACTTTATAGTATAGCATATTAGTGGTTCTGCCAGTCAAAGCCCAAAGAGAGAATATATGCCTGCATGTGAGAGAGAGAAGCTAAACGATAAATTCAGAAGTTAGGAGATATCAGATTTGTGGTTGTCTATTCATCTGCAATTCTGTCCCTTTGTTCATTCGTCCTGTGTACTAAATGAAGCTAGGAGCCTATGGAATAAACAGTATGTGATCATGTAATAAAGACTCTATCACAGTGAATATGCAGAAGTAGGCAGAATTAAAGGTACACTGATGCCGTAATTCAGGTTTCCTTTGCTTGATTTTGCCGTCTAAACAAGATTATTTAAATATGTTTTTGTACTTTCCAAAGTCTATATTTTAAAGGAAATTGAATAAAAAAGTTGTCACTACATGTCTGTTACAAAATCTAATTGCTTGGATACACTGATCTGTTG
Source organism: Pelochelys cantorii (assembly GCA_032595735.1). Classification (NCBI taxonomy): domain Eukaryota; kingdom Metazoa; phylum Chordata; order Testudines; family Trionychidae; genus Pelochelys; species Pelochelys cantorii. The sequence continues at coordinate 40,914,807 of CM064330.1, forward strand.
GCTTTGTGCCAAAGAGGTCAAGGAGTCGTCAGAGGGATATTATTAAAAAAAGAGCATATTTCTGAAAACTTAAGGTAATATTTTCAAATGATTATGTCTAAATTAACCATTGCATAGAGTTCCTCCCCTACAACATTGTCCTCATCTCCCACCAATCTAGCTACCACTCTTTCTGCTCAACTAATACTTCTCTCATCAGGATCACTTATGATCTCTTTTTGGCCAAATCTCAAGGTAATACATCTTCATCCTTTCATTTCTCTGAGTTTTCATGTTATTAATCATAGCCTTATTCACAAACTCCTACTCTTCCTTGGGTTTTATAATACTGTCTTTACTCATTCTCCTCTCACCTCTCTGGTTCATCCTTTTGCATCTTTTGGCAAGTGCCTATCCATTTTTCTGCCACTCTGAGGATGATGTTCCTTGGGGTTCCTTCCGTCTTCTCTCTTCTTTTTGATGGGTCTTGTCACTTACACAAAGTCAGCTACATCTTTACATACCTGACCCATTTTTCTATTTCTTCTTGAATCTTGAATCAGACTGTTTCTTTGACACCTTCACCTGGATGAGTTGCCATCATTTTAAGCTTAAACTGTTCCAGACTTATCTCCTCTTTCTTCCCAAATTCTTCCTCCTTTTGTCTTCATAGTCACTGTTTTCAACATTATCATCTTTTCTTCCATCTGACATCTCATGAGTATCTTGGGTCACTCTTCTTCCATCATATGTATTCAGACTGACTGAGCTGGACTACATCTAGAATGAGAATTTCACTAGGCATCGTTCTTTATTTGTAAATGAGGAAAAATTCCTTATCTAGACCTGGTTACCTATCTATTAAATAGGTGATTTTTTTCTAGCTCTTCCTCCCCACAGAAGTAATGAAATGGCAGTCAAGTATTGGCTGGATCAGGATACCAGGGCAAAGATGGAGGAAACAAAATGGAGATCTGAATGATGAGTCAGATGCCAAGCATCACCCTGGGTCAGGAGGCCAGGAAATTAAGTTGGGAGCAGGAAGCATACTCTTAGAACAGTATGGAACCCAGTTGTTTGGAAAGCTTGCTGTTCCTGCTGTTGGCTTAATTAGGGTAGCTAACTGCCTCTGAACTCTGCCAATAGGATCTCATGGGTGAGGCCTCAAATTGGGGGCCAGCCTCACAGGTCCCAGGTAAGTGACTATCAGTAGACTGCCAGGTAATGAGTTGGAGTGCGGCCTCTCCCATGAACCCAGCAGACTCAGATGCAAGACCTGTGGTTTATGACGCCTGTTAGCCAGATTCCTTAAGGGAACTGGGGTCTGAGCTGAGCATGGCAGGTTCTAAGATACTGCATGCAGATGCAGGGCTATTCTGTTAATTGATTTGGTAGACAGATTGGATGGGTCCTATTGGCTTCAACTCAAGATAATAAAAAGGTTGAGAGCTGAAGAGACTGTATATAAATTTGGATGGAATAAATGGCCCCAGAGAGTCAAGATATGAACATGACCCTGTCACTGTATAATACCAAGCAGTTAAATGTGGCTTGGATTTTCATTACAGAGACCTCAGTCAGCTAAGTACCATGAAATTCATATCAATGTTTGGAAGGTTATTGATCAGGATACACAGAGAGGAAGAATCAGAAAAAGACACAAATATTTTGGAATTCAAATTGAATGTTTATGAAGCACAAACATAATCAAAACTTGTTTAAGTCACTTTTTCAGTGAGAGGTTATCAATTTGGGTCTCATTTTGTCGGGCAATCCTTGGTTGGGAAGAAAGGGTTCTGATGTTTACTTCCAAGGTGTGAATAGAAGTCATCTTTGCCTTTGATAAAATAGAAAAAAAGAGAAAGGATAGAAAAGATGAGGAAATTATGGATTTTATTGATGTTGTCAGGATACCAACCACCTGCTCAGGCACAGAGTGATACTCTAAGCTGGCACCACACAAGTTATTCCTGTTGACTCAGGCTCACTTCTTCAGTCTCAGGCATCATCTGACTTGACCGATCAGTCGTGGATGGACAATCTCATCTCATAGTGTTGGTACTATGTGGAACAGTGGGTTTCAGGACTGTGTGTGAAAAGCTATTTGAGATAAGTTAGAAGGAAGATAGTGGGGGGAGAGACGTAGGAAGGGAGGACAGAGCAGAGCCTTGGATGTCTCAGGCTAGAGTTTTACTAGTGCACAGATAACGCGCTAGCATCCTGAGGTCTGGGAACCACAGTGATATGATGTAGCATGAATGAGTCTTTGAAGTGAAGGGGAGATCTGCCAACATTTTCCCCAATTCCAGGAATTCCTCAATCTGTCCATTTCCCCATTTCATCGCCAAGTCTTTTTTTGCAAGGAGCTTGAAATGTGGTGATGGCAAAACAGCCCATCCTCTCATTATTTCATTCCCAATTAGGTCTAATTTCCAACACATCAATTTTGGTCCACTGATTTCCAGTCTCATGCTCCTTTTGTTTACCTGGCATGATCTCGTAGTTATCTCAGTAGGCCTTTTTGTTTGGATTAAGTCAGTCTTTTTGTTCCTTTTCCTAGGAACATTTTTTTGTTATTGGTGATTGGAACATTTTATAAACTTTTATTCACGTTCCCATAGTGGAGCTCACAAATGGAGTGGGTCTGTCAGGCCCCAGTTATTACAACAGGACTGTGGTGTGAGACCAGATGCAGATAACTGAAAAATCATAACAGGAATATAGAGAAGATAATCCCCTCCCTAAAACTTCCAACTCAGGAGGGGGTTCAGAAAACTGGGGTGAACTCTCTGCTCATTCACATTATCTGTCCTTGTCATCTCATGTTCATAGAATCATAGAACACTAGAACTGGAAGGGACCTTGCGAGGTCATCGAGTCCAGTCCCCTGCCCTCATGGCAGGACGAAGCACTGTCTAGATCCCCCCTGACAGGTGTCTGTCTAACTTGCTCTTAAATATCTCCAGTGATGGAGATTCCACAACCCTGCTAGGCAATTTATTCCAGTGTTTAAGCACCCTGACAGGCAGGAAGTTTTTTCTGATGTCCAACCTAAACCTCCATTGCTGCAGTTTAGGATCCTAGAATCATAGAACACTAGAACTGGAAGGAACCTTGAGAGGTCATTGAGTCCAGTCCGCTACCCTCATGGCAGGACGAAGCACTGTCTAGATCTCCCCTGACAGGTGTCTGTCTAACTTGCTCTTAAATATCTCTAGTGATGGAGATTTCACAACCCTGCTTCTCAGTTTATTCCAGTGTTTAACCACTCTGACAGGCAGGAAGTTTTTTCTGATGTCTAACCTAAACATCCCTTGCTGCAGTTTAAGCCTATAGCTTCTTGTCCTATCCTCAGAGGCCAAGGAGAACAATTTTTCTCCCTCCCCCTTGTGACACCCTTTCAGATACCTGAAAACCGCTATTATGACCCCTCTCAGTCTTCTCCTTTCCAAACTAAACAAGCCCAGTTCTTTCAGTCTTCCTTCATAGGTCATGTTCTCTAGACCTGTAATCATACTTGTTGCTTTTCTCTGGACCTTCTCCAATTTTTCCACATCTTTCTTGAAATGTGGTGCCCAAAACTGGACACAATACTCCAATTGAGGCCTAATCAGCGCAGAGTAGAGCAGAAGAATGACTTCTCGTGTCTTGCTCACAACACTCCTGTTAATGCATCCCAGAATCATGTTTGCTTTTTTTGCAATAGCGTCACACTGTTGACTCATATTTAGCTTGTGGTCCACTATGACCCCTAGATCCCTTTCTGCTGTACTCCTTCCTAGACAGTCGCTTCCCATTCTGTATGTGTAAAACTGATTGTTCCTTTCTAAGTGGAGTAGTTTTCATTTGTCCTTATTAAACTTCATCCTATTTACCTCAGACCATTTCTCCAGTTTGTCCAGATCATTTTGAATTATGATCCTATTCTTCAACACAGTTGCAACCCCTCCCAGCTTTGTATCATCTGCAAACTTAAAAAGCGCACTCTCTATGCTAATATCTAAATAATTGATCAATATATTGAACAGAACCAGCTCCAAAACAGACCGCTGCAGAACCCCACTTGTTATGCCCTTCTACCGTGATTGTGAACCGTTAATAACTACTTTCTGGGAACAGTTATCCAGCCAGTTATGCACCCACCTTATAGTAGACCTATCTGGTTGTATTTCCCTAGTTTATTGATAAGAAGATCAGGCGTGTCAAATGCATTACTAAAGTATACCATATCCACCGCTTCTCCCTTATCCACAAGACTTGTTATCCTATCAAAGAAAGCTATCAGATTGGTTTGATGTGATTTGTTCTTTACAAATCCATGCTGACTATTACCTATCACCTTATTTTCTTCCAGATGTTTGCAGATGAATTCCTTAATTACTTGCTCCGTTATCTTCCCTGGCCCAGAAGTTAAACTGACTGGTCTGTAGTTTCCTGGGTTTGTTCTTGTTTCCCTTTTTTATAGATGGGGGCTATATTTGCCCTTTTCTAATCTTCTGGAATCTCTCGCAGCTTCCATTATTTTTCAGAGATGAAAGGCTCAGATACCTCCTCAATCAGCTCCTTGAGTATTCTAGGATGCATTTCATCAGGCCCTGGTGACTTGCAGACATATAACTTTTCTAAGTGATTTTTAATTTGTTCTTTTTTATTTTATTTTCTAAACCTACCCCATTTCCACTTGCATTCTCTATGTTTGGCATCCCATCACCATCCATCTTCTTGATGAAAACTGAAACAAAAAGTCATTTAGCACCTCTGCCATTTCCAACTTTCCTGTTATTGTTTCTCCCTCTTCACTGAGCAATGGGCCTACCCTGTCCTTGGTCTTCCTCTTGCTCCTAATATACTTGTAGAACATCTTCTTGTTACCCTTTATACCTCTAGCTAGATTTAGCTCTTTTTGTGCTTTTGCCCTTCTAATCTTACCCCTTCCTACCTGTGTTGTTTGCTTATATTCATCCTTTGTATTTTGACCTAGTTTCCACTTTTTTATGACTCCTTTTTGATTTTTAGATCCTGAAAGATCTCCTGATTAAGCCAAGGCCGTCTTTTACCATACCGTCTTTATTTCTTATGCAATGGAATAGTTTGCTTTTGGGCCCTTAATAATGTCCCTTTAAAAAACTGCCAACTCTCTTCAGTTGTTTTTCCTCCTAGTCTTGCTTCCCATGGGACCTTACCTACCAGCTCTCTGATCCTACTGAAATCTGCCTTCATGAAATCCATTGTCTCTCTTTTGCTGTTCTCCTTTCTACCATTCCTTAGAATCGTGAACTCTATGATTTCATGGTCACTTTCACCCAAACTGTCTTCCACTTTCAAATTTTCAAACAGTTCCTCCCTATTTGTTAAAATCAAATCAAGAACAGCTTCCCCCCAGTAGCTTTCTCAACCTTCTGAAATAAAAAATTGTCTCTAATGCAGTCCAAGAACTTGTTGGATAATCTGTGCCCCGCTGTGTTAGTTTTACAACAGGTCTGGATAGTTGAAGTTCCCCATCACCATCAAATCTTGCACTTTGGATGATTTTGTGAGTTGTTTAAAAAAAGTCTCATCCACCTCTTCTACCTGGGTAGGTGGTCTGTAGTAGACCCTTAGCATGACATCACCCTTATTTTTTATCCTTTATCTCCTGTATCCAGAACAGCGTAACAGTTCTCCAGTACCATGGTGGGAGGGTTGGGAGAAGGAGTGGAGCACTGCCTGCTGCCAGAAGTGTCCCTAGCTGCCAGTGTCTGTCTCCCTCCCCCTCTCCCCCCCGAGACAGAGCCTCTCCTCCTCCAGCAGTGGTGTGTTAGCAGTCTCAGTAGGCCGTTACCTTCTAAAAATCTGACTCTCTTCCCAGACTACAGCATGTCTGTTGGACTGGCTCTTGAACGCATAAAGAAGAAGGGACTTGTTGGAATAAGTGGTGATTTTTCACATAGCTAAATGAGTAAAGAAGTCTGACATACACATAATACAAAGTTGAGGGCATCTACAGGGCCTAATTCAGGATAAAAAGTTAAATTTTTAGATGTGACCTGTCTGATATTTTTTCCTTCTTTCAGGATGGGGTCAGTGGAATTTTCCTAAACCTTTGAACAGCTAATTTTTGAAGTCCTTAAAGTAGTGCATTACGCACTTTATATGCTGTATAAAGGCTCTATTGCAGTGGTGGGCAACCTGTGGTCTGAGGTGGGAGCCCAGTGGGGTTCAATATGTGGCCCATGAGACATTTTGCTTACAGTTGTCCATGCACTGGGTTGCCAGATTCTGCTGGTTTTCATCGGCTTAATTTTTTTTCCTACTGGTATGATGAGTGATGTGCACTTAAAACAAGGGCATGTGAAGTGAGGTGCATGTTGATTGCACACAACATTGTGATAGCCATGTGCTCCCTCTTCATCCAGTCAGAGTGCTGCTACGGTTCAATTGGCATATCCCACAAATTCTAGGTATGCAAGTGTTGTTAGTAAAACTACCCTCTCCCAGGAGATCATCTTGCTTATGAAATCTTGCAGCCCACTGAGATGGAGAGCCACTCATGCGCCCAGTCACTAGCCTAGGTTGCCCTTCACTATTCCACTCTCTGTCAAGCCTCAGTCCACATTCACCCTGTTTCTTCAGTTGAGAAGGGAATGCTTTTCTACTGGAACTTCTGTATATAAGGCCCTGAGAGTGTTGTCACAACTTTAGATTTGTTCTGTCTGGTTCTATGGATATTATCTTCAGTACGTGGTTCCCTCATGGAGCTCTCTGGGTTGTTTTATCTCCTTTTTGTAGGTATTTATTGTCTGTTTATTTTAGTGATGGATACTGGTGTGGTAAGTGCCAATGGTCTGAATTGACATGGAGAGATGATAGACTTTCTTATCTGTTTTGTTACCCAGGTTTGTCTACACCAGCTGGAGCATCTCACTTTTCTATTGTATTGTGTTGGTGCCAGTGAGTCTGTTCCCCTGAACTGTTCTGCTGTATTTTTTTTAGGTTTAATAGCATTTTTAAATTTTGAGAATCAACTAACCAGTCTCCTTCATGAAGGCTGATATGACAATAATAAAGTTAACAGAAAAGAAATTCCTATTTCTTTTACTAGAGTAACCTCTCTTCACTTATCATTTTCATAAATATGGTTGTGTGTAACTTTTATTTGATTATATATTTATAGAGCATGAAGGGAAAAAGTAAAAGTAGTCATGACTTGCTGAAGGATGATCCACAACTAAGCTCAGTTCCTGCTGTTAAAAGGTGAATACAGTAGTTCTAATATGGAGAACTGTTTCAGTTTTCGTATGTTAAATCTCATTGGCACTATGCATGTTCATTTATCCATTAATTTTCTATCACTATCTCTTGTTGTCTTCAAAGTAACAGTTCTTGCCCCATAAGCCGTCCTAAATAAACTTATTTTTTCATTAAATTCAAGCCATTGTTGGTGTGCCAAAATGTTTCTTTCCCAGCCCTTTCCCGTCATGTCTCTGGGGATGGGAATCTTCTCATTGGCTTGGAGCACTTCATAAAATTCCTTTGGGATTTCTTTCAACAAAATGTTAGTGAATGCTTATAATATTATACATTCATAATACTATAAATATTTACAGTTTAGAAAACTGGGTATTGGAAGATTATATATGATTACTAAAAATGTCTACTCATGCCTTAGCTATACAAGATTGCCCAAAAATCAGTAAGAAACATATTTTACGTAGGCCTCAGTTGGAGTATTGTGTCCAGTTCTGGGCATCACATTTCAAGGAATATGTGGAGAAATTGGAGAAGATCCAGAAAAGAGCAACAAAAATGATTAAAGGTCTAGAAAACATGAGCTATGAGGAAAGACTGAAAGAACTGGGCTTGTTTAGTTTAGAAAAGAGAAGAGTGAGAGGGGGGCATGATAGTGGTTTTCAAGTTACCTAAAAGGGTGTTAAAAGGAGGAGGGAGAAAAAATTGTTCTCCTTGATCTCTGATGATAGGACAAGAAGCAATGGGCTTGAATTGCAGCAAGGGAAGTTTAGGTTGGACATCAGAAACAAATTCCTGCCTGTCAGGATGGTTAAACATTAAAATAAATTTCCTTCGGAGGTTGTGGATATATTTAAGAGCAGGTTAGATAGACATCTATTGGTGCTTGGTCCTACCATGAGGGCAGGGAACTGGACTTGATGGCCTCTCGAGGTCCCTTCCAGTTCTACATGTTGAAACTCCGAAATCCAGGACTCTGGTCTGGTGGACCATAGATATTGCTAGATCGGAAGGACCTGGCACCTGGGAGTGCGAACTGGTAAGCCCTGTCCCCAGGGATCCCTGGCAGAGTGCAACAGTGGGGCAGCCAGCAACCCCATTCCTGGGAATCCCCGGTCACGTGGGGGAGAAACAGGTAAATGGTGGCTCCCTGGGGAGCCCCAGCAGGCCAGAGCCCAAGTACAAGCCCTGCAGTCTGGAGCCCTGTGGCAGTGGGGCCGGAGCGGAGATGGCCGCACGGAGGAGGAGCGTCCTGGGAGGCTGGTGGCAGGGGACTTCCCATGATCTGGCAAATTCCCTCATTCGGGACAGGTCAGGTCCCGAGGGTGTTGGACAAGGGAGGTCCAACCTGTAGTATTCTATGATTCTGTGATTTATTGGTAGATGAATTTATATATATATATACACACACACACACTTCATCTTTCTCCAAATTGTTGTGTAGGGGGTACCATAATTTAAAAGGTTATACCTGCACATTTTCTGTCCACTTGAGTTTTGTGTTCCGCACTTGGGCCACAGTTGTTTGGTTTAAGAGTACAGAGTGGTCTCTCAGATTTCCAGAAAATACATACATTGCTGTCTGGTTTGTTGGTCTTGAAATTCCTCACTAACAGAATTTGAGGCTAATTCAAACATTCCAGCTAGTGGGCATGACAATTAAATGGTGGAACAATATTATCAGTTGACGCTATAGTGATGACCATGGTGAAGTAGCTAGATTAAGGGAACGCTTTTATAGTTTTTAATCGGTAACCTAAGCAAATTCTTGGTTAAACTACTGCTGTATTGTTTTTGAATGCTATTATCTGTTTCAACTGGTTCAGAGTACTATAGCAAAAGAATTATTATCTTATATGGATTGTCTCTTTTTTATTTTCTTAGTGAAAAAGCAAATGAAGTGAAGGATTCAGATGAGGTGAGTGGCACTTCAGCAAACAAAGTTTTGACTCATTGCAGATATTTACTTTATATTTCATGTGCATTTTTGTTCTTCTTTCAGTGATTTTTTTCATGTGCATTCCAATTCATGTGTGTGCTTATGTGTTCACAGTCCCTGGAAAGCTTTTACCCGAGTGGTATTCATAGGGTTGGCTGTGGAGCCCCCTGCATGGCACTGCTGCAACAGCCAGCCCCTCCTCCTCAGTTCCTTCTTACTACTCGTGATAGTCACTGAAACAGCCTGATCTCTTGCTTCTGCAAGTGTTTTCGTCTACACTAATGTACATAGTTTCAAAGTTGTTGGAGTAGTAGTTATAGTTATAGATGGGTTAGTGCCAGGGGGCTTCCTCCTCCCCCGCTTTAGCCCCAGCTTCAGCGCATGCCGCACTCCCCAGGTTTCAAAGCCTGCGAGAGCTGTGGCAAGCTTATGCCCAAAGGCATGCAGATTGCCTGAAGTGCCTGGGTGTAACCAACAACTCTGTCGGAGTTTTTGTCCCAGAACTAAAAAGGAGCAGGACCACTGTCTTACGCGCCTCTTAATGGAGACAGCATTGTGGCCTTAGGCATCAGAGCCACCCTCGGCATTGGTAGTGAGAAGTGCCCCAGCGTCGGTACATGACCTGGCACTGAAGAAACACTTTGGCCATAGGCACCGCTTCCCCCATCATGCAGTGTTGCGCATGCAGCACTGTTCTCCATCCCTGGTGCCAGCTAAGAGAAAAAAGGTAGACAGGGCAGGTTGCTGGTAAGGGCCCTGATGGGATGCATTCATTTCAAGGATACCCATAGGCAACATCACTGTGTGACACACCGTGAACTGCAGCACCGCCGTTGAGCCTGGCTGTCGTAATCTCCCGGTAGAGACCATATGGAGGAGGACATTGATCTCTGATCAGTGAGGCTGCTAGGGATCTCATTGAGATGATATCCACAGCAACGTCCTCCCATGGCACACGGTGCGGCACTGGAACAGTTGTCGTATGCTTTGCCTGTAGCGGCACTGCCAGCCCCCCTCTGGTCTGGCACCTAGTATTTGTCAGAGTTGGGAGAGAAGTCTTTGGATTCTTCAGTAGCGGTGTTGTTCACAATCCCAGTGCCATTTCTTGCACTACCAGCATCAAGAGGCCCCAGTGTAGCAGCTCAAGCCTCCACAATGGCAGGCTCATGTGAACTGGTCCTTTTGGTCCCCGAGGGCCTGCCACCAAACCGAGGGTCTAGTGTTGAGGTTGGCATTTGTAGTGTCGGCATCATGGGCCCCTCCATCAACTACAGTGTTATCGGGAGAATTGAAACAATGTCCTCTGGTGTCCCCCACCACAGTGTTGGCACAACTTGGATCGGGTCTGCAAACAGGTCCCCCTCCTTCTCTTGGTTCTGCATCCTTGAAATGAATGCATCCCATCAGGGCCCTTACCAGCAACCTGCCCTGTCTACCTTTTTTCTCTTAGCTGGGACCAGGGATGGAGAACAGTGCTGCATGTGCAACACTGCATGATGGGGGAAGCGGTGCCTATGGCCAAAGTGTTTCTTCGGTGCCAATGGTGGTGATGTCTGAGCCTCCTCCTATCCAGGTGGCAGATACAAAGCCTTCGGTCCCGGAAGCTTCCTCATCCTCCTCCCCTGATTAGTTGTGGTGGGTGCCTATTGCACATCCCTTCTGGCCATGGACATCAAGGCCCACCAACATCTCCTTGTGCAGGGTAGCACAAAATCTCCAGTTGCAGGCAGAGGAGATGATGGAGGACTTAGATCCCACAGTGGGCATCCTCATGGCTGAGGGACCTTCAAAGGAGGTGTTGCACCTCATAAGTCCATTTCTACAACTACCAAGGTGTTCTGGCAAACACCGACCTAAATTCTGCCCACAACAAAGAGGGTTGAGCAGTGCTATTTTGTGCCCCAAAAGAGCTATAAACATCTCTTTACGCTCCTGCAGCAGATACTTTAGTGGTGGATGCAACTAATCACAAGGAGTACCAGGGTCAGCTGGGCTCTAAAGCCAAGGAAGCCAAAAAGTTGAACCTCTTTGGACAAAAGTTCTATGCTACCAAGGTTCTGCAATTACAGATGGCAAACCAGCAGGCGGTCCTGAATAGGTACGCTTATAACTCCTGGAGCGCACTGGACAAATTTAAAGACTCCCAGGAGTTGCTAGGGGAATTCTCCTCCATTCTTGAGGAGGGCTGTGTGGTCTCCCATATGGCATTGCAGGTGGCTCTGGACTTTGCCAATTCTGCAGCCCAAACCTTGGCCACAGCCATAACTATGAGATGTTCAGCATGGTTGAGATATAGATCACCTATAGGACCTATCATTTGACTGTTCAGGGCTGTTTGTAGGCACAAGTTTGTGTTTTTGACAAAGTCTGAAGGATATCAGAGCTACCTTTAAAAGGCTAGGCATTTACACCTGGCCCCCACAGCAGAAACAGTACAAACCGCAGCCTCCCTCTCGCGTCTACAATGCCTCTTCTTGCCAGACATCAGTAGGAGGCAGGTCAAGTCCTCCTCAGGGCCTGAGCAAGGCCCCTCCAAACATCAGCAAGGACACACGTATTGAGGGTGTGCCCAGGGGCTTCATTTCAGCATCTGTTCTGGATCCTTCCCCTCCTTTCGGTAATCATCTGTCCCAATTCCACCATGGTTGGTCTCAAATTGCTTAGGACCACTGGGTCCTAAGAATAGTGCGAGGTGGGATATTCTACCCTGTTCTGCTCTCTCCCACCCTTTCACCCTTCTGCCTATCCCTCTTCAGGAATCTTTCTCATGAGCAGCTCCTTGTGCAGGAGATGCAGTCACTCCTTGCCGTGGGAGTGATTGAGGAGGTCTCATGGGAGTTCAGGGGAAGGGGTATCAACTTCCATTATTTTCTTATCCCCAAGGCCAAAGGGGCATCAGGCCCATATTAGATCGCAGTCCCTCAACACATTTATTAAAAAATCATGTTTCCACATGGTCTCTCTGGCCAACACCATCCCCTCCTTGGATTCCGGGGACTGGTACATTGCCCTCAACGTGAAGAATGTATATTTTCACATATCCATTATCCCACAGAAGATTCCTACATTTTGTGGTCTGGGACCAACATTATCAGTTGAAGATATTGTCCTCTGGCCTCTCAACTGCCCCAAGAGTCTTTACAAAATGCGTGGCATTAGTGGCGACTTTCCTATGCCAGTGCCATTTCCAGGTGTTCCCGTACCTAGATGATTGGCTCATCAAGGCCAACTCCTGTGAGAAGGCTGCAGAACACATGATGCTTGTGTGCAACATGTTCTACACACGGGGCCTTTTATCTTCAGCACCCCAAGTCCACTTTGGTCACAACACAATGCATAGAATTCATAGGGGCCCTCCTGGACCTCACAGCCAAAGCATCAGTCCCAGAGGCATGCTTTCAGGCCTTCTACTCCCTCATCCTCAACCGCTAGCACACAACCCCCACAACCAGGACATGCATGTGGCTGCTGGGTCACATGGCGGCATGCATGTATGTCATGCAACACGCCTGCCTTTGTCTCTGGCCCCTGCAGGCCTGGATATCACAGATCTACAAACCAGGCAGAGACCCACTGGATAGAGTGGTAGTTCTGCTTCCCCAAGTCCTGTAGACACTCAATTAGTGGCTTCAGCACCAGCTAGTTTGTGCAAGAGTGCACTTCTCCAGGCCGAACTCCTCATGGTCCTTTGTAATGGACGCTTCTGCTCTGGGATAGGGTGCTCACCTGGGACAATTGCAGACTCAAGTCCTAGTCCCAGAATGAACTGGGTTTCCGCATAAACATGTGAGAATTATGGGCCATTCACCTGTCTTGCTGTGTCTTTTGGGATCACCTACAGGGAAATGCATGGAAGTGTTCATGCACAAGACCACTACAATGTTTTATGTGAACAAGCAGGGTAGTGCTCGCTCCTCTGCCCTGTGCCAAGAAACCTTGGTGCTGTGGGAGTTTTGCATCGCCATGGACATAACCCTGCAAGTCTTGTTCCTCCCAGGGTTTTGCAGTGAGCTAGTAGGCTGACTCAGCTACTTATTCTCCAGTCACAGTTGGTCTCTCAGGGAAGACATTCTGTAACCATCTTCCAGAGGTAGGAGTTTCCCTTAGTGGACCTCTTTGCAACAAGGGCAAACTACAAGTGTTCCTAGTACTGCTTCTTCCTGGGCAGCAGTTCTGGCTCTCTGTCGGAGGCCTTTCACCTTTAGTGGTCAGGCCACATCTATTACGCCTTTCCCCAGTTTCCCCTTGTCTATGGGGTCCTTCTCAAAATCAAGGACACAGCCTTGGTAATAACTGCCAGGTGGTCCAGACAGCACTGGTTTGCCCTACTGTTCAGCTTTTTCAGGACTGCAGCCTTGACCATTCCCCTTTGCAGGGATCTCCTCATGCAGGACCTTGGCAGGCTCCTTCATCCCAACCTGAAGTTCCTCCACTTCGCAGCATGGATGCTCCATGGTTGAACCTCACAGAGCTAGACTGCTCCTGCCCAATGAGAGAGGTCTTCATAGGGAATAGAAAACCATCTACAAGGCTACTTACCACACCAAATGGAAACATTTTTCCTTGTGGTGTGAACAAAAAGGGATCCAGGCCAGGGATTCTTCCATCCCAGTTATCTTGGAGTACCTTATGTACCTGAAATAGCAGGGGCTAGTGCTTTCATCTGTAAGGGTGCACCTGGAGGCCATTTCCACCTTCCACCAGGAAGGTCAGGGTTCCTCAGTGTTTACAGATCCCATGGTGACCTGGTTTCTCAAGGGCCGAGACAGGCTGTACCCCAGGTCAGGCAGCCCATTCCCCAGTAGGATTTGAACCTCATGCTCTCTTAAGTTAATGAGTCCTCCCTTTGAACCACTAGCTGCCTACATTCTGCTCTATCTATCTTGGAAGGCAGCCTTCTTGGTAGCAGTTACCTTGGCCAGGTGGGTTTCTGAGATCTGTCTTACTCTATGTAAAATTTTACGGAGAGAAAGCTCATAAGGTCAGCTCCATTTAGCAATGAAAGAGAAATATACACAGGGTTTCTCCCCTAACCCCACTGGTAATAGTTATTAACAGTGGGCTTGATAATAACGAAAAGTGTTTTTGTTAAGTATAAAAAGTAAGATTTAAGTGAAAACAGACCAGTTAGAGTAAGTTACTAAATTAAAATAAACAAAAGATGCCAGCTAATTCTGATTCACTAAGAAACTTGTTACATGCAAATTCTTACCTTAAATACAGCTTTTTTCAGAGTTCTTTGTTGCCAGGCTTCTTCAGGTATGTCTACACTGTGGGCTAAAGTTGAGTTAAGATAACACAACTTCAGCTATGTTAATTGCGTAGCTGAAGTCAGAGTACCTTAACTCAGCTTTTAAGTGCTGCCTACACACCAGGATATTGAAAGAACACTCTTCCTTTGTCTTACTCCTCATGAAATGAAGATTACAGAAGTCGGAGTAAGAAGCCCGCTATTTTGAGATTATTTCTAAATAATGGGCTTGTTGTATAGACCACACTCTGTTATTTCGAAATAACGAGTTTCGAAATAAGCATGCAGTGTAGACCTAGCTTTCATGTGTATCCTCTTAAAGTGAGCAAGGCAGTTTCAAAGGCCAGCTGAAGATAAAGCTGATTGCTTTCCATTCCTTAAATAGACTTTCCCCCGGGGTGGGAACCTTTTGTTTAGCACTCTCTATATGGAAAAGTACCATGTTCTAGATATATTCCAATACCAAGTGGGATGGTCACACATCTTTCTGGAACCAAATAGAGTTTGTGCTTACAAGACAAACAAGACTATTCACAGGTTGTTGGTTTGCATGCTGGGCCATTATGTTCCTAAGTATCCCTAATGGCCCTCATTTGCACATTCAGAATTAAAACCAGTTTCACACTTCATATTTCTAACTTCACATATAAAATTAATACATGCACAAAAACAGAGTCTGCAGATTCAGCATAAATTGATACGTTATATGATGCATTTTACATGAAGTGTCTTTGAGTTATATATATTCATAGGCCAATTTTCATAACGCGTGGGGGGGATCTGTGACACTATTGTCCAAACATTTCTGACAGTAACTTAGGACTGTGGCAGACAATGCTCCTCCAAAGTTATAAACCAATCAAGGGGAAAAAAAACTTCAGAGAAAAAAATATGTATTGGAACAAATGCCACAAATGAATAATACAGTCCAGAGCCAACACTGGAACATTGAGGTTTTTTGTAACTATAAAAAAAAGCTAGTTCCTGTATTTGCTATGGAGCATAAACCTGGCTGAAGTGTGGCTTTGTATGAGTCCTTGAGTAAGGGGCAGCATATTATTGCACTGCTCCTAGAAGAATTTGTGACTTGAGACTACAAGCATGTGCTAGGTATAGGCCTGGTACTTACCCCAAGACTGGCAAATGGACTAGAGAAGCTTTCATGGGCAGGGAGAGATAGTTGCTCTGTACAATCTGCTCCAGACTACCAAACAACACATGGTATGAGTGGCTGGTCTGAGGCTCTCTTACTCTTTTGCCATGATTTGGCCCTCAGTTTGAGCAGGAAACAGAAGCAGAAAAACTGCACAGGCAATATTTAACCTGCTTAAACTTAAGGGACATCTATCTGTGAGCTGAACTTCCCCACTCCTTCTTTTGGAAATTGTTCTAGAATGGAATCATAGGGTTGCAAGGGTTATCTAATCCAGCCCCTTTCAAGATGCAAGATTTGTTATGTCTATGGTGACTATATTTTCTGAACCAAAAATAGGGACACCTTAGCCATACCCCCTGAACCACTAGCCACACCCTGACCCTTTGGGCCCTGCCCGCCTGCCACAGGAAGTCCCACCCATGGGGCAGTACTTCTGGGGTCAAGATGAACACATGACTGGAAGTAACGGGGGTCATGTGACCCCTCTAAGAACTTCTTCCACCATCCTCTACCAATAGGGATGGGTTTGGGCCCCATTGGAGCCTTCCATGCAGCTATATTGCAATCGCATTAACCCAGGATCCAGACCTAGGGTCCCATGACACTGCAGTGCTAGGGATCCAACCCTGAGTCAAGATGAGATCCAGGATCTGAGACCTATTACTTTGCAGTGTAGATATAGCCCCATTTGACCCAGGGACTGGGAATCATCCAGAACTATCCCACAATTTCATGGGACAACTTCCTTAGTCCTCTTAATGGATGATGCTTACCAGTTCCAATTAACTGGTAATCAGAGGGGGCTGGAACAGCTCATTACCAGTTGCTTGAAGGGGGGCTGCTCCAGCCCCGCAGAGGGCCTCCTGCAGATAGGGGTAGCTGTTGTCTGGAGCAGCCCCTGTCTCTGGGGAACCCAAGGGCCCCACAGACAGGGACTGCGCCAGTGTCTGGAGCAGCCTCTCTCCAGGGGAAGTCCAGCTTGCTGTGGACAGGCTGGTCCAGAAAGGGCTGGGAGCCGGTGGCAGCCCGAAGTGTGACCAGTTAACTGATGAATGGGAATTTATATCCCTAATGAGATGTACAGTAGAGTCCCGATTATCCGACCTAAACAGGACCGACAGGTGGTCGGATTACCGAAAATGTCGGATGATAGGGACTCTATTGTAGCGGGTGCTGCTTGGTCCCCATCCCTGCCTGGCCCTGGCCCCTTCCCTCCCTGCAGCTCCTGGGCGCGTGCAGGGAGAATGGGCCCGCTCGCTGCCCCGTTGCTCTCCTGGAGCCACTGATGCCGCTCCTGCCGGCGCTGCTTCATCCCCGGGTGCTGCAGGGAGGGGGCGAAGCGGCGCCGGCAGGAGCGGCATCAGCAGCTCCAGGAGAGCGATGGGGCAGCGAGCGGGGCTATTCTCCCGGCCCGCGCCCTGGAGCCGCTGATGTTGCTCCTGCCGGCGTTGCTTTGACCCCGGGAGCTGTAGGCATCAGCAGCTCCAGGGCACGGGCCGGGAGAATGGCCCCACTCGCTGCCCCATCGCTCTCCTGGAGCCAGAGATGCCTGCAGCTCCCGGGGATGACGCGGCACCAGGAGAGCCACAGGGCAGCGAGCGGGGCCATTCTCCCGGCCCGTGCTTTATCCGACCCTGCAGCTCCCGGGGAGGAAGCGGCGCCGGCAGGAGCGGCATCAGCGGCTCCAGGAGAGCAACAGGTCAGCAAGCGGGGCCATCCTCCCGGCCCGCGCCCTGGAGCCACTGATGCCGCTCCTGCCGGCACCTCTTCCTCCCTGGGAGCTGCAGGGTCAGATAAAGCGGAATGTTGGATTACTGAAGGTCGGATAATCCGGACTCTACTGTACTGCAATTGCATGTTTTGAAGTTACTGCAAAACTATCAAGATTCCTCCATTTCCACAAGCCAGAATGACAATACTGAACAACCATGACCATTACAAGGTAGAGAAGACCATGTCCACTAACCCCCACCACCACTGCTTGCAAGGTTTATTTCCTATGGAGATCAATGGGGCTGGGCTATTTTATATGTAAAGCTACTGAGAAATCTATGTCAGTACCATGATGGCAATGCCTATATTATGTAAATAATGCCTAATAATAATTACCAGATGAGACCACTTCCCAACCTGCTTACAAAGAGCCTGATCCAATTTAAATTTTAAGTTAGGATTGGGCCCAAAGCAATCTGTTGATAATACTCAAGAAGATCCAGTTAATATTTAGTCACTCTTCCAGTCAGTCAAAGCCCCACTGCCAGGTAGAGGTGATCTTTGAAGAAAATTGGAGAGACTTTGAATTTACTACTTCTGACAGCAGCGCTGTCTCTCAGTGGATGTGGGGTCTTTAGCACAGGTTTTACTTTGTGTGTCTGAATAACTCAGAAATGTATTGTCACAGCTAACTCCATTCAGGTCTAGGCAACATGCAGCCCAAAGACAGAAGAACAAATCTCTTGAGGCTGGAAGTCAAAACATCTCACCTCTTCACAGAGCTCACAAAGGGCTTGTTCACTCAGACACACAAGTCATGACAACCCTCTCTGGAGAGAGACGATACATCCTGCCTCTGTGTGGATGCACCAAGTGTTTTCACATGGCATCTTAACATGTTTAAATAATCAACTGCTTGGATGAGGAAAACTCACAAAAAGTCTGTCCATCAACCACACTCAAGTAATATGGTGATTTCACCACCGTGATAACAGACCCGATCTCTCTGTGGGTTCTTCTGGAGCAACAGGGAGCCTGGGGCGGTCTCTCGGTGGGAGAGACCAGGGTTACTCTATTTCAGTGATTCTCAACCTTGTTGGCCTGTGGACCACCCGGCTCAATGTAAAACTTTCCACGGACCACCAGTTGCTAATGGAAACTCACCGTTAATTACATCTGAGCCATTTTTCTAGTGCTACAGCTAGGGAGAATTGTTTAATTTAAATTATTAAACAGATTAAGCATTTTAACTTTCTCATGTTCATTTATGAAACTTCATTTTAAATAAAATATTAATTTATGTCCAACACAAAAGGTTTCAGTGTTTTCTTTATTTATGGCAGGGGTGGGGAACATTTTTTGGGTTGGGGCATTGATCCACAGAAAAATCAGTTGGGGACCACACAAGTGAGAAGCAAAATAACTCCCCAAACCCCCAACCCTCACTGATGTGGCCCCCAACTGAGGCACCTCACTCTTGGCGTTCCAGCCCCAAGGGACAAGGGGAAGAGATAGGGAGGACTGAGATTCAGGTCTTCCCATAGGTCAGGTTTATTTTTCTGGTGGATTTTATGGAGCCCCCTTAGATTCTGAGGTGGGGACAAAAATAAGGGGTTCAGTGTGTGTGTGACAGGGCTGCCAGTGAGCTAGGGATGGGGTGCAGGATCTGGGAGGGAGGTGGGGGGTAGAAGAGGGAGAGATTGTGAGGTCTGGGTAGTAGGTAGGGTGCAGAAGCAGGCTGAGAGTAGGGTGTCTGGCCAGGGGGAGGGAGCAAGAGCAAAGGAAGATGCAGTGTGTGTCCAGGAGGGAGGATGCAGGAGCAATGGTGGATGCAGGAGCAGACTGGGGTTAGGATGCCTGGCTAGGAGGGAGGGTGTCTGGCCAAGGGGAGTGTGCAGGAGTGGACTGGGGGGTAGGTGTCTGGCCAGGAGAGAGGGTGCAGGGTCTGGCCAGGAGGGAGGATGCAGGAGCGGACTGGGGTAGGGTATCTGGTCAAGAGGGATGGTACAGGAGCAGACTTGGGGTAGGGGTTGGACCTCTCTGATCCAGCACCCTCTTGACCTGACTGGTCCTGATGAGGGATTTTTCCCAGTCAGAGGAAGATCGTTTGAGGCCCCATGCTGCCGCCTACCATACTGGGCTTCCCGGCACCCTCTTTCCCCCAAAGCCCAGCTGAGCAGAGTGTTAGTTCATTGCCCTTCCCCCAGCCTAGCCCAGCTGGGCCTCACACTGCTTTCTGGCCCCTCCCGTGCTGCTCTCCCCCCCGTCCATCTGGGCCACGTGCTGCTCTTCAAACCCCCTCCCCACCTCCGTCCAGCCTCTTACTTGCTTTCATGTGCTCCCAACACAGGCAACACCTCCCATTGCTGCTATTGGCTGGATTCCCAGCCGCAGGGAAAGCCTGGGAATTATCCCTGACTCCTATATTCCCCCAGCTGAGGGAGGAGAATCAGCTGTGCAGCTGCTTCTAGCTGCATTTGGACCCTGGGGACTTTCTGGGACATTTCAGTGCTGCACTGGGCACCTGGACAGGACATTAAAAATTTGGACTGTCCTGGGAAAATCAGGATGGATGGTCAGCGCAGTCTAAGCCACCCAATACAGATGGCTAATGAGCCTCCTTTTGAAAACTTCCAGTGAAGAAGCTTCCACAATTTCCTGAGGCAGTCTATTCCATTGTCCTACTCTTCTTAGTTGGGAATCTTTTCCTGAGATTTAATCTAAATCTGCTATGTTGTAATTTGAATTTATCGCCTCTTGTTCTGCCCTCTGTGGTAAGAGAGAGCAACTTTTATTCATCTTTTTATGTCAGCCTTTCAAGTACTTGAAGACCACTCTCACTTAATCTCTTTGTTTCCAAACATAACCCAGTTCCTTCTGATTTTCTTTGTTGATCGCCTCTGTACCCTTTCTATACATTGGAATCCAAAATTGGACACAGTACTCTAGCAAAAGCTTAACCAGTGCCAAGTAGAGCTACGGTATCACCTCCTGTGACTAGCATGCTGTACCTCTTAATGTAATCTAAAGTTTCATTTGCTTTTTGTGCAATATCATCACATTGCTGACCTGTGCTTAAGTTGTGTCAGCTTACCTCCCATTCTCAGTACTGTTGCTGCCAAGCTACTTTTCTCCCAGTATTTGTCCATTTGGTTTTTCTTCTCTAAATGTAGAACCTTGCATTGAAATTGTTGTATTTCATTTTGTTCTCCAAAGCCCAGTTCTCCAATTTGTCAAGATCCTTCTGAATTTTAGCTCAATCCCCCTATAGCTGTGTTTCATCTACAAACTTGATCTGGATACTCTCTATACCTACATCCAGGTCATTAATAAAGATGTTAAACAACTCTGAACCCAGAGCTGATCCCTGTGGAGCCCCCTTGAGACTTCCTTCCAATCCTCTATCGTTCCATTAATAGTTATTCTCTGTTGGCAGCCTTTTGATCAATTATGTTTCCACTCTATGGTGGTTCTGCTGAGCCTGCAATATTCCAGCTTACTTATCAGACTGTCACATTGGGATTGTGTCAGAAGCTATGCTGAAGTCCAGGAATACTATGTCCTCTACTTTCTCCCATCCACCAAACCAGTTACCCAGTCGAAGGAAATCAAGCTGCTTTGCTCTTAGTAAATCCAAGTACCGAGAGTCCAAAGTGATTCCCTTCTGCAGGCCAAATCTAAGCAATAATGCGTTGTAAATGTGTAGAGAAAGGATTATATCACAGCTTTATAGATGTCTGAAAGAAAATTACCTCTGAGATAGACAATTGCAGCAGCCTTGAAATGTCTTTCCAGCTTCAGGTCAGCCAGGTTATTTTTTTATTTATATAATTAGGTATGTGAAAGTATAACACTACACGTTGTGGCAAGGTCCTCACTCAGGCCTCTTGCCCTAGGATACCTTCTGGTCCACAAATCAGCTGGAGACTTTTTCTGGTGCAGTCACCCATGCCTTTTATTGTCAGTTTCAATTTCCCACCACCTTCCGTTTACAGAGCTTTGGTTTTCTAGCAGCTAACTCAGCCAGCCTCTCCTTCTGGCTTGGGACCACACTCTGCCACACCCTGGCTCCTTGCTCCTCCCTTTCACTTCCCTTCTGGCTGCCTTATATAGCCCTCTGGCTAATGAGGCCTAGGTAGCCACCTGCCTGCTCCTCTCCACACTGCTGCCTCTGTATCAGAAGCAGAAATACAGGGACAAGAGGGGGAGCAGGAGCCCGTATGTGCTCTGGCTCCTGGGGAGTCAACTACCACCCATTGTGTTACACGGTTACTTAATTGAATGCATTTTAACATAAATTTATACGAGATCCTCTTGAAAATAGCAATGCCCAGAAAATTGTTGACAAATGTAACAAAAAGTTGGATGTACTTTTCAAGACTTTTACTGCACTCCAAATCAGGGCCGGCTTTAGGAAGTGCAGGGCCCAATTCGACGGGGCCCCGCAGCAATTTTCAACGGGGGGGGCCTAGGAATTTTTTTGATTGAGGAAAAAAAAGCACAAAAAATCCCCCGCCAACACACACACACCCCCTTCCGCAACGCAGGAAAACCCTGTGCTAAACTCACACCTCCTGCGGCTCAGGCAGCCGACGCACTTCTCCTCCGGGGCCAGCAGGGGCGGCAGATTTATATAATTTTTGGTGGTGCCCCATTAGCCACACCCCTTGACCCCTGTTAACCACACCCCGACCCCCATTAGCCACACCCCCTGACCCCTGTTAACCAGGCCTCTGGAGGTAACATGCTCGGGGCAAGATGGACACATGACCAGAAGTAAAAGGTGTCATGTGACCCCTGTCGAAGGACTTTTCCCACCATCCTCCTACCAACAGGGATTAGTTTGGCCCCCACCAAACCCCCCTCATGCAACTATCCTGCAATTGCATTAACCCAATGTGTGTGACATTAACTCGGAGGCAGAGAGACTGGGGGAAGTGTTCCCTCTAAGGCTATGTCTACACTCGCGGCTTCTTGCGCAAGTACAGCCGTTTTTGCGCAAGAACCCACAGAGCAGCCACACTGCCCGCCTGCTCTTGCACAAGGAAATTTACAGTATGGCGTGATAAGAGAGGGTGTCTTGCACAAGAGCTATGCTCTTTTCTAACAGGTGTAAGCTCTCTTGCGCAAGAGGGCAGTGTGGATGCTCGGCAGGGATTCCTTGTGCAAGAAACCCCTATGGCTAAAATGGCCATTGGAGCTTTCTTGCTCAAGAGAGCATCCACACTGCCATGGATGCTCTTGCGCAAAAGCACAGCTCGCACATGGCAGCGTGGACGTGTTCCTGCGCAAGACTTCTTGCACAAGAACCCTTGCAAGTTGTTCTTGCGCAAGAAGCCGACATAGCCTCAGAGTTTCCTCCCATGAGCAGAATGGATTTTGTGTTGTGCACCTGTACTGAGTTCATGTGGCTTGTTTGGATGTGCCACTGTGGCACACAAGTTATTAATAAATATTTTTAAACCTTTACCTTTTCTCTCTTCCATGTCTCCTTCCCTTGCTCCATCAGCTCCCCTGGTGCCTGCTGCTCCCCAACTCCTCACCCTCCTCTGCTGTCCTGACTCCTACCCTTCTCACTGCCCTCAGCCCTCCTGCGACCTGCCCCCCTCCACCAGCCCTTCTCTCCCCCCTGTGCCCACTCCTTCAGTAGCCCCACTCTGATCATATGAGCTACCCCTCCTCATCCCCTCTTCTAACACCTCCCTCTACACACCTGCCCTGCCTCTCTCCTCTGGTGCTGGTCCCTCTCCTGAAGGTGTCTGCCCTTCTGCTTCACCCCAGAATCCCCTGGCACCTGCACCTTCCCTTAGCCCTGCACCCTCCTGGTGCTTCCCCCTTCCCTTACTGCCCCTGCGCCCTTTGCCCTCTTTTTCCCTGATGCCCACCCCCTCACCACTTTCTGCCCCCGTTGCCCTCCTGCTCCTCTGTGCCCTCACACATGACTTGCTCCATCCCCACCTTTCTCATGCCCACTCCTTCTTTCAAGCCTTCTCCCAGCACCTCTCCCTCCCCCTTCTAGCCCCCAATGCCCTTCCTCTCTCCTCTCCCAGCATCACCCTGTCCCCCCTCCCATTGACACCTCCCCTCCTGCCCTTTTCCTCATTGTCTGCACTTGGCCCCCTGGCATTTGTCTCTTCTCCACGCTGTCCCTTGGTGCCTTCCCCTTTCTTCCCCCTCCCCCTCCGCACAAGCCCCTTCCTCTCCCACCCCTTCTCCCCCTCCCCCTCTGCACAAGCCCCTTCCTCTCCCACCCCTTCCCCCTAGTTTTCCCCCTCCCTTACTTTCTACCTTCCACTTTGCGGGGTCAGAGTCTGCGCTCAGGCCCTGGACTCCAAACCCGGAGCTAGGCCAAGTGGCACAACGCGGCGCCAAGCAGTTTTAAAGTCCCGGGTCGTGACGTCATGTCACGGCCGGGTGTCTCCCCACCCACCTGGGAACGCCGCACATGGCAGCAGCAGCAGCTGCCGGCAAGGGGGAGCCGCACTGAGAGCTGCGCACGGCAGGGTTGGGCCGGGGCCAAGGGGGACACTCTGGGGCCAGAGTGGGAGGACGCGGGGAGGTGTGTGGCAGGTGGGGTCTGGGGACTGCTCAAGGCAGAGTCGGGGGAGAGACCCAGCTCCAAATATTGCTGGAGCAGGGCCCCCGGCTCTGAATATTAACTCGCCGCCCATGGTGCCCGGCACACTTCCAGGTTCAGGGTGCGGGACCCCTTTAGGCGCGGGACCCAATTCGGGGGAATTGGGCAAATCGGCCTATGGCCAGCCCTGCTCCAAATAGAATGCCCAAGACCATTTGATGGCATGATATGGTATTACTGGGATGGGCATGCATGTATGTGGAGAATGTTGACAGGATAGTAGGGCCGTTAAGGTGGACTTCCAACATAATTATGGGGAGGAATTTTGAATGTTTGAAACATCACTGTATTTCTGAAAATTTATTATAAGATGGGGCAGCCACTTCGGCCTGTAGCTTAGTCACTCTTCAACCAAAGCCACAGTCACTTAAAAAATAATCTTAAATTTAAGAAGCTTAAGTTCATGGGAACTGGATAGTTCAAAAGGAGCTATTATCAAATTTGTGAGGGTCACAGGATTAATATTCCATGACAGGTTTTTTTCATGGTAGCTTTGAAAAATGTCAAGCCCTCCATGACACTGATAAGAGCCTGCATATACTTGTTTGTTTTTGGCCAGCTCATGATAAGTTGAAATAGCAGCCACATGACTTGCATGGAGTTATCTTTTAAGCTGGTCTTACAATAGAAATCTGAGACCTCAATGTGCAAATCCTGTTAGAGAGGTATCCCCAGAGAAGCAGAATTTCAGGTATATAATTTTTATTATCACATGTAACAAAATTATTTACAATACTTATATAAAAAGTATATGTGAAATTAATTATTTATACTTGCCCATGCTAGAGTGGCACTTGCATCATAGATACGTGTTTTCATACTTGCAAAGAAGCACTGTGGATAAGAAATATATTTCACTAGTACAGAATTTCTTCTGTCAGGAGTCAGAAGAAAAGTTAACTTAGTGTCTTAGGCACAGTTTCCTTGTTAGTTAGTTTGTTAGTTACTTAATAGTTAGTTATCAGTTTGTTTAAAAAAAATTATTGTATTTCTAGTTAGAGTTAGATTTAGTAATAAGAATGCCCGGTTCTCCGGGTTTTAAGAAGTGCGTCACTTGTAGAGACACCATGCCTGCCTCAGACGGCCATGCAGAGTGCATCAAGTGCCTCGCTGAGGCACATATCCTGCAGAAGTGCACCCATTGTGCCAAACTCACTGTGAGGGCATGGCGGGATAGGGAGATGAGGCTTAAAATGATATTATTTGACAAAGCCTTACAACTGGCGGAAATGTCAAAACCAGCCTCAACGCGATGGTCTCCTTCACCACAGAAAAGGAGAGCTGCGTCACCACTGTCTGGCCCAGCCCGAAAATGGCCGTCTCCGGCTCGGTCCCTACCTTTGCATAGAGTGAGGATAGGCGACAAACCAGGCACTTCAGGAACTACTTTGCTGAGGCAAAAATCGGCTTCAGAGCCAAAATTGCAGCAAAAACTGATCTCGGTGCCGCCAACTGCTGTAATGGTCCATTGCTCGGCACCACCAGCAACCATGCCGAATACATTGGTGCTGCCACCATCGACAGCATTGGCACCGATGCCGAAGCGCATATCGGCAACGACTACCTCAGCACCGGCAGAGCAGGCACCACCCGCGTCGGTGCCCAACACACCAACGGTCACATTGGCACCAACATCAGCGGTGTGGGTGCACCTGGCACCTACCACATTGGCACCGGCTGCATCCGCGCTGTCAGACTCAGTAGCGTCACCATTGGCACGGGAGGGCTCAGTGCCACTTTCATCCCTCACACGATCAACGGGCCGTTTGTCACCTCCATACAGCCCTCCAATACCTCCAGTCCCAAAGAAAGCGTCTCACAAGTCTGACCCTAAGGCACAATTAAGCCCGGAGCCTTTATCTTTCTCTCCAGCACCATCTTCTCCACCACATTCACCATACTTAACCAGAGAAGATAGAGCTAGGGCATATTGACATGGCAGATACAGGTCTAGATATGACCTCTCCCCTTCACCATATAGGGTGTATGCATCGTACTCCCCTTCACCTTCACCCTATAGACACCAACGAATATACTATAGATACAGAGTCTCTTCTAAACACTCTTCCCCATACAGTCGATACATCCCAGGTCACCACCGACATTATTCGCGGCAAGACTCTGTCCAAAGCCATCTTCACCAAAGGGATCACTATATGCATAGCCGAAGCTATCCCAGATGTCGAGCACCTTCAGCTTCCCCTAAACAGGATCAAGCTCTACAATTACCGCCAGCATCCCCGGGATCCCAGTCCACAGCTCACTATTCAGAATCAGAAGAGACACACCTCTCGGAAATAGATGAACAACTACCTGATGTCTCTCCGACCAATCAGTCCTCATCATCCCCTGATGAGGCTGTCGTACTTGGGGACCAGTTTCCACCTGACGATCTCAGGCAATTCAAGGACTTATTCAAGAGAATTGCTGCATCACAGGATATTCAATTATCGGATGTGCCACAAAAACAACACAGGCTCCTTAAAAAATTGCAGCCCTCCCGGAGGGGTAGGATCGCTATACCAATAGCTGAGGCTATTATGGAGTCGGCAGACGAGATATGGCAGACTCCTGCCTCCGTGCTCCCCACTAATGAGAGGGCGGACAAGAGGTACTTTGTCCCCTAGAAAGTTGTTGACTCGTTGGTTGTTGATGCCGCTCAGCACTGATCTAAATTCCCTCAACTTAAAAACATCAATGACAGGGACAACAAGTGCATGGTCCTCTTTGGTGGGAAACTCTATTCTTCCGCCACACTCCTTATAGTTAATTATGCAGCGATTTTGTCTAATCCTAACTTTGACAATTATTCAAAATTATCTGCCCTTGTGGAACATCTGCCAGATGCAAAGAGACCAGTACTAAAGTCGATTGTCCAAGAGGGCTATGCTTCTTCTAGAACATTACTGCAAATAGCCCTGGACGTGGCCGATAACAGCAGCTAGAGCCACGTCCACGTCTGTAGTAATGAGAAGAGCATCATAGCTACAATCTGCCGGAATCCCTAGGGCGTTACAGTCAAAGGTAGAGGACCTCCCCTTTGAGAAATTAAAGCTTTTTGCTGAAAAGACTGATGATGTCCTGCATTCCAATAAGGACTCAAGGACAACTTTACGGACATTAGGAATGTACACACCTCCTTATTGTTGCAAACGCTACACCCCCTACCGAAAGAACAAGGACTTCCCATACCAAAGATACCACAACGAGGCCTTGACCAGCCCAGAACCAGATAGAGACCACAACGAAAGTGTCAACAGAACAACCGCATCACCTACAGTCAGAACATCAAGCAGCAGGTTTGACTTGTTGGTCGAGGGCCTGCAGAATCCTCCCATCTCTCACCAGTCATCAGACGTCGGTCCACTCTTCCATCACCGCCTGAAACCCTTTCAACACCATTGGAAGGCCATCATCTCAGACCAACGGATCATCGAGATAGTCACCACAGGGTATACCATCCCCTTTACCAAACAACCTCCAACTTCCCCACCTTCCCCGTCCCTTTTCAGGGACCCCTCTCACAAGAGCCTTCTCAGGCAAGAGGCTCAACACTTCCTCGACCTCAGAGCAATTGAGACTGTCCCCAAGGAATTTCAGTGCAGAGGATTTTACTCACACTACTTCCTTACTCCAAAGAAGAGAGGAGAATGGAGGCCTATCTTAGACCTACGCAGATTGAACCATTATCTTGGCAAGCAAAGATTCAAAATGGTTACTGTGGTGACTATAATTCAGGCATTAGACAAGGGAGACTGGTTTGCGGCCCTCGACCTGCAAGGTGCATATTTCCATATAACGATTCACCCAGCACACAGACGCTTCCTCCGGTTTACAGTGGGACTAGAACATTACCAGTATCAAGTGCTTCCGTTCAGTCTTTCTTCTGCACCCAGAATCTTCTCGAAGACCCTGGTTGTTGTGGCAGCCTATCTATGCAGACACCACGTCATTATATTTCTTTACCTGGTTGATTGCCTTGTCAAAGGCACATCGGAAAAAGAAACACTTAGTATGATTTCTACAACAGAACAGGTATTTGATCTTCTAGGCCTCTTACTCAATATATAGAAGTCGACTTTGACACCTACACAAAATATAGAGTTTATAGGTGCTCGACTAGACGCTATGGCAGAAAGAGTTTACTTACCCTCCCAGAGTTTCCAAATCATCCAGTACCTTAATACCACTATCACCGTGAGTCCTATGGTCCCTATTCTCACATGCCTTCAGCTAATGGGTCATATGGCCGCTACAACATATGTAGTCACTCTTGCACGCCTACACTTTCGATGCTTACAACACTGGATTGCCACGGTTTACTCCCATCAAAAAGGACAAGTGCACAAACGGGTAGCTCCTCCTCCGCACATACTCCAATCCCTCATATGGTGGACCAAACCATGCAATCTTCTGGCAGGCATACATTTCCATCGAAATCAACCTTCTGTACGTATAACTACAGATGCATCCCTCATTGGATGGGAAGCACACACAAGCACAATGTCAGCCCAAGGCAGATAGTCCACCCAAGAGACAACTTACCATATCAACCTATTAGAGCTCAAAGCAGTTTCAATGCATGCAAACATTTTGAAACATGCATCTGCAGCAGTGTAGTCGGAATACTGACCGACAACATAACAACAATGTACTATATCAATCGCCGGGGGGGGGGGAGGGGGGCGCTCAATCACACTCCCTATGTACTGAGGCAGTTCGCTTATGGAATTGGTGCATATGAAATGGTGTCACCCTAGTAGCTTCATACCTACTGGGAGTAGACAATGCGATGGCAGTCCAGTTGAGCAGGCATTTCGCACCAGATCACGAATGGGAGATACACCCCAGATATCTTTGCCCCATTTTCCACCAATGGGGCTTACCAGAAGTAGACCTTTTTGCCTTGAATAGAAACAGAAAATGTCACCAGTATTGCTCCAGAGCGGGCATTGGGCATGGATCCCCGGGAAATGCCTTTCTCCAATCCTGGAAGGGACCTTTTCTATACGCATTTCCTCCAATTCATCTCATCTTCAGAGTCCTGGAGAAGAGCCGCAAGGACAGAGCCATGGTAATACTCATAGCACCGTTCTGGCCATGACAGGCATGGTTTCCCTACCTCTATCAAATGTCTTCTCGACCTCCCTACCATCTTCCACTACGCTACGATCTTCTGACTCAGAGGTCAGGAACCCTACTCCACCCTCGGCCACACATCTGGAAGCTGATGGAGTGGTTCCTTCTTGGTTCTGCCAAGGAGAATTACTGTGTTCACAGCGTGTAAAGGAGGTTCTCTTACACAGCAGGATGCAGTCTAGCCAAGTCACTTACCTAAACAAATGGCGTAGATTCCGACATTGGTGTTCTGAGCATAATCTAGAACCAAATTCAGCGTTGTTGGAAAATGTCCTGGACTACACTTTATCTCATAGAGACTCTGGCCTTGCTCTCACATCAATGAAGGTGCACTTGGCTGTCATCACCGCCTTTCATCACCCTATACAAGGGCTCTCGGTCTTTGCGCACCCCACTACAAGGAGGTTCTTAAAGGGTCTTGCTAGCTATACCCACCGTGCAGACCACCACCACCTGTGTGGAACTTGGAAATGGTGTTGGATGCTTTAATCCATACCCTCTTGGAACCCTTTGCTACCTGTTCTTTGCATATGATGTCACTGAACGTGGTTTTTCTATTAGCAATTACTTCCACCTGCAGGGTAAGCGAGTTGGCGGCCCTAATGGCAATTCCACCGTACACCATCTTCAGTAAAGACAGGGTTGTGTTACGTCCTCACCCATCCTTCATTCCCAAAGTATGTTCTGATTTTCACCTTAATGAACCAATTGTGCTTCCCATCTTCTACCCAAAACCTCACCAAATGACAGCCGAGACTAAGTTTCACCTCCTCAATGTCGCAGAGCACTAGCATTTTACATAGACAGAACCAAACCCTTTTGTAAATCGGATCGTCTATTTGTCTCCATTTCTGAGCGTACAAAAGGGAAAGCCCTATCATCGCAGAGGATTTCCAACCTCATGGTAGCATGCATTAAGCAGTGTTATGCCCTAAGAAACAAACCTCTGCCTCAGTCCCCAAGAGCACATTCTACCAGGGCTATGGTGACATCAACAGCATTTCTATGTGGGGTTCCCCTTAAAGATATTTGTAGGGTGATGACGTGTTCCACCAATGATACCCTTATGAGACATTACACAATTTTGCATTCTCAGGCACAAGATACAGTTATGGCCTCCATGGTCCTATCTACAATAGTCAGACTATGAATCCGAGACCCACCTTCCTTTGGTCTTATATACTGCTACATATTCACCAACAGGGAGCACTCACGGGGACACCACTCGAAGAAGAAGAGGAAGTTACTCACCTTTGTGCAGTAACGATGGTTCTGCGAGATGTATGTCCCCATGGGTGCTCCACTGCCCGCCCTCCTCCCCGCTTCGGATTCTCTATTATATCTTCCAGATACCGGGGCGGACTTGAGGAACTGGCGGGAGCCGGACCACGCGAGAGATCAAAACGTGCGAACGGCTTGATGTGTGAGCCGCGCACATGTGGTCCAGCTGATGACTGCTCATCAAAACCCCGAGCTGCGGCACCACGACAAGCCCGACACCAACAGTGGAGCACCCACGGGGGGACACATCTCGAAGAACCATTGTTACTGCACGAAGGTGAGTAACTTCCTCTTATTTTTCAGTTGAGACTTTTGTAGTTTGGTTGAAATCATGCCTATGGGCTGACCCATGACGTTAAATGATTCGAAATATTTTAACCTGCTGACTACCAGGTGATATATTTTTGGATCCTGGAATATCTAAACCCAAAATTACTGGAATGGGGGAGACTTTTTTCTTTTTTCCACACAAGTGACCTAATCATATCCCACTGGGTGATGCAAAGATTTCAGAAAAGAAGCTGTCTGATCATGAATGAACTCCTGAGAAGAGGTCTCAAAGTGGGGAAAGAACCAGCTGGATCACCATCTTCATAAACGAAAGAGAAAGATGAAGCCATTGCTCATCTGATTCTTTGCTTTGGGCTGTTGTTGCATACCTCAGGTTATGAAATGCCACCATGTCTGACAAAGAGGCTTGTGTTTCCTGTATCTGACCATTGGGGATAAGAGTCCAACAATGTGCAACATCTAAGAATTGACATCTACAAGCAAATAACTTCTAGTCAGCTAAAAAGTCTACCAATGTCAAACCAGCAGAACTGAAAAAATCATCAGCTAATCTTTTCAGCCATGTGCCATCTTCCTGAACATGAATGAAACCAGTGAGTGTGTGTGTGTGTGTGTGTGTGTGTGTGAATAGAACCCACCAAATTTATCCAAGAATGGCATCCGTCTAACACAGGGGTGGGCAATAATTTTTAATGGCGGGGTGTGACGGGGCAGCAGAACCCCGCACTGCCGGGGAGCTGCTAGAAAAAGCAGCCCTACCAGAAAACCGGGCCCCTGCTGGCACTGAGCCCAGAGACGCAGTGGCCGGCACAGGCCAGGGGGAGGGAGAGCCAGCGATGGCGCTAAGCCCTGGTGCATGCGCGGAGATGGGGGCCAACGCTGGGGTGCAGGAAGCCGTACCCGGAGGTATGGGCTGGCGAGTGGGGGTGGGGGACGCTAGGGATTGGCCGAGGGAAGATGGGTCAACCCGTCAAAATGGCACGACGGGCCTGAGTGAGGGGCCGGCGCGTGGAGGAGGAGGCGAGGGTACGGGCGGACAGGGTAGCCGATCCGCGGAAAGGATCGCTCCCGAGTAAGACCCTGGAGGGGGTGAGGAAGCAACTCAGGAAGGGCAGCGGGAGTTCTGCTTGCGGGCTGATGAGTTGCGGCAGAGAGCCCCATCAGCCAGGTGCGGGAAGTCTCGCCCCCCACCTTAGGGCCCTGGGCTGGGACACGGAGAGAGGGTGGGCCCGAGTCCCCCTCACTCCCCCTTGTGGGCGGTGCGAAGAGCGCATGTTATTGAGAAATGATCCCAAGCGGACGTATGTGATGGACTGGACCGGGTCTGGGCACAGCTGAGGGCGTCTGCTCAGGGTGAATTGCTCAAACTCGGGGCTCCTTACAGCCCCAGAATGGAGACGTTCCCAAATAGGCCACAAACCAGTCACACTGAGCATTTCAGCTGCCAATCTGGCCAGCCAGAAGCTTCATGAGCAAAACCCCTCTGACATCCCAGCTCTTCCTATGCCCCAATCAGTCCCAGGCCTAACACACAGGTGAGGGGTGTGACGGGGCATCGACGCCCCACACCATGAACGCCCCAGCCGTGGGGCTATTCGCGACGCAGGGGAGCAAATACTGGCACTGCTCCGGTTGCTCGCTCACCGCGGAGTGGCTACACCACTGAGCCTACAGCAGGGGAGGGAGAGGAGGAAATGAGAAAGCGTAAGGTAACGCCGGTGGGCGGAAGCACGCCGAAAGGGGGGGGGAAGGGCAGGAGCAGCCCGAGGCCGGCTGCGGCATCTGGTGCCCCAGGCGGAACGCGCGATCGGCGCCCCCACCTGCAGGGCTGTCAATGGACTGACATCATCATCGGGCGCCCCGGGCGGCGGCACCCTAGGTGGCGGCTGAGTCCTCCTATAGTCACGGGCCGCCCCTGGGTAAGGGATGGTCACGGTGCGGACATGCTGACGTTAGGAGTAAGGGACGGCGGCTGGTTTAAAATGAGGGCGAACGGGCGCAGAAGTGGGGGGAGCGAGACAGAAGCAGGAGAGCGCAGGGCAGAAGCAAGGGAGAGAGTGTGGCGGAAGCAAGGAGAGAGCGAGGAGGGAAGCAGGAACAAGAGACGCCGCGCTGGCTATTCTCCGAGAGTGGGGAGAGGAAGCAGCCCAGGGTATGGTGACGGATGAGCCCGAGGGTTGACGAGTTACGGCGGAATGCCCCGTCAGCCAGACAGGACTATAACTCAGTCCCTGTCCTTAGTGCCCTGGGCTGGGGCCCGTGAGTAGGGGTGGGCCCGGGCCCCCCTCTTCCCACCGCAGCCAGTGGAAAATAATGGCTTGACACTCCTGACTGCAGCGGAAGGATCAAAGACATATTAACTGAGCCAGGAATAGACAGAGGGAGAGACTCGTGAGACGCGAACTTCGGGTGAGGTGGAGGGACAGCTAACAGACACGGGCACGCCTGGTCACAAGGGGTTATAGAACCCAATCTCACCTATCCCGAACGGGTTCTTCCGATCCCAAGAAACCAGCCACAGGTCCCGATCAATTTACACTCTGGATCTTACCCACAAGATCACGCTGAGCCAATCCTTTAGAATCTAAAATCTAAAGGTTTATTACTAAAAGAAAGAAAAGCATGAGAGTAAGGTTGTTAAGGAGAATACAGTACATGCATTGAATCACCAAGTTCTCAATGCAGGCTCTTAGCAGAGATGTTATAAACTGCTATCTTATAAGTCTCTGGTGTACATCCTATGTTAGGATGGGTCCACGGCTCTTTCCGTCTCGTTGTTCCCTGCAAGGCTGCATCTGGGATCAGGAGCTGAACTGAAGACAAGATGGAGGGTGCCACATGGCACTTATATGCCTCTTCTGGCATCTTCCTGGACAGAGCAGGTCACATGGTCGAGCGACCTTGTGACGGACCCCCCCCCCCCCATGCTTTATGAAATAGACTCATGGACATGAATGTACATAACTCAAAGGTGGTTTGAGCAAATTATTTCATGTAACCCATCGATCTTCATGTCATGATCTGCTGGTTTGGTTTATCTTACTCTGTTGTGTGTACCATTTGTGTGTGGAAAATTAGACACGTGGAGTGGGGAATACTTTGTGGGTTTCAAACATGTGAATGAGAGACGTGGAGGGTGTTACCCTCAACTGTTAAACTATCTCTTTTGTCCTTCAGTCTGAGCAGTGGTTGGTAGGGAGGGGCTCAATTCTTTAACAAAAAGAATAGGAGAGGAGAGGCCTTGGTCTTTTGGCTGGGCTGCACCTGAAGGAAGGAGCCGGAGACCCCAGGGTGGGGAAGAGAGCCCTGGTTTAGAGTGGCAGCTGGAAAAAAGGTTTTAGGGTGAGTTTGATTAAGTTTGTACTGAGGTTTCAATGTAGAATTAGTCAAGCGGTTTTGTTTCTTTTCATTTGTAACCTACTTTGCTCTGCCTACTTTCACTTATTACTACTTAAATCCTACTGCTTCCACTTAATAAAACCATTTTTATTTTCTATCAAACCTAGTGTAAGCGATTGTTACCTAGGGGGGCAACCAGTTGCACATTCCCCCTTTCATTGATAAAGGGGTCTTACCTAATTCTTTGGGGTTTGATCCCATCTGGGGAGTGCTCTCTCAGGAGGCTGGGCCCTAAACTGCACTCTCCTTGGACCTGAAGTGGTTCAGTGTCTGTACTGCTTCTCGGTGGGGACAGGGACCTCAGCTCGGGGCCTTGGCTGGGGGAGACCAGCAGAGCTGGCCCAGCAGGACCGGGCGGTGAGGAGCCCCAGAGAGCAGGAAGGCTAGTGGTAGTGGCCATGTCAGCACTCCAAGAGGCACCCCTGAGGGGTCGTCTCTGACCTCACCCCGTCACAGACCTATCTCTGTTTTACATGCTGGCAGCCATTATGCCCTGGCTGGTTTGCAGGTATCAGTCACATTCCTCAGGTGTGTATTGGCACCTAGAGATTCATTGTCTCCTTGCTAATTAGCATAGCCACTGGCTGAACATTCTTTGCCTATTGCTCTGTCTGATACAGAGAATTTTCCAGCAGCAATACAGAGTATATATTTATAACTCCACATACAGATATTATACAAGTACCTGAATGGCATATACAGAATCAGTAGAACATAAGCTTTCATGTGACACCTCACATGGCCCCCTTTGTACTGACTTTTGTGGCAAACACCCTCGCCCCCCATGGGGCATCAGTGATTTGGCCTCTCTCTTTAAAATCCAGTAACGTGACAGCGTAGGAAACCAAAAAGGAGGCATACCCCCGGGATAAAGGAGGGGTAGCTCCCTACATGTAGTGGAGAATGCGGGCATTAGGTCCAGTCCTGGATTTAGGGTAACCGAGGGCAGGCAGGCCCTGACTTAACTAAGAACGTGGTTTTGTTTGGAGGGGGCAAGGAGACATGGATGTAGCAAAATTATTGGAATGGCTGATGGAGAATCAGCGCCAGCAGCAGCAACAGCAGATACAACTCATGCAATAGCTGGCCTCCCAGTACCAGGAGCAGCAGTGGCAGTTGATCCGGGAACTAGCCGAGCAGCATGTAGTCGGCAAGAGTAAGTCTAAGGTCCGACACTGGGTTCTCAAAGCACAGAGGCCGCCACACAGGTATCTGTCAAACACAAACAGTTTATTTCCTGACAGCTAACAGCTGTGCCCCATAACTGGAAGAACAATATAACAAAGAAGCGGCATATCTTATGTCCCTTCCTGCAAGCCGGGAACCCCAGGTAGGCTGCGGACGAAGTGGGAGGTTGTCTCAGCTTCTGAGGTGCCGGTACCCAAAGCCCATCGGTGAGGTCCAAATTGCTGTGCTTTGGTGCAGCCTTAAATACAGTTTTCCTGCTTTGTTTGGCAGCTTGGAAATTTCCAGAGATTACTCATTAAGTGCTGATGTAGAGCTTAGCTGTTAGTTATCGATCTGGTTCTGTTCTGGATCTACTTGTTCTTTGGCCTTGTTTACGTGATCAGTACTTTAGAGTAAACAGAGTTGTTTATGTGTTCTTGCCCTTTACCGTTATCTTATACTTGTTCTTGCTATACTGGCAACAATGCTTATCTTAAATGGCGTATGTTCCCAAAGACTTGCTTCTGGCTCATCAGAAAAAGGGGGGGGGGGAGAATGCAGGCCTCACCACCCCTAAACTAGCACATACAAAGTTCTTCCGCAATTGAACACTACACAGCAGCAGCAGGCAACCGGGAGGACCTGCCCCCATGACTAACCCCGTGCCCGGGTATCGGGCGCGAGGGCTCTGCAGCAGCTCAGAGAGGAGGGAAACTGCGAACCAGGGGCAGGCGGAAGGGAGGAGGCTGGCACCAGTCTGGCGGATGCCCGTGTCCGACGTCAAGAGTGAGAAAGTACCCCAGGCAGAGGAAAAGGAGAGCAGGCGAAAGGGTGGGCCTGCAGCTAAAAGTGTTTGTTACCAGTGTGGACAGGAGGGGTACTTTTGACGTGAGTGCCCCCGATGGATTGCACATTTGGCTGGGTAATTTTGGCCATCCCCCTGCCCACCGAGTCGAAGACCAAGGCGATGACGAAAATAAGGGTGGATGGGCGGCTGGTGGAAGTGATTATAGATTCAGGCTGTGGACAGACCATGGTAACAGCAGACCTCATGGAGGGAGGCCACCTGACAGGAGGGCCCATTTGGATGCAGTGCCCTATCCCATGACCTGGGTTCAGATACACGATGAACATCGAGGGGGCTTATGCCAAGTAGCCTTGGCCATGACTCTGGCCTATCCCGTTTTGCTTGAACGAGACTGGCCAGGCTTCTACCAGCTACTACGGCGATGGGGGCAGGTGGCAAACCCCGAGGACCCGGTTGTAGACAGGGAGGTGACCCTTGCCGCTCAAGGGGAAAAATTGACCATGATGCTGGGCAACAGGCCTCCAGCCCCCCCGAAGTTCCCAGGCGTCACTGTGGACCAGCTGCCCTTCAATCTGGAGATCAGGGAAGGAGATTTTTTGCAGCACCAGAGGGAGGACCTGTCCCTTCAGAGGGTATGGGAGCGAGCGAGTGGATCCGAAGGGGAGGACGAAGCTGGCTCAGGTTTGCATCAAGCCCATGGTTTGAGGTACGGGGGGATTGGCTGTATCGGGTGGTGAATAGCAGGGATGGGCAAGGGGAGAGCAGACAACTGTTGGTGCCCATGGGATATAGATGGCGGGTTATGGAGTTAGCCCACGCTAATCCGTGGGTGGGGCACTTAGGATGGGAGAAAACCCAACAAAGGGTCCTACAGAGGTTTTTTTGGCCCGGCCTCTATAGGGAGATACAGGACTTCTGTGAATCCTGCCCTGAGTGCCAGCAGCCCTCCCCAGTGAAGGTGCCCAAAGCCCCGTTAGTACCTCTCCCTGTGGTGGACATAACTTTTGAACGGATTGCACTAGATCTGGTTGGACCTCTAGAGCGCTCAGAGCGCCAATCCAAAGAAATGCAGATTCAGACATCAAGAGGT
Organism: Pelochelys cantorii; assembly: GCA_032595735.1. Classification (NCBI taxonomy): domain Eukaryota; kingdom Metazoa; phylum Chordata; order Testudines; family Trionychidae; genus Pelochelys; species Pelochelys cantorii. The sequence goes on from CM064330.1 coordinate 40,951,884, forward strand.
ATTTTATCTCGGGTACGCTGTGGGAAGGGGACAGCTAAAACCACTGGTCGATAAAGTAAGTGCCGTACGGGACTACCCACTCCCAGTGACAAAAAGGCAAGTGCAGCAATTCCTAGGGTTGGCAGAGTATTACCGCCGATTTGTGGCTTACTTTGCGACATTAGTGGCCCCCTTGACAGACCTGACGCGAAACGGGCAACCCCAAAAAGTGCGTTGGGCCAAACAGAGCAGGCGTGCCTTTCGGGCATTGAAAGAGTGGCTGGTGAAGGCCCCAGTGTTGATACAATCTGATTTTTCGTAACCATTTATACTTCAGACAGATGCCTCAGAGGTGCGACTAGGGGCGGTATTAGCACAAGAAGTGAGGGGAAGGGAGCACCCCATATTATATATAAGTTGTAAGCTATTCCCCCGAGAGAGAAATTTCGTGACGATAGAAAAGGAGGCCCTAGCTCTCAAATGGGCCGTGGATGTTCTCCATTATTATCTTTTAGGAGATTGTTTCCTGTAAGTCATGGACCATGCCCCGCTCAGATGGATCCAGAGCATGAGAAGTACAAACACCAGTCATGCGCTAGTACCTGGCGTTACAGCCGTACTGTTTTAAGGTGGTTCACTGACCAGGGATGGCACACCAGAATGCGGACTTCCTATCACGTATAGCGGAAAGGGACATGGATCATGGGGAAGGAGCGGGGTTCATCTTAAGGGGGGAGGGGTGTGACGGGGCAGCAGAACCCCCCACTGCAGGGGAGCTGCTAGAAAAAGCAGCCCCACCAGAAAACTGGGACCCTGCCGGCGCGGAGCCCGGAGATGCGGCGGCTGGCATGGGCCAGGGGAGGGAGAGCCAGCTACAGTGCTAAGCCCCAGCGCACGCGCGGAGGTGGGGGCCGATGCTGGGATGCAGGAAGCCGTACCCGGCTTAACTGTGCATTAAGCTTTCTACTCCCTGCCCAGACTACATAGCAATTAGCAGCCTGTTGTTTAAAGTCGCTGCAGCTGCTCTCTAGTAAGGGTGACATGACAGCGAGGCAGCCACAGGCCGGATCTGGCAGCTTGGCAGGTCGAATCCAGCCCGCCAGCCACCTCTTGCCCACCCCTGATTTAATAGTTCCTCTAATACCTAAAATAGCCTCAACTAAATAACCTTGTTTCCAAAAAAATCATATATGCATATATTACATGGGTAGAGGGGTGGTATGTTTAATTGTGGGAAATTAGCTTATTTTCACCTAACTTTTAAAAATTGCATTTCAAATTTAATAAGTGGTGAGATAGAAGTACCATACAGCAGATATTGGCACTAAGATTGATAGCAGAGAAAGCTCAGTGAAAGAACAAGAACATCTTAAATTGCTTTGTCGATTTTCAGAAGGCATTTGACCCAAAGTGACTTAGGTTGTTGAAGGATATGGTTGTTGAAGGATGTCAGTGATAATGCAGAGGCAGCGGTGAGAACCTGTGGAGAGTTGGAAAGTTGATTTAGAACAAGTAGAAGTATGAGACAAGGAGATCCCATATCGCCGAGTATCTTCATCACGCACCTAGAGAGAGCAATGCATAAGATTAAGGAAGAGATAGAAGGGATATCGGTGCATGGGATGAGAATTAACAACTTGAGGTTTGCGGATGATATAGTTATCATCAAGGAAGATGAAGAGAAGCTAGTGAGAATGATGCAGTTGCTAAATGAGGAAGGGAAGTGGTATGGACTGATTATGAATATCGAAAAAACAAAGACAATGGTATTTGGAGATAAGGAAATAGGAAGGAAGATCAGTGTAGATGGGGATCAAACTAGAGAACATAGAGAAGTTCACGTATTTGGGGAGCAACATGATGTATGATGTAGACTGTAAGAAGGAAATAGCGACTAGAATAGTGAAAGCAAGAGTGAGTTTGAAGGCGATGGATAAGATCTGGAAAAGTAAAGCGATTAGCTTAGGAACGAAGCTGAGCGTCTTGAAAAGTGTGTATTTAGCAGCATGTTGTACAGATGTGAGACATGGATGATACTGAAAGATTCAAAGAGAAGGATATTGGCATTCAAGAGGAGTTGTTATAGAAAGATCCTGAGAATAGGCTGGATGCAGAAGGTCACCAACAAGGAATTATGTAGGAAGATACAGCCCAAAGAGAACCTACTGCAGAAGGTTTTACAACAGAAGTTACTGCTATTCGGGCATATCTGCAGAATGAACGACGAGCAAAAAGTTAAGACCCTGGTATTCAGCATAATGGATGGTCCAAACAGGAGAGGCAGACCCCACAGAGAATGGGTAGATGATATAGTAGATTAGTGCGGACCTAGTCTACAGAAACTAAGCCACTCCTCACTGGACAGGGAAAGATGGAAGGAAATAGTGAGGGAGGCACCGGACACCAACGGGCTTTGAGCCCATGGTTGTTGATGATGATGATCTCATTTGTATTGAATGTTTCATATAATCTTATGTCGGAATGGATAATAGAGATTATCTATTGCCTAGCCAATAGATAGAGTCAGCAGGAGTCATGTCAGTTTACTTGTCTATAAAATATTTTAGCCACACATAATTGGTACTATAGAAATAGCATTACACAGAAGGTTTTGAATGACAAGAAGTTTACAATCATAGATATTAATTGTAAATCAAAAGAATACAATAAAATTTAGACCACTTCCCTTGCATGGTCTTTTCTATCAAGGTTAGACTATGTAAATCTGCTCATGTCATTCCATCAGCAGTAGATGCTGCTGGTGCTAGTTGAATGGTTAGTTTCCATGACAATTCATTTGTTATCTTCTCTGCTATATCAATCATGATGTGGATGCTTGCCCACTGAAATCTGGTTTAAAACCCTGAACTGAGGTTCTAGCACGTTGTTAGAAAGGAAATGATTCTCACATATTTTATGTAAAAAATGTATTGACTTGTACTTTTAAATCCTATTTGAGATTATTGATAATGGACTGTCAAACTTTTTCATAGCATAGACTATATCTTAATAGATTATTATGTACGATCACCTCCCTTTCCATTCAGGATGGTATAACAATTCTGAATACACAGTAATTTTTACATGGAAAATTAATATTAAAGAAATATTTAATTTGACTTGTAATAAAGTTTAGAATCTGGAATTAGTGAAGATACCTCAGCACCATGTCACCAGATGGCTTTGGACAGGTCCCAAAGGGTCCACAAAACACAGTTTGAGAATAAATGATTTAGGATATTAAATAGTGTGGGGCTTTAAGAGATTTAAATACCTGTATTATTTGTGATTAGCTCTGAAAAATGTATGTCCTTCATTGTTATTGTTGATTCACCATCTAAATTACTCTGAAAGATATAGAGGATATGTTCTGCTGTTTAAATAGTTCATATTTTGAGGTAGTTACAAAATATTTATATCTATGTGCATATAAATTATAAATGTAAGTATTATAGACACTCTCTTGCTAAGACATTGTTTCCAACTTAAAAAATCCTCTTGTAAAATAGAGCTAAAACGCAAGCTATTTGTTTAAATCAATGTAGGAAGAAAAGGAAGAGGATGATAGTGATAATGAAGAAGGTGAAATGGATAGTGATGAGAGATATGAAGTGAAAGAACGTGTAGCTAAAAAGTTGAGAAAAGAGAAAAATGAAAATGTTAAGCTACCATTTAAAGAGGAAAGAGAAACTGAAAAGAAGACCACCAGTCGCAGGTAAGCAACATGCAGTTTTTTCCTGATTTAAATTTGTTTATTTATAATAAGATGTTTAACTGCTCGCCTTTAGCATTACTTTTACTATGCTGAAACTTACATATTATATTTGAATCGCTGAAGTTAAAAATTCACTTCTCTAAGAATTAATTGCTTATTAACTTCACTGATAAGCACATTTCTTAATTTTTCATCCTGCAGTGGAGTTAAATGTTGATTTCCTGCAAAAATGGTATAAAAGTAATTATATAATTTGATTAATTTTGTGGGGGCTTTTGTTGTTCCCATGTGCAGGAATAAGGTGGTTGGGTTAAAATCGTGGGATTTGTAATTTTGCTGATGTCTATAATAGGGATGTAAAAGAGCAGTCGATTAGTCGACTACCCAATAAGCCTAGGCTTATCCGGTAGTCAAGTTGACTACTCGCATTCCCCTCCCCCTTTGCTGTCTCTATATCAGAGGCAGCAAGGTCGGGGGGGGGGGGAGCAGGAGCCAGTGCTGAGGGGAGCCAGCTTAACAGCCAGTTCCCCCCTGCACCGTCTCTGCGGTGCCGCTTGCCCCTCCTCCCATGCTGCTGCCGCCTCTATCTGAAGCAGCAATTCGGGGGGGCCAGCAGAAGCTCCGGCAGCAGCCCCTGTCTGCAGGGGATCCCAAAGGGGAGTTGGGAACCCATGTGAACAGGAGCTGCTGTGGCAAAGCAGCCCTATCCTGGCAAGCGGGGTCCCAGCTCCTATCTGCGGGGAGTTTCTGTGGGGAGTTCTGTGCGCCGCAAACAGAGGCTGCTCGCAGCAGTCCCTATTTGTGGGGGTCTGCACACAAATAGGGTCCAGCAGCCCCAATGGACAGGGGCTGCTGGACCCGGAACTGAGCAAGCTCGTCTCAGTCCCCACTCGTGCCGGGTCCAGAAGCTACCCCCACTGTGGCTCTATAGTTTAAATATAGTTGGATCAAACAGTAGCAAACTTTTAAGTTCACATAAGAAAAGTCAGACTCCCATTCATTGGGAAAACTCCACAAAATCTATAAAGATATAATTTAAACTACAGATTTATTTTACATATTAATTTTATGTTCATTTACTGCACATTTTCTGTAAAATTGTCCTGCATCAAAAGACTACCTGGTGAGACTGATGTAAATTCTGTTAATTCACTAAAAGCAAGTCTTCTTTTTCTTTTAAATTCAGGGCTTATAGGATATATAAACAATGTCTGAGGTTTTACCCTCAGAACTTGATGAAGGTTGCTGTTAAAGCAGTAGTAGTGAATTCTCTTTCTTTCAGGAAAATTTGTCAAATTGACACATCTAGCTGATTCATTTATTAAGCCTTCCGGCCTTGTTATCTGTTTCATGTTAAATAGCCAGAACTGGGAACATCAAAGGGAGAGTTTCTTCATTTTTCTGAAATAGTATCTCTTCAGGTATAGGGATGGCAAATAAAAATGGTCTATGGAATAGATACGAGGACACTGGGAAGAATATCAGTGTCCTATGTTTGGCCCTGGAGAGATGTTTTACATATTGCCCATGATTCTATTAGTTTTAATGGCTATGGTATGTGTAGCATTAAACTCTAGAATCTGTTATTTTTCAACTGATAGGAGTTTGACATTCTCTGATGTAGACATTAAAGCCATGCCACTGTTTGATCCAAATTCATTTTTATTAACTTTAGGTCCCAGTGTGATGATATGGCGAGCCCATTATCATATTTGATGATTCTGTCTTAAGAATAAATTCTTCATGTACTGGAAATAAGTGATATGATAGTCTCCTAAGATTTCTCCACCTAGGCTAGTCCAAGCTTCAATTGTTCAGATCAAACAATGCTACAGCAGTTGTCTGTCAACAAACAGGGAGTAGAATCAGCAGTGCATGACTTCAGTGGGAGGTTTTAGTAGCATTTTAGTGTGTTAAGGAACATCTGGTCTCTATCACAGTTATTCATCTCATCAGAAATTTAAACATGAAAGCAGAGTCAGCTTTTAAAGTAGATTAATGGCTTTTAAGTAGGGTAACTTTTTCAGCAAATCTACAATAAGTTGGGTCTGTCGCCTTGTTTCTTTAATACAAAATCCAAGTCAGAAAGTTGAAAAGAGAAAATAACGTTGAAAACAAAAGACATTTTCTGAAATTCATGGCACAAGCATCCAAGGCACCACTTCCTGTAAATACAATTGTACTCAGAATGGTGAAGCTAATTTTGGTTGCTTCAGCATGTGTCAGACCTTTGGTATTTGAATCTTCTGACTTGGAAGACCATCCCATTCAACATTAGTGTTGAAGCCTGAGGGACAAGTATTCTGTCAAGATGTTTATATCTTTTGGTGTGTGAAAAGGTAATGCCAAAGTCTTTCATACTCTGTCATATTTAAACTCCAAAAACAACAAAGAATACTGTGGCACCTTTAAGGCTAACAGGACTGCTTGTTTTTGCAAATACAAACTAACACAGCTACCCTCCGTGACTTAATAACTAAAGTTCAGAACAGCTGATTACATCAAATGCATACTTCCAGATAAAAGAAAATTTCAGACTTGTGCATCAGGGATCAAATTCAATTTTAGAATTCCATCAAGTTGGCCTTGAAAGCATCAGGCCTCTGCTTGTTAAAGGCTTGAGAGTTTTGCAGAGAGAGATCCCTTCTAGTCTAATGATTCTTTAGAATGGTGAATCATTACAAGCATTTCTTTATGTATGATTGTTTTCATCCTGTAGGTGGAGCTCTGGTACAACACATTTATAAATACAGTAGTTTCATTTATTTTCCATAATTTTTATTTACATGACATACAGTGCGCAGCCACAGTACAAAAATAAGCAAAGTAATACAGAGATGCATTGGAACAGAGAGGATATGTCCATGGGTAAAAATATTTTTTAATTCCCCAAACTGCAGGAATAGTACCCTCATTTCTAGAAGGAAATCAGAAGGTATTCATATGAATCAAGATAAGTTTTTAGGAGAATATTAAATAGAATTTTTCCCTATTCTAGGTCTGGTCATTAAAGATCTTTTTTTTTTTTTTTTTTTAATGTAAGGCAGGCAATACTATGATGAATAAACTCTCTAGAGAGTGACTGGCCAGTAAAGGAATGGGAAGAAATGTTTGAGATTATAATAATGACATCTGAAAATCAAATGAAAGTTCTCATGTCTCTGGAATTAACCACAAAGATCTGAAAACTAGTGATGGAATGGATATTTCTTATTTCTGTTCTTAGTCATCTTCTGTAATCATTTTAGCTGCATGTTTAAAAAATGGTCTGTTTTCTTTTGCTTGGATTATAACAAGATCTTTGTCTAAAAGATGGCATTTTAATAGTAGACCTTTGCAGCCATCTCATTTTTTCTTGTACTTTCCCATCTCTGTGTCTTTATTCATCCATTAACTCTTTTCTTAGTAAGCTTTTTGGGGCATTTTTTTGTTCTGTTTCTACATTTCCTAGCACAATGGGGAGTCTGTTCCATGACTAGTGCTCCTGGGTGGTAGGTTACTGTTACTAGCACACAAGCTCTACTGTATGCCTGGCCTATTTCAGAATCTACAAGATAAACTAGCTAAAAGCTCTGGTAGAATAATGTAATGTTTTTAAAAGGTGTATACCATTAAGACTCGAGAACACTTTCTAAGACTTTGGATAAACAATAAGAACACATTGGCCATGCCAGAAGGATCTCTCGAAGCCCCTTTGTAGGATGATCCTTTAATACTGCAATATAAGGTAGCCAAGGTTAATTTCATGGAGGATCTTTTTGAATTGAATTATTTAATGCAAGACCCACTTTACTCTTCCTGAGAGTTCATGTATGTCTATCATTACAGCATTAGGTCATTTTTATTCATAAACATGCCCACTCTGGGATGATACTCATTAGTTTTATTTTAAGACCTTATCACTTAGTTTTAAATCCATTTAATGTATGCCATGTTAATTTTATATTCTATATTTTAATCAAAATATCATGGTGGTATCAAGTCAAATGTCTTGAAGAAATCTAAGCATATTGGTTTTGAAGTCTTTGCAAAATACTACTGCATAAGGAAAGGACTGATAAATTATTCTGAGTCAGAGGCTATAATTGCTAATTCAAAGGTAAAAGAAGTGATACAAGAAGTAATTCATGTAACCTCAATTATACAAATTCAGTTCTAACAACTCATTTGTTCAGAAAACATAAAGTGGATGAAATCATAAAGTGAGAAGGTGGTAAATAATGAAGAGGACAGGTCACTGATACAGAACAGTTTAGATCCTTTAGTAAATGGGGTACAAGCAAATGAAAAGGGGTTTAAAAAGCCAAATATAACGTATACATTTAGGAAAAAAATGTAGGCCATACTTCTAGGAAGTAAGGAAGCAATGAGTCTAAAAAGGATTTGGGGTCTGAGGTGAATAATAAACTGGGGTCTGAGGAAAATAATAAATAAGTTCCTCATTTGACCCTGTGGCCAAAAGAGCTAATTGCCATTATACAGGTTCAGGCCGGTTTCAGAAGGGAATAAAGCACTGGTAATGACTTCTATCAGATTGAAGTGAATCTCAGTCAAGGCATAGATGCTCGAACCATTTATTACTGGTAGTGAAATTCTTAGTGAAATCAAGATTTGGAAGCTACTTTCCATCTTAAACAATCATCTTACTGATCTGTGCTCCTGGCATGCTATTGCGATTTCATCCAGTTACACACTTGGGAGTAAAACTCAGCTGTAACCTGCTTTACTGGCCTCACCTGGGACAAATGAAAATGAAAATGTCTTTGATTTTTTTTTCTAGTGTTTTCATATGAAATATGAAAACTGTTGGGAATCTCTTGAAGAGAAGACCCTTTGGGTTCTTTAAAAATCTCTATTGGCCATGATGTTTACTTCAGCTGAACTCTGTGGTTTGGGGGCACAGCCACCCCACACTCAACTTGTCAATTAGAATTTGCCCACTCACGTTATTAGTGGCTGCTTGAATTATACATTGATTTCAAGACTCTGTGTGCCAGTGCCCATAGTTCCACTAGATCTTTGACAAGATGCCATTACTGTTAAGTCTTCCTGGAGAGTTATGACAGGTAGGTAAACCTATTACATCTTGTGTTCACTGATGCCATATTCTCAGGCAGAAAACAACACAAAATGCCAGTTGGAGGATCTGCTTGTTTTCCAAGGAGGAATTCCATATCTGCAGACGAGTGTTTCACATCATAGCTGATCTTTTGACACCCCTTTGCTATGATAGCTTATACACCCTTGGACAGACGTGTCATCTCTAGGGAGATGACAATTATGTCCATGTAGAGTGAAGCACCAGTGGGAAAGAGTTTAATACATTAAGTAAATTTACTGCACTTGTCTCCATAGCCACTTGTAGAGAAAATGTGACTATTCCAATGAGATGCTGCTCCATGTCTTGTGTAGCTACAAGCCCCACTCTAAAGCCTGACAGCTGCGATACTTAGTTCTGCATACTTATATCAGTATGTAACAACTTGGTACTTGCATTTCAATGCTATCAGTGAAAGTTTTGATTAAAATCAATTTAAATGTTTCTTTTTGACACAAAACAAGAAGTGATATTCATCCCATTTATATGCTTCAAGAAATGCACATTTGAATTGTGATGTAAATAACTTTTAAAAGGAGCAGAAAGATGCATGTTTATATGAATGAGTTTTCTCTTTAAGCCTGAGAACCATGCATGCTTTTAGAGTCATACAGTAGGAAGTGCACAATTTATTGACCTTGTCCCTCCCACCTTGGAAAGAATGATTTAAGTGCCAATGACAAACTTTTGTGTGCAACCCTTTATGAACCAAACAAGGATACAAAGGTATTTTAAACAGATTAGAAGTATGAGGTTTTCTAATTATATATAAGCTTAGAACTTTTCATTACTTACTATAATGGAGAAAAGGCAAAAGTGAGTTGAAAGATGAAAGTAATACAGTGTTCTTTTTTCTAATTTCTCTATTCCTCAAGGATGTATCCCCATAGTCCATTGAAATGAGTGGGAATCTGTCTTTTGACATAGTACACAACCTTAAATAAGCAGATAGTGGTGTTTGTATACCAAATATGAAAAAGATTAGAATTCTGGAAAATATTTTTTCAGTTGCTGGAAGAAATTGCTGTGAGAAAAATCTGGACAAGAGTTGGGTGGATAATAGGCCCCTATATAAGACACAGCCTCAAATATTGGGACTGTCCCTTCTGGATAACAGGATGTAACGATTTAAAAACAAAGGTAGTGTGAAGAGTTTAGGCTTCACTTTAGAAATAAGTTTTGTAACAGCACTGAAATACTGCAGGAAAAATACCATTACTTCTATAGTTGAATGCAATGACTGTTTCACAGTGTACGTCAGCAGTACATAATAGTTATGGATGGTAAGTGAAGAACAGCACATCCAATTAAAATTTAAAGGGGAATCTAAGTAGTCTTTTGCACAAAAGAATAATGTATTACAAAGATTTGTTCTATCTCTCTGCCCCAGTGCAGATTACCATTTTATTTATGACAGTCCCCAGCCTCTCATGGTTTATAATACAAGATGAGACTAAGTATACTTAGACCTCCTCTTTCAAACATTTAGCCAGTTACTCTTTAATTATTAATGTATTAGGATTTCTGTCATTTCTTCATCCCAGAATATTATTTTTATCTACCTCCTTCTTGGTGAGACAGTGGGCCCTTTGGAGATTGCCACAAAATGATGAGAAAAGTGGCAGAGTACTGCATGTTCTGACAGAGTCCCTGATGAAACTTCCATATAATGAAATTAACACATGAAGCTGATTACATCAACTTCAAACTGGTGTTGATTATCTCATTTTGGGGATAGAGAAGGAGGCAAAGCTGTTATGGTAATATTGAGAAGGAGGCAAAGCAGCTATGGTAATATTTATAGACTTCCTATTTCCTTTACCCTCATCTCTCCGACGTTAGACCTCAAATTTATAATTCAGAAAATGCCAATGCCGCTTGTTTTATCTTCTGACTTGGGACAAAAACTGTGTCCATGATGATCCTATTAAATCTGTCTGCTGCCTTAGATATAGTTGAGGTATGTTGACACATCTGCAGCTTTTAGCAGACATAGATGAAAATTCTCCTTTTCGTACAGAAGACCCAAAAGATGATTATGGTTTGTCGTGGATTCTCATTCAGGGCATAATAGATTTTACCTTGTGTATGCTATTGAGTATGTGTCTTTGGCCATGAGGAGAATTCATGATACATTCAAATTCCTATAGATGTTGAGTCATCCATTCACACTCTAGGCAAAATTTAAAAAAGGGGGAACATATAGTTGGGTATCTATCATCTGCATGCTAGAGACATCACAACTCATGTCTCCTTATAAATTCTCCTCATGGCCAAAGAGAGAGTAGTTATCAATGGTTCACAGTCATGCTGGAAGGGCATAACAAGTGGAGCTCTTCAGGGATCAGTTCTGGGTCCAGTTCTGTTTAATATCTTCAATGATTTAGTTAATGCTATAGAGCAGGGTTACTCAACAGAAGCCCACGGGCCACATGTGGCCGTGGCCCATGGCGCAGTTTGGGTTTACGCGGGGCTCAACACATGGCCCACGGGTGGGAGCCAAAACAAAAAAGTAATCAATATAATGGTCTTCTGTTGATTTGCGTTTTAGTAGTTAAATTCCTGGACTGTCATTGCTCATTAAAAGTGCTGTCATATGGGTGGAAATTGGGTAAATATTACATTTTATTAATATCAGCAGAACTGACTTAAAAGGGTCCTGCGTGTTGTGTAGTCTTGCCTTAATCTTTGTATTCATGCCTGTCAGTGTGAAAGATATATATGAGTCAACAATGTGACACCTCTACCAAGCACCATTCTGAGATGTATTGGTTTTTTGTTTTTTAAAGAAATCGTCACTGCATAACAATTGTGCAACTGTCAGTGGGGTGCTGAAAGTAGTGAGTAACTAAGTGCTTCCGGAAATAGTAATGGAGTAAAAAAATACAATATTTTCTAAAAAACTACTTGAGTAAAATTCGAAGTATCACAAAAATAAATTACTTGAGTGAAGTATAAACACAGAAAAAATGTACCTGAGTAGGGTGACGAAATATTTCTACATAGTTACTTTCTACCTCTGACTCTGATTAGGTCTCAACTGGAGTGTTGTGTCCAGCTCTGGGAGCCACATTTCAGGAAAGATGTGGACAAACTGAAAAAAGTTCAGAGAAGAGCAACAAAAAGATTCAAGGTCTAGAAACATTACCTGTAAGGGAAGATTGAAATAATTGGGTTCGTTTAATCTGGAAAAGAGAAGACTGAGGGGCGATAGTCCAAATTTTCCAAAAACTTTAGCCCGAGGCAGACATGGGAAGTTTTAGCCGAAGTGGTTATGTTTGGCAACATTTTATAAGCAGTTAAAAACAGGGACTTACAATAGGAAGTGTTGGGCAACCTTATTAATTAGGTGGTGTTACCAACCCCATCTACAATAAATAAATTATGTGCATTACTGATCATATTCTCAGACCAAACTTAACAGTTCTATCCTTTTGCTATACAAATGATCTCTCTCATAATTTTGCACTCACAATAGCTTATGGACTCAGTAACTTATGTAACAGTCACCAAGATCTATTTGATATATTGTATTTTCACATTAGTGGGTCTCTATTATACTATATATCAGTGGTTCCCAACTTTTTTGAGCATATGGACCCCTTTTCAATCTATTAAAATTTCACAGGTCTCCCCTTCCCTGGGGGAGAAAAGAAAAGATCGATCCTTATTTTTAAATTTTCCATGGAACCTTGCATACCATCGTGGGCCACAGGTTGGGAACTACTGCTGTAAAAGAATTGTCATATGGTATATCTGAGTTCAACATAATTGTAAACAATATTTTCATTTGTAAATCATGTAACAACCCCAAGTATATAAAACCAGTTAAATTATGGGCCCAGTCTTGCAAACACTTAAATAATTAGTCTCACTTTGTGGAACTGCTTATTAGGGATCTGAAAGGTTAACCAGTAAGCATCACCCATTACCACTTGGGTTAACTGATGGGGGCTGGAGTAGCTTCCTTCCCACTGTGGGCAGGGGAGGCTGCCCCATCCTACCACAGACAGGAGCTGCTCCGAACATCTGGAGCAGCCCCTGTCCACAGCGACCCGCGTGCGTCACAGGAGTTGCCTCCCCCTTAATTGTTAAACTGGTTAAACTTATTGTTTAACCGGTTAACGAATTAAAAGAGATTTTACATCCCTGCTGTTTATGTGAATAAAGGTTTGTAGAAAAGACCCCACATCTTTGCAGTACTGTTGAAATCTGCCACTTCTGACTTGGAATTTGACAATCAATCAGTATGATATACATATACAACAAAGGAGAGGAGGGAACATTTTGACGAGTGACACAAAGGACAACAGCCTTTTTCTCATAAAATATTTTAAAGAGATTTTTAGCTTCCAGCATAAACAGGACTATGCTTTTCAAATTCTCATCCAAAAGACCCTTCAGAGTAAATTGAGATAATAAAATAGCTCTATTTAGAAGGATGAAGAACGAAGTCAAACCTGATTAGATTAGAGCCTCCATTGACATTCCTAACATTATGCTTTTTTAATTTTAACAAATGTTTAACCATCTAATCAGAGTTCTATCTCTTTGTCTTTTCATTTCTTCCCTTTTTATGTATCATCTAAATGAAATCCTAATATTGATACTAAAGGCACTTTTGTTGATAGACTTTATTTGATTTAATTTAGAAAAAGAACACCTGTTTTTCAGAGAGTAGTGAATTCAAGGTCACTAACTACAGGCTAAGTAAAGTTCATTACTGGAAGCTGTGATGTTTGATTTAGCTACAGGTTTCAAAATTCCTCCACTTCTCCTTTAAAAACTCTTGATTCAGTTACTTATTAATCAGTTACAAGTGATTCTTTTTTAGCCCATTTAGGAAACAGGAGTAAGGATCTTCCGTTTTCAGATGTCTAAATTGCTTCTTAAGCTACATATAAGTTTGAATTGCTGAGTCTATTCCTTGTTTTGTTTTAATTTGCATCTTTAATATTTTGTTTGAGGAATCCAATACTTCAGAAATGTGTAACTAAAATGTAGGGAAAAAATTGCTTCTCAGCAGATATACTTGATTTACTTGATTTTTTTAAAATAAGAACATCTACTTAATTTCAATGCTGTCAAGATACTGTAGATTTTCTATATTCTGTCTCTTATTAAAATTCATTTTAAAAATCCCAGACATATTCTTTGTAGAGTTAATGATTGGCAGTGACTTAAAAGCAGACGATAGTATATTAAACACAAGCATGGATTGTTTAGGCACAAAAACTATATCCTGGCCCCGAGATTTTTCTTGGCTCAGCATCAAAGCACGTTAATAGTGTTAGCTTGGGACAAAGACTGGACTGTGACTGTGGTATATTTCGTCCTGCTGTTACTTGGCAAGAGTTAGTGTATTTTTAGCTCAAGTTTATGTATGCACTTGTCTAGTCACCTGGAAAAAGGATGCTTAGGTGACCCGTGAAAATTCAGTCAGTGAGATGGAAGGTGAGAATGTGTAATCCTTATTATATAATGGATTGTTAGCACTATATTGAGGGAAAGATATCATTTCAAGTCTCTACACTGCTTTCAATTGTTTTGTTGTACATGTGATTTTGGTAGTGTAGCAGGTACGATTCAGCAGTGGTATAAGTAATGCACTTTGTAATTGCAAAATGTTTATACTCTATTTCCTTCATTTGTTTCAACTGAGTTCAGTAGCATGGGAAGAAAGACAATTTGAGGCTGTATATTTCTGCCATAGAGTTCATTTTCTGTAAGTATGAACAGTACGTCTTAAAATAGAGTTATGGTCGGAGATTACTATCTTATGTAAAAAAAAAAAAAAAAAGGCATACTTCCTTTACTCAACAGATCTGCTGCCTGTCTAGACAGTCATGTCACAGCTTAATGTACTATATTTTTATTATACGCTCCTTACCACACTGAAGAGCTAACATAATTATATAAGAGTTATTCTAGGAGTTATTACTAAATTTCAGACGTAGAATCTTCATTACTGTTAATGGTGCATGGTTAATAGGTGCATAGCTCAATTTGCAATTGAAAGGTTAAGTGAGGTGAAGTTTGCTGTGCTGGCAGTTAAAAAAAGATATTTTACTTTGTAAAATGAGCAGATTTGTTTTGGAAGTTACTCCTGTAATAAACTTATATTTCCTCTCTGCCATTTTTTTCAATTATTTTTCAGAGTACAGTATACTGTTAGTGCATTTTTAAACTTTTATAGTACAGTGATATACCATGTATGTAACACTGTTGTCCAAATAATGAATTGCCAAGCCACATGATAAATTGTATTTATCATTTGACTTAGTTCACTGAATCCTTTTCCCAGAGACTATTTCTAATATTGCAAACTTTTTATTCTAATTCAAATTATTCTAATTCAAAATCATTCTAAATCACCTATTGCCTTAGATCTAGTGCTGAAAAAGTAATAAAAAATATTTTCCTCTTTCCAGTTCTTCTAGGTAGCATGTTGTGCAGTATGTTTGTTTGTACAAAGGATTTTGCATAATCCTTCTAATCTAGTATCCTGTCTCTGATAGTGGCCTTTACAAGAAACTTCAGAAGAAGGTTACTCAGGAAGGATAGGTGGGGAAAAAAGGGAGGAGGTGTTACCTTAATATATTGAAAATGTATACACTTGGACTGAGGTGGAGATGGACGTAGGAGACAGACTTGTTGAGAGTCTCTGGGTTAGGTTAAAAGGGGTAAAAAACAAGAGGGATATCATGCTAGGGATCTACTACAGACCTCCTGCCCAGGTAGAAGAGGTGGATGAGGCTTTTTTTAAACAACTAACAAAATAATCCAAAGCGCAGGATTTGGTGGTGATGGGGGACTTCAACTATCCAGACATATTGGGAAACTAACACAGCGGGGCCGCTTATCAGTTAATTTATCTGCTTGCAGGGTCTTTGTCTGCCTTAAAAGGTCACGGATCCTAAAACTGCCTTCTTGGTTTGATATTTCTCATTCACACCTCACACACATTCCACAGGTTACATACATATTCATAAGCAATATGGTTTCTAAGCAAAATGGGGCCTCATACCCTTGGGTACAAGAATACAATACCTTGCATTGTACTACAGATAACATACCAAAGGCATGATAAAAAGCTTAACAAATTATAACTAAGAAAATCAAGGTCAGGGAAAAAGGGAAAAGCAGAGGGATATGTCTGGTCAGCTAGACACCAGTGAAGTGGAGGCGGGTGGGGGGGGGGGTTCATGTCCAACTGGTTACAGACTTACCCAGGAGATCTTTCATGATCTAAAAATCAGAAAGGAATCATATAAAAAGTGGAAACTAGGACAAATTACAAAGGATGAATATAAGCAAACAATACAGATATGCCGGGGCAAAATTAGAAAGGCAAAGGCACAAAATGAGCTCAAACTAGCTACAGACATAAAGGGAAACAAGAAGACTTTCTATAAATATATTAGAAGCAAGAGCAAGACCAGGAACAGGGTAGGCCCGCTGCTCAGTGAGGAGGGGCAAACAGTAATAGGAAACCTGAAAATGGCAGAGATGCTTAATGACTTTGTTTCGTTCTTCACAAAGAAGTCTGATGATGAAGGAATGCCTAACATAGTGAGTACTAGCCGGAAGGGGGTAGGTTTAGAAGATAAAATAAAAAAAGAACAAGTTAAAAATCACTTAGAAAAGTTAGATGTCTGCAAGTCACCAGGGCCTGATGAAATGCATCCTAGAATACTCGAGGAGGTATCTGAGCCTTTCATCTTTGAAAAATAATGGAAGTTGGGAGAGATTCCAGAAGATTGGAAAGGGGCAAATATAGTTCCCATCTATTAAAAAAAAAGGGAAATAAGACCAATTCAGGAAAAACAGACCAGTCAGTTTAAGTTCTGTGCCAGGGAAGATAATGGAGCAAGTAATTAAGGAATTCATCTGCAAACACCTGAAAGATAATAGGGTGATAGGTAACAGCCAGCATGGATTTGTAAAGAACAAATCATGTCAAACCAATTTGATAGCTTTCTTTGATAAGATAACAAGTCTTGTGGATAAGGGAGAAGTAGTGGACATGGTATACCTCGACTTTAGTAAGGCGTTTGATACGGTCTCGCATGATCTTATCAATAAACTAAGCAAATACAACTTAGATGGGGCTACAATAAGGTGGGTGTACAACTGACTGGATAACCGATCTCAGCAAGTAGTTATTAACGGTTCACAATCCTGCTGGAAGGGCATAACAAGTGGGGTTCCGCAGAGATCTGTTTTGGGGCCGGTTCTGTTCAACAACTTCATCAACAATTTAGATATTAGCATAGAGAGTATGCTTATTAAGTTTGCAGATGATACGAAGCTGGGAAGGGTTGCAACTGCTTTGGAGGATAGGGTTGTAGTTTAAAATGATCTGGACAAACTGGAAAAATGGTCTGTTGTAAATAGGATGAAGTTTAATAAGGACAAACGCAAAGTACTCCACTTAGGAAGGAACAGTCAGTTTCACACTTAGGCTACGTCTAAACTACACCCCTCTGTCAGCAGAGGGATGTAAATTAGACGTATTGAAAGTGCAAATGAAGCGAATATGAGTCAACGGTTTGATGTTATTGGAAAAAAGCAAACATGATTCTGGGAGGCATTAACTGGAGTGTTGTGAGCAAGACACGGGAAGTCATTCTTCCGCTCTACTCTGCACTGATTAGGCCTCAGTTGGAGTATTGTGTCCAGTTCTGGGCAACACATTTCAAGAAAGATGTGAAGAAATTGGAGAAGGTCCAGAGAAGAGCAAAAGAATGATTAAAGGTCTAGAGAACATGACCTATGAAGGAAGACTGAAAGAGTTGGGCTTGTTTAGTTTGGAAAGGAGACTGAGAGGGCACATGATAGCAGTTTTCAGGTATCTAAATGGGTGTCACAAGGAGAAGGGAGAAAAATTGCTGTTCTTGGCCTCTAAGGATAGGACAAGAAGCAATGGGCTTAAACTGCAGCAAGGGACATTTAGGTTGGACATTAGGAAAATCTTCCTAACTGTCAGTGTGGTAAAACACTGGAATAAGTTGCCTAGGGAGGTTGTGGGATCTCCATCTCTGCAGCTGTTTAAGAGCAGGTTAGATAAACATCGATCAGGGATGGTCTAGACGGGATTGGGTCCTGCCGTGAGGGCAGGGGATTGGACTCAGTGACCTATTGAGGTCCCTTTCAGTTCTAGTGTTCTATGATTCTAAGGTGTAAGGAATCTCAGAGGACACAAAATGGAATTATTTGGGCCTCTGCATAGACCTCACTCTGATTGCCAATAGATGTTGGCTTAGGCCTGGAGCATGAGCCTTAATATATCATTTGCAAAATTTTAGTTATCATGAATTATGATAATTCTAGATATTCTTGATGTCCTTATTCAGACACTTGTAAAATCTTATTAAGTTCTTGTTTCAGTGGCTTCTTTTAGTGATGAATTCCACAATTTAATACATATTGTGTAAAAAATAAATGTCCTAATATTGGTTTTCAATTTCCAACTTTTTTATTTAAATGATTTTCCCTTTTTGCTTGTGTTGAGACAAAGAACAGAAGCTCCCAATTTATTTATTTTTTACACTCACAGTTTTAAACATTCTCCTTTTGTAAGCTAAACAATCATATTTTTTCAAGCTGTCTTCATATGATTTTTTTTCCAGTCACTTGGTCATCCTTGTCCCCTAAAACACTCTTCTCCCATATTCTTTTTGATATGGGCTGAACAGTGCTGCACTAGAGTATTCCAGGTACAGCTGCACCGTGAATTTATATAAAGACTGTATTATATTTGCCATGTTATTCCATCTTCTTCCTTAAGCAATTTAAGATGTTTGCTTTTTAGACTGAAGCTGTACCTTAATCAGAGATCTTCGTTGAGTTGTCTACAATGCCATCCTTGCTTTTTTTTCAGTTTGAGGGGATGAGTATCGTTAATAATTGTCATTTTGGGGGAAAGGTTTGATCAAAGCAAAGAGCTGGTATTTTTAAGACACAGTTCCTTCCTCCACCCCTTTCTGCTTAAATATGGAATCTCTAATCCTCTGCAAAAAAAATTACAGGTACAGGACAAACAGTATTCAATCCTGAATTAGTATTCGATTAAGATGTTCTGATATCACCATGAAGTTTATGATATAAATGCCTACATAGTTAAACATAGAAAGTCAATTATTTTGTGATCCATTAAGGGCTAGAAACTGAGGTTTAATACTCCTGGAGATAGTCAGAATTTCAGACTTTTAAAGTTTTGACGTTTTAATGTAAGTTATACAATACAAGTCATTTTGGAGGTTTTAAAAATCATTTTTTTCTGTTCCTGAGAAGTCTGTACAGTTAGACTCAGATTCTAGGGACTATGCACCACCAAGGTGATGTGGCTTTGAAAAAGGCAAATACAATCCTAGGATATATAAACAAGGTATTTCCAGTGGAATAAGAGAAGTCTTAATACTAGTGTATAGGACACTGGCAAGACCTCATCTAGAGGACCCATTCTGGTCCTCTGTGTTCAAGAAAGATGAATTTGTCCTGGAACAGATGCAGAGAGGAGCTACTAGGGTGATCAGTGGAATGGAGAGCCTGTTTTATGAGGAGAGACTGAAAGAGCTTGGCTTGTTCAGCTTAGCAAAATGAAGGTTCAGAGGAGATATGATTACTCTGTATAAATACATCAGGAGAGTAAATACCAGGAAGGCAGAAGAGCTATTTAAGCTAAAGGACAACATTGGTATAAGAGAAAATGGGTATAAACTGGTCCTGAATAAATTTTGGCTGGAAACTAGAAGGTTTCTAATAATCAAATTAGTGAGGTTCAGCATCCAAACAGGAGTAATGAGGACAAAATACCTAATCAGTTTTAAGTTGGAGTTTAATAAGTTTATTAACAGGATTATATGATCTGAAGGTACTGACTGGACTTAATGATTCAGGAGGCGCGTCCTTACCTATGTTCTTATGAGCTAGTTTTATGAAGTGCAAGGGATACAACAAGTAGTTACAAAAATACTCTCAAAATATTATTGTTGGTATTTATACATTATATATATGGTGCATGCAGAACAAAATGATGACGTAAGATGGAGAGGTACAAAACATTTTTGGCACTCACTTGTTACTCTGTAGTTTGTAAGGAATAACATATTTATGTTATAAGGCCCCATGTTTAGGTACAAGTAGACTTCTCAACTTAATTTGAAATTCCTTTTACTTGTTCTCTCTCAAAATTAATTTCCATTTTTGATGATGATGACTGGTAGCACTCTGTTTTGACCATTTGAATTGTCCAAGTATGAAAATATTATGGTTTTCACAAATCTCAGAACATTTTCAGAAGTATCTGTGGCGCTTTACTTGTAACTTTAAAACTTCATAAACAAGTTATCCTTAACATTTACTAAGGATTTTATCTTCAGTGATACATGCTTTAGATGTATTTGAAGCTATTTGGGTGAAAAATACCATTTATATATTTGAAATCATGTAGAGTGCAAGCACAATGATGCAAAGCTATGTTTCCTAATGTATGATCCTTGAGGTACATGTGATAGCCATTGCTATTAATATGTCTGCACGTCCATGTTTTGGAGACAACCTTTCTGCAGTGAAAGGCTGAGTGGGAGGGATGAGCAGCTTCAGCAAAGCTCCTCCTTGTGAATAGGGATTTAAATCCTTGTGATTTAAAAATGCCAGTTCTCTGTTTTGCGGAATCTGTTGCAGATTCAACTAAACATTTGCTGAAACACAAGCAAGTTTTCATTGTAAACGAGACCTGCCACTGCCAGGCAAACTACCCCAAGGCAAGGGACCCAGTGCTTCCCGAGGTAAATAAATGTGTACGTTTTTCATAATACTAGAAAGAGTTCTGCTGGAAGATATTTATATTCTTGGGCTAATGAGATTTTTCTGTTTTGTCCAATCAAAATGTTGATTTTTCGTCTTGTGGCACATAAACTCTCTGCTTAATGATTTGTCAGATTTTAAGTGTATTATTATTATTATTATTTATTCTTGTTTTCCATTGCTTAAAAGCAAACTTATTTTTGTGACTAAATAGTTGATAATCAATCTGCAGTGACTGATTGACTGCATACTTATACATTATATAAACAAGAGAGTTTTCATCCAAAGCTTCTTCCAAAAATGGTAATTAAATATTTACAGTTGCAGTACCTTTTTACCTATTAAAAAAAAAGATCATTTTACATGTTGAAACTCTAAAATTGGGACTCTCTGGTCTGGCAACATCAGTGGTCTAGCAGGACCATGGATATCGCCGGACCAGAGAGCCCCGGCTAGCCAGGTTCAGAAGCACAGCGTGGTAGGGAAGGGCAGTGCGGTAGGGAACACAGCCCTGGCCAGGGTTCATGGCCAGGAGCATGGCCCCAGGCGGGGCTGGAAGCTGCGGGGCCAGCGGCCAGGAGTGCAGTTCTGACGGGCTGGCGAGGTGGGGAGCACAACAGTGGCTGGGGCTGGCGAGGTGTGGGCAGCACAGTCCCAGCCGGGGCTGGCGCGATGTGAGGGGTGCAGCCTGGTCAGGGCTGAAGGCAGCAGGGCCGGCAACCAGGAGCCATTCCCAGCCACGGCTGGCAGTGGGGAGCGCAGCCTCAGCCAGGGCTGGAGTCAACAGGCCCATTTTATTGAAAAATGGCAAAGAGCTTGGATGGTAACAGTTGGACGGCAAATCCCAGTGATGACTGAGTCTGGTAATAGTTTAGACAAAAAAAGCTTACAGACATGCTTGTATATGCTGGACCTTCCTGGTCCGGCAACCTCAGGACCTGAGTGGTCCTGAACCATGGAGTTTGCTGGACCAGAGGAGGTCAGTGCTCCCTGCTGTCCCGCTGCCTGGGGCTTCCTGCCCTGCTACCTGCTCACTGCTACCAGGGTTCCTTGGGATTCCCTGGCCTGGGGCCACCCAGCCACTGCTGGCCCCACTGCCATCTGGGGTTCCCTGGCTGAGGCTCCCTGGCTACCGCCTGACCCTGCTGCTGCTGGGTATTCCCTGGGGTACCCCGGGGGGCATCTGCTGCCACCAGCCCCACTGCCACCGGGGATTCCCCAGCTCCCACGTTCTCCCAGCTGGCTCCTGTTCCCAGCCTCCAGGGCAGTTTGGTCCAGCAACATCCATGACCCTGCTGGACCACGGATGTTGCCGAACCAGAGCATCCCAGGGTTGGGAGATTCATCCTGTAGCTGTTTCCATCGTTTAATACTTATTCAACAGTTATTTTATTCTTCCTGAGTGTCACACAGACAAGTGATAGTCTTGGAATCTTTTTATATAGCTATCATACAAACCCATTTTCACAAGCAAACACATTGTAAAGTTTCTAGCCTCCATTGGTAATATATATGAGAACTAGAAACAAGGTATAGGCTGCCCCTCCTTAAACCTGGACTCTCTGGTCTGGCAACATCTGTGGTCCTTCTGGATCATGGTTGTTCCAGGATCAGAGACCCCTGGTGTGCTGGGGGAAGCGGGTGGAGTGGGCACCTGACATGCTGCAAAGCATGAACTGGGAAGCCTGATGCGTGGCCCAGCTAGGCTGCCCCAGGGAGGCAGGAAGCTCAATAGGGCAGCTGGGTGGGGCAGAGCCAGGGGCTCTCCTGGTCTGGCAAAATCCCTCATCTGGGACCAGTGGGCTCTCCTGGTCTGGCAAAATCCCTCATCTGGGACCAGTCAGATGCTGAGGCTGCTGGACCCGGGAGGTCCAACCTATACATGACTTTTGTTTTAAGCTCTCATAAAAGATTTTAGTCATGAAGCTAAACCGTTTGGCTCTTATTTACAGATTAGCAAACTGTGTCTAGTTTCCTGAAAAAGGCTTGAAATCCAGAAGAGGGCAAGTCTTACAAATAACTGTATTCTGAGTTTTGCTGACTTTTTTCCCTTCAAACTTGAGGGATCAGGGAGAGGAAAGTGGTTTAGCACCATTTCATCAAATCTGTGAACTTGCAAACTGTTTTGGCTAGGTATTAAATTATTTTAAATTATCCCTTTTTGACCCATTTAATTTGATATGTAACTGTTATCATCATTTTCATCAGTGCTCATTCTGGTTTACTGTAACCTTGGAAATGTCAATGATCTAGTCAGTAAAAGGGTTAATCCACACTGTTTGACAACTTTACAAGTTGAATAACAGTAAAGCATACCATAGTCACAGTTGGATTATTTCACAGCAAAATCACTTTTTAATGAGAAGTATATCAGCAGTACAGAGCTTTTGAAGTTCTTCTTATGTGCGGCTGATAAGCAGCCATACTGAGCTCATTGATTGGAAAAGCATCATTTTCTGAGCAAAACTCATGTTAAATACTGGAAGTCACAGTTACGTCATTGCTTGGTTAATTGGCTGCACCTGTCAGTTGTTAACTGCCATAATCCAATAGTCTCTGAACCACGTGTTGAAAGGTCAGGAGGATGAGGAAAAAGCTCAGTTTGCTGAGGGAAAATTGCTCAATGTAGTTCTAGTTTGGCAACCTGTTGTATTAAATTCAGTTTGTCATTTTTCAGATCATGACATAAGCATCTCAAAAATATATTTATTGCAAATAACTTTGAAGAAAATAAAAATATACCATTCTTTCCCAGTAATGCATTATTGAGCTAACTAGTGACTCTCTGTATAATTATTTACAAAAGGTTGTATTTTAATTTGTAGGTTTATTTTTCACATTTTTTATAATGAAATAATATTTTACAATTAGTTATGTTAGTTAAAATAGCATTCATACTTTTAAATTATGTTTGAAACTGATTGTATATGTTTCAGAGATCTGTTTTCTATAATACATAATCAGTTAAAATTTATTTTGCTGACACTTCGTCTTTATATAATCACTTCCATATTATTCAAAACTCTGGCTTTGTCTTCTTTTTTCTTGGCATACTTAGTGGGATAGGCAGAGACGATTCTGTGACATCTTTTATGCTTCTGCCTACTCGATTGTGAGTCTGGAGATTATTGATATAATTAGATACTACACAGAAATATTAGGAACAAAATTTGGACATATCTCTTATTATTTGTATTGATGCTTCCTCATATTCTGCATAGTTAAACTCCATTTGTTTTGGTTGATTTTAATCCCCATTCTTAGTCTGATATCTCTCTAAAATAGATTTTTGTATCATTTTTTGACAATATTTAATTTTTATAAAGTGCCTTATGAATTTTGCAGGTAGCCCAGACTGTATGTTGGTCTGACCAAATATAGATTAAAAACGTGTGTATTCTACATTTTTCGTGCTGTACATGTGGAATAAGTTATCTAATTTAAACAGTTCAGAAAGGTTAATAATGTAAATTAAATTTAGTCAGTTTTGAGATGATGCTGCAGTTAGTAAGCACATTATGAATTTGTAGAGAAAGGACACGCCATACTTTACAATCAATAGCATATTCTGGTATTTGTATAATGATTACATTTTGAAAATTAATAATATGCCAGCAGTGGTTCTTCAAAACTATTGCAAGAGTTGCTACCCTCTTGTTCATGATGTGTAAGAGATTCATGGCTATGTTTTATTTGAGAAGCTGTGTCAAGCTCTGTAGTTACATGGAGATTATACAGAAGATATTCTGAAAAGTTCATTTTAAGAGGTTTTAGCGGAATTTATACATTATTATATTTCAGAAGCATGCCTTTACTGTAGAAATATAAAACTGTATATTTATTAATGAAAATTACCTACAGACATCCCCTTTTTTGTGGTTAACTCCATAATAGTGATACTGCAGCAATTACTTCTGCACAAACCTCTTACAAAGGGGCAATTGCAATTTCTTGTTTGATAAAGCGCTTCCTCTCATACCAGTGCCTTGTCTCTAATATGTAGTACAAGCTCCCTTGGCTGTTGCTGAAAACTCTTGTTACAAACATAATTTTGCCTTCTGTAAAGGAAAATTTGTAATTTTTCTGGACCTTTTCAGTCGGCTTTTTCTACTTGGATGTTCATATATCATTGAATTATATAGCACTTTGTATTATAGTCATTGTATTACTTATTTACTCCTGGAAGAATTTTGTGCCAAAAAAATTGAAAAATTTGCACACAATATTTTACAATTTTTCAAACTCCTGCATATTTTATTTGTCAAAATAACACTATATAATCATGCCAATTTGAATTATTTTGTCAATTTATTTCAGAATACCTGTCAGCAACAGTGTGTGTAACAATACAGACAAAAACGTTGATTCAAGGCATGCTTTCCCCAGTTTCCTTTCTAGACATATTAATACAGAACTTTGAGAAATAATTCATTTAATACAATCCAGAATTCTATTTCCCACACCCGTCAGAAACAGTACAAAGACTCAGGAGAGTCAAAAATAATTGAGGAGTAAAAGGACAGGGAAGGAATTTCTGGGAAGGAGTGAACCTGGAAAGTTGGGTGTGGATGGGAGAAGTAAGGAACAGGTGGGGGGGGGGGGTTGGTTTTTTTTTAACAGTGGGAATAGGGTTCTTTGGGACCCCTAGCATTTCCCATTCTGTCAGGTGTATCTACTCCTGTCCTCATGTGCCCCTGCACTCCTGCTCAGCCATCACATATCCCTATCCCCATCCCCATCCAGCCCTGCATCCCCACTCCCATTCAGCTCCTGTCCCAGTCTTTGTGACCCCCACCTCCCATCAGTCCCTTGTGCTCTGCTCTGCCTGTTCTCCCCAAAACCTGTGTTTCCTCATCTGGCCCTGTAGGCAGGGTGCAGTGAGGAACACAGCCTTGTCTCATTCCTTATCAGTTACTAGCTGTGGGCAAAAAGAACAGCAATGCCTCTCCAGCAGAATGTATTTTTTGCAGAGGAAAAAAAAATCTGCAGAATTCACCATGGAGTATTTATTATATGGCAAACATTGGAATACCATAGCTGTGTGAAAGACATGATGAAACATAGCTTATTTTTATGGATGATTTGTGTTAACTTTGATAATAAAACAACAAAATTGTCCGTACAATTTTGCATTGCTTGATAGATCCTAATTGTAATTTTCTTCAGATCAAATAGGTGTGTCTGCTAAAAATCCTGATGTGTGCCATAATAGTAGCATACCCCAATATAAACTGGCTTTATTTTTTGTATGCTGTGTTCCAGATTAGAAAAATCTGATGGCTGTGGTACAATTTTTTCATCCTTTTGATCCTCTTACTTTTAACAAAACTGTTTTAGAATTAGGTAAAGCAGTGCAGATTTCAAAGAAATAATTGATATTAAATGAACTTGGGGACTTTTAATTTGAATTGCTTCTGTATTTAATGTATTTGTAAGGTTTCATGTGATAACTTACAAATTAGTGTGCAAAAATCAGACTTTCTCAAGAGCCTCAACCTGGGAATGCACCTTATTTAAGTAGTTTTTTGGAGAGAGTCTAAATTAATTTACTCTTAAAGGAATGCTGTCAAAAATGGCATCTGTTAGTCCTAAATTCACATTCCAAACCAGACTAAGAGAGAGTAGATAACCTTATACCATTTAAAATCTCCAGGATGATGGGGGGGAGAAACAGTCTCTTTCACTCTGCCTATCTATGTGGTAGAGCAGTATAGGATTCCCCCACTTGGGAGGACCTACTTGCTCAAGAAGAGGGATTAACACATTTTAACACAATGAGAGTTGCACAAAGTGATTCCAGAACTATGGCACAGTAATGAAGTTATTGTAAGGAAAGATAGGTGCAAAGGATCTTTAAAATTATAGTTAAAATCATCTAGTAGGTAATAGTAGTATGGGTTAAACAGCTGTTTTGGTTGTTTTATAATCAATAAAATTGTACAATATTGGAAAAACTTTATTTACAAATGTCTGTCTTTTCATGGAGGCATTTCCTTCCATAAATTTACTGTTTAATGCCCTTTAGGTTCACTGTGTTTTTTTGTTTTGCATTGTTTTGTTTTTAATGGCTGCTGAAATGGTAGTTTCCTACATGGTGGCAGAAAAGAGGGATTTTGAATAGTGGCTATTGTTCTCTTGGTGTTACAGCCCTCTGGCTACAGGATCAGCAAGAATGTCTGCTACAGCTAAGTGACAATGTTTCTATTTCACGAGAATAACTTGCAGATGAATCATTACACTATGAAAAGACCTCGGGGTTGAGTGCAGGGGAGATTATAATATCCTTAATATCTGCTAAAGCCGTGCTTTGCATTTGAAAGCTAATTCACCCTTTCATAAGTGTTAAGAAATGTAATAAATTTATTACTTTGGTTCCTAAATATGTTCTGTGCTGATTACACCTTGTTTAAATAATTACATTTTTTACATAGCATATGTTATATTGTGTAGCTCTAGAAGCACTTTCAAATAGTAGGGATTTATTGTAGTCTCTTGGCATTAACTAATCCTCTGAACATTAGGAGAAATGTAACTTTTTATCAAATGATTGACTTTCAAGCACTGATGTCCAAGCTACTGTGCAGGCATGGAATTCTTTAAAGAACCAGAACAGTTGGGGCAAGTAATCTATCAATGAGTGTCCTTTTGTTTCTCACACCACAAAGCATTACAATCATTAGAATTGTTGCATGCAAATTGAGTAGATGAAGGCTGGTGAGTGGTTGTTTTCTCTGTCCCAGTTGCCCCACTTAAGGAATTACCTGAGATTTTGACTGACCTATCTATAACCTATGTAATTATGACAAATAGGTTATTAATAATTACTGTATCTTAATTACAATCTAATTTCTTCAAATGTAGTGCATGCATATGGTTTTAGTTCATTTTAATTTATGTAAAGTTTGAAGTATCTGTCTTGTTCTGTTAAGATCCTTTGGGACAAAGAAAAAACTGACACAGATAATAAATATGTTACAGAATACATTTTAAACAAATTAATAGCTTTATGGATTCTCAGAGAATTCATTCAATTCTCAGAGTAAGTATTGTAAATTTGGGGAAATGAGTGCATTTTTCATCCAGAAGAAAGACTTTGAATACTTGATTTAAGTCAGAAGTTTTCAAACTGTGGACATGGTGTCTCTCCCTCTCCCCTCTCCTCCCCCCTCAGGGTTGGGGAGGAACGTTTTGGGAAGGTGGAGTGGTGACAGCAAGCTTGGACTTCAGCCCAGAGGATTTCAGGGAGGGAGTGCCACCTCCATCCCCCAGCTCACTTCTTTTTCTCTGGATTGGGAGGGACAGAATGCAACCAAAAATTATAAATCGAAATAGGGGCTCAGCTCAAAAAGTTTCAAAATCACTACTTTTTTGTGCAAAGTATAATTCAACCATATCTGTACAGTTGCAAATTGTTCCTCCATAGCATACTGTAGGAAAAAATAATATATGTAAATTGTGTATGTATACAATATACACACACAGTAGATGATTTACTTGGCTGAGGATGAGGGGTTCAGTATGCAGGCTGCCACAGGGAGATAGGACAGCCCAAGCCCTCTCTCACCTTAGCAACTTGTCCATGGCTGCAGTAGTTGCAGCAGGTACAGCTCAGAGAGAGATGCATGAGAGAGAGAGACAACAGACACACAGTCAAACTCTCTGAAATACATAGGAGATAGCTGTCCCTTTCTTCACCCATGTCCCCGCTTGCCCAGTGGGGTTATAGCTGTCCTGGTTCCCATCTCTGCCCCCCTCTGGTCATTCTGTATGATCACTGTTCCGCGTATGTGACTCTTCCCTTTCCATTTTATGAGAAACAATCAAATTCCAGGCACATTCTTTTATTGTGGCACAACCAAATCCTTCCCTTGGTTTAAGTTATGATACGAGGTAGCTGCATACCAAATTGGGTGGTTCTAGCTCTTGCCCTTTAGGAGGAGTTCTTGAACAAATGGACTCACAGATGCACGGATGGATGGACAGACAAACATACATTTCTAAAATATATAGTAATAAGATACATATATATTACTTGAGTGTCCTATATTTTGTTTAAAGTAGGACTATGCTCTTGGCAACAGTCCAGAAAGAGTGTCTTGGGGATCAGTAAGGTTAAGGAAAGTGTGATGTTTTTAATGCAAAGGAATAATAAAATACATAAAGGAGTTGGATTTTACATGCTTTTATTTGTTGTGTGAATTGTAAATAGACTTTTAAAATGGCAGCCAATCAATTAGTCACTCTACTCAGAGATCAGCCTCTTATGAGGGCACCCAAAGCAGTGTAAATCAGAATGCTGAAACAAAATTTTTACAAGTCTGCCAAAATAGTACTATAATGTACTGTGATTGATTTTAAGTTGACACAGTAAAATTGCCAGAATTGTTCATGATAATCTGTAATTATTTGGATCTGTGTATTGGATGGCTCCACATATAAAACATTCGGTGATTTTCTTAGCAGACTTTAGTTGCATAAACTGTTTTAAAACAGATTGCATTCATGAGCAAACCATAGTTTTAACCATGCCATATTTCTAAAGGCATGGATCACTGCTAATCTAAAGAAAGCAACTATCATGGGCTATGATTATAACAAATTATTGTCTTTCTAGTGTTTGACTTCATTTTGAGGTAGGGCACTGGCGTCCTTTTTTCTGTCTTCTGTCTCTCACAATTTCCTTTACAGTGCAATTATTGTTCTTTTTGTATCCTGAAAACATGAATAAACACGTACTTTATTTGCATAGAAATGCATGAAATTGAAAAGTTTCCTGCTGTGGTTACATGCACAGTTTGTCAAGAATAAAAGCTTTAATATGTTGAATGATTCAAAAGGAATATAATGCTAAAATAAATTAATACTATTCTACGAGAAATAATCATTGTATCCAGTATCATTTAAGATCATCAACTTCTGCCTTCAGTTACACTGATGAAACCCAAACCCCATTGTGTAAATCTAATGGCTTAATATATGTGAGTACTAATTTTTATTTCTAGATCTAATAATATGTTATATTTAGGGCTGTCAAGCAATTTTAAAAGTTAATTGCGATTAATTGCGCGATTAAAAAATTTATTTGCAATTAATCACATGATTAATCGCACGCACTGCCCCTTTAAAATGCTGTGGCGGCATTTCAAAGAGGCAGTGCTGCAGAAGCTGGAGGATCAGCTGGAGTCCTCAACTGACTCCAGGCTCAGTGCAGCTGCCCCTTTGAAATGTAGTGGCGGCGTTTCAAAGGGGCAGCACCGCAGGAGCCCAGGATCAGCTGGAGTCCCCAGCTGATCCCAGCTCCATACAGCGCTGCCCCTTTGAAGCGCTGCAGCGGTGCTTCAAAGGGGCAGCGCATTAGGAGCTTGGGATCAGCTGGGGGACTCCAGCTGATCCTTGGCTCCACGTTGCAAAGCCCCTTTGAAGCGCCGGAACAGCACTTCAAAGGGGCTTCGAAATGCGGAGCCGGGGATCAGCTGGAGTTCCCAGCTGATCCCCAGCTCCACTGTTGCAAAGCCTCTTTGAAGTGCTGGAGCCACACTTCCAAGGGGCTTTGCAGCAAGGAGCCAGGAATCAGCTGGAGTCTCCATCTGATTTCCGGCTCCGCTGTTGCAAAGCGCCTTTGAAGCACCGGAGCCACACTTCAAAGGGGCAGCGCAGCATTAATGCCTGTGATTAATGAGTTAAAAGGATTAACACGTTAATCCTGTCCTGTGTAAATCGCAAGCGTTAACGCAGGTCAATTGACAGCCCGAGTTATGTTCTAAACAGATAGAATGTAAACTGTTTTTAAATATAAATCACTAATTAAATGTATAGTTAAACCATCTTTTAGATTTATACATAGACACAGAATTGCAGTTGTAAGCCTTATTGGGTTTCTGGACCATTTTTTGGTCCTCATGACTAAAACCTTAGTCTGGAACATTTTCTAGGTCATAACCTCTCACCAGT
Source organism: Pelochelys cantorii (assembly GCA_032595735.1). Lineage (NCBI taxonomy): Eukaryota > Metazoa > Chordata > Testudines > Trionychidae > Pelochelys > Pelochelys cantorii. The sequence goes on from CM064330.1 coordinate 40,982,438, forward strand.
CTGAGATATTTGTCTTGCTCCTTTCTTCAAATACTGGATATAGTTCAAGTTTATGAAAAAAGCTTCAGAGCTTGGCCAAGCCCCTTCTGTCTTGCCTGAGGGCTTGCATATACAGGGAAGTTATACCAGTAAAAGATTGGGGGTGAATGAAAAGTGATATAATGTTAATAATCCCTTCATGGACACTAAGGGTACGTCTACACTTGCTCCCTCGTTCGAATTAGGGATGCAAATGTAGGCGACCGAAACTGCTAATGAAGCGGGGATTTAAATATCCCGCGCTTCATAAGCATGATCTCGCCGGCGCGTTACTCCGCTCAACAGCTGTTTCGAAAGTGAAAGTGCGTGCCGGGACGCGTTAGTTCGAACCAAGGGATTTGGTTCGAACTAATGCGTCCCGGCACACACTTTCACTTTCGAAACAGCTGTTGAGCGGAGTAACGCGCCGGCGAGATCATGCTTATGAAGCGCGGGATATTTAAATCCCCGCTTCATTAGCAGTTTCGGTCGCCTACATTTGCATCCCTAGTTCGAACGAGGGAGCAAGTGTTAGACGTACCTTAATTCTGTAAGAAGATAAACCTGAATAGGCACTCTTATGTTGTTTTGGAAATGGTTTAAACAAAAACAACACAAAAAATCATTCTTTGTCTACCCTTGAGTCTCTTCCTTTGATCATGCAAACAGCAGTGGATAAGAACTCTGGTTAAAAATGTTCTTTTAACTTTTAGAGCTGATCTTTGGATGATTGTGAGCAGAATCTTTACTCCATCCTTTTTTCTCCTTTAGATGACTGAAATTGCAGGGTTTTACTTCCTGAATGAGAATATCTACCAGGTTCCTCTTCTTTTTTTTGCTTGTCTCCTTCCCCGTAATGATAGAGCTAGCCAACTGTATCTGCAAGGAGGACCCTCACTGAGATTTAAAATCTTGAGGAAAAAGCCAAAATGCACTCTAGATCTTCTTCACTCTCCACAAACTCTAGCTCACTCTCAGAATCAGTTCATGATAGTTTTGATTCACAGAAGCAGGAGATGGTTTTTTTCTCCAGGACACAGAATGTAGTAGCTACCATTAAAATCCAGCCAGAGCCAGTGGATGAGCAGGCTAAAACACAGGGCAAATTTTTGCCTCCAAAACTAAAATAGAATTGCTCTTCCCTTGCATTCTTCCTTTTAAAGAAGTCATTAGAGAAGAGTTGGAAATGTCCAAAAAAAGAAAAGGACTCAGTCATCTTTCCTCCAAATCCCCTGTTTATTCTCCTTAATATTGATGCAGTGGCAATTCCCGATGAGGAATATTTCTTCTCAAAAGACCTCACAGACATAAAGATGAAATTCTCCCTTAAAAATGGACTTAGCTCTATATACCACTGATGAAGCTTCACTGGTAATTGTGCTTAGCAAGAGCAGTGGTTCTCAACCATGGATACACCTATGTGTATGTAGAAGTCTTCCAAGGGGTGCATCAGATCATCTAGATATTTGCCTAGTTTTATAACAATCTACATAAAAAGCACTACAGGTTAAACCTTTAAAATCCAGGACACTCTGGTCCAGCAGGATCATAGATGTTGCTGGACCAGAGAGCACTGATGGTTGCATGTGGGGGCTGACTGAGACTCCTGCGGTAGGGTGATCAGTCAAGAGTCAGGAGTGCAGCTGAGCTGGCAGCAGGGTGGGACATTTGGGCTTGTAATAAGGGGTCCCTGGCCAGGACCAGAAGCAGAGCTGGGTTGGTGGGAGGGAGACTGGCAGCCAGGAAACTGGGCCAGGAGCACAGTTGGGCTGGCAATGGGGGGGGGAGAGGAGGAGGGGAATGTAGTAGCCACGAGCACAGTCAAAACAGTGGCATGGGGGCCGGCAGCAGGAAGCCCTGCTGGGGTTGGGAGCCGAGCCCAGTGGCAGTGGCTGGCAGCTGTGAGTGGAGGGGAGCATTGACTTCCCCTGGTTTGTCAAACTCTCTTGTTCAGGACTGCTCAGGTCCTAAGGGTTCCAATCCAGGGAGGTCCAATCTGTAGTGAACTTAGTACAAAATAAAATTTTATACAATGTCTTGTTTATGCTGCTCCATATTTCATATGCTGAAATGGAAGTACAATATTTATATTTTAACTGATTTATTTTATAATGATATGATAATGTGAGAAAGTAAACAATTTTTCTGTAATAGTGTGCTGTGACACTTGTATTTTTATGTCTGAATTTGTAAGCAAGTAGTTTTTAAGTAAAGAGAAACTTGAGGATATTCAAAACAAATAAGAGATCCTGACGTAAGGGTTATAGTCTGGGAAGTTGAGAACTACTGAACTAGAACCACATTATCTTGATTAAACAACAAAGCATTTAACACCAGAATTCAAATTAATGCTAAAATATTTTAATTACTAAATGTCATGAATAAAACCATGAGCTCCATAGTGTTGGCAAAATATCTGTTTACCCTCTCTGTAGGTTTTAGAGGTAATGAGAAATACCAAGTCATTCTGAAGGGCATCTTGCACTTCCTAGAGCTAGGTACAGTGGAACCTCAGGGAAAAAGGTACTCAAATCACTACTCCACTTCATATTGAAAGAGAGAGTAGAAGAATTCTGAGTCATTTTAAAATGCGGTAAGTAATTAGATATTTTTTACTTGTGTTTAATTTTGCTTAAATGTCTGAGTAGTTTGAGGTCTTATAACTAGAATGGAAAGAAAAAAAAACGTTTTCAAAATGGGCAAATAAATGAAGTTACGAAGGAATATTGTTGTTGGACAAGGATGTTACTCCCAACCTCTGTGGTTCATAAATAAATATATTTCATTATATTGTGAAATGTTTCAAGGTCTCTTCCTACAATCTCTCTTTCCTTTTTTCCTCATAAAGCTGCCAGGAAATGTTGCATGTCAATATTCATTCATGTGAACAGCCAAAAAACCTATTTCTCACCATTCACATGACTCTAAAATGGCAACAAAATGGGTTTCCCACTAGTGATATCAGTCATGTGTTATTGAAATGGAAAGGAAAATGTGGTTTTGGAAATTAAACGGATAGTTTCCACCATTAAAATCAAGATGACCATATAATTAATTTCTTTAAATAACTGATGATATACACTAGCTATTTCAATAACGTGAAACAGTGGTTCTAGCTGCACATTTCTATTCTCTGTATCTTGTTTTTTCCATCCTTTTGGCAGAAGTTGCATCTTCTGAATACAGCTTCATATAGGTGAAACAGAAACCAAAACTGGAGCATGATGTAAATCACCTGCTACCATTTCTCTTCAGACTTACGGGGGTGACTTTAAAATATGAAAAGTATACTCCTGCTCATATTATTCAATGAAAACAAGATCTTATTATGTTTTCCAGCACAGTTCTCAATCTGTAGTTTATGGAGCATTAGTTGATCACATGGAACTGGTTCTCCTTGTCTCCAGGCACTAAACTGTATTAACAAGTTTAAAAAAAGTACTTTCCTAACATTATCTTTCCATCAAAGCAATTGCTGTGGTTCCAAAATGAAATATAGTTGGTCCACACAGTTGCCGTGGTAAGGGAGGTGGTCCATGAGGCAATCTGTCAATGTTGTAAGGTATTTAAGGATGTGAAAAAGTTTTATATACTGTCCTTCCTGTATAACTAATATGCTAAACATCCTGACTTGGAAGAGAGAGCAATGATGAGCACACTATGTTAATGAAGAGAAACGTATAGGTAAGATCATATTTTTCAGTTTCTCTCTCTAGTGTGTCTACCATTTCTGCTGAAGGATATTAACAGGAATCTGGAGAAGACATAAGAAGCAAAAGGCTGATTCCTTGAGGAAAATCATTGAAGCAAAAAGAACTAAATCTGTTTCCCTCCTTTTTAATTTTTTCTTCCAAAATTGTATCACCACAGATTGATGGATATTCTCATAAGAACTCTCAAGGTCAAAAGGTCTGACCTTTTCATTCCACATTATGATCCAAAAGCCTATGCTTAAAATGGGATGAAAGAATGCATGAATGATGTTTATGTGGCCAAGGGCATGTCCCACCTCACTGTCCCCTCCTCACCAGGCATCTGGATCCATTCCACCAGGGTAGAGGCCATATCATTAGCAAAGAGAGCAGGTGTCATCCCATTTGATGTCCAGACTCCTTTGGAAGCTATCTTTAAGGAACGGGTCCTAAATGGTAAATGGAAGTAGGTTTTCAGGTGTTCTCATTCCATCTCAGGTGAACTCACCTCAACATACATGATGTCATCTCTGCACTTGGAGTTCCTGTTTTCCCAATGGAATTGAGGTTTGTAGGAGAAACTGAATTTTACTTAATTCTAATTTAGTTTCTCCAAGTTCCTACTAATTTTTTAGAGCTGAAAGAAAGTCCCATAATACTTACTTGAAGCATTTCTAGATTAGCTGATCTTTGTGTATATCCTATCTACCCACTTTTTGGTATTTAATTCTTGTGTTTTGAGCAGAACACTGTTTTAGTGGCACAATCTGTGATCCGATAATTGCTTATTACTGTTTTCATGTATACAAGATTTGTGTATCACACTGATTGTTTTTTATTTAGTTTTTAGATGAGTTTTGTAATTATTTTTTACTTTCTCAAACTGGTTTGCACTTCTAGAACTTAATCTTTTATGTCAGATAATGACAGAAAATATATTGAATTTTTTCCGTGTCAGGCAGTTAGGTAGAAGGTAACATTCCCTTGCATGCAGAGTGATGTAGTATGCATCCAATTCTTACTATCACCGGTTTAAAATATTTTATAGTTTTTGTTTTTCTATCAAGAGGATGTACAAGTTGATTTTTCCCTTAACGTTTCAAAAAAATGGAAAAAAAATATAAAATGAGTTTTACATGTATTCAATGGCCAGTCATTTTCATGTCTTTAAACAATTGTAGCTAATAAAACAGGGACAATTTTCAGGATGCAGAATGAACTATGTTATGCCCTACAACTTACCCTTCCAAAATGTTTAGGATTACATGAACCTTTTAGCATCCCATCATTAAAACTGCATTTTTATCATGGCTGTCACAAGAATTATGGATTTCATGTTTTTTTTAAAAATATTCATGACTTGGCTTTCAGCGTGGGGGTGGGATGTGATAGTAAACAGTTTGAACCAGTTTCAGTGAGAACCTTCAGAGGTGCCAGGTTAAGCCCTAAAATGCTCTGAGGACAGGTGCTGAGGCGGTGATGCATAGAACCAGGCACGTGAATTCTCAGTGAGAACTTAGTTACTTCAGAGATAGTTCTACTTCCATAAGAACATAAGATCAGTCATACCGTGTCAGACTAAAGATCCCTCTAGCCCGATATTCTGTCTTCTGACAGTGGCCAATGCCAGGTGCTTCAAAGGGATTGAACAGAACAGGTAATCATCAAGTGATCCCTCCCATGTTACCCGATCCCAGCTTCTATCAACTTCCTCAATATTTGGGGTTTTTTTAAATGAAGTATATGGATGTTTAGAAACCTTGGTTCCTTTATGGTAATCATTTTCTAGCTTTGAATAAATACCTGGAATAGTTGGTGCAACAAACAATGCCTTGTGCCACTGTATTTGTAGGACTTGTACCCTTTTCACCAGTCTGTGACTTTGTTTTAAAGCGCCAATAAAAGTGCCCTTATTCACTACTATTAATTATAAACACTCCAATCAATTTGAATGAATCATACTTTCTGATGTGTAGTGAAAATATTATAAATTAAAATATCAGAAACAGTCAGCTTGTGGGTTTTGTGGTTTCTCTGTTTGGCTGGAACCTAGCTTTTCAAATAACTTTAGGGACATAAATTAAGACTGCCCTAGATTAAATATGGTTTAGAAATTTGATCTGTTTTTACCTTAAATGTCTCCCCTTTTCCCACTTGTGTACCCGCATGCGCAATGCCTCATAATTTGAAATCTCATACATTTTGGATAAAGAGATTATTTTTGAAATACACAAAAACAGTATGTAGGCTAGCATTGATTCCAGATTTACCATGAAAAGAGGTCACTTATATGTATGTGTAAAATACTTTTCTTAATATCTATTTGCTCCTGAAAGTCTTCAGTGTTGCGTAAACCTGCGTCTAAAATTATCTAGCTCCATCTTTGAAAACAGAAACAAAGCCAGATAAGTAAAGCCAGTAACTTTGTTTGGGCAAATGAATGATTAATCATAACAAAGCTGTTCTGTACATATCTAAGCAGGCACATTGAGTTTTGTGAATTCATTGTAAAACTTGGTGCAAGAAGTTATATATCACCCATTAGGCTTTCTGATTCTTGATTTAGCTATCTGATTGAGACAATAGTATCATTGACATTCAGCTTTCACAGAAGGAGATTGTATTTGTCTGATTTCTACTTCGTTAGAGCTTATTTGTCTTTTCTGTTCATTATCTTATTTAACTTGTTCTGTCACTTTAACATTTATTATAGGTTTATAGTCGTACAGGACCATCATTGCTATTATTTATTATTTGTATTATCAGAGTATCTAGTAACTCTAGCCATGAACCAAGACTCCATTGTGCTAATTACTGTGCAAACACAAATAGTCTGATACCTCAGGAAATATCCTGTAACATTATATAATACAGGTTCATTCTTCCTTGGTATTCCTCCTCACTTTCTGATTATTTTTGTTTGTTTGTTTGTTTCATCCCTTACAGTGTCTGAAAGCAAAATAAAAGATGTGAGTTTTACATTTTGCTCTGAAGAGTGTAAGTTTTGTATAATTCTGAGATCTTGTGGGAAGGTGAATTCTATAGGCATAGGCCTACTGTCAAGGAACTCTCAGGTGTACCACTGCAGCATGTCTGGTGAAGATACCGTATGCTGAAGGGAGAGAGCTCTACTGTCAGTATAATAAAAACACCTACCTGAGTGGCAGAAGTTATGTTAATAACTTAATAGGTCTCTTTTTAGTGTTACCTATAGGTTTGCAAAACCAAAATACAGCCCCAGCTTGTGCTCTAATCCCTCATCGCTGTTAACATAAGGAGGCCTTATTGCTGATATTTAAACAGAGAAATATCTTACTGGGAAAACATCAATCAGATTCTCTACTCCTCCTTACCATCCATTCAGTGTATGACTGAAGTTAGTCACCTTAATTCTGTGGACTTCCCATTTTCTTTTGTTCACTAAGCCTAACGTAAGTCTTCCACCTGTAAAGAATGACCACTGGAGACAGCAATATTTCTGCTTTCAAATAATGCCTGTGTTTTCAGTGAGGGAAATCTTGAAGACAATATACATGAGAGATTTAAAGGATCCTCTTTTTCGCTTCATTAATACAGTTGTCAATACTTTCTCATAGTAAATCTCATGGGCAGTGGGTGAAGGTAGGGCTGTGGGAGGCAAGCCCCCACCGCCAGGCCTGCCCCTTCTGCCAAGGCCTGCACTCCCAACGGGAGCCAGTACAGGGATGGTGGGTGAGTGGCCTCAGCCTTCCTGGCCCCGGAGCATGGGGAGTGAGGAGGGTACAGCCTCAGCCTCTCTGGCCCCAGAGCATGGGGGATGGTGGGTGGTATGCTGCCCCAGCTTCCCTGGCCCTGGAGCATGGGGGAGGGCAGGAGTTTGGGAGTAGTAACACTTGCCCCTCAGTATGCCTACAGTAGGCGTTCTGGGGACAGAGTGTGGGTGGGGCCAGCCTGGCAGTTTCAGCACCGTAACTAAGTATTCTTCTTCAAGGAGAGTCCATGTGGGCGCTCCACTGTAGATGTCTTGATGCCCCAGCATTTGGAACCAGAACTTTTCAGCAGCAGTACCCTCCCCCCTGGGAGGTAGCGTGCATATGCGGCACTGCCCGCGCCGTAGTGAATATGCTGACACGTGCTTGCCGTCAACCGCCTGTCAGTTCCTTCTCAACCACTCCCAGTTTGGTCAGAACACAACAGCGCCCTGTGCATTACTCAAAAATTTAGTAGTAGTTATTATTAGATAGTAGTCTCATCACGGTTTACCCCTCTCGAGTAGTTTGTTAGTCATTAAGTTTAAAAAAAATTCTTTTTGGTTCAATAGTTATAATAGGTTGTTCAAACATGCCAGGTTCACTGGGATTTGCACAGTTTAAATCCCGGTGAACCTGGCATGTTTGAACAACCTATTATAACTATTGAACCAAAAAGAATTTTTTTTAAACCTAATGACATGCCGCATGTCCATACCCATTTTGGAAAGGCATGCACAATGCATCCGATGCTTAGGCTAACAGCATTCGCCCAAGAGCTGTCACCACTGCAAAAACCTCTCAACCAAATCTCCTAAAGTGAGAAAGCTGCAGGTGAAACTCCTCACCATGGAAAAAATGGAGAGACCAGCCTCCGAACCAGCACCTCAAGCATCCCTGGTGAACACCTCACCAATGGTGGCTTCTGACCAATGCCCCTCACTTCCGAGAGACATCCCAGCCAAAAAGATTGTCAAAAGGAAGAACTCTTCACCCTCGGCAGAGAGGGCACCAAAGAGACTCCCCATAGTAAGCAGACTGTGACGAGATTCAAAAAGATCTCACCAAACTAAGTGATTGGGCAAGAAAATAGCAAATGAAATGTAATGTTGATAAATGTAAAGTAATGCACGTTGGAAAAAAAACCCAAATATATATAATATGATGGGGACTAATTTAGCTACATCTACTCAAGAGAGAGATCTTGGAGTCATTGTGAATAGTTCTCTGAAAATATCCACTCAGTGTGCAGCAGCAGTCAAAAAAGCAAACAGAATGTTAGGAATAATTAAAAAGGGATAGAGAATAAGACAGAGAATATCTTATTGCCTCTACCGAAAACCATGATTTGCCATATCTTGAATACTGCATACAGATGTGATCACCTCATCTCAAAAAAGATATATTGGCATTGGAAAAGGTTCAGTTAAGGGCAACAAAAATGATGAGGGCTTTGGAACAGGTCCCATATGAAGAGAGATTAAAAAGACTGGGACTTTTCAGCTTAGAAAAGAGGAGACTAAGTGGGGATATATTAGAGGTCGAGAACATCATGACTGGTATGAAAAAAAAGAATAAGGAAAAGTTATTTAGTTATTCCCACAATATAAGAACTAGGGGTCACCAAATGAAATTAATAGGCATCAGGTTTAAAACAAACAAAAGGAAGTTTTTCTTCACTCAGCGCACAGTCAGCCCATGGAACTCTTTGCCAAGGGATGTGGTGAAGATTAGGCTTTTAAAAGAGTTCAAAAAAGAGCTCAATAGATTCATGGAGGTTAGGTCCATCTCAATGGCTATTAGCCAGGATGAGTAGGAATTGTGTCCCTAGCCTCTCTTTCTCTGGAGATGGATGACAGGGAAGTGATCGTGTGAGGATTACCTGTTGTGTTCCCTCCCTCTGGGGCATCTGGTATTGGCCACTGTTGGCAGACAGAATACTAGGCTGGATGGACTTTTGGTCTGCCCCAGTATGGCTGTTCTTATATTCTTAAGTCTCCTTCACCTAAGGGAAAGGTTACTGGGGATGCACAGGCACCGTAGAAGTCTGTTACAGACAAGCCCCGAGGGGGTGATATCTGCGAAAGATCCATGCCCTGCGGTACCAGCATCCAAGCCGAAGAAAACAGCCACTGCACCAGCTGTACTAGCGGTACCGACAAAGTTGGCCCCGAAGAAACTGCACGGCGCAGAGGACAAGAGGCACTCTGAACTGTCAGGACACACACTATACAAACCATTACCGACAAAGGCCATAGAGATTTCCCCACTACCATCTATATCCAGGGTATGTATGGGCAGACTCCATAGTGCAGTCACAATGCACGGTACTGGTGGTACTGACCTTCGCTCCACCGAAGCCGTTGGCCACACAACAGTAGGAGCTGACAGTAGCATTAGTACCGGACCATGCCTCTATTCACTACTGACACCTCCCCAATACTGGAGGGAACAAGCAGGCTGCCCACTCCAACCAGTTCAGTGCCACGTTTCTCAAGTGACAGTGATGACGAGGAGGAGATTACTTTCTCCCCTAGGCACTCATTGTCCACGCTCATGGCGCATCCCTCATTCACCATTTTCTACAAGGATAAAGTAGTTTTAAAACCACACCCCAAGTTTCTCCTGAAAGTAGTATCCCAATTTACCTTAATGAACGTGTATACTTACCTGTTTTCCATCAAATGCCACACCCAGATGCCAGTACAGCGTAACTCCGTTCCCTCCATGTCCGGCAGGCACTCGCCTTTTACCTAAATAGAACCAGATCTTTTAGACAGTCTCAGATACTTTTTATTTCTGTAGCAGACCATTCCAAGGGTCAAGCCATATTGAAAGAGAGACATTCAAAATGGATAATAAATTGCATTAAAGAATCCTACCACATTAACAAGGTGCCTTTACCAACTCAAATCAGGGCACACTCCACTAGAGCCATGGCACCCTCTACAGCTTTCCTCCATAATGTTCCCATTGCAGTCATTTGTAGGGCATCAACGTGGGCTTCTGCCCATACGTTTACAAAGCACTATGCAATAGACACTGATGCTTTACAGTTGACTACGTTCAGGCAGGTTCTGCATCTGAAGCCCCTCCTTCCAGAGACTGAGGGCACTGTTCCGTAGTCACCTACAGCGGAGCGCCCGTAGGAACATTCCTCAAAGAAGAAAGGAGAGGTTACTCACCTTCTGCAGTAACTGGTGTTCTTCGAGATGGGTGTCCCTGTGGGCGCTCTATGACCTGTCCTCCTCCCCTCTGCTTCGATGGAGAGAATTGACAGTCCTGATAACCTCTGCTGCCCAATACTAGTACGTAAGTCATTTGTATAAGCTTTAGCTTACTGAAGCTTCGGTCATTGCTAGCCATAGTTATTGGCCAAGTGAGGAATATCCTAAGAGCGATTGCTGAATTTGGATATGATGCTATAAGTGAGTAGTCATGTAATAATTATAGTATATTAAAAGGTGAGGCTGATGATAGATTGTTTGAAATTGAGGGTGCAATATGTTTGAAACTTTCCATTTCAATACAGAATTTGTTACTATGAAATCATTTTCATATTTCACTACGAAATTAATAGCATGTTTTTTCAAATTCAGAAACATCCATTTCTTAGATAACTGATCCAGGACTATATCTCTAATTTAAGTGGAAAATCAGGACATCAAATACTTGGTTTATCTCCATTATGTAAGCTTGATTTGAGGTCAAAATAATATTTTCATCATCTGGCTTGTTGGGATCTAATCTTTTAACTTGTCGTCTTTTTCTTGGTAACTCAGGTAAAATTTGTAATTTATTGGCTAGTTCAGGTGCTTCTGTTTCTTTTGTGTGTGTGTGTGTGTGTGTGTGTGTGTGTGTGTGTGTGTGTGTGTGTGTGTAAAAACGTTTTTCCTGCGGGATGACAGAGTGACGTCATGATGTGACTCTGCGTCCCAACTACTTCCTCCTCTCTCCTCCCCTCCGCTTTCCCCAGTGCTCTGCTGCCACGTGGGGTCTGTGAGGCCTCAGAGCAGCCCCTCTCCCTTCCCTGTGGGTAGGGGGAGAGCGCAGGGCCTGTGAGGCCTTGGAGCAACTCTGTCCCCACTGGTGCATGGGGGGAGAGCTCAGGGCCTGTGAGGCCTCGGAGTGGCCCCCCTCTCTTCCTGCTGGCTGGGGGGGAGAGTGCAGGGTCTGCCATGACTGGGAGGCGGTTAGAGTTAGGTCGCAGTGGGTAAGGGTGGCATGGTTGGGGGTGGGGAGGGAGAAAGGCCGTGAGCTGGCACGGCCTGTGGCGCGATGGAGGAGGGAAGGAGAAGGGGCCTGAGCTGACAGGGGCAGGGGAATGGAGAAGTGACCCAGGCTGGTGCAACCCGGGGATGGCGAAGGAGCCTGGGCTGGTGTGGGCTGGCTGGAGAAAGGGCACCGGCTGGTGTGGGCAGGGGAGGGAGAAGGGGCCCGGGATGGTGCGGGTGGGGCAGGAGGGAGGGAGAAGGAGCCCAGATAGCCTGACTCTTCCTGGTGGTCGGGAGGAGAGCCGGGGTTGCCTACCCTCTGTGAGAGGGGGGTTGGCGAGTGTAGTGAGCAGGGGGCAGAGCCCCCTAGTATCTTTAACAGTACAATTTCTGTTTTCTTGAATTGTGTTTTTTAAAATAGTAATTAATTTAACAGTTTGACAAACAGTTGCATCTTTCTTTTGAAGAGCTAAATTAATCAATTCTATGTGCTGGAGAATTTTATTCCAAACATATAAATTACAAATAAATGTATAATCTATATTTTTGACACAACTCTCAACTGCAGAAATTATTTCTGGGTTTAAAGAATCTTTGCTATAGTGAACTAGCTATGAGATTCTGAAAATGCTATCGCAAACTAAGCACACTCAACCGGCCAAATACCCACGTTGTGGCTAGCGGCTAGCATGTTGGACACCATGGATCTAGTCATACCTTCTGTATTTCACAAGCCCTTGAATTTCACTCAATCTTATGTTGAGCCCAATATCTTGTGCTTGACTAATGCATATCTTCCATAAATGCATACAGTCTTGATCTTGAAGAAATCACCAAGTTTCAGTAATACCAACTATTTCAGTTAACCAATTGTACCAATTACTGTTACCTAACTAAGTACTTGGAATGTGAAATCATTCCTCTTACAAATAATGGCATGACATTAGGCTCGTGTTAGTTAAAGGCAGAGAGATCTGTTAGGTTGTCTAGTCTATCATCTTACCTATAAGGAGTGTTTCCTGTGCATTTTTAATATTTTGTTAATTCTAGAAAAAAGTCTTCTGATTATCTTTTTTCATACGTTCTCTTGATTATTTCACAGCCTAATAGATTTAACTGCCATGAAATAGTTCCTTTGTTCAGGTTAAATTTCCCATTCCTGACTATCTTTTCTTTTGCTATCCAAAAAATGCCTTTGATGTCTCTATCTGCTGAAGCTTCGAGATTTTTGAATAAAAGAACCTCAGTTTTAAACTCCTATTTACTTTTGGTCTCATTGAGACTCTGAGTGAACTATGTCAGAAATAAAGCTATCTATTTAATTTCCTATCAGGTGCCCCTTCCCCTTTATTGGGCAGACTGACTTCTTGTGAAATCCACTGAGATTTAATTGAGTGTTCTACCAGAAGTCTATTTCCCTGTCTGGAGTCCTGAAGATACATTCTTTTACTCTCTCATATCATGAACATTCTCTTATTATCCAGATCTTTGCCATCACCTTTTTACCACAGAAGATCAGATGGGACTCATTCAGATTGTCTGTTGTCAGTGTTGATTCTAAATCACCCAATGGAATAATTGTTGACTGAACAGATTCTTTACACCAATCTTGGTAACCTCCAGGGCTTGAGCCTGCTAACATTTAATGTAAATGTTTTGTTATTAATACATTTTCCAAAAAATGCATATGTGTATGTGAATAAAAGCAACTTTACATACACAACTTTTGAAGAATTTTAAAAATTTCCTTTTGTCTGTAATCAGATTACAATGTTCTTAATTTTATTTATCAAATTCTTAGTTAATAAATTGTGTACAGTCATAAGCACTTCAGTGAGGGTATTTATAATTTGTGACATATAGTTTTGATTATACATTGATATTTTTCTATTCTCTGATTTTAAAATCAGGATCCAAGTGCCAGTAACAGAATTTGCAAGTAGAAAATTTGCTTTTGGTTAATTTTCATGTAAAATTTGTTTTTTCAGTGAATGCTCCTGGAAGTAAACTTGCTGGCTATATTATTCATAGAAAGCAGTTACAAAAGAAATACAAATGCAACTCAAACAGTTATTTTTTTAAAAAAATTGGATGAATATTCATGGATATATATTTGAAGTATTGCTTTGTTTTCATTGTAGGAGTTCACAATTTTATTTGCACTTATAATTATCAATTTAATACTGTTCTGTTAAAAGTGTAATGAAAGATCTGCTTTATGGTAGAGACTGAAAACACACACTCATTGAAAGCCTCACATAGGAAAAAAAAGGCAACAGTTGCTGGTTAGTTGAGGTAGGAAGGCTTTTGGGGTCATGGGGTAAGTAAGAGTGGAGACTTGTTAATTAAGATCCTGGGACAAGAGGCAGACAAAACAGTTTCCAGGTGTTGGAATTTTTTACGAAATACATAAACACTCAGCAGAAGAGGCGGATGGGGGAAAGAACTTGGAATGTTTCAAGGAAATGAAGTTACTGGGAAAGGATGCATTTTCATGAAAATGCACTATGTATGTTGGAAATGTATCTCCCACGTGTCTCTCCTTTGCCCCCCCAAGAAGATGAAAGAATATTTTTTCTCCCTGTATGAATTGAGACCAAAAACATAACATCATTACTCCATTAGAGACTCCTAAGGGACAGGTGTGGTCAGAAAAAGACTATTAATGTTGTCTGAAGGAAGTGAGTCTGAGCAACACTTTGAGTCAGTTAACAATCATTTTTCTGTAATCATACCTTCTTAGAAGATTTTCAGACATTTTTATGAACCTGATTAATATAGCCAATTTTAAATATTTTATTTTCTGCATATTCTAATTGGATCTGAATCAGAATGTAGATTTGCTATTTTGTGAAGTAGTGACATTCTCTGATGAGGTATGAACTGAAAGAAAGACATGGTAAGTGAAGGATGAAAGACTGAGTTGTTGATCTACCAGAATGGTATATGAAAACCTGTGAACTCAAAGACCACCTAAAAATTATCTTTCTGCAGAATCTTTCTGTGTCTGAGCAGCATAAGAGATAAAGACAGAAAGCAGGAGTGGCTAACCCATGATAAAGAAAATAGTTATTTCTAAATTACAAAGAGTTTGTTTAGAACAGGGAAATATGCACATTTCTAGTGTAGTAGTAACATCAAGTTTCTTAGTCATAATTACATTGTATAATACTTATGGAATTTGAAAGTCAACTTATGTATTTTCTTACAATAAATGTAACCTTTGTTAAAGAATTATCACAGATATTTAATATTTTAAAGTAGCGCACATGTTAATTGCTGAATATATGGACAATGTTGTGATGGGTTCAGTCGCAGAAGTCCCCTTGGAGCTGTCACCCAATGTATGGATCATGCCACTGAGCCTGTCTGCCTGCCCTCTGGAACACTCCATCACCCTGTTCTGCTGGGCCAGTTCCCCCAGCCAAGGTCCAGAGTTGGGGTAATAGCCCCCAGCAGATCAACACAGACACTGAAGCAGTTCAGCTCTGTAAGACTCAGCTATAGAGCCTTGACAACATCTAGGAACACAACCCTTAAAAGGGACCAAAACCCCAAATAAATTTGTCCTTTTTATAAAAGTCTTACACAGAAAAAGCTCATAAGGCTTGTTCTCTTTATCAGTGAAAGAGAGATATGTTGTAGTGCTCCCCCCATCTCTAGGTAACATTTATTTATATTGGGCTTGATCATGAAAACATGTTTGTTTATTGAGTATTAAAAGTAGGATTTAAATGATTGTGAATGAAAACAGACAGATCAAAGTGAGTTACTAAGCCAAAATAAACAAAGCCTCCTAGATTGGGCCCAATCCTTCCCCCTGTTCAGTCTTTGATGTTTCCAGCAGGCATGTTGGGTGGGGCAAATGGAGGTTTCCTGGCATCTGGCAACTGCCCCTATTGTTTGGTTTCCCACCTTCATATTCTCTTTGCCCAAGGCAGGAATTCTTTGTGTTCAGTTCAAACTTTTTTCACTTTGAGTGGAAAAGTGCAAAATCCCAAATGAGTTCCAGCATCAGGTGGCCTGGCTACATGTGTTGGGAGGAACAACTATAATCCAGGCTAACAGGAAAAACAAAACCATTCATGGATTGTTACCTTGATCACCGGACCATTAAGTTCTTAAGTCTGACTAATGGCTCTCGATACAAATTCTAGATTTATAAGTAGATTCACACTTCATATTTCTAACTTCAAATTCAAGAACGATACATGCACACAAATAGAATATACACATTCAGCAGATCATAACTTTAAAAATGTTACGATACATTTTGCTTAAAGCATCTTCAAGTTGTAAATATTTATATTCATAAGCCAATTTTCATAAAGCATGGGGATGTGACAAATGCATTCAAGATAGTGGGAGAAAGTTTAATTCAAATCAACTACAACGCTGGCTAAATGTTACAGTGATCTCATCCATTTGTGAGCATAATAGAAAAGAAAACAAAGTTCAAGTATTATAAATATAATGAACTATTCCTTTGTCTTCAAAACAAACCATGGCTCCATGAGTTAAGGAAAGAATACTTATACACTTTATAGAACATATCACAGTAATTTACTTGTTGATGTTTAATCTGTATTTTGTTATGAAATATACTGTCTGGAAGTTAAGTCTTGGATGTTGAGCACAGGAGAGTCACAACATTTTGAAAACAGCTTTTATTCTCCACCGTTAAAGTATTTAAGTTAGTTAGTGAAACGATTATAGATTGCAGTTTATAATTTGGAGCGTGTATACACCCACATCTACACTCGGCAGGGGATTGGACTTGGCAACCTCTCGAGTTCCTTCCTATTCTAGTATTCTGTGATTCTATGATATATATTAATACATTTTATTATATCATTTTAACAGCTTAACAAACTTGTATTCATGATGTGTTAGGAATTTTATTTCTCCATGAAAGTGTAATTTGCAAAAATTTCCAATAACAGTATGAATTTTTGATTTTTCAATTTTTGTATTCTCACAACAGTTTAGTAACTACAAAGGCTGACGGAACCTCATGAACATATCAGTTTTCAGTTTGAATAAACATTGAAAACTTATTGAAACCTTTATAGTCTAAAATTTTGCTGGAAATTTCCCAGGTATCCTGCCATACTTTCTTGTACTGATCACTTCATCAATAGCATGAAATAGATCTTTTGGTAAATAAGAACATAAGAAGAGAAATACTGGGTCAGACCAAAGGTCCGTCTAGCCCAGTATCCTGTCTTCCAACAGTGGCCAATGCCAGATGCCCCAGATTAAATGAATTTTGTGCTTTGGTCTTCACGGCTGAGGATGTTAGTGAGATTCCCAAACTTGAGCCATTTTTTTAGGTGACAAATCTGAAGAATTGTCCCAGATTGAGATGTCATCAGAGGAGGATTTGGAACAAATTGATAAAACTTAACACTAACAAGTCACTGGCACCAGATGGCATTCACCCAAGAGTTCTGAAAGAACTCAAGTGTGAAATTGTGGAACTATTAAGTGTGGTTTGTAATCTATCCTTTAAACCAGCTTCTGTACCTAATGACTGGAAGATAGCTAATGTAAGGCCAATATTTAAAAAGGGATCTAGAGGTGATGCTGGCAATTACAGACCAGTAAGTCTAATGTCAGTACCGGGCAAACTAGATGAAACAATAGTAAAGAATAAAATTGTCAGACACATAGAAGAACATAATTTGTTGGGCAAAAGTCAACATGGGTTCTGTAAAGGGAAATCATGTCTTACTAATGTATTAGAGTTCTTTGAAGGGGTCAACAAACATGTGGACAAGAGGGATCCAGTGGCTATAGTGTACTTAGATTTTCAGAAAGCCTTTGACAAGGGCCCTCACTAAAGTCTCTTAAGTAAAGTTAATTGTCATGGGATAAGAGCAAAGGTCCTCTCATGGATTGATAACTGGTTAAAAGACAGGAAACGAAGGGTAGGGATAAATGATTACTTTTCAGAATGGAGAGAGGTAACTGGTGGTATGCCCCAAGGATCTATACCGGGACCAATTTTGGCATCTGGCATTGGTCACTGTTGGATGACAGGATACTGGGCTAGATGGACCTTTGGTCTGACCCAGTATGACTGTTCTTGTATTCTTAATAGAATATAACCAAGGACATTATAAGGGAATGCTACCCTGGAGAGTGTCTTTATCTCAAATATGCTGTGTTTGTGACTAGTATTTAGTTTGCGTATAAATGTAATTCAGTTTGTGAAAGTGCAGTGCATTTCTATTAACAGATGCACAATGATTTAAGAAAATATTTTCTGCTAGCAGATGGTGTCCAACAAAGACCACTGTTGTTACGGTGTGAGATACTTAAATGTTCTGGGCATTTGGCCTAGACATAGCCATTTACCTATGGGTCTATGACCAGTCAATGACAAAAGGAATGAAAATAATGTGAGTCCATATCAAAATATTTGTATAACTTAACATGTCTAGAAATTCAGTAGCAGTGATTAATCCAACTTAAATTAACAACATTGATAAAATCATTCTTTTTTACATTTCCACATCATTCTGAACAGTTATTTGACATTCTACATACCAGGAAAAATGAGGTTGGAATGCCCAGCTGGTACCTGCTGGTACTGTTTAAATGTCCACAGATAACATAACTCATGCCGCCTGGTGCCTGAATGTGTGGGTAATCTTCAGGAACAATAGAAATCTGTTCATACAAAAACCTCACAAATCCTAAGGATTTGGAGTCTTCCCTTGGATTTTCCACATATTTGCTGTTTCCAGCAGAATCTAAGCTTTTATTTTAACGGTGAACTGCAAATCTAAAAAGAAAATGGAGTTATGTGGCAAATGCTAATGCTCTCGTCTCTCAGCCTGCTTAATGGAGCCCTCTCACAGGTATGTTTTAACTTATTAAAGAACTTCTCTTTTCCCCAACCCTCCACTTAAGAAGGTCATCTAAGGCTTTTTCTATACTAGTACTTTTGTTGTCAAAACATTTGTTGGCTAGTAATGTGAAAAAACACCCCAGACTGACATAAGTTTGACTGACAAAAGCACTGATGTGGACAGCGTCTCCCACCAACATAGCTACCTCTGCTGGTTGTGGGTAGTTTAATTATGCTGGTAGGAAAGCTCTCTCTATCCAGCATAGAGACCCTACAGCAGCATCACTGCAGCGATAGGAGCTACTGTAGTGTAGACATAACCGAATGCTCTCTGATCAAATCAGATGTGAACATCCCACTTCTATCTCAAGAGTTAGTTAACAGTTGATTGTTTACACTTAAATAAAACACAAAACAAATCCACAGTGCTAACAAAACATATGTATGTCATCTGCCTAATTATTCGTATTTCTCTTTCTCCACCCGTATATCTTTGTATCACATTAGGTTGTAAGCTATTTGTGTCAGGGACTGTATCATCCTATATTAATTTAAAGTAGGTGTATTTTAAATGTGGGATGAAATCAATTGAGCTTCTGGGGCAATTTAAAGGATATTACACCTACATTAAATGTGGTGAGTTTATTTAAACTAGAATTGGAGTAGGAATAGCTCAAATAAAGAAAAACAATTCTAGCATTTTGCAACCATGAAAACAACCTTGGAAAAGTTTTAAAACAACAGTAAAAATAAACACAATGAAGACTCACGGGTTTCAGTGCTAATGTGAATTCTGGTCACTTTTAAATATTACGGGATACATTTTACAGAAAATATGATTATTTTTATATAAAGTTGAACCACTAGCATTAGTTTCATATCTTCTATGATATTTCAGTGGCAACTAGGGATGTGAAAGGTTAACGGGTTAACTGATAAGTATCACCCCTTAATGGGCAATGCTTACCAGTTCTGGTTAAATGGTGAGGAGGCTGGAGCAGCTCCCTGCCCGTCGTGGACAAGGGGCTGCTCCAGCCCGGTAGGACCCACTGTGGACAGGGGCTGCTCTAGCCGGGTTGGAACAGCCTCTGCCTGTGGTGGGCCCACAGGGGCTGCTCTGGTGTCCAGAGCAGCCTCTGTCCACGAAGGGCCCAGGTGCCCTGAAGGCAGGAACTTCTCCCACCCAGCCATAGCAACCAAGTAACAAGCAATTGGTTAACCAGTTAAATAGGATTTTACATACCTAGTGGCAACATATTAGAACTGGAAATGTCATCATATACACTGATGTTCAATTGAAGGTGATATGCCAAAGTGTTAAACTTTTGATTCTTATAGTCAATGAGAAGTATCTAATATTTGTATGGCTGTCCATAAATTGAAAGTCATTGGTACATATTATAAAAGCTTTTGATATTTCAGTCCTTTTATAATCATGTTAGGAATATGAATATTTTATTATAATATTTACAGTGTACTTTTTTGATGCGTGAAAAACATGCTCTTGAAGACTATGGGATACTTTTTCTAGTGTGTTCTGGCTGCTTTTCATGTTAGAGAAGCAAAGCAGCTGGAATAAAACTGGAACTCTTGCCTACATTTGAAAAAAAGCGAGATAATGTCTGAAAGCGTGCTGGAGAAAAGAGCAAATGAAAATCCATTAGGACCATATTGTGGCTTGTCCAGCATAGGCATGCAGGAGAATCCTCTGCATCAGCGGTTTGCGTCATGCATGGCAACAGTAAAGCTAGAAGAAAAACAGAATTTCTATACCTCAGGAAATGCCAAGATTTTTAAATTTAGTTTCAACCCTTATTAGGACAAAAGTTGAAAGCTTGACATTTTTTGTGAAATGAAACGTTGCAAAATTTTCTTTTCAACCTTGTTGAAATGTTAAATTTTGTATATTATTATATAATATAATTAACTTAACTTATGAAAGTATTTTCAACATTAATATAACTTCCCAGAGAACATTCTGATAATATTGATATATTTTTGCAAAATGTTTGTGTTTCATGGAATTAGCATTTTTTGAAGGAAAACCGATGCTTTGGAAATTTTTCAATGAGCTCTGTTACTACAGTAGAAATGGAAGTCAGCACATATTTGCAATTACTGTGGTGGTGCATGTCCCCACTACCCTCCTTGAAACATTTCCACCAACCTAAAAAGGGCAGTGTGGGGAGTTGAGCGCCCAGTTTTTGTTTCACTGGCAGGTTCTTGCTGCGAGTCCAGCTGCTTGTACAGGCTCCTGCTCCTCTCTGGGGCTATGCAAAAAACCCACGGAGCGTCCACACCTCAAGCACGTTTTTGCACAAGTAAATTTACAGGAAATCAAAAGAACAAAGGGTTTTTTGCGGTGTAGGTATTCTTCTTTCTACAAGGAATAACCCCTTTTTGTGCAAGAGCTCTTGCTCAAACAGATGTGTGTGGATGGGCAACGGGAGTTTTGCGCAAAAAGAGCCAATCGGGGGAAAAAAAAAAGCACAGGTGATCTGGTGGCTATTCTGTGAATAGCAATCAGAGCTTTCTTTCGAGAGAGTGTCCATGCAGTCTGGACGCTCTCTTGTGCAAAAGCACATCGATGCGCTTTTGTAGAGTGGATGTGCTCTTGCGCAAGAAGTTTTTGCAGAAGATCTCTTCCGCAAAAAGCTTCTTGTGCAAGAAGCCTGCAGTGTAGATAAAGCTGCCCAGGACTTCTCTCCCTGTTTGCTGCTGGGAGCTGAGGGAAGCCACCCAGGGCTTCTTGCCCCTGGGAAGTGGGATTCAGCTGCCCTGGCTTCTTGGCCCCCACCCTGCCAGGGCTGAGCAGCTTTGTCAATTTCATAGCTCACCTTGACAAGGTTGCCTGGCTTCTGGCAGAGTGGGGTCTAAAGCCACTCAGGGGGCTTTTTGCCCTGACTCCCCACTGGGAGAGAAGCCCATTCTCCTCCTTGGCTTCCAGCCAGGAGCAGGTTCCAGCCCCCCAGCTCTCCAGGGAAGTGGTATAAGATGGGTTCTAACTGTCCAACTTTCTTGTCAATTTCATGACTTCCTGCCATGAGCCTGACAAGACAGCCAACAGCCAATTAAGCGACGAAGTGCCTGTGTAGGCAGTGTGTTGCCCTAAGTATACTGATATAAGCCTGCCTCTCATGGAGGTGGAGTTATGAGAATGTAGTAGAACACTTCCATTGGTGGGAGGAAGGCAGTAGTGTAAACACTGAAATAATTAGGTCGATATAAATTGCCTTATGTAGTCCTAACTATAGAATAGATTAGCCACCGGTGTGAACAGCTTGCAGTGGGCCACAGTATTTCATCTCACAATGAATATGCGTTGGAAGGGACATTAGCTCCAGCCAGTATAACTAAGGTGACATACTAAGGAACATATGTACAGCAGGTACAGGACTAGTGTGGAATATTTTTGCCTCTGTCACTAAGAAGTACCACTTGCTATAACATCTAGGGTTTTGTTTTTCATGATGTTATTTTTTGTAAAACCATTTTTTTTTTTGTCAACTTGGACTGGGAACTAAGGGACTTTTTACTACTAAATCGTTCTGATCAAAACAGAGAAAAATGTTTTAAGAACACGACCTTTAATTTATAAATGCAGATCATGTCATATTGTCCTTGTTTGACACTTAACTGTCTGAATGTTTTATTGGTTTATTTGTAGACTGCAGTATTCAGAGCTGAATGGTTCTAAATTAGAATCAAACCAAGGCTGCTGTGTAGTCTAAATAAAAAATGTTAATTTTATTTTACAGTTATGAGCACCTTCAGTAATTCCGAAGAATGTTTTATTAGAATTTTGCTTAAATTGTGCTTTCCCCTGCCAGTTCAGTGTAACTAATCTGTGCTGAGAATAAATGTTTATGAATTTGTAAAGAGTACAAAAAAAGTGGAGTCATAAGTAAAAGTCCAACTAGCATATCATTGAAACAATATAAAACAATGACGTTATTCAAAATATTCTGGCTTTTTCACTATACAGACATTGCTTACACATGCTAAAAATATTAATTGCATAATAAAATGTTTATCTTTTGATAAATCAGACTCCTTCAGTTATACATTTCATTTTTCCACACATAGTGATAACAGCATTGATCAAATTAATTTCTCCAGTGGCAGGGTTACCAGAAATATTCGTATGATACTGTTGTATAAAAAAAATTCTCTAAGCCAATTTGAATAGTTTCAGACATCATATTTGAGAATAAATTTGGCTGTTAAAAAACTACATAAAGTAATGTTAAGAGTCAGATTAACACCTATAAAGACTTAAGGCTAAAAATGTATTAGTAACTGATTTCAGTATTGTGGTATGTAAGAACTGTAAAGGCCATCACAGATATATGAGATAAGAAGGGTGAGTCACCTAGACCCTGATCCTTCAAATACATGTTCATAGGTTTATTTTTACTTATGTGCTTAAAGTTAAGCATGTGCCTAAGTGTTCTCAGGTTTGGGGTTTTGTACTCTAAATTTCTCAAAGATATACCATTAATGTTCTTTCAACAGTTATTTTTAAAGTTTAGTTTGGAATACAGATCTCTCTCTCTCTATGTGTGTGTGTGTGTGTGTGTGTGTGTGTGTGTGTGTGTGTATATATATATATATATATATATATATATATATATAAATAAAAAATTTCCTGGGATGGCAGAGTGACATCATCACATAGCACTCTGCGTCCAGCTGCCCCTCAGCCACTTGGCCTCTTCCCTTCCCCTCCCTGTACTGCAGGGTAAGAACCCCGCAGCCTCCCTCCTCCCCCCTCGCTAGTACTCCCGGGGGGTGGGGGAGAGCCGCAAGCTGCATGGCCTCCCCTCTCCCCCATCCTGGAGGGGCTGGGAGCCATGCGGTCTCCCAGGGACTGTGAGGAGGACAAGAGCCATGTAACCTTCCTCTCCTGCTGTTTGGGGGAGGGGAAAGGAGCAGCACAGCCTCTCTGGTGCTCGGGGGGGGCGGAGGGGGGACAGGTGTCGTGTGGCCTCCCTGGTGCTCAGGGAGGGATGGGATATGCATAGCCTCCCCCACATCCCCAGCTCCCTCGCAAACACCCTTGGCCAAGATACCACACTCCTAGCATGCTCACTCATATCTTCCTAACTTGAGACCCCACATCCCCAACCCCTTCACTCATCACCGTGCTGAGACCTCACACCCCCATTCCCCTTGCATATCCCTGCCACCTAGACCCTGCATCCTCACATATACCCTCCACTGAGACTCCGCACCCCCAGCGTGCTCCTGCCCCTTCCCCTCTGGCCAGACACCTACCCCCAGCCTGCATCTGACCCCTCCTTCCTGGGCAGACACCCTACCCCCAGAGAGAGGGGGGTTGGCAAGTATAGCAAGCAGGGGGCACAGCCCCCTAGTAATAAAGTAAAACATTTGAAATACAATGGGAGTATAGTCGTGTATAAAATTCCGCATGTACAAAAGTTTCTGCAGGATCAGGGCCTATATTTATAACAAAAATATAAATGGTTAATTAACTGATAATGCCATTTATTGTTTTGATACTGTAATTAGGACATATTAATTAAATATTAGCACGTTAAGTAGAATTAAACATTTTTAAATGAGTCTCATAGGAGTTTTATGGAGCCCAATATGTGTTGTATCTGATACAGATGATAATCAGCATTTTGAAATCAATCAGTTGGTTCATTTTCTGTCTAGAAAAGAACTCTTAATTACATTTAGCACTGATATATAGATTGCCTTAAGTGGCCTTTCATTTTGTCAGCCATTATTCTAGCACAATTTAAGATTCTATGCAAAAAATAAATAAACCATTATTTCCATTTGTACTGAGTCGCTTTGAGAGTCACATTAGCTGAATTAAAATACTTTTTATTTGGTGTAAATGGATCACACAGAAGTTTGGTTTTTTTTCTCGTTCAAATCTAACCCATGTTTACTTGCTCTGTAGCATGGTCAAAGTAAGCCATTCCTTAGAGCAGCGGTTGTCAAACTTTTTGGGCTCCGGAGCCCTTTACATGCGTAAAAATGTATACGGCGCCCCAGTGGTCCGATGATTGTATGTGTTGTACCTATCGATGTTTCCAGTTTGTCAGCCTTGTGGAGCCCCTGGAGATGTCTCACGGAGCCCTGAGGCTCCGCGGAGCACAGTTTGAGAAACACTGCCTTAGAGTAATGCTTATGCTGCGTAGGAAGGGAATGGGTAAGAGATGAAGCTTAAAAAGATGGAATTTCTCCCATTAAAATAGACATTTGTTTGCTTTCTGGAGTGGATCACTTCAAATATTCCACTGCAGATTAATCTAAGGTGCAAATTATTGCTTATTGGATTGCAGTCGGTATCGCAAAACCTAGCATAGATACTCAGCTAAAACACGCACCCTTCAAAATGCCTTGATATAACAGAATATAAATGTACAAAAGCCCAGAAATTTGAATTTATAGTTGCCACTGTGTCACCCTCTGTGACTTTTCTTGGTAGGTACGAAATTTCATTTTTGTCATAAAATGTAAATCCAAAACAATTAAATTGCATTTGCTGAGGAACGAATATTGGAATTTAATGCAGTTAAAGTCTTACCATGATGCTGGTATTGGTATGGTTTGTATTGAATTTCTGTAGTTGAACAAACAAAAGAACAAGACCCAGGAAACTCATTATGCACACTGTGATCTGAAGTTGCTTAAGGACTTGGAAAGTTGAAAATAGTATGGGAGAAGAGTGATTAGTGGGCAGCAGACAGGGTAAATATCAAGGATGAATTATAAATTACTGAACACTATGATTAATTTTATTGAATGACTCTACTAATATGAGTATTACCACCACCACCACAATCTTGTGGCCCGACCAGGTTAGAAACTGCAATTTGTACCATTAGGAAGAGATTACCACTAACTATGAATGAAGCACAACAGTTGCTTCTGAACTTGGAAAGTCTTGTGATATCAGGCTTTAAACTGTTCAATTGTACGTGATTTTGACGTTTAAAAAATTAGTTAATTATACATTCGCTCTCAAATATCTATATAATTAGATTAGATTAACTCCATTAAAGTGGAGTGATGCAATTACAGGTGGAGTGATACAATAAAGAGATCATATGTAATGTTTTATGGCTCTAACTCATTTTCATCCTGATCCTACAAACAGTTAGGCACATGCTTAACTTTAGGCATGTGAATAGTTACATTGAAGTTTATGGGGACAGTTCTCTGCTTAAACATGCACTTAATTGTGTGCAGTATCAGGTTCTTTAAAAGCAGTTTGTTAAATATGTGGCATTTAGAGAATACACAATACAGAGGTGAATAAAGGCTCTTTTTGGGAGTAATGTGGCCATTTCATAATAAAGATTATGCATTTTTACTTAAGTCTGGACATTTCTGGACCTATTTACTCAGAAAAATCTTCTTTGGCCTGCCTCCCTATTTGCAAATTCTGAGGTTTTTTCCCACCAGAATTATAAGCTAGCTTAAGTTGAACTATACTTTTTAGATATGATCTTTTTTAGGACAGAAGGTTTACTGTTTTATACAGATAGGTGATACTGCGGGTCTGAAAAAGATTATACATTCGTAGGGACTACATTTTACAATGTCTGATAGGATTTTATGGAAACCATTTGGTGATCTCATCGACAGCAAGGCTATTGTTTCATTACTATCAGATTCAGTATGTTTGTGATTAAATCAGCAGAATAGAGAACATGAAGGGAGTGCTGTTCACTTTGCAATCACTTCCATCTGTTATAAATTCTTATCAGATGTTGGAAAATAGCAGACATAAGCTAACTGTAAGTGCTCCTTCCAAATCCCAAGAAACCGTAATCTGTAGTAAGCATATATTGTGCTCTTGGTTAGTTTAATCTACTATTTAGGTATTTACAATATATCCACTCACTAGGATATCTAGGTATTAAGAATTTCCTACTTTAATCAAAATCTGTATTTTTTTAATCTTTGAAGAACATAATATTACTTCAAACATTTTAGTACCATAGTAAGTTGCAGGTCTAATCACTGATGATACTTTTCATAAAAAGAGTCAGAATGAGTCTCACACTAACACTTTCAAGCATCTGCAACTGCCCTCTTTTAATGATGTAAAAGTCAACTTGTGTTTTGAGGGTAGGGGTCCTCTGGTTTCTAAAAGTAAGAAAAATTAGATGGTAAGTCTGCGGCCTCAAAAAATAAAATAACATAAAAATAAAATATTTTACAAAAGAAAGCAAGATTAATTATTTACTCAACCTGAATCTTAGTCCATTTAAAATAAAGTGAAGCTGTACTTGAATTATTTTTATTATTTAGTGTGGGATGGAGACCTGTAGCTCTGTCACATTGCTGCTAAGTGTTCCATTCCTATTGCACTGAAAGTGCAGTACTGTGAAACAAAAATGAGATGTACCCACTAAGCAAAGAATACTGATAGGAACTTTAGCATTACCGTATTAGTTTATATCCATTCATCATGTAGTATAGTGTCTTGTCTCTGATAGTGGCCAGAACCAGATGAATGTGCAACTGCCTCCCTGACCCCTTCTAGATTAATGTTTTATCCTAACAGCTATTAGTTAGAGGTTATTCTTATTTGTAAAGCAGGAAGTTTTATAACATTCCAAAAATCATTTTTGTATTACCTGTTATAATTAATTATTCTTGTCATCCCTCTTCATTCTCCAGTCTCTCTTTAAATCTTGCAGTGGTTTCTACAGATTTAATATGGATAGTGTAAACAAATATCTTTCAGGCGGAGAGGTACTTGTTTAACCATCATTAAGTCACCTTCTCTGAAATTCCTTCAGAGTTCATGGTTGTACAACTCTGGGCCTGGTGATCTATTGCTTTTAAATTTGTTCTAGTACCTTTTTTTTCCCTAACACCCCAGTTTCTGATGCAACCTCATCTCTATTACCAGAAAAGGGCAGGTCCCAGGCCGGTATCTTCTCAGCATCCTCTGTGATAAAAACTGATTCAAAGAAATCATTTAGTTTCTGAGCCATATCTTTGTCTTCCTTAATTGTTCCTTTTAAACTCTGGGGACTCATCAAACCAGTGACTCTTTTGCAGATTTCCAGGTTCTTTTATACTAAAACGAATTTATTCATATTGGTTTAAAAGCTATTTGCTCTATGAAATTCATCTTATCCCTCCTATATTCCTTCTTACATATTGTCTGTTGTAATTTATGATCCCTTTTTAAGGCTCTAGTAAGGCTAGATTTCCTAATTTTGGAGGTTTTCTATTTGGTTTGAATGATACCTTGAAATTGCCATTTAGCTCCATAAGTTTACTTTTTATTCGTCTGGTCTCCCTTTTGTTGAGAATTGTGTAGCTGATAAATCTCCTGTGTAAGGGTCCTCTAAATCCATATCTCCCACCACATTCATGCAGTTGTCTGATTTCAGATACAGATATATTGTTGCATTTGCAGGACAGGTACAGACCTATGTGTAACCTCCACAGTAAACCCCTAGCTTGGCAGGAAGAAGCAGCACATATTTCCAGACCTATAACTCTCATTCTCAGTTTTACAATGCCAAAAACAAAAAGTACTGTTATCCAGATAAAATAAGATTTTGAACCCAAAAAAACTGGACTCAGAACTACATGCCAAATGTGAACATTTGTTCCACATTCCAAAAACTGTACATTTCACAAGTTCCCATTATAGATATTGCCCAATAGTCTTTAGAATTATGACATTATAGAAAAAATTATCTGTGATTTTCCTGCATATTTTGTACTTCCGTCACCTCCTACAAATATGCTATTGTGGATCCTACTTTGATTTCTATATTTTTAAACACTATCTTTTCATTTAGAATATTGTCATGTCTATCAGTTATCTCTACATCTTATCTAGTTCTCAGGAAAAGTTGATCCCAATATTTAATTAATGGATCTGATTCATTTTTCATGGATCTCTTCTAGCCTGAATTTTTCAAGTTCATCTTGCAGACCCAAACAGGGGTGCCATTTCATATTTTGGGGGGGGGGGGACAACTTGTGCATGCCATGATGGGGGGGAGAGTGAGAGCATGAAGGGGGCAGACTGAGGACAGAGGCTTCAGCAGTGTTATTGAGCATGCTTAGTACAAGACAAGCACCAAATGTGGAGGAACCAGCCCCATCCACCATCATCTCTATCCAGGGGCTAGTAAGGCAGACAACTTAGCAATTAGCTGACAGGAGCACAGTATCTAATTCATATATAAAAGAAAGAATATTAAATAAATATTAGACCCACTCAGCTCTAATATTAGCATCTTTTGACATCTTGTGGCAAGTAACTTAAGGGACACTGGTTAGACTTAAAATGTTAATATATATATATTCTTACTATGTTACTAACTCTGGAGAAAGAGAGAGACCCCAACAGGAGACTCAGCTCTGGAAGGAGAGCGGAGTCTAGTGGGTTACAGCAAGGGGCAGATATGTTTCAGCTCTATATAAGAACATCAGAATGGTCATACTGGGTCAGACCAACAGTCCTTTTAGCCCTGTGCCCAGTCTTCCAACAGTGGCCAATGCCAGGTGCTTCAGAAGGAATAAACTAAAGAGGCAATCCTCATGATCCTGTAAACCTATTTTGTTTGTTTTAAATCTGCTGCCTGTAAATTTAATTTGGTCAAGTTATATTGTTATGTTTGTGAAGGAATATATAACATTTGGCTGTGTAGACCCTCACATGGTTATTTTGAAATAATGCTAGTTAACTCGAAATAACAGTGCAGTGTAAATGCACCCTTAAACACCAAACCAGTCACACAGAGCACTCCAGCTGCCACTCTGACCAGCAAGAAGCCTCACAAGCAAATCCCCTTAGACACTCCAGCGTTCCCTGTGCCACAGCCAGTACCCACCTTACACAGATGAGTGGTTATAAAAACTAATCTCACCAACTCCAAACAGGTTCTCCCAGTCCCAAAGGACCAGCCACAGTCCCAGGTCAAGGTATACCTTGGATTTTACCCAAAAGAGCACTCTGTGCCAATCCTTTAGAATCTAAAATCTAAAAGTTTATTAATAAAAAAAAGAAAAGCTTGAGAGTAACATTGTTAAAGAGAATACGTTACATACATCAGTCACCAAGTTCTTGAAGTAGGCTCTTAGCAAAGATGTTACAAACTGCCAACTTAAAAGTCTCTGGTGTACATCCTATGTCAGGATGGGTCAGCAAATCCTTCCCGGCCCTCTGTCCATAGCAAGGATGCTCCTGGAATCAAGAGCAGGATTGAAGACAAGATGGAGGTGCCCTTATGGTACTTTTATATTCCTGGTACCTCCCAAACTGGAGCTGATCACATGATCAAGTGACCTCTGTCTTTTTCATGCAAGTAACCATGATGTACTTCCTAGTCTGCAGCTTCCCAGATGCATTCCTCAGGTGTTTATTGGCAACCTTGAGAGTCTTTGTCTATAGAATCATAGAATACTAGGACTGGAAGGGACCTCGAGAGGTCATCGAGTCCAGTCCCCTGCCCTCATGGCAGGACCAAGTACTGACTAGACCGTCCCTGATAGACATTTATCTAACCTACTCTTAAATATCTCCAGAGATGGAGATTCCACAACCTCCCTGGGCAATTTATTCCAGTGTTTGACCACCCTGACAGTTAGGAACTTTTTCCTAATGTCCAACCTAAACCTCCCTTGCTGCAGTTTAAGCCCATTGCTTCTTGTTCTATCCTCAGAGGCCAAGATGAACAAGTTTTCTCCCTCTTCCTCATGACACCCTTTTAGATACCTGAAAACTGCTATCATGTCCCCTCTCAATCTTCTCTTTTCTAAACTAAACAAACCCAATTCTTTCAGCCTTCCTTCATAGGTCTATGCATCATCACTAATTTGCTTAGCCATTTATTGGATAACCATGCCTAGTGCTCTCTCCCAGACAGAAAACATTTAAAATACAAGTACAGAGACTATACTCAGAACTTTACATATAAAAATCATACAAATATATGAGTAGTATACGTAGAATTAGCATAAGCTTTCATTTGACACCTCACATGCCCACTTTGTACAGAATTTGGGGCAAATACACAACAGTGGGTGAGCAGCAGTGACCTTTTTGCTCACATTAAAATCTAATAATGTGACACTATTGTTTACGTGAATACTGTACTAATGTTAGAATTTAAAAAGTTAAAAAGAATTAGGGTTTGTTTATGAGGTAGGGTACTGCGCTTTACTGAGTCCATAGTTTGAAACAGCCCTATGTTAAAAATGCACTATGGAACATTTGATGTATGCTTCTGATTTACCTGCTAATAATGATCCCTGCAATAATTGTAGGTGTTCTTGAATCCTTTATCTATTGCTTTGTTACAATTTTGACATCTGATAAATTCATGCCATTGAATATTCAAAATAAATGTGTGATTAGAGAAAAAGTGAGTCCTGTCTGACACAACCAAGTAGGAGAAACTTGATGTTTGATGGTTTGCCATGCTCAAGTTAGCTATGTGCCCTACAAATGTTGCCATTTAAAACTGGGGAAAATACAATTTAATTTACAAAAAGGTGATGTAATACTAGAGCTTTAGTGAGAGTTTGGCAGGTAATATTAACAAAAAAGGCACTGCTATAGTCCTGACTTGTGTGTTCTGCTGTTAGTCATATCCTGGGCATGTGAAAAATTTAAAATTACCAAGTCATTTCTATCATATACTTTTTTGAAATGTGATGTTTTATAAGAAGATGTATGAAAGAGAGAGAAACTGTATCTCAAAGTGTTTTTCTGACTGCCCAGTATTCTAGAGATAGTAATCATGGTCTTATGATTGCCAGCGAAGAAATAAAAGCAGAGCTGTGTGTGCACAAAGTGTGATTTTAACATTGCTTTCTCAACAGTATCTACACAGGAAGTGCATAATGTCAGAGTTGTAGAACAGCATCAAACCAATTTTATAAATTTTATCAATGCCAGATGATGAGGCAGCATTCTAATCACCTCAAGGCAAAATTCAGAACCTCTCACTATGCAGTCATAGTCTGCTTTTATAATCTGAATGAAAAGAATTCATTTACTAACTTTTTGTTTTCTTTTGATCTTAGTCTTATGGAAATTAAACTCTAGAAAGATTTTAAAAGATCAGATTGGAAACTGATTCAATATACTGTTATTTCTAGAGAATAAAACAGCATTGGATAAACACATGGATCAAAATACCAAAAAGATTCTTAAAGCTTGGTGAAATAGGAAATAAATAAGGATGGATTACAAAAAACACTTTTTATGGGAAAAGTATGTTTAAAAAACAAGCTGAGAGAGACAAAAACTAATATTCAGATATTGTACTGTGGGAAAGTATATTTTCACCTCTATAATATTAATAACTGGGAGTAATATCATTTGTTTAAAATAAAGATACCTTTTGCCAGTCCGAAAAATATTCCTGTATTCACTACAATGTGATTTTTGAAAATCTAAAGTAACAGTTGTTTAACTATTTTCAGATGGATATTGAGGTTACTGTAATTATAGTGGTCAAAAAACACTTAGCACCCATCAAAATATACATAAATATATATATCCACTTACAAAAGTGGTGCCTAGAAATACAAATCACCAACAGTAAGTGGAAAGCTCTTTAAATCCGTTAATGATTGTTAGTAAGGTTAATGTTCATGAAATGAATTTTAAGAGGAATCCTTTGGAATATCTTTCTTTGATTTGCAGAAGCAATGTGCCAAGGCCTGCCACATAGGCATAATGTTTTTTAACTCAGTATATACAAGATAAATAAAGTATCCTAAAGTGCTGTAAATGTTATATGCTCTACATTAGGCTGGCTTACTGTCAGTAATCTATTCTGTTCTCTGAATGGAAATAAGACAACCATTCTGTACAAGGACATTACATTCATGTGTTTTTGGTTGCAAAATGAAGACTCGCCAAATGAAACGGGGGGGGGGAGAGGTTTAAATCAGCAAAATGCAAACTGCAAATTATCATAATTAAAATGTCATGAAGATACTGGAGCTAACACCTGAACTCTTGTGAAAAGAAATGTAGACTCTTGACTCATCACAAATTAGGTCCTATTTCTTGTAGTTCCCAGATTTTTCTTTGAGGATACCAATCCGGGTCCTTTTGATAAAGGCTTATCAGTATTAAACAATCAATCCAAAGCAAATTAGATGTAAATACAGAAGAAAATGGAGAGGACAAAATTTCACCAATGTCTGTTTAATAAATCATTGATCGTATATTTACCTAATCCTAACCTATGATCTATGAAAATTAATTCCCATCCTACTGTGGGGAAAAAATCTTTATATCTTTTTCTGGCACTTACTTTAATCTTTTGCATTATAAATAACATGCAGATAAAATTAGCATCTCCATGTTGTTAGTTTAAAAATGGATTGTGTTTTGTTTTAAGTCCTAGACTATAACTGGTTTAATACTTTATTCAGTTAAT
Organism: Pelochelys cantorii; assembly: GCA_032595735.1. NCBI lineage: Eukaryota > Metazoa > Chordata > Testudines > Trionychidae > Pelochelys > Pelochelys cantorii. The sequence continues at coordinate 41,015,366 of CM064330.1, forward strand.
TCCTTACCTCATTCCTTTTGATCCACTGCATCAAGATTACCTTCTAGCTACTTCTTCAAAAACAGTAGTGATATAGCCTGAATATGTTTTTAGAAATTAAAAGTTTATTCTCCATTCTCCAATCACTGCAGATCGGTGATGGCAGAGAATTCCCTTTATCTATGGAAGCTTTCTATTGACAAAGATAGCTCCATTTCTCCTTGAGCCAGCTTCCCACCTCCTGCTTTACCCCAGTTGAAGCTGAAGAAGGAAGCAGGTCAGGAGCATTTATTTTGCATCAGGATGATTAAATGGAACAGAGCCACTGATTGTCCATTCGTGCAAGATCCATAATAGACATTAATACTTGTGGCGTAAGTTAAACAAGCAAGAGGATCAGTGAGGTCACAACCAACTCCCCATAACAGCCATTCTCCCATGTCTAAATGCAGCTCAGATGCAGATGAGAATCAGGAATAATGTACTGTGGCTCTCTGAAGAGTTTTAAATCTATTACTTTTATTAACATATATATTCTTACTGCAAATCCTCAATAAGAAACATATCACTGTGTTTTAATGTATCATTGTGATGACACAGGGTATTTATCTTTTCTTCTCAAATCTGTGTGATGTAACTCAGGTGGTTTATTTTGGAGATAACTGAGATTGGTCTTTCCTTTCTTTGAGTCGATCTTCTGGGTACAAAGTATATCCATCCTCACTGTGAATTTTCTCTTCATTTGTTGTTTCTAGCTGATGTAGTCAAAGTGAGGCTCCAAAAACCATTTTGTCTGCTTTAAATTTCAAGATGTCATGGATTTAAGGACAAGAATCAGTTACTGTGGTTGAGGGGTGGAAAGAATCATACCCCTGAAAGAAAAATATAAAAGACTTTCTGCATGAAAATTCAAGAGAATTCCTCTCCAGTATGTGGCAAAAACCCACGTAGGAGAGTTTACATCCCCAACACAGCAGCTGCAGATGAGTTTGAAATGTTATCAGAAGTTTTAAAGAATATTAATTATTTTTTTAATTGAGTGGAGGATTCAAAGCCCCATAAGTCTTGATGAATTCATAGACTCAATATATTTTCTTGACAGTTTAGCAGTTTGAGATGAAAGAATGACCTGTTTTCAGACTTTTGTTGTAAGTGGGAAAGTAAGTTGTTTAGGCTCATCTTAGTCCCTGTTTTTCTACATCACCAAACTGCTTTTCACCTTTAGAAGCTAATTAATATGTAGCTCCAGGCAGTAGTTAGACAAATTCTTACCAGATGGCTATATGGTGATCTACATGAAATATTTTTAGAGGGGTAGCCGAGTTAGTCTGTAATTAGAAAAACTTAAACAACCAATAGTCTAGCAGCACCTTAAAGACTAACAAAACATGTTGTAGATGGTATCATGAGCTTTCTTGGGTACAACTCACTTCTTCAGATGAATGAAGAAGTGGGTTGTACCCATGAAAGCTCATGATACCATCTACAACATGTTTTGTTAGTCTTTAAGGTGCTGCTAGACTATTGGTTGTTTTTTTAAGTTTTTACGTGAAATATGTTGGTCTCTGTCCATCTTCCAGCTCACAAATACTACTATGAAAGATAATTTTTTAGCTGACTTAGGGTTCCTTCCTTCATCTGTCCATCCCAAATCTAAACTTTCTCTACAAGAGATAAGTCAGTCTCCCTTATATTCAGAGTAAACATTAAAAATGTAAGTGAGTCAGCAAGAATTAAGTTGCAGTTACCTGATGTGTTCCTGTACCTGTTAGCAAAGTGAAACAATCAGAGTATCTTACAGCTGTGAAGGACTAAATAAGCATAGAGATGAGACGGTCCTCTTAGCCTAAGAAGTCCCTTTAGAGTAGTAGGGCAAAGTTTGCACTATTCCTGACCCTGCTTTACCTTTTCTGTGAATAAATGACTTTATATTCTACTTATTCTGCTACTTTTAACAAATATCTCATTCACACACATGATTAAAAATAAATATCAGAAGAATGAATTAGAACGTAATTCCAAATCTTGACTCGAGAGGCCCAGGACTAGAATAACAAGGGTATTACGGATCAGAATTAAAGTGCACTGATCAAACCATGGGGGGAACCTTGCACAGCACATTCCTGCATTATGCTCTGCTCTAGCCAGTACTGCTGTTCATTCACTTTCATAAACACTAAAACAGTTGCAACTTAAAAAGCAAAATGGAGAATGCATAAATTAGAATACCAAAAAGGCTTGAAATAATGATGGGTAATTATGGCTTTCCCATTTTTTTCCATCACTAACAAGACTTCATTTTGGAACTCAATAAATTATCTCTTCATACAACTTGACTTGTCTTGCAAGAATTGAACAAACACTTTTGGGGGATTGTTTTGGACAGTCAATAATTCATTGATAGAATTGTATTAATAATTGAAGAGACAAAGAAACAACCCCCCTAGAAAAAGCAGTTGAAAGAAAACAAGTATCATTCTGGTCATAATACAGGAGTTCAGCAGAGAACATTTAAAACATATGATAAACTAACAAAATAGACTTAGTGTTAATGTAACTTCTGTCTCACCACTTTTTGGTTTTCTCTGTTCTGTCTTTTACAGATGTTCATTTTTTAGTAAAGTTTATAAAACACAAAATACATTTAAAAAAATACTTAATTTCATATTAGGCCATATTTTTGAAGATTCATCAACTCAATTTACTGTCCATATAGGAAATTATAAATGGGAAGAATTATCATTTCAGTAAATTGCATTTTATAAGACAATATTATGTTTGTTTTGAGGTCCCTCTGCTTTTTATTTCCTTTAAGTGTGGTTCTTATAGTTAAGTATTATGGATGATACAATGTTAAATTAATGAATCAAAGCATAAAAGCAGGATCCCTGTTTTGGTTGTCTCCTACATTTGACATTTCTAATGGGCTCTTAAAAGAAGCCATTTATCATACTCTTTTGTTGTCTTTGCTAATGTAAAGAAGAGCGTTTTAAGGTTCCAATTTACTTTTGAGCCAAGTTCTTCATACCAGACTTAACAAGAGTGAAGCAATACATTCCCTTTGTTTACATCAGAGATTTACTGCCCATTAACTTTGACTCTGTTTCTCCTGAGTGGCTTTACATTCTTAGAAGATTAAACTCATGTAAATATTGTTCTCTTTGCAGTGAGGAACTACGCAAAGAAGTGCGCCAGCTGAAACGTGAACTACTAGAAGCAAAGCAAAAGAAAGAAGAAAATTCTACAAAATCAAAAGAAAAGAAAGTGGAAGGTAGGCATGTAGTACAGACAATGGTAATTATAAATGTTTCAATTAACTTCCCATCTTCAAGGTTTATTGGGTTTCATGTGGATGAATTTAAACATAATTGCTGAATTGGCTACAAGGGAAAAAATCCTTGAAAATGTACAATAGTAGCAAAAAAGTATACAAGTGTATAAGTAAAATATAAAATGGCATTCTATACTCTGTTAAATAGGTTTATTTGTATGTGTGTTCCATGCATATACATTTATTGGAGAGCTGAAGCAGCTGAAAAGTCTATTGTTGTTTCTCTGTTTTATTGTATTCTTTAACGATATCCGTTAGAGCCTGTAATTCAGGCTCTAGTAGTGGCAATTTTTTTCAAAAATATGTATTTTGTTGTATCCTTAACATTTTTTACTTCTGTAACACGGCTGTGTAGACATGCAAAATTTAACTTGAAAAATGGTTGCCATAACATGAATCAAGTTCTGCTGCCAACTCTTTTCATTCTTATTCAGGTGACTGCATATGTTCATTAGAGTAGGCTGTGCACATCTCATGCACTTGTGCTGGAGAGTTTTCTCTAGCAATATCCATAGTGGGGGCCACACCTCTACCCTAATATTCTTATGCTCTGAGCCAAGTATATAAAGGATGGAGCCTTCTCACCCATTCTTCAGTTCCTTCTCACGGTCCATGGCTGGTGGTCAAAGCATGTCTGTTTGTTCCTTGAGTGAACAAGCCATTTTTAGTTAATTTTTTGTTTGTCGGTTATTTAGTGGTACTCATTCTCTGGTCTTTAAACTCTCTTTCTTTTCTTTTGCTTTACCTGTTATCCTCTATAACCCAGTTACAGGATGGAAAGGGATAGCTAATTATGGAAGGTGTCATGTGTACCTAATTACTTGCTTCTCAGCCAGATGGTTGGTACTGGGAGGCATCAGGTGATAACTAGATACCTGATCCTCATAAAAGGGGAAAGGGTTCAATCCGAAGAAGAGAACCAAAAGGAACTCCAGTGAAGGAGCATGAGCCAGAATCTTCAAAAGACCAGAGCCCTCAGAGAGACTTATTCTGAGGAGCCAGTACACAGACCCAAAGCTGGAGGAAAAGTCTCCAGAGCAGCAGAAGGAGATAGAAGACAGAGACCGGACAAAGGTGTATTTGTTGAGAGACTTTAATTAATAGCTTGAGCTTTTGTTTCCCCAAAAGAGGTTGGAATTTAGATGTTTCTCAGTTGGATGGATGAATAGTGCACAGAGATGAACAACGTGGAGTTGGCATTAAAGATGCCGATTGCAGAAATATCATGCCTTAATGCAAGGGAGGGCTGTAATAGGGAATGCACACCCTAACATCCATAGTTAGTAGGAGTAGCCTCTTGACTCTGTCTGGTACTTATGGAGCCTGTGCCCATGTCCCCTGTCTTCAAATTCTGCTCCAAGAGTCACAAAACTGATGGCCTTTCTCTCTCAGCCTGAAGTGCTTAGGTGAGGATCACATCATGGATGACAGAGTTTGATTTTCCAAGACAAGAACTAAGGAACCAGGAGAACACTCCGTGTACTTCATCATTGAGGCCCCTTTTTGTCCTGCATTGGTACAGCCTCAGTTGACTAAAGGTTGTTCCTTCTGATCCAGGAGTCCTACCCCCAGCATTCTCTGGGGATATAGATGGGAGGAGATTCCCTTTGCCACAACATACTTCAAAGAGGCGCAAGTGCTTGGATCATCCTCAAATGCCAAAACCAAAGAAGAAGATGAGTTCCACATCAGAATGCTTAGTGTGGGACTCCTCAACCACAGAGGCTAGCCACTCAGGTAGCAAATGTAGAATACACTGTTCAGCCCACCCTTCCCTGGTGTTGCTGTCGCATTTCAGGACAATTGCTCATGTAACATCAAACAAGGACCCCACTGTAGGCTTCTAGCTCACCAACCATTCACTCTTTTGATTGAAGGCACCCACCTCTCTTTCTTCTGACTGAGTATTTATAGGCTGCACAGTCCCTTGACTATATTTTGAAACCTGCAGCAAAAGATGGGCTGCCTAAAGAGACCTCATTTACTTTATCTTCAGAGATGGTACACAATGTAATTGCCAAAAGGTAAGTTACCCTTTCTAATCAAGTATGTTGTAGTCATAAGGTTAAAACACTGAAGAGAGTACTCATTAGAAACAACACAAGAACCTCCGGTTAATAATTCTACTGGAGATCACCCCAACTCCAACATGCATTCTAGCAGGTGAGTAGTCCTTCCAAATCTCCCACCCAAAAGTTTTCACAAATTCAGGTTCACAAAACCCTTTGCTTGTTAATAAGGACCCTTTTCCCTCTGTAATGCATTCCTTTATACAGTTTGGGTCTTTGAAGAAACCGTGAATAGGTAACCAGCTTTCCCTTGATCCAACTATCTACTAGAAAATTCACTTCACGTGTATTGTCCCCAGAAATCCTTTGATGTTCCTAATACTTCCCAGAAATGGCATTAATCTGGACTTCCTCTTCAAGAAATCCCATAAAAATCCCACAATAGTACATAAACTATTGTATTTTTAATACAGTGAACTCTTAAAATATTTAATTCAATAAAGGTTAACATAATCCCACAAGGTTTGTCCAGAATATGATTGAGGGCTGGAGCACATGGCTTACGAGGAGAGCTTATTTAGTCTACAGAAGAGAAGAGTGAGGGGGGATTTGATAGCAGCCTTTAATTACCTGAAGGGGTTCCAAAGAGGATGGAGAGAGGCTGTTCTCAGTAGTGACAGATGACAGAATGAGGAGTAATGGTCTCAGTTGCAGTGGAAAAGGTCTAGGTTGGATATTAGGAAAAACTATTTTACTGCAGGTTGAACTTCCCAAATCTGGGACTCTCTGGTCCAGCAACATCCATGGTCTAGAAAGATTCTGTGATATTGCAGGACACTGTATCTGTCACAACCATATCCTAGTTGACAAGATCAGAGCTGTCGACTCCAAGACTATCAAGACAGACTAATTTCTTGGTACAGATAAGCTGTGGTATCCAACCAGTTCTGAAACAGTAGCAGCTACAGTATCTAGTGCTATAGCAAACTAGCCACATTCAACCAGCCAAATAACCACATTGTTCAAGTCAAATAGCCACATGTGGCTAGCATTTTGGATACCCTGATGCTATAGCTTGTCACTTCTGTTCACATCAGGGCAAAGGTTCATTTCAATAGTGATTGCTTTAGTGGCATACACAATTGCAAAAGACATCCTGAGCCTCTCAGTACTAGCCTTGCTGGTTATTCCAGGTGGCAGTGTCTTTCAGGCCTGTCACATGGTGCACGCATTGACTCCCACATCAGGGTCTATTATGGTACTAGCAACTTCTGATTCTAGTACAGGCAGTCTCAGTGCCAACTCCAAGCCTAACAGTTCTGCTCTGCTGTAGCGCATGTTATCGATAGCTTGAAAGCGCTGATGGGGCTGGAGTGCAAATTTTTGGTCTAGACATAATTGGCCTTTGGTACCATACCGATCCCATCATTGGTCCTGCTGGTTACTGTGGGGAATGCCTCCAGCATGTAGAGCCTTGTCTCCACTGTACTACAGTTCCCAAAGAAGGAAGTTTCCCTAATACTAACAGACCCATACAAAATTAGTACCTGGCAACCAGTACACTACAGAAACAAATGCCAGATCAGAAACAAAAGGAGTGGCACTGCTTGCTGCCAGCTTCTGCCAGGCCTCCAGCATCGATAGCAAAAGTCCAGCCTTAGGCAGGTTCTAACTTGCCTTCTCTGATCACATTGTCTTCTTCACTTGGTAAGGCCCTGGTACAAATGTAATCTCCTCTGGCACCAGATGACTTTAAGTCCTACCAGATGCTGCTGAAAAGGATGGATACATCTCAGGGAATACAGACAAAGTTTTTTGGAAATTCCCCACAAACTCATGGACATTTTACACAGAGCTATGTTCAGGGAGAGTCGTTCTCCCTATAAATGGTGCAGTTATGCAGCCTATAAAACCTGCATAGCAGACTCCATCATCAAAGTGCACAGAATGCCAATACCAAGTTCCTCTGCAAGGATACGAACAGTTTTATCATCACCCGCACTAGGATCTCTGGAAGTGATAGCAGTAAATGAAATACATTGCCAGGATAGAGCAAAAGCGACTGTGAAAGACAAAGATATTGGACCTTTTTGGCAGTCAGATTTATTAAACCTATTGGCAGGAAGATGTATTCAGTTGCGGGCTTACAGCTCTGCATAGTGAATCATCAAGCCCTGTTGTGATGAGATGGACAGATTCCTTAGCTATTCACCAGATGACTCCAACATTCACTTAGTTTCTTCTAGTGGAAGAAATTTAGCTGGTTCCAATTTCTGCACTGGAGGATTCCTTGGCTGAGGAAGATACAACTGTTTGTCATGGCAATGACAGTAACCATGCATTACTCATCATGGCTTCAGTCCCTTGGGGATTCCAAGTACAACAGACTACTGAAGAGCTCCCCTTTGAGGGTTGGGTATTATTATCCTTAAAGACTGTCAAAGCGATACATACATTAAAGACTCAAAAATAATATTGAAATCCCTAGATCTTTTTACACCAGCCCTGAAAAGAACCAAGTTTTGCTCTCAATTTCTTCGGAGGCAGCAGTATTGCATACCTAGGCAGGCAGATCAGTACAGGGCGAAGCACAAATAGCAAAGGAAACGACTCCATCCATTGCCCTCCAGAGTTTCCTCCACCCAACCACATGTCTGAGGCTGTTTGACTCCCCCATTAAGGATGGCAGAATGACCATACTGGCTTGCACCAAAAATCATCCCTCCTGTGAGAGCAGGTTGTCACATTTGCTAAGTACATGGCAGTCCATCACTTCAGACAAGCAAGTGCTAAGCATGGTGGAATCAGAGATATACCCTGTAGTTCCTGTCTTCTCTCCCCTTCACATCCACCTTCCCTTTCCCTCATAAAGGGCCCATCTCATGAGTCTGTATTAAGTCCTGATAATGCAAGGTACTTCTGACTTTGGTCCTCTTTTGGGGCCTTCCTTCTTTGTTTACTGTTTTTTTGGCATGTCTACAAGTTTGTATGTTGGTACTAAGCAGGCAGTTTTAAGAGAATAACAGGAGGCAGTGACTCTACCAAAAAGATCTTAACCTTCATCCCCTTTCTGAGTAAGGATTCCTAAATCGCCTTTTGATTAGTAGAGCCTGGGATCTTCTTGGTCATAACCCATTGTCCTTTGATTTAGGCCTTGTCTACACTAAAAGCTTACAGTGGCACACCTCTACCAATATAGCTGTGCTCCTGTAAGAGCGCTTGTGTAGCCAGGTGGTGACAATGAGAGAGAACTCTGCAAACAACATGAGAAACCCAGCTCAATAAGTTGCAATAGCAGTGTTCAGTGGACAGCATCTCCCGCCAACACAGAACTAGGCATGAAAGCAGTTTTGATGTAAAAATTTATGTTCCTTGGAGATAAAGGTGCATGTGTTTTCTTTTCATACACTTGAGTGACAAAAGTTTTGCCAGTATAAGTGCTAATGTAGACATGGACTTAGAAAAGTTATTTCTACTGATTCACGTACTTCATGCTTATGCTTTCTCAGGGCAGACAGGGCCTCATGCCCAAAGTAAGAAATCACAAGAACTGTCTCCCTGTCTGAGACACTGGGGAACTGTGTGAAAGGTTATTTCACACTATGAAAGCTCAAAGCCTAGGTGCTTCAAAAACTAGTTTTTAAATCCATTTAACATAAACTTATTAAAGTATTTTCAATTTAAAGTTTAATGTAATGTTAATACCACTGTAGGCTTGTATGTTCTACGTTACTGTCTGGTGTTGCTGATTTACAAAAGTAATTTCAAGCAAGAATGAGGCAAAATGATACACATTGCACTATTCTGTGCAGTGTAGTTGTGGTTCTTGGACTTCGGCAGATTGTCCATCAGGGAGAAGGAGCTGGAATTGCAGTGTAGTGGGGCAGCTGCCCACTATGGCCAGAAGGAGTAAAGCAGACTGGAGGGAGCCTGTGCAAAGTCCCAGACTATGAGGAAAGGGCTCTTAGAAGGAGCTAATCAAAAGGCAGCTTACTGGAGCAGCTCTGGTTATAAGGAGCTGCTCAACGGAGAAGAGGGCAGTTGGGGTCTGACCAGGGAAGGTGCAGGACTGGTTCCCGTAGAAGAACTTTGGACGGAGCAGTGCTGGGCAGGCTTGGAGGAGCAGAGTAAGAGAGGCTCCAGTCTGATACCTGCCAGTCTGCAGACCTTGATACAAAAGCCAGGAGGGTGCAAGGGTCAAAGGAGAAGTGGCCCAGTGAACAGGAGGCAGTAAAAGGAGAATGAAGGAGGGCAGGACACAGCTGCTGCCAGAGGGTCCCTGGGTCAGGGTCCAGAGTCTTGGGTGGGCCTTGCCTCCCCCTCCCCCACTCCTCCTTGCACCACACATTGCCACCAAGGACTGTGGCCAATACAGACTGCAGCTTGATCCTGATGTGAGAGAATGGACCCTGTCTGCAGTTGCCCAAAGTGGAAGGTGTAGAGACTGAGGACTGCTGATATCCCCCAGAAAAGGGGCGAGAAACCAGAGTGTAGTGAGCACTGCCTGAAAGCAGCATCCCAAAGAGGACACCGTAATCCTGGGAGCAGGACGTGAGTCCAGAGCAGAGCATAGAGAGAGCACAAGGCCAACAACAGGTGAGACACCGGCCAGAAGAAGGCTCCCTGTGGAGGCTATGTCTAGACTGCAGGGGTTTTTTTCAGAAAAGGATACATAAATTGCGAACCACAATTTGCGTATCTTTTTCCGCCCCCCCCCTTTTTTTTTTTTTGGAAGAGGCATTTCCGAAATTTGGCCTGTCTACACGGGACCAAATTTCAGAAAAACCTCCTTCTTCTTTGGGTAGTGTCCCTGTAGGTCAGTCAGTTGCTGTTAATTAGTGTAGAAAGTTCGTTAGTTAGTTAGTTGAATAGTTCGTCTTTAAAAAAAAAAAAATTTTTTTTTCCTCAGTCAGGATGCCGGGGTCTCCCGGCTTCAAGAAATGCTCACAGTGCCGTGACGCAATGCCAGCGTCCGACGGGCACTCAATGTGCATAAAGTGCTTGGGCGAGGGTCACATACCTCAAAAATGCCAGCACTGCATTAAGCTCACGGCCCGGGCCAGACGCAACCGCGAACTGCGGCTTAAAATGCTACTGTTCAGTAAGGCGCTTCAGCCCTCCCACTCAGGGCTGCCTACACCATCTAAGTCTGCTGCCCCGACCTCATCAAAAAAATTACCCCCTCACTCCCAGAGTGTGGGAGAGAGACCAGGTACCTCGGGAGCGGGGTTACCTTGGCATGGTAAGCACCATAAATCGAGCCGCAGTCTATCGGAGCCGAGCCCTTCCCGCCATAGGGAGGCACCAGCGGCCGCATCTCTTAGACTAGAGTCGGTCCCGGCACCAACAAAGCGCAAAACGCCTAAAACCGCGCCTGCGGCACCGATGAGCATACAATCTCCAGCACCGAGTGCTCCGGTACATGCCGCCCAGCCACTGAGTCCGTCGGCACCGAGTACATCGGCACCGGTTCCTTCAACTATGCCGGCACCCAGGGCACCGACTCTACAGTCCGCACCGGCATCATCTGTTCCGACCCCATCTACGGTTTCGGCACCAAAACCGACGGAACCGGCCACACTCACCGCGGTTCTGGGGGAACGGACAACAGCACTCTCACCGGCACCGTCCCAAACAGGGTCTTCAATACCGCCATTGGTGCGCAGCATAACAACTGCACCGAGCATAACGCATTGCAATGTTGCCGAAACCCAGACGGGAATAGATCACATTCTGAGGACAGTCAATCTTTCGGTAGAGCAAGACGCAGATCCAGGAGGATAAGAACACCATCCCCGAGCCCGGAACCGGTGGGCTTCTCTCCCCAGTCGCAGTCACCTGCGTCGGTATTCTCGGTTCTGCTGCGCGAAGAGGTCCACGTACCTCATGTATCTCATCATGGGCGTTCTCCACGGTTTTCGCCTTCACTGCAACGATACCATAGATATTCACGCTCTCCATCATATATGGGACATAGGTCCCGTTCTCCCAGATCTCCTACAAGATCATCATATTCCAGATACTGCTATGATTGTAGAAGACCGTACTCACCTGCTTATTCCCCGGGATGGCATCATCACCATGACCGATATTATCAAAGGCATGAATATCGTCATCACCATCAATACTCCTCTGGGCATTCCTCGTTGAGGTCTCCACATTATCATCATTCTCGATCTCGTAGCGAATCTAGACGACCAACTCCACCAATCGTCCCTGTTCGACCTCCTATGCCATCAGGAGATATCCCTATCCCACCTGTGCAACCACAACCACAGGCTTCAGTATCAGACCAATCCCAGCCTCGACTCGAATCGCCAATGGACCAATCCTCATCATCTCCGGACGATGCAGTTTTCCCTGGAGATTCCTCGCCCACCGACAACATCTGTCAATTTCACGACCTTTTTAGAAGGGTAGCAGAATCTCAAGAGCTGCATCTCACCGAGGTTCAACAGAAACACCATCCTCTATTAAAGCGTTTGCACCAGTCTCAAAAAACAAAAATGGCTTTACCATTTGACGACGCAATATTAGAGATTGCTGATGACATCTGGCAAACACTGGCATCATCACAACCCACTCATAAAAAACAGACAAGAAATATTTTGTGCCATCCAAGGGGATGGAGTTTTTGTTTACGCATCCCCAACCAAACTCTTTGGTTGTTGACACAGCCCAGCAAAAGGCCAAAACGCCACAGAACAAGAACATGGCCGCAGACAAAGAGTCCAAACGCCTGGACCTTTTTGGAAGGAAAATTTACTCCTCTGCCACTCTCATTCTCCGGATGTCAAACTATATGGCGCATCTATCTAATCACAGCTTTGACAATTACTCTAAGCTAGTGGCGGTTTTAGAACATCTACCCGATGACAAGTGGTAATTGCTCAAGTCAGTAGTCCAGGAGGGGTATGTAGTATCGACTACAGCCCTACAAATTGCCCTGGACATTGCCGATGAGGCGGCACAGGCCACGGCAACATCTGTGGTCATGCGGAGGTCATTGTGGTTGTAGTTAGCCTCCGTCCCGAAGGACTTACAGAGCAAGGTCGAAGACTTGCTGTTCGATAGGCAGAGTCTTTTTGCACAAAACACTGACCAATTGCTCCATTCGGGAAAGGACTCCCGGACAACTTTAAGAACCCTGGGTATGTACACGGCGCCCTATCGCCGCAAACACTACACACCTTACTACAGGCAGAGGCTCTTTTCCTATATGGGACCTAAATACAGACAACAAGACCAACAACAGCAACAGCGAACCAGGCCTCAACCGCAAAGACCACAAAACAGTAGGGGTTCCAACCCCCAGAACAACAGGCAGCAGGTTTGACGGTCCCATCGAGGGACTGCGAACCATCCCACTCACATATTCACTGGAAACACAGAGGCTCTTTCACCATTGCCTACGGCCTTTCCAACGCCGCTGGTATGCCATCACCACAGATCGCTGGGTTCAGGAATTAATATCAACAGGGTACTTGATACCTCTCACCTCCCTCCCCCCCACTTCCCCTCCATCCCTGTCCCTTTTCAGGGACCCATCTCACGACGCACTTTTAATGCAAGAAGTCGTTCGACTCATCGAGATAGGAGTGGTGGAGAGAGTGCCTGATCAATTTCAGGGCAAAGGATTTTATTCCCGGTATTTTCTCACCGAGAAGAAATCAGGGGGTTGGAGGCCAATCCTGGATCTTCGAAATCTCAACAAATATCTAAAGAAACACATGTTCAAGATGGGACCTTAGCTGCTATACTTCCGGCCCTGAATGTCAGAGATTGGTTCACGTCCCTTGATTTACAGGATGCCTATTTCCACGTGACAATCCATCCAGCTCACAGGCGCTTCCTGAGATTTGTTATAGGCACACAACACTTCCAATACAAAGTCCTCCCGTTTGGGCTTTCAGCGGCACTGAGGGTCTTCTCCAAGACCCTATCAGTTGTCGCCGCGTACCTGCATCGTCAAGGCATCATGATATTTCCGTACCTGGACGACTGTCTCATCAAAGCACACTCTTACTATCAAGCACTATGCGCTACAGAACTTACGGAGACACTCTTCAGGGACCTAGGCCTTGTACTGAATGTGCAAAAATCAGAACTCACTCCACAAAAATCCCTCGTGTTCATTGGGGCATGGTTAGATTCTACAATGGCCAAGGCTTATCTTCCTGTCTAGAGATTCCAAGAAATACAAAGCCTTACACAGACACTTACCGTCAGTCCCAAAGTGTCAGTACTCACCTGTCTATAACTGCTCGGTCATATGGCCGCCACAACGTACGTTGTCCAGCACACAAGATTACACCTCAGGTGTTTGCAACGCTGGCTGGCGTCGATATACCGTCCAGGCAACCACGATGTGCACAGACTGGTATGGGTGTCGCTTACGGTTAAATGATCACTGAGATGGTGGACCTCGCCTGCCAATATGCTCTCTGGCATTCTATTCCATCGTCCGCAACCGACCATTCAAGTCACCTCGGATGCATCTCTTCTCGGATGGGGAGCTCATTGCAACGTCAAATTCGCACAAGGTCAGTGGAGCGCACAAGAAACGCTTCAGCACATCAGTTTCCTAGAGCTCAGGGCAGTATTCAATGCGTGCAAGGCATTCCTGCCAATGATTCACCGACAATACTACTACGGTCTATTACATCAACCGCCAGGGTGGAGCCCGATCCAAATCCCTAGGTGCCGAAGCCACAAAATTATGGAATTAGTGCATAGCTCAGAGAATTATCATTGTGGGCATACCTCCCAGGCAGACAAAATACAGTTGCCGATGCCTTGAGCAGACTTTTTTCCCCCAACACGAATGGGAAATCAACCACAAGGTAATTTACTCAGTATTCCGCATGTGGGGGTACCCTATTATAGATCTTTTTGCGACACACCAAAATACGAAATGCCCGGAACACTGTTCCAGAGCCGGGCTGGGACCGAGATCTCACGGAGACGCTTTTCTGATCAATTGGTCGCACCATCTCCTTTATGCGTTCCCTCCGATTCCGCTTCTACTGAGAGTATTAGAGAAAATAATGCATGACGGAGCTACAATGATTATAGCTCCGTTCTGGCCCAGACAGACGTGGCTTCCCCTAGTTCTACAAATGTCTATCCAGCCTCCTTACCAGCTGCCAAGATGACATGATCTCCTCATGCAACCAGGTCTCTCTATTGCACAACCCGAGATCGAGAGATTGCACCTTACGGCTTGGCTCCTAACTGGTTCCACAACACGGAAACCCTTTGCTCCCAAGAGGTGAAACAGGTCCTTCTTTATAGCAGACGCGACTCCACACGCAAGGCTTACCTTTATAAATGGTGTCGTTTTCACTCCTGGTGCTTAGTTAACCACTACGACACTATGTCTGTACCACTCCACTGTATTCTTGACTATGCGCTACATTTGCACCAGACAGGTTTAGCTATATCCTCAATTAAGGTGCACCTCTCGGCGACATCTGCATTTAGACAACCAATCGAAGGATCTTCGTTAATGGCTCACCCTGTGATGAAACACTTTCTCAAAGGTCTCACAAACCTCTATCCTCCACTTAAAAAGCCCGCTACATTATAGGATCTAGAACTAGTTCTGGACACCCTCACCTATCCCCCCTTCGAACCATCAGCCACCTGTGACATATCCATACTTACCATGAAGCTGGCCTTCCTCTTAGCCATAACATCAGCCTGAAGGGTGGGGGAGCTAGCATCCCTCTCAGCTGATCCACCATATACTCTCTTTACGAGTCAGGAAGTAATACTTCGATCTCACCCTAACTTCTTACCAAAGGTAAATTTCGAATTTCACATCAAAGAGCCTATAATACTCCCTACATTCTACCCTAAACCACATACCTTGACACACGAGGCCAGGTTGCATACACTGGACGTCCGTAGGGCACTGGCCTTCTACCTAGAAAGAACTCGTTCTTTCCGTCAATCACAAAGACTCCTACTGTGCTCCGATGAAAGGACTAAGGGTTGAGCGCTATCATCGCAGCGCATTTCCAAATTGATAGTGAAATGTATCACAAAGTGCTATACTCTACGAAATAGTCCAATACCAACATCGCTCTCAGCTCACTCTACTAGAGCTACGGCAACCTCAATAGCATTTCTCAAAGGAGTCCCAATGCAGGACATCCATCGTACAGCTACATGGTCTTCGGACATGACGTTTGCCAGGCATTATGCCATTGATGTTATTTCCCGAGACTCAGCAGTGGCCTCCGCGGTGCTATCTTCAGTAGCGAAACGTTGACTCCAATCCCACCTCCGTAGACGAGGCTATGGCTCTGCACTCACCTGAAGTGGAGCACCTACGGGGACACTACCCAAAGAAGAGGAAGTTACTCACTTCGTGCAGTAACGACGTTTCTTCGAGGTATGTGTCCCCATAGGTGCTCCACGACCTGCCCTCCTTTCCTCTTGGAGTTTTTCTCTTGTGTCTTCCAGGAGTGTTCCGTTTAGGAGGAACTGGCGGGAGCCGGATCGCGCGCAGACTCACAAGCAGCTCGAACAGCATGCACCGCCGTGCACGCGCAGTCCGGCTGAACTACAGCTGACAAGTCTCCGACCTGCGGCGCTGGGACGAGCCCGACACCTGAAGTGGAGCACCTACAGGGGGACACACCTCGAAGAAACGTCGTTACTGCACAAGGTGAGTAACTTCCTCTTCTTCGGAACATCCCTTATTCCTCTCACCAAGAGGCATACATGGATGCCAAAAGAATATGCCCACTTTTTCGGAAACTGTCCTGGAAAAGCTCTGCAGTCTAGATGTAGCCTGAGAAACAGAGCTGATTCCCATTGTGACCAGCAGGAGGCACCATGGCAGTGAGTCATGCTCCTTTACACCCAGAAACATGAGCAGATGTTGCATCCAAACCTTGAGTCACTACACCTTACAGCCTCAATGACTAATCCTAAAGGAGGTACGCTATTTGAAAGCAGTGCAGAAAGTCCTACTTTATAGTAGGGAACTATCTACAAGACCTATTTATCTTAATAAGTAGAAGCAGTCACTATTTGGGTGTGCACTATGTGCACAAAATTTGGTGTTATGGATTGGACTGTATTTTCTAACCATGATCATCATGTTCCTGAAAGGCCCAGAAAGATTGTCGTACTTCATAGTGGTATTTTAACTCAGCCCTTATGGGTCTCCCTTTTGAACCATTAGCCATCAGCTAGTTCTTGCATCTGTCAACAAAGGTTTCCTTTCTAATATCCATCACCTCAGCAAGAAGAGTAGAGGAGCAGCAATGATCTGGTTATGCTCGTTTGTATGTGGTTTTTACAAGGGGAATTTTTATCTTAGATTACATGCTACTTTTCTTTCCAAAGTAGTATCTGATTTTTATCTCAACTAATCAATATATTTTCTGGTCTTTTTTCCAAAAACACATCCTCAGAAAGATGAGCAAAAGCTTCACAAGTTGGATATTTCCCAAGCACTAGCTTTTTATCTGGAAGAAAACAAAGCCTTCTTGGGTCTTACATGGAACAATTGAAAGGGCATGCTGTTGCAATACAATGACTGTCCAAGTGGACCAGTTGTTTGTCGTGTGTTACAAGATCAAGGGCATCATATTTCCAGAAAGTTGTTTGCCTCCAACCAGAACACTGTTATAGTTCAGGGCAACTGCTCCTGAAATTCCCCTTTGTGGTACAGCAAAGGCAGCCACTCAGGTTTCTGGCTTCCTAGCTTCTGCCTTTTTAGATAGAAACCCATCTCCCTCTCCCTCCTAACTGGTGTACTTCCAGGCTTACTAGTTTCCTCCCTTCACTCCACTAGACAAAAAACAGGCTCCCTAAAAAGGTTTCTCTTTGCCTTCTCTTCTGAAATTAATAGCCAGCAGTTATAAGTTACTACATAGCGCTTCCTGTGCAAGCATATTGAAAAGCATTTCAGAGAAAACATGCTATAAAGAATAAACTGTACATGTAGGCTATTAAACTTTCCAGAGATCCTCCCATATGTCTCCAACATGGGCTCTGGTAGCCAAGTCCTAAAAACCTGTCTCTCCCCACCCCCCACCCTACCCATGGGATGTTTTGTGGTCAGTGATTCTTTCAGTGCTTCCCTAAGGGCACATTTAGACTACGTTTTTCTTTCGAAAGAAGATATGCAAATTTGGCACGAATTTGCATATCTTCCAATCACTTTTTCAAGAGAGGTTTTTTCAAAAAAGCAAGCAGTCTACACGTGGTTCTTTCGAAAAAGGGTTTTTTTCGAAAGAACCGCGTCTAGACTGATTGCTTTTTCGAAAAAACCTCTTTCGAAAAAGCGATCGGGAGATATGCAAATTTGCACCAAATTTCCGTATCTTCTTTCAAAAGAAAAACGTACTCTAGACGTTCCCTAAGATTAGAGCCTTTTGTGGACCCCAGAAGTCCTGTCCATTTGCTGGATCATGGATGTTGCTGGACCAGGGAGTGCTGGAGTAGAGGGCAACATGTATAATGTGATCTTGGTGATCTAGTCCTTATACTGCTCTATGATAAAATATTTGTTAGAATAATGTGTTCATTGATTATGAAGAAATTTAATAACATTCAAAATTCCATGTTAGCATCCCTGAGCCCAAGATTGAATCAGCGGTGCTACTACATGAAAGAAGTTAAACATGAGTATGGTCCAGTCAAAGAAGAAATGTTGATTAATGGATGACTAAGTGAAGCACAATATTGAAACAGAAAATGTCAAGATGAGGTGTTGCTGTCAGTTCATCCTTTTAGGTGCTATCATAATACAAGCAACAAATAATAATTCTTGTTAATAGAAAACACAAAGAGAACATTCAGAGCATCTATTCTGATGTATCTAGACTTATTAGTAAAATATACATTGTGATCTGTAGTAAGGCAGCTTGGCCTTCCTCCGTCCCGGAAGGGGAAGGACTCCCTCTGACCCCTGGTGGAAGGAGTCCCTACGAACCCCTGGTGGGCAGCACCAGAGCAACCCAGCACCACCCACGAGAACCTGTAGTCCTTTAGTCTGATAGATCTCAGCATTACACAACAAGGTTTCAGAATGTTGGGAAAAGAATACAGGATCATTGAAGCTAACTGTGCCCCATTGTCCTTATGTGTACCAAGATGTTCTTAAATTTGGGAAGCCATTGCATTACTTCCCTGTATGTACTTCTCAAAGCCCCAATAAAAGTTAGACCAATACATTCACAGAGGCAAATCTGATAACCCAGCATTAAATAACTTTCCCTCATTGACTAGGTTATATGTGGTATTTCTAACATTGTTAGATATTAGCTCCATTTCTGTCATACTAGGTAGATAAATTATAAATTATATTATTTCTTTAGATGCTGTATTCTTACAAAATTTGGCATATGGGCAATTGATGCAACATTGTCATAATTCAATAGAACCACATTTTTCTTTGTATACTTATGTGTAAATTAATACTAAATGACATGAGCTACAGAAATAAGATTTCAGTAGACATGTAATGTGAATCTTTTTTAATTTACATGAAAGGAATTTACATTTTCAGCACTTTGAAGCATTGCAAGATTATGCAATTCCATGAGATTAGGAAACTAAACTGAGGGTAAATTAACTAGAAACAAGTAGAACTGAATAGAATCTCTGCATTGTCAAATTCAAAGTGCAAAAAACAAGAACAAAAAACTCAGCATGATGAAAACAAATTTAATTTTTCTTTCTAGAAGAAATAACAGGAAATTGTTTTAAAACAGTTTGAAGTTCCCAAACTTTTTCTGTAATAAACGTATTTTAAAGATTTAATATTGAAGTATGACATGCAAAATAATACTTATTTTTAATTTTATGCATTATGTGAGCCTGCAGAGTGATGAGCTAATCAGCAAGAGTGGAAATCAATCATCACCTTACAGAAGGGTATTCACAATTAGGAGTAATTTCTCAAAGGCTTAAATGTATATTAGAAAAGATTCAAACACTTGTTGAGAAGCACATCAGTTTGCAGGCATTTCTAGTTACTTCTGTGGTTGAAAGAATTGTAAAATATAACCCATTTCAGGGGTAGTCAAAAGCAAAACAAAGTTGATGTGAAACCTCAAATCCATATTTAAATTGAGCAGCTAGACAATATCATGTTTTCTTAAAATTTTATTTCTATTACTTTAGCACCACAGGAAAGAATCTAGTTTTGGCCAAAAGGGGAAGAGAGGGAGGATACTATAGGATAATCTCAAATCATACAATATCTTGTCTGTTCAGCAAAAACTGTAATTGTCCATTCTTACACTGAAAGAATTTCTACTGTATAATAAATTCCACGTAAAAGTTTATAGTTAATTAGTCAAAAATAAATTTTCTGGGTTGGCCTTTTCCAGTGATTTAATAAATTTTCCCAGTCCTCGTAGCTAAATTACTTCTCTAATCCTTCTACGGGCTTCTTTTGGTTTTAAATACTTTATCAGAACCTTCAGCAAATAAAACAAAGCCATACAGAGTGGCAAGATTAGACAAATTTTCTCATCTGCTTTTGAAAGATTAAGTATCAGATTGTCTCGGGTATATAATCAAAACAATGCCTGAGTTATGAATATTGCAGACTACATAGAGCAAGGGTGGGCAATAATTTTTGATGGGGGGCCACTCCAAGATTTTGGAAAGTGGTCAAGGGCCAAACTTTTCTGTGGCGCGCATGCGGGGTCTAGGGTGGAGGTTAGGTGCAGAAGGGCACATGGGGTAAGGGACTGGGGTGCAGGAGACGATGTGAGGTCTGAGAAGGAGTTTGGGTGAAGGAGGGGGTTGTGATCTGGGTCAGGGGATTGCAGTGTAGGGTCAGGCAGGGTGTCTGGGTGCAGGAGAGGATTCTGGCCTGGGGGAGGGATTCCATGAGGAGGTACAAAATCTGGGAGGAAATTGTGACCTGGAAGAAGTGGAAAAGGGTGTGCAGACTGCAGAGGGTTTGGATGGTGACCTGGGGCAGGGGAATGGGGTGCAGGAGAGGATTCTGGCTTGGGGGAGGAATATAGGAGGGAGTTACGACCTGGGGCAAGGGTTGCAGAGATTTTGGATAGTGACCTGGGGGAGCGAGTTGGAATGTGGGAGGGACAGGGTGCCAGAGGCAGGCTCTGACTGGGAGGCGCTTACCTAAGCCAGAAGCCCTTCAGCACCCCCAAGGCAGGCTGGGCTTCCTATCTGCTGCAACCCCAGATCACTTTAAACTTCAGGCTTGTTCCCTCCACGTGGCTCTCGGCTCTGGGAAGGGAAAGAGGCTTGTGCTGTCCCCATCCCCTAGGCCAATCTCTCAGCTCCTGTTGGCTGGTTGTTTCCAGCCAATAGGAGCTAAGAGGTTGGCTGGGATCAATTACTATTGGCTGTTGGTTTCCAGGCTATAGGAGCTGAGGATTGGGCTGGGGGTGGGGAGATCACACAAAGCCTCCCCCTCCAGAGCAGAGAGTGCACAGACTGTGCTTTAAACCACGGCAGCTGCGTGCCTGAGGGTCCCGGCACGGTGGTTCGTGGGTTGAATCTGGTGGCTTGGTAGGCTGAATCCAGCCCTCAGGCTGTATTTTGCCCAGCCCTGACATAGGGCAAGCTCATCTTATAAATAAAGGATTTAAAATCTTGGTTATGATTAGGGCTGCAGATTTGTCACGGTCCTTTTTTTTTTTTTTTTTTTAAGCAAAAATCATGAAGCAGTCACGGTAAGTGAGGGGTTGAGTGTTTGGGCGGGGGCAGAGGCTGCAGCTTAGGTCGAGTCGAGGTGGTACAAGAGGGCTGTAGCCTGCAGCTTGGTTCTTGTGGGGGAGTGCAGTGTTCCCTGCTCAGGAGAGATTTGAATGCCGCCCAGCTGATTAGCAGTGCACCTACAGCTAGGTTTGTATTTCTCCTGGCCGTGCACATTCGTTCATGACTCAGTGCACATAACAAAATGTATTCCGCTCATGGATGGAAAAATCTGCAGATGGATAGAAAAAATGCAGGAAACATTGCTGAGATGGGGGCGGTCACATTGCTGAGATGGGGACCAGCAGGTGGGGCCTAGGGGAGGTGTGGGTTTCTGGGTTAAGGAGAGCTCTGTGGCTAGGCTTGAGCACTGGGAAGGTAGGGGGTGCGTGTAAGTGTCTGGACTGCAGTTGGGCTCTGGTGGGTTGCAGGTGAATCCAAGCCTCTGACTGGGGAAGGTGGCCTATGACTGGGATCTGGGGGAGGAGGGAGGTAGGGGGTGCATGCAAGTGTCTGTACTGGAGGGGGCACAGCTGGGCCCTGTTGGGGAGCAAATACGTGCAGGTGTCTGGTTGGCAGGGGAGCCTATACCTTGGCTCTGGGAAGAGGAGCTGTGGGTGTGTGGCCACCCTACAGGCAGAGAAACAGAAACTGGGTTGTCATAGGGATTTTCTTAACTCTCTACTTCTGGAGGAATTTTTTTATGTTTGTACTATTACAGATATAGTTGCTGATAGGTGTTTTGATACAAATGACAAGAATAATTGACACTGGCATGATTATGTAGTGTCATTTTGACAAATACAATATGCAGAATTTGAAAATATTGTGCACATAATCTTTAACATTTTGGTGCATAGTTCCTCAAGGAGGCATGATCTGACTTATTGCATTCAGTTCATGGCAGCTTGTGAGAAAGATGAAAAAAGTTTGGAGAAGAGTAACAAAAATGATCAGTGGGCTGGAAGAATTCATTTAAGAACAAAAGATTTCGTTTTGTTTTTTTAAGAAATTGTATATACTTAGATTAGTTTAGCTTTTGTTAGTGTGTCACTTAAAGTGAACACCAAGAAAGGAGAAGAATTTTAGTGTGTATGTAAGAGGGACTACCAAGTTAGATCTCAAGGCTTGTCTACACTTGAAACACTACAACAACACAGCTGTGGGACTACGTCTGTGCTCATATAGTACAACAGTATAGATACTCACTACAGCAACAGGAAGCATTCTCCTGTCAGCATAGTTAATCCATTTTACCAAAAGATAGTAGCTGGATTGATGGAAAAATACTTCTCTTGACCTAGTATTATCTACACTGTGGACAAAGACTGCCTTATCACTGGGGTGGATGGATTTTTCACACCTTTGAGTGACATAGCTGAGTTGATCTAACTTTTGTTTGTAGACCTGACCTAAGGCATTTAAGTTAAATATCAGGAAAAACTTAATATTGGAAAAACACTAGGCTACAAAAGAGACCACCAAAGAAAAAGTGTTTGCCCAATCACTTGAAATGTTTAAGCAACTGGCCAAAATATTATAAAATATATCATTAACAATTTTGAATTGGCAGAGAAATAGGTGACTTAATAGATCTTTTCACTTCCTAACTTCTGTACTCATTGTGGGCATGAAATATCACAACCTGAGACTGATTCATCCCTGCCTGATACTCATTTTTTCAACAAAGAATTTTAAATAGATGACATGGCCCAATGATGATGTTTTCTCTGAGACTGATAATTGGTGAAAGTGATCCATCAGACTTAAGACAACTCTTGCATGCCTCCTTCTGTAAAAATGTATTGGGTTGGGGAGTACCTCACCATTCTTGCTGGCAGCAAGGGACACCATGTTCCCTCTCCAGTTTGAAATCTGAGGTATGCCTTTCTGTAGACTTGTATACATGATATTCAGTTTGCACAACTCAATCTCAAATACTTGGGGCTTGGAAGGGTCCCAAAGTTAGGTATTTGGAATAGTACTTTATATTTTTGATATGCCCAAAATCTTCTTTTTAATAAGATTAAATTTTGCAAGTTATTAGGCATATATGCATCTTTATATTGCTTTGTTTTGAACAAATAAAACTTACCAATTTATATTTCTATATTAAAAAAAAATTCCCGACGGACAACAGAATGACATCATCACGTCAT
Source organism: Pelochelys cantorii (assembly GCA_032595735.1). Classification (NCBI taxonomy): domain Eukaryota; kingdom Metazoa; phylum Chordata; order Testudines; family Trionychidae; genus Pelochelys; species Pelochelys cantorii. The sequence continues at coordinate 41,038,546 of CM064330.1, forward strand.
CAGTATCAGCAGAGTGAGAAGGGGAAGCAGTATCCATGGTTAAGGGCAGGACGCGAACCCTTTGCAGCTAGGGCAATTTCTCCCCTCCCCCTCCAGGAGTGAGACTGGGGCTGGGCATGGGTGTGGTAGGGGGGGTAGGGCCCAGAGCTCCAGCGGGTAGGGGTCCCAGCCCAGCCTGGTCATTCTCCCAGCCCCTCTTCAGGCTCCCCACTAGCCCTCGACTCCCCTGACTCTCCTGCAGAGAATGGCAGTGGCTCCACGCTGCACTTTGGGTTCCTGGGGGCCCCTGCGGGAAATGGCTCCAGCTCCCCACTCTGCTGCCGGGCTCCGGCTCCCACGGCCTGGCCACTTGCTGCCTCAGCTCCTGGGTCCTGCCAGTGGGCAGTGGCACCTTGGTGGGGGATGGGCACAGGGTGCTCAGCAAGCTCTGCTGCTCCCCCGTCCCTGCTGCCTCCAATCCAGCTGCCTCAAGCCCTGCTTCCAGGCCCCACCGCTCCGCAACCCAGCGGGAAACCTCCGCCACCTCCTGCCCTGTGGCCTGAATGGTTTTTCTTGCAGGGCTTGTGGAGAGCTAAGGGCGGCCCCGCCCCACCGCCTCTTCCTGGTGAGGGGGTTGGTGTGCGTAGCGGCTGGGGGGAAAGTTGGTGCGCATAGTGTCCGGGGGAGGGGGGGGGGGTTTGACACACATAGTGAGCAGGGGTCACAGCCCCCTAGTTTTGTTTTAAAAATTTAACTACTGCACATGATCAAATGCTTCTGGTTGCCCAAATGTTCAAAGCTTATTATGGCAAACACACATATGCATGTACCTAGCCATAATTTAGTTCTTACAGTTGGTCATGTTTGATAAGTTACCTGAATTTTAATTCACATAATTTGTTTATATTTAAATTTGCAAAATAAATGTTGGTGCATCTAGACCCTTCTTAATCTACAGACTAAAAATAATGTGTGGCTTAAAAACAGCTTCTTATCACAGAAAATAATTGCTTGTTTATAGCAAGAAATCTTTCCATTTCCACCTGATTTCTCTTAATCTTTTGGGGAAAATATGTGGGATGGACATTGGGATCTTTTCTCAGCTCATGTAAGCAGTGATACACTTTATCAGATTCACAGATTTTAAGGACAGAAGGTACAGTTAGATCATCGTATCAGACCTCCTGCATCTCACAGGCCATTCAATTTCACTTGGGGTATGTCTAAACTACACCCCTCTTTCGAAAGAGGGATGTAAATTAGATAGATCGAAATTGCAAATGAAGCCGGGATTTGAATTTCCCGCGTTTCATTTGCATAATGGCAGCCGCGCAATCTTTCGAAAAAGAGCTTTTCGAAAGTAAAACCGCCGTCTAGATGGGGTTCTTTCAAAAACCCCCCACATTTTTCAAAAGATCCCGTACGCCTCAAAAAATTAGAAGTATGGGATCTTTCGAAAAAGGGCTTTTTTTTTTTTTGAAAGAACCCCCATCTAGACAGCGGTTTTACTTTCGAAAAGCTCTTTTTCGAAAGATTGCGCGGCTGCCATTTTGCAAATGAAACGCGGGAAATTCAAATCCCGGCTTCATTTTCAATTTCGATCTATCTAATTTACATCCCTCTTTCGAAAGAGGGGTGTAGTTTAGACATACCCTTGTTGTCCCTATATATCATCCAGAAAAGCATCCAGTCTTGATCTGAAGACATGAAGCAGTAGAAAATCTACCACTTCCCTTGCTAGTTTGTTCCAGAAGTTAATGTGCTTAATTTCTAATTTGAATTTGTCTAGCTTCAGCTTCCAGCCATTGGTTCTTGTGAGACCTTTTTCCATAGTATTTAAAAGTCCTTTTGTATCTGGTGTTTTCTCCTTATGAAGTTTCGTGCATATTATGTATTGTTAGTGGAGGCCACCGATCTTTTTTATTCATTAAAGAACTAATAGTCATCCTATAATTGTATCTGGAAGAAAGAGGCAATGATCCTCATTAAAGTCATTAGGAATCAGTGTGAGCACACAGATCTATTCATAGTGAGCTCCCTGCAGGATCAGGACCCAGTTCTGTTACAAGGCTACTGGCTGATGTCTGTGCTTCCATCACACATCTATTCTGACAGCTGATGACAACTCTTTATTAATATTAGGAGCACATTTGGTATTTATACATTTAACTATACATATTACATATTTGCCTGCTTGTGTTTGTTCCAGATTCAAAGCATTAGAATAATTACAGTGTTGTGTGCTAATAGGGGGGCAGAGGAGAGCACATTTAAGTGTTTACATGGTTTAAAGAGAAGGGAAAAAACCTACTTCCCTCCTTACAAGTTTGATTATAACCAGCCTTCCAATTTGAGAATAAGATTGTTAGCTACTCCAAACTGCTGTCAAGACCTTAGTTTAAATAAGATGTTTTTCTTTTGTCTGACATTTACTGTAGTGATGCCAAAAATTACGTCAAAAATATAATTCATTCAAACACTGAATTTCTTCAGTATTTTGCCAGTACTTAATCAAATATTTGAAAAATCTATTATTTGTTTCACGTTTCATGTATAACCCCTTAATCTCTAAATGATGATTTAAAAAAAACAAATAACTACATATTGAATATTTAAAATGCCACAAAATACAACGGAAACAGTAAAACCTTTAAAAATCTAAGGATCCTGTTTTAAGTACAAAATCTTTTCTTTTATAACATAGGTTGAACTCCTCTAGTCCGACACCCTCAGGACTTGACCAGTGCCAAACCAGAGAATTTACTGAAGCATGGGAGGTCTATATTGTCTAGCAGCATTACCAACACTTTCACTGCTTACTGGGTTCTTAGAAGGCATTTCAGAGTAATTTAGAGCTAAATAACAGCACAGTCCTGGGGGCTAGGACTTGTGGCTGTAAACTTTATGGGACCGTGGGAAACTTGGCCACACTCATGGTAAGTGGACATTGAGCTAACTAAAATCATGCCAGACACAGATGTTGATGGACCTGAGATTGCCAGACTAGAGAGGTTCAACCCGTAATAAATTTTACTCCCTGATAATAGCATCAGAGAATAGTGTATTATAACTAAGGGCTTGATTCAGGGCAGCATTTAAGTTAATGCTTAAATTCCATGTTTCATTTTCTTGTTAAGTCTGGTTGATTTCAGTGAGACTTAAGGTGGTGTTTAAGCATTACCCTAAAGAGACGAGAAGTCCTGTGGCACCTTATAGACTAACAGATTTATTGGAGCATAGAAGAGATGAAGACTTTCTTGAATTGAGTTCCAAGGTTTTAGGATAAGAAACTTACATAATCTAGAGAATGTTGTGAATATTAGAAATACAGAATTCTAACTGTACATCTAGCTATACATGTACATTTTAAGATTATTGCTGTCCTTTTTTTAAAGACCTTTTCAATTTATGGGGCATGGTTATGTACGATACAGCTTACACATTGGGGTAATAAGGCTGTCTTTATCTTATCCCTTAAATCTTTGTCTTTATTTCATTTTTTGACTGTTTCTTTCAGTGTAGGCATTTCTAAGGCACACTTTAACATAGCATTGAGGCATTACATATGATTGAAGAAGCCAATTTCTGTCCAGTAGTAGCATAATTTCTCTATTCCAGTTATGTCAAATGTGTGTGTGAGGCAGAGTTTACCAGACCTTGGAGCCACTTTGGGAATCTGTGAGATTTGGTCCTTCAGCAGCTGGAAGGGGTTGGGAACCAGAAACAGCTAATCAAGGCTCAGCTGTCCAAAATAAAAGCATCTCTCTGCTGACAATAAGGCAGTTCTTGTGTGAAGTCTGGGGAGTATGGAGGGATGCTCCCTGTGCCACAGCCAGAGCAACCAGGCTGGGCCAGCACCCATTACTGGCCACAATTGGGGCAGGAATCCTCTTGATTCAGTTCCAGAGAGGGAATTCAGCCCAAAAGGGTGAGAAAACTTTCGTTTATAATTGGCCCAGAAGAGCAAGGAGCTGTTTCAATTTTAAGTGTGTTATACTCCAGAAGGGATTTTGGACTGAGTGATCTGATCAGTGGGACAAACTATGGAAGATCTGCTCAGGCTGACTGATGGGCTGCAGGAGGTGTTGGGAGCTGAAGAGAATGGCAGGGTCATGCTTGAATGCAAGGGAATGCAATCTGTCACTGGAAGAACAGTAAGGTAAATGAAATGTAACAAACTGGTTTAGTAATTTTAAGAATCCAATTACCATTTTAGGTTTCCCACAAATTAACTTAATTTTCAGTTGCTTAGCTTAAGAACAGACTTGAGAATGTAAAAATGTTTGGATCTCCTTAGTGCTTCCATTCTACTCAAAAGAATGAAATAGATTTTCTTTCTCACTGCAAAGGAGGAAGAGAGGTCTAGTTATGTACTAGTGGAATGCCCACTGATCCTCATTCTGGCAATGATTCAGAAAAGGATTTAAGTTCATATTTAAATCCCAATTACTTCAGGGAATTATACATGTGTTTAAGGGCTTTTTTATGCATATTGACTTACCCACATTCTTACTTGCTTTGTAGAATTGCAGAAAGATCAGATAAAGGTGAACCACAGATTGAATACATTTCAGCTATCCTATAAATTATCATGCACTGTTTGTTCATCCCTGTATGTTAGGGTACAAAATGGATTTCCAAATATTACCTGTCCTGAGTGAGAGTGGTTTTTTTAAACAAACCTTTGTAATAACAACATTGTTTTGTTCATCATAACAAACTATTAAACCCAGTAATCAACTTGACTAAAACAGCAATTTTGTTGCTTTCTTTTTTAGAGTGTGTCTAGACTACAGGGTTTTTTCGAAAAAAGTGGCCTTTTTTCGAGAAAACTTCCCCTGCGTCTAGACTGCTGCCGCGTTCTTTCGAAAGTAAATCGAAAGAACGCGGCAGTTTTTTTGACCAGAGAAAACCTCATTTTACAAGGAATAACGCCTTTTTTCGAAAGTGCTCTTTCAAAAAAAGGCGCTATGTAATGCAAACTGTGCTTTTTCGAAAGAGAGCATCCAGACTGCCTGGGTGCTCTCTTTCGAAAAAGCAGCTTGCTTTTTCGAAAGTACTGGTTGTAGTCTAGATGCTCTTTTTCGAAAGAGGCTTTTTTTAAAGTATCTTTCGAAAAAGCCTCTTTCGAAAAAGGCATGTAGTCTAGACGTACCCTCACAGTGGTGAATCTTTTAAAGGACAAATAGTTGATACCACTGGGAGAAGATTTCTTCCCTATTTTTAAGTTCTAGTAAAATATTATTCTTATCCCTTTGCGATAGGGCCCACTTTGTACTACTGAAATACCATTATTTAATACTGACATTCCATTGAAATCAACAAAACATCAAGTATCAGAATTTTTGATGACAGAATTTTATTTAAACTGTTTTGTCCTATTGTTACAGAGAGATGCATTTCTTGACATTGAAGAATGGGATAAGCCGGTATCAGAGAATAAGGGAAAGTGTGACATACTGCACATGTACGCTATTTTAAGCCTTTCACTTTGATTCACAAAGCTATTTTAAAAACTTTATCTTATCTGGAAACATTTGTTAATCCTTGATATTTTTTCATAATAATGCCAACACATAATATCAAAATATAAGACCTGATTTTGTTTAAATCCAGTAAAAAACAGGCTGACTGAAAAACATCTTTTGGGTTTGGATGGTAGTCATCATGACTAAAGCTATTCCCTCTTTGGTTGGACTCACTGTGGATACATCTACACAGCAGCATTATTTCAGAATAACTCACATTATTCCAAAATAACATAATGCACATCTACACTACAAGTCTTTGTTTCAAAATAATGTCGAGCTGGAGGACTTCTTACTCCAACACCTGTAACCCTCATTTTACAAGAAGTAGGGAAGCCAAAGGAAGAGTGTACTTCCTTTGGCTTCCTGCTGTGTAGACAGCAGCAAAAGCTGAAATAAGCTATTGCGACTTAAGCTATGCAATTGAGGTAGCTAAAGTTGTGTAGCTTAATTCGAATTTAGCCCTGCTATGTAGACATACCCTGTGTTCCCAGCAATCCCTGAGGCTTAGTCTACACTGCAGGGTTTTTGCACAAGAAGCCTTTTGCGGAAGAGATCTTCCGCAAAAACTTCTTGATCAAAAGCACGTTCAGACCTCAAAGCGCATTGCAAAAGCGATGTGCTTTTGCGCAAGAGAGCGTCCATACTGCATGGACACTTTTGGGCAAGAAAGTTCTGATGGCCATTCATAGAACGTCCATCAGAGCACCTGTGCTTTTGCTGATAGGGGTTTCTTGTGCAAAAACCCCCCTGGAGCGTCCACACATGCCTTTTTGCGCAAGAGCTGTAGTGCAAAAAGGAGTTAGACCTCGTGGGGAGAGGAATAACTCTACTGGCAAAAGCCCTCTGTTCTGCTGATATACTTGCGCAAAAATGCGCTTGAGGTGTGGACATTCTGCTGGGTTTTGCGCTTGCGCAGAAACCTTGTACTGAAGACATAGCCTGAGTGATGTAACCTTCTTCCTATTCACCACCACTTCCTATGGAGAGTTTCTCCCTTTACACTCCTCTCCTCCAGGCTACAAGCTTTTTTTTTTTTTTTTTTTTTTTAAATTTTAAGATGGAATCGGAAGATTGAGACCTCAGTGCACTTTTATGAGATCTCATTAGTTTTTAATGAAATTAGTCTAGTAGTAGTATTTTATTTTAAAATACATACATTGACAGATCCATACTAGGAGCTAAGAACTGAATGCTCAAAAGGATTTATACCTGGAAATATTGATGCAAATTCACAAAGTCTGAGTTAGGCACCCAGGCTTCAATATCTCCTGTTGAACCTGTGGATAATTAATGAAAGAATCATTGCAGCAGGGTTATTGGGTCCTGGCTCTTCTGCATTATGAGTAAGTCTTCTAAACACTAGGTCACAGGGAGGCTCTTATGTGCACTCTCTCTCCAACACACTATTTCTCTGTTATTTAGACCAAAGAGAAGGGGTTTTCCACTTCACAGGTGAGTAGCCTAACCACTGGGCTAAAATCTATGAGGAATGTCCCGTTCTCCCCTCCACAACTCTTTTGTTCTCTGCCCCCTTCCTTCCCCCTCCCTACCCCATGCAGCTTCAATCTGGCTCTGTGCATGCTTACCAAAGTGGGCCTTTCTGGTGCACTAGGCAGCCAAACACCTATCTGTCTTGCTTTGTGAATCACTCTGGGGCTGAGATAGAGTTGCCAGCCCTACACAATTGATTTGGAGTCTACAGGAATTAAAGATAAATTTTTAATTGAAGCTTGTCATGTGATTAAATCTCCAGGAATATGACCAACCAAAATGGGCAGTCTTGGGCTGAGGTGAGCTTTTGGACATCCCGAGGGAGGCAGCAGTGTGCAGAGGCAGAACATCGGTGCCTAGGGAACTTTTTCTGTAAAAACTTTGGGACCAAGTAACTTTAGGCTCTTACATGGTTTCCACAGATGTTTTGTGCAGAACAGTAGTCACTAAGTAGGGACATAGGTGCCTAACTACTTTTGAGCATTAAGTCCTAATCATCAGCAAAGTTGTTTTAAAAATATACGTGTTACATTACCAAAGAAATATTAAGCATTTTAACCTTTAAAATAACTAGTTTGTTCACTTTTGCCTCACTCCATCCTTGTAAAATTAAGAGTTTTTAATAGAAATTTTAACAAGACCTTAATTGTAACATTGTAAATGCAAAGGTAAAATGTGAATTTTGCTGCCCAGGTTTATTTCCCTATTAAATGAATCAGATGAGTTGGAAATTAAGTTGATTATAGATTCTTTATTGAAAACTAGTGATTGTGTAAAGGTCTGATTCAAAGCTCATTGAAGTCAATAGAAAGACTCCTGCTGAGTTCATTACATTTTGGATAAGGTCCTCAAGCTGGTTTTATACATATGCAATACCACTGACTTCAGCTGAACTACTCCTTATTTTCACTGCTGTAAATGTGAGGAAAATAAGCCCTATTTGCATTTCTTAAATTAATGATTTCCTATGTTATTGGGGGAATTCTTTTCTTTTCCAGACTATAAATGGAAACACTATTCCGGACATTGGGCAGGCACCCTGTTACTCCTTTAGAAATATCTTTGGAGAGCAGAATCTATTTAAAAGAAAACAAATTCAGACTCTGAAGTCATTGTCCCAGGAAGATGAAAGGCCCTTTGGCACATTCACCATTTAGGTCACATTGGTGGGGTAAGGGAAAACATATTTTTAAAAGCTTAGGTCTAAAAAGAAGTGGTATTTTTTCTTTAAGTTAAGTTGGGATTCCTCTTTTCTCATCATTCCTCAATTAGATATTTGAAATGGGGCATAAAAAAGAGGAGCCAAAGCATCATATTATGGACATGATCTTTTTACTAAGCTCTGCTAAATTGTGACCAATTGATTCAGCAGAGGAATCTGATCATCCCTGTTGAAACACTGTAGTTTGGCTTCTGAAGACTCGTCCTCTAAGCTAAGGATTCTTTCAGACAAAACAATGCTGGAAAATGGCATTAAGTATTGCTTTGACCAGGCATGTGTCTCATGTAAACACATAGCAACAGTATATTTTTAAAAAAACACAAAACAAAGCAACTCCTACTCCTACCACAACAAGATACTCTACACATGTTTGTGCCCCTGGCAAGAAGATGAGAGAACATAAGACAACAGATGTGCAATCACATTGCTTAATGCACTACTGGAAGGTGCCCAGGTACTAAAGTGATGATTTCAGCATAAGAATTTTCATTATGTAGAATAGAATTTTTAAAATATTGTAGGATACCAACAAGGCTAATTTAGATAAATTAAATATAAGATCTAATCTTGTTGTGCCTGAGAGCATCTTTTCCAGTAAAGTGCACAGAGACTGGGAAAAAGAAGAGATTTTGCTTGGCTTGAATGTACACGGAAACATTCAAGCCAAAGAGAATTTCTCCTTTTTCCTGTCTCTGTGCACTTTACTGGAAGAGATGTGCTAAAGCACAACTAGGCAATGTCCTTATATTTCATTTCTCTAAATTAGCCTTGTTGGCATCCTACAGTATTTTAAAAATTCTATTCTAGGTAAGCTTTTATACTGAGCTATCACGATAGTACCTGAGCATCTTCCTGTTGTGTAATCACATTGCTTAATACATCTGTTACATCTTGTTTGTTTTCTCATCCTCTCCCCAGAGAGAGAACCATATATAAAGGAGCATCTTGCTGTGTTGGGGAGAGGGAGTTGTTTTGTTTTTTATAAACATATTCTTGCTATGTGTTTATATGAGAGAATCCTATCAAAGAAATGTGCCTTGTACTTGTGGAAAGTGGCAAGGTTTGTGTTGATCTTTAGTTCTTGAGAGAGTTTAATCCACAGCCTCATCCCGTTTCATAGCTTCATCCTACTCCACGAAGTACTGACTCCCGCACAGAGAAGTTTTACTGTTATTGGAAGATCCATTGTGCCAGAGTAGTGGACTTGTCAGCAGCTATATTTGTGATGGTCCTTTGGGACATCCTGGGCTTATGCCATCAACAGCTTTGAAGATTAAAAGGGAGAAATATCATTGCTGTAGCTCATGAAGTTTCTGCTAGATTTTGTTTTATACGTTCAGCTCCAATTTCCCTCTTTAATTTCTGTGTATTATTATATCATTTTGTCTATATGTTGGATGTCTAGATCCAGATCTTCCTGTTATAACTCTGATAGGGCATGGACTGTTCAGGTATTAGCTATTAGTCTTCATCATATTACCTAGAGCAATGAGGAAATAGAAAAGGGTACTCTGCGGGGTAAATATAAGAGTTTCTGATTCCAAACTAATTTTTTCTCTAGACAACTGTCTGACTTTTAAGTCTTCTATCACTTTTTCAAAAGGCTTGGCATCAGGGTTGGTTTTGATTTACAGTTTAGTAGTCTGTCCCAACTGAAATACAGTGCACTAACTTCTGTTTGATCTTTTCTGTTTGATCTGATACAGAAGTCTGGAGAGTTGGACTTTTTAAAAAATGTATTTTGTATTCATTATTGGAACTAAATATTTGAGGGGCAGCTGTGTTAGTTTGTAGCCACAAAAAAACAGAGGAGTCCTGTGGCACCTTAAAGACATAGATTTATTTGTGCATAAGCTTTCATGGGTAAATCCCATATTTATGCCTGCCTCTGTAATTTCCACTTCATGCATCTGACAGCCAAACTAGTGAGCAGGGGGCACAGCCACGTATGTGCTCCAATCCCCTTGGACACGATGCGCACCAACCTCCCCCCAGCCAAATAAATCTGTTAGTCTTTAAGGTGCCACAGGACTCCTCATTATTATTGAAACTGACAGTCTTGGGAGAAAAATGTCTTATTCCGGTCCATGAAATATTTTATCAATGTTTTAAGACTTTTCAACTGTTTTCCAAGAAGAAAATAGTTTTGGTCTACAAATCTACTGATTACTATTCTTAATTTTGTTTTGTACACTCTTAAATTATCAATTGTTATCAGTATCATAGAAATGCTCTAACCAAATAATAATTTTAATCATTAAGGTGCATATTTGTCACACTGACATTATATAACAAACAGTTCTTCTTTGGGTAGTGTCCCCGTGGGTCCTCCACTGTGGGTGTCAGGCTCGTCCCAACGCTGCAGATCGGAGATCTTTTAGCCATTGTCTGCTAGACCGCGCATGTGCGGTGGCCATCTTGCAGCTTTTCGCACCGTTTCTGGTCTCACGGTCCAGCTCCTGCCAGTTCCTCCTAACCATCTTCAGGCACAGATGGAGAAACAGCTCCCTCGCGTGTCAATCCTGACAGGATCTGAGAGGAGAGAGAAAAACGTGTATATAGTTACTTGTTACCTCCTATTGTTTAGTTAGCTCTTCTTAGCGCGTTCTTAAAAAAAAATAATAATAATTAAAATTATTGTTAGCTTTAGTGGAATTCGTTTAATATGCCTGGATCCCCAGGCTTCAAAAAGTGAGCAACATGCAAGGAGTCCATGCCCGTGTCAGATGGACATGCGTTGTGTATAAGATGTCTCGGCGAGGGACACATTCCCCAGAAGTGTTCCACTGTTCAAAACTGATGGCCTGGGCACGAAGGGACCGTGAAATGCGGCTCAAAATGTTACTCTTTGACAAATCTCTTTGGTCTCAGTCAGACGCATCAACGGAGCCGCCCCGCCATGCTTCTCCGAAGGTGGTGCATAAAAAGAAAACTCTGTCCCCGTCTCGCTTTCTTCCACCGACCAGAGTGAGCACAGGTGCTAAACCGGGCACCTCAGGATTGACGGTGACCCGTAGACCAGACAAGGAAAAACAGGTGCGCAGCACTTCGGCACCGAGCCCAGCAGTGCGTACTGCACCTCAACCTAATTCGGCACCGATGCCGGCGGCACCCCCGGCACCGGCATCTTCAGCACCGAGTCTGGCAACATCATTGTCACCGGACATCCCGGCACCGAAATCTCCGGCACCGAGCACATCGGCACCCACTTTACGAGCACTGACTCCACCGCCTCCATCGACTTCAGCACCGAGCCTTTCAACTACCGCTCCATCAGCACCAACAGAGTCCTACACGGAACTGACCTATTCATGAGTCATAACTACTCCTAGGTCGACGCCACCTACATCACCAGTACACCATGCCCCAGCACCGGGCAGAGGAAGGAAGAAGACACACAGGCTTCCTACTCCATCTCCTGGTCCTGAACTGGAAGCCTTTTCTCCTGAACCACCATCACTATCTCCAGTACGACCATCTCATTCAACCCATCATGTTTCCGGGTCCCGGTATTCTGCACCCAGCGTGTCGCCTCAACCAAGATATCACCATTATCATCGGCACTACTCCCCATCACCATCTTACTCACAGGGCTGATCGAGATCACCGAGGTATCCCTCATACCACGGAAGTTCTTGGTATAGGGAAGACCATAGATGTTGTTTTCTAGCGGAGTGCCCCAAGGTTCAGTTCTGGGACCAGTTTTGTTCAACATCTTTATTAATGACCTGGATGAGGGGATGGATTGCACCCTCAGCAAGTTTGCAGATGACACTAAGCTAGGGGGAGAGGTAGACACGCTGGAGGGAAGGAATAGAGTCCAGAGTGACTTAGACAAATTGGAGGATTGGGCCACAAGAAATCTGATGAGGTTCAACAAGGACAAGTGTAGAGTCCTGCACTTGGGACGGAAGAATCCCAAGCATTGTTTCAGGCTGGGGATCAACTGGCTAAGTAGCAGTTCTGTAGAAAAGGACCTGGGGGTTACAGTGGATGAGAAGCTGGATATGAGTCAACAGTGTGCCCTTGTAGCCAAGAAGGCTAATGGCATATTAGGTTGCATTAAGAGGAGCATTGCCAGTTGATCCAGAGATGTGATTATTCCTCTTTATTCGGCTCTGGTGAGGCCACATCTGGAGTACTGTGTCCAGTTCTGGGCCCCCAATTACAGGAAGGATGTGGATGCATTGGAGAGGGTCCAGCGGAGGACGACCAAAATGATTAGGGGGCTGGAGCATATGACCTACGAGGAGAGGCTGAGGGAGTTGGGTCTATTTAGTCTGCAGAAGAGAAGAGTGAGGGGGATTTGATAGCAGCCTTCAACTTCCTGAAGGGAGGTTCCAAAGAGGCTGGAGAAAGGCTGTTCACTGTAGTGATGGATGGCAGAACAAGGAACAATGGTCTCAAGTTGCGGTGGGAGAGGTCCAGGTTGGATATTAGGAAAAACTATTTCACTAGGAGGGTGGTGAAGCGCTAGAATGGGTTACCTAGGGAAGTAGTGGAGTCTCCATCCCAAGAGGTGTTTAAGTCCCGGCTTGACAAAGCCCTGGCTGGGTTGATTTAATTGGGATTGGTCCTGCCTTGGGCAGGGGGCTGGACTTTATTGCCTTCTAAGGTCTCTTCCAGCTCTATGATTCTATGACTGCTGGCGCAGACACTACAGTCACCGGGAACACTCATTCCGCTCACCTGCCCATTCAGGAGGCATATCACCTTCGCCCGCTCTGTCATATACCGCTCCAGACAAGAGCAGATCTGTCTCCCCACCTACAAACAGGCCACCTATACCTACTGACGACCAACCGGTGACGGCCCAGCACATCACGGCGGGGAGTACACATTTGTCGGATACGGAGAAATCTCACCCACAATCCCCCATGGATGTAGCGTCCTCCTCCCCAGATGATGAGGTATTCCAAGGAGACACCTCACCAACGGATGACCTAAAAGACTTCCAGGAGTTGTTCAGAAGGGTCGCTGAAAGTCAGAATGTCCAGCTGGGAGAGGTTCAACAAAAGCAATATCACCTGCTCAGGAATCTACATCCATCCCATTCATCCAAAGTCGCCCTCCTACTGGACGAGGCGATACTCGAGATGGCCAATGACATCTGGCAAACTCCAGCCTCCACTCTGTCTACTAACAAAAGAGAGGACAAAAAGTGCTTTGTCCCGGCCAAGGGCATGGAGTTTTTATTTAACCATCCTCAACCCAACTCCCTCGTCATGGATGCAGCCCAGCAAAGAGCCAAAGCGCCACATTATAAAAATGCCTCTGGGGACAAAGACAGCAAAAGGCTTGACCTGCTAGGCAGGAAGGTATACTCATGGGCTACACTAACACTCTGCATGGCGAATTACTCTGCTTTGTTGGCCAGTCACAACTTTGAAAATTACGCCAAACTTGTTCTTCATTGAACATCTTCCAGAGACCAAATGTCAAGTCCTGAAAGCGATCATACAGGAAGGATACACGTCCTCCCGTTCCGCACTCCACATTACCTTGGACATGGCTGATGCAGCAGCCAGGACCACAGCTACAAGCAACATCCGTGGTCATGCGTAGGGCTTCATGGCTACATATGGCAGCAGTCCCTAAGGAGCTCCAGAATAAGGTGGAGGATTTATCTTTTGATAGGCAAACCCTGTTTGCGGATAAGACCGATCAAGTCCTCCACTCTGGGAAAGACTCGCACAACATTAAGGACATTGGGTATGTACATGCCACCTTTCTGTCGGAGGCGATATACACCCTACCAAAGGCAAAGACCTTTTTCCTACGCACCATCTCAGGCACGGCAATATGACCCTCAAAGAACAAGACAGCGTCCCCAAAAGCGACACCCGCAAGCTGCCAGACCAACCCACCAACAGTCAAACAAGCAGCAGGTTTGACGGAAACATCGAGGGATTGCAAGCCATCCATTTGTTGCCCAGTCACAATGTCACCAATGCGCTCTTCCACCATTGCTTGAGGCCCTTCCAACATCGTTGGGCCACAATAATATCAGACCGATGGGTCATGCAGCTTATAACATCAGGCTACGTGATCCCATTTGCGTCCCCACCCCCCTCCACCCCTTCCGCTCCCTCCCTCTTCAGGAACCCATCTCACGAATCTCCTCTAAAACAGGAGGTGGCTCATCTACTCGACATAGGAGCAATAGAGAGGGTTCCGGAGGTGTTCGAGGGCAGGGGTTTTTACTTCCACTATTTCCTAACAGAGAAAAAATTCGGGGGTTGGAGGCCCATACTAGACCAGCAGCAGCTGAATCAATATCTCTACAAGCAGCGCTTCAAGACGCTAGCAACAATCATACCAGCACTGGAGCAAAGCAACTGGTTTGCATCCCTCGGTTTACAGGATGTCTACTTCCATATTACCATTCATCTGGCTCACAGACAATTCCTCCATTTCCTAGTAGGCACCGACCACTACCAATACAAGTTCCTCCCATTCGGACTGTCGTCAGGGTTTTCTCCAAAACACGGGCAGTAGTGGCGGTGTTACTTCGTCGACTAGGGGGTCATCATTTTCCCATATCTGGACGACTGCCTCCTCAGAACCCTTTCTTTCGAAGAAGAATTCCGAGCAGTCAATATAATGAGGTCTCTGTTTGACGCCTTGGGTCTCATAGTCAATATTCAAAAGTCTTCCCTTATACCACAACAATCCATAGAGTTCATACGAGCCCGCCTCAACTCCACCACGGCACGCGCTTACCTACCTGCTGCCAGACTTCTTGCCATACAAGATCTCGTAAAGGTCCTCACTACAAGCCCCACGGTTTCCATTATTACATGCCTGTGGCTCCTAGGTCACATGGCAGCGTCCACGTACGTTGTAGCCAATGCAAGGCTCAATTTCCAATGCCTTCAGCACTGGGTATCCACGATATACGCCCCTTGCAAACACGACATCCACAGAATGGTGGTCGTACCCCCCCATAGTCAGGCAATCATTGAAATGGTGGGATATGTTGGCAAGTATACCGTTCCACCGACCTCAACCCACGGTCCAAATCATGATGGATGCGTCCCTTCTCGGATGGGGAGCTCACATGCAAAACAGTCAAGTCCAAGGTCGCTGGTCTCTCGAGGAATCTCTTCTCCATATAAACTTGCTCGAGCTACGAGTTGTCGCCAATGCCTGCAGACACTTCCTACTGCTTATCCACAACCAAGGGGTAAGGATACTCACGGACAACATCACAGCAGTTTATTATATAAACAGTCAGGGAGGAGCTCGCTCCCACTCCCTTTGCATGAAAGCAGTCTGTCTGTGGAACTTCTGCAGCCAGCACAACGTGACCCTCTCAGCAACGTACTTTCCAGGGAAGGACAATATCACAGCAGATGCGCTCAGCAGGCGCTTTGCCCAGCAACACAAATGGGAAATACACCCACACGTCCTTTGTACACTATTCGACCGATGGGGCCACCCATCCATGGACCTCTTCGCCACGCAGTACAACGCGAAGTGTGTACAATGTTGTTTGAGGGCGGGCATCGGCCAAGCTTCCAAAGGCGATGCTTTCCTCTACAACTGGGGTCATAGTCTCCTGTATGCGTTCGCTCCCATTCCCCTAATTTGAAGAGTCCTGGTTAAGATAATCATGGACAAAACAAAGGTGATCTTGATAGTACCATTCTGGCCCCGCCAGACTTGGTATCCTTACCTGTTTCGAATGTCGCGTCATCCTCCGTTCCATCTTCCCATTCGACCCGATCTGTTGACACAAGATCACGACCACATACTACATCCACAACCGGATCACCTCGTTCTCTCCGCATGGCTCCTAATTGGTTCAAACAGACAGAGATGAGCTGTTCCTACAAGGTCAAAAATGTTCTGTTGCACAGCAGAAAATCCTCAACTCGTAGTACCTACCTTCAGAAATGGCGAAGATTCCAAGAATGGTGCTCGGCCAAGAACCTAGACCCTACCAAAGCTCCATTAAACACGATCTTAGAATATATTCTACACCTTAAACACCTTGGACTCGCCCTTTCATCGCTCAAGGTACATCTAGTGGCCATTACAGCCATCCACCAGCCTATCGATGTGTACACCGCCTTCTCCTATCCAACTACGAAAAGGTTTATTAAAGGCCTCACCAACCTTTTCCCCGAACACAGACAACCTCCGGATGCATGGAATTTAGAATTGCTCGTAGATACCTTAATGCATCCGCCATTTGAACCCCTGGCCACATGTGATCTCAGTACCTTAACAATGAAAGTCGTATTCCTCCTAGCCATCACATCTGCTTGGAGAGTGGGATAATTAGTGGCTCTCTCAGCTCACCCCCCTTATACCATCTTTACGGCACAGGCAGTCATCCTATGTCCCCCAACCGTCATTTTTACCCAAAGTTAATTCTTCTTTTCACATAAATGAACCGATTATTCTCGCTGTATTCTATCCCAAACCGCACTCTTTGGAATGTCAATCAAGGCTGCACTCCCTCGACATTTGCAGGGCCTTGGCCTTTTACATTGAAAGAACTCATGATTTCTGAAAATCACAACATCTACTGATCTCACTAGACGACCGCTTCAGGGGTCACCCACTGTCTGCACAGCAAATTTCCAAAATAATAGTTTCCTGCATCATACACTGCTACAAGTTAAGGAACGTTCCAATTTCACAAACCCTCACAGCCCACTCTACCAGAGCAATGGCCTCCTCAGTAGCTTCCTGAAGGGGGTCCCCCTAAAAGACATTTGTCGAGCGGCCACCTGGTCCTCCAACTTCATATTTGCAAAACACTACGCGCTACAAAACAGCCTTATGACTGATGCAGTGGTAGCCACCGCAGTACTTTCCATAGCGGCAACCCATTAACTCCGAACCCGCCGCCTTTACTCCAGCTATTGTTGTGAAGTCACCCACAGTAGAGTACCCATGGGGACACTACTCGAAGAAGAAGAAGTTACTCACTTTGTGCAGTAACGATGGTTCTTCGAGGTGTGTGTCCCTGTGGGTGCTCCACAACCCGCCCTCCTCCCCTCTTCGGAGTCTGTTGTTTATGTCTTTCAGATCTCGATGATCAGGAGGAACTGGCGGAAGCCAGACCATGCGACCAGAAACGGCGCGAAAAGCCACAAGATGGCTGCTGTGCATGCGTGGTCCAGCAGACAATGGCTAAAAGTTCTCCAATCTGCGGTGCCGGGACGAGCCCAACACCCACAGTGGAGCAGCCACGGGGGGGGGGACACACCTCGAGGAACCATCATTACTGCACAAGGTCAGTAACTTTTTCTTCAATTGGCTATATCAGGGGTGAGGAACCTTCAGCCCGGGTGCTGGATGTGGCCCCTGCTTGCATGGATCCAGACACTGAGGCTCAGGGCTTCCATACTCCCAGCATTGCGGAGCCCGTGCTGGCGCTCCAGCTCCCACACACTACCCCATTACAGCGCTGGAGCACACAAAATCTACTAGCCTGCCCCCCACCAGGCTCTGGTGTGTGAGGAGAACATGGGGAGTGTCTTTCTCCTTTTCAGTCGGGGGCTAGTCAGTGAGGCTTTTTGGTTTGGTTTGGTTTTTTTGTTTTTGGTCGGTTGGTTGGTTGGTTGGGGTTTTTTTTCTTCTCACTTGTGTGTGGTCCACTTCCCACCCCCACCCCATTGATTTTTCTGTGGGTCAGTGGCCCCGACCCAAAAAAGGTTCTCCTCCCCTTGGTTATATGAAGAGTAGCCTTAGGTCATTATAAAGAATATTACTTTACTTCACTGTTTTTCTTTATTGGCAAGATGAAATCTCTTTATGGTAAAGAATTTTGAAAGGTTTTTTGCTTGTTGCCACAACACTGAGAATGTGATTTATAGTTTCCTCAGCCTGAGAGAAAGGATAAAACAGGAAAGTTGTCAATATGACAAAATAGTAGTTACAATAGAGGGAATGGTGGTACCTTCAGGCAGCATCATTCAACATCCTTTATCTTAATATTAAATGAAAAGGTAAAAAGTTTTGAGACAAAGATGTGAAGTATCACTGAATTCTTGAGAATAAAAGTGAGACATTTGTCATTTACTTCCTTAACAGTGAACACTTAATCCTCAATCTGCCATAATTCATTAATTGAAATGACATGTCTGATTGAATATATAATATAATACCTTTTTATCCAAATCCTTCTCCTTTTGCACTTCCCTGTTTCTGTTGATGTGTCTACTTTCATACCAATTTCTCAGGTTTGAAATTGTCATTATCTTTGCCTCTCCCCTCCCTACTACAGTACACATTTATTTCAAGAATGTGACTCCTCCCTGAAAAGAAGAAAAAATACATTAAATTAGTTCTATAATTAAAATAGAGAAATGTTAATATGATTCATGCTAAACTTCGTTAGTAAATCATTTTGATTTCATTACACCCTCTGTGTTCACTGGAACTATTTAAATTGTAAATTCTTCATAGTAGTGGGCCATGTTCTCATCTACCTCTAGAAAACCACTTGCCTGTAAAAAGAGCAATAATGACAAACATTTTCCCTGGTACCAAGAAGCAAATTTTAAAAGCTAACAAATCAGTGATATGTGACATTTTACTAACTAAAAAAACCAGCTACAATAGTAAAAGATTAGTTCTTTAAGCCCTGGTCTATACTAGGGAGTTACTTCAAAATAACAAGCGGAGCGTCCAAACTATCAACCTTGTTATTTTGAAATAACGGACTGATTATTTTGAAATAATAATTCCTGCGCTCCACTGCTGCTATTTCGAAATAACTACTCTCCAGAGTCATTCAGAGTAATTACTCTCCAGTGCTTCCTGGGGCTCTAAGTCAAGGTAGTACAGCCATATTAACAGAGCCTGCCTCGGACTAATTTCGAGGCTTCTCTGTAATGTGGACATGCTATTTCAAAATAGTTATTCTGAGAATTATTATTTTGAAATAAGTTATTTTGAAATAAATTCCTTGTGTAGACATGCCCTGAATGGTCAAATAATAATAATAGTAATAATAATAATAATAATATAAGCATTTATATAATGTTTTTCACTCCTAGTTCTCAATGCTCTTTATAAAGATTGGTAAGTATCAGTTGTCTCATCTTTACAGATGGGGAAAGTGAACTGAAGACAGGTTATATGACGTAATTAGGACTGCCTTTACTTGTTTCCCATTCATATAAGAGAGTCAGAATTTGTGGGATAGGGAACAAAATAGCCCTAATTTTGTCTTGTTTAATTTGGCCTATTAAATAGCAATCCCCTATCTAATGGGTATTTTTTGTTTGGTGTGTGTGTGTGTGTTTGTTTGTTTGTTTTTGTGCTTTTAGTTTATTAATTCTTACTATTTTTAAACTAAATTATCAGATTGGTGCAAAAAATTGACATATTTTAATGAAAACAAACTCCCATTACAAATTTGAGAAATATTAAAACTAAAAAACAATGAGTAGTCCCGTAGCACCTTAGTGACTAACAAAAAATATATAATATCACGAGCTTTCATGAGTAAGACCCACTTCATCAGATGAGTTGTTCTATAGCCAACTCATCTGATGAAGTGGGTCTTACCCATGAAAGCTCATGATACTATATATTTTTGTTATTCTATAGGGTGCCACACAACTACTCATTTTTAAAGTTGCCGATTAACATGGCTACCCGTCTGAGACATTAAAACTAGAGTTAGTAATCACTACAAGTCCAGCCTTTTGCTCTGAGGCAGGGCCAAGTAAACCTAAATCATCTTTGACAGTTGGTTGTCCCGCCTCTTCTTAAAAACCTCCCATGATGGGGATTCTACTACCTCACTTTGAAACCTATTCCAGACCTTAACTATCCTTAAAAAAAATTTCCTAACATTTAACCTTAATCTTCCTTGCTACAGATTAAGCCCACTGTGTTTCCTTCTTTCAGTGGGCATGGGGAGCAATAGATTACACTCCTCTTTATAACAACCTTTTACATATTTGAAGACTATAAGCAGATCAAGCCCTCAGTCTTTTTTTACTTAAGGTTAAACATGACCATTTTTAACCTTTCCTCATATGTCAGATTTTCTAAAACCTTTTTAACATTTTTCTTACTTTCCTCTGCTCTTCCCAATTTTTCCTGAAGTGTGCTGCCCAGAATCGGACACATTACTTGGGGCTGACTAGAGCAGGACAGTTACCTCCCATGTCTTACATACACCCCAAAATATATGTCTTTTTCAAAAGTTTATCACATTGTTGACGCATATTCAATTTGTGATGCACTATAACACTCTGATCTTTTTCAGTAGAACAATTTAGCCACTTTTCCCCCATTTTGTAGTTATGACCTACAAGGATGTTGGTTACTATTATCAATCAGTTCAGCTATATTCTGCGTTTGGACCAGATCCTGTACACTGCTTAGGACTAAATCAGGAATTATAGGTTTCAAGACTAGCTGCTCCAAGAAACAGTCATTAATGGTATCTAGAAATTGTATTTCTTCTTCTTATCCTGAGGTGACATGTACCATGGCAATCTGGAAATGGCTGAAATCCCCATTTATTTTTTTTCCTGGTTTTGTAGCCTTTCTAATCTCCCTGAGTATTTCACTGTCACCATCCTTCTAGTAATTTCATCTAGACCATATTTCCTTAATTTACTTAAAATAATGTCATATATGACTGTGTCAAAAGCTTTGCTAAAATCAAGATGTATCGCATCTATTCCTTCCCCCATGCACCAGGCCAGTAAATCTGTCAAAGAAGGAAATTAGGTTGGTTTGGCATGATTTGTTCATGACGGAAACATGCCAGCTATTCCTTATAACCCTATTATCCACTAAGTGCTTACAAATTGATGGTTTAATAATTTATTTCAGTCTTTTACCAGGTACTGAAGTTAGGCTGACTGGTCTATAATTCCATGGGTCCTTTTTGTTCCCCTTTTTAAAAACAGGTATTACATTTGCCAGTCCTTTTGGGCCTCACTCATCCTCCAGGAGATCTCGGAGATCATTGCTGATGGCTCCAAGATTGCTTTAGCTAGTTCCTTAAGTATCATAGGATGAATTTCATCATGCCCTGCCAACTTGAATATATCTAACTAGCAGGTGAGGCCTGTTGTTTACCGGGCAGAGTCATTTTGTGTAAATCACACTTATAGGAAAGTTCAAGAAATTAAATATATGTAACAGAATTTTTTATTACTGTGCTTGCAAAAGGGAAGTAAAAGAACAATTTTAAATTTGCAGGATTTCAACATCAAACAGTCTTCATTTTATTGAATTACTATTCATAGTAAATTTGAATCAGAAACTCTGAAAGGGTATGTCTACACTACAGCACTAATTCGAACTAACTTAATTCGAATTAGTTAATTCGAACTAAACTAATTCAAACTAGTGCATCTAGACCTAAAAACTAATTCGAATTAGCATTTTGCTAATTCGAACTAGCATGTCCACATTGAGTGGACCCTGAACCAAAATTAAGGCTGGCCAGAACCAGGACTTACAGTGTGGAGCTACTGCCTCAGGCTAGCCGAGGGCTGTGCTTAAAGGGACCCGAGCCCCCACCCCGGACAGACAGTTCTCAGGGTTCCCCGCTTGCTTGTCTACCTCGATGAGGGACAGCAAAGCAGTCCCGTCTTGGAGTGCCCTGAGTGCCCACACTCGGCACATCACAGCACTCGGCCATCAGCCCGGCTGCACTTGCCGCAGGCTGCCATCCGGGGGTGTCAATCGGGGGGCTGTCAGGATCCAGGAGGCCCTGCAGGAGAGCTTCCACCCCGAGGAGCCCGCAGAGCCACCCCAGTCCTCCCCATCAGGGGCTCGTGCCCCATTCCTCCCTCACCTCCTTCCACTTACCCCTCCCTAGCCCCCCTTCCTGATGTAAAAAATAAAGGACATGTGTTCAAAAATAGAAACTCTCTTTATTTAACAAAATTGGGGGGGGGAGGATTAACCTCTGGGGAGACTGGGAAAAGGAGGTGGGAGAGGGGAAGAGAGAGGGTGGGAGAGGGGAGGTGGAAACCTGGGAGGAGGGAGCTGGAAGGGGGAAGCCAGGGGAAGGAGGAGGAAGGGAAGTATAAAACTATGGTACGCCATATCTTCAGTATTGTGTAGAGATGTGGTCTCCTCACCTCAAAAAAGATATTTTGGCCTTGGAAAGGGTTCAGAAAAGGGCAACTACAATGATTAGGGGTTTGGAACAGGTCCCATATGAAGAGAGGCTAAAGAGACTGGGACTTTTCAGCTTAGAAAAGAGGAGACTGAGGGGGGATATGATAGAGGTATATAAAAGCATGAGTGGTGTAGAGAGGGTGAATAAAGAGAAGTTCTCCATTAGCTCCCATAATATAAGGACTAGAAGATACCAAATGAAATGAATGGGTAGCAGGCTTCAAACTAATAAAAGAAAGTTCTTCACAAAGCAAATAGTCAACCTGTGGAACTCCTTGCCACAGGAGGCTGTGAAGCCTAGAACTAGAACAGAGTTTAAAGAGAAGTTAGATAAAGTCATGGAGGTTGGGTCCATGGAGTGCTATTAGCCAGGGGGTAGGAATGGTGTCCTTGGCCTCTGTTTGTGGAAGGCTGGAGATGGATGGCACGAGACAAATGGCTTGGTCATTGTCTTCGGTCCATCCCCTCCGGGGTACCTGGTGTTGGCCTCTGTCGGCAGACAGGCTACTGGGCTAGATGGACCTTTGGTCTGACCCAGTACGGCCGTTCTTATGTTCTAAGCTCAGGGCTCAGGGTCGGGGGTCTCACTGGACCAACTTGATTTTCATGCAAACCTGCTCCTGGGTTTGCATGTGGCCTTTGGTGGCCAGGCTGGCAGCTATCCTGCCCTAGACAGCCTCATTCCTGTGCCTAGTGTGGAGGTCGTGGACGTTGGAGGTCTCCCCCCAAACCTCAATGAGGTCCACGATCTCCACACTAGACCAGGCGGGCGCCCGCCTCTTGCAGCCTCGGGCAGGCTCCTGGGAGCCGCCAGCCGGGTCCTGGGAAGAGGCGGAGGGCTGGGTGACAGCGGGTGGCTGGCTCATGCCGTGCCAGGTGCAGGGTCTGCTGGCTGGCTGCTGGCAGGCTTGCACCTGGCATGGGCACTGTAGCCAGACCGTGCCCCTTTAAGGGTGCCGGGGCCGGGAGGGGGGCAGAAGAGTTTCCCTGGCTTGGACCAGAGTGGCCACCAGGACAAGCTGGGAAGAGCTAGCCTCCAACTAGTTCGAATTAAGTGGCTACACAGCCCTTAATTCGAACTACTTAATTCAAACTAGGCGTTAGTCCTTGTAGAATGAGGTTTACCTAGTTCGAATTAAGCGCTCCACTAGTTCAAATTAAGTTCGAACTAGCGGTTTGTATGTATAGATGCTATGAAAGTTAATTCGAACTAACGGCTGTTAGTTCGAATTAACTTTGTAGTGTAGACATACCCAAAGTTTCCATTACTCTTTTTGTAACTAATTTGAATTACTTTGTGATTTGTAACAGTAAAAATTTTCTTTGCGCTAAAATGACAGTTGAATAGGCGTCTTGATTTTAATTTTGTTAGCAAGTATTGTTATGAACTGTAATCATAAAATAGTCATGACTTTTTCTGATGAAAACCAAAAATAATTATTTAAACCTTTCACCCAGCATATTCTGGTGTAAAAAGTAGTGCATTCGGCTAATTTAAATGGCAGGATTGTTTATGCAAAATTTGGTATCTGTAGGTAATCATGAAGTATAACTTTATTTTGCACAAACAAATCCACAAGCAAATAAACTCTTCAAAATATAATTTGTCAGAACATTCTTTAAACTGTTCTTTCCCTATTCCTGGCTTGTGTTCCTCCCCCCACGCTCCCTCCCCCTCCCTCTCTTCCCCAGTTAATATTAATTACGTCGACTATCTATTCGCCATTAAACTTTTCAGTGAAGACTGAAGCAAAACAGGCACTGAACAATGCGGACTTCTTGATATCATGAGTTATTAATAGGAATGTGAATGATTAACAGCTTACCGGTTATGGTTAAATGGCAGGGGTTGGAGCACCCTTCCCCCCGATCTGCTCCATTTAAGTGGTTAACAGGTTAAACATAACATTTAACCCGTTAACTGATTAAATGGAATTTTACATCCCTAGTTCTCAGATCTCTCTTTCCCACTAAATAGAGGACCTACACTTTCCTTCATGTCTTTTGCTCCTAAAGTTTTTAAATAATTTGTTCTTATAGCCTTTTATATCCCTTGGTAGGTGTATTTCCTTTTGTGGCTTAGCGTTTCTGACTGTCACTGTAAGTTTTCAGTCTAGGTAACGAAAGTATCCATGAATGGGTGAGTTACATGGTCATTCCGAATGAGTATCAATAAAATATGTATTTCAATAACGTACCATCATGTATTCTGATATTACATATACTGTGCAGAAAATCTCTTTTAGGACTGTTTTAGAGGCCTCTTTCATATATCTCTGCTTAAAATCAGGGTGCATTGTATCACAAGTGCGACTGTACAGGCTTGAGAGGGAAAGAAACTCACCTGTGTGTAACTGAAAAACATGTTAGAACCCTCTAACAATGAGCTAGAATTAGAATTTCTATTCATACTACAACATGATTTTAAATTATATATATCAGCTGATCTGCTGCTTAGTAAAAGTTTAAGCACAGATACTATACCAATTCAGTTTGTTACCCTCTGTTTTCCTGCATTAGTCATTTTAGTTATAAGGCATTTCATCTGGAAATCTGTATTTCTCTTCTTTTTTTTTCCTTTTCCTTTCCTTTTGTGTTTAGTTGGACTGTGTTAACAGATCATGTGAATTTGTTCACTCATTCAGGTAGGTTCTGAGTACTGTAACAACTTTTCTGATTATCCTGGAACTAAACTATCTGCTGAGCTGCAAGCCAACTACTCAGGTTGGATGATAGGCACTGATGCAGAAGGCTATACTGGTGAAGGAATCCTTTTACTCAGAGCGGTTATAAAACCTGATCTAGTTTATTGGCTGAAGTAGGCTCTTCAGGCCCATCTCCCAGGCTAGGTCTACACTAGGGGATAAGTTTGAATTAAGATACACAAATGTAGCTACATTAATTGCATAGCTGAAGTTGAAGTATCTTAAATTGAATTTTGGCACCATCCACACTGCGGGAAGTCGAATGGAGTACACTCTCTCTTCGCCTTCTCGTACTCCTAATAGGAGCAGGACTACCAGCATTGACAGGAGCACCTTCTCAGTTTGAATGAGCATGTCTTCACTAGACCCACTAATTTGAACCCTAAGAAGATGGGCTGGCAGCTTCGATCTTCTCTGTAGAGAAGACTTGGCCCCACAGAAGACAAGAGGACCATAGCAATGGTACTTCAAACCCTGTCTCTCCCCAAGAACACCCATAGCCTGGCCTTTCCTTCCCCACACATACTGCAGTGCAGAAGGTGTAAATGGGGTTTTATGTATAGTGGGAGGTTGTTCTTCCCTTTCTACCTGCAAAGTGTTCCAAATAGAATCCATCCCATATCAGACCCAGAGAAACAGAACCTGAATTGTAATCTACTTGCTGTAGTATTAATTATCTAGATAGCTAGGAATCCTTTCTAAGTTATGTTAACAAGATAGCAATTTTCTTTGCAGTCAAGAACTAACGATTTTTTTAATAGTTGTTGACTGTGTGTGTATAAACTTTTGGTGACAAAGCATTCACAAATCCTCAACCATGACTGTAATCATATCATACAATGGGAATGAAGAAAAAAGACAGCTGAATTTGAACAGATTCTAAAAGACAAGATCTTATTACTGCCACAGAAGTTCCAATTACTTTCACAGACATCTTTGATAGAAGAAGTAACTTCCTCCTCTTAACTGTGGAAGTTCTAAAAAAATTGTCATTTACAAAAATTGTCCATTGTAATGGACAAAAAATTGTTATGCATTTTGTTTGCCAAATTATGATGTCTTTACTTATTAATTTTTCTTTATACCATGTAGAAGTATTTCAACAGCACTGCATTTCTATGCATTCCAGATGGACCTTAAAGCAGGATTTAATCCTGATGTCACAGATGCACAATAATGAAAAGCAGTCAGGCCTCCCATCTGTTCTCAAGCTGTTTGCTTGTTCATTTTGGCTTCAAATAAAAATGTATGGGGGGAGCAGGATATGTATTAAACCATGTGACTAAATCTCTCAAAAGACCAAGAACCAGTGAGCAGCAAAACCAAACAGGTGGAATGGTTGCTAGAATACCTTCTCTCAGGATTTACATTTATTGCCACCGAGAAAAAGATTATTGTACTATGAATTTAGTTGTGGTTCTCCAGTATGTTGTCCATTTTATTAAAGGATTTTAGGACTGTAATTTGTGAAGAACATTAGTAACCAGTGTTATTGACCTCATAGATATGCAGCATCAAATCAGGCATGCTGCACTGGATGCTCCGATCTTAACTGTGGATGCACACTTCACTTTGCATTGTCATTGGCAGGGAGATAGATTATCTAGTTTAGCAGTTCTTTTCCACTACTAAACTTCATCTGCTGCATACTGCATTTTATTTTACAAATGTAAAAAAACTTTACCACAGCACCTGAAACAATCAGGAACTTTTGGTTTTGGCGGTAAGTAATGTGTAATCATGTGGCCTTGGTTTTTTTACTCTCATCTTCTTTCTCTCCCCTTCTCTCTATTAATTTGTCTTATACACTTGTATTATATTGTAAGCTGAGTCTGAAAATGTGCTAATGTGCGAGTATTCAAAAAGGGCAAGCAGGATGGCTTGAGTAACATTAGCACAGTTAATTTGACATCAGCCCTCAGCAAAATAATGGAAAAGCCGATATGGGATTCAGTTTATAAAGGATTAAAAGACTGAAATATAATTAACGCCAGTTAATGGAAAATAAACAAACTAATTTCATTTCTTCAAAAGATTACAAGTTTGGTTGATAAAGGTATCTGCATGGATATAAGAATTTGACTTAGTTTTGCATGACATTCTGATAAAAACAATTGGGACTATACAAACTCAATATAACACATATTAAATGGATTAAGAACTGGCTAACTGACAGGCCCTCAAAAGTAATTGTCAGTGGGGAATCACTGAATGGGGTTTCTAGTGGGTCCCATAGGGATCAGTAGAAGGCCTGATGCTATTCAACATTTTAATCAATGATCTCAAAGTAAATATAAAATCATTGCTGATGGAATTTGTAATAATGCACATGTTGGTGGAATGGTAAATAATAATGAGGACTGGGCAGTCATATAGATTGAGTGGGATCATGTGGTAAGATAGGATGACAAAATGATCTGAGAGCTGAAGAGACTTAAATGATGAAGTAGTTCTGTATCCAAAGGACTTTCATAAGGTGTTTTGTCTGGTAATTCAGAAGATATGACAAGCCTATTGGCAGATATTAAATCACAAAATGTACTTTCACTGCACTTGTTTAGCAAAAAAATTGTTTTCTAATTCAGAGGAAGAAGCTGATCCAAACAGCATTGTTACAGAATATCTGCAGGAGAAGAAAAAATATGAAGATATGCGGAAGCAGCAACCAAAGAAAGGGATTTCTCGTGAAGATCAGGTAATTGCTTAAAATAATAAAACTGGCACTGAGAAAAACCTGTTTCATAGAAAACTCTGGAAAAGTTTCTCATCTCTTCAATTGTATTATAGAAATTTTCACTCTAAGAAAAAGATTAGCTTTTTTTTGTTTTGTTTTGTTTTGTTTGTGTTGTTTTTTAAGAAGACTCAGTGACACCTTATGTGGGTTATTCAGACATAAGTGCTAGGAAAGTCTCTGAAGTTTTCACTCTGTTCTTCAGGCAGAACATCAATATTGGTATGCTTGGAAGTGCCGTGCGTTTGCCCCAAAAAATCCTGGAGAGAAGGGCTACCCACATAGAATTGCCCTTGTCTGGTGGCCAAGACTTCCCATGAGCCTCTGCTCTTGAAAATTGCTACCTCCCTAGGGACAGTTTTGCAGCATGGAGAGGGAACCTACATGTACTGGCTTGGTTAGTATTAACATGCCTCAAGTTTCTCCACAAGTTTGGAGTTGCTTATGTTTTTTGTTTGAGGAAAGCTGGGTTGGGGGCTTTGTGTGTCAAGGCACGGAAGAAATAGTGCTAGAACAACAGCCACCCCCAAACCACCCGAACATAACATGT
Organism: Pelochelys cantorii; assembly: GCA_032595735.1. Taxonomy (NCBI): domain Eukaryota; kingdom Metazoa; phylum Chordata; order Testudines; family Trionychidae; genus Pelochelys; species Pelochelys cantorii. The sequence goes on from CM064330.1 coordinate 41,066,873, forward strand.
ATAATCTGAACCTTTCAAAATCCTAACCTACAGAGAGCCTACAATAGAGGAAATTAAGGAAATATCCAGTGGAGCCAGCCCATTGCAGCAGAAATGGAAGAGAGCATATTGGTATTAGGCTGAATCTACACTGAAAGCTATTGAAGTGATTCCCCTGTTTGCATATACATACTCACTAGATCTCATGGAGCTAACACAATGTAGCATGGGTAGCAGTAACAGAAGCACAATTTTTAGCCATGCTGAGAACAAACTCATCTGAACCTCATGGAGATGTCCTCATAGAATACTGAAACAGGAAGAGACTTGGAGAGGTCATCAAGTCCAGTCCCCTGCCTTCACGGCAGGACCAAACACTGTTCTAGATCATCCCTGATAGGTGCCCATCCAACCTGCTCTTAAATGTCTCCAGCGATGGAGATTCCACAACCTCCCTAGGCAATTTATTCCAGTGTTTAACCACCCTGGCAGGCAGGAAGTTTTTCCTTATGTCCAAACTGAACCTCCCTTGTTGCAATTTACGTCCATTGCTTCGTGTCCTATCATCAGAGCCAAGGAGAACAATTTTTCTCCCTCCTCCTTGTAACATCCTTTTAGGTACTTGAAAACCGCTGTCATGTCCCCTCTCAGTCTTCTCTTTTCTAAACTAAACAAGCCCAGTTCTTTCAGTCTTCCCTCATAGGTCATGTTTCCTAGACCTTCAATAATTTTGGTTGCTTTTTTGGGGGGAGGGGGTCCTTTTTAAACTTCATCCTGTTTACCTCAGACCATTTCTTCAGTTTGTCCAGATCATTTTGAATTATGACCCTATCCTCCAAAGCACTTGCAGCCCCTCTATCTTCTGCAAACTTAATGAGTGTACATTCTATGCCAATAGCTAAATTGTTGATGAAGATATTGAACAGATCTGGTCCCAAAGCTGACTCCTGCAGAACACCACTTGTTATGCCCTTCCAGCATGACTGAGCCATAAATAACTACTCTCTGAGAACAGTTATCCAGCCAGTTATGCACCCACCTTATAGTGGCCCCATCTAGGTTGTATTTCTCTAGTTTATAGAAGGTCATGCGAGACTTTATCAAATGCTTTACTAAAGTCTAGGTATGCCCATCCACCACTTCTCCCTTATCCACAAGGCTTGTTATACTATCAAAGAAAGCTATCATATTGGTTTGACATGATTTGTTCTTTACAAATCCATGCAGGCTGTTACCTGTCACCTTATTATCTTCCAGATGTTTGCAGTTGAATTCCTTAATTACTTGTTCCATTATCTTTCCTGGCACAGAAGTTAAGCTGACTGGTCTGGAGTTTCCTGGATTGTTCTTATTTCCCTTTTTATAGATAGGCACTGTATTTCTCAGTATGGCTGAGCCATTCATCCACTGTTACTATCTATACTCCTACATCTACACTGTTGTTTCTTCTCACATTAGCTCAGTGAGAGATAGCAAAAACATAGATATATATGTGAGTAGGACACCCCTATTTCATAAGCATAGCTTAGTACATATGGTCACATTCAGTGTCATTAATGTTGTAAAAAAATTCCATTCTGTTGTCCTGTTCTGACTCTTCCTGCTTTCCATAATGTTTACCCTTTGGCCTGATGTGTTATATATTTGGTCTCTGGCCAAAATTGACTTTTTTTTTTTGGTAACTTCAAGGGATAACAACCATGTTGAAATGGACAAAAATATATTTTCTTTAATGTAGGAAGAATATTTTTTCTTTGATATAACAAAAAAAGAGAATATTGCAAAATCAAACATGGTAGGTGAATAGATCTTAATAAGCAAATGTGCTTTGCTAAATTTAAAATGACACACATTAAATAATGGGATAGAGAGTACACTTACAAAATTTACAAGCTAGAGGAGGGAAAATGCTTTGGAGAGTAGAATTAAAATTCAAAATGATCTGGACAAATTGGAATGAAGTAAACATGATGAAATTCAATAAGGACAAATACAAAATATTCCACTTAGGAAGGAACAATCAGTTGTACACATATAAAATGGGAAACAACTGCCTAGGAAGCAATACTGTAGAAAAGAATCAAGAGGTCATAGTGGATCCCAAGCTAAATATGAGACAACAGTGACTATTGCAAAAAAAGCAAAAATCCTTCTAGAATATATTAGAAGCATTATAAGCAAAACTCAAGAAGTAATTCTGCCACTCTACCCCATGCTGATTGGGGTTCAACTGGAGTATTGTGTCCAGTCTGGATGCCACTTTTCTGGAAAGATGTGGAAAACTGGAAACAGTCCAGAGAAGAGCAACAAAAATTATTAAAAGACTATAATACATGACCTTTGAGGGAGATTGATATAAAATGGGGTTTTTAATCTGGAGAAGAGGACTGACGGGACAGATCAGTTTCAAGCAGCTAAAAGGTTGTAACAGGGAGGAGGGAGAAAAAAATGTTGATTACCTCTGAGGTTAAGAGAAGATGCAATAAGCTTAAATTGCAGCAAAGGCAGTTTGGTTGGACATCAGGAAAAATTTTCCAACTCTCAAGGTGGTTAAGAGTAGTGATTGGAATAAATTGCTTATGAACGCTATAGATATAGTAGTTCAGGACAGTGATACAGTAAATTCAGGATTTACCAGTGTGGCATCCTGACAGGTTTCCTGCTCTGTCAACGATGATAAACGTTCAGCTGTGTGCGTTCTTGTATGCTCCCATAGTATATCATGCCAGCTTTGTGCAGATTGCTAGATACTACACTTTACAAGAGCCTCCAAAAACCACAGACTCAGATAAGATACGAAGGCACCCAAGTTAGGTTTATTGTCAAATGAAGTACATTAATAGTTGTTGATAGCCAGATGGCCTTTGAGTCCCTATGTATTTGTACCTGGGACAATGGACTCAGCTAAATTAATAGTATGGATTATCATTGCCCCCTAAGCCGGCCAAAGAGTTAAGTGAGGTACCCCAACATTTATAGACAGAAATGAGTAATCTATGATACCCACCGTATGTATCATCTTACACATTAATACATGTTTGGTACCTCCTTTTGCACTTTCCTCCAAAGCATTTACTATCCATTGTTACGCTTTCACTTTTGTTGTTTCAAACTATTTTATCATGTACTCAGCTAGGCGTTTCAGTACTGTCCTGATGGAATGTATTTATATATTTTATGTGCTTTTATTAGTGCTAGCAGTTCTAGTGCCAAGAAACACCGACTTGCAGGCAAACATCTGCTTTTGACACTACCTGTCTGTTGTTCATAGTACAACTCTTGCTTACTTTGGTTCAAGCATCAGGCCCATGCTTCAGGCTCTTTCTTTCTCCTACATTCCCTTACTTTTTGTTTTTTCTTGGGAGGATGTTGACTGGAGATTTTTAAGAACAGGTTATACAAACAAAGGTTAGACAAGAGCAAGTTAGATAGGGATGGTGTCCCTAGCCTCTATTTGCCAGAAGCTGGGAATGAACTAAAGAGTTCATGGAAATTTTGAATCTCCAAAGGCTATTAACCCTCAATGAAAGAAATTAAAGTGCCGTTGGCAAAGTGGATCACAATCAACTCAGGTGTATAATTACAGTATGAGCAATACCTGGGGTAATACCTGTAATACCTGGAGGTGGACTACCATCAGCTCTCTCTTCCCCATCCCCAGTACTGTTGTTGGGATGCCATTGCTTTCATCAGAGAGTTAATGGACTGTGGAAAAGGGATTGTCTCTTTACTGTGCCAAACATGAGAAGCCTCAGTCTCCTTTCCCATCTTCCTTATGAGATGTCTTCTCCTAATCCACTTTGAAGTCCAGTTTAGGAGGGAGCCAGACACCCCCCCCCACCCCCCCGTTCAGCCTGACCTGGATATATACTAATGCAACAAAATGAACTTTACAAGAGGGTTCTTTCCCCTGCTCTCACAGACAAAGCCTCCACTGGGGAAGTGGTAGGAGGGAAGCAACTTGTTTGTATCCCTGGAGAAAGAGTTAAGTGAGGTACCCCAATATTTATAGACAGAAATGAATAATCTATGATACCCACCATACGTATCATTTTACACATTAATGTGCAAAATCATTAGTTCTGAAATTTTTCTTTTCTCTTTTTCACCTTCCCATTTTCTTAAATAGAAAAGATGGGCATTAAATACAACCACCCTTCCTAACCAAACCAAACCAACCAACCCATTAATGCTACACTAGCATAAGAACTCATAAGCCAGGAAATTCCCAAAGATAAGTTTGCTTGCAAAAGGAAATTTGGCTACAGTTGCACATTTGAAATATTTCTGTTTCTGATTCCTATATTTTAACTTTTGGAGAAAGATTTCAAAAAGGGTTTTTTTGCTCTTAGAATGTGATTACAAATATAAAAATAGTCATACAGCAGTGTTTCACAAAATAAAATAAGTTATAAGTGAATGTGATTATGATGTAGTGTATCTGTACAGTTACAGCAATGAGATTCAGACTGAGACTTGCAGCTCTTTTATGAGTCTCTTGCAGCTCTTTGCAGCACAAGCTATTAAAACACTCTGTGATGTAATTAACCAATGTAAGTTATTAGCCAATCAGGATGCTTTTACTATGTTATTAGCCAATTGTAGCTAATAAAATAATACTTGGGTGTGTTTTTTTTCCTGAGAGAATTTTTTGTAATTTTATGTATGTGCATATATATAAAAAACTAAATATTTCTCCTCACATACTGTTACAATTTTTTTTAAATGTTAACACAGAAATTGAAAGGTTGTCTCAGCACTGTAAAATACAGTATATAAATGTCAATCAAATTAGGACATCATAGCCTCAATTATTTTTAATTTATTTCATTGATTTCTTCACTAGAGAAAAATGACAATTGTTCTCAGTAGTCTCCGGTGTTTATTGATTATCTTACTGTGCTCCTGTAGCCGGCCAGAGTAAGTCTCAGGTCCGACACTGGGCTCTCAAGGTACAAAATACGCCACACAGGTATCTGTCAAACACAAGTAGTTTATTTCCTGACAGCTAACAGCTGTGCTCCATAAATGGAGGAACAATATAACAAAGAAGCGGCATATCTTATGACCCTTCCTGCAAGCCTGGGGCTCCGGGTAGGCTGCGGACGAAGTGGGAGGTTGTCTCAGCTTCCGAGGCGCTGGTACCCAAAGCCCATCGGTGAAGTCCGATTTGCTAGGCTCTGAGGCAGCCTTAAATACAGTTTTCCTGCCTTGTTTGGCAGTTTGGAAATTTCCAGGGGTTACTCATTACATGCTGATGTAGAGCTTAGCTGTTAGTTATTGATCTGGTTCTGTTCTGGATCTACTTGTTCTTTGGCTCTGTTTACATGATCAGTACATTAGGGGAAACAAAATTGTTTATGCGTTCTTGCCCTTTACCCTTATCTTATACTTGTTCTTGCTATACTGGCAACAATGCTTATTTTAAGTGGCGTATGTTCCCAAAGACTTGCTTCTGGCTCATCAGATATAGGGAAAAGGGAAAGGGGGGAAAAGAATGCAGGCCTCATCACCCCTAAATTAGCACGTACAAAGTTCTTCCACAATTGACCAGTACAGCTCCTTTAAGTAAATATGCTTTAAGACATTGTAAATGAATGACCAAAATTCATAACCTATGACAAATTCCTTACATTACTTGTATGTATTAATATTTATAATTCTTATTATGTACCAATAGCAAATATAGTTCATTTATTTTAATAAATTATCATAAATTATTATTTGTAGGAAATAGCCTTGAATGATCACATTAAAGGGCAATTATTTCATTCAGTTTGTAATACTAGATCTTGCCTCTCAACACTTACATCATATGGTCATGTCAAAAAGGTAATATGGTAATCACTGAAGAGGTAGGGGAATTTGTGAATTGTGTGGGAGGAGCTTCCTTAAATATATTTTTGAACAATTTTTATCCAGTTCAATTTACTACTCTTCAAGTAATCCAAACATAATTGAATATTTTATTGTTACAAAACTTTAGTAAAACAAAATATATTTAATTTCAGACACTGGCACTGCTGGACCAATTCAAATCAAAGCTAACTCAGGCAATAGCAGACACTCCTGAAAATGAAATGTCTGAACCTGAAGTAGAGGATGATGAAGGATGGTAAGTATTTTTTATGCTTCATATTAAAAAAAAGTCTGTTTAGGAAAAATAAGGCCTATTACAAATTTTCACCCATCTCTGAAACACGATTTTTCAATTTAGTAAGTCATGCTAGAGGAGGTTGGACAATCTGCTTCTCTACTCCTATTTTAGGGCCTCCTCAAGAGGAAGCAAAGTAGTTGGTTTTCTTTGCCAGTCACTCTCCCCCCAAAGTAAGTAGCTAAGTAGCAGGAGCCAGTAGCATTACAGCTTAGATTCTGCTCTCTTCAAATTTACTGCATGTCTGTACAGCAATTTAATGCAAAGCAAGTCAGCGTGCAAGTCTCCTGCACACTAGCCTGCCATGTGCTTAATGACTATGTGGACCCTGCTGCTATGTACTAAATGTTCTCTAGTACACTTTGATCTACTGTGTTTTTGAACAACTAGAGAACTTTTAGTGCAGGATTCTTTTAGTTGCCCAGGTCCTTCAGTGCAGGGCCTTGGGGATATGTGTGTGCAAGAGGCTGGGGACCAGGGATGTATTCTCTTGCACCCCCCTCCCCCCCCATATCCCCAGGATTTGTTCTCTCCCCACCAGGCCACCTTTCAGCCTGCCTGGCACCTGTTCTTTCTCCCCACCCAGGCCACCTCCCACATACCCAGGGCCTGTCTCCCCCCTCCCCCCCCCAAGTGCTGTGGCCAAGGGCTAGGAGAGAGAGAAGACTTTGGGGCAGGGGGGCTACTCACTGGTGTGCTGGCAGGCAAGATGGAGGAGCCCCAGCCCTGCTGGCCACTCCCTTGATTCTATGGCTGCCTCCAGTAAACACACTGTAGGATAGCTCTCCCCTGCAGGCTCGCTGCCCCCAGTGGCCACTCTCATATCACTTCCCTCAGAACAGCAGCCGCTCCCTTTGCATGTTATGGAAAACTGTTCCTTTCCCAGAGCTTCTGCTTGTCCTGACACAACCAAATCCTGACCTTGCTTTAAGTTAGAAGAAGAAGCTGCACACCAAATTTGGTGGGCCTAGCTCTTACCATTTAGGAGGAGTTCTTGAACAAACAGATTCACAGACAGACACACTCTAGTGTGTGTGTGTGTGTGTGTGTGTGTGTGTGTGTGTGTGTGTGTGTGTGTATATATGAGATGTACATGTGAGTAAAGTGTTCTGCCTATGATAATCTGTGTAATAGCATATTTATTATTGCATATGTTATCAAGATACATAAATACATTAGCTGAAGGAGCCACACTGGCATGCCCCGTTCCTACTGTATTTTCCATTCCTATCACTGGTTTTTGCTTCACGGTTGACATTCAGAAATCTTGGCTCCTACAACCATATACTTACTTGCAAAGGGGCATTGCTTTTACAGTAATATATGTGCCAGTATCATTTTACTATTATGACTATTTCCATGATTTTTGACATAACTTTTGAAATAACAGACTGTTACTTTAATAAGCTAGCTAGTGTATAGCTCCACAGACTTGAATGTAGAAATGACAATTTATACCAGCCAAAGATATGCTCCGAATTCTCTGTTAGCAACTGTAAAAAATACTTTCCCAATACATTTTAGAGGTGAAATAAAACTGCTAAATATTTAGAGGGGGATAATCTTATATGCAGTGTTGAGATATGCGGCCATTGAGAACTATGCATTGAGAATGACAATACTTCCATCATTTTAAGTATCATCAGAATATCATCTCCTGTTTTTCATATATTTTAAAGTAAGTGGTGTCATAGGGATATGTCATATCCAGCAGCAGCAGTATCAATATAAGAATGACCATAGTGGTTCAGACCCAATGTCCAGCTAGCTCAGTATCCTTGTCTTCCGAAAGTGGCCAGAGGATGTTGTGAAGGCCAGGACTTTTAACAGGGTTCAAAAGAGAGCTAGATAAATTCATGGAGGATAGGTCCATCAATGTCTATTAGCCAGAATAGGTAGGAATTGTGACCTTAGCCTCTGTTTGTCAGAGGTTGGGAATGGATGACAGGGGAGGGGGAGATTGCTTAGGGGATAGGGCATTCACCTGGGGAGTGGAGCGCAGCGTGGCGGGTCCAAGACCGACCCTCCCTGGGAGCCACTGGACCACCAACACAGGATATAAGGGACGTCCTGAAGGTAGGAAGGTGGGGTGGGTTCTGGCCTCTGGGGGAAACCTAGTCTTGGCCACTTTCAGAAGACAAGGATACTGAATGATATTCTGGACCTCTGTTGAATAAAGATTGCCCTGGAGCCAGACTTAACATTGGTTTTATGATGTGTACTGTGGGCAAGTATGAGACCACCAAAAGTGTGAAAAATATATTTGTAAATGTTCGTAAAACTGTTAAGAAAATCATTGTTCAGGTATTTTGTGGATTTCTGTTCTCCAAAAGATAGTTTTATAGATTAAAGCTGTTTTCATCTTTTTCTTCTTCCATTTTCACCAATGCAACAAAGCTGAAATAGCATCAAAGGCGTATTGCTAAAAAACTTGCAATTTTTTCAAAACCAGAATGAATAAGAAATATAAAATTAATGCACCTTTTGTATTTACTTTGGGGGTGGCTTACAGCTATGGAAATTAGCAAAATCATATTTGTTTTTAATTTAGGAAGAATTTGAACGTAGTAGCTGAGAGTCTAGTGCACAAATTCTCATTAAAACTGCATTCCAAAAACATTAAAATTATAATAAAGTTTAGGTGGCTTTATCCCTGACATGAGAAGTACAAAATACAGCCTTACAATTAGAGATGTAAATACCCATGAAAAATGTTAACTGGTTAAATGATTTAATGTTAATCATTTTACCGGTTAATACCCGGTGGCAGCTGCACCAGGCAGGGACTTCTGCCAATGGAGGTCCTGCAGGCCAGCCCACTGCAGGCAAGGGAGCTGCTCCAGCCTCAGCCAGCCACACTGCACCCTGGATGGAAAGCTACTCTGACCCTGCTGCACCCCAGGGGGGCAGGTGAGGAGGTGGCCAGCCCCATTGCACTTAGGGTTGCCAGGTATCTGGTTTTGAACCAGACAGTCCGGTATTTGGGCTTTCTGTCCGGGAAACAAATTGAGAAAATACCGGACATATAAATGTCCAGTATTTTCTAATTAAGTAAGTTTTATTATTATCATGAGTATCAGTACGTAGTTGTGTACTGCCTGGCTGGTAGACAGCTCACACTGCGTGAGCGTGTCTACCAGCCAGGCAGTACGCAACTACACAGTAGAGAGGAGGAGCGTGGGGGCGGGCCCAGGGCGGGATGGAATCCCCGGGGCTGGACTCGCCCGTGCGCTCTGCCAGGACGGGCAGCACCCCAGGAACTGCATGCGCCTGGGCAAGCCCTGCTTCCCGCCAGCCAGTTCCCCCCCGCTCCCCCTGGCCCCCTCCCGGCCAGCCCCACTCCCTGCCGGCCGGTTCCCCACCGGCCAGCCCCACTCCCCACAACCCCTTCCCGGCCAGCCCTGCTTCCCGCTGACCGGTTCCTTCCCCCGAACCCCCTCCCGGCCAGCCCTGCTTCCCGCCAGCCGGTTCCCCCCCAGCCAGCCCCACTCCCTCCAGTCCCCTCCCGGCCAGCCCTGCTTCCTGCTGGCCATTGTCCCCCTCCCCTTTTCCCTCCCCCCGCAATCTCCCCTGGGCAGCTCCGCTCCCCTCCCGGCCGGTCCCCACCCCCATCTGAGATCAAATGTGTCCGGTATTTTTTTGAAATATAAGCAAGTGGGCAGGGAGATGATCCCAGCCTCCAGTTAGCTGGTTATCCCATAAGCATGCCAGTAACCCAAGAGTGGGCAAAATTAGGCAGGGGGCTGGAATCCGGCCCACCAAGAATTTCTCTTTGGCCTGCCCAGCTGATTAGCAGAGCATGCATAGTTGGCAGTGATAGAGATGCAGCCGTATTAGTCTGGTGTAGCTGAAACAAAAAACAGGACTATGTAGCACTTTAAAGACTAACAAGATGGTTTATTAGGTGATGAGCTTTCGTGGGCCAGACCCACTTCCTCAGATCAAATAGTGGAAGAAAATTGGCAGTGTGTGTTCAGCTGCCCCTCCCTCCACCTTGCTTGGTTCTGCAGCCAAGCTACTCCCAGGATTCTCCTGCTAGCTGTGCAGAGTGTTTGTAGGGAGGGGGGGTTGAAGGGGACAGGGGAGTGCTATGTCATGGTGTCTCCCTGCCCCTGTACTCCCATTTCTGCAGAGCAGGGATTGGGCAAGGGAGACAAACAGCGGAGAGGCTCTAATCCAGTAGTCACCAACCGGTAGATCGGGATCTGCTGGTGGATTTTGGAGCCTTTGACGTCAAAAGGTGATCCTCACAGTTTTGGCTGGGAGGCTGTCAAGTGCCGGCACCTCATCTGCCCTTCTCAGCACTGCAGTGCTGCTCCTGCCCTTTGCCTTGGAGCTGCCCCCCAACCCCATGTGCCTCTTGCTTGCTGTGCAGGGCACAGAAAGGAGGGAGTGCTGATATCAAGGTGCCCATCCCCCCGCCCTCTACCCCATATCCACAGAGCGGGGGGGGAGGCGGAGGGAGGGAGGGCGGGCAGGGATGGATGGAGTTTGCTGACTTCTTTTGGGAGTGGTGCCTGGCCAGAGTAGGGTTGAGCTTGCCTTAACCCCCTGCACCACCACCCAGAAGCCACGTGTGGTAAGCGATGCCCAGCTGGAGCCCGCATTTTGAACTCCAGCCCCAGTCCTGAACCCCTCCTGCATCCTAAACCCCTGCCCTAGCCCTGAGTCCCCCTGCACCCAAACTCCCCCCCAGAGCCAGCACTCTGAACCTCCTCCTGCACGTCAACTCCCTGCCCCAGGCTCAGCTCAGAGCCCCTCCCACACTCCAAATCCTTTAACCCAAGACTGGTGTCCGCTTCCCCCTCCCCCACACCCCAATCCTCTGTCCCCAACCTGATAAAAGTGAGTGAGGATGGAGGACGGAGGGAGGGCAGAGTGAGCAGGGGCATGGCCTCAGAGAAGGGGTGGAAAGGGTGTTTGGGTTTGAGGTAGATCCTCGATTGCACTTAAATTAAAAAATGGATCTCATGCTTAAAAAGGTTGGAAATCACTGCTCTAATCCAAAGCCTGGATGGTAATTGACTCAGAGGAGTGCCTGCCTTAGGAGGCAGTGAATTTTTTCTCTCTCTCTCTCTCTCTCTCCCTCCCTCCCATACCTCATCTCTGCAGAGTGGGGGAGGGGAGAGACAACAGAGCAAAACAGCTCTCCTTCTCTAGAGACACATATGGCTTCTCTCAGAAACTCATCCAGCAGCAGCCAGACATGTATTCTCTGTATCAGTGTCACACACAGACTGTCACACTGTCTTTGTGCCACACACATACAGTAACTGTAACATACACTACCACCACACACATTCCTGTCTCTGTGCAACACACATTTAATCTGTGTCACAGTCTGTCTCACATTGTGTGTCTCACACTCACGCACTCTTTCTCTTTATCCCCTAATCCCACCCCTTCCACCGGAGGCTCTGCCCCTTCTGGGGGGCCTGGAGCCGGCCCATGACCACATACCAATATTCATGAAGTGGCCCCCTGCAAAATTATTGCCCACCTTTGGGTTAAACTTTTACATTCCTACTTGCAATGGCCATGTTTGTTTACATCCATTGGTTAATTGAACAGATAAATCAAAGGGATGTGTAGCCGCATAATAAATGTCCGAAGTGTTTAAGATATTATCATTAGTTATATGATGTGGTAAGTCTGTATGGCACTTTACATATAAATAAGCCATGGTCCCTGCTCAAAACATGTACAAAGTATAACTTACCATTTGGCTTGTCTACACAGCACCATGGTGTGAGCTACAGGGGTGTGAGTTGCAACACATGCTAAAGTTTTGCGCTGTAAGTACCCCATATAAATTGTTATGCCATCAACAAAAAGGTACATAATTCAGGTTAACTTAGTCCTGTTTGAAATGGGGCTTCAGTGACCAGAGGTGCTGGAACTGGGGGTGCTCCTGTACCCCTTGGCTTGAAGTGGTTTCCATCATACACAGGATGTAGAATGGTTCAATGGCTCTCAGAACCCCCACTATACAAATTGTCCCAGCACCTTGATGGTGACCTGAAGTAGGCACCTTTAAGTTGGTGCTGGCAGGGTCTACACTGCTGTAGTACATAGCTCTAAGTAGTTAATAACTATATACATACACAAACTTTTTTGGGAGAAGGGTTTGTGCTTTTTTTTTCCCCCCTTCCCCTCAGTGTCCTCAGCTGGACTGGGAGATTTAATCCAATTGTGGCAAGTTCACATTAAAAATTCTTTGTTTCTTTCTTCCAACCCACCCCTTAAATGCAGTGTTTGTACTTGAAATGATTTATAGTAAATATTATGAGTGCATGGCATGTGCATTTGTGACAGGCATAAATTATGTGAATCCTAGGCCATTTCGTCGGTCATGCTTGCTGCTTTTAAGTGAAAGCTAGCCAGTATGCTGTGCTCTACTGTCAGGGTGTGTTATCTGAGGTAAAATTATTGTCTCTAAGATATTTTTATGTGTCCACATGAGTGGCCACACATTGAGGCATAATTTTCATTTTCTGTCAAGATAGAAACCATTACCAATTTGTTATGTTTTCTTTTATTTGGCAAACTTTTCTCTTTGCATTTTTGGCTGAGCTGCTGTATTGGCTTGGAGCACAGCAGACATTTGGGTACTTTTCAGCAGCATTCTACTTTTTATGCAAAAAAAGGAATAAAAGAAATATGACTCTATTGTAAATAGTGTGCATGGTGTTTGATAATTATTACCAGATTTTACCTTCTAACAAGGCAGTTGAAGCAGTACTGTTCAAGAAAGCTAAAAAAAAAAATACATGATATAGTTTTAATTTTAAATTTATGAATTCTTGCTGGGACATATACTGAGGTCCCTCAAATGTTATGATCATTCTGTGGCAATGATCATGTATTGTCTGCAGTGGCAGAATCTGCTTTACTGCATAAAATTCAAGGAGTCTCAAATTTTCACAACCAGCAATGGACCCGATCTGTAGCCATATAATTTTTTAAAAGATACTGCATATAAATAGACATTACATAGTGATAGGGTACTCATGTGACCATATCTATGAAGTTAGTTAATAGGCCCTGTTTAGATTTTGGCAAAAAAACTATGTCAGATTGATTTGGTTGAAGCTTGTAGGTAGATAGAGGCGTGGGTGGTTTGTACATTGTTTGCATTGGTTGATGGTGGTATATCAGAATCAGGTGTTCAAGCTGATATTAAACCTATACAGTGCCTTCAATAACATTGATCATGAGGTCTTGTTGAGACACCTCCTAGAGGGATTAGATGGAGCACTGGCTTCATTCTTTTCTGAGATCATGGTGACTGCTTCTCGTCCTCTAAAGACGTTCATATGTGAGATCCCACAGTGATCCATACTATCCCCTCTTCTCTTCAATATTTACATGACACCACTGGGAGAGATACTGAGAGGTGTTGAGTTTGGCTTTCAACAGTATGCTGATGACAGTTAGCTGTGTATCTCATGCGACTTATGCATCCACCACCATTACTTAAATATCGAATCACCTACAAGAAATAAGCTCACGGATGAAAAGTAGCTGATACAACCTGAACCCAGGCAAGATGTAAGTGATACCAGTTAGAAAGGGGAAGAACTAGCCAAGAAGCTGTTGCCATCTTCCACTGAAGGGAGGCAGCCCTCATTCATCAAAATGCTGTGAAGCCTCAGGGTCCTGTTTGATTCTTCACTAACCTCAGACAGCCATCTCCATCTACCACTGATTACTGTGAGTATCTGAGGACGAATGTAAAAATGAGGCAGCAGCTCCAGCTAATACAGAATGCTTAGGCCACTGGGAACACATCAAAACCATGCTCAAGCCCCTGTAATTGCTCCCAGGCAGCTTCCAATGACAGTTGAAGGTTTTGGTCTTTATTTTCAAGGCAATTAATGGCACATGCCCCAGTTACATGATATAGTTATATTAAAGACCTCATTTCAATGTATGAACTACCATGAATGCCTGCACTCCTCTGGTACAACATAGATCACAATGCCTGCACTGAAGTGCATGAGAGCTGGGGATAAAGTGTTATCAGTCAAGGGGATCCAACTATGGAACAGATGAAGTGTGGAGTGGATCTGGAGTCTGAATTGATTCCACCTTCTTCTCCACACTCCTGGAAGTGTGAAAAATCCTCAGAATCTGGTGCTAAAAGACACTTTGCCCAGCCCTTTTTGACACTATCTTATAGATCTGTACTAATCCTAGACCCTGGTCCAAGATGCTCTTTGAGGGGAAAAAAAGGATCGCATCAGCATTCTCAAGGTTATATATGCTTCTCTTCTGGCTCCAAGTGGACTGGAACCATGAGTCCATTGGTGCTAAGAGATCTACTGCCACTGAAGGGAAAGCCTCTGTCACAGGAACCACATTCTGTGGGACAGAAACACATCTTGGTGTGATTATTGCATTCTTTGGTGCTGCCCAATTCATTCAGTTTTTCATACTCCATCAAAGATTCAAAGTCCAATTCCAAGTCTAAAGCCACCATTCCTTGTAGATAGAACCCTGACAATTCCTCTCTTTTGCAGAAGGAAAATTAAATTAATCCAATTTTCATTTTTATGTACTGCTCTAAAAGTATTTAATAAATGCATTACCACATAACAGCAACTCAACTATGAAGACAAGGTGTCTAGATCTTTCCATATTGCTCTAGTACAGGGCTACTCAACGTTGGAAGCCCCGGGGGCCACAATGATACTCACAGCACATGCTGAGGGCCGCAACTTAAGTATGGTTGCATACACATGTAAATATATATGCAAATAGCTTCTTTCACACTGATGGGCATGAATACAAAGATTAAGGCAAGACTACACAACACACAGGCCCCATTTAAGTCAGTTCTGCTGATATTAATAAAATACAATATTTACCCGATTTCCACCCATATGACAGCACTTTTAATGAGCAATGACAGTCCAGGAATTTAACTACTAAAATGCATATAAACAGAAGACCATTATATTGACTATTTTTTTGTTTTGGCTCCCACCCGTGGCCACGTGTTGATCCCTGCGTAAATCCAAACCACACCACGGGCTGCAAACAAATGGGCCGCATGTTGTGTAGCCCTGCTCTAGTGGGATTCACAAACCGAATGTTCCCTTGCCTATAGTTTTTGAGGCTCAATTTGGTAAGTGTGCTCTAAGCAGTAAGTTCTTAAAAACTAAAAACCATGCTACTTTGACATGTCTACTGTAGCCTGAGGAATGGAAGAGAAAATGCTGCTCCAGTTTATGAACACAAAGTTTAGTAGTCATGTCTGTTCCCTTCCTCTTCCCTTAAGCCAATGTACTTTAGCTAGAAAATCAGGACCCATACTGGATCTCTCTGAAGGCCATTGATTTACCAACGTACCTTTACAAATGGAATTATCAAATATTTGATCATTTTGATTTTTATAGGCCCCTTTAAAGAATAAATTAATTCCAGAGGTCTGTATTGAAAACACATTGGAAAGAGGGGGATTTCTATTCTGTTTGGCAAAAAATAAAATTTTGTTTGGGTCTTTGTATTGCCACTAAGCTGGTAAAAATAAGCAGTAAATCTTTTCTTTCCTCATCCTCACTCTGTGTCACCCCCAGACTGCCAGCATATGATCAAAACCTCAGTTATTTAATTGTTCTCCCACTAGTGAATGTTTGGAAGATGGTATTTGATCAAAATGGTCGTTCTGCCAAAGTTCTATTACTTACTGCTAATGCTTCTAGCAGTTGTCCATGCCAGAGAAATACAGTTTTTTATTTCTCCATGTCTAGAGTTTATTTGGGTCAGGCATCTGGGCTTGGATTTGGCTCCTTTTCCACTTAACACATCCAGGGCATGTCTACATGAGGAAATTATTTTGAAATAATTAAATTCAAAATAATAATGGCCGAAATAGCAAAACTGAAATACCGTGTCCCCACTCTGGGCCAGGAGCCTCAAAATTAGTCCAAGGCTCTGTTATTATGGATGTGCTACCTTGACTTAGAGCCCCAGGAAGTACAGCGAGTAATTACTTTGAATTACTCTGGGGAGTAGTTATTTCAAATAGCAGCACAAGATCATCCACACTAACACTATTTCAAAATAACTATTTCGAAATAAGTGTTATTCCCTGAGGAAAGCAGGGTACAGATTTCTAAATAACTGGCCTGTTGTTTCAAAATAATGGGCTTGATAGTGTGGACGCTCCAAAGAAAGGTATTTTTCGAAATAACTCCTTAGTGTAGACTTAGGATGTTAAATATTGATTAATTTATTAGTCGAGTAATCGATGGAATTTCCATTGACTACTTGACTAGTCAGTAGGCACTTCCGCATTCCTCCCTGCTGACAACGGCTCCATGTGGCGCTGCTGCTTTGAAATGCCACGCGGAACTGGGGGGTCAGCTGGGGGCTGCCCAGCTGATCCCAGGCTCCACGTGGCATTTCACAGAACCCAGGGTCCCAGTTGATCCCAGATTCTGTGGAAATGATGCATGGAAATGGAGCCCAGGCTTCACGCAGCGCTGGTGCTTTGAAGCTCTGCGGTGGCATAGCTGATTCCAGGCTCCGTGTGGTGCTGCTGCTGTGAGGTACTCCCTATTCCCTTGCCTCCGCCGCTTTTGCGTCCTCTATCTGATAGAGACAGCAAGATGGTGGGAAAAGTGACAAGTCGACTCGACCATCCAATAAACATTTGCTTATCAGATAGTCGACTAGACCTTAACATCCTTAGTGTAGACCAGGACTCAGAGATGATCCATGCTTTACTCTTGGGGTGTCCAGCAATGAATTTAATGTCTTGAAATCTTATGGTTTATTCATTGCAAAGCTAGTGAAAGATGAAGAAATAATATATTTTCAGTGTCTAACAACCCAATTTAAGCATCCCAGGTATTGTATACCATTTTTTGTCTACATACACTCCCAGCATTATCTGGCTTTGTAACGTATGCAGGGGCGGCCCGTGACTATAGGCCGACTCGGCCGTTGCCTAGGGCGCCGTCTTCAACGGGGCGCCCGGGGTGCCTGATGATGACGTCACTCCATTGACGGCTGTGCAGGCGGGGGCGCCGATCACGCATTCCACCTGGGGCGCCAGCTGCTGCAGCCCACCTCGGGCCACTCCAGAACGTATGTAGGCAACATGCATTTAGCTGTACACAGAATTTTTGAGGGGTTTGATGTGCTAAATAAAATTTTGAATGTTAAGCTCTGAAAACTAGCACAGACCGGAATGTGATTTTGCTTTGAGGAAGCCCTCCGATATTCCTCATCCTATGAACCACATGATATAGAATTGCACAGTTGGCTGGGTTCATTTGAGGAGGGGATTGCTGCTTTCTGAAGCATGAAGTACTGTTACAACCTATTGCTGGAGACAGGATATTAGACTAGATTCATCACTGGTTTGTTCCAGTATGGTAGTTCACATGTTCTTATAGTAAATGCTGTAAATTTTCTCTGCCTTCGTACACTGACTGGGACAAGTCTGGAATTTAGATTAGAGTATTTCATAACAATCTGTTCTACCAGCATGTGTTCTCTGTTTAAAGCACCTCTCTTCTTTCATCAAGCTACTTAATATACTTTGTGAAGGAGGATAGGGAAATGAAGTATATTGTATATGTGAATTATTACTGATAAGATGAAATGTAAGAATCAGATACTTTAATTTTCATAATGAGACTACCTTAGAGAGAATAAGGCTTGATCTACCCTTAAAAGTTAGGTTGGTGTAGCTACATTGGTCAGGACTCTGAAAAAAACACATCCCTGTCTGACATGGGTGTGCTAATCTCATCCCAGTGTGAACCCAGCCAGATTGATAAAAGCCACTTCAAGTTAGCTAACTTTCTTCAGGGAGATGGTATTACTAAAACAATGGAAAAACACTAAAACAATGGAAAAACACTGCTGGATTAGGCCAAAATACCTTTGCATCTGTAGTCTCCATGCTGTAGAGCAGGGGTGGGGAACCTCCAGTGTGCCAGCCATACGTGGTTCATCAGGGCTAGATACTGGCAGGCTGCCAGATGTTTTGTTTACCTGCGCATCCACAAGTACAGCTGCTCTCACTGGCTGGGAACAGTGAACCACGACCACTGGGAGATAATGGGCAACCATGCCTGCAGATGCTCAGGTAAACAACTGGCAGCCCACAAGAGGCTAACCCTGATGAACCACGTGTGGCCAATGCACCCCACCCCTACTATAAAGAAAACTTAAATTGTTGTTTTCACATGTTGGTGATTCTTAAGTCATTACAAAACCAAAATAGTCATATGTTCATGTTTTTTGGACTAAGTGGCCTACCTGTGGATAAATGCAGCATTCCAGGAGACTGATTACTCAGAACTTGAATGTTAAGTGAAAAATAATACTAATGACAATGTTGAGTAACATTTTAAAAAAATTAAAATGAGGCAACAAGCCTTGGTACTTCTAGTCCTTACAAACCTTTCTTCTCCCCACCCCCTCTCCATATCAACCTTGTCCTTTGCAAACAATGGAATATTTGCAGTTTTAACCTGGAGATTACATAAAGTTCCAAATTCTCAATTTTAGTTTTGCAATAAGTATTTTTGTGAAAAACTGATAATTAGTCATTTGATGAAAATATCTGAGTTGAATATCATGCTGAGGGAGATTAGAGAGGTTACCAAAATAAAGAACTCAATAATAATGGGGGATTTTAATTATCCCCATATTGACTGGGTACATGTCACCTCAGGAAGAGAAGCAGAGATAAAATTTCTCAGTGGCTTAAATGACTGCTTCTTGGAGCAGCTGGTACAGGAACCCACAAGGTCAGAGGCAATTCTCGATTTAGTCCTGAGTGGAGCGCAGGATCAGGTCCAGGAGATAACCGTTACAGGACGGCTTGGGAATAGTGACCATAATATAATAACATTTAACATTCCTGTGGTGGGAAGAACACCTCTGCAGTCCAGAACTCTGGCATTTCATTTCAAAAAGGGGAATTACACAAAAATGAGGAGGTTAGTTAAACAGAAATTAAAAGGCACAGTGACTAGAGCCAAATCCCTTCAAGCTGCATGGAAACTTTTTAAAGACACCATAATAGAGGCCCAACTTAAATGTATACCCCAAATTAAAAAACATAGTAAGAGACCTAAAAAAGAGTCACCGTGGCTTAACCACCATGTAAAAGCAGTAGTGAGGGACAAAAAGGCATCTTTCAAGAAATGGAAGTCCAATCCTAGTGAGATAAATAGAAAGGAACATAAACACTGTCAAATCAAGTGTAAAAATGTAATAAGAAAAGCAAAAAAAGATTTTGAGGAATAGCTAGCTAAAAACTCAAAAAGCTAGAGCAAAATGTTTTTTAAGTACATTAGAAGCAGGAAGCATGCTAAAAAACCTGTGGGTCCCCTAGACGATCGAGATATAAAAGGAGCAATCAAGGACGATAAAGTCATTGTGAAGAAACTAAACGATTTCTTTGCTTCAGTCTTCACGGCTGAGGACGTTAGGGAGATTCCCAAATCTGCACCGTCCTTTGTGGGTGATGAATCTGAGGAACCGTCCCAGATTGAAGTGTCATTAGAGGAGGTTTTGGAACAAATAGAAAAACTTAATGTTAACAAATCTCCGGGACCGGATGGCATTCATCCAAGGGTTCTAAAAGAACTCAAATGGGAAATTGCTGAACTATTATCTGTGGTTTGTAACCTATCCTTTAAATCAGCTTCCGTACCTAATGACTGGAAGGTAGCTAACGTGACACCAATATTTAAAAAGGGCTCTAGAGGCGATCCTGGCAATTACAGACCGGTAAGTCTAACTTCAGTACCAAGCAAATTAGTCGAAACAATAATAAAGAATAAAATTGTCAGGCACGTAGAAGAACATAATTTGTTGGATAAAAGTCAACATGGTTTCTGTAAAGGGAAATCATGTCTTACTAATCTATTAGAGTTCTTTGAAGGAGTTAACAAACATGCGGACAAGGGGGATCCAGTAGATATAGTATACTTAGATTTTCAGAAAGCCTTTGACAAGGTCCCTCACCAAAGGCTCTTGTGTAAATTACATTGTCATGGGATAAGAGGAAAGGTCCTTTCATGGATTGAGAACTGGTTAAAAGACAGGAAACAAAGGGTAGGAATAAATGGTAAATTTTCAGAATGGAGAGGGGTAACTAGTGGTATCCCCCAAGGGTCAGTCCTGGGACCAGTCCTGTTCAACTTGTTCATAAATGATCTGGAGAAAGGGGTAAGCAGTGAGGTGGTAAAGTTTGCGGACGATACTAAACTGTTTAAGATAGTCAAGACAGAAGCAGACTGTGAAGAACTTCAAAAAGAACTCACCAAACTGAGTGACTGGGCAACAAAATGGCAAATGAAATTTAATGTGGATAAGTGTAAAGTAATGCACCTTGGAAAAAATAACCCCAACTTATACATACAGCATGATGGGGGCTAATTTGGCTATGACAAATCAGGAAAGAGATTTTGGAGTTATCGTGGATAGTTCTCTGAAAACTTCCACACAGTGTGCAGCGGCGATCAAAAAGGCAAATAGGATGTTAGGAATTATTAAGGGATAGAAAATAAGACACAGAATATCTTACTGCCCCTGTATAAAACTATGGTACGCCCACATCTTGAATACTGTGTACAGATGTTGTCTCCTCACCTCAAAAAAGATATTTTGGCCTTGGAAAGGGTTCAGAAAAGGGCAACTAAAATGATTAGGGGTTTGGAACGGGTCCCATATGAAGAAAGGTTAAAGCGACTGGGACTTTTCAGTTTAGAAAAGAGGAGACTAAGGGGGGCTATGATAGAGGTATATAAAATCACGAGTGGGGTGGAGAGGTGGATAAAGAAAAGTTATTTATTAGTTCCCATAATAGAAGAACTAGAGGACACCAAATGAAATTAATGGGTAGCAGGTTTAAAACTAATAAAAGAAAGTTCTTTTTCACACAGCACGTAGTCAACCTGTGGAACTCCTTGCCAGAGGAGGCTGTGAAGGCTAGGACTATAACAGAGTTTAAAGAGAAGCTAGATAATTTCATGGAGGTTAGGTCCATAAAAGGCTATTAGCCAGGGGACAGAAATGGTGTCCCTGGCCTCTGTTTGTCAGAGGCTGGAGAAGGATGGCAGGAGACAAATCACTTGATCATTGTCTTCGGTCCACCCCCTCTGGGGCACCTGGTGCTGGCCACTGTCGGCAGACAGGCTACTGGGCTAGATGGACCTTTGGTCTGACCCAGTACGGCCATTCTTATGTTCTCATGTTAAGAATCCCTAAAAAGTACCTGTCCAAAAAGGCATGTATCTTATGCTCCAGGACCTGGCCAGGAGAAAACAAAAACCATATTGGGGGTTACTTCCTTGATATTTTGGAGAACCCACAAATTGCTGCTGTGACAACGTTGTTTCTTCCAGTTCAGCACTTCAAATAAAAATGCTCATTCAGCCTAGACAAGAGTCTTTTCTTCCTCTAAAGGAGGTAATAACAAGGGTTCTTTATTAACTGATCCAAATGAATATAATTAGTCATCCATCTGAAATTATATGCTAAATATTCTGAAGAAACTAAGTTGATTTGATCTTTCTTCAGTGGTTATTATGTACAGTGTTCTTTTCCAATGTGCTAATCAATGCTGTGAGACATCTATTATCTGACTAATGCAGATATATGTTTATTAATTTCATTTTCAGTTTTCCTTACTTAGAAATTGGGAGATTTTTGCTCTATGCATGAACCTTAATAATAGCCTGACTTTTATTTGAATTATTTTCTATTCAGTAATTGTTCTTGTTTGGATTTTAGACACTGTATATCCTTTATTTTAGTTCTACTAATTAGGTTTCATGTTTTTGTACTCAAAGTCTATTCTCTTTTGATTAAGTAAAAATACCTGGTTTGCCATCTTTAATACACGATAGGCTTTTCAGGTCTTGCAGAAGTAGTGTAACCTACCAACAGTATTTAAAATGGCACCTTTGTCTAGAGTGAAATTGTAATGACAATTTAAGGTAATTTTTGTGATTGAGTATTATAATGATCCTTTGAGGACAGTCTAAAAGAAAAAAAAAAGAACAAAAAGTTAGTTCCATCTATTAAACCAAGATCAATTTGTTAATGAGCCATGCTTCTTTAAATGAAGTGAAAGCTATGCAATATTGTCTTGGGATATGGAATAAAGTCACTTCCACAAATTAATCAATTTTATAAAAAGGACTAAAAACATACTGATTTTGGTTTAAATTCCTTATCAATATATTGTGTGATGATTTTCTCAGTATTATCTTCAGTTTTCATTCTGTCACACCATGAATTCAGTACTGTGGATGCTAACTTAACAGATGTTGGAAATGTTTTTCTAACCATTCCAGGACTTCTGGTACTCACCATAATTTTTTTTAACATATTTATTTAGTGACTGGCAGTTAGAATTCTGCTGTTTATATATGCAAATCAACCTTAAATCACGGGTTTTTAATGACCCTGTCAGTTTAGTGAAACTGAGATAAGAGAGGTGGAAGGTTTTGAGGCAGTACAAGAACTTGGAGTAGAGCAGAGGTAATCTGGTAATGGAGAAGAAAGCAGTAAAGTGGGGAAGAGGATCACAGGAATGGACAGAGGTGAAACTAAGGACTGTGTAACAAGACAGATAACTGTCCACTGCCAACTGATTTTACTTTGTCACCAACTGAATTATGTAAATAGATAATTAGTGACAGTGAATTCCAAAACTTATGGAAATGAGAAGATTATGATTGGTAAAATATGTCCATGATGTGTGGAAACATGTTATAGGGAGAGAACATAGAGTTTCTGTTGCAATAGAATAAGTGCTGCTAGGGTAGGGCCTTTCAGATTGTGGATGGGTGGACAGATATCAGCAAGTCCAGGAAGACTGCTTCATGGGAACATTTACAACACCAAATGGCTCACATAAACAAATGAGACCAAGTTGCAGCAGATGTGTTTGTGTGTTCAGGTTTAGAGTCTATTGGCCTAGGAACTTATGAGGTCTTTATTAGGACTCAAGTCTCTAAGCACCTCCCAAGTTTAAGAACAGATTAACAATAAAAATCTCTCTTGCACTCTCTTTTCACCACTTATAGAAAAATAGTTTATTTTAGGGAGCAGGTAGTTTGTTGTGTGTGTTTGGGGATGACATATATATAGACACATACATCAAACCCAAATGGATAGCTAGATAATGTGAACATGTGACAGATGGGAAATGATGATGGAATGTTCCTGATCTTCTATTACAAGGAGCAACAGCGGTAATTGCATCTGCCTTAGGAATAGGCAGGGATGGCCTTGCGTGGCCAACTTGGGCCACAGCCCAGAATGCCATGGTTAAGGGGTTGCAGAAGGATTGTGCCCACCCATGAGGCAGGGGAAAGGATAAAAGGGGCTGTGAGAAGTAGTGATGTAAAATCCTGTTTGAAGGGGAGGCGCCTGCCTGTCACACAGAGGGCCCAGCCTACACACAGATTTTTTTTACAGTTCTCTCACAGTTGCTTTTAAACCAGATCAGTTCCACTGGTACTAGAAATGGTGAGAGCACTACTGCAGTGTTTCTTAAACTGTGCACCGTGGCACACCGGTGTGCGGCGGCGAACAGAGTTCAAAATGGCTGCCCTTAAAGGGGCAGGCAACCTTTCTTTTTTCCTCAACAAAAAATCCTTGGTTTTCCGCATAAAAAAAAATTGTTTGGTGTTCCTTGGTCTTAAAAAGTTTAAGAAAGACTGCACTAGTGTATACTAGCAGCCAGATCAGTTCTAAAAGCTTTGTTCTTAGCTGTGGTACATCAGCTGAGAGGGGGGAGCTGCAGGCTAAATTTTGTTTTACAATTTATATAACATTGCCTTCTTAAAAACCTTGCTGCATTTTCACATTACTTTTGCCATTCTGGTTTTTATTTTGTTTGTTTGTTTTTGTGTCTCGTTCTTGTGTTTTTCCTCATTCTCTTTAACTAGATTTGAATTCTTTGCTTGTTTTTAATTTTCATTCTTTTACCCTTTTCTCTTTTTTTTTTGTCCTTTTTATTTTCCATTATATTTGCATTTTGGTCAGTCTTCTTTTATTCTTTTTGTTTTTCTTACTCATTTTTTTCCTTTTTCATTCTTTACCTTTCTTCTTCAATTTATTTTTCTTTGTTGATCTCTTCTGTTTTTCCTCTTCTTGTGCCACCCGTTACTCTGCTGGAAGTGAAAACAGTGCCAGGGAGTTCATTCTTCCAGAACAGCTAACTTTTTTTTCCCCAAGGAAGAAAAACTTCTTTTGCTTTGATCTGTGGATTCACTTGTCTGTTTTGTCTGTCTGTTCATATGGGCTACTGGTCTATCTACTGGCTATATATCATAAGGGTGACAGCAGGAGGAAAATGTTGCAGCATTTTCCATTATTCATGCTTGTACTTTCTGATTTCACTGTATTTTCAGGAAACTTTTATGTTATAAACAGGGCATATTTTAAAGAAAAAGGGATTACTAAAATACAGCATTTTCTTTGTGGTCAGTAGTGGGCTAAAGAATAGAATAAAATGAAGGTCCATGTTAGATTCTACCTAACAAATTATTTGAAAATCCTTGCAGATATAGCCAAATGTATATGCAAATAATGATCAGAATCAGGGTTCCCTTTAAGCTGCATAGCAGCATGGCCCTGTTGCTGCTTAATGAGCCCACCTAGGGGCTCAGAGCTGCTGCACATGGAGCTGCTTGGTTGAGGGAGGGGCACTTCCTCCTCACCTACAGCAGCAGCTCCCTGCTGAGGACATTCCCTAGCTAGGTAGCTCCATGCACGGCAGCCGTGAGCCCGTGGGCAGGGCTCATTAAGCAGCTGCAGGGCCACGTAGCTTAGAGGGAACCTTGATCAGAACATTATAAACCTTAGATGTTTTAACTTTTAACTGATGGAGTGAACCCACAATCCATATAAAATACAGTGGTGATAATTTACAATATGTATGTCTTTGGTATTTATTGTAATGCCATTCATTGTGATTAACTGTTTTTGCCTAAAGGTGGAAGTTTTTGTATATGCTCTAGGTATGTCTTTACCTGTTAGTGGGAGTTATAGAGGGACTACTGCTAATTAGAATGTGAAAAGCTGTGCCTGCCTGGCTTGTCTCAGTGCCTCAATAGCTGACCCAACAGCCACATTGTTAGCCAGCCTGTGTTTTATACATGCACCCACTTTTGTGCTTCCGATTTCAATAGATGTGCAGTAACCTGATTTTGACCTGAAAACATTGGTGTGCACAATTTTGAAAGCACTCAAAATGAAAGATGGCAGAACTTGTTCTCCTTGCTATTTATAACTAAGTTCTTCACTGGAGTACACACCTCAACTGAGGGTAAAGTCCCATCAGCAGCAGAAAAACAGAAGACATAGAAGAGAAACAAGTGTGTATGCAGAAGTAATGGTTTTTAAAGACAATTTTGTTGCACAGGATACAGCTCCTGGAGTATCTACAGAACTACAATACTAAGCGAATGAGAAGGGAACATGACAATTTTCTGGAGGACAGATTGCTGTGGGACATAGAACCAATTCAAGGTGGTTGGTGGTGTTCACGGTGCAGGTGCAGATGGCGGAGCATTGTTTCAGGGCCCAAGAAACAGGCCATGACTGGTAGAATTGCATCATAATGCAGTGTTGGTATGATGAGCAGTGGCTGCAGAACTTTCAGATGCACAAGGTCCCACCTGGATCTGTGTGCACAGCTCACCCCAACCCTCCAACAGAGAAATGCCAGCATGTGGAGCTGCACTGACAGTGGAGAAGTCAGTGGAGATTACAGTATGGACACTTGCAAAATCAGATAGCTATCAGTCATTTGGGAATTAATTTGGCTTTGGGATATCCACTGCAAGAGCATATGCAAGATGATAACTTTTGACAATATGCAGGACATAGCGGATGGATTTGCAACACTGGGGTTCCAAACTGCAGTGGGATGATAGATGGTGTGTATGTTTGTATTTTGGTACCAAATCATCCTGTATACCCTGAGAACATCAAAAGAAAGGACCACTTTTCTATGGATATGCAAGCATTGCTGGATAACCTCCCTCCCTCCCACTCGATTACCATTGTGGATGTTGAAATGCCAATAGTGATCCTGGGGGATTGACTTTATAGCTTGGTGATTAGGGGACTTACCTGTTCAAGTTTGAAAAGTAACAGAGAGGTAGCCGTGTTAGTCTGATCTTGGTAGAACAAAAAAAAGCAGTCATGTAGCACTTTAAAGACTAACAAGATGGTTTATTAGTTGATGAGCTTTCATGGGGCAGACCCACTTCTTCAGATCATATTCTAAAAGTGAATTGGCATGACCATTATATAACAGAGGTTTGTGCTTTTGTGAAAAACTATTTCTTTTATTCAGGAAGAGTGCTTCTTCGAGGAGTGTCCCCATGGGTGTTCCACCTTAGGTGCACCAGCGCCGCTGCGCCCATGGTCGGCAGACTTCTAGTAGCAGTGCCCTATGGTTGGCTGTGCGCATGGAGTGCTGGCATGTGACAGTTGGAATGTTCATCTCGCACGCCTAGCCAACCACCTCCTCAGTTCTTCTCTGACCGCTGCCGGCTTCGGTCGCAGAAGAGCAGTTGCCCTCGTTCACCTCAGCCTTAAATTCCTGTTAGACGCTGTACTTAGGTTAAGTTGAATGGTAAATAGGTTCAATTAGCTTTTTCTACCTTTTCTTAAAAAAAAAAAAAAAAGGAGAGAGAGAAGAAAGGGGAAGAATCTCCCCAGGGCATCACAGAAGCCATGGCTTAGAAGCCAACACACAGGCGGTCCCACACAAGCGGTCCCTCACAGGAGACCGTCTTACAGAAGAAATTTACCAGGACATGCCTGCTGCCTCAGATTTTAAAAAGTGTGAATCCTGCTGGCTATCTATATTCCTTGCTGGTGGACACTAACGCTGTGTCCACTGCATAGGGCAGAGTCACAATATGCAGCAGGGTAAGCACTGCCTGAAAGTGACCAACAGAGCCCAGAAATCCAGACAGCTGCAGTTAAAATTGATGCAAATGGAGTCAGACTCCAGATCAACAACTGAGAGGGCATCACCTCCAAGGAGATGCCCTGGGGGTGCCCAATATAAGGGGCTAGACTACCCCTCAAGCCCCAGGGACTAGGACAGGGCTCAAACTCCCAGAAAGAGGTCCTACTCCTCGGCATCAGAATCACCGTCAAAAAAGCACAACAAGGCTACCGCCGTGCCTACCAACACTAAGGTGAAGGACAAGCAGGTGGGGACTGGGACCCAAAAGAACCGGGACCCAAATGAGAAGGCACGACCTCCCTTCCCCCCCAAGCACCCGCAGAGCACAATCAGAAGAGCTCCAAGCTGGTGCCAACACAACTGCCCCTAACAGCCATGCCAAGGGTGACAATGACTGCAGCAACAACTGCTATACCCACAGCACCTCTCAAAACACACAAGAGGGTGCTGACAGACCCACTAGTGGTGCCGGCAGCAGAAGCGCTAACAATGGCACCGAAGAGAGCGTGCTTGGTGCTGGCTCCGGGCTTAGCAGCACAAGTGCTTAAAGGGCTGGTACCGCATAATAACGCTAAGCAGGCAAGAGCCACAGGGCATCGGCCACAATACCTATACAGCCACAGGCTCCACTCGTAACACAGAGCAACTTAATGCTCCCCTCACCATATCTGCCTCAGTTTACCACCACAGCAGACTTGGCAGTGACATCGGCGCTGAGAACGCCACTATTCCCCCCTGGGGACAACCTAAGTTCCTCCAGGCTAGAATTCTCACCAGCATCGATGTCATTTAGCTCGCTATTAAGGAGGAAGGGGACAAAGAAGGCTCACTATACAACAGTCTCCCAAGAACATCGTCCCCTAAACCACGCCAGGGCCAGCAGTGGCAGCAAGCACAGTGGCTCCCACCACCCATGGTACCAAACTGGCCTTACTGGGACCCGTGGGCAGCCTACAGACTTCTACAACACCAGATACCTCAAGGGTGCCAGACACAAGAACCCCCCGAAAACTTTCCTGAACAATCTGCCTCATCAGAGAAGGAAGGGGAAATGGAGGTCACAGGGGCAGAAACAACATTAGACTCAATATCTAACAAGCATTTTACTTCCTCAACAACTGAAGACACAATCGTGCCCCCACCAAACACCATGGGGGATGATTTCAGGTCCTTCCAAGACCTCTTTAGGAAGTTTGTAGTCGCACTGGAAATTCCACTCGAAGATATGCCCGAGATCCAGCACAAACTTATAAACATCCTCCACACTTCGTCACAGAACAAGCTGGCCATCCCTATGAATGAAGCACTGATAGACCCAGCCAAAGTTTTGTGGCAGACTCCAGCAACGATCACACTGACCGGGAAATGAGCTGATCGAAAATACTATATTATCTCCAAAAAAACGCAGAATTTTTATTTTCACACCCTCCACCAAACTTCTTAGTGGTAGAGGCTGCTAATCAAAGGGGCAAGCAACAGATTAACCACACACCCACAGAGGACAAAGAATGGAAGCGTCTGGACGTACTTGGCAGAAAGGCCTCTCTTCTGCGAATTTCCAGATCAGGATTGCGAATTATGTGCTCTTCTCACTAAATACACACATCGTATATTTGATCAATTGTCGACCTTTATTAAAAAGATTCCTGACAACAAAAAAGAACAGTGCAAACATGAAGGGGGGGGCATTAATTGCTAGAACAGTCCTACAGGCAGCACTGGACGCAGCAGACACCATTGCAAGGTCCTTAGCGTCCGCGGTTGTTATGAGAAGATCATCATGGTTACAATTGTTAGGCTTCCCGAAAGAGGTTCAATCCACGGTTGAAGACCTGCCATTTGAGGGAACAAAGTAGTTCGCAGAGTCCACCAACGCTTCTCTCCACATACTTAAGGACTCAAGGGCCACACTGAGAACACTAGGCATACACGTACCTGCAAACAAAAAGAAGCAAGGAAGACCATTTACACAATGGTATAGACCAGCCCAATATAACCAGCAACCAAGACATTATGACAATAGACGAAGGCGCAGACAGGATAGGCGCAGGCAGGCCTCCGGCCAGGCAACAGCGCAGCAAACTTCAACAGCCCATCAAGCATTTTGAAAGTTTGGTCGAGGGTTGGACAGCTCTCAATTTTTCAAAGCAGCATTATGAACACTATATATCATTTGGCAGCAGACTCTCTGCATTCTATCCAGCATGGCAGAACATCACCACAGACAAATGGGTACTGGAGATCATCAAGATGGGTTACTGCATCCCTTTTACTTCCATACCATAACACCAATCCCCTCCCTCTCCCTCTTCAGGGACCTTGCACAAGAAGCACATCATCTCCTACAATTGGGGGCCATAGAAGAAGTCCCACAAAAACACAGGGGAAGGGGGTTCTATTCCCATTACTTCTTGACCATCAAGAAGTCAGGGGGATGGAGACCAATATTAGATCTCCAAAAGCTGAATCGATTTGTTCGCTACCAACGATTCAAAATGACAACCTTAGTCACAATCATCCCAGCCTTGGAAAAAGGGGACTGGCTATCCACCCTCCACCTCAGAGATGGGTACTTCCGCATGACAATACACCTATCACACAGGCGATTCCTCAGATTCACAGCAGGACACAGACACTTTCAATACAAAGTGTTACCATTCGGTCTCTCAACAGCACCAAGAGTCTTCTCAAAAGTCCTGTCCGTTGCAGCAGCACAACTAAGAAAAATGGGCGTAACCATTTTTCCATACTTAGTCCATTGCCTAATAAAAGGAGGCACGGAGCAGGACGCAATCTAAAGAAGTGTATTCTAACACCAACCCAGACTATAGACTTTATAGGAGCACACTTGGACTGCACAAAAGCAATAGCGTCGCTCCTACAGCACAGATTCATAGCTATCAAGGCTCTAATATCGCTAATACAGGCCAGCCCGTACATAACGGCAAAACAATGTCTACAACTACTGGGGCACGTGGCAGCTGCCACATATGTGGTACTGTATGCACGGCTGCACATGAGATCTATGAGCATTGTGTACAGACCACATATACACCACATAATCCACACTAACATGATAGAAGAATCACCTCAATGTTTGCAAGGGGGTACCTTTTCAACGCCCACCTGCTATGATTACAATTACAATGGACGCATCGCTGATAGGATGGGGAGCTCATCTGGACAAAAATATAGTGCAGGGTCAATGGCACAGAGACAAGTTCAACAACCACATAAACATGCTGGAACTCAGAGCAGTTCGCAATGCATGCGTCCATTTCCAGTCTATAATACAGAACAAAACAGTACAAGTATTAACAGACAATACCACAATGATGTATTACATCAATCGACAGGGCGGAGCACGATCCTACAAACTGTGCCAGGAAGTGGTGAGGTTATGGGAGTGGTGTATCTCCAGAAACATAACACTCATAGCCGCCTATCTTCCGGGCAAGGACAACATCTTAGCAGACACTCTCAACCGGGATTTCTCCCACAAACATGAATGGGAAATCAACCCCAAAATGATAAACCACTTATTTAACAAATGGGGTTTTCTCTCGATAGATCTATTTGCCACCAACAAAAACAAGAAATATCTACGTTACTGCTCAAGAGCAGGCAGAGGACACCAATCCATGGGAGATGCATTCAGTATAAAGTGGGAAGCACCTCTGATGTATGCATTCCCACTATTTCCAATGATTCGGCACACTATCCTGAAAATCAGACAGAACAAGGCAAGGGTCATACTGATAGCACCCAAGTGGCCCAGACAGACCTGGTACTCTTACCTGCTACAGATGTGTGCTTGTCTACCACATCCCTTTCCACCAGTCCGATCTCTGTTGACACAGCAGAATAGCTGGAGCCACCATCCGAATGTACAATCTCTCCACCTTCATGCATGGATGATGCTTGGCTGATGCCTTCGGAGGCCAACTATCCACAACAGGTACAGCAATCCTAGTTAACAGCTGCAGACCTTCATCAAAGAAAACATACAATCAGAAATGGCACAGATTCAATATATGGTGCCTCAAACACAACTGCACACCGACAAAATCAGGAGTGATAGAAATACTTACTTACCTGTTAGAACTACACAGAACAGGTCTTTCAATAAGCTCAAAGTACACCTCGGCACAACAACGTCACTGCATTCCCCAATAGACGGCTACTCAGCGTTTATTCACCCATCCACCAAGAGGTTCCTACGGGGTTTACGAAACACGGTCCCACAGCAACGAGACCCATCACCAGCATGGGACCTTGACCTCCTCTTAAGGGCTCTTATGGGCAAACCATTCGAGCCACTAGCCACATGCTCATTACTACACTGATCAATGAAGGTAGTCTTCCTAGTGGCAATTACGCCAGCAAGGGGGGGGGAGATAGGAGGACTTATGACACAACCACCTTATACAGTCTTTCATAAGGACAAGGTGGTACTTTGAACTCACCCTAAATTCCTTCCGCAAGTAATTAGCTCCTTCCATGGTAATGAGCCAATATACCTACCTGTCTTCTTCTCAACGTCCCATAAAGATGACAGAGAAAGAACATTACATACCTTAGACGTCCGCAGAGCAATCGCCTTCTATCTTCTGCAAATGGAGTCCTGCTGGAAATCCCCAAGACTATTCATCTTACCCACTGAAAGGTCAAAAGGCTTGCCCATATCCAAAAAAAGGCTTTCTCAGTGGATATCGGAATGCATACGCATGGCCTAAAACATACTGAACAAAGAACCCCCCACGACCATAAGGGCTCACTCTACGAGAGCTATGGCAATGACAACAGGCTGCCTCAGGGGAATCCCAACCCAGGACATCTGTAAAGCCGCCACATGGGGTTCAGTTCACACATTTACACAGCATTACACAATACAATCATTTGCGGAAACGGACACACACTTTGGCAGAACTGTACTCACAGTTAGTGAGTCAACAATGCTGAAGCACCCTTCACCGAACACGAACGCTGCTTAATAGTCACCTAAGGTGGCTCACCCATGGGAACACTCCTTGAAGAAGAAGGAAAGATTACTCACCAGGTGCAGTAACTGTAGTTCTTCAAGATGGTTGTGCCTGTGGGTGCTCCACCACCCACCCTCCTCCCCTTGACTTTGGATCTGTCTGCTTCTGGGTCAGAGAAGGAACTGAGGCAGTAGTGGGGTGTGTGCGTGAGATGAACATTCCAACTGTCACATGCCAGCGCTCCGTGCACACAGCCAACCACAGAAGTCTGCTGACCATGGGCGCAGTGGCGCACCTAAGGTGGAGCACCCACGGGGACAACCATCTCGAAGAACTACAGTTACTGTACCTGGTGAGTAACCTTCTCTTATCCTTTGATACAATCTGTAGGCTCTTCTTCCTGTGACCCAAACTGGGAATTGGGCTGGCTTCCTGCATGGTCCACTTTTGGGGTCCCAAGTTCTGAAGAAATTCTGACTGTTGGAGAGACATCTTCAATATCCCTTCCCGTCATCCTCCTCTGACTTATATTCTTGTATTGAGTCTCCACACGGCTGTTGGGCTCTATCATGTCATGCAAGCTAAAAATACCTGCCCACATATCTATTAAATGGACTGGTCAAATGGCCAACAATAGATTTTTTTCTGTCATCCTTCCTGTCTTTATATGTTTGCCTTAGCTATTTAATTTTTATACAGCACTAAGGCACATCCCAATAGTTACCCTGTTCAGCCATCTGTTTTAAGATCTCCTCTAATAGTTTCTTATCATGGTGGCTGGCCACAAAACCTGCTTGCACACTCCTTTCTCTCCAGGGGGCAAGATGATAAAGGTTCACAATGCAGCTCCAAACAGTTGCTTGAAGCACTATTGTAAAACTGTAGGAAGACTGTCAAAATTGTGTGCAGCAGCATTATATCTACATGAACAATAATCTATACTAAAACTTAATTTGCACTGAAATTAGTACATTTAGAAAACAGGATTCCAGAATTTGCAACAAGTAGGGAGAGGGTGTGCTTTAAAGGATTTTTTTAATCCTCACTAACAACTTAGCATGGACTAAAGCAGACAAGATATTTCCTTTGGCTACGTCTACACTGGCATGATCCTGCGCAAGAACTCTTTTGCGGAAGAGTTCTTGTGCAAAAACTCTTCCAGAAGAGAGCGTCTACACTGGCATGTGCCTTTGCACAAGAGATGTGCTTTTACGCAAGAGCATCCATGCCAGTGTAGACACTCTCTTGCGCAAAAAAGCTCTGATGGCCATTTTAACCATAGGGCTTTCTTGCGCAAGAAAGTCATGTTGCCTGTCTACACTGGCCTCTTGCTCAAGAAGCACTGATTTCATATATTAGAACGTCAGTGTACTTGCACAAGAATTCGCGGCCAGTGTAGACAGGCAGCAAGTTTTTGTGCAAAAGCGGACGCTTTTGCACAAGATCGTGCCAATGTAGACACAGCTTTTAAGTATAGTTCTTGCTATTGCCAGTAGTGCCCCTTCACAAAAGTGTGAACTAATAGTGGTTGCAGAATTGGATCCACAGACAGGAAAGGGAACACAACATTTATATATCATATTTATGTGTACTCCATTATTATATTCATTGTTTTACATTGAATGCCAGTGAAAATTACCACCTTTTGTATGGAACTTTCAAATTTTAAAGTTGTCTTTTATACCTTTTCAAAATTAGTTGCTTTGCATAGCACATCTCTCTTCTGAATAGGAAGAAGTAGAAATTAATGGAGCGGGTGTTTATTCATCTAAAATGTTACAACCAATAGGCCCACTTAAATGTATAAAGTTCACATCGCATCCAGTTGACTATATTGTGAGGTGGGAAATTATCTGACTTGTAAGTAAAAATCATTGTTTTACACCTTGTAAAGTTGTCATAAGTATACACAACGGGTGCGTCTAGACTGGCAAGTTTTTGCGCAAAAGCGAGTGCTTTTGCATAAAAACTTGCCAGCTGTCTACACTGGCCGCTTGAATTTGCGCAAGAACACTGACGATCTAATGTAAGATTGTCAGTGTTCTTGTGCAAATATTATATGCTCCCGCTCAGGGATAAGCTCTCTTGCACAAATGCTTTTGCGCAAGAGGGCCAGTGTAGACAGGTAAAAACTGTTTTGTGCAAAAAAACCCCGATGGCGAAAATGGCAATCGGGGCTTTCTTGCGCAAAACCGCGTCTAGATTGGCACGGATGCTTTTCCTCAAAAATGCTTTTGCGCAAAAGCATCCATGCCAATCTAGATGCTCTTTTCCGCAAATGCTTTTAACGGAAAAACTTTTCCGTTAAAAGCATTTGCGGAAAATCATACCAGTCTAGACGCAGCCAACTTGTTTTGTCTTTTTCAGTAGAGTAGAACTATTGAACTTTATTCCCTTTAAGATTTTATTTTGGCTAGTCCAAAATTTCATTTTTCTGACATCTTCCATACTAATTCCTACTTCAGTGACACCTGCTAATAAAACCACCGTTGATTAACTCCAGGCTTTCCTGCGACTGAATATGCCAACAAAATACCGCTGACTCCAGAACATGCTAGTATTTTCAGACCACTGGGAATTTTATTAACTTGAAAACTATCAGTATGGTTAAAATTTTGAATTAACAGTAGAAAGAAAAAGTTGGCTTGAAGAGCAGCATTAGAGTTTAATCTAAGAAAAGGCTTAGCAGAATTCAACTTTTGTGTTTTATAATTTTGACAAATATCCCTTGTATGTAAGCATTTTTTCAATGTTATCCATTTAAATTTTTATGGTTGAGAGAAATTAAGGGAGCCGTACAATATTTATTTAATGATTGTAAATGTTGAAATGCAAACAGTTAAATCTTTTAGTATTAAAACACTGTGCCATATATACAGAGTAAGTATTCTTCAATCAAACCCTAAGTTCTCAAGCAGCATTTTTCTGACTTTGCCTATCTGTAAAGTTTGATTATCAATGGAAATATGTTGTGAGTTCGTGGCTGCATGGGGAAGTTTGGGTTTACCTGCATTTACCAATAAAAATATAAGCCCTTCCAAGCTTATTTATGAATGCGAAAGCATGCTCAATTTAAAGTGGAACAAAAGGACTAATGTGATCCTATAGAATGCATTCCCTGAGCTTACTGTAGGAGTTTTCAGTATAAAACAGAAAAAGATCTACAATTATGCAGACCATAGGCATTTAAAAAGGAAGGTCCAAAGTGACTGATAGGAAAACATGCTGAGTTTCGGGGAAGATTATGTTTAATTCATCAGGGAAAGTACAGCAAATAAAAACAAGATGAAGGGACCCTATACTAAAAATAAAAGTCCATCAGATAACACTGATACTTCTGTTTTCATAAAAATAGTTATCTTGTGATATAAAGTAGCAGTAAATTCATTTTTGTATTTTTAACCATCTCACCACTGTACATGTCAAAAAGTGGGGACAGTGTAATTTACAATTTCTAATGTAACTTCTTTCACTCCGCAAGTTTATGTATGATTGTTTGGATTATTTTTCTTTTCTTAGGATGTCACATGTACTTCAGTTTGAGGATAAAAGCAGAAAAGTGAAAGATGCAAGCATGCAGGATGAAGACACTTTTGAAATCTACGATCCTCGGAATCCTGTAAATAAGAGGAGAAGAGAACAAAGCAAAAGGATAATGCGTGAGAAAAAAGAAAGGAGATGAAATGAATGTAAACCTCTCTAGAGATGGCTTGGAAACTGTAATAAAGCATTGGCCCTTTAATAGCTGTGTTTCCTAAAAATGTCACTTGTGTGAAAAGGAATCTCTCAAGAACCTGTCATCTGATTTTGAAATATAGCTATCTTATTTGTTTTATGAACAGTGCAGTGAAAAATGCAAGTGCTCTTGGTGTATAATCCAAGCTCTCTAAACAATTTTAAAATTTTGTTAAATATATAATAATTTGGGTCACTATTTTAATCAATGTATTGCGATTATATATTGTAAATATTATAATCAGAAGGTTTGTTTTCAAGATATTGAATAAAAGGCATTTTCCAAAATTAAGACATTAAGGAACGAAAAAAATTATTCACACCAGCTGAACAGGATTTTTACAATTAATTTTTTTTAAATGGTAGGTTTAAATCCATTTACAGATAATTGATTTTTTTGTTAAGCAATTGGGTTCTTCAACTACATTGTACCACAAAGTTCAGAAGATAGATTAAAAAATTCCAGACTTCCAGCACAAAGTGTACAATGATCCTAGCTCTCTTGAAACGCAATCAAAATTTAATTTGAGGGTGTGGTTAAATTTTCTTCATCTTGAGGAACATCCAAAAATTACTTGGAAAAACATGATATCTACAAGTTTGGAAATGTTATTTCACTAGCTTGAAAACATTTTAGAATCCAAATTTAAACAACAATTAGTATAGAAAAAAGAACAATAATTTAAATCACATTTAAAAGTGTCTTAAACTCCCAGAATGTCTAATTTCATCTTCATTACTGCAGGTTTATTTAATTTTGAGATCCAGAAATTGCTAGCTTAATCTTAGACTTTTTATTAAAGCCTTTTTACAGCTAGCTTTTAGTGACCTTAAAATCATCAGAGGAGGCTGAAAAGTTAAATAACCATAGATCACAAAGTTTTCTCTAGCACATAATGAAAGCGTGTACAATACAAAAATATAACTGAAATGCCAGGCAATGTAGCATTTTGGTTATTTAAATTTGTAAGCTAAACATACATATAGTAAAGCAGTTGGTAACAACTAAATAAGCAGACACCAAGGTCATTAAAAAGTGAGAGTAGATGAGTGTTTTGATGTTGTCGTTTTTAGAACAAGTTCAATAGGGTATGGTGTCCTTATCAAGCCGCCACTACCAAGTTTCTTGATAGGGTCTGACGTGTGAGATACATAAACCTGTCTTGGTGTGTTAATATGGTCCAAATGGAAGAGGTTAGATTAATGCAAAATATTGCTTACATGTGCTCTGTAATCTCTGAGATAAAAAAGAAAAAAAACTTGGTGATGTGAAACAAGTTCCTGGAGAAGGCTGTCAGTGTTCTTCTTTTGTTCTGAGTGAATTGTATTCTAGCAGGGTGTAGCAGAGTTAACATTCTTAATGCTGTCATTCACAAAAAAAAAAAAAAAGTGAGTCCAAGTTCTTTGTGATCTGCTTTAGAATCTGTAAATAATTTTCTGATGAACTGTCATTACGACTTACAAAAAGCAGAGAACAATTTTCCATCCATAGTCACATATTGAGTCACATCTATTTATTTATTGCTTTCCTAGGAGAGACAATAGAAAGTTTTAGAAAAATCATTTGTAAAAAAGATTATCAAATCCTCTCATTCCACAGAGGGAAATGACTAAGATTGTGCTTGCTAATGCAGTGAGCTCTGAAAATAATTATAAATAAAAAATGCACATTGTTGAAATAAATAACTATGATAATACATATTCAAATTGTTTATGCACATTTGATTCAGCTGGAAGCATGATATTACAATGCATAAATGAAATCTGTTTCAGTGGCCTTTATAGTGTCAACTTGTGTGCAGTCAAATCTTTGGAATTAAGGAGCAAGTTAGATGTTAAGAGGGAAAAAGAATAGACATGCACATAGCCATTTTAGTATATGACTAGAATTCCAGCAGATTATAGCTTTAAATGTTAAATAGCAAAAAAGATGTCACTGTACATGATGTGTACTTACAAAGGGTGAAAGTGGGTTTTGCCCACGAAAGTTCATGATACTAGTTTCTAATGTTCCACAGAACTAATAGTTTTTAAAGTTACGGCCTAACACGGCTGGCTACTCCATCCCATGGGAGGAAGACTACATGCTAACATTATCCCAATGTGAGAAGACTGTAATACTACAGACTCTATTCCCTCCTATAGGCCTGTAAAATCTTGGACCCCTGTTCTTTTGTCCATCTTGCCCCTAATATCTACATTAGTTGTAAAGAACAAATCATGTCACTCAAGGGGCAACAGGCTCTCGGAGGCCCCTCGAACTTACTCTCTTAATTGGCTTTGTCTACACTTGCAGCTTCTTGTGCAGAAATATGCAAATGAGGCTAAGCATGGAATAGCACTGAGCCTCATTTGCATACCTAATGAGGCGCCATTTTGCAGAAGGGGCTCTTGTGCCAGAAGGAGCTGTCTACGCTGCCCCTTCTTGCGCAAGAAAAACTCTCTTGCGCAATGTCACTACGCTGATTATTTTCAGGAATAACGGCATTGCGCAAGAGAGGGCAGTGTAGACAGCTCCTTCTGGCGCAAGAGCCTCTTCTGCAAAAATGGCACCTCATTAGGAATGCAAAGGAGGCTCGGCACTATTCCACACTTAGCCTCATTTGCATATTTCTTGCATAAGAAGCCGGGAGTGTAGACGTAGCCATTGAGTTGACCTAACAACCACTGTGTCTATTCATGAAACAGCCCAACACCCTCAGTCAATGTATGTTTTCCTTGAATTCAGGGTATTACGGCCCAGTTGCTTTAGTCAATATGTCCACCCCTGTATGCAGGGTATTATAGCCCAGTGGCCTCAAGTCAGTATGTCACTGGAAAAGCACCCCCATGTGGGGGTATGTAAGGAGGGAATAGGAGGACCTGGGCCCTCCCTCTTCACCAGGTTCCAGCCCAGGGCCTGGTTGGCAGTGGCGCAGCCCACTGCATGCTTAGTGGGGAATCGTGCTGCAGCACGCTCAGGGAGCAATTCCTCGCCCTGGGCTACTTCCTACCAGAACTTGTCCCAAGTCCTCTCCATTCTCAAGCGCAGATCCCGTGGCTTCTGTGTCCCCTCTTGGCCTAGCTGCACTTCCTCCCTTGGACCTCCTGTAGCACCTCCTTCCCCTTCAGCAGTCAGTCCTGACGGAGCTGCTCCAGAGGCCTTTATAACCAGCCTCTAGTTGGAGCATGCCCAGTAGGGCTATGCAGCGTGGGGCCCTCTCAGTGAGCCGGGCCAGGGTAACTCTGTCAGTTCCAATACTGACTTGATTCACCCTGTCACATACATAGAATCATAGAACCATAGAGCTGGAAAAGACCTCAGAAGGTCATCAAGTCCAGCCCCCAACCCAAGGCAGGACCAATCCCAACTAAATCAAGCCAGCCAGGGCTTTGTCAAGCCGAGACTTAAACACCGCTAGGGATGGAGACTCCACTACCTCCCCAGGCAACCCATTCCAGTGCTTCGCCACTCTCCTAGTGAAATAGTTTTTCCTAATATCCAACCTGGACCTCTCCCACCACAACTTGAGACCATTGCTCCTTGTTCTGCCATCTGTCACTACTGAGAACAGCCTTTCTCCATCCTCTTTGGAACCTCCCTTCAGGAAGTTGAAGGCTGCTATCAAATCCCCCTTCACTTCTGTAGACTAAACAGACCCAACTCCCTCAGCCTCTCCTCGTAGGTCATATGCTCCAGCCCCTAATCATTTTTGTTGCCCTCCGCTGGACCCTCTCCAATGCATCCACATCCTTTTTGTAGTGGGGGGCCCAGAACTGGACACAATACTCCAGATGTGGCCTCACCAGAGTCGAATAAAGGGGAATAATGACATCTCTGGATCTGCTGGCAATGCTCCTCTTAATGCAACCTAATATGCCATTAGCCTTCTTGGCTACAAGGGCACACTGTTGACTCATATCCAGCTTCTCATCCACTGTAACCCCCAGGTCCTTTTCTGCAGAACTACCACTTAGCTGGTTGGTCCCCAGCCTGTAACAATGCTTGGGATTCTTCCGTCCCAAGTGCAGGACTCTGCACTTGTCCTTGTTGAACCTCATCAGATTTCTTGTGGCCCAATCCTCCAATTTGTTTGAGTCACTCTGGACCCTATCTGTGCCCTCAACCGTATCTACCTCTCCCCCTAGCTTAGTGTCATCTGCAAACTTGCTGAGGGTGCAATCCATCCCCTCATCCAGGTCATTTATAAAGATATTGAACAAAACCGGTCCTAGAACCGAACCTTGGGGCACTCCGCTAGAAACCGACCGCCATCCTGACATCGAGCCGTTGATCACTACCCGCTGGGCCCGGCCTTCTAGCCAGCTTTCTATCCATCTTACCGTCCATTTATCCACTCCACATTCCCTTAACTTGCTGGCAAGAATATTGTGGGAGACCATATCAAAAGCCTTGCTAAAGTCAAGGTATATCACATCCACTGACTTTCCCATGTCCACAGAGCCAGTTACCTCATCATAGAAGCTAATCAGATTGGTCAGGCACAACTTGCCCTTTGTGAATCCATGCTGACTATTCCTAATCACTTTCCTCTCTTCCAAGTGCCTCAAAATAGATTCCTTAAGGATCCCTTCCATGATTTTTCCAGGAACCGAGGTAAGACTGACCGGCCTATAGTTCCTTGGATCGTCCTTCTTCCCTTTTTTGAAGATTGGCACTACATTTGCCTTTTTCCAGTCATCCGGGATCTCTCCCGATCTCCACGACTTTTCAAAGATAACGGCCAAAGGCTCCTCAATGACATTTGCCAACTCCCTCAGTACCCTTGGATGCATTAAGTCCGGACCCATGGATTTGTGTACGTTTAGCTTTTCTAAATAGTTCCTGTTCTTTACCCACCAAGGGCTGTCCATCTTCATCCCATCTTGCGTCACTTAGCGCATTCATCAGGGAGCTGACCTTGTCCGGGAAGACAGAGGCAAAGAAAGCATTGAGTACTTCGGCTTTCCCTACATCATCTGTCACTAGGTTACCTCCTTCATCCAGTAGGGGGCCCCACACCCTCTCTGATCACCTTCTTCTTGTTAACATGCCTGTAGAAACCTTTCTTGTTATCCTTCACATCCTTTCCCAGTCTCAATTCCAATTGCTCTTTTGCCTTCCTGATAACCCCCTGGCATTCTCGAGCTATACATTTAAACCCCTCCCTGGTCATTTGTCCAAATTTCCACTTTTTGTAAGCTTCCTTTTTGTGCTTAAGTTCACCAAGGATTTCCCCTGTAAGCCAGTCCGGTCTCCTACCACGTTTGCCTCTCTTGCTACGCATCGGGATGGTTTCTTTCTGTGCCTTCAATAAGGCTTCTTTAAAATACTGCCAGCTGTCCTGGACTCCTTTCCCCTTCATGTTAGCATCCCAGGGGATTCTGCCCATCAGGTGTCTGAGGGAGTCAAAATCTGCTTTTCTGAAGTCCAAAGTGTGTATTTTACTACTCTCTTTTCTTCCTTTGGTCAGGATCCTGAAATCTACCATCTCATGATCACTGCTTCCCAGGTTGTCACCCACCTCTACTTCCCCTATTAGTTCCTCCCTGTTTGAGTAGAAGGTCAAGATGCGCATGGCCCCTGGTCGGATCCTTCAGTACTTGTACCAAGAAGTTATCCCCAACATTCTCCAAAAACTTCCTGGATTGCCTGTGTACTGCCGTATTGGTTTCCCAACAGATGTCAGGGTGATTAAAGTCCCCCACGAGAACCAGAGCCTGCAATCTGGAAACTTCTCTCAGTTGTCCGAAGAAAGCCTCATCTACCTCATCCACCTGATTCGGTGGCCTGTAGTAGACACCAACCACAACATCACTGCTGTTGTTTGCACCTCTAAACTTGACCCATGGACTCTCAACAGGTTTTTCTCCCTCTATATACTGGAGTTCAGAGCAATCATAGTGCTGTCTTACGTATAGTGCAACTCCTCCTCCTTTTCTCCCCTGCCTGTTCTTCCTGAACAGTCTATACCCTTCCATGACAGCGCTCCAGTCATGCGAGTCATCCCACCAAGTCTCTGTTATCCCAATTAAATCATATTTCTTGGACTGGGCCAGGGCCTCCAGCTCTTCCTCTTTGTTGCCCAGGCTTCTTGCATTAGTGTACAAACACCTCAGATAACCAGTTGATCGCCCTATCTTCTCCATTCGAATCAGGGGTTCTCCTTTCTTGCTCGTTCCTCTTTGCATTTCTTCCCGGTATCCAACTTTCCCACTCCCCTCAGGGTTTTGGTCACCGTCCCCCAACGAACCTAGTTTAAAGCCCTCACTAGGTTTGCAAGCCTGCCCGTGAATATGCTCCTTCCTCTCTTGGTTAGGTGGATCCCATCTCTTCCTAACAAACCTTGTGCCTGGAACAGAGTCCCATGGTCGAAAAAACCAAAGCCCTCTCTGCGACACCACCTGCGCAACCACGCCTTTACTTTCTCAATTCTACGATCCCTGCCCAGTCCTTTCCCTTCAACAGGGAGGATGGACGAGAACACCACTTGCACTCTGAATTCTTGGATCCTTCTTCCCAGTGCTACATAATCCGCAGTAACCTGCTCAAGGTCACTCTTGGCCGTATCGTTAGTTCCCACGTGGAGAAGCAGGAAGGGGTAGTGATCCGAAGGTTTGATCAGTTTGGTAAGCCTCTCAGTCACATCCTGAATTCGAGCTCCTGGTAAGCAGCACACCTCTCGAGATTCCAGGTCCGGACGGCAGATGGATGGCTCAGTCCCTCTTAGGAGGGA
The DNA here is from genome assembly GCA_032595735.1 of Pelochelys cantorii. Lineage (NCBI taxonomy): Eukaryota > Metazoa > Chordata > Testudines > Trionychidae > Pelochelys > Pelochelys cantorii. The sequence goes on from CM064330.1 coordinate 41,109,416, forward strand.
GTCCCCGACCACCACCACCCGTCGTTTTCTTTTGGGGGTGGTGGTCATGGAACACCCATCCCTAGGACTACGCATCCCATGCTTTCCAGTAGATGGTGTTCCCTTGCGGTTTCTTCCTTGTGAGGTCCCTTCCAAAAGCATTCACAACTGCAGAGCCTGTGGAGAGAGCCTGAAAGCGATTACTTACCTCTCTAGCATTGGGGGATTCCTGTGCTGGCCTTTTTCCCCTTCTAGAAGTTACATGCTGCCAGTTCTCTTCCTGGTCCCGTACTGCCCTCTCTGGCTCGTCCGCCTGCCGTGCTTGCAGGATTAAACGCTGCCTTTTATCGAGGAAGTCTTCATCCTCTCTGATCGAGCGTAGGGTTGACACTTGGGCCTCCAGTCCTCTAATTTTCTCTTCCAAAATGGCGACCAGCTTGCACTTAGTGCAGATGAAATCCGTTCTTTCTTCCGGGAGGAAGACAAACATGGCATACGCTGTGCAGGTAACAACAGCAGACCTATCACCGTCCATCCCTGCTGTCCTGGAGAAAGGATTTAAAAAGAAAGGCAAGAGAACCTCACCCCCTTCCCAACTCCCACTCTGAACTCCCTGTTAGCACTCACCTGTTCGCAAGCTCCTTGGTCACTTGCTCACTGCTTTATAAAGCCCTGGACTGCCTGAATGTCCCTCCCCCTACCAAGGCTCAGCCAATCAGCAGACGCTTCTAGAATTCAAACTTTAATTAGAAGCCATCAGTTTCCACCTGCCAGTCACAGCACACACTCCATGAAGGAGAGGGGGAGGGGAAAGGGAAAGTGGAAGAAAAAAAAAAGCCTCACTCACAAACACAAGCTCAGCACACAGCAAGAAAGCCCCAAACACAACACACACTTCCCTCAAGAGTCCTGTATCTGCTTCTCCTTTACCTGGAGAACTCCCACTCTAAAATCCCTGTTAGCACTCACCTGTTCGCAAGAGTGGGTAGCAGGCACAGGTCCTGGAGTGGGGTCCTCTGCACCTGCCCAGGAGAAAAACTCTGCGTTAGCATGTGCCCTACCTAAAAACTCATAGGGCTGCAATGATAAGTACCACCTCATGATCCTCAGTTTGAGCTCCTTCATGCTATATAACCATCACAATGGGGTGTGATTGGCGACAAGTTGGAACGGGTTGCTCAGCAGGTTGCTTCAAGGTGTCGACTGCCCATTTTACTGCTAGGGCCTCCTTCTCCACTGTGGAGAACTTCTGTTCTCGTTGGAACAACTTCCTGCTCATACTGAGAACAGGCTGTTTTTCTCCTTCCACCTCCTGGGACAGCACAACCTGTAGCCCCACCTCGAATGCATTTGTCATAAAATAAAAGGTCTCAAAAAAACCAAGTGAAACAAAACTGGGGCCTTAGCTAAAAGGTCTTTGAGGGATTGGAAAGTGCTCTCACACTCGGCCAATCATTGAACCTTTCTGGGTTTTGAGTTCTTAGTGAAGTCGGACAAGGAAGCAGCCAGCGTCCCAAAATCTGGCACAAAGCGTAAATGGTATCCCGCCAACCCCAAAAATTGGCATACCTCTTTCTTCATTGTGGGTGTGGTGTAATCTTTTAAGGTCTGCACCTTGTCTATCAGCAAGCATAGAATCCCTTATCCAATGGTGTAACCAAGGTAGGTCACTTTGTGTCGTCCCAGATGGCATTTGCCAAGGTTTGCTGTGAGCCCAGCTTCACCCAAAGTCCACAGCACAGCCTCTAGATACAGGAGATGTTCCACCCATGTTTGGCTATAAATCATTATGTCATCTATGTAGGCTGCCACATACGGATAGTGGGGTTGCAATAGTCAGTCCATCAGTCGCTGGAATGTTGCAACTGCTCCATGTAGGAGCATAGCGATGAATCAATAGAGCCCAAACGGAGCGGGGAAGGCAGTCTTCTCCCTAGAAGCCAGAGTCAAGGGGATTTGCTAATAGCCCTTAGTCAAGTCTGTGGTAGAAATAAACTTAGCACTACCCCAGTCTCTTGAGTAGTTCATTCACTCCTGGCGTGGGGTGAATGTCAAACCGCAATATAGCATTCACCTTGCAGAAGTCTATGCAAAACCATACGGTCCTGTTCACTTTTGGGACCAGCATAATGTGGTGCTTCTCACTCTGCGACTCTCCTACTATTCCCATCTCTAGCATAGTCTGGAGTTCCTTCTGAACTGCCTCCCACATCTTCTTGGGAAGGGACTGGTTGCATACATTTTGGCCCAGCAGGGTAGCTATGTGGTGATGGACTAAGTTGGTCTATCAGGGGTGGGCAGATAATACGGAGGGGAAGGCCTAGAATAGCTCGCATGGTTCCTCCTGTTGTTTAGAGTCCAGTTGTTCCCCTATTGCAACAGGGATTGGAGTCATGGAGTCTGCCACCAATGGCCCTAACTTTGATTCTAGTGGATACAGGGCAATCAGCAAACCTCCCGAGATTTCCACTCCTTTAGGCAGTTCACATGGAAGGTCTAGACCTCTTTCTTCCTGTCAGACGCACCTTGTAGTCCCCTGGCTCAATGCGCCTCACCACCTCAAAAGGGCCCTGCTACTTCACCAGTAGCTTAGACTCCTTTGACAGCTGTAGGAGGAGGACATGATCTCCTGGCTCAAAAGTGTGGAGTCTCATCCCACAATTATAATATCAGACTTGAGGCTGCTGTGCTTGCAAAAGGTTTTTCCGGGGGACTCATAGAGCTCTAGTATATAGGAGTCCAGTCGTATAACTCAGGACGCCTGCTCTTCCCAGGTCTCCTTCAACAAGTCTAGTATCCCCCCGTGGATAAAGGAGCTTGAATGGCGAGAAGCCTGTGGAAGTCTGGGCGACTTCATGTACCATGAACAACAGAGCTTGTCCTTGTCCATGAATCTCTACAGCACTGATTTTAACGTTTGATTAAATTGTTCCACTAACTCATCTGTCTGGGGGGGTGATAAACTGTGATCTTTAAAGCCCTAATATTTAATAACTAACACAATTCAGCCATCAGTTTTGATGACACATTAGTTCTTTGGTCAGTTAAGATCTCCCTCGGTATCCCTGGGAAAAAAAAATCATTAAAAGCTCAGCCACTCTGGTGGTAGCTATGGTATTCCACAAAGGAACAGCCTCAGCCTAGTTGCATAGTCCACCACCACGAGAATATACTTGCACCCCGAACTAGCCTTCTCTTAGGGTCCTACCAAGTCAAGACCAATCCGCTCAAAAGGAACCCCTACAACCAGCAGCACTATCAGGGTGGCCTTCGGTACTCCCTTTGGGCTGGCAAGCTGACACTCCAGGCAGGACTTGCAAAAATCCTGAACCTCGCGGTGCATTCCTCGGCCAGAAGAATCTCCAGGCCACCCACTGCAATGTCTTCTGTCAACCCAGGTGTCTGGTCCAAGGGGTTGCATGGGCTAATCGCTATACACCCCATCTATATTTTGTTGGGACCAGTAGCTGCCACTCCTGCCCGACAGTCTGGGGTCTGACCACATAATAAAGGCGATCATCACACACCTCGAACCGGGGTTCCCTGGGATGTCCTCTGTTCTGCATCCCCATCTGCCTCTGGCTCCACTACTTGTTCCCATGCCTGAGTTAGTGTTGAATCTTCTCACTGGTCTCTGAGGAAGTCACCACCAGTATCTAGCCAATTGGCCTCTGTCTCCTTTATCGGTCTGGTCTCAGGGGCCTGCTGGAGGGAAGTTCCAGGGGCTGATGTGAGGTCTTCCTCCAGGGTCTCGTTGCTCCCCTGGGCCATCAGCCCCCCACTTGGGCTTGCCCTAACCTCCTCTGGCTCTTGGTGGCTCCAATCTTTGACAATCCAGAAGAATCCCTGCCAGTCCCAGCCGAAATCACAGGGTTGGGCAACCTGGGGGACCAGACCAACCTGACAGATTCCTCCTTCATGTTTGTCTGACAGCATGGCCCCATCTCCTGGTGGGCGAGGGATGGGGGCCGGTGCAGACCTCCACAGAGTTGATAATTGCTGAAGCCAGTGGTCTTGTAGAGTCTGTTGCTAAGTGGCGAGCTCCCACAGTAGTAGTTGTTGCTGCTCCTGCTGTTGGGTTTCTTGCAGCTGCTGTTGGACAACCAACTGCTGAAGTAACTGGTTTTGTTGCTGCTGTAGCTAGGTAGCTTGTGCCACTGGTTCTCCAGCAGCCACTCAAACAGCTTATCAGGATCCATGGCTTCAATCCCACTAGCTCCCTTTCCTAGGTACTTTACAGCACACTCTGCTTGGCCTGTCCACTTGTTCCTTTATCTCAAGAGAGGGATTGGGCATATGCCCACATTCTCCATCACATTGTCGAGGGGCTACAGGTCCTCTGAGGCCCCTCAAACTTACTCTCCTAATTGAGCGACCTAATAGCCACTACGTCTATTCACAGAATGGCCCAACAGCCTGAGTCAGTATCTGCTTCCCCTGTATTCATGGTATTATGGCAGCTGGCTTCAGTCAATACATCACTGGAAAAGCTCCCCCATGTGGGGATTTGTAAGGAGGGGGTCTGGGGCCTCCCTCTCCACCGGGTCCCAGCCCAAGGCCCTTTTGGCAGTGTCACGGTCCACTGATTGCTCAGTGGAGACTCCTGCCACAACGCACTGAGCAGTCGGGGAGCAATTCCCTGCCCTGGGCTACTTCCTACTGGAACTTGTCACAAGTCCTCTCCATCCTAACGCTCAGGTCCCACGGCTTCTACTGTGTCCCCTCTAGTCCCAGCTGCTGCCGTTTGGTCTGGCTGTGCTTCTTCCCTTGGAGCTCCTGCAGTGCCTTCTTCCCCTTCAGCCCTCATTGAGCTGCTCCAGAGGCCTTTATAGCCAGCCTCCAGTTCAAGCATTCTGAGCAGGGATGTGAGAGTGGGGCCCTCTCAGCTAGCTGGACCAGTGTCATTCTGTCAGTTCCAGTGTGAGGCTGATACACCCCATCACAATGTCAAACCATTTCTCTTTTTAGGACAAGCCTTGTGGATAAGGGGGAAGAGGTAGACATGGTAAACCTAGACATCAGTAAAGCATCTGATTCAGTCTCGGATGACCTTCTTATCAATAAACTTGGGAAATACAACATAGATGAGGCAACTATAACTGGTTGGATAACCATTCTCAGAGACTAGTTATGCCCTTCTAGCATGAATGCGAACCATTATTAAGTGGGGTTCCACCGGGGTCAATTTTGAAATCAGTTCTGTTCAATATCTTCATCAACGATTTAGATAATGGCACAGGAAGTACCCTCATAAAGTTGGCAGATGATACCAAGTTGGAAGGGATATCCTGCTTTGGAGGATAACAATATAGTTCAAAATGATTTGGACAAACTGATGTAATGGTCTGAGGTAAATAGGATGACCAGGGCTCGCCAAGCCACGGCGAGCCCTGCTCGCCAGCTGCATGGTTCTGCGCGGCTGTGCCGACTTGTAATCTACTCGCCACGGGCGAGTAGATTACATTAATTGTCGAGCCCTGAGGATGACATTCAATAAGGACAAATGCAAAGTGTTCCACTTGAGTAGGAACAATCAGTTTCACACATACAAAATGAGCAGTGACTGTCTAAGAAGGAGTACTGCAAAAGAGATCTAAGGGTCACCATGGTCCACAAGTTAAATATGAATCAACAGTATGACACTGTTGCAAAAAAACTAAACATGATTCTAGCATGCATTAACAGGATTTTTGTAAACAAGACACGAGAAGTAATTCTTCTTCTGTGCTGATTAGGCCTCAACTGGAGTATTGTGTCAATTTCTGGATGCCACATTTCAGGAAAGGTGGAAAAGTTGAAGATCCAAGAGCAACAAAAAAGATTAAAGGTCTAGAAAACATGACCTTTGAGGGAAGATTGAGAAAAACGGGTTTGTTTAGTCTTTTCAAAAAGAGAAGACCAAAAGAGGGCATGATAACAGTTTTCAAATACTAAAACATTGTTACAAGGAGGAGGGAGAAAATATTGTTCTCCTTAACTTCTGAGGATAGGACAAGAAGCGATGGGCTTAAATTGAAGCAAGGGAGGTTTAGGTTAGACATGAGGAAAAACTTCTTTACTCTCAGGGTGGGGTAGCCGCTGGAATAAATTGCTAGGGAGGTTATGGAATCGCAAGCATTGGAGAGTTTTAAGAACAGTTTAAACACCAGTCAGGGATGGTGTAGATAATACTTATTCCTCCTGTGAGTGCAGGGGATTGGACTAGATGACAGCTGCCAACTCTGTGGGTGATCCAAATTAGTGGGTTCCCAGCACCTGCTGGCAGCCAAGCTCCCTTCTCTGCTCCATTCCCCTTAGCCTCTTGCCTGCAGGCAGCGCCACTGACCAACCCTTCCCCCCTCTCTCAGCTCCTCCCAAATGCCATACACAGCTGTTTTGCAGCATTTGGGACTCTTTTGGAGGGAGGGGTAAGTGTAAGGAGGCAGCGCACTTGGGAGAGGAAGCAGGTTGGGGATAGGAGTTTGGGGAAAGAGGTGGCATGGGGGGGTAAGAGCAGAAAGAGGCACAGACAGGAATTGGGAGGGTGTGGAATGGAGCAGGGGTAAATCAGGAAGGAAGAGGCAGGGCAGGGCTTAGGGTCAGAATGGAATGGAGGTGAGGCTGGAGTGGAAGGGCAGTTGAATACCCCCCAGGTAAAGGGGAATTCAGAACCTATGCTAGATGACCTCGAGATCCTTTCCAGTCCTATGATTTTATGGCACATGAATTCTGCGTATGCGCAGTGGCACAGAATTCCCCCAGAAATTCCACTTGTTGATCCAACCTGTTGATTCAAGCTTCTTGGACCTGTTGGGCTGGACTGCGAAGAAATATGAAACACCATCTGATTATAGATTTGAAATGTCCAACCAAAATCAGAGCTCTCCCCTCTCACCATCCAATCTGAGAACATGGCATCACCTCTGAGTTAGAATATTCCAGTCTCTTTGTACAAGGAATCAGTCAGACCAGCTTATGTAAGACAACTTGGGTTACAGCTCTTGATACTACCATATTGGAAAATACACTGACCTCAAGTTTGTTGCTGTGGTCGGCAACTTACTTCCACAAGTCACTTTGCACGGGCACTTCTTGTACAGAATCCCATGGTCAACTTTGAAACTTCAGCAAGCATGCTGTGCAATTTCTACATCAATACTTAGCAAACTGCTGAGATGTCCACCTTAAAGTTCACATAGTTTATACAAATTCCCTCCATTTTCTGTTATGATCGCTGAACTTCTTTTTACAGTCCATTAAATAACACAAAGTCACTTCAAGAACTGTTGTTCTCCAGCAGGCCAGAACAGCTGTATAAACCTTTCATTCTGTTCTTATTTTAACAATGGTGGGACCTTAGTTACACATAACTGAGCTGTGTCTATGCTTAATTCCACATTATTATTCATCTCTGCTGTCAAATGTCCTTAAAACACACCATTGGTTTGAGTCCCTTTTATTTACTACCTCTTTTAGCACATGTGTATTTCATTAATTTGATAATACAGTCATGCATGATTGCAAATATTAGCCTTACTTTTTCATTTTATTGCTAAAGTGAAAGAAATTAATAGGAATGCAAACCCCTTCTTTCTCCAATAGGACTGTCCATGTGGTAAATCCTATTAATAACATTTACAATATTTTGCCCAAAATTGCATTACTTACAGTTGACTTCTTCCATTTCTCACACAAAACTTCACTTAATCACAATAATTTATTCAGTGTGGTTCCCTATTTTTTCTTATTACTAAATCTGGAAACATAATAGTGTATCTTAATATTTGATATCTATATTTCAAATCATTCATTCACAGACAGGAAAAGGAGAATGTTTTTTCAGCTGCACCAATGGTACACTCTTGTGAAAGCCTGAAGAAAAAAAGGTTTCCTACCTTTCTGTAACTGTTGTTCTTCAGGATGTATTACTCGTGTCCATTCCATTCTAGGTATATGCACCACTCACAGGCACAGTCATCAGAGATTTTTGCCTTTGCAACATCTATAGGGTCTGCTGTGGCACCCGCTGAATGCTGCGCTTGTGCTGTTATATCAGGTGCCACCGCCAGTATGTCATCTCATTTCTTTCTTGCTGGCAACTCAGACAGGTTTAAGGTGGTGGGTAATGGAATGGACATGAGCAATATATCTTTAAGTACAACAGTTACGAAAAGGTAGGTAAAAGACAGTTTACCTGTTCTGTAACTGGTGTTCTTTGAGATGTGTTGCACATGTCCATTCAACATAGGTGTGTGTGCTCGCCATATGTACTGGCACCAGAAGTTTTTCCCTAAGCAGTACCCACAGAGGCTGGGCCCCAGCACCCCTGGAGTGGTGCACATATGCCTCACTATACAGAATATTCCCTGGCCCTCCCTCCTCAGTTCCTTCTTGCCAGAACTCCGACAGAAGCAAGGCAGCTGGGAAGCTAAATGGACATGAGCAACACATCTCAAAGAGCACCAGTTATGGAACAAGTAACTCTCTTTTCTTCTTTGAGTGCTTGTTCATGTCCACTCAACATAGGTGACTAGAAGCAATGTCTGTGAAGGTGAGTAGGCGTGAAGGACATGCAGACTGCAGTACAGCTCTGCCAAATGCAGTGGCCTCCTTAGCTTGGTCCGTGATAGCACAGTGTGAGGTATGCAGATGACCACACCACTGCTGAGCAGATATCTTGGATTGGAACATACAAGAGGTTAGCATGCAATGAAGCTTAAGCTCTAGTAGAGCAGGCCCTGATCAGCACTGGAGGCTGGGCTCAACTCATAGCTCATAGAGTTACAAGAGGCAATCCATTTTGAGAGACTGGGAAGATATAGGGAAACTCCTCACTCGGTCTGCGTATGCCACAAAGAGAGCCAGACTAGAGGTTCAACCTCTGTTAGAAAATAGAGATGGATAAGACCTTCTGTAAAATTGTCAAGGGTAAATTGTTCTTGCCTTTCTGTCTGTTTCAGTGCCCACCCTACTCCTTACTTGTCTTAGCATAATTTCAATGAAGGTACCCAGGGTAACCAGTCAAGCCAACAATCAAACATGTTTTTCTTCCTGTTATATTTTGGCAAATACAATAGTTGTGTTCAGTTTAGATTAGAACAGAAGTAGGAGACATTTCTATTACAGCCTGGCTCCTGAATGAAAGAGAAATGTGAACCAGTGTGTTCTAGAAAATGGCTTATGTCTTCTTGCCTCACAATCCAGCTACCAGAATGACCTACAATTCTAAGTAGAATGACAGTGCCCTCCAGTTGTCCAGCACGTGGAGACGTCTCTGCTCACTGTTTGCATGAGGCTTGGGATAAAAGACCAGCAGGAAAATGTCCTGATCCAAGTGAAAGGCAAAGCCCACTTCGGGAAGGGAAGGCCAGATAAGGCCACAGTTGGACCTTGTCCTAGAAGAACCAAGCGTACAGAGGTTCTGATGTCAAAGCCCAGATCTTCGACACTATTCTAGCCAATGTAATCGTGACTAGGAAGGCCACCTTGAAAGAGAGCAACAAGAGGGGGCACACGGCAAGAGGCTCAAACAGCGGTCCTGTGAGCCTGACCAAGACCAGGTTCAAGTCTCACCATGGGAGAGGACCCCGAAGAGCCATTCGAGACCTTCAGGAAGCGGGATGTGATGTCATGTGAGATAACAGAACTGTCTTGGAAGTGCAAATGAACCACAGGAATGACCACTCGGTGGACGCTGACTGTGGCTAGAGCTAGCCCCTGCTTTTTCAGGAGAAGGAGGTAATCCAGGATCTCCTGAAGGAAAGCCTCAGACGGGATGATTTGCCACTGTTGCGCCCATGCAGAAAACCATGTCCATTTTGCTACATAGGTAGACCATGTCAAGAGTTTTCTGCTCTCAAGGAGAACTCTCTGAAATTCGCCCAAATATGCCATGGAGGGTTCAACCATGGAGTAACCATGTGGTCAGATGCAGGGATCTGAGGTTTGGGTGCAGGAGATGTCCATGGTCCTGTGACAACAGGACCAGTTGCAGCAGCAGCCATCTGGGTGCACAGGATCCTAAGTTCATAAGTGTCCCAAACCAGTGCTGGCGAGGCCAGGTCGTCACGATGAGAATCATTGTTGCCTTATCCCTCTTGGCTTTCTGCAAGACTTTGCCAATGAAGGGAAAGCGTATAGGAGGCCCTCCAATTCTCAAAGAGGAATGCATCTGGCAGGAAGCCCCGCTCAAGACCAAACCAGGAAGAGAATCTGCTGCATCTCACATTGTCTTTCATCACAAAGAGGTCTACTTGTGGAGAGTCCCACTCACAAAAGAGAGGGGCAGCCATCTTGGCATGAAGAGCCCACTCATGGTGAGAGGAGAATTCTCTGCTGAGAGGGTCCGCAACTGTGTTGCACAACCCCTGGAAGGTGACGTGTCTTCAGCACAATGCTGTGAAGCACGCAGAACTCCCCTGCTTATAGTTCATGGTGGCGGTACTGTCGTGCACTGCCCTGCCCATGAAGTAAGGAAGTGAGGAAGAAACACCTTGCACATGTTTCTGACTGTTCTGAGCTCCTTTATATTCATGTGGAGTGCTTTTTCTTCCATAGACCACTCCTCCTGGGTCCAAAGGTGCCCACCTTGTAGGTCCCCCAGCCACAGTCCAAAGCATTGGCAACTAGCTCTCGAGTACAGCTGTGGATAGAAGGGGGTGCTGGACATGATGTGTTCTACCCTGGTCCACCACTCTATGGTCCACAGGACACGATGCAGGACTGTCACCGCTCTTTCAGGAGTCTGGCTGGCACGTAAACACATGCTAGCCACAGCTAAAGAGGTCTCATCCTGAGCCTAGCAAGGGGCATGACATATGTACAGGCAGCCATGTGCCCCAGAACCTGCAGACACATCCTCTCCATGGGTGCATGAGCGAGCTGTTGCAGAAGGGTCGATAGGGCCTCGAACCTTTTGAGGGAGCGATGCCTTAAACTGGGTAGAATTCAGGACAGCCCCAATGAAATCTATCCACTAGGTTGGCACTAACAATGACTTCTTTTTGTTTATTAGGGGGCTGAGGCAGCAGCACGTGTCCAAAAGGAGATCCACATAGTGTTGGACCTTGAGCCTTGAGGGACCTTTGATGAGAGTGTCGTCCAGGTAAGGATACACCTGCAGTCCATGCCGTCTCAGGTACGCCACTACCACCAACATGCAGTTGGTGAAAACCCTGGGAGCCATGGACAGACTAGAAGGCAGCACAGAAAATTGGTAGTAGTTTGCACCCACTGATAACCTCAGTAAGAGTCTGTGACCCTCAAAGACTGCAATATGAAAGTACGTACCCTTGAGGTTGAGGGCGGCATACCTGTCCCCGGGATCCAGATCAGGGATGATGGAGGTTAGAAAGACCATGGAGAACTTGAGGCAGACCAGGTACTTGTTGAGGCTGCAGAAGTCCATATAGGTCGTAAGCCGCCTTTGGCCTTGGGAAATCAGGAAATAGTGGGCGAAGAAGCTTTTTTATTCTCGAAATCCGGCAGTATCCGCTCCACTGCTCCCATCTGGAGCAACTGGGACAACTCCTCTTCAAGAAGGTGCTTGTAGGAAGAGTCCCTGAAGAAAGACAGGGAAGGTGGGTGGGAAGGTGGTGGAGAGGAAAGCTGGAGGGTGTAGCCATGCTGGATTATGGCTAGGACTCAGCAGTCTGAGCTAAAACCCTTTCAGGCCAGGAGGAAAGAGTGGAATCTGGAGCAAAACAGGTGGAAAGGACTCAAAGAGTCGGTATGCCGTCCTTCAGCACATTCTCAAAATGTGCCTGCGGCTTGGACTGGCTAGTTGATGGCTGGCCAGATCGTAGCCCCGCTTCCTTTTGAAGGACTTCAGGCGAGTGTGGGGGCAGTATCCTGCTTGAAATAGTGGCTCTTTGGTTGAAAGGAGTGAGGCTTGAACTTCTTCCTCTCAGTCCCAGAGATGTACAAGCCCAGGTACTTTAATATGTTGTGGAAGTCTATAAGCCCATGCACCTTACTATCTATCTGCTCTGCAAACAGGGCACCCATGTCAAAGGGCAGGTCCTGTATGGAGTTCTGCACCTCTGAAGAAAGGCCCAAAAGGAGAAGCCAAGCTGCCCATTGCATAGAGATAGCTGATGCCATGGGACAAACCACTGAGTCTGTCACTTCCAAAGCCGCCTGTAGTGCTGCCATGGCCACCAGGGCCTTTAACTCTCTATGTGGGCTGTCCGGGAAGGAGGACTCAAATTTGGACACGTGTTAGCCTCATATTGGGCAAACACCACCTGGTGGTTCTCCAGCCTCAGCTAGAAACTGACCAAAGAATAAAACAAGTCCAGGTGTTTGGAGTCTTTATTCTTGAGAGTGGGGGTGGGCTGGCCTTTGCATTCCCCATGGTTAACAGATTCAACCACTAGGGAATTCGGAGGTGGGTGGGTATAAAGGTATTCATGGTCTCTGGCAGGGACAAACTATTTCCTCTCTGTCCTCTTTGCTATTGATGGAATAAAGGAGGGAGTCTGCCACAAGGCTTTGACAATCTTGGCTACCACCTTGTGTAGGGGTAAGGTCACTCTGATGGGGCCTGCCTGTCCCAGGACTCCAAACAATGAGTCTGAGGTCTCCTGCACCTCTTCTGCCTAGAGGGCCAAGCCATTTGCCACTCTCAAAAGGTCTTGGTGGGCTCTCATATTGTTCGGTGATACTACTGGTGGAGAAGTTACTATCTCCTCGTCCAGAAAGGAGAAAGAGGAGGCTGAAGGTGGCTGCTCTTTCTCTCTAGGGGTGGGGGTTGGTTGCCCACCCCATTACCCAACTGGGAGGAGGCTGGTGCCATCATCTTGCCTGGTCGCACATGAGGAGCTGGGGGCAGTGACAGGGTCTGCGATGCTCTGGCCATTGAACGGGTAAGCTGGGGTTGCACCAGGAAACCCCAGAAGTCCATGGGCACCATTGTCTGCCACTGAGACTGCGGCCATGGCGTTTCCTGCGATGGCACTGGTGGTACTGAATTAGATGGTGCTGAGAGCTCTGCAGAGCCCTGTGCAGGTGGTATGGAAGCTGAATCAGAGGTATCACTGCAGGATCAAATGCTGCCTAATGCCCAAGATAAGAAACTTGTAGGGCAACTGCCCGGTACTGGGACTCCATGACTGACAGAGACCTCAGTTACCAGGAGCACCTTGCATCCTTCCGAAGGCTGCAGTGTTTGGAGGATCTACTCCTTGTGCATAGGGATTCGGCATCAAAAAGGGGCACCTCAGTGCCATGAGGGGTATCAGGACTGACAAGACATATCACAATGGCTAGAATAGTTCGGTGCTGGTGAGCAGCATCGGTACAGTGAACAGTGCCACGGATGTAGAGAGGTGTCCCTGGGTCAACAAGACAAGCAAGGGGATCAACTCACCCTTTGGTGCTGCTGATGCCAGGGGGTTTCTCTGTTACACACCTTTGTGACGCTCTCCTCTTGGACTGAGGAGGAGAGCAGGACCTGGCTGTACTCAGTGACCGAGGGCCAAATGGTGGCTTCCCTCTATGCCGAGGTGCAGGGGTGCCTGGGGTGATGTTATAGGCATGGCCAATATGTCCTGGGCAGTCTGGAAGGCCTCTGATGCAGAGGAAAGATGGACCTCCAACACAGAGTACGGTGACAAGGTAGGGGAGTTTAGTGCTGCCTGGGCCTTCTCCTGCTGCCTATCAGCCAACTGATCACCCTTCTTCCCTTTGTCCTTACATTCCTCGGGCGCTTCACCAGTGCTGGTGGCGTCAAACATCCTGAGCTGCCAACATCGGAGGCATGCTGTGCACTGATGCATCGTGATTTTGCAGAGTGAGTGCAGACTCCATTAACAATGCCCAGAGCCAAATACTCCTTTCTTTAATTGTTTGGGGATGGAAGAATCTGCAAATGCGACACTTCTCCAAAACGTGTCCTTCCCCCAGGCAAGGAAGACAATCAGCATGCATACTGCTGATTGGCATAGACCTGCGGCACAAGGAGTAAGCTTTGAAGCCAGGGGAGTGGGCATGCTCTGTTTCCCAGGCAATGTCTTTAGAAAGAATCAAAGTCCACAAAGCTATTTACAGGTACTTAACTAAGGAGATAACTATCTACAACACAATAGGATTAAGGGAAATGCTAACTACAGCTAAGGGTGCAACAGTCACTGGCAGCAAGAAGGAACTGAGGAGAGAGGGGCCGGGAAGTGTCTTATATAGTGATACATGTGTGCACCACTCCAGGGAATGCTGGGACCCCAGGTATTGCTTAGGGAAAAACTTGTGATGCCGGTGCATAGGGAAGGCACACACACCTATATTGAATGGACATGAGCAAGCACTCAAAGAACAGGTATTTATAGTATAATTCAAAGGCTGTGAATTTTTATTTACTGCCTGTGATCTGTCCATGACTTTTTACTAAAAATACCTATAACTAAACTGTAACCTTATTTATAAACACTGAATGAGATTTCTTCAATCTAATCACATTTATTATGGTTGCACCTAAGAACTAATGAAGAATGGGACACTATTATGCTGTGCTAGGTACAAACACAGAGTAGCAGTCCCTGTGTGGAACAAACCACGCAGATGATCTGGAGATGACCAGGAGATGAACACACAAGCATAGTGAATAATGTAATGATGACACTAAGCAGTTTGCCACTTCTCTTTTGTTCAGAAGCAGGGAGGGATGAGTTCAAAAGAGAAAAAAGGAAGGAAAGAGGATACTATAATCAGAGGGTTGAGTGAGATAAAAGAGGTATGTGCGCAATGAGGCTGAGGTGAAGAAACTGTGAGGGAGAGGGTTCAAGCAAACAACCAAGCAGCAAAAGACAGAGAAATTCTAGTCAGAAATCATAGACAGTTCTCTGAATGGTCCCTTCTTTAGCTTGCTACTGCAATTGGTCCTACCAGCTGGAATCAGTGACTAGTTCCTCGCTGTAATTTCTCGCACATGCACTCACACCCAAGGCCAAATGGCAGGAAGGGAGGAGAGGCATCACCTGGATCCTATTATCCCCAGAGCATGTGTGTGGGCAGTGGGTCTCAGATAGGAAATTGTGGGCTATTGGAATTGTAGCCCTGAAAGTGCCTTATTTTACCCACCTCAGTTCACAACACCGATCCTGCTTTGGCTGCTGCTTTAGCTGTTTCTACTAGCTTGGGAACCACCCTGGGAAGCTATGTGAGTATTCTACTACTAAAAAAATTAAGACTGGTCAAAACAAACTGGGAAAATATACAGGTCATAAAATATTATCACTTTATCTTAATCCCCTGTTATCTGACATTTTGTTTATTTTGACTAAGATACACATGAACTGGAACCTCACCAGCAGTTTCACAAAAGTTGCAGAGTTGAGAGATTCCTTTCTGGTTACATATAGTGCAAGACGGCAATCCTTAACACTGCATAGTTTTTATAATTAATTTTTTACTTGTTCCCGAATTCATACTTAAAATGTTGTGCAACTGTTCTCATTCATGAAGAGTAACTAAGCTGCTCAGAAGTTAGAATTTATCTCTTTATCATCACAAGTACCGAGCACAATGAATAGCTTATTTTACTAAAAGTTCTTATCCTTTTGAAATGATCTAAAATAAAATTCTTTATATCTGAAGTGAATTGCCACAGAAAAATTTCTGCTTGGCATTTTTATAGTTTTTCTAAATAATATTTATTTCCGTATATCCTTCCCGAATAAGCAGTATTGCTTTCTTATTAAAATAAATTCTTACTACACTTTTTAAAATTGTTTTGGACTAGAGAACATATTTACTGCTAAAAACGATGTGCTCCTAAATTCAATTCAACCTAGCAATTTTTATTCGTTTTTTATCCTTAATTTTGTTTTGTTTTTATAAGAAAGTGGTCATATTATATATTGTGCACTAGGGTAATGGGACAAAATCCATGTGGGATGGTCTGAGAAAATTAACTGTTCACTCCACTAAGGTGACAGAGTGCAAAAGTCATTCTTTGTGGGAAAAGTTATCTCAAAAGCAATAATCTAGCAGAAGCACAATATATTCTTCTACTACAGCTGACAAATATATATTGTTTATGGGGGCTCATAGTATAATGTACATTTAATGCATATATTCCAAGATCACACTTGAAATCTAACACATAGTTTGGACTAACACCAGAAAATGTGGCTGCAAGGCAGAAAAAGAAAACTCCAGAAGAATGAGAAATCACACAAGCTAAATCGTCTTCCCTCTTTCTGAAGTAAGATTTTCTTCCAGAGCTAAGATTAACCGCTCTGGAAGACATACTTGCTTTTTGTGCTGTACCAAACCTATGGGGGGGGGGGAATATATATGTGTGGCTGTAAATTCATATCCTTTATCCTTCATGTGTGACTGACTATGAGTAGCACTTCCCATTAAAATATATAGGATGGAGAGAGAGAGAAAATACTATTTTTAGTCTGGCAGAAAACTTTTTAAAAAAATGAAGGTTAGCAGAAAGAGCAGAACAGAAAATTTGTACTTTATTTTTCATGTTTATTTAATGGTGTAAAATTTTGCTCACGAGTTGGAACCTCTAAAACTACTTTGACAACCTATAGGAAAAGTTCTCCTAGCTCATCACCCTAATACACTGCAGACTTTTTAGAGAAAAACTGTACAAGCTCCAGACTATTTGGCACCAAATGAATAGAGAAACACAAATCCCTGGTTTGCTTTACTGAAGGACCTCCATGATAAGTATGTTACACAGGAAACAATTCTCCCATCCAGAGTTGCTTTGCATCTAGGCTGATTTTCCAGACAGCAATTTCTAGCAGGCCAGCATGTAATGCAGGAACTTGGGAACACAGTGCTAGCTGCCAAGTACGAGTAATACTGGGATACATTACAAATGTTGAGTAATAACTGGGATTCACAAGGACCCTCCATCATCGCCCTCAACTTTTTCTTTTCATGTCATCTTGCACAGATCAATTCATAATGTCCTTTGCAATTTCACTGCTTCCCTCTTTTCTCTAAACTGAAGGGATGAGATTACCAGTAACCACCTAGACTTCTCCAAGAAATTACTAACCACATATCATTCCACATCAGTCAACAACATATGATATATTGTGAAATCAAAGGAGTCAATTAACATAAAAGGAAAACCCTTGGTCAAGTTACAGGCTTTCTACTTTTTACATTATTGATATCTTACGTAACACCAACCACTTTTAGACTGAATTTTTAAAATGAATCCAGGTAAACATTTTGTCAAGCCTGTTTTCCTAAACTGAGATGTTTGGATAGTATAGGGATGAGTGCCAAGAAAATGGTATTAACCCTTTATTGAGAGGAACCTCCTCAGCCTTTGCTCCTTTTCTGACTATGCATACTTTCTTTCTTTCTTCCAGTTTTAACTCCGCTCCCTGCCCACTTTCCTCCAGGTGACTCGCAGGGCGCTATGTGGGTATAGCATTACCAATACAACTGTGCTCCTATAAGACCATACATAGCTATATTATGATAACAGCAGAGAGAGCTTGCCCATCCGCATAATAAAACCAGTTCAATGAGAGGTGGTAGCAATGTTGGCGGGAGAGTGTCTCCCAACACTACAGCAATGCACACGTGAGCACTTATGCCAGCAAATCTTATGTTGCTCTGGAAGGTGTTTTTTCACATCCTTGAGCCACAAAAGTTTTGCCAACATGAGTGCTAGTATAGACATGGCCTCTGTACGCCTCCTTTGGGTGAAGTGATCTGATAACACACAATTAAGATTCTGTATTAGCCATTTTATTTTAATGCTTTACTTGCTGACATTCTTTGACTTGTGCAAGGTGCTTCTGTGATTGGGCCTGTGTTTGTCCCAATACTGATGGTTATTACTTAGGTGCTGCATTAAATATCAAAGGTATTTTGATAGCTTATAAAACCTTTCTTCATCATCATCAACAACAGGTATCTAGGCTACTTACTGATTCTCAGAAATTACTCTGCTGTTCACAGGACAAGATCAACTGATGGCACTTCCTCCAATATGTATCAACTCTTAAAGGTGCCACTTATAAGACAATTATCTTTTTAATGTGATTTTTCCAAGGAGCCTAAAGCAGTTAGGGCCTCAGCTCTGGGGTCTAATGCCACCCCTTAACCATTATGCATCTACTTTATGGAAACTCAAAAATAGACAGTGAAAATTCCCTGAAGTACTGCCTTCCTGTTTCTCACAATTTCACATTTATTTTCATTGATTTTTAACATGGTCAAGCTGTATTTAATGTATCACCTTAATTTTAATGTCAGCATAATATTCCTTAAGAAGTCTCATTATGATAAGGTGTAAAACATTTAAAGAATGGGTATGAACATGTGTATTTGTATGTTCAATTGACTTCAATAAAGCTGCACACAAGTTTTCAGAATCAGGTCATTTATCATTGTTCAAGGAGCTGGACAGAGCAGTACTAATATTTCAGAAGGCATTTTCAATCTAACTCTTATTTGCTATGCTGCTACATGGGGGGGGTTGTTGGAGGTGTTTTAATGAAAAAAAATAAATGCAGTTGTGGCAAAACTGCTTGACATTTGTTAAGAGTGAACTATGTGAAGCAGTTTGAATGCCGTTATATTAGTGGAAAATATACAGGTAAAATAATCAAAGAACCAAATGCAGTTTATTCCATTGTTTTCAGGCTGCTTCATCATTCAAAAATAAAGGAGTTAATCCTGTACCAATATAAAATTTAAATACGATCCCACTATGTATGTGTTCCATCATGTTAGATAGTTGTCATACTCCACCCTAGGGAGCGATGCCTTTCAGGTGAAGTGAATGCTGCACTTGAGAAGAGTGCCACAGAGTACCAAACACTGACCCTCATCCATGACCTCATCCATTAAAATGAAAATAAAGTCCAGTTTTTGACATTTGTTAGAAAAAAATCACAAGATTATCCCTTCATTTGTTGTTGTTTGTGCCTGCCATTCATTCAGATTCAAAAACCTCACCCACAAATGTTAGTGGATGCAAAAAGTTCCAATAAAAAGGATTGCAGGGTTGAGTTATTTTAAATTGTAAGCCACAATCTTTCATTTCATAGATTTCCTTTTGATCGGTAACATGGATTTTATCAAAATAAAAATAGTCCTAGAATGAATATTTCAACCTGGGCGTAGGCAACAAAGAGAGAAAAATGAGAAGATAGTAATAAAATTACTTAGCACTTACATTGTTGATCTGCAGAGTGCAAGAAGTAAATGCAAGTGTAACATTTATTAACATTTAATGTCACAATACACCTGAAGTAGGTATTACTTATCCCTGTTTTAAAGGTGGCCAAAGTGAAGCTGCTGTAAAGGGATCTACACAAGGATTCAGAGTGAATCAGTATCAGAGTCAAGAAGCTGGCTCTCTACCCTTGACCAAGATGCTTCCCATTATGCTTCACGTACTGTCAATACTACGTCACATACCATTAGATCCACTAGAGAAAAATTTCATTTTCTTAGAAAACTACACTGAAAATTAATTTCCAGATCTATATGTTGCTTGTCCCATTAACCAAGCTATCAGGGTGTGTATTTGCTTTTAGGTCATTTGAAAAACTGATGAGATTTCAAGTGGGTAGTGTTCCTTTAAACCAGTCTTGGTCCTGGCTAGTGCACGAAGGAGGAACTGTTTAGTCTATCCTAGGCTTCATGAATCCTGCTGACTGGGGAGGACTAAAAGAATGCACACTTTTCTGATTCTCTGAACAAAAGGAAATTGCAACCATACTTGCAGCTGTTTTGCACTTGCTTTCGAATGCCGCTTTCTGCTAGCTAGCTAGCTTGATTGACTAGACCTAGCTACATGCTATGCCACTTTGGGCTGTGGGGTGTCGTACTAGACAGGTCTCTCTCTGTTTTGACACTACTTTGAGAGCAATGGAATGATATTGTCCTGTGTTGTGAACAGGGATGATGAAAAATGTTCCCTACACATTTTTTCTCCACTATTCACAAATAATTACCAATGTGGCAGAGAAATGATTAAGCTTTTGTGCTTGAAGGATACTTTCACTAATGTTTGGAATGTTTAGAGAATCTCAAGTCTGCAGGATGTACAGATGTACAAATCTGTATTTTCTCCATTTGCTATGATGATAGTACTCATGATTTCAAATCTCAGTCTGATTCCCTGCAGTTAACTCTGAAATGAGAATCTATGGTTAAACATAACAGAATACCCAGGTATGGTGAACTCCTATATTTATCTATTGAACCCTCATGACAGTTACAAGCTAACAGCTACATGTGATCACCTTAGCACAAATTTTCTCACTATCTATTGTCTATGCTTCTATTTCCTGCAGAAAGATCTAGGACACAGAAATGACAAACCCAACACATGGACCATATCCCCAGAGCTGAGCCTGTGGTGTCCTACTTTTTTTAAGCACTCTACAGAAAGATAAACCAATAAGGAACATCTACTGAATTCAACAATTAAAACATAAAAGGCAGGTCAAATAGTTTATATAACTGACGTGACAAAGGAGGTGCCCCTAACTCTTTCTGAAATATGACAATTTAGTGACACTGTTTCTGAGCTACCATCTTACCCCTTGGAATACTGAGATGGAGTATAAACTGCATTCAAGTGTAGATGGCTGAACTCCTGATCTCCTCTTCTCCTCCCTGCTCTACTTTATCAAACAGCTGTATACCTCTTACTACTGCTGAAAAGTGCCACAATCAGGTCTGTCCCTGCCAATTGCTGATTCTGCCCCACTACCATTCAGCTTGTGCTACCCACTGCCATGACTCCCAGCTGCCAGATCTTGACATTGTACCACTGATGAAAAAAAGACAACCCAAATTCATAGGTCCCTCTTTCAAGCATCCCAAACCTATTTCATTCTCTCCAGCTCCAGGCACCTTACAGAAGAATGTCCATAATGCAAACATGTATCTCAACATTAGCCAACATCTAAGAGTTACAGGTTACAAACACAGCTATTACTACTTTATTTACATATATAAATTACTTGATTATTTGTATTATTTTAAAACTGATATTTGTTTCCTTACTTTCCCTCTGCCCCTTTCCAGACCATTTGGAGGGGAAAATCTTTATACTGGAACAGAAGAATTTTGTTTTCAATGTTTTAAAATATTTTGAACTTCTTTTCTTATAGCACCAGCCACATCAGGATGCTTCATACTAGCTCAGAGCAATTACAGATTCAGACAAGAACTGGAAGGAACCTCAAGAAGTCATCAAGTCCAGTCCCCTACGCTCACGACAGGACCAAGGACCATCTAGACCATTCCTGACAGGCTCTTAAAAATCTCCAGTGACAGAGATTCCAAAGTGTCTCTATGGCCTAGGCAATTTATTCTGGCAGAAAATTTTTCCTAACTAATGTTGAATCTAAACCTAGACGCCAGCCAATGCTGGAGGCACTGGAACTGCAGTTGTGCATGGTGGACTACATATGTTGTGGCAGCCATATGGCCCATGAGTTGAAGGCAGATAAGACTTGATACTGTGGGGCTCATGGTGACCACCATGACAAGGTCTTGGATCACTCAGACCCTTTAAAGAGGCAAGTATGCCCATGCTATGTGGAGTCTAATCAGGCACCTATAAATTCCAGGGCTTCTGCCAGCTTAAGTATTGATTTTTGGTTGTTGATTATCAGGCTGAGTGATTAAATGTCTGCCTCACTGTGAATATCATGCGGTACGTTTCTGCAAAAGATAAGCCCTTTATCAGGCAGTCGCAGAGGTAAGGGAAGATTATAATGCCTTGTTGGCTTAAGTGCGCTGCCACTACCGCAAGTGTCTTCAAAAATACCCTGGGTGCAGAGGAGAGGCCTAAGGGTAGTACTTGATACTGGAAGTGCTCTACGCCAACTGTAAACCAAAGAACCGCCTGTGAGCAGGATGGATGGTGATGTGAAATAAGTGTCCTGGAGGTTGAGGGCTGCAAACCAATCCCTGTTGTCTAGCACTGGGATTACAGATGTAAGGGTTATTACCATTTTGAAGCACTGCTTTCGAAGGTATCGGTTGAGTTTTCGGAGATCAAGAATAGGCCTCCAACTGCTTGTTCTTTTCTGTGTGAGGAAGTAGTGAAAATAGAAGCCTTTGCCTCTGAACTTGTTTGGTACCCTTTCCACTACGCCAATGGAGAGGAGTCAGCGGATCGCCTCTTTTAGTAAATCCTCATCAGAAGGGTCCCTGAGAGGGACAGGGTGCGCAGGGAGGTTGGAGGTAGTGCTATGAAAGATGGTGTAGCTGGATGTAATGATCTAGAGAACTCAACGATCAGATGTAATGGTCATGGGCAGCAGGTTTGTATAATTTTTTGTGGTGCCCCTTAGCCACGCCCCTGACCCCACCCCACCCCGTTAGCCACGCCTCTGGAGGTAACACGCTCAGGGTAAGATGGACACATGAGCAGAAGTAAAAGGTGTCATGTCACCCCTCTCGACGGGCTTTTCCCACCATCCTCCTACCAACAGGGATTAGTTTGGCCCCCACCAAACCCCCCGCATGCAACTATCCTGCAATTGCATTAACCCAATGTGTGTGACATTAACTCGGAGGCAGAGAGGCTGGGGGAAGTGTTCCCTCTAAGGCTATGTCTACACTTTCGGCTTTTTGCGCAAGTACAGCCGTTCTTGTGCAAGAACCCACAGAGCATCCACACTGCCCGCCTGCTCTTGCACAAGGAAATTTACAGTATGGCGTGGTAAGAGAGGGCATCCTGCGCAAGAGCCATGCTCTTCTCTGACAGGTGTAAGCTCTCTTGCGCAAGAGGGCAGTGTGGATGCTCGGCAAGGATTTCTTGCGGAAGAAACCCCTATAGCTAAAATGGCCATCGGAGCTTTCTTGGGCAAGAGAGCGTCCACACAGCCATAGATGCTCTTGTGCAAAAACACAGCTTGCACATGGCAGTGTGGACATGTTCTTGCACAAGACTTCTTGCACAAGAACTCTTGCACAAGATGTTCTTGTGCAAGAAACCGCCAGTATAGACATAGCCTAAGAGTTTCCTCCCAAATGAATTTTGTGTTGTGCACCAGTACTGAGTTCATGTGGCTTGTTTGGATGTGCCACTGTGGCACCCAAGTTATTAATAAATATTTTTAAACCTTTACCTTTTCTCCCTGCTGCCATGTCTCCTCCCCTTGTTCCATCAGCTCCCCTGGTGCCTGCTGCACCCCAACTCCTCACCCTCCTCTGCTGTCATGACTCCTACCCTTCTCACTGCCCTCAGCCCTCCTGCAACTTGCCCCCCTCCACCAGCCCTTCTCTCCCCCTTGTGCCCACTCCTCCAGTAGCCCCACTCTGATCATGTGAGCTACCCCTCCTCTTCCTCTCTCTTAACACCTCCCTCTTCAAACCTGCCCTGCCTCTCTCCTCTGGTGCTGGTCCCTCCCCTGCAGGTGTCTGCCCTTCTGCTTCACCCCAGAATCCCCTGGCACCTGCACCGTCTCTTACTCCTGCACCCTCCTGGTGCCTCCCCCTTCCCTCATTGCCCCTGCCCCCTTTGCCCTCTTTTTCCCTGATGCCCACCCCTCACCACCCTCTGCCCCCGTTCCCCTCCTGCCCCTCTGTGCCCTCACACATGACTTGCTCCATCCCGGCCTTCCTCATGCCCACCCCGTCTTTCAAGCCTTCTCCTAGCACCTCCTTCTCCAGCCCCCAATGCCTTTACCCTCTCCCCTCCCAGCATCACCCTGTCCTCCTCCCACTGACACCTCCCCTCCTGCCTTTTTCCTCATTGTCTGCACTTGGTCCCCTGCATTTGTCTCTTCTCTCCCCTGTCCCTTTGGTGCCTTCCCCTTTCTTCCCCCTCTCCCCTCCCCCTCCGTACATGCCCCTTCCTCTCCCAGCCCTTCCCCTAGTTTTCTCCCTTCCCCTCCCCCTCCGCACAAGCCCCTTTCTCTCCCAGCCCCCCCCCTCCCCTACCTTTTGCCTTCCACTTTGCGGGGCCGGAGTCTGCGCTCCGTCCCCAGACTCCGAACTCCGAACCCGCAACGCAGCGCCCAGCAGTTTTAAAATCCCGGGCCGTGACGTTACGTCACGCCCAGGCGTCTCCCCGCCCACCGGTTTGAGCACGCTGCGCATGGCAGCAGCAGCCAGCAAGGTGGAGCTCGGTGAAGGTTGTGCACGGAAGGGCCGGGCCAGGGCCGGGGCCGGGGGAGAGACGCTCTGGGGCCGGGGTGGGAGGACGCGCGGGGGGGCCAGGGCCCGCTCCAGCTCCAAATATTGGTGGAACATGGGCACCACGAGCCCATACAACTCGCCGCCCATGGTAATAGTGACACAACGATGGTAAAAGTGCCTCAGCTAGTGGTGGGAAATGGGGACCGTGTGATCATGTGGGTGTATAACAGGGAGGATGTGAAAGCCCTCGACTAGGGAGTCACACCTGCTGTTTGTTTGACAGTTGGTTAGAGTTGTGGCTATTTTGAGTAAGTGTTCTCTGGAGTTGCTGTCTTATTCAGGATTGATCGAGTCCCCCGTGCTGATATCTTGAATATGAAAAGTCACGGTGCCTCTGGCAGGGCATGTATAGCTTATGTTGATATGGGGGCGTGTACCGCTTATGTGGATACTGAGGGTACGGAGGGTAGTTCTGCAGTCTTTGTTTGAAGAGAGGATTTCATCAATCTTTTCAGCAAATAATCTCTGTTTATCAAATGGGAAGTCCTCCACTTTAGTCTGGAGATCCTGTGAGACTCCAGCGGTTTGTAGCCATGAGGCCCTCTGCATAATTATAGAAGTTGCCATAGAATGGGCTGCTGTGCCTGCCACATCAAGTGCAATCTGGAGGGCCATTCTAGGAGATGAGTAGCCCTCGTGAATGATCAACTTCAGGATCAGTCTCTTTGAGTAAGTGCTCCATAAGAGTAGTAAGCCTGGTGTAATTACTGAAGTCATGACTGGACAAAAGAGCTGAATAACTGGCGATATGGAGCAGAAATATTGAAGCAGCATATACCTTCCTGCCGAAAAGGTCCATACATTTACTTTCCTTGTCTGCCACAGCATTCTTGTACTGAGGAAGCTTGGACCTGTGTTGAGCAGAATCCACCATTAAGAATTAGGCTAAGGTGGGAAAATAAAAAATTCCATGCCCTTGGTTGGGGCAAAATACTTCTCATCTGCTCGCTTGTTGGTTGGCAGAGCACAGGCTTGGGTCTTCCAAATCTCATCGGAAGCCTCCATAATAGCCTCATCTATGGGCAGTGCAATCTTGGCCCATTGGGAGGACTGAAGGTTTCTGAGAAGGCGATATTGTTATGAATCATATAATATTAGAATTGAAAGGGGCCTTGAGAGATCAAGTCCTGTCCCCTGGCCTTATGGCAGGACCAAGCACAGTCCATATCATCCCTGATAGATGTCTGTCTAACCTGCTCTTAAATATCTCCAGTGATGGAGATTCCACAACCTCCCTAGCCAATTTATTCCAGTGTTTAAGCACCCTGACAATTAGAAAGTTTTCCCTAATATCCAATTTAAGCCTTCCTTGCTACAGTTTAAGCCCATTGCTTCTTGTCCTATCATCAGAGGCCAAGGAGAACAATTTTCCCCCTCCTCCTGGTGACACCCTTTTAGATACCTGAAAACTGCTATCATGTCCCCTCTCAATCTTCTCTTTTCCAAACTAAACAAGTCCAATTCCTTCAGCCTTGCCTCATAGCTAGTTTTCTAGACCCTTATTCATTTTTGTTGCTCTTCACGGGACCTTCTCCAATTTCTCCACATCTTTCTTGAAATGGGGTGCCCAGAACTGGACACAATACTCCAATTGAGGCCTAATCAGTGCAGAATGACTTCTCATGTCTTGCTCACAACACTCCTGTTAACACATCTCAGAATCATGTTTGTTTTGGTTTTTTGCAATGGAGTCACACTGTTAACTCATTTAGCTTGTGGTCCTCTATGACCCCTAGGATCCCTTTCTGCAGTATTCATTCCTAGACAGTCACTTCCCATTCTGTATGCATGAAACGGATTGTTCCTTCCTAAGTGGAGTGCTTTGCATTTCTCCTTATTAAACTTCATCCTATTTACCTCAAACCATTTCTCCAGTTTGTTCAGATCATTTTGAATTTTGACCCTATCTTCCAAAGCACTTGCCACCCCTCCCAGCTTGGTATCATCTACAAACTTAGGCTACATCTAAACTACACCCCTCTGTTGGCAGAGGGATGTAAATTAGACGTTTCGAAAGTGCAAATGAAGCGGGGATTTAAATATCCCAAGCTTCATTTGCATAATCACGTCCTGGCGCTGTTTCGAACAAGCGCCATTTCGAAACTGAAACCGTGATTTAGACGTGTTTTTTCCGACAATGGGGCAATTTTTTGGAAGATTCTGTACTCCACAGAGTGCTTGTGGCTGTTCGGACAGGGGACAGGGTGCCAGTGAGTGCCAGGGCAGGGGCCTGAGGCAGGAGACTGGGTGCCAGGGCAGGGGCCTGAGGCAGGGGACAGGGTGCCAGTGGGTGCTGGGGCAAGGTACTTGTGGGGGTCTGGGCAGGGAGCGGGGACAGGGACCGGTACCTGGGGATCCTGCAGCTGTGCGCCAAGGCCCAGGAAATGCGTGGGCTACTCCCCCGTCCCCCAAACAGCAGCGCAGTACCTGAAACACTGGTCCGTTGCACGCCTGATGCCTTCCTGCGTGGGGTGGGAATGGGGGAAAGGGGAGTCCCGGACCATGCCAGCTGGAGCCGGCGTGCTGAAGACTTTGTTCCCCTGATGCCTTCCTGTGCGGAGGGGGGGGGAGAAAGGGGGAGTCCCAGACCGCACTAGCCCCAACCACTTGGGTAGCGTGCGCCTTGCTCCTCCACTCCCCATGGCAGCGTCCGCTGCCCGAGCAGCTGGAGCCGGCACGCTGGGGATTTTATTCCCCTGCTGCCTTCCTGCACGGGGGGGAGGGGGAGTCCTGGACCATGCCGGCCCCAACTGCTTGGGCAGTGCACGCCTTGCTCCTCCACTCCCCACAGCAGGGCGCGCCACCCGACGGCTGGAGCCGGCGCCATCCCGGAACCCCACCCTTTTCCCCACATGCAGGAAGGCAGCAGGGGAACAAAGTCCCCAGCGCAGGACGGACTGCCATTTTAGGTACCGTGCCAGCTGTTGGGGGAGGGGAAGGAAAAGCAGCCTGTGCACTTTCGGGACCTGGCACACAGCTACAGAACTCCCCCCTGCTCCGCCGGAAGCCCACGCTACCTCCGTTGTCCCTGGAGGTAGCATCAGCGTGGCATTCATCTTGGGGGTTAGGGGCAGCGAGGGGGGGGCCCTCCGAAAGCCTTGCGATCAACTGGTCAGGCCCCCAGGATCGACGGGTTGGTGACCACGGCTTTATGCCATTATCTAAATCACTGACGAAGATACGGAACAGAACCAGTCCCAAAACAGACACCTGTGGAACCCCACTTGTTATGCCCTTCCAGCTTGACTGTGAACTGATAATAACTTCTCTGAGAATGGTTATGCACCCATCTTATAGCAGCCCCATCTAAATTGTATTTACCAAGTTTATTGATAAGAAGGTCATGCGAGACTGTATCAAATGCCTTACTAATGTTTAGGTATACCACATCTACCGCTTCTCCCTTATCCACAAGTCTTGTTATCCTATCAAAGAAAGCTATCAGATTGGTTTGGCATCATTTGTTCTTTATAAATCCATGCTGGCTGGATTTATAAAGAACAAATCTATATTTACCTATCACCTTATTTTCTTCCAGATATTTGCAGAATATCCAGAATTCCTTAATTACCTGCTGCTCCATTATCTTCCTGGCACAGAAGTTAAACTGACTGGTCTGTCGTTTCCTGGGTTGTTCTTATTTCCCTTTTTATAGATGGGCACTATATTTGCTCTTTTCCGGTCTTCTGGAATCTCTCCTGACTTCCATGATTTTTCAAAGATGATAGCTAAAGGTTCAGATACTTCCTCTATCAACTCCTTGAGTATTCTAAGATGCATTTCATCAGGCCATGGTGACTTGCAGACATCTAACTTTTCTAAGTAATTTTTAACTTGTTCTTTTTTTATTTTAATTTCTAAACATACCGCAGTTCCACTAGCATTCACTATGTTAAGCAACTCTTCATCATCTAACTTTTTTGGAGAAGACTGAAACAAAGAAGTCATTAAGCACCTCTCCCATTTCCAAGTTTCCTGTTATTGTTTCTCCCTTCTCACTAAGCAATGGGCCTACCCCATCCTTGGTTTTCCACTTCCTTCTAATATATTTATAGAATGTCTTCTTGTTATGTCTCTAGATAGACTGAGCTCCTTTATGTCTCTGCTTAGATTGAGCTTGTTTTGCGCCTTTGCCTTTCTAATCTTGCCCCTGCAGGTGTGTGTTGTTTGCTTATATTCATCCTTTGTAATTTGACCTAGTTTCCACTTTTTATATGACTCCTTTTTGATTTTTTAGATCCTGAAAGATCTCCTGGTTAAGCCAAGGCGGTCTTTTGCCCTATTTCTATATTTCCTATGCAATGGAATAGTTTGCTTTTGGGCCCTTAATAATGTCCCTTTGAAAAACTGCAACTCTCTTCAGCTGTTTTTCTTTTTAGTCTTGCTTCCCAAGGGAGCTTACCTATCAGCTCTCTGAGTTTACTAAAATCTGCCTTCCTGAAATCCATTGTCTCTCTCAGGGCCGTCCTTAGGATTTATGGTGCCCTACGCGAGATTATTAAACTGGTGTCCCTATGCCTGACTTGCTCTTCCACCCTTACCCCCTCCCCTTCCCAGAGACCCCAGCAGCCAATCCCTTCCCTCAGACTGTGCTGCAGGCAGCGTATTCGGCTCTCTCTAGGACCCAGCCCTGCTGTTACATGCTCCACTGCTTCCCGTCATAGGTGTGCACAGCACATTTCATTAGAGTGTGCACCCAAAGAATTTTTTTCTAAATGTACTTTGACCCCCATTAGCCACACCCCTGACCCTCGTTAGCCACGCCTCTGGAGGCAACACTCTCGGGGCAAGATGGACACATGACCAAAAGTAAAAGGTATCATGTGACCCCCCCCCCAAGGACTTTTCCCACCATCCTCCTAACAATAGGGATTAGTTTGGCGCCCACCAAACCCCCCTCATGCAACTATCCTGCAATTGCATTAACCCAATGTGTGTGACATTAACGCGGGGGGGGGGGCGGAGAGGCTGGGGGAAGAGTTCCCTCCCATGAGCAAAATGAATGTTGTGTTGTACACCAGTACTGAGTTCATGTGGCTTGTTTGGATGTGCCACTGTGGCACCCAAGTTATTAATAAATATCTTATAAACCTCTACCCTTTCCCTCTGCTGCCATGTCTCCTCTCCTTGTTCCATCAGCTCCCCTGGTGCCTGCTGCCCCCCAACCCCTCACCCTCCTCTGCTGTCCTGACTCCTACCCTTCTCACTGCCCTCAGCCTTCCTGAGACATGTCCCCCTCCACCAGCCCTTCTCTCCCCCCTGTGCCCAATCCGCCAGTAGCCCCACTCTGATCATGTGAGCTACCCCTCCTCATCCCCTCTCCTAACACCTCCCTCTACACACTTGCCCTGCCTCTCTCCTCTGGTGCTGGTCCCTCCCCTGCAGGTGTCTGCCCTTCTGCTTCACCCCCAGAATCCCATGGCACCTGCACCTTCCCTTACCCCTGCACACTCCTGGTGCCGCCCCCTTTGCCCTTTTTCCCTGATGCCCACCCCCTCACCACTCTCTGCCCCCGTTCCCCTCACGCCCCTCTGTGCCCTCACACATGACTCGCTCCATCCCCACGTCTCTCATGCCCACCCCTTCTTTCAAGCCTTCTCCCAGCACCTCCCCCTCCCCCCTCTAACCCCCCATGCCCTTCCCCTCTCCTCTCCTCTCCCAGCATCACCCTGTCCCCCCTCCCACTGACACCTCCCCTCCTGCTCTTTTCCTCATTGTCTCCACTTGCCCCCCTCGGCATTAGTCTCTCCTCCACCCCTCCCTTGGTGCCTTCCCCTTTCTTCTCCTCCTGACCTGCCACCCTCCCATCAGCACAAGCACCTTCCTCTCCCACCCCTTCCCCTTATTTTCCCCCTCGCCCTCACCTACCTTCTGCCTTCCCGTTTGCAGGGCTGGAGTCTGTTGCAATCGGGCCCCAGAAGTCCCTGCAGCCCAGGCTCCAGACCACGTGCCAGAGCCAGAGCTGGAGCTGGACCACTCAGCACTCGCAGCCCCGGCCCATCACAGCACAGCCGGTCCCGCCCTAGCGAGGCTCTGCTCCCCCACGCCCCGCTCGGCGCATCTCCTTCCAAGGCGCGGCTTGGCCATTTTTAAAAATGGCGCCGCAACGCCAAGCCGCGCATGACCCCGCCCCCGGCATAGCCCTGGTTCCTCCTGATGCTGCCTCCCGGGCTGACAGCTTCCCTTCTCCAGCTGGGGTCAGCTTGCCGGCCTCCTCGCCAGAGTCCCTCGGCCCAGTGGGATCTTCTGGCGGGGCCGTAAGTGCCGGCAGTGCCCCTACTGGCTCCGGTGCAGAGCGCACGCCTATGTTTCCCCTCCATCCTGGGCTGGCAGAGTGGTGCCCCAGAAAGTGTGGTGCCCTACACGACTGCATACTCCGCGTATGCCTAAGGACGGCCCTGGTCTCTCTTTTGCTCTTCTCCTTTCTACCATTCCTTAGAATCATGAACTCTATGGTTTCATGATCACTTTCACCCAAGTTGCCTTCCACTTTCAAATTTTCAACCAGTTCCTCCCTATTTGTTAAAACCAAATCTAGAACAGCTTCACCCCAGTAGCTTTCTCAACCTTCTGAAATAAAAATAAAAGTCTTCAATGCAGTCTAAGAATGCATTGGATAATCTGTTCCCTGCTGTATTAGTTTCCCAGCATATGTCTGGATACTTGAAGTCCCCCATCAACACCAAATCCTGCGCTTTAGATGATTTTGACAGTTCTTTTAAAAAAGCCTCATCCACCTCTTCTGCCTGGGTAGGTGGTCCATAGTAGACTCCAGACATAAAGGGAAACAAGAAGACATTCTATAAATATATTAGAACAGGAAGACCAAGGACAGGGTAGGCTCACCGCTCAGTGAGGAGGGAGAAACAGTAACAGGAAACTTGGAAATGGCAGAGATGCTTAATGACTTCTTTGTTTCAGTCTTCACCGAGAAGTCTAATGAAGAAATGCCTAACATAGTGAATGCCAGTGGAAAGGGGGTAGGTTTAGAAGATAAAATAAAAAAAGAACAAGTTAAAAATCACTTAGAAAAGTTAGATGTCTGCAAGTCACCATGGCCTGATGAAATGCATCCTAGAATACTCAAGGAGCTGATAGAGGAGGTATCTGAGCCTTTAGCTATCATCTTTGGAAAATCATGGAAGGCAGGAGAGATTCCAGAAGACTGGAAAAGAGCAAATATAGTGCCCATCTATAAAAAGGGAAATAAGAACAACCCAGGAAACTACAGAGCAGTCAGTTTAACTTCTATAACAGGAAAGATAATGGAGCAAGTAATTAAGGAAATCATCTGCAAACACTTGGAAGATAGTAAGGTGATAGGGAACAGCCAGCATGGATTTGTAAAGAACAAATCATGTCAAACCAATGATATATCTCGCATGATATTCTTATCAATAAACTAGGGAAATACAACCCAGATGGGTCTACTATAAGGTGGGTGCATAACTGGATAACCGTTCTCAGAGAGTAGTTATTAACGATTCACAATCCTGCTGGACAGGTATAACAAGTGGGGTTCCGCAGGGGTCTGTTTTGGGACCAGTTCTGTTCAATATCTTCATTAACGATTTAGATATTGGCATAGAGAGTACACTTATTAAGTTTGCAGATGATACTAAGCTGGGAGGGGTTGCAACTGCTTTGGAGGACAGGGTCATCATTCAAAATGATCTGGACAAATTGGAGAAATGGTCTGAGGTAAACAGGATGAAGTTTAATAAGGACAAATGCAAAGTGCTCCACTTAGGAAGGAACAATCAGTTTCACACATACAGAATGGGAAGCGACTGTCTAGGAAAGAGTATGGCAGAAAGGGATCTAGGGGTTATAGTAGACCACAAACTATATATGAGTCAATAGTGTGACGCTGTTGCAAAAAAAGCAAACATGATTCTAGGATGCATTAAGAGGAGTGTTGTGAGCAAGACACGAGAAGTCATTCTTCCACTCTACTCTGCTCTGATTAGGCCTCAGTTGGAGTATTATGTACGGTTCTGGGCACCACATTTCAAGAAAGATGTGGAGAAATTGGAGAAGGTCCAGAGAAGAGCAACAAGAATGATTTAAGGTCTAGAGAACATGACCTATGAAGGAAGACTGAAAGAAATGGGCTTGTTTAGTTTGGAAAAGAGAAGATCGAGAGGGGACATGATAGCAGTTTTCAGGTATCTAAAAGGGTGTCACAAGGAGAAGTGAGAAAAATTGTTCTTCCTGGCCTCTGAGGATAGAACAAGAAGCAATGGGCTTAAACTGTAGCAAGGGAGGTTTAGGTGGAACATTAGGAGAAAGTTCCTAACTGTCAGAGTGGTTAAACACTGGAATAAATTGCCTAGAGAGGTTGTAGAATCTCCATCTCTGGAGATATTTAAGAGCAGGTTAGATAAATGTCTATCAGGGATGGTCTAGACAGTACTGGGTCCTGCCATGAGGGCAGGGGACTGGACTTGATGACCTCTCAAGGTCCCTTCCAGTCCTAGTATTCTTCTATTCTGATTCTATGACATCACCCTTGTTTTTTCCCTTTTTAACCTAACCCAGATACTCTCAACAAGTCTGTCCCCTATGTCCATCTCCACCTCAGTCCAAGTGTATACATTTTTATACACATTGATATTTTTATACATGTTTAAGACTTGTCTCCCATACTGACTCTACTTGTCGGAATCAGCGGAAGGGAACATACTGATGAGGGACATTTCTTAGCCAAGGACCCCGAACTCGGGGAAGAGACTCTCCGTTTTTTAACCCTGATTTCTGGGGTCTGAACAGGTGGTCGATGAGGAACACTCTGATGGCTGAAGCACTTTATCAAGTAAGAATATGTGGAGCCACATTTCTCTTTCTCAGCGTGCCCTCGCAGTCAGCTTTGAGCAATGCGGGCATTTCTGAGGTATATGTGCCTTGCCAAGGCACCTAATACAAGAAGAGTGCCCGTTGGACTCAGGCATGGGGCTCACAACAAGTGTAGCATTTTTTGAAGCTCGGTGAGCCTGGCATTGTCAGGCGGTCTTCTTCTCAGTCAACCCCCACTTTTCTTTTTTTTTCAAGCTGTGGCCTTAAAATGGTCAGTAGCTACATTGCTTGATTTTTTTTTTAACTGAACAACAAACTTCTAAATGCTAATTATAACTAGAAACTATCTATTAACTCCTTTTTTTTTTTAAACCAGAATAGTTGAGGAGAAGTGCTCGCTCCATCTTTGAACGAGGGCAGCAATGAAGGAACTGATGGGAGGCAGACCTTGCAGGTGTGCAGAAGAGCGCAAGTGCCACGAGACACCTACCGCACATGCGCGGTCCGGCTGGCTACTGCGACGGAAAACTCCAATCAGCGGCGCTGGGATGACCTGACTCCAAAAAATGAGGAGTAACGTTAGTTCAAACCAAGGGGGTTGATTCGAACTAACGCGTCCTGGAGTGCACTTCCTGGTTCGAATCAGCTGTTGAGCAGAATAACGCACGGCCAGATTATGCTAATGAAGCAGAGGATATTTAAATCCCCGCTTCATTAGCAATTTTGGTTGGCTACATTAGCATCCCTAGCTTGAACTAGGGAGCAAGTATAGACGTACCCCTAGATCTTTCTACAGAACTCCATCCTTGGCAGACATTTCCTATTTTTTGTGTGTACAACTGCTTGTTCCTTGCTAAGTAGAGTAGTTTGCATTTGCCCTTATTGAATGTCATCCTGTTTACCTCAGACCAGCTCTCCAGTTTGCTGCTTCATGTGGCTCACTACATTACCTCTGACAACATCCAGTGCTAGATGTTTCATAGGGAATAAACACAACAGGACAATTTTGAATGATCCATCCTCTGTCATCCAGGCCCAGCTTCTGGCAGTCAGAAGTTTAGGGATACCCAGAGCATGACACTGCACCCCAATCACCTTAGCGTATAACCACTGATGGATTTATCCTCCATAAAATTATCTAATTCTTATTTATAACAGTTATATTTGGCCTTCACAACATCCCCTTACAATGAATTCCATAGGTTAACGGTGTGTGCAGAAGTTCTTCCTTACATTTTAAACCTGCTACCTATTAATTTCATTGGGTGATAGGGATGTTAAAGACTAACTGACTAGTCGACTATCCGATAGGCAAATGCTTATTGGATAGTCAGTCGACTAGTCGATCCCCCTCCCCCTGCTGCCTCTATCGGATAGGCAGCAAAGAGGGGGTGGAAGGGGGTACTTGAAAGCGGTGGCACTGCGTGCATGGAGCCCAGGGTCAGCCTGCTGGGGACTCTCGTGCATTTCAAAGCTGGCACCTGCGTGCAGCCCGGAGTCAGCAGGACTTCCCACTGGCCCCAGCTGCACGAAGAGTTCCACATTCCTCCTTTGAAATGTACAAGAGCCCCAGCGGGGGCTCTTGTACATTTCAAAGGAGGAATGAGGAAGTGCCTATCGACTAGTCGAGTAATGGAAATTCCATCCACTACTCAACTAGTCAATTAATCGCTAGTTAACATCCTTATTGGGTGACCCTTATTTTTTTTGTCATGTGCAGGAGTAAATAACCTTTCCTTTATCATTTTCGCAAAACTATTCATGATTGTGTAGATCTCTATCATACCACTGTCCCCTTAGTTGTTTCTTTTCTAAAATAAATAGTCTCAGACATTTTAATCTATCCTTGTATGAAGGCTATTCCCTACCCTAATCATTTTTGTTGTCCTTCTCTGCACCTTTTCCAATTTTAATATATGATTTTGAACTAGTTTCACATAAATTTGCGCACAGTATTCCAGATATGGATTTAACAAATTTATATAGTAGCATTATGAAATTATGTATCCCTTTCCTAATAGTTCCCTATAATCTTAATTTTTGTCTGCTCCTGCAGACTCAGCAGATGTTTTCAAGACCATTATTCATATCAACTAATTTATAACCCAAATATTTTGCATACCCCTACCTTGCTGCCTCTGTATCAGAGTCAGCAGCACGGGTGGCAGGAGCTCCCCGTGAGCGGGGCCGTGAGCCGGGAGTGCACTGGCTGCCAGCCCCACCTCTGGAAGGAACACTTTAGTAACCATGTAACCACTAAAAATTGTTGCGGCTACTCAATTACTAAAATAAATATCTAACATCCCTAATATATAACTGGGATTATGTTTTCTGATGTGCATTACTTTGCATTTACCAACCTTGAATATCATCTGTCATTTTGTTGTCCAGTTACCCAGTTTAGTGAGATCCCTTGGTAACTCTCAGTCACCTTTGGACTTAACTGCTATAAATAACGTTGCATGGTCAGAAAACTTTGCCACTTCACTGTTTTACTCTCTGGAAAAGGAGTCTATTCAACAGCACTGGTCCCTGTATTGACCTTGGAAGAGCTTGCTATTTACCTCTCTCAGGGGAGGCATAAACTTACAATATATGCCTCCCGTTTCCTATTTTTTATCCAGTTACTGATCCATGAGAAGATTCTACACCTTATGCCATGATAGCTTACCCTGTTCGAAAGTCTTTGGCACAGGAGTCAAAGGCTTTTTGGATAGCCAATAGTTACCATATTATTACAAGCCAATTTCAAAAACCAGCTTGAAAAAGAGGCTGCAGAACTTGTTTCATTTACTGACACCTGCAACAGAGGTTTAAACAAAGACCTTAACTGGATGACCCACTACATTCCACATCCTAATGACATAAAAAGCCAATCACTGGGTACTTAAGGTTACTTAGAACCCACTCTATCAGCTTCATTTAGCATGGACACTCTAATTGAAAATATTTTCCCCATTTTTTCCTTCTCTTTCCTTCTCCATCCCCTCTCTTTCTCTCCTATTTATTTGCAACCTGGACCCCTTAATTCCATTCATCTGAAGAAGTGGGTTGTGCCCACGAAAGCTCATGATACCATCTACATTTTTTGTTAGTCTCTAAGGTGCTGCAGGACTATTCATTGTTTTTTTAAGTTTTTTCAGTTACAGACTAACAGCTACCCCTCTGAAACTGGATATCCAAGTACACTGTATCTTCTGAGTCACCCTTGTCCACATGCTTATGTCAATAGCCCTGGGAAAGTTCTGAGTCTAAGGCTGCTGCAAAGCCAACAGAGCACACACTTGTGCAAATCATTTTTTGGGTAGATCCTAGACAGATGACACTGTTTGTTTTCTATATATCTTAGTAACTGAGATGAGGATTTTGAATATGTTTTATAAAAGGTAGCAAACACTAAATAGAATTGAAATGCTCTTAACTTTCTGAAACTAATTCCTTTAGGGCTGAAATTATCCATGCTTAATCTCATCCCAGCAGTGAACTTTTCTGGGAAAACATTAGCAAAATTGGCTCAGCATTGAATATAAGAACAAAAAAAAAAGCATTCCTCATATGTTCCAAAAAGAAATTTTGCATACACAAACTTAAGAGTAGCTAAAAGGCTACCCCCTCTCCACAAACATGTACTTTGCTCATTTTGTAGCTCTCATTAACATTTACGGAATAGGCTACATCTGAATGAAATTTCATACGTAATTTTAAATGTACAAATATTAAAGTGTTTTTCATGAATGTAATAGAACTCATTCTAAGGATCTTTTTATTTTATGTTTATGTTATCTACACTAGAGCATGGGCTGTAATTTCCAGCTTGGTAAGACATGCCTGCACTTGTTCTGATTGAGCTAGTATGCTAAAAAAAAAATCACAGGGTAGCCACCGTAGTGCAAGCATTGGGACAGACTAGCCCTACTGCTATGATCCTATCTGAAATCTTTGGTATGTACTCAGGTGGTTAACTCATCCTGCCATTAGTGCCACAGTAGCTATACTGCTATTTTTAGCTTGCCAGCTCAGAGCTAGAGCAGGAATATCTGCCCAAGCTGGAAATTACATCACCACCTCCAGTGGAAATATAGTCACAAGACATTATTCCTGGAACCCTTAGCAGCTTCTTTCCTGTATTCCTCTCTTCCCAAACTCCCCTTCTGTTCTGCCAGCCACATTCATATGCTGTTATTGTAATCTAACAATGGAAGAGTCACAGAAAGATCTAAGGAACAAGGATAACATCCTTATAGCAACTCTCCCTCTCTGCGTCACTGAAAAGCTTCTGCCT
This sequence comes from Pelochelys cantorii, assembly GCA_032595735.1. Taxonomy (NCBI): domain Eukaryota; kingdom Metazoa; phylum Chordata; order Testudines; family Trionychidae; genus Pelochelys; species Pelochelys cantorii. The sequence goes on from CM064330.1 coordinate 41,146,608, forward strand.
AGATTAGAACCTTCTGGAAACCTCTCCCTGCCTGACATCTTATTACAGCTAAAAAGAAACAGAACAGAGCCTTCACTACAGGGTTCTAAGGACCCTTAATTAAAGGTGTGGTCAGCATTATATATTGTATTAATAAATGTCTGTTAAGCAAGACAATTGTTGAGACATATATACATGAGGGCATGGGAGCTAGTGTTTCAGACTGAGATGTCAAATTTAACTACTTCTGATAACTTCTTGGAGTTTGATCATTTGAAGTTAATGGTTCATTAAAGCTTTTTTGCATTATAAATATATCTAAAGGTGATAGACATATATTTAGAATGAAAAAAATCTGCCAAACAGATTTACAAGCCAAGCTGTTATCTTAAATTGTTGGTATTTCTTTAATTATGTAAATATGTCAATTTTTACACTGAGCTTATAAAAGCATTGTAAAAATATTTTCCAGCCCATCAAATTCATATTACATAAAACTCAAGCTCTTCACACACTAACTATGGAGACAAATAGTTCATTTGATTATGACTTATTTGAGAAAATATATTCCTTTGCACTGGTAAAAAACTGTTACTTACCTGTAACTGTCCTTTGAGAAGTGTTGCTCATGTCCATTCAAATTAGGTGTGTGCACACTGCATGCATGGATTCCAGAGCCTTTTTTCCTCAGCGGTATCCATCTGGCCAGCAGGGAGCCCCCTAGAGTGGCGCCAAGATAATGGTGAATAAGTACCTCTGCTGGTCCTACCCTCCCTCAGTTCCTTCTTACTGGAAGAAGCTCCGACGAAAGGGAAGTGTCGAATGGACATGAGCAACACAGCTTGAAGAACAACAGTTACAGGTAGGTAACCATTTTTTCTTCTTCGAGTGCTTGCTCATGTGCATTCCAATTAGATGACTCCCTAGCCAAAACCAACGAAGGCAGGGTCGGAGAACAACACAGGTTAAGATAGGGCTGACTGTAATACCACACCTCCCAGGGCTGCATCCTCTCTAGCCTGTTGGGTGATCGCATAATGTGCATTGATGACCATGTGGCTGCCCTTACAGATATCTACTATGGGAACCTGCGCCAGGAAGCTTGTCGAGGAAGCGTGCACCTGAGTGGAATGAGCTGTAATAGGTGACAGTACCTTGCCTGCCAACTCAACATTCCTTGATACAGGATGTGATCCAAGAAGACAACCGTTGTGCTGAAACTGGCAAATCTTTCATTCTCTCCGCTACAGAACTAAAAGGTTGAGGTGACCTATGAAACTCTCTTGTTCTGTGTATGTAGAAAGCTAGTGCCCGCTTAGCATCTTATGAATGTAAGGCCCGCTCCCTTGAGGTAGCATGGGGTTTCAGGAAAAATACCAGAAGGTAAATATCCTGCGACATATGGAATGCCGAGACTACCTGAGGGAGGAAGGCCGGGTGGGGGGTGTAGATGCACCTTGTCTGCTGAAAAGACTGTGTAGGGAGGGTCCACTGTAAGCACCCTTAGTTCGGGCACCCTTCTCACTGATGTGATAGCCACTATAAAAGTGACTTTGAGCAAGAGGTGTCAGAGAGCACGTGGCCAACGGCTCAAAGGGAGGGCACATGAGCCTGGTGAGTACAAGGTTGAAGTCCCACTGTGGTACCGGTTGCCTGACATGAGGGAATAGCCTGTCCACCCCCTTAAGGAATATCTTGACCATAGGGTCAGCGAACACTGATCTACCTCCTGCCCCTGGGTGAAAAGCCGCTATAGCTGCCAGGTGTACCCTAAGGGAAGACATATATAGGCCTGATTGGTGTAGATGCGGTAGGTAGTCCAAAATCAACAGAATGGATGCTGACAGAGGCTACCTTTCCCACTGTCCATACTGAAAAAGTCTCCACTTGGCTGCATAAGCAGTTCTAACGGAGGGTTTCCTGCTTCCTAACAAGACCTTCCGAACTACTTCTGAGCACACCTGCTCGGCTTCTGTCAGCCCTGGATATACCACGAGGTCGGGTGTAGGGACCGTAAGTTCAGGTGGCACAGCTGCCCTTCTCTGAGTGATTAGGTCGGGGATCGTGGGCAAGGTTATGGGATCCCTCGTCATCGTATCTAGGAGGACCAGGAACCAATATTGCCTGGGCCATTCTGGTGCTATCAGTATAACTTTGGCCTTGAGCCTCTTCACCCTGATGAGGACCTTGTGTATGAGCGGGAAAGGGGGAAATGCACAGAGGAGGACCGAGGGCCAGTCCATCACTAAAGAATCTCTCCTGGATCCCTGGCCCTGCCCCAGCCCCAGGTACGAGCAGTAAACCAGACATTTTCTGTTCCTGTGAGAAGCAAAGAAGGATGGGGGGATAGCCCCACCTCCGGAAGATGTCCTCCAGCACCTCGCTCTTGAATGACCAATCATGGGTGGCTGAGATTGTCTGCAAAGACATTCCTGGTCCCTGGCAGATATGCCGCGTCCACCTGAATGTTGTGGGTTGTGCAGAACTCCCAGAGGAGTAGAGCTTCCTCAGCACAGGGGAGAGGAGCGAGCTCCACCCTATCTGTTGATATAAAACATTGCCGCTGTATTGTCCGTTAATACAGAGACTGTCTTGTGGCTCAGACTGGACAATAATACCTGGCAGGCTAGTCTGACTGCCCTGAGTTCTCTGACATTTATGGGGAGCTGCCACTCTGAGGGTAACTGCATACTTTTGAGTCCACCGCTCACCCGGGTGAGCTCCCCATCCCGTGTCCGATGCATCGGTGATGAGATACACTGTCGGGCTCTGGCTCACAAAGGCCACTCCCACACATACTACGTCCTCTTGCATCCAACACCCGAGGGACTGGATGATGTCTTGAGGGACTACAGTGGCCTGAGTCTCAGCCTGACAATGCAGAACCACTTCAGTACAGGCTGCCATGTGTTCTACTAACTTCAAGCAATTTCTTGCTGTTGTCATTTGAGAAGCCACTAGGCCCCGTATAATGGTGCTTATGGCCATAAACCTGGCCCTGGGGAGAGAGGCAATGCCCTTCGTTGAGTCTAGTCGAGCCCCCACGAACTCTACAGTTTGAGTGGGTATCAGGGTGGATTTCTCTTCATTTATCAGGAGACCCAGGGTGCCAAACAGAGTCCTGATAAAGTGTATATGTTCTAGCACCTGTTCCTTTGAACGTCCCCTGATGAGCCAATCATCCAGGTAGGGGAATACCTGGACTCTGTGCCTCCTGAGGAAGGCAGCCACGGCAGCCATGCACTTTGTAAACACACTTGGTGCCACGGACAGACCAAAGGGAAGGACAGCAAACTGGAAGTGTTCCTGCCCCACCATAAACCTGAGAAACCTCCTGTGGGTGGTCCTCACTGAAATGTGAAAATATGCGTCCTTGAGGTTGAGGGCAGCGTACTACTCCCCTGGATCCAGGGAAGGAATAATGGATGCCAGGGTGACCATCTTGAACTTTGCCTTTATTATAAAAGTGTTGAGATCTCTCAAGTCCAAAATAGGCCTGAGGGCCTTCTTTTGCCTTGGGGATAAGGAAATACCGGGAGTAAAAACCCTTTCCCTTGAAGTCTAGAGGAACCCTTTCCACTGCCCTCCATTGAAGAAGTAAGAGCACTTCCTGGTTCAAAAGGATCTCATGAGAGGGGTCCCTGAAGAGGGATGGGGAATGGGGGTGCGAAGGGGGCAGAGAGGTGAATGGGACAGAATACCCCAAGGCCACCAGGACCCATCGGTCGGTCGTAATCTGGACTCAAGCCTGATAAAAATGGGACAGTCTGTCCCCAAAGGGGGGAGTTTATGACAAGAACTGGTACTCTGTCCTCAGGCACACCCTCAAAACGAGAACTTAGATTGCTGGGAAGGAGGTGGCCCTCCATTCCTTTCAGTGTCGGAGCAAGACCTCCGTCGCCTATTGTGCCCATTGGCATTATTATTATTATTGCCCATGTTACGAGGCCTGCTCCTGACTTGGTCGGGTCTGAACCCCTGATGAGGAGATCTCCCGTGTGGCCTTGGGTTGTATAACCTCCTCTGTGTGGCTGGGGTATGGATACCCAAAGATCAGTGTGGCCCTAGAGTTTTTCAGGCTGTGTAACCTGGCGTCCGTTTGCTGAGAGAACAGGTCCTTTCCCTCAAATGGCAAATCTTGGAGAGTGTTTTGCACTTCCGGAGGTATCCCGGAGACCTGCAACCAGGCCTCATGCCACATTACAAACACCATGGCCATCGTTCAAGCCGCCGAATCCGCCGCATCCAGCACGGCTTGCAATGCTGTACGAGAAATGGCCCTACCCTCTTCTGTCAACGCTGTGAATTCCTGCCTAGAATCCTGTGGCAGGAACTTTTTGAATTTGTCTGCCACCATCCAGGTATTGTAGGCATGCCTACTTAACATTGCTTGCAGGTTGGCAATGCGCAGCTGTAGGCCCCCCCATAGTATATGACTTTCTACCAAGCAGGCTCCCTGCTTTTGGTTGTAGGACCTGGTTGGCCCTGCCTCTCCTTTTGAGCTGCCGCCTGTACAACCAGGGAACCCGGGACTGGGTATGTAAGTGTTCATGCCCGGTATGGGGGACGAAATACCTTCTTTCAACTCCTTTCTGAGTGGGTGCGATAGAAGCTGGCGTCTGCCACAAATTAGTGGTGATCTTAGCTACTGTTTTATTCAGTGGCAATGCCAGTCTTGGTGGTGCATCGGCAGACAAAATGTCAACCATAGGGTCCGAGTCCTCATTTACCACCTCTGCCTGTACCCCGAGATTTGTTGCCAGGAGACGCAACAGATTTTGGTGGGCCCTAGCATCCATGGATGGCATGGATGGAACGAGTGCTTCATCAGGAAATGACAAGGAGGATTCCCTTAATGGCAGCTGGTCCTGAGGTGGCTCTGCCACCTGGAAGCTCAGATGTGTCTGCGGCTGGTCATGGACCTCCAATCATTCACCCTGTGTGACAGGACATGGCAGGTCCCTCTGTGGGCTGCCTCTATATTCCGAGGCAGGCGCCCTGGACATGGGGGTTGCTGACGGAGAACCCCTGGAATGAGACACTCCAGATCCCTGGGAGGAAGGCACTGGGCCCTGCATGTGGTGACAGGCCCAGGGGATCCAGAAGGGCCACTGCAGTTGCATCTGCAGTGGCCATGTCTGATGGGACTGGTACTCCCGGTGCCAGAAGCAGTGCTGCAAACAGGAGCGGTACCAGGAAGACTTGCGTGAGGACGCCCCTGACCGCACCGACTCTGTGTCTGATTCTGACGAGTAGTCTGACGCACACCAAGAAGGGACTGTGGAGGGTGCCTGAGATAGGTGCTAGGGTCGATGCCTGGCCATGGACTCCGGCTTTCCACAGTGCACTGAAAGAAGAGGAGGCCTCATCACCGTAGGCGGCATAGGGGCTGGTTCACTATGCGACGGTGCTGTCGTAATCAATGCGCTCCTCCCGTCCTCGTGTAGTGGCAGTCCCAATGAGGAGGACGTTTCCGGCACCATCGAAGGCAATGGTGCTGACAGGGCTACTGGTGCTGATGAGGCCAATGGTACCGATGACCCCAGTGCTGCCAAGGCCACCGGTGCCAAAACTACATGGCTTGACTGACCCAAGTGCCTGACTTGGCGGTCTGACATGTCTGGTACCGGGGATGAGTCCGGTGAGGCAATCAGCTCTATTAATTCCCTCGCAGCATCAAACATCTTGGGGGTAGAGGGTCTGTTCACATGTATAGACTCTTCTTGGCCCGGGCTTCTTAGCTGCCAGTGCCTTGCGGGGCCTGGGATGTCACAGTGACGAGGTGAGGCTCTTGCCGGGGCGTGGGTCCGGGGCCGACTCCCATGCCCCTTTCTGTCCGGAGATCTCCCCCAAGGCTGCATTTTCTTCTTCGGGGCCGGAGACTGGGATCTGTGCCTCAGCAACATAACCTTCTTCTGTCCTGCTGAATGCACTGGTGCCGATGAAGGTTCACACAGAGACGCCAGTGTGCTCTGCACCACCGGTGCCAGCTCCGGTGCCAGCTGAAGTGCAGACTCCATAAGGAGCAGCTTCAAACGGGAATCTCTTTCCCTCTTTGTACGGGGTTTAAAAGCCCTGCAGATTTTACAAGATTCTGTAAGGTAGACCTCCCCCAGACACTTCAGACAGTTATAAGGGTCGCCACAGGGCATAGGCTATGAACAGGTCCCGCACGGTTTGAACCCCTGCGGACCTGGCATCACCCTCCCGCAAAGAGGAGAGGAAAGTTCACACCGAAGGAACGATCTATTAAGCACTAACTATTTACACTACAAAGGAAGAACTAATAAGGTAACTATTTACATACTGGGATTGCTAAAGTCAGAAGACAAGACGCTCCAGCTACCATCATAGGCGGTAAGAAGGAACTGAGGGAAGGGAGGGCCAGCAGGGGTACTTATTCACCATTATCTCAGAGCCACTCTAGGGAGCTCCCGGCTGACCCGATGGATACCGCTGAGGAAAAAAGGCTCTGGAATCCATGCACGCGACATGCGCGCATCTAATTCGAATGCACATCAGCAAGCACTCAAAGAAGAATATAAGTTTCTGGAATATATAAGAATTAGATATTTCAGCCCAAAAATGGACATTCAAAACAGTGTTCAACAAAAAATAAAAACATCAAAAATAAAAACATTACCCACTTTGTATCAAATTATAGTCTTTCTGGGTTGTAATTCAACCTGCAAGTTGCAAAATGTTTCCATTCGAGGCTTGTTTAAATTTATTATTTTTACAAGGGAAAAATCATCTGGGACTAATTTAAACTCTTCAGGCAGTATTGGTCTTGATAAGTCAATTTATCAAGCACTTTGTATGGAGAAAATTCAACCACTCTGTATTTGGCAAAGTGTAATTATCACATGGATTACAAAAGACAGAGAGTTAAGGTCTGTCACGTGAGAAAAAGTCAAATTATGTTTTAGTTGTTAACCTCTTTTCTGATGTACTACTGACAATACTGAAACTTTTTTTATATCACTGATGTGTTAAACATATGGCCATATCCTGAGATGCTTGATCCTCAGGAAAATTCTCATTGACTTCAAGGATATGTCACCTGAGTGAGATGTAAGGTTTTGACTAGCCTTTGAGCTGGGCCTGTGATTCTTGGCTTAAGGAGACATACCCACTAGGGATGTTAAATATCGGTTAATTGAATAGTCAAGTAACTTCCTGAATTCTTATCGGTTAGTTGACTATTCTATAGTCCCTGGGGGCGGGGGTGGCAGCCAGTGCGCTCCGGCCCCACTCTCGAGCAACCCCCTGCCACTGAATCAGAAGCATCAGTGCAAGGTACCAGGTAGGAGCTGGTCTGTGAAGGGAGCCAGTTTAAAAACCAGCTCCCCTTGCAGATGGGCTGCCTGTCACCCTGTGCTGCTGCCTTTGATAGAGAGGCAGGGTGGCAGCAGCCCCTGTCCAGGTGGGATCTGAGCTCCCAGACCTGGCACGATCTGGAACTGAGCCAGGCTGCCTGCCCACCTGGCTCCTAATACACTTTAAATGCAGAGCCATAGTGGGGGTAGGTCCCAGATCTGACGCAAGCCAGGACTGAGCCAGGCTGCTGGCCACCCTGCTAAAAAATTAACTGGCAGGGGGAAAAGGGGAAATGAGTTTAGTCTATAGCATTAGCCTATAAGCTTTTGCTTATGGTTAATCGGTTAACCAACTATACTATTACATCCCTAATACCCACACTAGCCCTCATCAAGCTATCTTTATAACAATAGAATGCATCTGTCCAAGTGTGTGCCCATCAGAGATGGTAGGCATGGTGCCTGATGCCTAGTGTTGCAGGTGCTGCCACAGCTGCACTCTATGTTTAGCATACTGGCTTAATCATGTCTCTGGACTAGGTATCAAATCTTCAGTTCAAAGAGCAGACTCGCCTTCTCCCTGAATTACTTGGATGAAGAGATCAAGAACATGAAAGGGTGAGCAATTATATTCTGGACTGGGATGATGGAATAAAGCTTTTATACCTGCTAAATGCTTCTCTTAGGCATCATAGGTTAACCCCTTATTTTGAGATTGGCAACTAGCAAACATCAGCAATATATCAAAACAAGTAGTAGTCTTGTAGTATATAGTATCATGAGCACATATTTTTTATCAGCAATATATGTTATCCGACACCAGGACTGGAATGCAGCAGCTGCTCTTGAATTCCAATCCAGCACTTACTGGGAGTCCCTCTGTGACCTCAAGTAAATCAGTCTAACACTTTCCCATCTGTAAAAGGGGGATAATTCTTATTTACCTCTCTTAGCAGAGTATTGTCAGGACTATTTGCACAACACTTTGATCATGCAATCAGCTCTGAGGGTAGGCAGAGGTCTGGAGAACAGGACTCCGGTGCAGACCACCTCCTTCTGAGTCCACCAGTCCAGAGAGCACAGGACAGTGGGTGGAATTGTCAGCACTTTGTTCTAAGACTGCAGGAACCAGTTGTACACTTGCACAAGCCACATCTGTAGAGGGCGCATGCAGAGCCTGGCAAGTTGAATGACCTAGGTGCATGTGGCCATCAGTCCCAGGAGGCACATGCAAGACCTGACCATGGTTGTCAGGAACTCCCGCATGTCCTGGACAGCCACCTTACTCACCAGGAAGCGGGATCTGGGAAGGGAGGACATGGCCAACACTGAGTCCAGGTGGGCCCCCACAAATCTGTGACTTGGGTGGGAACCAGGGTCAACTTGGCCACATTCAGGAGCAGCCCCAACTCGTGAAAAAGGTCTTGCACTAGAGTGATGTGGGCTAGAAGCTGATCCAGCAAAGAGCCTTTAAGGAGCCAGTTGTCCTGGTAGGGAAACAGTTGGACACCCCGCTTTTTCAGTGTGGCGGCCACAATGGCCATACACTTCATGAATACCCGAGGGGCAAGAGAAAGGCCAAAAGGGAGGGCCATAAACTGATAGTGGTCCTGGCCCACCGTGAAGCAAAGGAACCCCTGTGGTGTGGTGCAATGGAAAATGGAATTAGGCATCTTTTAGACTGAGGGCAGCGTACCAGTCTCCATGCTGTAGGGAGGGAATGATAGACGCCAAAGTAACCATCTTGAATTTGGCCTTGGCGATAAAGGCATTGAGTTCCCTGAGGTCCAGGATAGGCCAAAAGCCTCCCTTGGCCTTGGGAACCAGGAAATATCAGGAGTAGAAGCTCTTGCCCAGGAAACCCTGGGGAACCACTTTGGCCACCCCCAGGGATAAGAGCTGCTGGACCTCCTCCTGAAGCAAATGCTCATGAGAGGGGTCCCTGAAGAGGGAAGGGGCAGGGATAGCGGGAGGGAGGAATCGAAAGGAAGGGATGGTGTACCCGCCCACACACCATTTCCAGGACCCAATGGTCCGAGGTAATGCATTCCCAGGCCCAGCAGAAAGGGAATAAGTGGTCCCTGAACAGGTCAAGCGTACCTTCAAAATCCTTGACAGGGACCTGGGGCTTGTTGGACGGGCCCTCACCGTGGTCCCATTGCCATTTCTCCCTCTGAAGCAGAAATTGGGGTGGGTGCCCTACTGCAAGGATCTAGGGGCATTCCTGCCCGCCTTGATTAACCGGGGAATCCCAAATCCCAAATCTGCACCATCCTTTGTGGGTGATGAATCTGAGGAACTGTCCTGGACTGAAGTGTCATTAGAGGAGGTTTTGGAACAAATAGAAAAACTTAATGTCAACAAATCTCCGGGACTGGATGGCATTCATCCAAGGGTTCTAAAAGAACTCAAATGGGAAATTGCTGAACTATTATCTGTGGTTTGTAACCTATCCTTTAAATCGGCTTCCATATCTAATGACTGGAAGGTAGCTAACGTGACACCAATATTTTAAAAGGGCTCTATTGGTGATCCTGGCAATTACAGACCGGTAAGTCTCACTTCAGTACCGGGCAAATTAGTCGAAACAATAGTAAAGAATAAAATTGTGAGGCACGTAGAAGAACATAATTTGTTGGGCAAAAGTCAACATGGTTTCTGTAAAGGGAAATCATGTCTTACTAATCTATTAGAGTTCTTTGAAGGGGTTAACAAACATGCAGACAAGGGGGATCCAGTAGATATAGTATACTTAGATTTTCAGAAAGCCTTTGACAAGGTCCTTCACCAAAGGCTCTTGTGTAAATTACATTGCCATGGGATAAGAGGGAAGGTCCTTTCATGGATTGAGAACTGGTTAAAGGACAGGAAACAAAGGGTAGGAATAAATGGTAAATTTTCAGAATGGAGAGGGGTAACTAGTGGTGTCCACCAAGGGTCAGTCCTGGGACCAATCCTGTTCAACTTATTCATAAATGATCTGGAGAAAGGGGTAAGCAGTGATGTGGTAAAGTTTGCGGATGATACCAAACTGTTTAGGATAGTCAAGACAGAAGCAGACTGTGAGGGACTCCAAAAAGATCTCGCCAAACTGAGTGATTGGGCAACAAAATGGCAAATGAAATTTAATGTGGATAAGTGTAAAGTAATGCACATTGGGAAAAATAACCCCAACTATACGTACAGTATGATGGGGGCTAATTTGGCTATGACAAATCAGGAAAGAGATCTTGGAGTTATCGTGGATAGTTCTCTGAAAATTTCCACACAGCGTGCAGCGGCGGTCAAAAAGGCAAATAGGATGCTAGGAATTATTAAGAAAGGGATAGAAAATAAGACACAGAACATCTTACTGCCCCTGTATAAAACTATGGTACGCCCACATCTTGAATACTGTGTACAGATGTGGTCTCCTCACCTCAAAAAAGATATCTTGGCCTTGGAAAGGGTTCAGAAAAGGGCAACTAAAATGATTAGGGGTTTGGAATGGGTCCCATATGAAGAGAGGTTAAAACGACTGGGACTTTTCAGTTTAGAAAAGAGGAGACCGAGGGCGGATATGATAGAGGTATATAAAATCATGAGTGGTGTGGAGAGGGCGAATAAAGAAAAGTTATTTATTAGTTCCCATAGCAGAAGAACTAGAGGACACCAAATGAATTTAATGGGTAGCAGGTTTAAAACTAATAAAAGAAAGTTCTTCTTCACACAGCGTGTAGTCAACCTGTGGAACTCCTTGCCAGAGGAGGCTGTGAAGGCTAGAACTATAACAGAGTTTAAAGAGAAGCTAGATAATTTCATGGAGATTAGGTCCATAAAAGGCTATTAGCCAGGGGATAGAAATGGTGTCCCTGGCCTCTGTTTGTCAGAGGCTGGAAAAGGATGGCAGGAGACAAATCGCTTGATCATTGTCTTCGGTCCACCCTCTCTGGGGCACCTGGTGCTGGCCACTGTCGGCAGACAGGCTACTGGGCTAGATGGACCTTTGGTCTGACCCAGTATGGCCGTTCTTATGGAATCAGTACCCAGGGACGTTAAAGTAGCCTGGGTGTCCTTAAGACTGTGCAGGCGTTTGTCAGTCTGTTTGTAAAGAGGGACGAACCCTCAAACAGAAGGTCTTGAATAGTGGTCTGGAACTCGGGGGGCACTCCAGATACCTGCAGCCAAGAGCTGTGACAAAGAACCAGCTCTGTGGGCACAGTACAGGCGGCATCGGCCGTGTCCAGGGCAGCCTGGATGGCAGCACAGGAGACCACCCTGCCCTCTTCGACTAGGGCTCCAAACTCAGGCTGAGACTCCCTAGGGACCACCTTGGCAAACTTGCCCATGTTCGGCCTGGTGTTATAGGCATAGCGACTCAGCAGAACCTGCTGGTTCGCTATACAAAGTTGAAGATCCTTAGACGTGTAGGCCTTTCTGCCCAAAATGTCCATTTTCTTGGCGTCCCTACTCTTGGGGTGGCGCCCGGCTGGCCCTGCCCCTCCCTGTGGTTCACTGCCTGCACAATCAGGGACCCTGGAGGCAGGTGAGAAAAAAGATGTACATTCCCCTCTCAGGATGTTAAGGACTAGTAGACTAGTCAACTATCTGATAAGTAAATACTTATCAGATAGTTGATCCCCCGCCCGTGCTGCCTCTATCAGATAGCCCTCCCGGGGGGGCTCCTGTACATTTCAAAGGACGAATGCAGAAGTGCCTATCGACTAATCAAGTAGTCGATGCAAATTCCATTGACTTCGTGACTAGTAAATTACTCGATACTTAACATCCATATTCCCTTCCTGAGGAACTAAATATCTCTGCTCGACCCTCTTGTCTGTCAGTGGGATAGAGGCCAGGGTCTGCCAGAGAGTCTTTGTGATCTTGGTCACAGTCTTTTTAAATCGGCAGGGCCACTGTGGTAGGGATGTCGGCCTACAGTATATCGACCATTGAGTCCGAATCTTCCGACACCTTCTCCACCTAGACTCCCAAACTCTGAGCCAGTCGGCAAAGGAGTTCCTGATGGGACCTCAAGTCCATGGATGGCATGGAAGGGAGAGTACCACCAAGCACCTCATCAGGTGAGGGGACAAGGATCACTTTATGCCCACCGCCTCTGGATCCTGAGCTTGCGATGGGGCTTGAGACCACAGAAGAGACCACAGTAATGGGCTGAGTGGTAGAAGGCTCCCTTTCCTGGTGATGCTCCAGGGAAGCTTGGACTGGGGGAAAGGACTGACTTGACTTCGGGGAGCAGGTCAGCGGGGATGCCAAGGGGGAAACCATTTGCCCAAGATGACTAACTCTGGTCTGAATGGGCCCACCCCCGGCTCCTATGGTAGGCCCAAGGGGTCCAAAAAAGTCCACTGGGTCAGAGCCTGCATCTGAGGTGGTCAATACCACTGTAACGTCGGCACCGGGGTAGGCTGAGGACACTGCTGCTGCTGCTGCACTGAGGCACTACAGTGCCGAGAACGATGGCCGGAGTAGGACCGATGTCTGGATTGAGATCTGGAGCCCTGGGACAACCAAACCAATTCCACCTCTAAGTCTGTGGAATACTCCGAGGACGACCATGGTGGTGTGGTGGCAGTGACAGACGGCGACTTCCTGGGTGGGGCGTAATGAGCCGTTGACTCTGGTTTCTCCTGGTGCCAATAGGAAGGCAGAGGCATTGCCAACGGCGGTGCTGATGCACCCAAAGGAGAACGGCTAGCAAACTTTTAAGTTGCCAGACCTGATACTGCAGTTGGTGCTGCCCAAGGCCTCCGTCCCAGTGCCAATTCATATGTCAGTGCCAGTGCTCGAGATAGGGTGGGGGCTAAAGCCAGTGCCAAGAGTGGAGTCAGTGCTGCAAGCAGGACCGGGGTCAAGGTTATTGGCACCAGGGCAGGACGATGGGACCTTCCAGCATCTGGGGCCACAGAGCTAGGTGCTGAGGCCTCAGGGCAGTGCCATCTGGATCCTTGCTCCTTGGCCGGGTCCGGTGCCAGAAGAGGTCAGCTCAATTAAATCCCTTGCCACCTCAAAGGTATCCGGAGTGGAACACGCGGAAGGATCCCGACTGGGCTGGCACTGCGGCGTGGACTTGAGCGGTGCTCATCTGACTGCGAAGGTCCTGGTGCTGTGCCCATTGGTGCCACATGCCCCACTTGAGGTGAGAGAATGACTAGGTGCCTCACGCATTGACACCCGGGTGCTCTGGGTTGCCGGTGCCAGACATAAGGCCATCTCCATGAGGATAATCGTCAAGCAAGACAACCTTTCCCGCTTGGTGCACGGCGGCTTGAAGACCTTGCAGATCTTACAGGCCTTGGACAAGTGGGCCTTTCCCAGGCACTTAAGACCGGCTGCGTGATGGTCCCCGCCGGGCATAGGCTTCTGGCACTTCTCACAAAGCTTGATGCCATGGGGCCAGGCATGCCCCTCCAGGTGCACAAGGGACACAAAGCGAGCCCCGTGCCTGAGTACTTAAAACTAAGGACAACACTTAACAGCTAATAAAGCCTTAGATAAGAACAATGAACTGAGAACTATTTAACTAACTACTAAAACAAGGAGAAGAACTGCTAAGAGGCGCTTGCAGAGTAAGAGCAAAGGCACCTTCCATCAACCATCACAAGCGGTAAGAAGGAACTGAAGAGGTGGAGAGCCAGCAAGGGTATATATTAGCTTACATATCGCGCCACTCCAGGGAGCTCCCCTGCTGGCCCAGTGGGTACTGCTAAGGGAAAAACTTCCGATGACATGTGAACGCAGCATGTGCACACCTACGTGGAAAGGATATGAGCAATCATTCAAAGAAGAAAAGGTAATATGGAGGCATTTTAACACAGATTTCCATTACAGCTGTGGGATTAATGCTATTTCCCCCCAATATTTCCATTACAGCTGTGGGAGTAATACTATTTCCCCCAGTATTTTCAGAGAATAGGCAACACAATATGTTTATGAAGAAGTATGAATGATGTGATAGAAAAATATTGACAGGTCTTCCTATGTTTGGAAGTTTGTAAATGGCCCAATCGCTGTTTGTAATACAGGATAGATCTGGCTGCATAAATCACAGCAGTAAGACTGAATAATAGATTCCAAAGCATATATAACTAAATGGAATATTTCGCTATGATACCTACTTGATTTTTGCTCATTTCTGAGTAGAGATAGATACATTTATTAGGGAAACAGAAAATATGCCACTGTCTCATATGTCTAAATGAAGGTGCAAACTGCTTTAACATAAAGTACCTTAGCATTAATGCTGTTGACCTGCTAAGCCTCTGTCTGAAGATGAGCAGCATGAAAAGACATTTGGAATGACTGTATACGGAGACAGAATGGTTTCTTCAGCTCACCTGTGCCAGACTGAAGTTTCTTCAATAATGAGAATAGCCTTCTTCCAAAATTTTCTATCCTTTCATCTCAAGAAAGGAAAAGCATCAGAAAGTAAAAACACCACAAACACTGTCATTATTATAAATAACTCAAATATAGATCTGTGCCTAGGATTGATGATTTATTACAATCTCTGGTGCATTCCACTATGCTGCATTTTTTGGGAAAAAAATTTCAAATAATTCCATTGCTACAAGAAGAGACTTCATTCATTGGAGGGACCAGAATATACTAGCTCACTGTCATATAATTTAGGCTCAGTCATACCTCAGACAATATTTTTACAAGGTCACTTCACAAAACTATGTCTAGCCTACCCAAATGACAATATTATTTATGCCAAAGGTTCTTTTTAGGGATGGAAGTATTCCAACTACTGTTTAATAGGCTATATGGGTAGGCTAAAAAAACATAATTTGTAGCAGACATAGTTTATGTATGTAGTACATAACTAAGGAGTACAGACTGATCACTGGATCACTGGCCCCAACAAAAACAGCCACAAAAGCAATGAGCTTTTGAGTTTTCCTCTCCTATATTATTTTTGGAAGTCCTAAGGTTAACCAAATTATGAATGCACAGCTGAGAAACATTTTTTGCGTAGTGGCTACCTGAATATTCAAAATGAAAAAGATAATTCTGAAAAATAAATTTGTAACCCATGCTTGTGAATATATAAGTTAACAACATAGCATATGCAAAGTTTTAGGATTGTAAAATACATGAAAAGGAAGGAATGGATCTGAAATTGAAAATGATTATTTGCAGGAAGGTTCTGATAAGCAGAATGGACAGAAGACAATATACCAAGTGTATATTAACTGTCTCAGCAAATTTAAAGTAACTTGTATCACACCCAAATATCTGAGCCAGATATCACACCCAAATATGTAAGCCAGACATTAGAAAATAATACAAAGCAGTCCCATTTCCTTCCCCTCAAAAATGGTTCCTACAAACCAAGCCTGAGCCATGGTTAATGCATTAAAAAGGCAATTTCCCCTCTCTGGATATTTACATCTCTGTACCAAAAGCTGTGAATGACCCATTTCCACCCTGACTTGATTAGCTTCACAAGCAACTTCTTCCTTATATATGCCACTGTTTCTGTAACTTCCACTCCAAGTATGCTCTAATAAATCTCTAAGTCCTGGTCTACACTAGAGAGTTATTTCAAAATAATTCCCCTTATTTCAAAACAACAAGCAGAGTGTCCACACTACCAAGTCCATTATTTCAAATAAGGGGCTGGTTATTTTGAAAACTACTCCTGCTTTCCACAAAGAATAACACTTATTTCAAAACAGTGGTATGTGGATGATCCACAGCTGCTATTTTGAAATAACTACACCCCAGAGTCATTCTAAGTAATTACTCCTCAGTGCTTCCTGGGGCTCTAAGTTGAAGTAGCACATCCACATTAAGGGAGCCTGCTTTGGACTAATTTTGAGGCTTCCCTGTAGTGTGGACATGCTATTTTGAAATAAACTTAAAAAACAACAAATGGTCTGGTAGCACTTTATAGACTAACAGAACATGTAGATGGTATCATGAGCTTTCGTGGGCACAGACCACTTCTTCAGATGACTGGAGTGTTGGAAGTCCGGAACCAAGAATAAATAAGGGAAGGAGGGAGGGGGGAAGGAAAAAGTTGGAAGGGGGGTGGTGAGGACATTGGGTAGATAAGTTTCAAAGGGATAGCTGAGCCAGTCTGTAACAGGAAAAACTTTAAAAACAACCAATAATCTATTAGCGCCCTAAAGACTAAATAGTTAAAAGAGGCTGATAAGAACCATTAGTTTGCACAGGAAAAGACGAGTACTAACACCAGATTCTACACAGACATCAAGAACCATTGGCACCTTCATTGTTTGGTTGGTTGACAGTGTGCTAGCCATCCAATATCGCGATTTAAACCATTTGCATGAGAGTTAAACTTGAGAATGAAGTGGAGTTCCAATCCTTCCCTGTGTATTTGCCTTGTGGAATTGTTCTGAAACAAAACAGCAACTTGTAGATTCCTTAATGAGTGTCCAGGGAGGTTAAAATGTTCCCCAACAGGTTTCTGTGTGCTGCCTTTTAGGATATGTTTTTTGTTCATTAATTCTTTCCCGTAGGGATTGTCCAGTTTGTCCAATATATATCGCAGTGGGACACTGTTGGCATTTGATGGCATAGATCACATTACTGGATGTGCAGTCAAATGAGTCTCTGATTTGGTGACTGATGTGGTTGGGTCCAGTGATGTAATCACTTGTATAGAAGTCTGGGCAGAGTTGGCACCAGGGTTGATTGCAGCGGTTGGTTCCTGGATGCTTATGATGTAGCTGGTGACCAAAAAGGATTTGTTTCAGGTTAGGGGGTTGTCTGTAAGTGAGAATAGGCCTTTCCCCTAAGCCACTGAGAGTGAGGGGACGTTTTCCAAGAAAGGTTGTTGATTGTGGATAATGCATTGTAGAGGTTTAAGTTGTGGACTGTAGGTAATGACAAGTGGAATTCTGTCGTTTTCTCTTTTGGGCCTGTCTTGAAGTAGTTCATGTCTGGGTACTTTTTTGGCTCTGTTAATCTGTTTTTTCACTTCACCAGGTGGGTATTTCAGTTTTCAGAATGCTCTATATAGATCTTGTAGGTGTTTGTATCTGTCTGTGGGAATGGAGCAAATCCGGTTGTGTCTTATGGATTGGCTGTATACAATAGATTGAGAAATGTCTCTCGGATGGAAGCTAGAGGCATGAAGGTAAGTGTAGCAGTCAGTAGGTTTCCGGTATAGAGTGGTGGAAATTTGTCCATCATTTAATTGTACTGTAGTGTCGAAGAAGTGGATTTCTCGGGTGGACTGATCTAGGCTGAGGTTGATGGTGGGGTGGAAGTTGTTGAAATCCTTGTGAAATTCTTTAAGGGGCTTTTTCCCTGAGTCCATATGATGAAGATGTCATCGATGTAGCGTAAGTAAAGTAAGGGCGTTAGGGGGTGAGAGCTGAGGAAACGTTGTTTAAGGTCAGCCATAAAGATGTTGGCATATTGTGGTGCCATGCAGGTGCCCATGGCTGTGCCGCTGACTTGAAGATACAAACTGATGTCAGTATTGAGCCTTGTGCTGTGTGTTACAAAAGAAAAGAGTAACAATCTTTTGTCTTAAAAGTGGAGTTTGCATTGAACACACTTTTCATACAGGTATCTGTGATATGAATTTTATTTTCTAGAAAAAGAAACGTGCTACTTTTTGCTGCTTTTACTGAGGAGGCTGGAATGGCTTTTTCTGCTGATAAGAAATTCACTGGTCCTCATTCAGAATCTCTTCACACTAAAAACAAGAGGCCTCATTTCAATCCTAAAGTGACAGATCCCAGTATCCACGCAGTCGCAAAGCTCCCCACAGAGAGGCACTGCACTGGACACTGGTACAGTCCCTGCCAGCTGGGACCCCAGGTTCCCCAGAGATAGGGGCTGCTCCAGACAAGAGCAACCTTTGTCTGCAGCAGGTGGGATGCTGCTCCACCCCCCTCTGATTACTTGTTAATTGGACCTGGTAAGCATCATCCATTAAAAGGACTATGGAAGTTGTCCCTTAAAGTCATGGGATAGTTCTGGATGACTCCCAGGGCCTTAGCCAAATAGGGCTGTATCTACATTACAAAATAATAGAGCTCGGATCCTGGATCTCATCTTGAATTGAGATTGGACCCCTAGTGCTACAGTGTCCTGAGACCCTAGAACTGGGGGCAGGGTTAATTCAATTGCAGCATAGTTGCGGGGGGAGGGGGCTCCTATAGTTCTGAAATCCATCCCTATTGGTAGAGGACGGTGGGAAGAGTTTTTAGAGGGGTCACATGGCACCACTTACTTCCGGTCACATGTACCTCTTGACTCCAGAAGTACTACCCCCAAGGGGAGGAGCTTTCTGTGGCAGTTGGGTGGGACCTAAGGGATCAAGGATGTGGCCAGCGGTGTTAGGGAGCGTGAGTAAAGTGTCCCTATTTTGGGATCCAAAAATATGGTCACTCTACCTAGGCCCTGTAGTGCTGGAAAAAGGAAATAGCTAATGAATCTAAGCAGCTTGTAGCTTTTTGGCATTGTTTAACAAGACTAGCCTTAGAAGAGCAGGTTAGAAAGGACCTGAAAAAGCATTTAGCTCAGAAAGGTAGCTAGATATACATAGGCTGTGCTAAAGTCTTAAAAAATATATATGTTCTTGAAATTGTCTAGAAATCAAGTAATTTTGGTTTGGAATCTAATCTTAAATAGACAGATTACTATTCAGCATTTCTTAAGGCCTTGAAGGCAACAACAAACAATATGACTAGCCTTTTATAATACAACTATTTTTATGGATAGCTCCTTTTCATATGCTGACACATTGCTTTATTTTTACTTGGCTTTTTAAAAAAAATTAAACTTGAGCCTCACACAAAAAAACCCAGTATATTTAAGTTTCAGAATAGACACTCAATACAAACCAGTTAATGCCCAGAGTAGACAGATGATGGCAGTGGCAGAGCTCATCATACAGCTTAGTCACTGTCTCTCATTTATCACTAGAGTCAAGCTTCATTTGCAATAAATAAAAAAAAACCCTCACAAAACTCTGTAAAAGGACACCAGAAGCTCTCAGAAAAGATTTAAAGTTACATACAAGCCAACTACAGCAGCTGTCAGACAATAAGATTAATTCTGATTAGGTATATAAAGTCTATGGGACGGAAACTGTCTTGTTCATCTGTGTTTGTACAGGACCTAGCACAGTGGAATTTTGGTCCAAGACAGGGGTTAACAGGCACTATAATTCAAATACAAATAATATTTTAAGGGAAGCAGAAAGCAGTAGTCTTCTGAGACTACTACAGGAAATTCACACTTGGAATGACTGAAATGACTACCTGTGAGGTTCTAGGATGGTTCCAATGGAAAAGTTATCACCACATTGATTAGGTGTTCAAGAAAAAGTTTCTGTGTGCCATTTAGCAATAAACATACAGTAGTGAAACAATATAAAACGTGGGGATAAGCATGATGGCTCTTCGTTTGAAAAGGGGAATTAAATTAAAGGGAGACAGAAGCAGTTTGCTAAAAATCTAAAATGTTTGAGACAGACAGTAAGGAAATAGGAGAAAACAACTTGACAAGACATAATTATGGTGACCATATTTTCTGAACCAAAATTAGGGACACATTAGCCACACCCCCAACTTCTGTTAACCATGCCACTGACCCCCCCCCCGTTAGCGATGCCTCTGGAGGTAACACTCTCAGGGTCAAGATAGACACATGACCAGAAGTAAAAGGTGTCGTGTGACCTCTCCTAAGAACTTCTCCCACCATCCCTCTACCAACAGGGTTGAGTCTGGGCCACACCGGACCCCCCTCACGCAACTATCCTGCAATTGCATTAACCCAATTTGTATCACATTAACTCCGGGGGGGGGCGGACGGCGGGGAGGCTGGGAGAAGTGTTCCCTCTAAGAGTTTCCTCCCACGAGCAGAATGAATTTTGTGTTGTGCACCAGTACTGAGTTCATGGGGCTTGTTTGGATGTGCCACTGTGGCACCCAAGTTAATAAATCTCTTATAAACCTGTATCTTTTCCCCCTGCTGTCATGTCTCCTCCCCTTGCTCCATCAGCTCCCCTGGTGCCTGCTGCCCCCCAACCCCTCACCCTCCTCTGCTGTCCTGACTCCTGCCCTTCTCACTGCTCTCAGCCCTCCTGCAACCTGCCCCCCTGCACCAGCCCTTCTCTCCCCCATGTGCCCACTCCTCCAGTAGCCCCACTCTGATCATGTGTAGCTACCCCTCGTCATCCCCTCTCCTAACACCTCCCTCTACACACCTGCCCTGCCTCTCTCCTCTGGTGCTGGTCCCTCCCCTGAAGGTGTCTGCCCTTCTGCTTCACCCCCAGAATCACCTGGCACCTTCCACCTGCACCCTCCTGGTGCCTCCTCCTTCCCTCACTGCCCCTACCGCCCTTGCCCTCTTTCTCCCTGATGCCCACGCCTTCACCGCCCTCTGCCCCAGTTCCCCTCATGCCCCTCTGCGCCCTCACACATGACTTGCTCTATCCCCGCCTTCCTCATGCCCACCCCTCCTTTCAACCCCTCTTCTCCCAGCACCACTCCTCCCCCTCCTCCCTCTTGCCCTCAATGCCCCTCCCCTCTCCTCTTCCAGTATCACCCTGTCCCCTCCACCTTCCCACCCCCACTGACACCTCCCTTCCCTCCTCCTGTCCTTTTCCTCATTGTCTCCACTTGGCCCCCTTGCATTTGTCTCTCTTCCACCCTGCCCCTTGGTGCCTGCCCCTTTCTTCTCCTGCCCTGCCCCCCACTCCCAACAGCACAAGCCCCTTCCTCTCCCACCCCTTTCCCCCTACTGCTCCCCCTCACCTTCTGCCTTCCAGTTTGTGGGGCTGGAGTCTGTGTTCAGGTCCCAGAAGTCCCTGCAGCCCTGGCCCCGGCTGCTTCCAGGGCAGGTCCGCTTGCCAGGCCTGGAGCTGGGCCGCCCGCGGTACTAATTTTAGTGCATTCCAATCCCACCAGCAGAGCCTGAACATACCCCACTCTGCAGCACTCTAGCCGGGCTCTGCGCAGTCTCTGCCGGGACTCTGGCAGCAGTTCCCAGGAGTGGCTTGCCGGGTTTATCCTCCGACCAACGCCCCTCCCCCTCCGGCAGTGGTGGCGGCCGCCTGTGGATGGAGAAGCCAGCATGGCCGGGCTGGCAGCCGCGCATGGCGGAAGCAGTCCCACAGCAGGAGGGAAGGGCCACATGGTGGTGGGGGCTTGCTGGACAGCAGCGCATTCTGCACTGGAGCTCGGAGCTTTGGAAACTGCGCACCACCAGAAGCGGCCCTGGCTGCCCGCGCAGAGCACCAAGGGAGCCGTTTATGTACTGGATAGAGGCGGGGTGTTGCTGCTGCACTGCGCTAGCGCTGGGTGTCTGCGAGGGAAGGAAATGGCGGTGCCAGTTGTAGTCGGATCTGAACGGGTTTTCCAGGACATTTGCCTCCTTTACAGGGACACCAGCACAGAACCTTTAAATCCAGGAATGCCCCGGAAAAAATGGGACGTATGGTCACCATACATATAATATAAATAAAGGAGGTGTTAAGTGGAAACTAAAAGAACAAAGTAAATGCAATACAAAATATTTTTCAACACATAAGAGCAAAAACAGACAAAAAAAGACACAAGAGAGACACTGAAGGGTCAAAGTGGAAAGTCAGTGATCAATTGAGAATATGCTGAGAGTCTGAATGATTTTTCCCTCCACAAAAGTACACACAAAAGGAAAGGTGATACCACCCTAATGACTGAGGCATGTTTTCCTAGGCTTAGGCAGTACATTGTTGAAAGGTTTTACCCTCATCTTAGAGCAGATAAGAAAGCAATTAGAACTACTGAATGCACCAGAGTCACCTGACTTGAATCTCCAAATTATGAAAGTGGAAGAAAGGAAAATAGGAAATCTTATAAGCAAAAATTTATGACAATTTAATGAGAACAGGATAGTATTACTGAAGGACTGGAGAGAGAACTGATGAGGTTACCACATAAAGGAAAGGAGTCAGGGAACTATTTATCTGTAGGCAAATATATAGAAAACATTGATTAGGAAGATTACAAATTTATGCAAAATTGGTAACTAATAATATGAGAGTCCGACAAGGTTTGGAAAGAAAAGAAGAAACAAATCATGTCTGACAAGTAAACAGCATTTGATTTTTATGAATGTCTAACTATATTACTATGTAACTAACTAACCTTACTATCTAACTAATTAACCACCATTCTATTGCCACTGAATTGGCAATAGAGTTCATTTATTTGGATTTAAAGCAAGAATGTAATAACCAGTATGAGAGCTGCTCCCGACAGAAAAGTGGAAAAATAAAATCTGAATAAAATGAATTGACCTTCATTCCAGTTCTGTGTTCATTTAGAATTGTTAGCTTAAAGAACAGCTCTTTCTAATGAAGGAGTTAAGCACAGGCAGCTGCTCTGATGCCTGAGACTGTTTTGCATGTGCTTATTCCAGTAGTGGGATCCAAATCTGCAGCAGCAGCAGGAGTTAATTGAATAGCCTTGGCAAGACATCTGACCACTTAAGAGCAATTCCAGAAGTGTCCCTAAGGAATGAGCTCATGTATAATCCTTTAGGGGTTACAGCGCAGCAGCAGAATTTGAATGAGCAGCCAATGAGCCACAATTCAACACTGAAGAGCACTTTCAAAAATGGCTTTAATAAATGAGCACTTGCACATCTAAGGCAAGTGGTAATGCCCCACAGCAGCCATCACAGTCTGCATTTATTTCTATGGTTAAAAAGACATGGGAGAAAAGTAATATAAGAGTGTTTATGGGCAGGAAACAGGTGTCAGTAAATGGAAACTATTAATGTAGAAAGATTACACAGTGATCAGTAATAGGGATGTAGAAGAGTAGTCAATTAGTCGACTACTTGCATTTCACACACTCCCTTGCTGCCTCTATAACAGAGGCCGGGCGGGGGGAGAGGGAGGACAGGAGCCAGGCGTGCTGTGGGGAGCTGGCTTAAAAGCCAGTTCTCCCCAGCACGGTCTCTGCGATACCACTTGCCCCCGCCCTGGGCTGCTGCCTCTATCAGAGGCAGCAATCCGGGGCAGGAGAGGTTTCTCCAGCAGCAGTCCCTGTCCGTGCGGGGTCCCAACCCCCACAAACACTCACAGCTCCCCGCTTGGACCCCTGCAGACAGGGGCTGCTAGACCCAGCATGCCCAGCTCAGTCCCAGCTTATGCCAGGTTCAGGAGCTACCACCGCTGCAGCTCTGCAGTTTAAAAGTAGGAGGAGCTGGGCTGCCTGTGCGCCTGGGTCTACTACATTTAAACTGCAGAGCCACCGCGGGGGTAGCTCCTTCTAAGCACCTGCCCTTATCAACTAATTATGTAGTCTATACAAATTGTATCAGCTACACGATTAGTCACTTACCCACCTCTTAACAGCCTTAATCAGTAATCTGACCCTGTTTCCCCTCACCTCCATTCTCCACACACTTGATCAAATTCATCCTTGCAGTAACACTACCACTGATTGCAGTTAAGTTATACTGGGGATTCATTTGTTCCTCATCTATACATTGCTAAATTGAATTCATACACAAAGTGGCAAAATCTGGTAAGGTCCAAAACTGTCTAAATCCATCCTCTTATTTGTGCATCTAAAATTTGGGGGGAGGGGAAAGGGAGGTTTAGGTTGGACATTAGGAAAAAGTTCCTAACTGTCATGGTAGTCAAACACTGGAATAAATTGCCCAGGGAGGTTGTGGAATCCCCATCTCTGGAGATATTTAAGAGTAGGTTAGATAAACGTCTATCTGGGATGGTCTAGACAGTATTTGGTCCTGCCATGAGGGCAGGGGACTGGACTCGATGACCTCTCGCGGTCCCTTCCAGTCCTAGTATTCTGTGATTCTATGATGCATGCAGTTTTTAAATAACCCAACACTTGGATTTTCTTGACATAACTTGAATTGGTGTATCAAGCTCAGAATGTCAGAAAGCAAGCTACTTTTATAGAATCACAGAACACTAGAAGTGGAAAGGACCTCAAGAGGTCATCGAGTCCAGTCTTCTGCTCTCATGGCAGGACTAAGCACTGTCTAGAATGAGATGTGGCTCCCAGGACGTCGGAGAGAGACCTGAGTTTATCATGTGAATCTCCTCAAGGCCTGGAAAGAGTGGGAGGCCCTGATGATCATGCCGTACTCCACTGATCCAGAACTGGGACCCTTGGCCGAGGGAACTCCAGAACCCCAACCCATTAACGTTGGACGAGAGCTCGACCCAGAACAGCAGGAACAGTTGTATCGACTGCTAAAAGACTTTACACATGTCCTGTCAGCTAAAACGAAAAAGACAAACCTGATGAGTCACCATATAGCTAGCTCTGCATGCCAGAAGGTGAGAGACCACCACTGTCCACTCCCTAGAAAGATGTGGGACACAGTAACAGAGCAGCTGAACTGGGTGTGGTGGTGAAGTCCAGGAGCCCCATAGTTCTGGTACCTAAATCTGATAGGGTGATTAGGTTCTGCGTGGACTTCAGGAAGGTGAACGCCATATCACGATTTGACGCATACACAATGCCATGCGTGGATGAACTGCTGGAGCGATTAGGCAGTGCTAGATTCATATCCACCCTTAAACTTACCAAGGGCTACTGGCAGGTCCCTCTAACACCCGCCTCAAAAGAAAACCAGCGTTCCTGACCCCCCCTTGGGCTGTTCCAGTTTACCACCATGCCTTTCGGCTTACATGGGGCCACGGCCACCTTTCAGCAGCTAATGAACAAAGTGCTGGGCCCTCACAATGCCTATGCCGCTGCCTACACTGATGATATTGTGATCTACAGTGCGAGCTGGGCGGAACACCTGCAGCACCTCACCCAGGTTCTGCAGGCCTCAGTCAAACGCCACTGGGGACAGCACGAGGTGAGCTATTTGGGCTACACAGTCGGCAGGGGACAATTCCAACCACTGACAGGCAAAGTGCAAGCACTATGGGGCTACCCCACCCCAAAAACAAAGCCCTTGAGTGCAACTCCGCCTCCACATGGGCTGTGTAGGGCACCAGAACTGCTAGGGACAGTCCTGACTAGGTATGTGGCTATTAGGGATATAAGCAACTAGTCGACTACCAGATAAGCATATGCTTATCAGGTAGTCGAGCAGTGACTTGACTAGTCGCTTCTCCCCCTCCTTGCTTCATTTATCAGAGAGAAGCAGCAAAGGGGGGAAGCAGGAACCGGTGCTGTGGGGAGTCCTCTTAAAAGCCAGTTCCCCCCAGCAGTGTTTTGGGGAAAGGTGAAGCAAAGGCACAGCGGGGGACTGGGCATAAGCTGATTCCCAACTCATGCACAGTCCCAGATGCTGTACCTCTGCTTTTTAAATGTATTAAGAGCTTCCAGACATTTAAAAAGCAGAAGCGCAGAGTCTGGGACCGGGCACGAGCTGGGAATTCAACTGATTCCTGGGTCACACCCATCCCCCTACTACACCTCTGCCCTTTAAATTTATTAAGAGCCTGGCAGCTCTTAATACATTTAAAAGGCAGAGGTGTAGCAGGGTTAGTTTGCAGGGCTGGGAGCTAACCCTGCTGCAGGCTCTGCAGTTTCCCCCCTTATCAACTAATCCAGTAGTCGATTAGCTGATTACATGAAATTTAACATCCCTAGTGGCTATATTGTTCATACTGACTGTATGCACGTAGGGGGGCTGAGTTATGATTGCCTATGCAACCTCAATTTCAACATTCTCTAACTATTAAGATTTCGAGTGTTTGACTTTGCAATGTTCTTTTAATGTAGTTTATGTGTAATTAATGATAATGCCCAAATTGTGCTACAAACATTAACTAAAATACCTCCTTGTCCTGCCTCCCTGAATTTCAGGATCTGTCTACTCTAGAAACTTCAGTAACTCAGCTGAACCGACATAACACTGCCATCAACACAGAGTTGGTGTAACTCTGAAGTTGGTGTTACGCACTCAGCAGAGTGGCTTAGTTACCCTCTGAGTGACGTAAGTGGCAGTGTAGACCAGGCATGGGAAATAATTTTTGATGGAGAGGGCACACCAAGATTTTGATAAGTGGTCAAGTGCCACACTTGTCTATGGAGAGACTGTGGATTCTGGGTCAGAGGCTAGGTGCAGAAGGGAGCTTGGGGTAGAAGACTGGGGTGCAGGAGAGGATGCTGGGGTATGAGACGGAGTTGGTGTAAAGGAGGGGGCTATAATCTGGGGCGGGGGATTGGGATGCAGGACAGTGTTCCCTCTAACATTTTCTGTCCTTGGGCGGGTTGAAATTTCTTATGTGCAACACCAATACTGAGGTAGTGTGTGGATGTGCACCACCAATACAAACAAAAAACATATCACAGTCCATTTATGTGGAAGAAAATATATTAAAACAAGGGATATTTATCAAGGAGCAATGCTTATGACATCAGATATGAAATTAATAAAAGGAAAGTTAACACTACCCTTGGAGTCCATCAATGGTCTCCAACCTTCTTAAACACGAGATCATTTTTTGAATTTAAGCACAATCCAAGATCTACCTCAGACCCAAATACCCTTGGCCCTGCCTCCTTTGTCCCCCTTCTCTGAGGCCCCACCCCTGCTCACTCCATCCTCCCTTTCTCCCCCACCCTCCCTCACCTTCACCAGGCTGGGGAAGAGGGTTGAGGTGCAGGCTCTGATCTTGGATTAAGGGATTTGGAGTGTGAGAGGGACTCTGAGCTGAGTTTGGGGCAGGCAGTTGGGGTGCCAGAGGGAGTTCTAGATGCAGGCTCTGGGAGGGTGTTTGGATGCAGGGGTACTTGGGGCTCGGGCAGTGGCTTGAAGTGCAGGAAGGGGTTCATGACTGGGCCAGGATTTCGGGATGTGGGCACCAGCTGGGCACTGCTTACCTAGGTAGCTCCTGGGTGGTGGTGCAGTGAGGTTAAGGCAGGCTCTCCCCTGTCCTGGCCCTGCACCACTCCCAAAAGCAACCTGCAAACTTCCCCCATCCCAAGTCCTGCTGTATCCCCTCTCTGCTCTGTGGAGACAGGATACAGGGTGGGAGAGGAGGCACCTTGACACCAGCACCCCCTCTTCTCCCTCCCCTGCGCTGCACAGAAAGCAGAGGCTCCTGAGGGGACAAATCCAAGGCAAAGGGGAGGAGGTGCACACAGGCGGGGGGGGGGGGGGCGGTAGCTGAAGTGCTGGGCTTGATAACCTCTTGGCCAAATCAGTTAGGATCACCTATCAGTCTCTCCAAGATCTACCAGTAGATCCCGATCTACTGGTTGGTGACCACTGGAGTACATTATCATGAGACTTTTATAGAAGCATAGAATACTAGAACTGGAAGGGACCCCTAGAGGTCATCGAGTCCAGTCCCCTGACCTCACAGCAGGACCCAGTCCCATCTAGACCAGGGGTGGGCAATCATTTTTTGCCAGGTGCCATTTCAAAAATTTCTGAAGTGGCCCTGGGTCGCACCAGAAGGGGCAGAGCCTCAAGCAGAAGGGGCGGGGCCGGGATACTTCCGGGTTCCCCACCCCCAGACCATGATTGGTCTGGGGATGGGGGCGCACCTTTGCCCACCCGCCCCGCCCTTCCCCCTAAGTGCCCATGCCCCTGGCTGGAAGGAGAATTCCCATGCTCCCTCGCCCCCAGGCCAATAATGGCCTGGGGGCAGGGGAGGGTGTGAAGTTTCCTCAACTCTGTCCCCGCCCTGCACAGAGCTTAAAAGTGCCGTGTGTTCCTGGCAGAGCGAGAGTAGGTTTCACGTGTTCCCCCGCCCCCAGGCCAATCAGGGCCTGGAGGCGGGGGAGTGTGCGAAGTCTTCTTCCGCTCTGCTAGGAGTGTGCAGCACTTCTAAGTGCTGCGTGCTCCTCACAGGGTGGGCCAGGGTGCAGGAAACTTTGCACTCCCCCCACCCCCAGGCCCTGATTGGGCTGGGGCAGGGGAGCATGCGAAGCCTCCTCCAGCCCTGCCAAGAGCGCCTGGCACATCCAAGCGCCGCGTGCTTCTAGCAGGGCGGAGGAAACTTTAAGGGCTCCCCCATCCCCAGGTCCTAATTGGCAGGCTGGATCAGGCCTGCGGAGGCCCTTTTGCCCACCCCTGGTCTAGACCATCCCTGATATATGTCTATCTAACCTGCTCTTAAATATCTCCAGAGATGGAGATTCCACAACCTCCCTAGACAATTTATTCCACTGTTTAACCATCCTAACAGTTAAGAAGTTTTTCCTAATGTCCAACCTAAACCTTCCTTGCTGCAGTTTAAGCCCATTGCTACTTGTTCTATCCTCAGAGGCCAAGGAGAACAACTTTTCTCCCTCCTCCTTATGGCACCCTTTTAGATACCTGAAAACTGCTATCATGTCCCCTCTCAGTCTCCTTTCCAAACTAAACAAGCTCAATTCTTTCAGTCTTCCTTCATAGGTCATGTTCTCTAGACTTTAATCATTCTTGTTGCTCTTCTCTGGACCTTCTCCAGTTTCTACACATCTGTCTTGAAATGTGGCACCCACAACTGGACACAATACTCCAACTGAGGCCTAATCAGTGCAGAGTAGAGCTTCTCATGTCTTGCTCATAACACTCCTGTTAATGCATCCCAGAATCATGTTTGCTTTTTTTGCAACAGCGTCATACTGTTGACTCATATTTAGCTTGTGGTCCACAATGACCCCTAGATCCCTTTCTGCAGTACTCCTTCCTAGATAGTCACTTCCCATTCTGTATGTGTGAAACTGATTGTTCCTTCCTAAGTGGAGTACTTTGCATTTGTCCTTATTAAACTTTATCCTATTTACCTCAGAACATTTCTCCATTTTGTCAAGATCATTTTGAATTATGACCCTGTCCTCCAATCCAATTGCAACCCCTCCCAGCTTCATATCATCTGCAAACTTAATAAGCGCACTCTCTATGCCAATATCTAAATCATTGATCAAGATATTGAACAGAACCGGTCCCAAAAACAACTCAAGCTAGCAAACACACTAAAATGCATATTATCCACACATAGCTCAGCTTTAAATTGCTAAACAAATCTGAGTCAACTCGAAATAATATTTGCAAGGAGAGAATGACTAATACAATATTTCCTGACACTGGAAAGGAGAGTAAAAGGCATTCACTAAGGCTTATACGTTTTTCTGGGGAATATTTAGGATCCATGCTGTAAAAATATATACAAGTTCTCCTGATTTGAAACTTTCACCTTTTGTGTTTCACCAACTCAAAGAGTAGAAGCCCCCAGAACAAATTAACACATGGTTTCAGGGTTTGTAGACAGATGCATGTTTCAAAGAGCTTGCAAATAAGGTTTCACCCACAAAACAACTAGTATCACTACTAGTACTTGCTACTTCTGATTCCTAAGAGCCAGAACTCTACCACATAGCCAAGATCTGGCCTTAATGCAAAACAATATACCACGTATTAATTAGTAACACAGGATTTTTTAAAAAAATCGTGAAGCTCAGAGTTTTAGATATCTGCAACACTCCAAAACACTTCTGTTAAAAGAATCTTTTTCTTTCTATCATAAGCCACTAACACTAGGGATGTTAAGGACTAGTCGACTATCCAATAAGCAAATGCTTAACGGATAGTCAACTAGTCGTTCCCCCTGGCTGCCTCTACCAGAAAGAGGCAGCCGGGGGGGAAGTGGAAGGGGTACTTCAAAGCAGCAGTGCTGCATGGAGCCTGGGGTCAGACCCCGGGCTCCATGCAGCACTACCACTTTGAAACACACATGCAGCCCAGGTCCAGCTGGGGTGTCCCCAGGCTGCATGCAGCATTTCAAAGCGGCAGTGCTGCATGGAGCCCAGGATCAGTTGGGGACTCCCCCGCTGACCCCGGGCTCTATGCAGCACTGCTGCTTTGAAACACCACATGGAGCATGATGCTAGGCTCCCCACAACATTTCAAAGTGGCAGGACTGCATGGAGCCTGGGGTCAGCGGGGGAGTCCCCAGCTGATCCTGGGCTCCACGCTGGTGCTTTCGCCTTTGAAGTGTTGCTACACCTCAAAGGCAGAAGTGCCCTATTGACTAATCAAATAGTCGATGCAAATTACATCAACTATTCGATTACTCAATTACTCGCAATTAAACATTCCTAATTAACACCCACGAACTTTATTTGAAATGTAATCATGCAAATGTCATGACACACCCCTTGCAACCTGCTTTCCCCTCCACCCCAGCCAAACAGAGAGGACTGCAGCAAGTGAGTCAGAACACCCAAACAAACTGCTGCCTGCCTCCACCTCACTGCACAGATGCCAGCACCCACCCACCACCTTTCCCCCACCTACCCTGTGCAATCTGCTCCCCCCAGCCCAGGTGGGGGCAGGATAAATCCTGCTTCTCAGACTAGCAGGCACCAGCAGTTCAGTTGGGAATCGGGACAGGATCAGCACTAATTATCCACACCTCCCCCACCTCTCTCTAGGACACAGCACAAACAAACTCCCCCCTGCACCTCACCCTAATGCCAGCACCCACCCACCCCATTTTTCCCCCACCTTACCTCCCGTCCAGCCCCTTATCTCCCTTCCCAGCCCAGGAGGGTTGAGGAGACTGTTGGGTTTCTGCCCCTGTTGCACTCTCTTTCTCCTCACACACGGGACTCTCCAAACTCCCCTCCCCTCTGACTTTCCCCCCAAGCCAATTAATTAATTGCTCGTTCCCCACCAGCCACTTATTCTCTCCTTATTTTGTGCTTACTTGCTCTGGGGGCTCCTTAGTTCAAGCACGCATCTAGCTCTGTTTAGAGACGCCCCACCCCCTCACCAGTAAGCTGAGCTACCCGCTTGCTCACAGGTTCTAAGCTTCCGGGCAGGGCTCAGAAAATAGCTGAGCAGCCCCACAGGCATGCAGCTTACAGGGAACTTAGGTGCAGGGTCTGGTAGTGGGAATGGGTGTGGGAGAGGATTCTGGCCTGGGGGAAGGTCTGGGGGGACTTTTGACATGGGACGGTGAGGAAGAGGGTACAGAGGGTTTGGCTGTGACCTAGGGCAGGAGATTAGGGTGCAGGGTCCAGGAGGGGGTATAGATACAGAAGAAGGATTCTGGCCTGGCGGAGGGTTTAGAGCTGGTCCATAAATAAACGTGCTGAAAAGTCAAGAGATTGAGGCTCAGATCATCAAAGGTATTAGGTGCTGAAACCAATGGTGGTTAGTTGCCCAATTACTTTTGAGGATCTGAGTTTGAATAGATAGCAACTGAAATCTGTGGGTATGTTTAAAACACTGCTTAAAATTATTTGTTTAGTCCTTGTCCAAAACATGCTGTTAGCACTTGAATGATACGTCTACACTACAAGCCTCTTCCGCAAGAGGAAATGCAAATGGAGCACTCATTTGCATATGTTGCACTCTCATTTGCATTTCCTCCTCAGATCCCTTTTGCGCAAGAGGTTTTTGCGCAAAAAAGTGCTGTGTAGACGGCTACTTTTTGCGCAAAAACCTCCTTTTGCACAAGAGCCATTCTTCCTCATTTTTTGCCCTGCTGGGGCTCTTGGACATTTCAAAGGTGGAACACAGCATGGCACTTCTGCCTTTGAAATGTAGCAATAGCCAGGCTGGCTCTTGCTACTTTTCAAAGTGGAAGCGCCCTTATCAACTAATCAAACAGTCAATGGAAATTCCATCGACTATTCAATTAGTTGATTAATCTAATTTTAACATCCCTATCCCTGATCAGACTATTAGTCTATTTAGACAGCAAGCTCTTCAGGCAAGGGACTGTCTGTCAGAATGCATTCATACAGTGCTTAGCACAAGGCCCTGTTCTGAATGTAGATCCATAGGTGATACCATTACCCCAGCAATAATAATAAACCTGTAACCAATTATTGTTTGTGAAAAGTCATAGAAATATGGGGAATTCCAGAAGATTAAAGAAATGTAAGTGTAGTTCTGTCATATTTCATCCTTTGCATTTTACTTCAATCTAAAATAAAATAACCAAAATAAAGTCAGTAAGGATTAATTTTCCTGTATTATCCTTATTCGCTAGTCAAATGTCATGACTGGCATTAAATATGGATGTGTTATCCTCTTTCCTACCTCTGAAAAAAAGGAATATAATTCTACAAAACAGATCTTTTCATGTAAATTCAACTGTTTTCTTGGGGGGGGGGGGGATTGGATTTTTTTTTTAAATAGAATGACAAAAATTTGTTGCTGAAGGGAAAGGAGTAGATGAAATAGATTGGAATTCTAGTAAAGCACTAGATACAGTGTCTTGTGAAAGCTTTATCTCAAAATTATTTCCAACTGGCTTGGATAAAAACACTATCATATGAACTAAAAAAACAGCTGAAGGACTACAAACAAAGGATTGGGATCAATGTCACATTATTAAGTTTGGTATCTCGTGGGTTTATGCAGGGATCTGTGGTGGGTCCATCTTATTTAGTATCTTCATTAAAGACCTATAAGGCATAAGCAGAATACTGGTGAAATCTGAAAGTTATACCAGTACTAATGAAGACAGAAAAATAAAGGTTCACAGAGAAAAAAATGGACTCCAAATAACAAAATGAGATTCAGTTTGGACAAATGGAAGCTTGACCATCTGGTAAAAAACATTAAATAGTGTGGGGAAGAAAGAAAATTAGTAATGCTGAAATAGAGTTAGAGAGGATAGGGTAGCACAAATTAAAAATAAGTTTACAACAGAACACTGTTATAAAAAATCAATATAGTTTTGGGATGTGATAACTAGAAATTAGTACAATAAGGACAAGGAAATATGCCTCTGGTTTGACTGCACCTGGAGTATCATGTCTAGGCTGGGCAATCTGATACCAGAAAAATATTGACACACTACGGAGAATTAAGAAAAGTGCAACAAAAATGGATGGGCAGTAAGAGGGTTCAGTTTCTGACAGAAGATGTAAATGTGTCCAGAAACTCTTGCCTAAGAAAGGACTGAATTCCCACATATTTTTGTACTGAATTGTCAGCAGAAGCAGCAAAAAATGAAAACGTGTGCTGCATTGGGTGTTCATATTAACATTACATTTGCATTTATTTGAAAATAAATTCTTAAAAGCTGCTATTTAATTTGACAAACAAAACAGGAATATTGATTTAAATCACCTCCACTTTCCAGTCAAGTAAAAAATCTGTCATTTCAAGTGTTTTAGATAGGGATAGGCAATAATTTTTTATGGGGGGGGGCCACTCAAAAATTTGTATAAGTGGTCAAAGGCCCCACTTTTCTATGGAGGGGATGTTGGATCTGGGACCAAGGTTGGGTGCAGAAGGAAGCTTGGGGTAGGGGACTGGGGTGCATTAGAGGGTGTGGGGGCTGAGAGGGAGTTTGGGTTAAGGAACAGGTTCACAGTGCACCAAACTTCTACTTCTCCCTTCCCCACTCCCATACATAGAGGCAGATGGAACAGCGAGTTGCTCTAAGCCTTGGGGCTGATCCCTGTCTGTGGGCCCAGTGGGGGTGGCCAGACTGAAAGGCCTGGTGGGTCAGATCCAGCCCGAGGCCAGAACTTGCCCACCCCTGGTTTTAGGGGAACTAAATTTGAAGACACTCACTTCTGCATTGCTTAAAAGGTATAGGACCTGGTATTATGCCTAGCTCCCTTGGCATGGAGAAGTAGAATTCTATCCATAGTGTAGAATGGAATTTGATGGATAACTTTGGTAGGTTGTGTTATTTGAAAAAAGGAACCCAAATCAATCTATCAATCTGTTTTAAGGTGCCCTCAATATGACCAGACTACCGATGCTCCAACACAGGAAGTTTTAATTACTTTGATTAATATTAGTACAATACTTTGAAAATGAAAAGCAATATCCAAGTGATTAGTAGTAACACATTACTGCTGTGTTACATTAACAGCTAGGGTCATTAACATGCAAGCCAAATGAGGTGTAGTTTCCCCCCCCCCCCCCCCCGCAACCACTCAGTAGCCTCTGTCAGCACCAATCTCCTCATAAATTTTGACGGACAGTTCTGGGTTCTTCAAGATCCCTGTTGAATGGGTGGCAGGTGTAACATCTTTTTCTTCCCCCTATGAATTAGCGTGGAGGTGTCTTCACCACCACCCCTTGCTCCTTCCTGGCAGGGTCATCAGGGGAGGAAAATTCTAATCACAGGGTAACCCTCACTTACTTTCCAGGTAGTTACAGACTTCCAAGAAATAAACACAATATATATAATATATCTAAAACACTAATTCTGTTAAACAGGAGAGATATTAAACATAACAGGGTAAATAAAACACTGTTTTCAGGGTGCCCATGCTGATAATTAAGGCTACAAGTTGGTCACAGAGGTCACAGAAGTCATGGACTACTTAACTTTCTACAACCTCTCTGAAATTCCACAGCTGCAGCAGCCAGTGTGACTGACTCCAGGGCCACCTGAGCAATCAGCCTAGGGACCAGCTCCTTAGGTGGCCCCAGCCAGCCACACTGGCCACTGCAGCCTCAGAGGCAGCCACATCAGCCACTACTTGGTGGCCCTGGGCATCTGGCATTGAGAATAGTGTGCAGCTGGACCCACCAATGGCTGGTGTGCAGCTGGACCCACCAATGGCTGGCGTGCAGCTAGACCTGGAGACCACCTAAGCAGCAGTCCGAGGGTGTCCAGAGCAGTCTCTGCTTGGCAGCCAGGGGCAGCTTGCCCTGGGGACAACCAGAGCAAGGACCAGTGGGGCTGAACCCTACCCCCAGTGTAGCAGCACCCCTGGGGTGCCCCTCTCCCAGAACAGCGTCACCCTGGGAGAGCTAAGATTTAGTCGTGAGTGTTTATAAGAAAACTTATAGGCGGTTCACAGGCCATGAATTATTGCTTATTGCCAGTGACCTATCAATGACTTTTATTGAAAATATCCATGACTAAATCTTAGCTTTATTAATAATGCCTATGAATTTCCCAAGTCACATTAACTGATACAGCACGCATCAAATTAGTATCCTGTTGTCATGCATACATTGTAGGAGCCCTTAATGACTTGTGGCCACAATACTGTCTGTGAAACAGTCAGCAATATGGCTGACTGGGTTTAATACACCCAACAATCACAAGTGAGATAAGGTGGTAAGAACCTCCACAAATGTAATAGGCAGCAGGTAAGAAAATCCTCAAACCTTTACCACCCCCCTGGCTAGAGGACATCGTTCAGGGAGCTGGGTCAGCCTAACTAGTTAACTAGAGAAAGTGACTCACAACTTCACATGGATCCTCAGGTTCAGAGATGGCTCTGGACACCTCAGTCACTGCAGTGGGCTGATGACCATGGCCACAGGTATCCTCTTCCTACAGGAGTCAGGCTGCCTCTGGTGCCAGGATTTCCGCTCACCACTGAGGGAGCTTAGAGAGCAGGTTGCAGATTTCAAAACTATACTAAAATCCTAACTTTAGTCTCCCACCCCAGCACTCAGACACACTGAGAGCAGGCAGCAGCTCCGGCCTAGCAGCCAGGGCAGAGGTGGCCACGTGGTGACTGCTCTAGGGCTCGCTCACAGCCTGGCTGGGAGAAGTTTTCCCAACAAAAGCGCTACAAACCAGCAACCACCTTAATGTGGGAAAGGCTCAAGCTGAAGGGGATTGTTCTCACGTCCCTAGAGGCCAGTTCTTAGGGAGAACCCTGAACGCAGGCAGCTACACCAGCTCCCCATACAGCCACTCCCTTTCCCTAGCTGGGCTCTGCTCTAAACTAGCGTCTCCTCTCTCCTCAGCTCCGGGGGAGGGGGACATCTTATTCCCTACTGGTTGCCAGGCAGACTCTGCATCTGCCTTGTCTCCCCTCCCTACCGAGCTCAGCGTGCTGCCTGAGCGACCGGCACACAGAGCTCCAGCAATCTAAGTAATCTCCTTGAGGGATAGCCCAGGGAGCTAGAAATACAGATCTCTGCTTCTGGATAGCTAATATCTGAGACACTTGCGCTGCATTAGTGTCATTATCTGTTTCACATATAAATGTATTCACAGTTTTGCAAGATAGAGAAGCCCACTGAATGCTCACATTTGTGTAAGCCTTTTTCCTTGTCTCACGGAGCCACTTGTTTTGCATTACCCCTAAGTCTAGTCTAGCTATGATACCCAGTAACAAACTATTCAGTACAGACATCCTTATTCTATACTAGGATGCATGTTTGACTTTTTGATTGTCACAGTTTCTCTTCCCTTGCGACCCTTTCTAATGAATCTTTCACAACAATTCAGATTTCTTATCTAGTGTATAATCATGTTGTCCAGGCTTCCTCCCTATGATACATTTTCAAGTGTGGGGGATTTTTCTAGAATGATATTTTTATGTCAGATTTTAAGAGCTGCATTTTATGGAATTTGTAACAGCCTTTTCTGTTTTCCTGCACGTATTGTAAACCAAGTTTTCCTGGATGTATTGTAAACTCATCCAGGTGCATGGAATGCTACATGATGAGTAGCAGTCAGTCTTGTTTCTATGCTGCACACTGCTGAAGAGTGTACAGGTTCTGGTATATTTTAAACTTGAGCTCTGTGTCAACATTTGACATGCTTAATATTATAAGTAATCTGGGGACTGACTGGAAACAAAGATAATATTAGTGAATTTTTCTGCTATCAGTACAGGTGAGATCATTAGTTCCTTCAGGTTACTAAACTCAAATGTAAATATCTGTTACTTAAGAGACATAGTTATTGTCATATCTTATTTTAACTATAGTACATGTATTTGTAATTGCTCACAGTCTACTTTATCAGCAGATATCACTTGATAGCACAGAGGCCAACATCTGGTTAGAGAGGCTATACAGGTTGCACCTCCCAAAACTGGCAATCTCTAGTCCGGCACCAGCTGTGGCCCAGCACAACCATGGATGTTCCTGGTCAGAGAGCCTGGTAGCCTATCCAGAAGCAGAACCAGGCTGAAGCAGCAGGATAGAGCAGGCATTGGGGCTGCTGGCAAGCCTGAGCAGCCCGCAGCAGCAAAGTTGGAGCCAGCAGCAGTCCCTGCAGCCTGTGGCCCTGAAACCGCATCTGCGACAGCACCCGCAATGCAGGACTGGGCAGTTGCCAGCCCATGGTATTGTGGGGCTGGAGCCAGAGCCCCAGATAGCCTGTGGGAGTGGGGCCAGAACCTGAGGACTGCCACAGGGCAGGAGTTCAAACCCTCAGCAGCCCACCGCACCGGGGCTGGCAGCAGCCCCAGCAGTCTGTGACAGAGCCACAACAGCCCTCAAGAGTCCTTGGCAGTGGGATGGGAGCCGAACCAGCCCCCACCAACCCACAGCAGTGGGACCAGAGCCGGAGCCAGCAGCAGCCTCTGGCAGCCCACAACAATGGGGCCAGAGTAGGACCCACAGCAGCACGGGGCCGAAGATGGACCCCGTGGCAGTCCACGACAGTGAGGGCTGCTGGAGCACATGGGCAGCCTCCAGCCAGGGCCAGAAGTAGTGAGGGGGGCCCCGGAGCTGGCAATGGAGGGTCGAAGGCTGAGGGGCTATGGCAGGGAACTTTCCCTGGTCTGGCAAATTCCCTGATTTGGGACCAGTCAGGTCCTGCGGGTGCCGGACTAGAGAGCTCCAACCTGTATTGGATTCCTTCCATCCCTCTGCTCCACATTTACATGCATGTTTGATATTGAGCTGTCTTCTAAAGGGATAGGAAGAAAACATATTTTATAAGGTGCATGGCTAGTTGAAAATTTGGACTATTGTATTTGCACAAATACTTAAATGGATGTTTCTCCAATGAGGGCAATATCAGCGAAGCCATTTGTGTATTATATAAAGAACTACTCTGTCCTGGTCAGAAAGACATGACAGAGATACCACTTCTAGATATCCAAATTTCAAGATCTATAGCATAGTGATTTACCACCCTGTCTATCTCCACAAGAATCCAATGAGTTCCTATTGGCTCAAAGTAAAGTAACAATGAAAAATTGACTGTTGCTATCAATTGAGACTACTCAATATCGGAGCAAGAGGGAGGTGGGGTGGGGGGCAGTTGCCCCCAGGCGCCATGTTAGGGGGTTGCCAATTTAGTCCCCTTCCGCTCCCCCTGTCATCCCTCAGCTCACCTGCTCGTCCTCCACCTGCTGCCATCAGTTGGAGCCTCCTCCCCACCCCCAGCCCAACTCTCCTTTATCTCCGCCAGCAGGTTAGTGCGTGTGGGGTCCTGCCCCCAAACTGGAAGACGCAGTACAAGCCCCCCCCCCCCCCGGTCAGGCTCAGCTGTGCGCCAGGTTCGGGGCCCCATCGTGTGGCAGCGGGGGGGGGGGCCACAAATTTTGCCTTTGCCCCGGGCACATAACACCCTCACTACGCCTCTGAGACTACTTGCATATATTAACTACCCAGCAGAGAAATACATCCAAAAATGTTCTTTAGGTGGAGTTTTATTTTAACTCCTTCATACCTGTAATAGCATACTGCTACCCCTTTCCTTCACTAAAGCGTTTGCATTACACCCCACTATTGCTCACACAGCTGGAAGCCAGAGCTAGAAAGTGAATATGTTCCTTATTCAGACAGATCTTATGTAGGGTTGCCAGATGGTTTAACAAAAAATACCAAACACCCCCCCAAAAACGGGAAAAAATTCTGTTGAGAAAAAAAGGGGGGAGACCAAAGTTGTTGAGGACCCCCCCCCCAAAACAGCATGCCCCCTTTAAGAAACGCTTTGCTTTTGAGGCTTTTTGGCCCTAACAGGCTGCTGGTGGCCACCCATCATCTTGCCTCCCTGCGCCAGGCTGGACAGCTCCCCTGCGGAACCCGGTAAGCACCCGGGATTTTCGCCTCCTGCCAGGAAAAAAATTTTAAAATACCAGACATTTTAGGTGTCCAGTATTTTCTGAATTTTTTTTATCAGACAGAAGGCAAAAATACCAGACTGTCCAGTTCAGTACCAGACACCTGGCAACCCTACACCCAAGCACCTTTGCTAAAGAGCTGCTGATGCAACACTGGTGCAACACTAAACCAAGCCTTGCTCTCAGACCTGAAGAAAAGCTCTGCATATAGCTTGGCTCTTACCAGTGCTCCCTGCCCATAGAAGGGAGCCTGGGTCACAAAGCGCCTGAGTCCAGCCCAGATTCACTCCCCATGGCCCGACTACGCTGCTCAGAGCAGGCGGGGGGGGGGGGGGTCAGGCCCTGTGTGGCTACTACCAAGAGCCACCAAGCTGGGAATGACAGGTGAGGCAGCAGAGCCTGCTCTGCAAAGCAGCCGCCTGCTACCCAAAGCAGACAGGCAGACTCCAGGGCAACGCAATGGCGGGGGGTGGGGGGGGGACACAACCATGGGTAAGAAGGTGACTCCCCCATAGCCAGGTCTTTGGGTGGCCCAGTGGGAAGAGGCAGAAATTCCACCTCAGTCAGTTTTGGCTGAAGGCACCTAAACACAACCACAAAGCACCTGTGGGCTTCTCTCCTGGACTATGGCTGCACAGCATGCTTGAACAGCGCTCAGGAGCATGGACAGGGCTCATTCTCCTCCCCAAGGCGTCACTCCTACATCAGACACAAGGAGATGCAACCAGCTGAGGGCTCCCAGCGCCGATCGCAGCCCCACCTCCCCAGCCACTCCTCCCGCCCGTGCCAGGCTTCCATCGGGCACCCAGCCAGAAAAGCAGAAAATACCAGACATTGCACATATCCGGTATTTTCTGATTTTTTTTTTTACTAGACAGATGGCACAAAAAATGGACTATCCAGTTGAATACCAGACACCTGACAACCCTAATCTTATGTTGCAAGGTACAGGACTTTCTTCAAGATAGTGGAAACATTTCACTCAAAGTTTTCATGGCCCTGGGCAGTGAAAGGGTCAGTTAACTCAGGTTTCACTGTCCTCATGAACTATCCAACAGAACCATACTCCTTTTCTATCATGCCTGGTGGTGGAAAATTTAAATCAAGCTGAAACTCATATTTTATATTGTTTGCATTTTTTTATTTTTCTCTCTCCTAACTATTTTCTATGAGTAGCCTGCTGATCCAGCCAGTTTAATATACAAGCCAACCCACTGACTTCCTAGGCCAACCATTACCTGCTGCTTCAAAGTCCTGCTGTTTGCAAACGCTCCCTTCTCCAGCAGCAATTCTTAATCTGAGGCTTTATTTTCCCCAAGATACTAAACAAAGAGTCAGGTGTGTTTCCATGTCAACATTCACTGAATTTTAAACACTTGGGTTTTGCCAAGGAAGTTTAACCTCTGCCCCCACAACCTCAATTTTTGTTAAATAAACTGTATAGCCATTATGAACATTGCTTTCAAAGTCTCTGAGTGCTGTTGATCTCTATTCAGAGGGCTATAACACAACTTGAAACAAGATATTTATAATTAGTTAAGTTTCACATTTATCCTCCCAATCCTAAACAGTAAGGGCTGACAGCTATGAAAACACTGGGGTAACTAGGAGGAGTAAAGCAGAGATAAGGCAGTAATTGGAAACAGAAAGCAGCCTCCATTTTGAGCCTTTTTATTGCTGTCATGACTCTAGTTTGCCAAAGAGCTCATTATAGATTACAGTATCCTACTTACACAAGCTTAGATTCATCTTATCACAGATTCTCTTCCTGATTCAGCATCATCGGACAAATGACAGAAATACAGAGAAAATTACTACCATGGAATGGAATTTGGATTAGAATGTACACAGAGTGATGGTTTCAAATATGGCCATAGCAAAATCACACTGATCATATCAGAGTATTGAGTTTTCTTCTCTAACATGAGGATTCCCTGATCCAAGAAGTAGCTGACACTTTCCCTTTCATTACTGCTTTTAGAAAGTACAATATGAAAAATAGCAAAATATTACAAAGCAAATTCAGCATAGTAAATGTCAAACAGTGCTTTGATAATGGGGAGGCTGTTAACAAGCTAAAGAATAGCATATAAAGATAGGGTCTCACGTTACTTTATTTTGATCTTTAATCTTACTTCACATTGGCTATGTGTACATTAACAATTTTGTCAATTAGGGATGTGGGAAAACACACACGCAGCAACTGACATAGGTTTCGCCAACAAAACAGAGTGGACTACACTATCACTCCTACTTGTTGGGGGTGATTTAATTATGCTGAGGAGAAAGCTGTCTCCTGTTGGCATAGAGCAGCTATACGGGACTCTGCCAGTGACACAGTTGCAGACATAAGATCTGTATTACAGACATAGCCTAACAGGCAATGCTACTAGCTCTCTCTATAATATATGTTGAATGCAGACTTGAAATGGGAATATAATCCTGGGCAAATAAAATAAATGGCATGATATGCAAATACTGGTATTTGCTTCCAGGGAGTTTTAAATAGTAACCTATGAGCACTTTATTCCATGAGTTGTATGGTTTGCATGAATTCTAATACCCACTTTTCAAAATGTATATGACAAGTAAGTTCTGATAAAATCATTTTTATATTGTCCTTTCAAAAACCCTAGAACATGAAGGAACTGTTCTTTAGTAGACAGAGAAAGGTAACACCATTAGGGTTTCTGTGTTTTTTTTTTACTGGATCTGTCACTAACTATTTGCTGCCTTAGTCTGCCTATTTGCAAAATGGATATAACATCCACATAGCATTCAGGGGTGTAAATTCACGTTTGTAAAGTGTTCCAAGATATGGTGATAAACAGAGCTAGAGAAGAGGAAAACAAGCTGATAAGAGCGCTGAGCACGTTAGCTATTTTCACGCTGCCACTATGCTATAGTAACATAGTCAGCATGCCCTGGTGATAAAAGCTTTCTCTCTCAATATTGCTTTTATTCAACATTTTGCGAGCATTTCCATTAGTCTGAAAATATGTCTGTGGCTTTTAAAAGCTTGTTCTTGATTAACTGTAACACTGTGTTTCAAAAACAGAGGTGCTGCCCTCCGTGCTCCAGTTTTTGCTTGAACTGCAGTACCAACAGATTCTTTCAGCCTTTTTCCTCCGCACCAGTTCTTCCCATCACAAAATTATATGTAGGCTATAACAATACAGCATGTTGTAAAAATATCTTAAGTGAAAGAGGAAGAGCACAAGAAAAATACTTAATTTAAGAAGGATCTCAGCCTCGGGAGTGTTGGAACAATTTATATAATGTAGATGCTGAGAGCCACTGAACCAAACTGTAAACCCTGTATATAATGGAAACCACTTCAAGTCAGTGGGGCGTGTGGCATCACTCCCAGCATACTTATTTCCAACATCTATGCCTCAGCCTGCCAGTAACTCACAGTATCCCCCAAATTTCAGTCCTGTGTAATATGTTCACGAACTAGTACATTTTATACATGATCCAGATTTAAAAATTCTCCTTTTCCTGTAAAATATAACAAGTTTTCGGACTACTACTAAAGCAAACAAACTTTTTGCTACCTTAAAAAAATAATTGTATCTAATTATGGATACATCACAGGAAAAGCCGGCTATCACCCAGGGTATATCTAGACTACAGGGGTTTTTTTGAAAAAAAGTGACCTTTTTTCGA
This sequence comes from Pelochelys cantorii, assembly GCA_032595735.1. Lineage (NCBI taxonomy): Eukaryota > Metazoa > Chordata > Testudines > Trionychidae > Pelochelys > Pelochelys cantorii. The sequence continues at coordinate 41,189,245 of CM064330.1, forward strand.
AAAAACTTCACCTGAGTCTAGACTGCTGTTGCGTTCTTTTGAAATTTAATCAAAATATCGTCGCAGTTTTTTTGACAGTGGTAAACCTCATTTTACAAGGAAGAATGCAAACAAGGCTTTTTTGAAAGAGAGCATCCAGATTGCTTGGGTGCTCTCTTTCGAAAAAGCAGATCGCTTTTTCGAAAAAAGTTGTGGCTATCTAGACGATATCTTTCGAAAGAGGCTTGTAGTCTAGACATACCCCTAGATAGCTCTAAGTTTTTTCTTAAGTACTTATGAAAATGGGTCAGAATATCCATCCAGAGAAATCATACTCTTCCTTGTATTTTTATTTCAATGTTACTATGTACTTATAAGGAATTGTTAAAGTAATGGTCCTTTTGCCAAATTGGCTATAACATAAGCCACCTACCACTGACCAACTACAGAAGAAAAATTAAACAAACATTTTGCTGTTGTTAAACTTTTTTTCTATGGATTTGAGCTTCTGAAGCCAGAAGGTCACTTGGATTATGTATACAACGTTGATAATTGCATTCCTTTACTTTACAAAATGCCAGGACGCTTACTATTTTCCAAAATAGCTTTGCAAACAATGACAATTACTGCCCAGACATTTTCAAACACAGCAGGTTATTGGCTTAGGCAGTGATGGAAACCCTAAAAAAAGATAAATATTTTGAAACGCACTGTAAATCAAATTTGTGCACTGGACTAGGAATGGATTATCTGCCTCTAAACAGCCAAATGTGTTTTTAGTTTGAGGGACTTTTTGCTGTTACTACAGTGAAACCTCAGATTAAATGTTTCTTACCTTATGTGCTTGATGAAAAATATAATCTTCTAGTAAATAAATATTCAATTATGATTAATTACATATTTTATTCATTACATTCACTAGTGTTAAAGCAGTCACAATTTTTTCAGTTTTTTTTCATTTAAAACTTTATTGAGAACAAGGTTGCTGAAAATATTTGTAGTAGATGGATCAAAGACCCTGAACATCTATTAAAATGCTTACCTGTGCACACATGCAAATAGTAAAGGAGGCTGCTCACAGCCCTATCATTATGGGATTGTTACCTATACTGTAGGGGTATGTCTACACTATAGCCTCTTGCTCAAAAACATATGCAAATGAGGCAAAGCGTGGAATATCACCATGACTCATTTGCATCATTAATGAGGCTCTACATGGCTCCTTTTTGCGCAAAAAACCCCTCTTGCACAAGAGCCATTCTTCTGAATTTTTTTCAGGAAGAACGGCTCTTGCGCAAGTGGGGTCTTTTGCACAAAAGGGAGCCATCTACACGTCAAAACAGAGCCTAATTAATTATGCAAATGAGGTGCGGTGATAGTCCACACTTTGCCTCATTTACATATTTTTGTGGAAAATAGGGGCAGTACAGACACGGCCTAGAAGTGTGTTTCATAAAAAAAGCCTTCGCCTGAGCTTACTTGATTTTACACATGTATTTTCTGAACTTACTAAACTGTAAGGTCTAAGGTTTTAAACTGCAACTCACTGTGATCTTTGTCAAACCGTGCAACTTGCTGTAATCTTTGTAAAGCTTTGTAACTCTCAAACTTACTGTAAGCTGCAACTTTGTAACATTTGTAACTCTCAGCCACTTTGTAACTTGCTCTAAACTGCATTCTCCCCTGAGTGAATGGAGAGAGAGCGTGAGTGTGTTTTTGAAGTTGCAATACAAGGCTGGAGCACATGGTGATGAGTCATCACAGACTGCTGCTTTGCTGGATAAAGAGAAGTCTGGGCATGAGCCCTGGTGATGAGGTGTATGAGTCACAGGAGCCATTCAGACACTATATAAGGAGAGGGAGCACATGTGAGACTCCTCTCTTTTTCTTACCCTGCTCCTGAGAAACTCCTCTCTATGGGCAGTGTCTCTACTCCTGACCAGCTTCCCCAGCCATGATGAGCAGACAGACCCTCCCAGATCTACATGCCTTGGCTCCTTCTGCAACCCATATGCCTGTGTAAGTGTGGGAGGCTATGTCTAGACTACGAGCCTCTTTCGAAAGAGAGTGTCGAGACTGCAACCACTTCTTTCGAAAAAGCGAGCTGCTTTTTTGAAAGAGAGCACCCAGGCAGTCTGGATGCTCTCTTTCGAAAAAGCCCTGTTTGCATTCAAGAACACCTTTTTTCAAAAGAGCACTTTCGAAAAAAGGCATTCTTCCTCGTAAAATGAGATTTTCCATTTCAATTTAATTTTGAAAGAATGCAGCAGCAGTCTAGACACAGGGGAAGTTTTTTCGAAAAAAGGCCACTTTTTTCAAAAAAAACATGTAGTCTAGACACACCCGGAGTGCCTGAGGGCAGGAATGAATGTGTGTGAATGAATGGAGGTGTGTGTTTACTTGTGTGTGTGTGTGTGTGTGCGTGCGTGCGTGCGTGTGTGTGTGAGAGAGAGAGAGAGAGAGCTCTGTATCTTCTTTAGTTTAAACCTTTGGTGGCAGCTCTATCTTCTTTGGTTTAGTCTTGTAGTGCAAATAGTGGAGTGCTAATTCCTTAAACAATAAACCCACACTCGTGTAACCCTGGGTGGTCTCCAGTGAGAATATTTTTGGGGTAACAAAGTGCAACTGAAAAAGACCATTGGAGGTTCAAAGTTCCTGAAACCCCCATCCTTGGTACTGTCACCAATGAGTAAGAGCCCATAATCAGATACACCTTGACACTAGAGTAAACTGAATGTAAGTACTCAAGACATTTCAGCTCAAACCAGTATATGAGAAATGTCAGTGAGACCAGAATATAATGTGTGTGTTTAAAAATTATTTTTAAATGATCATTTTTCAGACATTCATAGAATCATATAATACTAGAACTGGAAAGGACCTTGAGAATTCATCAGTCCAGTCCCCTGCCTTCATGGCAGGACCAATCACCATCTAGATCAGCGTTTTTTTACACTTGGGTTGCAGGGTAAGCCCCTGGCGAGTCCATGCCACTTTGTTTACTTAATGTGTCTAGAGCCATGAAGCCTTGCATCTCTAGTTGGCTGCAGTTTGCTGTTTCCAGTCAAGGTCTGGGGCTACAGACACATTAAGTAAACAAAGCGGTGCGGGCCTCCCAGAGGATTACTCAGGTGGCCCCGCAACCCAAGTTTGTCTAACCTGTTCTTAAATATCTCCAATGATGGGGATTCCACAACCTCCCTAGGCAATTTATTCCAGTGTTTAGCCACCCTGACAGGACGTTTTTCCTAGTGTGCAACCTAAACCTCCCTTGCTGCAATTTAAGCCCATTACTATTTGTCCTATCATCGGAAATTAAGGAGAACCATTTTTTTCTTCCTCCTCCTTGTAACAGTCTTTCAGATACTTAAAAGCTGCTATCATGTCCCCTCTCAGCCTTCTCTTTTCCAAACAAAAACAAAAACAAAAAACCAAACAAACCTGAGTCTTCCATCACAGACCATGTTTTCTAGACCTTTAATCATTTTAGTTGCTCTTCCCTTGACCTTCTCCAGTTTCTCCACATCTTTCCTTAAATGTAGCACCCAGAACAGGACACAATACTCCAGTTGAGGCCTAATCAGTGCAGAATAGAGGGGAAGAGTTATTTCTCATGTCTGGCTCACAACACTCCTATTAATGCATCCCAGAATCATTTTTGTAACAGTGTCACACCGACTCATATGTACCTTGTGGTCCGCTATGACCCTTAGATCCCTTTCTGCAATACACCTTCCTAGACAGTCGCTTCCCATTCTGTGTGCGTGAAACTGATTGTTCCTTCCTAAGTGGAGTACTTTGCATTTGTCCTTGTAAAACTTCATCCTATTTACCACATACCATTTCTCCAGTTTATCCTGAACATTTTGAATTATGACTCTCTCCTTGAAGGCATTTGCAATTCCTTCCATCTTAGTATCATTTGCAAACTTTATAAGAGTATTCTCTATGCCATTATCTAAATCGTTAATGAAGATATTGAACAGAACCAATCCCCAAACTGATTCCTGCAGAACCCCACTTGTTATGCTCTTCCAGCATGACTGTGAACCATTTATAACTACTCTCTGAGAGTGGTTATCCAACCAGTTGTGCACCCACCACATCTAGATTCAAATTTTAATAGCTCAGGAAGATAGAAATAGTTTTGCCCCAGGATAAGGTAGTATCACCTTCAGGAAGTTTGACAATGGAGTGCAACTTCATTCCAATAAGGTTTTCAGAAGAGCTGAATCAATGGGGAGCAATGGGTACAGAGACCGGTTGAATTTTATAATCTGAAAATTCTCCAGCTGGCATGGAGCTAATATAGCCAGCTCCCAGTCATCTACCCTCCGAACCCTCTCTGGATAAGATATGCTGAGTATTGATGTGCTCTGGCAATCCCCAACTTGAAGACAATCCTTTGAAATGGTCTGAAAGGAAGGAACTTTTTACCAGGTCAGCTCATTAAGATAGCGGGGAATGAAGTGGGGAATTGCCTTCCCTGAGGAAGATAAGAGTACCCAACATCATTCTTAAAAAGGTGATGAGCATTTCATTGCAGAAACAAATCTAGTATTGTTAACTGTTGTGATTTTATCCACAAGCCTGGTAATATTTGTTTTGTTTTGCTTTTGTACATAAACTGAAGTCATGGTCATTGCATGAGAATCTCAGCTTTCAGTGGAAAAACACATACATGCACACAAAGTTTACTGCTCTCCTCAATGTGGCAACTGGTATGAAAACATGATTTGAGTGTAACAAAAGAAACCCAATTTTATCATTTTAAAAATCTTATATTTAAGCCAATCTCCTGATCTTTGGGGGGCTCCTAACTCATAATTTATAAACACTTGAGCCTGGCCCTACAGTAATACACAATTGTATATGTTTTTACCAAAGAATGAAGAGTGCAGAGAAAGCGTGATTCTTTTACAAGTGCCTCTGAAAGCAAGCAGAGCAGTGTGACCTTGGTATCAGCAAGAGAAAACACATAAGCATGAGATGACAAACAATAATAAAAGCTATGTTCAGTTTAAACAGCTAGTCCCATTTACAGCATTTATTGTACTAGCTTGCCTAAGCAACTGGTTTTTGATTTAGCTGTGAAAATATCAAGGACATGGCTGGGCTCCATTCTCACAAACCTCAGGAAAGCTCAAAGTTAATGGATAAATCAATCAAGATTTCAGTCCAGGGCTTACCAAATTGCAGTCTCAGATGGCAAAAACTAAATTATCTATTGGCATTTTCCAGGCTTGTACAGTATTTCATCCCAAACCTCCCCTGGATAATAGTGGTGAGTTCAAACACATTCCCAAGTGAGCCTAAAGGGGTTTGTTCACCAGATTAATAGTTCTACACTGGATTAATTGAGTGTCTGATGTTACATGGTTGCTGCTGTCATTGTGTCAGACATATTTATTGACACTATTTTGTAACTACGCCAGTTTTAATGACTGCTTGCCATGCACAATGTAACAAATCCACAGCTGCATACCATCAGCCATTAGCAGCACATGTCTGATGAAGTAAAGTATTTAGGACCTTATGATTCATAATGCAGACAGTTGCCACTCAAGCTATCGAAGAAATAGTTGTAGCTGTTCTATTTAGGTTTTAAAGCAGATAACTTGAGGATGAGGAGAGAGGCTCCCCAACCTCTATAGTTACTGTGTGGCCAAGAGCTCCCCAAGCCATTTCACATACCTCCTTCTTCCAGCTATTTCTTCCTGAATTCCCTTCAGTTGTTCTTCTGTACTTGTCCTCCCTGGGCACTATCTCTGGGGCTGAGTTCCCTTAAGGTGGTCTCCCTAAATGGCTGCTCCTCCCACTAGGGCTAGAGATCTTCAGTAGTTCTTCCACTTATCCTCATAGCTGTTGGGGGATGGGCCTTTCCAGAAGTTCTCCTACCTGACCTTTTCCTTCTATAGGGGTCTTAGAGTTGCCAGGTGTCCGGTTTTGAACCAGACAGTCCAGTATTTGAGCTTTCTGTTTGGGAAACAAATTGAGAAAATATAAATGACCGGTATTTTCTAAATAAGATGTAATGTCGATTGTGATGTAATGTCAAGTGTGTCCAGTATTTTTGTTGAAACCATCTGGCAACCCTAAGGTGGCCTGATATCTCCTCAGGGCTCGCTCACTCCCCACCACAGAACTCTGCTCAAGCTCCCCAAAATGGGCTTCTCTCAGCAGCTCCCTGATATTCTGTGGCCCTCCCAGTCTTTTCCTTCCAGGCTCTCTAGCCACAGGTGTACTGAACTGTGTAATAGCAGGGAAAGCAATAGCTCCTTACTCCCACAAACTGCATGGCTCCCTTCTCCTAATTCATCTAACACATCCCCATTCCAAATCCATTCTGCCTACCGTGACTTTCCCCTGTCAGCCCCACCACTGGTTCCCCCCGGCTGGTGCTCTGACTGCCCACTCCACATTCTGAGAGTGGTCAATTTTCTAATTTGTGAAAATTGGACACCGAGAGCTGGAACCTCCCCACACTCTGCTCCACCTCTTCCTCCCAAAAGCTCCCCCTCCACCTGCCTTTCCCTGCCAGCTAAGCAAGGATGTAAAAGTGGAGAAGTGACTGGGGCAGGATATTCGAGGCTGAGCTGGAGTGAGTAACTGGACAGGAGGAGGGAGGGAGAGCCATGCTCTGGAGGTGGAGGAGTGACTGGGACAAGATGGTGAGCAGCACCCTGAGGCAGAGCACATAGGAGTCTGAGAAGAGGGACCAGTGAGTCCAGCAACTGGCCTGGTCCTCAAATGACACACACTTTGGGATTCTCTGCCCCTGGGTGCTGGAATCTCTCTCCACCAGAGCCAGCAGCAGCTGCTCTTTCCACCTTCCTGTCAGTAGAATGCAAGCAGATGGTTACTCAGGTAACTGGACTTTGGTGTCCGGTCAGCACTAGAGACCAGACACTGTCAGGTCTGGACTTTCAAAAAATGGACCCCAGGCAACTCTAGACATTTCTCCTTAGTGCTAATGGGAAAAGACAAGGGTCACAGGCCCGGGCAGATTGCTGCTCTGCAGGAAGTGAGCTCACCAATCCTGTCTGCATACCTCTCCTGCAGAGGGAGGACTGGCTGGCTCACTGCTCCTTCAGCATGCTGGGCTCTAGATATGTCTCCTGAAGGTGCAGGGAAGAGCAAGGCTGGTGGCCCAGCAACTGCTAGTGGGCTGTGGTGCTTTACAGCATCACCTGAGCACAGCTGCTGCTTTAGAGGAAAAAGCAAGGGATGCTATAGCCACAGCCTGCTAAATCAGCACAGTGCATGTGTTCTGGGGCTGCCACGGAGAGGAGCAACTAAGAAGTCCAAAGAAGGAAATGGTCTTTGGAAGAACAGAGAGTCTACTTTCCCATATTGGGGGAAAAGTGAATTAACAGCTTTTAGTAGAGGGAGGGGCAATGGCAGTGCTCCTCCTACTTTAACTCTTCGTTACCCCCTGTTTGTAAACCAGAAACTTCTAGGGAGAAATTAATCTTGCTTATTATCAAGGGTCTCAAACTCCCAGCCCATGAGCCATCCACAACTGGAGCACTTCTACAATCCAAACCAGGACTCCTGGTGGGAAGGGCCGGCTTTAGGAAGTGCAGGGCCCAATTTGAACAATTTCGACAGGGCCGCACAGCAATTTTGGTTGAGCAAAAAACAAAAAAACCAAAAAACCACCACAGCACAAAAAAATCCCCCGCCAACACACACACACACCCTGTGCTAAACTCACACCACCTGTGGCGCAGGCAGCCGATGCACTCCTCCTCCGGGGCTGGCAGATTTGTATAATTTTTGGTGGTGCTCCATTAGCCACACCCCCTGACCCCCATTAGCCAGGCCTCTGGAGTCAACACGCTCAGGGCAAGATGGACACATGACCAGAAGTAAAAGGTGTCATGTCACCCCTCTCGAAGGACTTTTCCCACCATCCTCCTACCAACAGGGATTAGTTTGGCCCCCACCAAACCCCGCTCATGCAACTATCCTGCAGTTGCATTAACCCAATGTGTGTGACATTAACTCGGGGGCAGAGAGACTGGGGGAAGTGTTCCCTCTAAGGCTATGTCTACACTCGCGGCTTCTTACTCAAGTACAGCTGTTCTTGTGCAAGAACCCACAGAGCAGCCACACTGCCCGCCTGCTCTTGTGCAAGGAAATTTATAGTATGGCGTGGTAACAGAGGGCATCTTGCGCAAGAGCTACGCTCTTTTCTAACACATGTAAGCTCTCTTGTGCAAGAGGGCAGTGTGGATGCTCGGCAGGGATTTCTTGCACAAGAAACCCCTGTGGCTAAAATGGCCATTGGAGCTTTCTTGCTCAAGAGAACGTCCACACTGCCATGGATGCTCTTGCACAAAAGCACAGCTCGCACATGGCAGTTCTTGCACAAGAAGCTGCCAGTGTAGACATAGCCTAAGAGTTTCCTCCCATGAGCAGAATCGATTTTGTGTTGTGCACCTATACTGAGTTCATATGGCTTGTTAGGATGTGCCACCAGAGGCGTAGCGAGGGTATTATGCGCCCGGGGGCAAAGGAAAAATTTGTGCCCTCCTGCCGCCATGTGGCACAGCCCCAAACCTGGTGCACAGCTGAGGGGAACTTGTACCGCATCTTCCCCCACCCCCTACAGTTTAGGGCCGGGCTCCCACATGCACTAACCCTCAAGTAGAGATGGACGAGGGTCGGGTTTGGAGCAGAGAGGCAGGGAGGAGGCTCCAGCTGCTGGTGGCAGGCAGAGTAGGAGCATGTGAGCTGAAGGGATAACGGGGGGAGCAGAATGGGATTAAATTGGAACCTCCCTAGCATGGTGCCCAGGGGCAACTGACCCCTCCGGCCCCCTCACTATGCCACTGACCCGACCCCCTCCCCGCAGATCTATCATCTTATGCATGTGCAAGATCTATGAGAGCCGTCCCATGAATCTGCAGTTAGTGTCTTCTGGCTTCTGGGTGGTGTCTCAATGCTGCCACATTTACCTCCAAAGAGGGGGCTTCCCAAAGCAGGCCCTTGCTGCTGACCCCCAAGGCATCCACAGGTCCAGTCTCCTTTCAATGGGCGCACTTCCCAGGGCTCATTGATCTTGGATCTGGCTTCCATCCCCTCTCCAACCTTTGCAACTGCCCAGAGGTGCTCACCTTCCGCCTTATACATTCCCACCTCATTCACCCCACAGGGACAGTCTCTGCCTCACTTGTCCTAGGCACTATTCTACCAAGACGTAATACAAAGTTTCCATGTAAAAGGACTCACTACAAAGCTAAAAACTTCAGTGAGAGAATGATTAATACAGAGACGTGTCTACATCTGCAGCAGGGAGACACCTCTGCCTGCCTCCACCCCTCTCCCCCCAGAGTCTACAGCCCCATTGCAAAGCGGGGGAGGGGAAGAAAAGAGGCTGAGGCCCATCCAATGGGACTGAAGCAGTCATGAGCAAGCCATGCCCGGGAGCCATTCTCCTGTCCATTGCTGGTGCTGTGTTGCTTCAGGCACGACGAAATGCAGTCACCTCTAGGGTGGGCTGGACAGCTACTTAACACCTGCACAAGGTTTCAGGTAGGGGGCAGTGCGGGCTGCCTTCCTGCAGAGCCCCCATCAGAACTACCGTGCCCTCCTGGCTTAGGAAAAGAATAAACAGGAGGATTGGAAATTAACCCACCCAGTCTCACGTCCCGCAGGCAGGGAATGAGCCATCTACATTAGGCCCCAGCTGGAGTATCATGTCCAGTTCTGGGCACCACATTTCAGGAAACGTGGAGAAACTGGAGAAAGTCCAGAGAAGATCAACACAAATGATGAAAGGTCTAGAGAATATGAGGTATGAGGCAAGGCTGAAGGAATTGGCCTTGTTTACCTTGGAAAAGAGAAGACCGAAAAGGGACATGAGAGCAGCTTTCAAGTATCTAAAAGAGTATCATAAGGAGGAGGAAGAAAAATTGTTCTCCTTGGCCTCTGCGGTTAGGATGAGAAGCAATGGGCTTAAATTGCAGCAAGGGAGGTTTAGGTTGGACATTAGGAAAAACTTCCTGCCTGTCAGGGTAGTTAAACACTGGAATAAATTGCCTAGGGAGATTGCAGAATCTCCATCACTGGAAATATTTAAGACCAGGTTAGCCAGACACCTGTCAGAGATGAGCTAGGGCAACACAACTTTGGAAGCCCCAGGGACCACACTGATACTTACAGAACATGCTGAGGGCCTCAACTTAAGTGTGGTTGCATATGCAAGCAAGTATATACAAATAGCTTCTCTCACACTGACAGGCATGAATACAAAGATTAAGGCAAGACTACGCAACACAGAGGCCCCATTTAAGTCTGCTCTGCTGATATTAATAAAATGCAGTATTTACCCGATTTCTACCCATGTGACAGCACTTTTCATGAGCAATGACAGTCCAAGAATTTAACTACTAAAATGCATATCAACAGAAGATCATTACACTGACTACTTTTTTGTTTTGGCTCCCACTCGCTGGCCACGTTTTGATCCCCACATAAACCCAAACTGCACCGCGGGGCGCAAACAAACTGGCCGTGGGCAGCATACCAAGTTATTAATACATATTTTTAAACCTTTACCTTTTTCTCTCTGCTGCCATGTCTCCTCCCCTTGTTCCATCAGCTCCCTTGGTGCCTGCTGCCCCCCAACTCCTCACCCTCTTCTGCTGTCCTGACTCCTGCCCCTCTCACTGCCCTCAGCCCTCCTGCGACCTGCCCCCCCCACCAGCCCTTCACTCCCCCCCTGTGCCCACTCCTCCAGTAGCCCCACTCTGATCAGGTGAGCTACCCCTCCTCATCCCCTCTTCCAACACCTCCGTCTACACACCTGCCCTGACTCTCTCCTCTGGTGCTGGTCCCTCCTCTACAGGTGTCTGCCCTTCTGCTTCACCCCAGAATCCCCTGGCACCTGCACCTTCCCTTAGCCCTGCACCCTCCTGGTGCCTCCCCCTTCCCTTACTGCCCCTGCCCCCTTTGCCCTCTTTTTCCCTGATGCCCACCCCCTCACCACTCTCTGCCCCGTTCCCCTCCTGCCCCTCTGTGCCCTCACACATGACTTGCTCCATCCCCACCTTTCTCATGCCCACCCCTTCTTTCAAGCCTTCTCCCAGCACCTCCCTCTCCCCCTCTAGCCCCCAATGCCCTTCCCCTCTCCTCTCCTCTCCCAGCATCACCCTGTCCCCACTCCCACTGACACCTCCCCTCCTGCCCTTTCCCCCACTATCTGCACTTGGCCCCCTGGCATTTGTCTCTCCTCTACCCTGTCCCTTTGGTGCCTTCCCCTTTCTTTCTCCTTCCCCTCGGAACAAGCCCCTCCCCCTCCCCCGCCACACAAGCCCCTTCCCTACTTCTGCCTTCCATTTCGCGGGGCCAGAGTCCGCACTCAGGCCCCGGAGTCCGAACGTGGAGCCAGCCATGCGATGCAACGTGCCTCCGACGAGTTTTAAAACCCCGGGCCGTGACGTCACGTCACGCCCGGGCGTCCTCCCCGCCCACGTGCAACGCCACGCATGGCGGCAGCAGCCAGCGAGGGGGAGCCACACTGAGAGCCGCACACAGCAGGGACAGTCTGGGGCCGAGGGGGACGCTCTGGGGGCAGGGTGGGAGGATGTGCAGGGAGGCTGGCAGCGGGGGTCTGGGGCCCGCTTCAGGCAGAGCCGTGGGAGAGACCCAGCTCCACATATTGCTGGAGCAGGGCCCCCGGCTCTGAATAGTAACTCGCCGCTCATGCCCGGCACACTGCCGGGTTCAGGGGCGCAGGGCCCCCTTAGGCGTGGGGCCCGATTCGGCCAAATCGGCCTAAGGCCAGCCCTGTTGGTGGGTCATGAGTGGGGGAAGACAGGCCTATCCATTACCAGTCCCCAAGCTCCGTCCTCTCCCACACTTCCCCCCATGGTACCCTGTGAGCAAATGCACTCACTCCACTTTCCCATGGCTCCTGCCGCTGCAGGGAGTACAGGGGGCCTGACCACTGCTGCTGCACAGCACCAGGTCCCCCTTGGTGACCCCAAAGTCATGTGCTTGGGGACAAGGTGCCAGGAGAGGGTGGGGCAATGGCAGGAAAGGGTGGGGCTTGAGGGCTGGTAATAGACTTCCCCCTCTACCCCCAGTCTGGGCCAGAATGTGCAGTTGCTATGGCCAGGGATGGCCTGTGGGCCAAGAGTTTGAGACCCCTGTTTATTAGGATTATGACTAAGGTCCAGTAAAGAATGGTGTTCTGTTGTACTGTGCTAGGGACAACCACAGAGTAGTGGACAGCCCCTGCTCAGAAGAGCTTACAATCCAACTAGATAAGAGACACAGGGTGGGGGAAAGGGTAAAGCACACAAGCAGAGTGAATAATGTTATGTGGCAAAATATCCTATTACGTTTGGGGGGGGGGGTTGATGGGGAGTAATTAGGTGATAAGCTAAATGTAAAGAAAAGGGGAGATTGAAAGGAAGGGAATGGAATGGGGAGAAGGTGGCAAAGGGGTCACGTGTGGAGTGATGCTGAACTGAAGAGACTGAGGGAGATGGGTAGGACTGGAGGAGCACAGGGAAGAGAAAAGTCCAGTCAAACACTTGAGCAGACCTGAGGGCAACCAGCAAAGGATAGAGATTCATTTTATGCTGCTGCAACCCATGCACCTAATGGGAAGCTATCTCTATTTTAAAAAAACCCTGTGGGGAGGGGGTAGGAGTGAGTTGAGTGTTGCTGGGATGATTTACCACTCCAATCAGAAGTTTCTGGAGTTGGGTGTGGTAGTTTTCTAAGGCCTGTGTGAGCTGGGAGAAGCTGAGGCAGGGTAGAGTTGCCAGGTGTCTTGTTTTGAACCGGACAGTCCAGTATTTGAGCTTTCTGTTCAGGAAACAAATTGAGAAAATATAAATGTCCGGTGTTTTCTAAATAAGATGTAATGTAGATTGTGATGTAGTGTCAAGTGTGTCCAGTATTTTTTTTGAAACCATCTGGCAACCCTAGCCAGGAGCAGAGAGCTGACTGTTGTCCCTCACTCTTCAGTGGGGGTTCTTTCAGTCTGTTCATTTGTGAGTTAACTGACTAGTTGATCAGTTAGCTGGCTGCCTAGCAGTGATCCACAGCAGAGGAAGAGTCTGCCTGGACTCCAACTGAGGATTTCCTACAAGCAAGTTGGGAGATGGTTCAAACTCAGCATATGGTGCAGATTTAATGATCAGAGGCACAAACTGAGACTTTGGTGAACTAAATCTAAGCTTTTGGGATCTCTCAGTCTCTTCTTATTGTTTTTGTGTGGACTGAACTGTTCAAATTTTATTTTGTTTTCTCTTTACTAATGTTTACTGTGACTGTGGACATTATCTCTGGGTTATAAAATGGCTGGGTTATGTTGTAAGAATTACATTATTTGTTTCTTAAGATTTTATAAAGTTATTTATTAAACTCATTTCTTTGGTTTCTTTTGGAATTTGAATGTAGGGAGGCTGACACTCAGCAATCCTTGCTGAAATTCCTTACAGACTGAACTCTGGGTCTCCAGTACTTTCTATGGGAGTGGGGGGGGAGGGGTTTGAGACATTGGAGAAGGACAGTGAAGTCTAGCCCACCCAAGATTACGCTGCTTTTTAGATAAAGACCGTATTTCAAATTGACCAAATGTATGGGCAAAGCTTCAATAAATGAATTTAGATCTCTCCTTGCATCTTTTTTATTTTACATAAAGAAAACAAAAAAACTAAAGTAAGATATCATAGTCTCCTCCTCCTGATAAGACTGTTTTATATTTGTAAGTATATAAACAGCTATGGTGACAGAAGATAGCGTTCAAGAACGTGCTACTGTTTATGGGTTTTGTGGGCTAACTCATGTAGCTAACAGTCTGCCATGCACAGTCTTTGTAGAATCTTTGAAAATTCTACCTTAAATCTCTATTAAAGCACTCAACATTGTCCTCAATTTGCTCCCCTTGAAGCTGATGGATTCACATAGCTAATTTTGAAAATTCCACTCATAAAGGCATAGTACAGAGAAATGTTACAGTTGTAACCTCCATTATCAGATATATTGATAATTGTGGTGTTTTTTATTATTTTTACATTGAATGCCAAGATCAAGGTTCTAATCCTGTGTTCAGTTCACATCAGGTAAAAAAATGAAGTTAATTGGCCTTCAAATCTACTTACAGAAAGGTGAAGGTGGTGGTGGGGAGAGGAGTCTGTTACCAGTAGAAAGGAAAGCTAGCTGCAAATTTACTTGGAAAATACAATCAGAAATTAATTCAGATATGCTTCAGGCTAACTGTATAAATTATTAATCACGTAAACATTATGCAGATCTCACTAATCCTGACAATAAGAATTTCCAGATGTGTGATTTGCTAATTTGTCAGCCTCCAGACTGCTCAGCAACAAAAGGCTTGCCAGATTATTTTTTAGGATTCCCTAAGCATACCATTTTCTGTCTCTAACAATGTTTCACTGTGTCCCTATGGGACATGAAAAAAGCAACAAATTTGCATTTTAGATTACTTTTCTTGGGTCAAACCCTGACATTCTTAATCAGTTTTTACTCAGTTAAAAGTCACATTGAAACTGCTAAATAATATCTGACTTAAAGGGATCAGGATTTTGCCCCTTAGATTTAAAAGCTAAAATTTGAAATCCACTTTTCATGTTATTTTCCCATATATTTAGGGAATGTGCAATAGAAGTTACCCTGATTTCTCTCCATCTCATCATTTAAAGGAAAAAAGATGAGGCAATATTTTGGCACATATACTGAATTTTTAATACTTGGGATGCTTTTTAAAATCTATATGAACAAAAGACAGCCACAGTAATTGGTGTTTATCTGTTTCACACATCTTAATGAAATGTAACACCCACTCCTACTTCCACTGAAAATTGATGAGAATTTCACCATCAGCATAAGTGGGAACAGGAGCAAACCCTGAGTGTAAATCAGTAGTGACAGATACATATAGACTCCCATTGATGCCTTTATGTTTTGGATACATCCAAACTTGAAACTAAGTGAAAGAAGAAAGTTGTGAAACTGAGATTTCCAAATCCCTGGGTTGCACTAGGGATGTAATAGTGCAGTCGATTAACCAATTAGCAAAAGCTTATAGGTTAATGCTATAGACTACATGCATTTCCCCCTCCCCCCCAAACCAGTACATTTTTTAGCAGGCTGGCCAGTGGCCCGGTTCAGTTCACGGTGGGTGCAGGACCTACACCCGCTGTGGCTCTGCATTTAAAGTGTATTGGGAGCTGGGAGGGCAGGCAGCCCAGCTCAGTTCCAGTTCACGCCAGGCTGGGGAGCTCAGACCCCACTCCCCCACAGACAGGGGCTGCTGCCACCTCGCACTGCTGCCTCTTTATCAGAGGCAGCAGCACAGGGCGACAAGCATCTGGTCCACAAGAGGAGCTGGTTTTTAAACTGGCTCCCCTCACGGACTAGCTCCCACTTGGCACCCCACTTTGCTGCTGGCTCCGCTCCCAGAGACTAGAGAATAGTTGACTAACCGATAAGAATTCATGAGGTTACTTGACTATTCAGTTAACTGATATTTAACATCCCTATTGTGCATGGTTTAATTTTTATTAAAATTACAGTGCTCTCAATATTAAAGTTAGCATGTTCCTAAGGTTGTAGTTAGAATACAGCAACATTAGCCTCATCACTGTCTACAATAAAATGGTATGGTAACTCTAGGTTAATATTTATTTGAATATGGTGACCACTTTCTGAGAAGGTGGAAAAGTCCTTATGACATATTGGAAGCAGATTTCTACAGAGTATTTCAGAGACTGGTGTTGGGTCTGGTCTTTGAGATTATCTTAATTACAGATATTAGAATGGGAAAATGGGATAAACTAGGGATGTTAAATATCAGTTAATTGAATAGTCGATTAACCTCATGAATTCTTATCAGTTACTCGACTATTCTATACTCCCTGGGGGTGGGGCCAGCAGCCACTCCCAAGGAGTCCCCTGCCACTCCGTGCTGCAGCCTCTGATACAGAGGCAGCAGCGTGGGGTGTCAGGGGGGAGCTGATCCATGAAGGGAGCCAGTTTGAAAACCAGCTCCCCTCGTGGCCTGGCTGCCTGTTGCCCCATGCTGCTTCCTCTGAAACAGAGGCAGTAGCGTGGGGTGGCAGCAGCCCCTGTCCAAGGGATAGGATCTGAACTCCCGGCCCCAGTGCAAGCTGGAATTGAGCTGAGTTGCCTGCCCCGCTGGCTCCTAATACACTTTAAAATCAGAGCCGCAGCGGGGATAGGACCCAGACCCAGCATGAGCCAGGACTGAGCCCAGCTGCTGGCCAGCCTTCTAAAAAAATTTACTGGGGGGGGGGCGGAAAGGGGAGAAATGCATATAGTCTATAGCATTAACCCATAGGCTTTTGCTTATCAGTTAATTGACTACACTATTACATCCCTAGGATAAACGTTATATTAATGGAATTCAGGCACTGATCTGGCATCATTGTAGTTAACAGGAGATTTAGCATTTACTTTAGTGAGCTCAATATAAATTCTTCTCAGAGGAAAGCAAAGTGGGAGATTTAGGAACATCAGTATGGAAGAGTGGTCCAAAGGAACTTAAGCTAATACTCAGGGCATGTCTACACTAGGAAATTATTTCAAAATAGTGTGTCCAAACTACAGGGAAGTCTCAAAATTAGTCTGAGGCAGGCTCTCCTAAATGTGGACGCGCCAACCTCAACTTAGAGCCCCAGGAAGCACTGGGGAGTAATTGAATGACTCTGGGGAGTAGTTATTTCGAAATAGCAGCAGTAGTGCATCCACACTACCACTATTTCAAAGTAATTATTTTGAAATAAGCATTATTTCTAGTGGAAAACAGGAGTTATTTCAGAATAACTAGCCACTTATTTTGAAATAATGGGCTTGCTAGTGTGAACACTCTGCTTGTTATTTCCCTTGTAGACCAGGGCTGAGTGTAATTAGGGCATCTACCTTCTTTAGGCACTGTTGAAAATCCCAGCATATAATGTTTGGTAGACCTTTCATTTGTAATTGAAACACAAATACAACTTACTTCACTATTCCTTTTCTTTTTATAGACTGAAATGCTCTATTTAATAAAATATTATTTATATTTGACAAATTACAATCAGTTGTTTCTTATTTACAGCTGTGAAATAAATCTTAAAAGAAAACTCAATGAGGAATAGTATTTTTGACAAAAGCTTGTGAAGAAGATGTTTGGAGTTCAGTGTTATTTGCTAATTGAGAAGATGGTTTCAACAAAGTAACTCTCTCTTAGGTATATAAACCTTTAAGGGGAAAATCTGAGTCAGAAAAGGCAAATGAGATTCAGCTTCCTTTTGCTGTGGAAGGTCTTGTTTTTACAATGCATAGTAATGGCAAGACTAGATATAAAAGAGAATCTAAAAAAACTTTAGATGGCACTAATCAAGATTCCCCGAATTAGCTTAGCATTTTTTTCTGGGAGAAAGTAACATTTTGGGTTTTTTTAGAGGCTCAAATTGTATTCCACTGATGAAAATGGCAGAAACTTCAAAAGGAAATATATTTTCCTCACTGGTATAATAATTTTAAGCAGGTAAAGATTTAAATGTATCCTTTTTTATTTATATTTGATTAAGGGTTTGATTTATTTTTACTTTTTAATACAACTATTGCAAAATAAAAAATTAAAAATACAAATGTAAAATTACCACCTGTAACAAAATATAGCTGTAACTTTTGTATGTAATAGCTATGTTAATAACCTTAATATTCAACTAGAAAATCAGTATTTTACATCTAATGGTGAGGGGAGGACCAAACAATGCAGGGAACAGAAGGGAAAAAAAAAGAAAGGGAGGAAGGAAGAGTCAAGAGGGAAGAGGAAGGCACAAGAAGACTTGGACTGAAAAAGGGGCTCTCAGGTAGTCCTTATATCAGTGTTTCCAAAACTGAAGCTCAGATTCCGTCAAACTTCTGCAGTTGATCCCTGTGACAAAAGCTGACCCTTCTTTGGCTGCTAGGTCAGAGAGGTCAGAATTCCACCATTATGTTTTGTGCATTGATTTACTTTTCCACCTCTGTAAAATAATTTGTTGTGTGATCTCAGCTGCTCTCAGAAATCATGAGTGCTATGCTGATGGATCCCAGATGCACTGTTAAGTGCCTACGATGTAGTTTTTGACTGATGTTTGATCTTAAGCCCCAAATAATTTTAATTCTAGCGTTAGCTTTTTTCCACATATGTTTAGTCAGAGGACATTGACACAGGTGTGCAAGTGTGCCCTTATATTTACCAAAGTACCATCACGTATCCAAAGGAAGAGTTTTAATGTTATGAAGTCTGTGTAGTGTCCAATATGTTATACATCTAATTTTTGTTGAATTAAATGTGAACATAAATCTATGAAAGCATGTTTTGCATTGTGTAATAAAACTGACCATTGGGGAAACTTTAAAGGATATTCCAGCTGTTTATCTTAGGTTTCAGTAATATCCTCAAGCATAGGCGTGTGCAGCACATTTCATTAGGGTGTGCACCCAGGGAATTTTATTTTTTTATTTTTTTTTAAAGGCGAACATTTATTGAATACTCAATCATAAAGGACATGCTGCGAGTGAACGCGGGCTTTCTATACATTTCTACATTCGGCACTTATTGCATAATACAACAATGCATACTTTAAAACTAAAAGAGCCTATCATGTGATTAAATTAAAACGCAAAGCCACTTTTTTAGACATTAGGGTGTGCCTGGGTACAACTGGCACACCCCCTGTGCATGCCTATATCTTCAAGACTCAAGGGGTCTTTTCATCAACAACACACATAGACCATTTCCACTATGCCCTTTTGAATTGTCTGGCATGAAAATTGAATCTTCTGTCTACAATGATCTTCTGATGCCCATACAGTAGGTATCCCTATTTTCCTCAGGGAAAGTGACTGCATTGATTGGTATCTTCTGCTGTAGAAGGGCAATTTCTACATTCATTTTTACATGTTCTTCAAGATTCTTTCGGTAGTTATAGATCAAGTGTTTAATATCTCACTTCCCACTGCTTCAGGCATTCTAGACTTCAGAGGGACACAAAGTGACATTGCTGGAATCTAATTTATAAATTAAGAATTACACATATTGGTCTTTTTGTTTGGATTGCAGCGATCAGCATTACATTAATATTTACCTGTGAGGGGTAACTCACCGCTGGCACCTCCCCATGGCTGGGCATGGTGTGGCAGCTGTCTCCCTTCAGGGGTGTGCTGCTGCAGGTTGCTCTACCTCTGCAGGGCCCTGCTTCTTCCTGTGAATTGGCCCTTCGGCCTGGTGACTTCAAAGTGTCTCTCCTTCTGGTACAGTCCGTAAACAAAAAGGGAGTTTATACAAATAAACAGAGTAAGTCAGAGAAGGCAGCAACTCCTTCACAGGGTGTATCAAGACAAGACCCTACTCTCCCTCAGGGTAGGGCAGGACAGGACCTTCAGGGAAGTTCCTGCCTTCCCCCTGCACTTTCCCTGGGAGCTGAGGGTTGCAGGTTTGTTCTGTTCCCTGATCTGCCCAAAAATGAGCTGTTTTGCTTCCCTTTAACTCCTCCTCCAGCCTGTGCATGTCTTCCAGGTGGGGTGGGGTGGAGTTGGCTGAGCCCAGACAAGTTTCTTAACACCTTGTTGTCCAGTGTGGGGTTTGAATACCCCATCACAGTCACCTCTTATTCTATAACTAGAACACTTCTCACTTTTTTTATGCCTTTTTGTTTTTTTGTTAGGCAACAGCAGTGTAGATACTAATAGCCTGAAGGTCTGATTTCAGAGACCTTTTCGGATTGATATTTCTAGGACCAACTGGGGAGCATAAGTTAAGTGAGTCATATATTGGCCTATTCAAAGGAAGTGTCAGAATGAATTGGGGAAAGTAAATAAATGGTGAGATTTAGATAGTATAGCAGTTTATGGGGTGTATATCTAAGTAAATGAGCACCAGACTCAAGACAAAAGTGCTTCTTAGGACTGTTCTGGGAACATTTTTCTCCCTGGTGCTGTACTTACATAGACTTGGAACGTTACCACAAGTATAGGGCTGTAGTGAACCCTGCTCTGTGACGGAGTCCCTACAAATTTGTTTGGGATTTCATCCTAATTACTGCAAATGATAAAAAGGTTCCCATGCCAAGTTCTCCCACATAATGATTGCAGAGACCATTGTGACAGTGATGCTCTTTCCTTTTCATCTATTTGTCATTTGTAGTGGGGGATGAGAGTTCCAGCTCAGTATACATTCAGCAGGCAGAAGTGTTTGTACAGTTCCCTCAAGAGCCTTTCTATGGAGGAATTACTTGAATTACATCTTCCCCTACAGTGAGGAAAGATTGCCATGCAAGCTAATTGGATAGTCTGCAACTCCCTGATGTTTATGTGAAGGCTGAGATCTTAGGGTGTTTCTCTTATATGAGCCCCCAAACTCTGCTCCAAGGCGTCCATGACAAAGGCAAGAGATTGTTGAGGTGGGGAGAAAGTGCATCTTTATAGGCATTGGTAAGATCTATACACCAATCAGGGGAGAATAAGATCTGACTCAGTACACACACGAACATGTCTATATGGCAAATACACCTCTGTTAACCAGCTTTTGTGTCAAATACACCTCTGTCAATCAGGCATGAAGGAGTCTGAAATGTAGTCTGGAGTACTGGACAACATATGTGCATGCTGCCACGTGCCCTAGCTGCCTTAAACAGTTTCTCCCCTTGGAGGGAAACTATGACTTTAAATCCAGAATGACGCTTTGCAGTGCATAGAACTTTGCTTGTGGTAATAAGGCCCGAGCAAATGTTGCGTCCAGGACCATTCCAACAAATTCTATTGTCTGTACTGGAGACAGGATTGACTTGTTTGCATTGATCAGAAGGCCTCACATGAAGAAGGTGTTTTGAATTTTGCTTATTCAGGACCCCACCCGTGACTTGGATTGACTCTTTATAAGTCAGTTGTTTCAGGTACAGGAAGCTATGAGCCTTCTGACCTCCAGAGGAATATTGCTACCACTGCTGTCCACTTAGTAAAAAAAGATGGGGCACATGAGAGACCAAAGGGGATGACTGTGAACTGATGATGGCAACCACTGACAGTAAACGTCAGAAATTTTCTGCGACTGTGATGAACAGCCATGTGAAAGTAGACATCCCTTAAGTTGAGAGCAGCGTACCAGTCCCCCAGCTCCAGGGAAGGAATAATGGAAGCTAACATGACTATCTGGAATTCTAATTTTTTCAGGGACTTGTTTAGCTGCCTTATGTTTAAAATAGGCCTGAGATCCTCTTTTGTCTTTGGGATCAGGAAGTACAGGAAGAGAACCCTATTATCCCTGAACAAAGAAGAGACCTCCTCTATAGTTCCTACAAGGAGAGGTGATTGTTTCTCTTGCAGTAATACTGACTGTGAGAGAAGTCCCTGAAGAGGGGCGAGATGTAGAAATAAAATGGAGTGCATATCCCACTTCCATTATGCTTACAGCCCACCAATTTGTGGTCATGTGGACTCAAGCACAATGGAAGAAGGTAGTTTGTAAAAACGTAATCAAAAAAGATGGCAGTTTTGGAACTGGTAGACTGCCCTCAGAATGAGCTCTTGGAAGTTGCTGCCTGTCTTCATGAGCCAGCAACTGTGAATGCAAGGGATGGTCATGGTCACCATTTGTAGCTGCTATTCCTTCTTGCTGGCATGTTTTGGGATTAAGATGCAACCCCTGAAAATGCTGGACTGATGAGGACAGAACATCTTCCATTTCACTGCTGGGATGTAAATGCCCAGGGATTTCTGGGATGCCCTAGTCTTTGAGATTATTCTGAGTTTCATCCATTTTTTCTGAGAAACCCAGTGGCCCTTCAAAAAGTTAAGTCCTGAACTGCCTGCTGCACCTGTGAAGGGAGGCCAGAAGAGTATCAACAGGATCAGTGCCTGCCTCATGATAGCATGGGCCATGCTGCAGACTGCATCAAGACACACCTGCAGAGCCATTTTGTCAACCAACTTGCCTTCCTCTATTAAAGTCTGGAGCTCCTGTTCATCTACTGGCTTGTCTTTGAAATTGTATCACATAGGGTAAACTCATAGCTCCACAGTAAAGCTTGGGTTTGAAATACAAAGTGTCAGTGCAGCTGTGGAAGCTTCCTTCCAAATAAATCCAGTTTCTTGTTTCCTTTATTTTTGGTGTTGACACCTAACACCCTGTCTTTTTTTCTCATTGGATGTCACAACATATTCCAGGGAGCCTGGAAGAGAATAGTTATATAGATGCTTGAACCGCTTAGAGGGACATAGTA
Source organism: Pelochelys cantorii (assembly GCA_032595735.1). Taxonomy (NCBI): domain Eukaryota; kingdom Metazoa; phylum Chordata; order Testudines; family Trionychidae; genus Pelochelys; species Pelochelys cantorii. The sequence continues at coordinate 41,211,483 of CM064330.1, forward strand.
CCTTTTCTTCCCCTTCTTTGCAGTCAGAGGTAGGGAAGCTGGCATCTGCCAGAGGACTTTGGAAGGACCAGAAGCCTGATCTGCACTAGGGGATAAGTTCGAATTGAGATATGCAACTTCAGCTACATTAATTATGTAGCTTAAGTCGAAGTATCTTAACTCGAATTTTGGCACTGTCCACACTGTGGGAAATCGAAGGGAGCACACTCTCCCTTCAACTTCCCTTACTCTTCGTAGACGTACGACTACTGGCATCAAGGCTTGTCTTCACTTGACCTGCTAATTCGGACCCTGGAAGATCGAAGCAGCCGCAGTCTATCTTATCTGTAGCATAAACGTGGCCTAAGATAGCATCATTTATAGGGACAGCTAGTTTATGTGAGACCACAGATGTCAATAATTCACTGGCTTGTGGGATTTTTCCCAGGTCTCCTTTGTGGGGAGGAATGTCTTGGGCCATAGCCATCCTCCTCAACATCTCCCGACGAGTCTTAAAATAATCAGGAGATGAAGAAATAGGCTCTGCCACAATTGCCTCATCATGGGATGAGAGAAGATATGGGATGTAGGCACATGAACAAAATGGCTATAAACTGTCCACCACATTTAGGCTCAAAATTAGGCAAAAGTATCTAACCACTGGAGAAACAAACTTCTACATCAGCCTTCCAAGAGGAGCAAAAAGTACCTGGCTTCAAGACTGATCTTGATAAATGAAAGGGGGGGATGGCATGATGAGGCTGCCTAAAATTGCATGTGGCTGAATGGTGCCTGCCAATAGTAAAAATTCTGGAGACAGGACACTGGCTGGGGAGGGCTCTGAGTTACTTCTGTGAATTTTTTGCCAAGTTTCTGCCTGGCATATCTTGCCCACATGCTCAGGGTCTACTTGATCACCATATTTGAGATCAGGAAAGATTTTCCCCCTCCAGGTCAGATTGGCAGACCCTGTTTTTTTTTTACCTTCTACTGCAGCGTGGTGCACAGGTCAGCTTCAGGTTAAAACTAGTGTAAATGGTGAATTATCTGTAACTTGAAGTCCTTAAACCACAATTTGAGGACTTCAGGAACTCATCCATAGGTTGTTTTTTTATTTCAGGAGTGGATGAAGTTCTGTGGCCTGTGAGTGCAGATGATCAGACTAGATCTGTGGTTTTCAAACTATGGGTTGTGACATGTCAGGACTGAGTCTCATTGTTGCAAGTTGATCAGGTGACCAGTGGAGGTGCTAAGGCAGGCTACCTGCCTGTCCCAGCACCGCAGTCTGCACTGCACCCCAGAAGCAACCAGCAACAGTGCCAGCTCCTAGATGGGTGGTGGGGGAGCACAATGCGTGAAAAGAAAGAACCACGACCTCCTGCCTGGTACTATAGGTAGCATACAGGTGAAGTGTAAGGCTTTATTATTGTATTATAGTAGATCTTCTATTAATTGCTTTTGCATTGCTTTGCACTGTATTAATTGCTTTAGAATTTATAGTATTTAAGGTTTAAATTGTATAGTAATTGTTTTTAAGGCTTGTAAAACTTAAACAACTGTATTAACTGCTTAAAGCTTGCAATAAATAAGAAAGTGGTTAAGTATCCCTGGAGTGTCCTGGTTTCCCTTGGATCTAAAATAAATCGAACCACATGAAAATAATATAAGCCATGGAATTTCCATAAAATAATTCCTAGACCATATATTTTAGAAAACAATCTAATCTTGATTTAAAAATGGTCAGTAATGGAGAATCCACCAGAACCCTTGGCAAATTGTTCTAAAGGGTAATTACCTTCATTGTTAAAAAATGTACATTTTATTTACAATCTGAACTTGTGTAGCTTCAACATCCAACCATTTGACCATATTATACCTTTCTCTGTTAGACTAAAGACTGTGCTTTCTCTGCTAGACTGTACTAATATTTGATATTTTGGAGACTCTTAAAACTCAGAGGAACATTCAAGAGTAGGAACCAGAAAGACCCACTCATGGTGCATCTATTTTGCAGGGCTTAACTCAAAATAAGCTATGCAAATTGAGCTACGTCAATGGCGTAGCTTATTTCAAAATAGCCTGTTTAGAAATTAGGAGCATCTACACAGCATTTATTTCAAAATAAAGCACTCTTCCCTTACTCCTCGTACAATGAGGGTTACAGGAGTTGGAGTAAGAAGGTCTCCAGCTTGACAGTATTTTGACATTATTTAAAAATAACTGTGGGAGTGTAGACGTGGACTAAGTTATTTTGTAATAACGCTAGTTATTTTGAAATAATGTGTAGATGTACCCTCAAGAAGATTCAAAAGGGGTGCAGTGAACCACAGATTCAGAAGTGAGGAAATCATCAGTATGAGAAAAGAGGTGTAAGAACATAAGATTCAGTTTGTGCAGATATTTGTCATTTTTGTTAAATAGTAATCCCAAACTCAAGTTGTCTTTAGGGATCAACTTTAGGGATTTTGGATTGCACAAAGAGAGGTATTATTAGACTGTATGATTGACAAAGTTTGTTCCATCTTTCATTTCTGACATGGTAGGCAATATGACTTTTCCATACTCCATGGGTGAGACTATCAATACTTCTAGAACAGAACATACAGTTCTGGGGTTCTCACTGGAGAGAAGTAAAAAAATAAGAAAAAAAATCACATCAGAGAAAGAAAAATTACTGTTTTAAAATATTTATAGTTTTCTATATTTTCTTTTGAAATCTTGGTAATAGCAGTAGATCAATTATTTTCACTAAACCAGAAGTTATATTTAATAATTCTAGAACACGTACAGATCAAATCTTCTGAAATGGCATCATTTGTGAAATCCAAAAAGGTCATGGCAAATGCTGATACATTTCTAAAAGCACAATGTCAGAGACATTTTATTACTGATGTGGGTGCAGGTTGTTCTGCTGCCCATTAACTCCTTTCCTGATTTGATCTTTTTTAACATTTATTACTTAACTAAAGTACTTTCCTAATAATATACATTTAGTCTTTCACAGTTCCCATCTTTATTGTTATTCTCATATATATTACAATCATTGCTGCAGTCAGTGACAGACTGCCGAAACAACTTATCTATGAATAGGAAAGAAAACAGCCTATAGAATTTTAAATGTAGTCGATGAAGAAAAGTCTCAGAGGGGTAGCTGTGTTAGTCTGTATCTGCAAAAAACCAAGGAGTCCTGTGGCACCTTAGAGACAAACCCCTGGTCTACACTGAGGATAAGTTCGAATTAAGATATGCAACTTCAGCTACGTTAATTGCATAGTGTAAGTTGAAGTATCTTAACTCGAATTTTGGCACCATTCATGCTGCGGGAAGTCAAAGGGAGCACACTCCCCCTTTGACTTCCTTTACTCCTTGTAGAAGCAGGACTACTGGCAACAGTAGGAGTGCCCTCTTTGTTTGAAATAGTGTGTCTTCAATAGACCCGCTAATTCGAATCCCGGAAGATCGACTGTGGCTGTTTCAATCTTATCTGTAGTGTAGACATGAACTAACAGATTTATTAGGGCATAAGCTTTTGGGGGTAAATCCCACTTCATCTTATGAATAGGAATGGAGGTTACAGAGGTAGAGGTATATATAGTGTGTTAATGAGACTCGTTATACCCTTGCTTCTGTAACTTCCACTCCAATTCATCTGATGAAGTGGGTTTTACCCAGGAAAGCTTATGTCCTAATAAACCTGTTAGTCTCTAAGATGCCACAGGACTCCTTGTTGTTTCTGATGAAAAAATTATGCATGCTTGTAGAATTTGAGCAGCTGTATGTCAGAGAACAGACAACTTTACCCACTGAAGCCATTTTTAAAAGCTGCAGTTTTATTTTACTAAATTAACTATGTTAAAAACAAATCTGTGTCTAGTGTGGAATTTCACCGCATTAAGAGTTACAATACTTTAGTTTTCATTACAAGCAGGAGAATGCATGTAGAACATGTGTTAGGAAATGAAACAATAAATTAGAATATAATTTACAAAAGCAAAAAATAATAAAGTAACAGTGTACCACATTAATACTGAGTATAAAATAATAAGCAACTAATCACAATAATACAAAGGTATCTTCAGTCTGTATTATTAAGGATATCTATGTGACATTCACTCCATTAACAAAGTTCCTAATGAAATGGATTGTTTCTGGGTGTATACACTTTGAGGGTTTTATTTATAGATTTTTTTTCCTTTTAGTTTAATCTTCTTCAGTTGGTGATAGTGCTGAATCAAAGGATTGGCACCAGATTGCTTTGTGTATTTAGAACTCTACTATTTGATTCTAGGCCTGTCATCATTATATAGCCTATACAAATAGTCCTATTGTTACTACTTAAGAATATAACATTATTTAGCTTAGCTTACATAGGTGGCTACAGTGTAGCAGCAGCAATGAACTTTGCTGGGGAAAACACTGATTTTTTAAAATTCTTTCAATTTTGTTTTATTTTTAGTCTGAAGTGTTGCTTAGTTAGTAAATTCAAATACATTCTGGTGTTTTGTTCCCTTTAACAATGCAATTCAGTGTTGCTTCAGGGAATTCCTTAAATTTCCAATCTCAGTGCTGTTTTAAATTGCAGAGTAAACATTGGATTCCCTAGTCCTCTAGCACCAGTGAAAGAGCAAAATGTACCTATGGAAACACTCTTTGCAACTTTAATGTCCTAAGGGATGTGAAAAAAAGGTTAATTTTGAATACATTTAAAAAAAAAAACCTCTTGTTAATCAAACAGACACATTAGCTAATAGACACAATTATGTCCTAGAGAAAACCAGAACCTGATACAAAAAAACCTCTTGCTTAAAGAATGCCACAAGACCTTTCCCTTTTATCATATTTTTGACTTAGTCAAGACATGCTAGCACCAAGTTATTATTTCAGTACGATGTAGAAAACTCATTCATTCATTAACTAAGGGCTATAACACTCTCCCTATCCACATATGCAACTCCCAGTTTTTATTATTTATTTATTTAGTGACACTCACTGACGGTAGGAGTTGTATACATGGGAACTGAGAGCAGCATAAAGCCATATGTGAGTAAAGTCATGCTTACTGGAAATGGATTACACTGGTCACATGTGTAAGGAAGTGAAAAACACTGTCAAGAGGTAGCAGATGACAGGAGTTTGATGGTTCTGAATAAGTGGGCTACATAAAATCCCATATATAGATTGTCAACATGTTTCATAGAACAAGAGTCCTTTTTCCTTGTTAATTCACATTAGTAAATACTGTGCAACACATCTGGATTATTATTTGTTAAATACATTGCTATTTAGGCTTCATGTGATTTATTTAACTTACTTGTTTCATTGAAGGAGTACTTTTTTTTTTTAAAAGTGCCATTTGATTTTTAGTGTTAACACAAGGTGTTCTTCACATAATTTTAATTGCACTACAACAAAGGAGGCATAGTGAGTCACAAAAGCACATTCATTAAGTACCTGCTGCAAACTGCAAATGTTCAAGTACAATATATTAACATCAACAAGTACCCACTTTCCTTATCTCCTTGTTGAACCTTCTATCAAGAGGGGAAGGGGAAGAGGAATATGACATTAAGCTTTAGTCATGCTAAATTCTGGATCTGACTTGCCAAGTAGTTTGATTTCACATTTAAATGCAATTCAGAGTATTATTAAAACTAGTATTCAGTGAATATTAAAATTATGATAATATAACCAAAAAGTCCCCATAAGTCTTTTATTCTTTGGTTGTAATCCTTGCCCACTCTGTTATGGTCTTCACACCTGTGCATTGAAATGCTCTTTTTCTCATAAATAAATCCCTTCTACTGTATCAAAGAAGGAAACATAAGAAACCCACTCTACGTGTCAGCAAAGTTTGCAAATAGTCCACATTATTATTATACATTAATAATATCTTTTGCACTGGAACTTTTTGGTGATTGTGAATAGGGAGTAACATGTAAAACGCAACTAGATGCCTTTCTGTGGTTAGTGATGTAAACAATAGTGAACTGGAGTCATAAAATGTAAGCCTATACAGTAGTAGTGAAGTACGCAGCCTTATGGTCTTCACCACTATTAAACTCTGAGTTCTCCATGATACTGAAATGTTTTCCTCTTTTAGTGGACATCTCAGTGTCATTTGTACAATGGCAAAATGGCTATATACCTGTAGCACAGATTTATTAGCACACCTGTATTTCATGTACACCTGCAATAATTGTTGCACCTCTTAAAATTAAGTTCCTCATAGTTGTTTTGTTTAGTTTCGTTTCATATATGGGTCACAGCAGTGTTCAGCAAATATGGATTACTCCTACGGGAATTAGATGGAATGAAGGAAAAATACATTTTTTTAAACTTCAGATTTATAATTGCTCCTTAAATAACATTTCCAAGCCCATTTTATAATTTAAATTGTGATGCTGTGTAATGAGATAAAAGTTAATAGTTTTAAGCTATGACTTTAGATTTTTTGTTTCTTCTTTACTTCCATAGTAGACCAAGTCATAACAGCTACATTTTAAACAGTTTTAAATATAAATGGATTCAGTGTCATTGCTAAGTCCATAATAAAAATTATTTTAATGGTCCAAGGAGGTAAACAAACTATTGGATTCAGTCAAAAGAACACAAATGTTCCACAGTAAGCTATTCTATGTGTGTTGTGTGGATCTCTCCAATTTGGCATGCCCTCCTTATACTGTGTCCAGCACTTCGGATGAATAAATCCCACTTCACAGAAGTTAAAATAATATTGAAATCCTGTCAGCTGGGGCTGACCAGTGGTTACGTTTTCCACAGGGTAATACATTTGCAAGGACCTCAATCCCATTCCGCTGGGTGGCTCTCTTTGACTGACACATTTCCACAATGATACAACAAGGCACTCTCTCTTGCTTCTGTGGGTCAGTGTCCTTGGCAGGTCTTACAGCACATTTGTCTGAAGTATGCTCGGCTGCAGAACTTGAACTTCAGCACCAGTGGGCAATAAGCCACTTTGTTCACATCTTTACACTCTGATGATTGAAGGTATAAAAGGGAAAATATTAGACAAATTAAAAAGGTACAAAAGGAAAGCCAGTTGTGATTTCGCATTCTTCTGTTTTCTCTATTCACCTTGTTCTTTGTGTAACTGTTCTTTCTAGTAGAGTTTAGCAGATACAGTATATTTTTAAAAGTAATCAAAATATTTTCAGGTCTTCTCTCCCAGATGTTTATAAGTATGCCCACTTTGTACTGAAAGAATTACCATTTGTTGGGATAAGTGATCATTTTAGACAGCTAAGAAATATGAGTCATTGTTCTTATAATATTTTTATAGCTTCTTTCTCAGGAGTTATTTTGTCAGTGAAAGCTTATCCAAAATCTAGCCTGAGTTGCCTTGTTTGTTACTATGGCTATGCATTTAAAAGACATCCTGAAGTAGAACATGCATAACAGCAGTGACAAGGAAAATTAACAGTATTTGTAAAGGTATTAGCAATGTGAGTTTACTGACTGTACAACACAGCATGGCACTGTCAGTTTCACTGTAGAGACACACAAGCCATTTCTATACCTATAACTCACAGTTATTTAATGGTGTTTCTTTCTGAGGTTTAGATTCACAAAAGGAGTTAGGTACCTAACTGCCATTTTAGATGGTTAAATCCCAGAATCAGGCCCCACTAGTATGCACAAAATCCCAGTCAGCTATGGCTGAAACCTGCTTGGCACCTAGATTTCTGCACTAAAATTTCCCTATGTTTCCGTGCCTAAGTTTTTACCTCTGCACATGCACACCACTGCCTCACTTTAGGGATGCAGATGCCTAAGCCCCAGAGTAATGTACAAACTGAGAAAATAGAAGTTTTGCTCCAGACTTTGGCCAAAAACTTCACCCCCTGTATAGAAAGATGGTATATATGTCTACAGAGGAAAGCCAAACCTCACAAGTCCACATTGAAAAAACATAAGGGGGATGGGAAAAAGTCTGATTTGATTTTCCTGCAGTAAGTTAGTCTAAAAAAAAACTACAACTTCTTGATCTCACATAATACTATTTGATACTGTCCTCTCCCTACACTCCTAAAATTGAAACAGCCACACACAAAACGTAAGAAAAGTGAGTAAAGAGATAAGGGAATTATCAAGATTTTGAACCCTTTGTGTGTTACATTATTGACTTAGGCCCAGACCCTTATATATATTTGGGCTTCCAACTTGCTCTGAAATCAGTGCAATTTAGGAGCCTAAATACCTTTGAAGATTTGAGCATTCATGATCAGGAATTGGATCTCATCATTGTTTCACAAATATTTTTTGTGTAATTATTTCCAAGGTTTTACAATTTTTTAATGCTTACATTAGAGGGGGGCTTTAAGGAGGGAAGGAAGAGACAGATCTGTGGGAGCTAAAGTGCAGCTGCTGACAAAGAATCATTTTATCTATTAGCAGCTGCACAGGAGACAGGTTCAGGTAAAGGATTGCTCCCAAAAGAGACACAAGTGTCCTCAACTATATGCGGGCCATCTGTTTAAGGAATGGATTCTATAGGAAAAATGACAGTTAATGGTGTTTTAAAGATAAAAAAGAAAATAGGGCATCCCAACTTTAAGAAAAAGTGGAAGATCAGACACAATATCCAAATGAAATCAGAATATTGCTTTTAGTTAAACATGTGCAACCCCATCAATAACTGATGATATCAAGAAGGCTGAGGCATTTAATACCTATTTTGCTTCAGTCTTCACTAACAAGTTTAATGGTAACCAGATACTCAACAAAATTAATATTAACAACAAGAAGGACAGAACACAAGCCAAAATAGGAAAAGAACAGGTTAAAAATATTTAGACAAAGTAAGATGTATCCAAGTTGGCAGGGCCTGATGTAATTCAGTCTAGGTTATTTAAGGAAATAGTGGAAGCTATCTCGGAACTGTTACCAATTATCTTTGAGAACTCATGGATTGTATGTGATGTCTCAGAGGCCTGGGAAAGTGTAAACAATCAATTTGTAAGCACCTAGAGGATAACAGGGTTATAAGAATATTGAGCACGCATTTGTTAAGAACAAACCATGCCAAAACAACCTAATTTCCTTTTTTTAATTAGATTACTGGCTCAGTGGATAGGGGGAAAGCAGTAGATGTGATCTATTTTGATTTTCTAGTGAGGCTTTGGACACTGTTCCACACAACCTTGACATAAGCAAACTAGGGAAATGTAGTCCAGATGAAATTACTAAAAGGTAGGTGCATTACTAGTTGAAAGAATATATTCAAAGAGTAGATAGCAGTAGATTTGTTTTCTGTCCAATTGGGAGAGCACATGTGTGTGTGGGGGAGGTGGGGAGGGGTCACACAGGGGTCAGTGCTGGGTTGGTGCTATTTATAATTTTTCTTAATGCCTTGTATAATGGATTGTAGAGTATGCTTCTAAATTTGTAGATGACCCCAGGCTGGGAGAGGCAAGATGACAATTCAAAATTCATTTGACAATTTAGAGATTTGATCTGAAATAAACAAGATGAAAATCAATAAATACAAGTGCAAAGCACTTCACTTAGAAAGGAAAAATCAAATGCACCATTACAAAAAGGGGAATAATTGGCTAGGTGGTAGTTTGCTGAAAAGACTCTGCGGTGCTCAGTGGATCACAAATTGAATATGAATGAAACAATGTGATGCAGCTGCAAAAAAGCCTAAAAACTAATAGGAATTTTGGAAATAATAGGTAATTTTCCTGCATTATTAGGCACTGGAAATGCCTCAGCTAGCATATTGTATCCATTTTAGGCAGCACACTTTAGGGAAGATGTGGATGAATTGGCAAGAGTCTAAAGAGAGCAACAAAAATGATCAAGGATTTAGAAAGCCTGATCTATGATGAAAGGTTAAAACAATTGTGCGCATATTTCGTCTTAAGAAAGACTGGGAGGGAATGTAATAATCTTCAAATATGTGAAGGGTTGTCACAAAGAGGTTGGCAATCAATTGTTCTCTACGTCCACTGAAGGTGGGACTTTGGAAGCTGTTCACAGCTATTGTTTAAAAAAGTTTTGAAAGAGATACATGATTGATGAAATAGTCTCTTTTACATAGGTTATAGGGAAGAGGTTTAACAGAGCCATTCTTATTCCTTGTGGCAGCAATATCCACAGAAGAGTGCGTTACTCTCCTTGTGCAGTAACTGAAGTTCTTCGAGGTGGTTGTCCCTGTGGGTGTTCCACCTAAGTGTTTTGAGTATCACTGTGCTTCTAGTCAGAGAATTAAGATAGCAGTGCCCTCAGTAGGCTGCACACACAGGGCAGCCAGCGTGAGCTATTAGAAGTGGCTACACTGTATATGCAGCTAACAGACTCTTCAGTTCCTTCTCTGCCCCAGAATGAGATGTTCTGAAGCAGAAGGGAGGATATGTGGATGGTGGAGCACTCACAAGGAGAACCATCTTGAAGAACCTCAGTTACTGCCCAAGGTGAGTAACCCTCTCTTCTCTAAAGAGTGCCCATGTGGGTGCTCCACCTAACTGATTATGAAGCAGTAGCTCGGTGGAGGGAACTTTGGTATATCTTCCTTAACTGTGGACTGAACAGTGTATCTGAACTGTGTGTCGGAGGCTGAGTAAGTCTCTAAAGCATAATGTTTTGTGAAAGTGTGTGCGGACACCCAGACGACAGTTCTGTAGATGTTATAGGATGTTCTTAAGGAAAGCCATAGATATCCACTTTATATCTACAGCATCCATATCCATAGATGCAGATATCCACAGCTCATTTTTGCGATACAGATGCAGATACAAAATTTTGTATCCATACAGGGCTCTACTGATCCTCCATGAACTTGAGTAATTATTTTATTATTCAATTATAGTTTTTGGTTTTTACAACATCCCTTGGCAACGAATTCCACAGGTTGCCTATGCTCTGTGTAAAGTACTTCCTTATGTTTGTTATAAATCTGCAGCCTATTAATTTCATTGTAAATCCCCTGGTTCTTGGACTGCAAGAAGGAGTAAATAACACTTCCTATTTCAGTTTCTCTACACCATTCATGATTTTATAAACCTCTACATATGCCCACTTAGTTATCTCTAGTTCCAGTATTTTCCTCACATGGAAGACTTTCCATACCCCTACTCATTTTTGTTGCCCTCCTCTGAACTTTTTCCAATTCTAATTGTAGTAGAAAGAGAGAGAGAGCACCTGACAAATAAGTTACTGGATCATAGGCCCGGTGTGAGACCTGAGACCTAAACTAAAATATTAGTCAAGCCTTGCTAATATAAAGCAAAGTTAGCAAGAGAGAGGTTGTGAGCAGGCTCACAGAATCAAGCAAGAATAGGGCTCATATTGCAAAAACACAAATTCCTGAGAAATGTTAGGCACAGAACACTTGCATAATCATGTTCCAGAAGGGTGGCACCAGAACACCTCAATTCTAAGTTGATATAAACACATTCCCCTAAGATAGCAGGAACATATTGCCCTCTCAAAGATAAGATCAGGATGAAAGCATGGTGGATGGAGAGGTTTTGATTGAACGAACATGTATAAAGTAAAGGGTGGCAATTAACTACATCAGAGGGACAATACATAACTTTTTTGTATTGGTGTATAAAATGGAGTCTCAAAGGGAGTGTCTTTGGTGTGCTCAAAAGATGTGTCCATTGTTATGGGCATACATACCTAAGGCTAGGTCTACACTACACCCCTTTGTCGGCAGAGGGATGTAAATAAAGCACATCAAAAGTGCAAATGAAGCGGGGATTTAAATATCCCACGCTTCATTTGCATAATCACGTTCTGGCGCTGTTTCGAACAAGCGCCATTTCGAAACTGAAACCGTGGCTTAGATGCGGTTCTGCCAATAGCGAGGTGATTTTTCAACAGATCCTGTACTCCACTGCCTGAGTGCCTTTGCTACTAATGGGTCTGTAGTTATTGCACAGTATGAATAGAGTCTGCTGTATGGGCTATCTGGCCAGAGCCAGTGCAGCATTCAGAAAGAACACATACTCAGCCAACATGGGATGAACATAAATGCATGCAGTATTCAAGATGTGCACATGGAATTATATGATGGCATATTGGTAATTTCTGTCTAATCCTTTCCTAATAGTTCCTAACATTGTTAGCTTTTTTGACTGACACTGAACATTGAGTGGATATTTGCAGAGAATTATCCACAGTGCCTCTAAGATCTCTATATGAGTGGTAATAGCTAATTTAGAGCCCATCATTTTGTATGTATACTTGGGATTTGTTTTCCAATATACATTACTTTACACTTATCAACATGACAACTCATCTACTGTTTTGTTGCCTAGTCATTCAGTTTTGTGGGATCCCTTTGTAACTCTTCATAATCAGTTTTGGATTGTGCAATCTTGAGTAATTTAATCATCTGCAAATTTTGCCACCTCACTGTTTACCCTGTTTCAGATCATTTATGAATATATTGAACGACACTGGCTCCAGTACACATGCTTGGAAGAACTAGCTAGTTCTCTCTCTCCATTGTGAAAAATGACTAGTTATTTTAACTCTTTTCCTGTCTTTTAACCAGTTAGTGATCCATGAGAACAACTTCCCCCTCATTCCATGATGGCTTAGCTTGCTTAAGAGCTTTTGGTGTTGAATCCTGTCATGATCATGAGGGTTAGCCAGCACCCTCTGCTGCCACCATGCCATGGCTCCTTCTCCACTCTGGCATGATAAATGCAGAAGTGGGGGCCAGCAAAAGTACCCCAAAACTTTATCTACCAGGCTCTGGTATAAAACTTCCCCCCAAAATCTTAACCTAGATTTTGGGAATAAAACGCCACTGCCACCACCCAAATATTAATAAAGCAACCAGGGAGAGACTACTTGGGAAATCTCACCCCTAAAGTACAAACCAGGACACAAAAATTAACCAATACCAGGTTAATAAAAAGAAAAGAGAAAGAACTTTTATTATCACCACAATATTCCTGTTGCAAGCATAATGACTAGATGGAACAGTAACAAAATAATATACTCATGGAGGAGAAATTTACCATGGGCCAGGAACTTAGTTACAAAGGAGAGCAAAACCCATTTTTAAATGCACAGACCAGATCCCATTTCCCAAACCATAAAACAATAAAACCTAACGGATTTATCTAAACTTTATCCTACTTACAGACTGAATAGTATTTTCTTAGAGGGAGACATCCTGTCCCCTTCAATAGCTGGAGAGAAACTACTCAGGGACAAAGGAGGGAAAAACCCCAAAATTCCTTTGTCCCAGTTTGAAATTCCTACCTACATTTCTATTGGCTGCCTGCCACTTGGTTTAGGTAAGGGACATATTTAACCCCTTAGTCCCCAGGATGCTGGCTAACCCTCATGATCATAACAAATCCTGTCAAAGAGTTTCTGAAAGTTTAAGTACACGATAACAACTGGATCTCCCATATCAACATGCTTGTTGACACCCTCAAAAATATTAACAGACTGATGAGGTATGACTTCCCTTTGTAAAAGCCATGTTGACTTTCCCCCAACATATTAAGTTCATCTAAGTATCTGATAATTCTGTTCTTTACTATAGTCTCAATCAATTTGCCTGCACTGAAGTTAAGCTTACCAGCCTCTAATTGCTAGTATCTCTGGAAATTTTTTAATAAAAACACAAATTGCATTACATTAGCTATCCTAGAGTCATCTGGTACAGAAGCTGACTTAATCAATAGGTTGCATATCATAATTAGCAGTTCTGCAATTTCATATTTGAGTTCTTTCAGAACTCTTTAGTGAATACCATCTAGTCTTGGCAACTTATTATTATTTATTAATTTGTTCCAAAACCACCTCTCCTGAAACCTGAATCTGGGACAGTTCCTCAGATTTATCATCTAAAAAAATTGGTTCATATGTTGGAATCTCCCTCACATCCTCTGTAATGATGACCAATACAATTCATTCAGATTCTTCACAATATCCTTGTCTATGAGTACTTCTTTTTAGCACCTTCAACATCCAGTCCCTCCTCTTCCTGCTTGGTAGGCTTCCTGCTCCTGGTGTACTTAAAATTTTTTAGTGTTAGTTTTTGTGTCTTTTTGCTAGTTGTTCTTCAAATTCTGTTTCAGCCTGACTAATTATACTGCACTTGCCAGCATTTATGCTCCTTTCTGTCTTCCTCAGTAGGATTTGGCATCCATTTTTTGAAAGACGTCTTTTTGTGTCTAACTGCCTCTTTTACTCTATTGTTTAACCATGGTGGCATTTTTACTCGTTTTTTTTTCTTGTATTATTTGAGGTATACATTTTCTCTGAGTCTGTATTATGGTATTTTACATAATTTCTATGCAGCTTGCAGGCATTTCTCTCTTGTGACAGTTCCTTTTAATTTCTGCTGAGTTAGCTTCCTCACTTTTTTGTAATTCCCCTTTTAAAGTTAAATGCTACTATGGTGAATTTCCTCCTACAGGTATGTTAAAATCAATGATTATGGTTTCCATTGACAACTAGTTCAGCTATATTCACTGCCTGGAACAGATCCTGTGCTCCACTTAGGACTAAATCAAGAATTGTCACTCCAGGACTAGATGGTTCAAGAAACATTCATTAATGGTGTTTAGAAATGTCATCTCTGCAATCTGTCCTGAGGTGACATGTACCCACTCACTATGGAGATAGTTATTACATTACCCCATTATTACAGGATTTTCTGTTTTTGTAGCCTCCCTAGTGTCCCTCAGCATTCAAATCACCATCACTTTTTGTATGCCATGTCAGTCCCAGAATATTAGAAAGATATGGTGGTCAGGTGTTACTAAAATATTCCTACCGATAGGTTCTTATTATTCAATCATGGAATTTCTATCCATAAATGTTCTGTGGAACAGTATGATTTATTTAACATTTTTACTATATTTGACTCTCTGCTTTCTTTTACATATAATGCCAATTCCCTACCAGCACCACATACTGTCTATATATTTTATATGTTGCTATTACTGTGTCCCATTGATTATCATCATTCCATCATCAAGTTTCTGTTATGCCTATTGTATCAATATCCTCATTTAATACTATGCACTCAAGTTCACCAATCTTAGTACTTAGACTTCTAACATTCATATACAAGCACTTATAAAAAATGTCAGTATTTGTTGTCTATACTCATTCATAAGCTGACTATTTTTGGAAAAAAATCCTTCTGTGAAGTGCTGGGTTCAGCTTATGAATGGGTTCTGGGTTATTCCCGAGCCACATTAAGCAACGCCTGAGCCATTTTGCGAGTTCTGCAGCTGGGGAGAATGGTTTAATTTAAATTATTAAACAGATTAATCATTTTAACTTTCTCATGTTAGTTTACCAAACTTCATTTTAAATAAAGTAAAATATTATGTCCAACACAAAAGGCTTCAATATTTTCTTTACTTATGGCAGGGATGGGGAACCTTTTTTGGGTTGGGGGTCACTGACCCACAGAAAAATCAGTTGGGGACAATACAAGTGAGAAGCAAAAAAACTCCTCCAAAAAATCCCAACGCTCACTGATGTGGCCCCCAACTGAGACACCTCATTCCTCTGTGCTCCAGCCCCCATGGGGTGAGGGGAAGGGAAGGGAAGGGAAGGACTGAGGTTCGGGGCTTCCCATAGGCCAGATTTACTTTTCGGGGGCTCTGGAGTTAGTGGATTTTGTAGATCCCCTTAGGCTCTGGGCTGGGAACAAAAATGAGGCGTTCAACATGCAGGACAGAGCTGCCAGGAAGTGGGATAGGGATGCAGGAATGGGTGAGGAGGGCAGGGTCTGGAAGGGAGTTTGGCAGCTAGAGAGGGTGAGGAGTGGGGGCATGAGAGGGGGCTTGGAGGCAAGAGGGGGAGTAACACAGAAAAGGTGAGAGGGTGAGAACGCAGCCAAATAGCAAGGGGTATGTCTACACTACAGCACTAATTCGAACTAACTTAATTCGAATTAGTTAATTCGAACGAAGCTAATTCGAACTAGTGCATCTAGACCTAAAAACTAATTCGAAGTAGCGTTTTGCTAATTCAAACTAGCATGTCCACATTGAGCGGACCCTGAACCGAAGTTAAGGTTGGCCAGAACCAGTGCCAGCAGGGCATCAGGTTAGGGCTTAGAGCGTGGAGCTGCTGCCTCAGGCTAGCCGAGGGCTGTGCTTAAAGGGACCCGACCCCCACCCTGGACAGACAGTTCTCAGGGTTCCCCGCTTGCTTGTCTACCTCGATGAGGGACAGCAAAGCAGTCCTGACTTGGAGTGCCCTGAGTGCCCACGTTTGGCACATCAGAGCACTCGGCCATCAGCCCAGCTGCACTTGCCGCAGGCTGCCATCCGGGGGGGGGGTCATTTGGGGGGCTGTCAGGATCCAG
This sequence comes from Pelochelys cantorii, assembly GCA_032595735.1. Lineage (NCBI taxonomy): Eukaryota > Metazoa > Chordata > Testudines > Trionychidae > Pelochelys > Pelochelys cantorii. The sequence continues at coordinate 41,227,786 of CM064330.1, forward strand.
GAGGCCCTGCAGGAGAGCTTCCACCCTGAGGAGCCCGCAGAGCCACCCCAGTCCTCCCCACTGGGGGCTCGTGCCCCATTCCTCCCTCACCTCCTTCCACTTACCCTTCCCTAGCCCTTCCTGATGTAAAAAATAAAGGACACGTGTTCAAAAATAGAAACCCTCTTTATTTAACAAAACTGGGGGTGGGGGGATTAACCTCTGGGGAGACTGGAAAAAGGAGGTGGGAGAGGGGAAGAGAGAGGGTGGGAGAGGGGAGGTGAAAACCTGGGAGGAGGGAGCTGGAAGGGGGAAGCCAGGGGAAGAAGGAGGAGGGGAAGTATAAACTATGGTATGCCATATCTTCAGTATTGTGTAGAGATGGGGTCTCCTCACCTCAAAAAAGATATTTTGGCCTTGGAAAGGGGTCAGAAAAGGATAACTAAAATGATTAGGGGTTTGGAACAGGTCCCATATGAAGAGAGGCTAAAGAGACTGGGACTTTTCAGCTTAGAAAAGAGGAGACTGAGGGGGGATATGATAGAGGTCTATAAAATCATGAGTGGTGTGGAGAGGGTGCATAAAGAAAAGTTCTTCATTAGTTCCCATAATAGAAGGACTAGAGGACACCAAATGAAATGAATGGGTAGCAGGCTTCAAACTAATAAAAGAAAGTTCTTCTTCACAAAGCAAATAGTCAACCTGTGGAACTCCTTGCCACAGGAGGCTGTGAAGCCTAGAACTAGAACAGAGTTTAAAGAGAAGTTAGATAAAGTCATGGAGGTTGGGTCCATGGAGTGCTATTAGCCAGGGGGTAGGAACGGTGTCCCTGGCCTCTGTTTGTGGAAGGCTGGAGATGGATGGCACGAGACAAATGGCTTGGTCATTGTCTTCGGTCCATCCCCTCCGGGGTACCTGGTGTTGGCCGCTGTCGGCAGACAGGCTACTGGGCTAGATGGACCTTTGGTCTGACCCAGTACAGCCATTCTTATGTTCTTATGTTCTAAGCTCAGGGTCGGGGGTCTCACTGGACCAACTTGATTTTCATGCAAACCTGCTCCTGGGTTTGCATGTGGCCTTTGGTGGCCAGGCTGGCAGCTATCCTGCCCTAGACGGCCGCATTCCTGTGCCTAGTGCGGAGATTGTGGATGTTGGAGGCCTCCCCCCAAACCTCGATGAGGTCCACGATCTCCGCACTAGACCAGGTGGGCGCCCGCCTCTTGCGGCCCCGGGCAGGCTCCTGGGAGCCGCCAGCCTGGTCCTGGGAAGAGGGGGAGGGCTGGGTGGCAGCGGGTGGCTGGCTCATGCCGTGCCAGGTGCAGGGTCTGCTGGCTGGGTGCTGGCAGGCTTGCACCTGGCACGGGCACCGTAGCCAGACCGTGGCCCTTTAAGGGCTCCGGGGCCGGGAGGGGGGCAGAAGAGTTTCCCTGGCTTGGCCCAGAGTGGCCACCAGGGCAAGCTGAGAAGGGCTAGCCTCCAACTAGTTCGAATTAAGTGGCTACACAGCCCTTAATTCGAACTACTTAATTCGAACTAGGCATTAGTCCTCATAGAATGAGGTTTACCTAGTTCGAATTAAGTGCTCCGCTAGTTCGAATTAAGTTCGAACTAGTGGTTTGCATGTGTAGTGCCTATGAAAGTTAATTCGAACTAACGACTGTTAGTTCGAATTAACTTTGTAGTGTAGACATACCCTAGTTGGGGAGGGAGGTAAAGAAGTGTGGAGTAATGGAAAGTGCAGCTTCTGCAAAGTAATATTGTATCCCCATCTCACATCTTCCCTCTGCTCCAGCCTTGCTTCCCTCAGCCCCATGATCCCCCCCAGCCTGATCCCCTGCATCGCCACATGCCCCTCAGTGCAACCCCTGCCCCTTCCCATCCTGCCCCCACATCCTTGTGCCCCCAGCACTCACCAGCAGGATAGCAGCGCTGGGGCAAGGAGAGGCAGGGTGGAGAAGAGTCTCTTTCCTGCCCAGACCAGCACTTTGCCGGCAGGCTGCGTCTCCTGGCGTGGAGCAGGTGGATCCAGGGGTGCCCAGGGTTGGCTCCAGCCCAGCTGGACACAGAGGGGTGCTGGGGAAGGAGGTCCCCAACCCTGCACAAAGCCCATGGGAAATAGCCCAGGCCCCGGCACGCCACGCGCACCGGCCACCTAGTCCTGGCTCTGCAGAGCAGGCCCAGCCCTGCCCCCTCCTGAAGCAGGAAGCCTGTAGCTGGGATGGGGGTGTTAACCCCTTAGCTCCCGGGAGCTGCACCCCTAGGCAAGCAGGGGCAACTCCAGGGACATGCAGTCACTCCTCTCCCGGCCCCCTGCCCTCCCAGCAGGGAGCTGGAACTGTTGCTCTAGCCTGCAGCTGCTTGGCTGAGGCTGGAGCCACAGCAGGACTCCCTGATGCGCAGGGGGAGGGGTAGGGCTGAGCTCCCGCCCCGCATACCATGGGAAATCGACTCACATGCTGCTTATGGCACATGTGCTGGCGGTTGCCGACCCCTGCCTTAGAGACTAACAAAAAACGTAGAAAAGCTTAAGAGGAGTAGCCGAGTTAGTCTGTAACTGGAAAAACTTAACACACAACAAATAGTCTAGTAGCACCTTAAAGACTAACAAAACATGTAGTCTTTTGTGCCCATGAAAGCTCATGATACCATCTACATTTTTTGTTAGTCTGTAAGGTGCTGCAAGACTATTTCTTGTTTTTTACTGATAACACTTAACACTTTAAATATTAGCTTCCCGGCAGCCAGCAAATCCTTCAGTCCGCCTCCCCAACCCTTTCTTCCTGTGGCTAAAGCTCAATGTTAAAGTGTAAAGTACTAAAACCTCAGCTGAGAGCCTCTTTGCTGAGGCTGACCCTGAGGAGCTGAGATTGGACGTCTGTACTTTGGATTTGATTATAAATGGGTCAGTGACGTTTTACCATTTTTTCTCTGTGAGTTTGGGGGGTCAGCTTATAAATGAATGGTCTTATGTTCGAGTATATACGGTAGTTGTCTGCCTTCATGTGATGTGATGAATGGGACTCTTTTTAGTTTGACTGTTTCTCTTGAGCTCTAACCTCTAATTCCTCCATTTCTATCTTCTCCTCTTTATTAGGTCACAGAGTATCCCTTTTAATAAAACTGCCCCTACAGAATATGTCTGTACAAATCCACTACTCTTCTGTATCTGTCAGCTTTTCCACAGCTGCTAGTTTAAAAACTCTATAAAGCTTTTGAATTTTACATGCCAGCAAGCTGATTCAATTCTGTAGAGCAACATTTATTTTGCCTTCAGCTTTGTGGCAGGTGTAAAACCAAAACTCATTTTTTCTTGTTTAGAAAGTAAATAATATTATTTAAAAAGAAATGTTAACATATCTCACTAAGAGCAGCTGGAATTGCCTGCTTAGCTCAGTCTAATGGAAAATGGTTGATCTTTATGAGAAGAAAAGATTTTATGTAATAAAAGCCTGAGATTAGTTATGATCTTTAGGATTAGTAAATTCTTGAAATCCTAAAAGCTTTGTTTCACCATCAGCATGTTAAAATACTTTGCCTGACTATTTATTTCAAGGGTGACATTATAGTAACACAAGCAATTTGGCCATGTAGACTAAATGGATGGGGGCCATTTAATCTAGTAATTCAAAAATTTCAGCTTGTATTATATTTAAGAGGATTGTGTTAAAGGCCAAAAGGGATAAGCAGGAAATGTTCTGTAAGTCTACATTCTGAGACAAAGCACATATTCAGTATTTAACTACAGATATCAGACACATATCTATACAGATATATTTGTAATTAATTGACAAACAGAGAGAGAAAGCACTTGTTTTACAGTCAAACTCTAGTTGCCTATTTTTGAAATTTTGGATCTTTAATGTTTCATAATTTAGGGCCAAATTGTGCTCACAGGTTTGGAATACGGCTACATATTCCTAATAGCTTTAGGAGGATGCATAGTAGGTACTGCTTACCCTTTTTGAATCAATGTACATTATGATCCACACCAGCTAATATAAACTGGCTCTAACTGCATCGATAACAATTGTCCTTAACTGCCTTCATATGTCTCCAACCTCCAATGAATATTTTCATTGTGTCCCAAGGGCAAAAACATGAACCTTAGTGGCAATCTAACTTTTAAAACTGTTACTTAAGATAAACATTAAAAAGACAATTGTCTTCATTAGAAGAACTTATGCCAGCTCTTTCTCTTCTTTATTGCTCTTAGAACATGGTATTTTTTTCAGTAATCACAGCGTTACTAAATAACAGCAAAACCCTTTAGTCTGGAAAGAGGTGACAAGTAGGAAATAAATCATACTCACTAATAAATACTTTTTTACACTACTTCCTCTTGACAAAATACAACTTTTTTCCAGCTAATTAATAGTTAGCTTTTGATTTATAAAAGTGCAGGATTTATTTTATACAACCATCTTCACTGATAATAGATAGCCAAGAATAAAAGATGTAATATTATCTGAATGGAAATTAAAAATATCAAGATAACAAAGGGTAAGTCTTTCAATCAACAACATTAAGCTATAAGCTTCCTTGTGAAATCAGAAGTTCTAAGAGATTAAATAAAATGCCCATCTAAATTCACACTACATTGTTTCACTTATCTAATTGAAATCTCCATCTGATAAGTTTTCGTGTTAATTTTGAATTTATGGAGTCCATCTATTAGCAATCCTTATTGTGCTACAAGTATTAAGGTAAATGTGAGCAATGTTGCAGTTATATAGTTAAAATCTGAATCCAAAACAGGAAAGACTTTACTATAAATTTGTGCCTTCTGCATTATGAAGTAGAATACAGGACAACATTTTGATGGTAAACTCTAACAGGACAATAGATTTCCAACCTTTCAATTTTGTGAGAAGACACCAGTAAATCATATTTGATGTTGTATTTCATATTACACATAAAATAATGTTAAAAGATAACGATTAAGGTTGTAAAGTCAAGGACTCAGATGTGAGGCGATGCCAGAGTTAAGGTTTATGAGGCAACTTGACTTTGGAAACTTAATGTAATTCCTGCGGAAAGAAGAGCAAATATGGCAGGTGACCAGCTAGGGTTGCTAGTGGGAACTTGCCGTTAATTACATAATTATGCTCAAGCCATTTTACTAGAGCTGCAGCTAGGGAGAACTGTTTTATTTAAATTATTAAACAGATTAAGTGTTTTAACTTTCTCATGTTAGTTTATCAAACTTCATTTAAAATAAAGTAAAATATTAATTCATGTCCAACACAAAAGGTTTCAATGTTTTCTTTATTTATGGCATAGATGGGGAAGGGAAGGTTACTCACCAGGTGCAGTAACTGGAGTTCTTCAAGATGATTGTCCCCATGGGTGCTCCATCTTCAGTGCATCAGTGCCATTGCGCTCTTGATCAGAGATTTGTGAGAGCAGTGCTCTGTGGCTGACTGTGCATGCAGAATGCCAGTGTGTGAAATCTGGAATGACTACTGTGCACACGCAGCCGGCCACCTCCTCAGTTCCTTCTCTGAGCCGGATGTGCTGGAGTCTGAAGCAGAGGGGAGGAGGATGGGAGGTGGCGCACCCACAGGGACAACCATCTTAAAGAACACCAGTTACTGCATCTTGTAACCATGAGGATTTGGACTGTTCTGTTGTATATCACGGGGAGAAAGTATATGCATGCCTTTCATACCGTCCTTTGTTCTAATAGGTTGATGTGTTACCTGGACTCATCCTGAGTCCATTGGCCCTGGACTACTCTGTGGCTGAGGTGTGCTCCCCAGCTTAGCAGCGATGCGTCTGTAGTAATTATGGCTGGTGGGGGGCTGCACTGGAAAGGGACGCCTACACATACATTGCCTTGGTGGGTCCACTATGTGAAGGTATGTCTAGATTTCAGAGTTTTTCTGGGATACCGGCGGTATTCCGGAAAAGCTCTGCCGTATCCAAGGAATGCATCTGCTTTTCTGAAAATTTTTTTGGAAAAGCAGACACGTTTTTTCGGCATTCCTGTAAACCTCATTGTACGAGGAAGAAGAGATGTTCCAAAAGAGGCTTTTTTCCTGATATTTAGCCCAGTACAGACAGGCCAAGTGTCAGAAAAGCCTCTTCTGAAAGAAAAGCGGAAAAAGATATGCAAATTGCAGTTTGCAATTTGTGTGTCTTTTTCTGACTTTTCTTTGTAGTTTAGACACAACCTTAGAGAAGATTTTATTCTGGTAGGTAAGGGGAGTTGTTTGTTCAGAGAGTGAATTTGCGGGTGGTAGATCAAGTGCAGCCATGCTTGTAGTGGCCTCATGTGTAGGTGAGCGTGGGTTACTACGAAAGTGGCCACCACCATGTGACCCAGGATTTGAAGGCAGAGACATGCTGATGTGACTGGGCTGTTTTGGACTGTTGTCATAAGGTCCCTCAGTGTAGTCCATCTACAGATTGATTGGTAGTGAGGCCCTGGCTTGTGCGCAATCTAAGTGCATCCCTATAAACTCTAGTGTCTGAGTTGGGGTGAGCGTGCACTTTGTGATATTTTTTGAGGCTGAGTGTCGTGAAAAGAATTCTTGTTGTTACTACTGCCTGCAACATGTGCTATTGTGTAGGGCCCGTCACTAGGCAGTCGTCTATGTCGGGAAAAATGGTGATGCCCACCTTGCATAGATGTGCGGCCACTACAGCCAGCACTTTTGAGAATACTCTTAGCACTGTTGAGAGTCCGAATGGTAACACTCTGTACTGGAAGTGTCTGTCTTGTACTATGAAACGTAGGAATCTCCTGTGTGACGGGTGTATTGATATATGGAATAAGCGTCCTGGAGGTCAAGGGTAGACAGCCATGCTCCTTTTTCCAAGGAAGGGACAATCATGGCTAAGGTCACCATCTTGAAGCATTGGTACCTGATGAAGTGGTTTAACCTGAAGTGGTCCAGAATAGGTCTCCAACCACCTGACTTCTTGGTGGTGAGAAAGTAATGGGAGTAGAAACACCTGCCCCTGTGATGTTGGCTCCCACCTCTTCTATGGCTCCCAGCTTTAGAACATGTTCTGCCTCTTGTGCGAACACATGTTCGTGAGAGGGGTCCGTGAAGAGGGAGGGGTGGGGGATGGGATGGAGGAATAACTAAAAATGGGATGCAGTAGCCAGTTTTCACAATTTCCAACACCCACTTGTCGGTGGTTGTGCAGAACCAAGCTGGATAGAATGCAGCAAGTCTGCTGTGAAATATTGTGGATGGTTCTGATTGCTGCCTCGGAAATATTGGGGCTGTCAGACATTCGACCAGGACTTCAAAATTGTGGTCTAGATGTTGAAGGTTGTTGAGCTGATGACTGCTCGTTGGATTGTCTGTGTCTGTTTTGACATGGCCATCGTCTATTGTCATAGTGCTGTTGTTGCTGGTTGAACGGTTGTGTTCTGTATCTTTGAGTGAATGGCCTGCCTTGCTTTCTTTTCATGACAGGTACGTGGATGCCTAGAGTTTTTAAGAGTAATTTTGGAATCCTTCAAGGCGTGTAAAGAAGTATTCATGGACTCTGAGAAAAGCTTGGTGCCCTTGAATGGAAAATCCCCCACTGTGGATTGTACCTCTCTCAGGAAGCCAGAGAGTTGGAGCCAAGAGGCCAGTCTCATCACTACGGTGGAGGCCAGAGATCTAGCTGCTGTAGCCTCTGAATCAAGCGCTGCCTGGCAGGCCATATGTGATATTTGCGTGCCCTCCTTGACATTGGCCATAAACTGTTCCTTTTGGTTGTCTGGTAATGATTCAATAAAGGCTGTTAACTGGTCAAAGATGTGAGATGTGTGTATTTTGCCAGTAATGCCACGTAGTTAGTTATTCTGAGTTGAAGACTGGCTGACGAATATGCTTTTTTCCCCATTGTGTCCAGCCTCTTCTAATCCCTGTCATATGGGATGGTACGAGTTGCCTGCTACTTCCCTCTCTGGTCGACTGCTTCAACCACCAGCAAGTTTGGTGTGGGGTAGGAAAAGAGAAATTCTGCTTCTTTTAGGGGCAACACAGTATCTCTTATCGGCCCTCTTGGAGGTCGGTATGATTGTGGTGGGAGTCTGCTAGATATTTTTGGCAGGGTCCATAAGCGCCTTGTTCATGGGGATTGCCAGTTTCATGGGGGGATATGCGTTCCATATACTTGTCAATTTATGCTGTTTCTGAGGCATGTCAGACAGTGAAATCTCTCAAGTCTCAGAAATGACTTAAAATCATCCCTGGAGATTGTTGGTGGGGGCATGATTGTGTCATCAGGGGTGACGACGAGGTGTGGTAGAGGAGAGTGAGATGAGTGCTCATCCTCTGTAATGTCCACCTTGAGGTCTTCCTCTTCTGAGCTGTAGTATTCTGAAGATTGGCATGTTGGTGCCTGAGACCTCGGTGCCGGGGATGGCAGCTGAGGTTGGTCCCCCTGTTGTGGTCTATATGCCGCCCATGGGTCCCAATATGGACAGTTGAGAGGGAACGGAGGAGGAAACCACTGTGCAGGTTGCCACTGTTGTACTTGTTGCTAGTGTTTGGGTAAGGAGTGTCCTGGTAGATGTGATGTGTTTAGTCACTTCCCCCTCGTCGTCACTAAACACTGGGGCTGTTGAACTGGCAGGTGTAGAGGAAAGACTGCATCTTGAAGTATTAAGCGTGCCATCAATATAAAAAAGAGGAGTATCTGGCACTGAACTAACATGTAGGTCTGCCACTGCTGTCAAATGTGGTACCAGCGGAGGGGGAGGTAGTATTAGGGACTGCGCCATGTGTGACATGTGCAGTGAGGTTGTTTGCAGTGCCGACTACCTCTTATTTGCAGTCGGTGCCAAGCGCTTTGATCGTGCTATCGCTGCTGCCTGAGGTGGAGTGCTCGCGGCTTGGCTGTGCTGCTTGTGGTGATCTGTGGCTGGTGCTGGAACTGTTTTTGCCACTGCCAGAAGGGAGGGTTTGCGCTTCGCCGCAGAAGGCTCTTTAGCGGAAGTGCATTCTTTCTCTTTGTAATTGGGGTCATGGCTCTTCATGCTGCCGGCCCCGCTTACAGGCTGCTTGTCCGACCCCTTTTGTGAAGGGGAGAGGGTGCAGCATTCTTGTGGAGAGGATGTTTCCTTATGGGAGAGTCAGTGTCAGAGGAGGAGTAGGACCGCTTCCTGGGGTGAGTACTGCCCCGGTCCTTCAGGCTCATTTCAGAAGGAGATGCTCTCTCCAACCTTGCCCCAAGTGATTTCTGACTCGGAGGGGTACACTGCTCAGGGTCAGAACCAGACCAAGCTTTTTTCTCAAGTTGAATCTTTTTTCCTTGTAGCTCTGCGGCCTTTCTGGTACGCGCTCTTAATTTTTGACAGTGAGGACAATGATCTATGGGGTGCTCTTCCCCAAGGCAATGGACGTACCGGTCATGTCTATCAGATATAGAGAAAGAGTCTGCAGCCCGTACACTTTTTAAAACCGGGTGAGCCAGGCATATCACGGAGAGCAGGAGAGGTTTTTAGCGGAACTGCAGTGTCAGCAGAAAAACCCTAATCTGATAACTAATAACTAATCCTAAAGACTAAAGAACCCAAAGAAAAGAAAAAAAAATTTTGTTTTGTTTTGGTTTTTTTTTAAAGAAAAAGGAAACTTGAGGTGTAAGTAATTAATAACTAATTCTGAGGTAATAACTAACTAAATCACTATGAGAACACACTAAAACTATCTATAGTAGAGGGTGACTGCTGAGCTGTGACCGAAGCCAATGGAGGTTGAGAAGGAACTGAGGAGGTGGCTAGCTGCGCCTGTGGAGTAGCCGTTTCAGATTGCACGTGACAGCACACCGCACACACAGTTGGCCATAGGGCATTGCTATCACAAATCGACGATTGAGAGAGCAGTGGTGCTGATGTACCTGAAGATGGAGCACCCACAGGGACACTCCTCGAAGAAGAACCTTTTTTGTGTTGGGGGCCACTGACCCACACAAAAATCAGTTGGGGACCACACAAGTAAGAAGCAAAAAAACTCTTCCAAAAACCCCCAAACCTCACTAATGTGGCCCCCAACTGAGGCACTTCACTTCTCTGGCACTCCAGCCCCACGGGGCAAGAGGAAGGGACAGGGAGGACTGAGGTTCAGGGCTTCCCATAGGCCAGATTAACTTTTCTGGGGTTCTGGAGTTAGTAGATTTTGTGGATTCCCTTAGGCTCTGGGCTGGGAACAAAAATGAGGGGTTCAATGTGTAGGATGGGGCTGCCAGTGTGTGGAATAGGGATGGGGTACAGGATCTGGGTAGGAGGTAGGGTGCAGAAGGGGGAGAGGTTGCGAGGTCTGAGTGGGAGGTAGGGTGCAGAAGCTGGCTGGGTGTAGGGCACCTGCAGGAGGGAGGGTGCAAAAGGGGACAGGATGTCTGGTGAGGAAGGAGGGTGCAGGAGCAAAGGAGGGTGTTGGAGAAAGCTGGGGATGCAGGGTCTAGGCAGGGGGAGGTAAGTGAGTAAGTGGAATTGTGATGAGGTGGTCTGGGCATAAGGGGGGACGTTTATCTGGCTTCGCACCCCCTTGCAGTGGGGAAAGCCTCCGGACAGTGGGCTGCCGTTCCCCTAGTGGGGTTAGAAGGGGGAGGGAGCTCAGTCCCCCCCACACACAGTGGGGATCCTGGTGCACCAGCTCCCTGCTTGGAGGGTGTGTGGGCAGGGTGAAGAAACCCTGACCTTCCTCGTCAGACTAGATTCGCTGCCAGCAGGGTGGGGAGGGGCAGAGGAAGAAAGAGAGCAACAGCACATAGATCGCACCTGCTGAGCCCGAATGCGCCCCGTCCCACAGCGCCCCAGCCAAAGAGTGGAGGTCTGGGAGTGGCTCCGCCGGGTTTTGTCTTGGACCCGCCCAGGCCCCTCCAGCAGTGGCAGTGGTGGCCACTGTACCAACAAGCAGCCCGGAGGAGGAGGAGGCAGTGCAGCTGGACCGGGGGCCCCACACGCCAGAGGCAATCCCATGGGGGAGGGGTGGGGGCCATGAAGAGTAGCCGGTGTCCCCATCATGTAGTGAAATGTCTGGTGGGGCCTTTTGGGACATTTCACTACTTGATGGGGACACCAGGACAGAGTATTTAAAATAGGGACAATCCAGGACGTATGGTCGGTGTGTTTATTAAGTATGTGCAAACTACAATTTTAAAAAATTTTATAACCTGGTGAAATTTGAGCAGGTTTTCATCGTAACAATAACAGAAAAATCTCTGACATAAAGGCCACTGCCCTGCTAAATTTCAAGACCCTACTCCAAAGGATCATGGTGTTAGCACTTTCCAAATATTTTGTTTCCATGAACTAAGTAATGTATTTTTCCCTAGCCTCATCCTCTCAAATGACTGAACTTCTGTGGCTAAAAATTTCATTAAATTCATCCTGAGGAAGAAACCTGGGATGCAAAATTTTAGACCAATCCGTTAAAGTTTGGTACAGTTATAAGCAACTAAAATCAGGGTCTTACAGTGAAAAGTGTTGGGTAAGCTTACTTAATAGATGGTGCTACCAGCCCTGCCCATTTCCAGACAAACTATATGTTAAAATGAGGTTAAGGCTGACTGCACATAATGTTGCATAAAAAAGCCTCCGCCTGAGCTCACTAGATTTATATACATGGATTTTCTAAAGCTACACCAAACTGTAAGGTCTAAGGTTTTAAACTGCAACTTATTGTGATCCTTGTCAATCTTTGTAATCTGTGTAACTCTCAAACTTACTGTAAACTGCAACTTTGTAATCTTTGTAACATGCAGCCACCTTGCTTGTAACTTTCCCTAAGCTGCATTCTCCCCTGAGTGAATGGAGAGAGTGTGAGTGTGAATGTGTTTGAAGAAGGCTTGGAACAATGGACCACATGGCAATGAGTCATCACAGTCTGGGCATGCTCCTTGCTGGATAAAGGGAAGTCTGGGCATGCTCTCTGCTGGATAAAGTGAAGTCTGGGCATGCTCCCTGATGACAAGGTGAATGAGTCACAGGAGCCATTCAGACACTATATAAAGAGAAGGAGCACATGTGATACTCTCTTTTTCCTTCCCCTGCTCCTGAGAAGCTCCCCTCCAGTGTCTTTCCTCCTGACCAGCTTCCCCAGCCATGATGAGCAGACAGACCCTCCAGGATCCACATGCCTTGGCTCCTTCTGCAACCCATATATCTGTGTAAGTGTGTGATTGCCTGAGGGCAGGAATGAATCGGTGTGAATGAGTGAATGGATGGAGGGGAGTGTGCTTGCTTGCTTGTCTGTGTGTGTGTGAGAGAGATCTATCTTCTTTAGCTTAAACCTTTGGTGGCTGCTTTCTCCTCTTTAGTTTTACCTAGTGGAAATAAACCCATACTAGAGTAACCCTGGGTGGTCTCCAGTGAGAATATTTTTGGGGTAATACATATGACCAAATTAGGGTAAAAATCATTACAGCCATGTAAACATGCCAGTACTTGCATTACAAACAATGAAATTAACAGTTACAAGTTAGTAAAGAAGAACAGTTAAAAGGTTAGTGTATGGAAACATGGTTAAGGAATGCATGCAATCTTCGCTCCGGTCCATACTGATGCCATGTGGTCTCAGGTTACATTAAAATTATTTTATTTTTAAAACACCATTAGATACTACTTCTTTTCACCATGTGATGAAGTTAATGTTATTGGTTGAATAACATTCAGCAGATAGGGAGTACACCTTCCACTCTTTTCTACCTTGCTATGTATTCTAGAATTGATTATTTAAAATCTCAGATTTCTTATAGCAAGTGGTAAAAAATTCTATCACTAGACTGTCGAGATACCAGAATTTTTGCTAATGCATTCTTTGGTATCTTACATACAAAAGAAACCCTGATGATTCCTTGAATATATGGAGTCTCTGCATGTATTAGAAGATCCCAATAGCACACTATGAGGAGAGACTGAAATATTTATGGAGCAAAATGTGTTTATTGTTATATCAGCCATGATATTGCTAAGTAGGAATTGTGGGAATGAGGCAGTGTAGACGTCCAGGACATTGTTTTTATACAGTATATTTTTATTTTGTGTTGTTATTCAGAATTTATATTATAAGTTTGTCTGTTTAAAAATCGGTAAAGACATTATATGTTTAAAAGCATTCATGTCTTGGTGATGTATTGCAAAGTCAATGCAAAACTCTCATGTACTTTACTAGGGCCAGGACTTTCAGCCATGGTCTCTGCCCTAATGAGCTTACCCTTGTAAATAAATGTTATCAAGCATAATAGGAAAAATGCCCAGAAAATTCATTAAAAAAGTAAAATGGGCCAAGGCCAGTGCACTTGGATGGTCATGTAGGATCATAAAGAGTAGAAATGTCTTATTGAAACAGCAATGTAAGTGCCAAGGTCTTCATTACACCAACAGCTGCCACACTATAGTAGCTACAGTATCTCAGTTATTCCCCGCATTTAGGGCATGTCTACATTAGGAAATTATTTTGAAATAACTTATTTTGAAATAATATTTCCTGAAACAACTATTTCGAAATAGTGGTCCACACTACAGGAAAGCCTCGAAATTAGTCCAAGACAGGCTCCGTTAATGTGGACGCACTATCTCAACTTAAGAAGCACTGGGGAGCAATTACTTTGAATGACTCTGGGGAGTAGTTATTTCAAAATAGCAACAGTGGAGGTCCACATTACCACTATTCCTAAATAACTGTTTCGAAATAAGCATTATTCTTCATGGAAAGCAGGCGTTTATTTTTTGAAATAACCAGCCCCTTATTTTGATATAAGGGCTTGGTAGTGTGGACTCTCTGCTTGTTATTTCAAAATAACTCTCTAGTGTAGACCAGTGCTTAGAGAAAAAAAAGCGTGATATCTTAATGGTAATGGTTGTTAAATGTTGCCTTTTTAATGATCACTGCTATACAATATGTGTATTTGCACAGTGGTCTCCAGAATACATCTGGCTGACTAATTAAAAATATTTGTAGATAAACCATTCAGTGATTGGAGAAAAAAAATCAATACATTATTCATGAATATTCGTCACTCATATCTACTCTTTTCAGAGATTAAACATATTAAGAAGCCAGACTCACCTTCCGAGTTGGAAATGGGAGTACTGTCACATTTGCTTTCACACTGTTGCATTGATGGAGGTCGAACAGTTTCTGGACACTCAGTGGATGCTTGTCCAGTATATGAGAGACATTGCACAGTTCGCATCTGTTGTCCCAGACCACACTGTGCAGAACACTAAGGATAAGAGAGAAATCAAATTTAAGTTTTGTCAAATTTTAACATATAAACAAGATAGCAGAAGAGTGAACAGGGATGGCACAGACATGAAATGGAAAAAAAACCCAAACGCAAAGCCATTGAGGACATGTATTCCAGAACTGATTATTTCATGGACACGTAGTGGTTAGAAAAACATTGGACAAAGATAGCATATACAGCATTTCTTAGCACCTCTTTTGGCTAATACAGCAAAGGAAATCATAAACAATTTAGGATTTTGCATTTCCAACAATATATCCAAACATCTGGTTTACAAAGCAGATGAATAACAATCAGGCTTGCCAACAAGGGGGGCAAAGAGGGCAGTTGCTCTAGGACCCAGTGATTCAAAAGGGCCCAGGGCTCCTGTCTGCTGCTGCTGCTTCTGCAGCTGTTGCCAGAACACAGTGGATTGTCCATACAAATGCTTATTTCATGGCAAACTGTGGTGTAAAGCTACCTCACTATATCATTTCAAAGTGGGGTAGATTAAAGCACACTAAGGAATATTTATGTGAAGCAGGCTAAGAAGCAGCTTGCTGCAAATTAAGTGTTCATAAAGACAACCCCCTAAAACATCATCTCTGAATTTAGGAAAATGTCTTCAAAAGTTACTTTTACACCTCAGATCACAGACAAAACAGGAATAAGAATTTGGATCCCTCCTCTAATTTCCTTGGAAGACCTCTGTCTTTAGGGATAGAAATATTTCAAAACAATTTGCTATACCATCTCAGAGAAACTAAAAGAAAACACTATTTTCCAATAAAACCATTTTACATTTTCCTGTAAAAACCAGTAGCCTTTGTTTTTGCCCACTTCTGTACAGAATAGTGAATAAAAAAAAATAAAATGGACAAAACTATATAGATGGAATAGAGCGACCGACCTCACCCTCTTTTTAAAGTGCAGAAATAAGGCACAAATGCTGTGAAGCCATACACTGGAAGCATTATTGAAGTAGTCATACTGCCATAGGGAAATAGGATTCATCCTCCAGGCATCCATATAGCTGGAATTTCCTTTTCCCACTGATTTCCCAGACTTGCAGAAGACTTTAACCTTGTTCTCTGAAAAACCTACTAATATCCTTCCCATGGAAGGAAGAATAGTTGGAGACTGCAAAGTGAACACAATAGAGAGTTCCCAGAGTCCTCTGTTCCCTTTCCCTTAGGTCTTTATGGTGAATAAAATGCATATTTTATTGTCTAGCTTCCACTAGGGTATAATTAATGGAAAATGCAAATTAAGAAAAACAAACACATAATAAGTTCAGAGGGGTAGCCAAGTTAGTCTGTAACAGAAAAAACTTAAGAAACAACAAATAGACTAGTAGCACCTTAAAGACTAACAAAACATGTAGATGGTATCATGAGCTTTCATGGGTGCAACCCACTTCTTCAGATGACAGGAGTATTAGAAGTCCTTCCCCTGTAGGGGGAGAGGGGGTAGGAGTCCTGGGAGGAGGCGCGTGCTGGGGACTCCCTGACCTCTGTCCCCTGCCCCCACCAACACTCTGCCTCCTGCACCTACCAACACCTTGTCCTCTGCTGCAGCATCCTGTTCCCTGCCCCAGCACCCACCGCCAGCCTGCCACCTGCCCCATCACCCTGTTTCCTACCCGCACCAACACCCTGTCCCTGCTTCAGCACCCACTAGCTCCCTGTCCCGTGCCCCCACTAGCACCCTGTTCCCACCACAGCACCCTGTCCCCTACCCCCACTGGCACCCTGTCCTCTGCCCCCACTGGCACCCTGTCCCCGCCCCAGCACCCACTAGCACCCTTCCCCAGTACTGTGTCCCCTGCTCCCACCAGCACAGTTGGGGCCACATTAGTGAGGCTTGGGGGGTTTTGGAGGAGTTTGGTTTTTTTTTGCATCTCACTTGTGTGGCTCCAACTTACATTTCTGTGGGTCAGTGACCCCTGATTCAAAACAAGTTCCCCACCCTTCTCATAAATAAAGGCAATGATGAAACTTTTTGTGTTTGACATAATATTTTATTTAAAAATGAAGCCTGGCCAACAAACCCCCAATTGGGGCCAAGCCCCCATCTGGCCTCAGCATCATAACACTCCTCTACTGCCTCCAACCCCAAATCTGAGCCTATCATACACTGGAACCCCCTGTCCAGAGCCTCTCACATCCCCAAACTCCTGCACCCCCACATCCTCAGTCTTCTGCCACAACACTCCTGCACCATCCACACACTGCAAATCTGTGTCCTGAGCCCATCATACTCCTAACCTCCCTGTCCCGAGCCCCTCACACACCACAACCCAAACTCCTGCATCCTCACATCCACAAGCCTGTGGCTTGCTCAGCACCCCAACCCTCCACCTGACCCCAACACTCCCAGTCCTGGAGCCTCCTCCCCGAGCCAGCATCCCCTTCTCCACATCCTCCTGCATCCAAATTCCCTCCCAGAACTTGCACCTCTCACCCCTTCCCACATCCAAATCCCTCATTCCCACCCCAGAGCCCACACATTCTGTCTCAAACCAGTGAGGGTATGGCTAGACTACAAGAGTTTTTCTGGGATACTAGAGGTATCCCAGAAAAACTCTTCCGCATCCAGGGACATGTTTGTTCTTCCACTATTTTTAGCGGAAGAGCAAACATGCTCTTTCGGCAACCCCTGTATTCCTCGTTCCACGAGGAATAAGGGGGCTTCGGAAAGAAGGGGTTTTTCTGACATTTGGCCCAATCTAGACAGGCCAAATGCTGGAAAAACCTCTTCCTACAGAAGAATCGAAAAAAAAGCAGCAGTGTAGCCATATCCTGAGAGTGTATAGAGGCTGGAGATAACAAGTGATGGAGAAGAGGAGAACAGAGAGGGTGGGGCTTTAAGGAAGGGGTGGGGTCTTGGAGGAAGGATGGGGTATATCTTGGCTTGTTCTGACATTTAAAACGTGTTCTTGAGCATAAAAAGGATCTAAATCATCCTTGATAGATGTCTGTCTAACCTGCTCTTAAACATCTCCAATGATGGAGATTTCACAAGCTCCCTAGGCAATTTATTCCAGCATTTTAACCACCCTGACAGTTAGGAAGTTTTTCCTAATGTCCAACCTGAAACTCCTTCGCTGAAATTTATAAGAGTTGATTCCATGCCTTTTAAGGGAGAGGGGAAATAAGCAATTGTTCCTTTCAAATGGCCATTCCAAAACATGTTTTACTGATCTATAACTAAACAACGGCTTAACTGGTTTACATCAATTAAAGAGAACTATGCATCTGCACTGATAACATGCATGTCAGTATAAAATGGTGAGCTAGATCTCTAATCCATTATTTAGGGCCCTATATGGCAAACTGTTGTTCCCTGAGTACTCCAACTGAATTCAGTGGATCAACTCTCATGAAAAGCTACTGATAGAAAGAACTACAGTTTCAAGGATCAAGCTGTCATACTTTAGGTTGCTAAACCTTGATCAAAGAGAGAACATGTAGCATATATTTGGAGGTTTTGGGCTTGTGTCTGCTTATATTTGGAGGTTTTGGGCTTGTGTGTGTTTGTTTGGAGTTTGTTTGTTTGTTTGGAGCGCTTGGAGTGCTGAGCTGAGTGTGTTTGTTTGTTTGTTTGAAAGGCCGTGTGCTCAGGCAGGCAGGCAGGCAGTTGGAAGCTGATTAGGTTTGAATTGAAACACCGTGTGCTCATTGGCTGAGCTGTAGGCAGAGGGAGGAGCTATCAGGGAGGCTGAGCACTTAAACCCTGCTGGTAAGCGACCAGGGAGCTTTGCGACCGGGTGCTCGCGAACAGGGTGAGTGCTAACAGGAGGGAGTTTTGAGAGGGGAGTTGAGAGGGGGAGCCAGTGACTTCTATTGCCCTTAAACTAAATCCTTTATAACAACCTCTATCTGAAACATTTAATTAACCCTCATATATAATTAGAGTAGGAAATGGAGGCAGAAGCCCAGCAGCAGAGTGGGGGCTATCCTGTTTATTGTGTCGAGTGCAGTATGTATGACTACCTACCCTGTGGGCGGGTGGCGTATGTGTGCGCTCGATGCAAGGAGCTCCTGGCCCTCAGAGACCGAGTGCGTGCTTTGGAGGCCAGGGTGGCTGAACTGGAGGAGCTAAGGAAGGCAGAGGTGTTTGTGGATGAGACTTTCCGGGACATAGTAGGGCTGTCCCACCTCCAATCTGACAGTCCTGATGCTGTTACGGAGGATGAAAGGCTCAGGGAAGGAGAGCAGTCAATGGGAGCAGAGGGAAACCATCCCATAGTTGGGACCCTCCTTCCAGAGGGTGATGTTGTATCCTCTCGTGCCGAGGATACTTCTCCGGGGGAGGGAGCTCCAGCTGTTAGGAAGAAGCAGGTTTTAGTAGTGGGGGATTCGATCATTAGAAATATAGATAGTTGGGTTTGTGATGACCGGGAGAACCGTATGGTTACTTGCCTGCCTGGTGCGAAGGTTGCGGATCTCTCGAGGCATCTAGACAGACTTATGGGCAGTGCTGGGGAGGAGCCGGTCGTCGTGGTACATGTTGGTACCAATGACATAGGGAAGGGTAGAAGAGATGTTCTGGAGGCCAAATTTAGGTTACTAGGAAAGAGACTGAAATCCAGAACATCTTTGGTGGCATTCTCTGAAATGCTTCCAGTTCCACGCGCAGGGCCAGATAGACAGGCAGAACTTCAGAGTCTCAATGCGTGGATGAGACGATGGTGCAGGGAAGAGGGGTTTAGATTTATTAGGAACTGGGGACACTTTTGGGGTAGGGGGAGCCTATACAGGAATGATGGGCTCCACCTAAATCGAGGTGGATCCAGACTGCTGGCATTAAACATTAAAAAGATCGTAGAGCAGTTTTTAAACTAAGAGGTGGGGGAAAGCCGATTGGTGCGGGGGAGCACCTGGATCGGACGGAGACTTCTCTTACACGAGGCTCCATAGGTAGGGATTCCCTAGAAGTTAGTCAGATAGGGAACGTGGGAAATAATATATGGGCAAGATCAGATGTGAAACAATCGTGCATAAAAAAATCCAATGTGTCTGTGAAAGGCGGACATATAAATAGTGGTAGTTTTCTAACATGCTTTTACACTAATGCTAGGAGTCTGTCTAATAAGATGGGTGAACTGGAGTACCTCATATCAAAGGAGGAAGTTGACATAATAGGCATCTCAGAAACATGGTGGAATGAGGACAATCAGTGGGACACTATCATACCGGGATATAAATTATATCGGAAAGACAGAACAGGTCGTGCGGGTGGCGGAGTGGTACTATATGTGAAGGATAATATAGAATCAAATGAAGTAAAAATCCTAAAGGAATCAAAATGTTCCATAGAATCATTATGGATAACAATTCATTCCTCTAATATGAATATGGCATTAGGAATATATTACCGACCACCAAACCAGGACAGTGATAGTGATGCTGAAATGATAAGGGAGATTAGAGAGGCTACCAAAATAAAAAACACAGTAATAATAGGAGATTTCAATTATCCCCATATTGATTGGGTGCATGTCACCTCAGGACGGGATTCAGAGATTAAATTTCTTGATGCCTTAAATGACTGCTTCTTGGAGCAGCTAGTACAGGAACCCACAAGGGGAGAGTCGATTCTCGACCTAGTCTTGACTGGAACGCAGGATCTGGTCCAAGAGGTAACTGTTACTGGACCGCTTGGAAATAGTGACCACAATATAATAACTTTTAATATTCCTGTGTTGGGAAGAACACCGCAGCGGTCAAACACTCTGGCATTTAATTTCAAAAAGGGGAATTACACTAAAATGAGGAAGCTAGTTAAACAGAAACTAAAAGGGAGAGTAATTAAACTAAAATCCCTGGAAGCTGCATGGGAACTGTTTAAAGACACCATACTAGAGGCCCAACTTAAATGTATACCCCAAATAAAAAAACACAGTAAGAGACCTAACAAAGAACCACCATGGCTAAACAGCCATGTTAAAAAGGCAGTGAGAAAGAAAAGGGCAGCTTTTAAAAAGTGGAAGTCAAATCCTAGTGAGGAAAATAGAAAGGAACATAAACACTCCCAAATTAAGTGTCATAATGTAGTAAGAAAAGCCAAAAAAGAGTTTGAGGAACAGCTAGCCAAAAATTCAAAAAATGATAGTAAAATGTTTTTTAAATACATTAGAAGCAGGAAGCCCGCTAAAAAAGCAGTGGGGCCCTTGGATGATAAAGATATAAAAGGAGCGGTCAAGGAAGACAGTGCCATTGCGGAGCGATTAAATGATTTCTTTGCTTCAGTCTTCACGGCTGAGGATGTTACAGAGGTTCCTAAATCTGAGCCAGCCTTTTTAGGTGACAAATCTGAGGAACTCACTCAGATTGAAGTGACATTAGAGGAGGTTATGGAATTAATTGATAAGCTGAATAGTAACAAGTCTCCGGGACCAGACGGCATTCACCCAAGGGTTCTGAAAGAACTCAAATGTGAAATTGCGGAGTTATTAACAGTGGTTTGTAACCTATCCTTTAAATCCACTTTGGTACCAAATGACTGGAAGATGGCCAATATAACACCAATATTTAAAAAAGGCTCTAGAGGAGATCCTGGCAATTATAGACCGATAAGTTTAACATCAGTACCAGGCAAATTAGTTGAAACACTAGTAAAGAGTAAAATTGCAAGGCACATAGAAGAGCACGAATTGTTGGGCAAAAGTCAGCATGGTTTCTGCAGAGGGAAGTCGTGTCTAACTAATCTGTTAGAATTCTTTGAAGGGGTTAATAAACATGCGGACAAGGGGCACCCAGTGGATATAATATACCTAGATTTCCAGAAAGCCTTTGACACGGTCCCACACCAAAGGCTTTTACATAAATTAGGTGGTCATGGGATAGGAGGAAAGGTCCTTTCATGGATCAAGAATTGGTTAAAAGACAGAAAACAAAGGGTGGGAATAAATGGTAAATTTTCACAATGGAGGAGGGTGTTCCCCAGGGGTCAGTACTGGGACCAATCCTGTTCAACTTGTTCATCAATGATCTAGAAAATGAGGTAAGCAGTGAGGTGGCCAAGTTTGCAGATGACACAAAGTTGTTCAGGACAGTCAAAAGCAAAAGGGATTGTGAAGAACTACAAAAAGATCTCAGCAAACTGAGTGATTGGGCAGCAAAATGGCAAATGAAATTTAATGTGGGTAAGCGTAAGGTAATGCATGTTGGAAAAAATAACCCAAATTACACGTACTACATGATGGGGTCAAATTTAGCTACGACAGATCAGGAAAGGGATCTTGGAGTTATAGTGGATAGTTCTATGAAGACATCCACGCAGTGTGCAGCGGCAGTTAGTAAGGCAAATAGGATGTTAGGAATTATTAAAAAAGGGATAGATAATAAGACAAAAGATATCATCCTTCCCCTATATAAAACTATGGTACGCCCACATCTCGAGTACTGCGTGCAGATGTGGTCTCCTCACCTCAAAAAAGATATATTGGCATTAGAAAAGGTTCAGAAAAGGGCGACTAAGATGATTAGGGGCTTGGAAAGGGTCCCATATGGCGAGAGGCTAGAGAGACTGGGACTTTTCAGTTTTGAAAAAAGGTGATTGAGGGGCGATATGATAGAGGTATATAAAATCATGAATGGTGTGGAGAAAGTGATTATAGAAAAATTATTTACCTTTTCCCATAATACAAGAACTAGGGGACACCAAATGAAATTGATGGGTAGTAGGTTCAAAACTAATAAAAGGAAATTTTTCTTCACACAGCGCACAGTCAACCTGTGGAACTCCTTGCCCGAGGAGGCTGTGAAGGCCAGGACTCTATTAGGGTTTAAAAAAGAGCTTGATAAATTTTTGCAGGTTAGGTCCATAAATGGCTATTAGCCAGGGATAAAGTATGGTGCCCTAGCCTTCATAACAAGGGCAGGAGATGGATGGCAGGAGATAAATCACTTGATCATTGTCTTCTGCTCTCCTTCTCTGGGGCACCTGGCATTGGCCACCGTCGGCAGATGGGATGCTGGGCTCGATGGACCTTTGGTCTGACCCAGTATGGCCATTCTTATGTTCTTATGTTCTTATATATATATAGCATAACAAAGGGACATTTGTTGCCTGACCTGTCAATACCATTCTGCCTATGCTACAACTCAAACCATCACAATCACAGACCTATAGTGTAGGTTAGCATGCATCTGTACGTAAGATTTAAAATGTTTTTTCAATATTCATAGAAGTCAAATAATGCTGTATTTATACACCTTATTGTTAATATAAGACAACATTGTCATTTTGGCATATTAACACTATTTCCATTGAGCATTTCAACTAAGGAATTCAGCGTGCTTTTAAAATATTAATTAATTTATGCCTTTCAGCATTGCTGAATAGCCAGTAACATTCTCTCTCTGTCCTTTTTACATGTGAATAAACTGAAGCACAGAGAAAAAGGGAAAATGCACAGCTTCAGATAGTCAACTAGTGGCAAATTCAGATTTAAACTCAGAAATTCTAATTCCCAATTTCTTGCTCTCGTCTAGTCACTAGACAACAGGTATTGTACAGCTCACTGAATTTTAAATATCTAACTGCTTTAACATTCACCAGTTGTGGTTAATTGAGATAAAAATTATTAGTAAAATTTAACTATTAAATTAGTCGACAGTGGCCAGTTTCATTTTTGTTTCCAGTCTGTTTCATATTCTGCCTCACAAGCACTAACACACGCAGGCATTTTCAAAGTCACAAAACGATAAGAAAATATTTTTAAATGTTTTAAATAGAACAAGAAAAAAATCAGAAAAACATTTCTATTCATATTAGTTTTAACAGCTCACTTCATATATGGGTTCCTACATGCATATGTATGTTGCTCCAGGGACTATGTCAATAAACATTTTTCATCTATTGCACTGGTGAGATTTGGCATGCAGAACTGTGATCTATGACCTTGTGGATATTTATAAACCTGAAACTAGCAGATGGTGTCTTTTTAGGAATCGGTCAAAATAGTGCCATGAATTTTCTCTGGCATGAACTTACTGCTTCTGTTTGGAAATTATACATGATACTTTTGATATCCATGATATCCAGGGAAGAATTACAGCACAAGAGATACAGCAGCACAAGTTTCAACATGTCGTCACTTCCATCAGACATGGCTGAAACCTTGTCTGGAAGAACTATCTCTAGGAACGAAAGCAATAATAAATAAATACTTTGCATCTTGATAAGACTTTTTAATAAATATTTTCTAATAGCTTTATAACAGTAGACATATATTTTGAACATGGAGAAACTGAGGCAATGAGAATTTAAGTTATTTATCCAAGGTTTCAGAAGAAGGCAGTGTCTGAAGTGCAACTGGAACAAAAGTTTCCTAGATAAAAGACCATGTTGTCTCTCCTGTAAACACTACTTCAATCTCTGTTCCCATTCAGTTTTTTTTACTTCTTTGGTGTGAAAATCGGTACTAATTACACAGCTGGGATCATTTTCCCCCACCAACACTTGCCCACTAAGAACTGGACTGAGACTAGTTACTTATTTTATATAAATTAACAGAGAGATATCGTACCTAGATGTAGGCACTATTACCTTGTGTGACATTCCAATCTGAGAGAAGAAGGGGGTATCATCTGAGACATTCCTTGCTCATTTCCAAAAATAAAATATTTTCCTTTTTAGAAAGTGCTGATGGTTACTAATAGTAAAAAAACCCAGCAGCAGACAAGTTATACAGTCTGTTATTTTACCTGTCCCCAGTCTCCAGTAACCCAACGAGGAGGAGGGCAACGGCCCAAGCTACAACGAATGCGGACTGGAGGCTTGCTTTCCTCTTGGCATTGTGCAGTTGGAAATGTTTTTGAAAGGTCACTGCTTTTGCACAGAACAATCCGATGTTTGAATCCTGGACCACATTTTGGAGTGCACTGGAAAAATATACAAATAAATTTATATTTACAATCTGAAAAGACAATAAATGTTTTGGAAATATTCTTAAGAAAGCGTATGTTTATGTACATTTATACCAAACTACTATCACAATTTCCACAAGATCCATAATGTCCTATGTCTGTCTATAGTAGGAATGAGATACTCAAAGTATAAATTAAATTTGTATTCAGATGCTACAGTAATGGACACTCTGAAAATCAGAGATACAGAAGTGACAATCTGGTGGTTGATTTTCTTCATCATCTTTTTCTAACAAATTTCCTTTCCTATCATTTAGCTTATTGTGCTATACCACATTGCTAATTTTCAATGTGTGAGGCTGAGCAAAGTATGCCAAATACATTAGTACTCATAACATAAATCTAAGAGTGCATGTTAGAAATTAACATGGAATTCATTAGCACACAACTGGAAAGCCTCTCTCTACATTCCATATAGACTAATGAAATACAGCCTATGGAAGATGATATACACTAAAACACAACAAGAAAATTTGCAACATATATAAAGGTGAGTGCATTAGTGGGGTGTGTAACATGAGATTCTAGGCACAAGTAGGAACTTTCTTCCCTTTCCTCAAGTTGTTACTCTCTCTTCCCCCATATAAAAGACAGGACTATGCAGCACTTAAAAGACTAACAAGATGGTTTATTAGGTGATGAGCTGGGCCAGACCCACTTCCTCAGATCAAATTGTGGAAGAAAATTGGCATGACCATATATACCAAAGGGCTACAGTCAAAAAAAGTGAACACACATAAAATAGACAAATCAGATTTTAGAACAGAGAGGGCATGGGGGGGGGGGGGGAGGGTTAATGTCTATGAGATAATATTAGAGGTGATAATTGGGGAAGCTATCTTTGTAATGGGTAAGATAATTAGCATCTTTGTTAAGGCCCATTCGTAAAGTGTCAAATTTAAGCATGACAGTTCAGAGGCTTCTCTTTGAAGTCTTGTGTTAAAGTCTCTTTGAAGCAGGACGCAGGTAGTCAGGTCATTGAGACAATGCCTAGTCTGGTTGAAATGGCAAGAAACATAGCCCCCAACTTAAACCCGTCCAACACATTATCAATAAACTACAACCTATACTGGAACAGGATACTACATTCCAAGAGGCTCTGGCAGACAGACCCATAGTCTCCTATAGACAACCACCTAACCTCAGGATGATTCTTACCAACAACCACAGGACATACCATACTAATACCAACCCTGGAACTTTCCCTTGCAACAAACCCCGTTGCCAGCTTTGTCCACATATTTACTCTGCTGACACCATCATTGGACCTAACCATTTCAGTTATAAAATCAAGAACACATATTCCTGCTCATCCAGAAATATAATTTATGCCATCATGTGCCAACAGTGTCCGTCTGCTATGTATATTGGACAAACTTCTCAGACACTTCGCCAAAGAATCAATGCACACAAAACAGACAGACAGTTTCACAAAGAAAAAACAGTTTCTTACCATTTCAACCAGAATGGGCATTGTCTCAACAACCTGACTACCTGCATCCTGCTTCAAAGAGACTTTAACACAAGACTTCAAAGAGAAGCCTCTGAAGCACATGGATGGGACAGAGATATGCCTTAGGGGAGGGTCTACTAATAGAGATCCTCTATGTCCCAGTAAAGAGAAGAAAATGGAAGATGATAAAATACAGGTAAGATCTGATGAGAAATAGACAAATGAAAGAGAGTCCTATTCAATCACATCCTGTAATGGCAGACAGCTAAAAAGCGATAGGTTTTTAAGTGCTTATATACAAACTCTAGAAGTTTATATAACAATACAGATGAACTAGGGTGTCTCATATTAAAGGAGGATATTGATATGATAGACATCACAGAAACTTGGTGGTACGAGGATAGTCAATAGGACTCAGTAATACCAGGATACAAAATATAGTGGAAGGACAGAATAGTCATGCTGGTGGTAGAGTGGCACTATGGCTACATCTACACTACGGGTTTTGCCGGAAGAGGCAATGCAAATGAAGCGCAGATTAGCATTTTCTTATGCTTCATTTGCATAATCTTTTCTGATCTGTTTTTGCGCAAGAGCTTTTTGCACAAAAACACGCAGTGTGGCAGTTTCCTTTTTGCACAAAAACCCCTTTCTGCGCAACATCCTTATGCCTCCCCGGGAGGATCTTGCGCAAAAAGGAAACGTCCACACTGCATGTTTTTGCGCAAAAAGCTCTTGCACAAAAACGGATTGGAAGAGATTATGCAAATGAAGCATGAGAAAACGCTAATCTGCACTTCATTTGCATTGCCTCTTCCGGCAAAATCTGTAGTGTACACGTAGCCTATATGTGAAAGAAAGCATAAAATCAAATGAAGTAAAAAATCTTAAATGAACCAATTGTATCATAGAATCTCTATGGATAGTAATTCCATGCTCTAATAATAAGAATATAGCAGTAGGGATATATTACCAACTGATAGTGACTATGAAATGCTAAGGGAGATTAGAGAGAGACACAAAAAAATTCAGTAATAATGGAGGATTTCAACTACTCCCATTTTGACTGGGTAGATGTGACCTCAGGATGGAATCTTGACACAATTAAATAACTTCTTCTTGGAGCAGCTGGTACCACAAAAGGAGAGGAATTCTTGATATAGTCCTATGTGGAACATAAAATCTGGTCCAGAAATTAGTTGAAACTATAGTAAATAATAGAATTGTCAGACACATACAGGAACATAATTTCTTAGGGAAAAAAAAAACATCTATACATTCAATATGATGGGGATTAATTTAGCTACAACTACTCAAGAAAGAGATCTTGGAGTCATTGTGGATAGTTCTCTGAAAACATCCACTCAATATACAATGGCAGTCAAAAAATCAAACAGGATGTTAGGAATAATTTTAAAAGGGATAGAGAATAAGACAGAGAATATCTTATTGCCTCTATCTCTATATAAGACCATGGTACGCCCACATCTTGAATACTGTATACAGATGTGGTCGCCTCATCTCAAAAAAGATATATTGGCATTGGAAAAGGCTCAGAAAAGGGCAACAAAAATGATTAGGGGTTCGGAACAGGTTCCATATGAGGAGAGATTAAAAAGACTGACGAGAAGTCAGAGAGATTAAAAAGACTGGGACTTTTCAGCTTAGAAAAGAGGAGACTAAGGGGGGATATGAAATCATGACTGGTGTGGAAAAAGTGAATAAGGAAAAGGTATTTACTTGTTCCCATAATGTGAGAACTAAGGGTTATAAATGAAATTAATAGGTAGCAGGTTTAAAACAAACAAAAGGAAGTTTTTCTTCATACAGTGCACGGTGGAACTCCTTGCCAAAGGATGTTGTGAAGACCAGGACTTTAACACGGTTCAAGAAAGAACTAGATAAATGCATGGAGGTTGGGTTCATCAATGGTCATTAGCCAGGATGGGTAGGAATGGTGTCCCTAGCCTCTGTCAGAGGCTGGGAATGAGTGATGGGAGAGGGATTGCTTGAAGATTCCCTGTTCTGTTCACTCCCTCTGGGGTCGCTGGCAGGGGCTACTGGACCTTTAGTCTGACCCAGTATGGCTGTACTTATGTTCTTAGAAGGTTAATATAGTTGGACTGCTTTGAAATAGTGAATTAATTAAATTTAACAGCTCTGTGGTGGGAAAAACACCACAGCAGCCCAACACTGTTGCATTTAATTTCAGAAAGGTAAACTACACAAAATGTGGAGGTTAGTTAAACAGAAATTAAAAGGTACAGTGTCAAAAGTGAAATCCCTGCAAACTGCATGGAAACTTTTCAAAGGCACCACAATAGAGGCTCAACTTAAATGCATGCCCCAAATTAAATAAGCAAGCAAGCAAGCAAACAAACAAACAGTAAGAGAACCAAAAAAATGCCACCATGTCTTAATATCCAAGTAAAAGAAGTGAGAAATAATAAGGATTGTTTAAAAAGTGTAATTTAAATCCTAATGGGACTAGAAAGGGGCATAAACTCTGAAATGAAGTATAAAATATAATTAGGAAAGCCAAAAAACAATTTGAAGACCAGCTAGCCAAAAAGTAATAGCAATATTTGTTTGAGCCATCAGAAGCAGGAATCCTGCTAAACAAACTCCCTCTCTGAGCCTTAGTCAGGTGTGTGTGGAGGAGTTTAGGCAGAGGAAGTGCTTGGACTCTGGGCATTCTGGGCACCACCAAAATTTCTGCAAACATACTGCCCCTGCTTCTTCCTCCTTTGTTTTGCTGCTTGTCCATTACCTACTAACCCTAGGAGAGAAGCAAAATGGGAAGAAGATAGGGAAACAAGTATCAAGGGAAGAAAAACAAAAGATGACAAAATAATTTCAAAATACCAGCAAGTGAAGTTCCTGATTCCTGTTTTACTCCATTATTCAAGTAGTAAATGTTGAGAGGGAAGCAGTTTCAGAATTGCATGTGTATCTCATTCTTGTAAATTCACCAGTAAAACATATAGATGAAAATCAGTTTTTCTGATGTTACACAAAGCCTGTACATAGAATAACCTACATCCGTCACAAGACATGAAGTCCTTTTCTGATATAAAGCAACTGCAATACATAATACCATACCATGTGGAAACTTTGAACAAAATTGACAGGTGATAGATAGACGGAAGGAGTTCTGCATCCAAACAGCACAGCATATGGCAAAAGCCAGAGGGGAAAGATGTAAACCCTTATCTGAAAAATATGCTGTTGTAGCTACTGGGGCCAAGAGACAAAAACATCCTTCAGAAAGAAAACTTCCTATGGAGACATTGCCAAAATTCCACTAAGTAGGATGAACTACACCCTGTCCCCAGTAATGAAAGTGAAGTAAGGAAATAATTAAGTTGCCTACAATAACATTGAATCACTAAAAACCTAAGGCATCACTAGACTTCAACAAAAGGGGTATGTCTCCAAAGCAAATGAAAGATAAAATGCCCACATGAACATAAAAACAGGGAATAAAGTTTCTCATTACTACATGCTTTCAGAATTTTTGACTCATTAAACTAATGGAGGCAAGCATGATTAATGGTAATATGAAAGCAAAGAAAGCTTGTCTAAAAAGTCTGATAAAAATCCTCCCTGGAAATCCTTAGAGCATTTTTTGCTGTTTTGATATTATTACTTGGAGATACTTTGGATAAATATAAAATACAATCATTATTTACTGCAAGGAAGGTAATGCAGCCAAAACTCAACCATTTCAAGGTATATGAAAATTAGAATGGCAAACTGTCTCTCTGTTGCTAAAGAAATCTGTGCTACCACAAGTTACTTGTCAGTTTTAGTACATCATTCCCTACCATCTGATGAAGTGGGTTTCACCCAAAAAGCTCATGATCCTAAACACTCCTCAATCTACACTATGGAATTATTTCAGGCTAACTCCCCTTATTTTGAAATAACAAGCGGAGCGTCCACACTACCAAGCCCTGGTTATTTTGAAATCTGTACTCCTGCTTTTCTTGAGGAATAACGCTTATTTAGAAATTGTTATTTTGAAATAGAGTGTGCATGGATGCACAGCTGCTGCTATTTTGAAATAATTGGCCTCCAGAGGCCTCTCACAGCTGCACTTGCAGGCGCTCTGTCAACACCTGCCAACTCTACTGCTCTCTTCCACCTCCTCCAAAGCTTTAAAGCAGCAGGCTGCAAGAAAAGGGCTTATGGCACAAGAAGAGCTTTGCCAGCCTCGTGTCACACTGCACCAAACAAGGAACCATGGCAGACCCCAGCTTTCCCTCTGAGCTCCCCATTGCTGCCAGCACTCCTGCAGCACCCTCAGCTGCTCATCACCAGGGAAGCAAGAGAGCACCAGCCTAGACTGGTGTGGAGATCCTGGGTGTCATTGAGGTCTGGAGTGAGGAGACCAACCTCCAGGATCTCCATACCAGAAAAAGGAATGCCAATGTCTACGGTCAGATGGCCACCAGCCTGGCCAAAAAAGGACACACGCAGAACCAGGTCCTCATGAAAATAAAAACACTTCGGCAGGCCTACAATAAGGTCAGGGAACAGAGTGGACGTTCTGGAGCGGCACCTCATAAGTACTGCTACTATGACCAGCACAATGTCATCCTGGGAGGGGGGGCCAATCACCTCCCCTTTTGTCGAGTTTGGCCAGGACGTGCCCAGCTTCAGCATCCAGGAGGGCGGGGTTGTGGAGGAGGACGAGCAGGCCAACCTGGACACCATGCCTGCCAGCCAGGAACTGCTTCTTATCCTGGACCCAGTCCCCCCTCCCAGGATGTCTCCCAGGTGTTGGATGAACCCAGGGAAGGCACTTCAGGTGAGTCCTATCTGCACGTGAGGGCAAGTGGCAGGCTATAAGGGGCTGCATGCTCCTTGCTTGGCCTACTTGGCCTGGGGGGGTCGCACAACAGCCTGTGCAAGTGGATGCACATGAAGAGCCAGTCCAGAGCACTCAGACCCATGACATTCTAACACAGGAACCCCACAGTCCTTCTCACAAGGTTCCTGGAGAGACCTGCCTTCCTCCAGCCTCTGTGGTGGGACACCTTCCCATGACAAGCCACCACTTGAGAATCACTGAATTACCAATCCACTAAGGAGGCCAGGGTCATGGAAACACACAGCAGTGCCGCACATGGCACAGGCTCATGCCCACACTCCGGCAACATTCGCTCCCGGTCAAGCACCGCAATGCGAAGGAAACTGATTTCATGCATGGGAACCTACTGGGGAGAGGAAGAAGAGGGGACCCCCAGTAGCTCACAGACCCCTCCTCCAACACCCCTCGCCTCCTCTGGTAGGCAGGAATAGAAGTTCTCTCTCTGTGGGACGCCGCCAGTGCCAGACCCAGCGTGTGCGGGACACAGAAGAGGCCAAGCTGCCCCATCCCCCACTCCTGTCCATAGGCTCCCAGCCTGGCCAGCACCTTCCCAAGCCTGCTTATTCCCAGACCATTGGTGTAGCAATGCTCCTCTGGGATATCTTTGCCCCTGCAGGAAAGTGCCCGCTGTCTAGGCAACAGAAGGCCTTGCTCGAAGCACATCGCCATCGTCTGAACCAAGACCTTTGGTGTCGGCTCAGAGATTAGGGCTAGGCTTCATGCACAGTGTCTCCTGGGATGACTGTCCTTATAACTTTTCTTCACAGCTAGGTCAGTTGCAAGCATGGCACGACTACCGCCTCCCATGCCATCTTCCCAATTCTGCAGGATCCACTGGAGGAAAAGAACCCAGGAAGACCTGCTGCATGAGTAGATGGTCTGCCTCCAATCCCTTGTCCAGGGGCTTGATGAGGAGTGCCAGGAGTGGGCTGCTGACCAGGAGGTGCACTGGGCTGACCGAAAACTGCAGAAGGCCACCTGGCACACCAGCACGAGGCCATGTGCTCCTCCCTCACCTCGGAGATGGAGTGCATGACCTCATACATTGAGTGGGCCACCAGCCACCTCCCCATCCCTCCCCCACTCCCAGCTTCTCCTCCTACTCCTCCCAGGGGCCGTCGGAGTCCCAAACACAGGGCAGTGGGACCTCGAGGGCAGCCAAAGCCTACTGAACTGAATAGGCCAAGTGCCACTCCCAGCCCCATCCCTGAGCATCCCTCCTCCCACTGCCCCTATTCCAGGTTCTTTCCCTAATCCCGCCTCTGTTGTATATCCCCCAAATCAACAGTCTTGTTTTTTCAAACAAAAAAAGGCTTTTTTATTTGCTCTGCAGGGGAGGGGAGATGGTGGGAAGGAAGGGCAGAGGAAGGGAAGGGTGGAGGAGGAAAGGAACACAGGGTGAATGCAGGGACCCTTGTGGAGAGGCAAAGGGGAGAGTCTTAAAGCTGGCCTTGGCTGAAACTGTCCCTCAAGGTCCCCTGGATGAGCACAGCCCCTTGATGTGTCCATCGAATGGCTCTGGTGTCTGGCTGCACGTAAGCCTCGGCCAGCTGTTTAGCCTTTGCCCCCCACCCTGGCAGGAAAGTCTCCCACTTGCTTTCGTATAGGTTGTGGAGCACACAGCAGGCCACCGCTATGAAGTGGATGTTGCATTTGCTGAGGTCCAAGTGAGTGAGGAGACTCCTGAACCTCCCCTTCAAACAGCCAAACACACACTCCACCAGCATGCGGCACCTGCTCATCTTGGTGTTGACGTTCTCCTTGGTGGGGTCAAGGCTGCTCATGTAGGACTTCATAAGCCAGAAGAGCAGTGGATAGGCTGCATCACCCAGGATGTAGATGGCCACGTCCACGTCCCTGACCCTAATGGTACTGTCAGGGAAAAATGTGCCGGCGTGCATTTTTTGAAACAGGCAGGAGTTCCAGAACTTTTGGGTGTTGTGCGCCTTCCCCGACCAGCCAACAGTCATGTCCCTGAAGTGTTCCTTGTGGTCCACTAGGGCCTGCAGCACTATATAGAAGTACCCTTTCCTGTTTATATAGTCCAAGGCATGATGATCGGGGGACAGGATGCGAATGTGAGTGCTGTCTATGGCCCCCCTGCAGATGGGGAAGCCCATGGTGGCAAAGCCATCAACGATGGTGTCAACATTGACCAGAGTGATGACCCTCCATAGCAAGATGTTGGTGGTGGCCTTGGCTACCTGCAGAAACATGGTCCCAACTGTGGATTTCCGCATGATGAACTGGTTCCCGACAGAGCAGTAGCTGTTGAATGTGACGAAATTCCACAAGACAATGGCGACATGCTTCTGCAGGGAGATGGTGGCTTGCAATTGGCTGTCCTGTCACCTTAGGGCATGGGCGAGCCTTTTGCAGAGCACCAGGAAGTTGGAACTGGTCTCCCTCCACCAGCAGCAGTGTGCCATGGTGTCCAAGGGGTTTAGTGGCATATGCAGCAGCAGGAGCGCCAGGACCTGGGTGAAGGGATCTTCTGGTTTGTGCTGGTCATTGTCCTGCTGGAGCAGCAGGCAGGCAGTCTGGACAAACTGCACCATGAGGCACAGCACAAGGCCCATGTGCCTGGCATTGCTTAGCAGCAGCTCTGGCTCCGTGGTGTCAGTGCAGAGACATCTGCAAAGGCAACCAGACCACACTGCATCCATTTGGTGTCCCACGAGGGGGTAAGCAGTGGAGGAGTGACGTGTGAGATGCAGCCATAGAGAGGAGCCCCTGAAAGCATGTGTCTCAGCTTGCCTGATCAAGCAGCCACAAGAAGTATCCACCCTCCTGGTATCCTCCCCAGAATGCTTCCAGAGGCTCTAAATCTGATGCAGGCTCCAATCAGTGTAGACGCACTATTTTGAAATAATTCTGAGCTATTTCGACGCTCCCCCATAGTGTGGATGAACTATTTTGATTTTGTTATTTCAGGAGTTATTTCGATTTTATTGGTTTCAAAACTATTTCCTAGCACAGACAGGCCCTAAGGTGCCACAGGAGTATTGGTTATTTTAAAGTTACAGACTAACATGATTACCCCTCTGAGACATTCCCTACCTCTCTCACCCACTCTCTTCCATTCTCTCTTTCTATTTTTACACACTGTATTTTGTAGAATATTACTGGCTTTCCATTATTACTGCTTATACAGATGATTCTTAGAAGGTGAAAAAACCTTCTCAACAATTTCTCAACGTTCTAAAACTACTTTGCTTTACTTCTGTCACAGATCGTTCAACTCCACTGACCAAAAAAGTCTGAATCTATTGTTCCCTTTTCTTTAAACAATTTCTGATTATCAGTTCTCAACAGAGATAAACAGGTACAACTCCTTGCTTATCTGATGATCAACAAGCATGTTAGCTATGAATGAGTGCTGGAATTGCTTACTTTGTGCTCAGAGAGGTCAGCATTGGAGCAAATATGTTAGTTGTTTTTCGTGGAACAAAAGTTGAAGAAGAGACTTTACATTCCAAAAGATGACCAGCTTTGTCTTAAATGGAAGCAGAAATGGACATTGCTGCTATTTGCAGCTCATCCCTGCTTTGTATTACAAATTATATGGGGTACATAATTTTTGTGCTGCCCTTAGAAAATCAAAAATAAAAAGTATTATATGCTACATGAAATAAGTTTATTTTAATAATAATTATATTTCTAAAAATAGTTGCTAGAAAAATAAGCACTTTCTCATTATATTAAAAAAATACTTACTAATTGAGAAATACCTCCAAACTATTCTAAGCAGGAACGTGTAAATAGAAATATGTTCTTATTTGCTCAGAATCTTGTCAGAACACCCACCAAGATTTCTGATTTAACAGTGCACTAAAACTAGTTAGGGTGAGGAAATTTCTGTTCCAAGATATCCTTGCACAGACTGTACAGAGGTTTATAAATGGGAGCCATAAATCTCTCTAACATTAGCTGCTCACAGAGTTGGAACATCAGCAGTCCCAGAGGAGATGGTTTAGTATGCAGAATGCAGGTGAAGCAGTCAAAGGTGCATAATAAATACAATGTGCTTTAAGGTTCCACAACTTATCATGGGCATATTATTTATTTGTATTGTGATAATGCTTAAAAGCCCTCCTCAAAGGGGAGCCATTATGCTAGGTATTGTGAATATACATATATACACAATGGAAAGATGGCTCCATATTCCAAAGGGCTTACCAATGAACTATAAAGGCATTTGTGTCTCTATCTCCTCATTTACTCCCTCCTCCAATCACCCCTTCCTTCTTTTATCCTCCACTAATCTCTTTCTTCCTACTCATCTTCTTTCTGCTCTGTGCCTTCTCTGTGCCTTCTCTCTCCAGAAAGTGAGTGAACAAGTAGGGATTGCTTCCAATCTGCCCTCCCCCCCACACCTTTTCCTGGGGTGGCTTTGCTATTACATTGCTAACAGCAGCTTGAATGACAGAGAATACACAAATACAGGAGAGAGGGGAGATAGTACACAAAGGATGACATTGGCAGTATGCCTCCTGGCATATTTTAAAAACTCACGCTACAATCCAGGGGGGTTTAACGCCCTTTTCTACATAGAGGAGATGTTGCTGTAAGGAACTACTATTTTGACAGACATTAAGGATATAAACCAGACTTCATCTTAGGAAAATACTCCAGGAAAAAGGGTCATTCTTTTAAGACTACATAAAACCAGAGATGGGTTAAGATCTGAACTCTGTGGCTGGCCCATTTCTGTATTGCCCAAATGAATGACATAAACTTGGGACAAACAATGGAACCTTGAGAATCCAAGCAACAGCGGCAGCACAAAGTGTTAATGATGATTAGAAGCTTTAAAAAAAACCTAATTTTAAAAAATATTTTTCTACTCCTAGTTTTAAAAAAAATCACACATTTAATGGAAGATCCCACATGGAATGGAATGGAATGAATGTCTGCCCACTATAGCAAAGATGATAAAATCCTATGTTGGAAAAATGATAACTAAATATTTTTTAGGCTAGACAGATTTGGTTGTTTTTTCCCCCATAAGGTAGTGGTGGTTTTCACAAGTGGACAAAATTGCTTTCGATGTTAGTATTAATAATTATCAGACATTAAATACATTTTACATCCCAAAACACACCAGAATTTGTTATAAGCTGAAATACAAACTACAGGGAGGAACAGCATCACTCTGAAATTCAGCCATCAATGGAAGCAGCACATAGCACCTTACATCAACAATTTATGACAAGAAGTTATGTGCATCATCTGTATGTGGTGTAGATCCAATGTCACTCTATACAACTTTATCATGGCCCCAGCATATGGGAAGATGTGATGGCTGGTATGCTTCTGTGTGCTGCCTATTTACAGATACTGAAACAGTCCCTTGGAACTGAAGGCAGCAGTTCCATAAACTTAAACAGCCTGAGGCTGTTCTAATATAAGATGGTGTTTCCATCCTGGAAACTAAGAGTTGCAAAGGAGATACACCTTTGCCACCTTGCCCAACTAGTGCTAAAGTGTGAATTCAGCTCAGAGCTGGGGCAATGGAATCAATTCCTGCTCTTAGTTGTATGGATGCACATCCTTTGAATTCAATAGGGTTGAGTCAGCATAAATTGAGCTTTGATCTTGGCTCATACACTAACTGCTGCCATATTAATAAAAGATATACTAGCCTCTCCGAGGAATGCTGGAGATCTAAATCTTAGTTCCACCTTTCACATCACCTTACTAACGTAGTTATTTATGTATTTTTGCTGGGTTACTAGAGTAAAAATATGGCATTTATTGTAGCTTTTGACACATAAGTGTAAAGTGTACAGAAGCTTTTGGCAACTAAAATCTCCCTTCTCAATTTATGACTTTGCTGAACCAGGAAGCTACTCTATGCCAACAAACTACAGGCTGAACCTCTCTAGTCCAGAACTCTCTGGTCCAGAAACATCCATCATTCAGAATCATTTTAGTTTTCATGGGTGTGGCCAAGTTTCTCGTGGTCCCATAAAGATTGTTTACAGCCATCAGTCCTAGTTCTCAGTGTTCTGTGCTGTTATTTAACTCTAATTTACCCCCTAAATGTCCTCTAACAGTCCAATAAGCAGTGGAAGTATTGGTAATAATGCTAGATAATATTGATCTACCGTGGTCTGGAAAATTCTCTGGTTTGAAACTGGTCAGGTCCTGACAGTGCCGGACTAAAGAGGTTCAACGTGTAATGTGCAACAACATTGGTTTTAGCTTTTATT
Source organism: Pelochelys cantorii (assembly GCA_032595735.1). NCBI lineage: Eukaryota > Metazoa > Chordata > Testudines > Trionychidae > Pelochelys > Pelochelys cantorii. The sequence continues at coordinate 41,264,425 of CM064330.1, forward strand.
GGCAAAACTACTTGCCATATTGATTACATGATGACAGTATGGGAAAATTGAAGAACTTATTAATTTCCAGATAACAAGCAACAATAAAAATACTTTTGCATTCAGTGTGGGGAGCTCATGATTTGCCCATTAACATTGCCAATGAATTAAAAATGCTAATCTGTGTGAAATATCCTTACTTCTGACCAGTCCAAAGCAACCCATTGTGGTGGACAAGACTGATTGTTACAGGGTTCTTTTTCTATAGGTCGGTGTGTTAAACAGTTAGTAATCTCCAGTGTTTCCTCCTCAGATGGTCCAATCTTTCTGATACAGAGAACCGTTCGTGTACGTATTCCTCCATCACAGGTCTTACTGCATTCTGACCAATCACCTATAAACCACCTGTAAGGAGAAAATCAGGAAATTTAAATAACCCATTTCACATACGGAATCATAGAATTGTAGGACTGGAAGGGACCTCATTAGGTCATCTAGTCCAGTCTCCTGCACTCAAAACAAACCTAAGCAATAATGAGATTATTCCTCACAGGTGTTTGTCTCAAATGGAAAAGACGATTACACAATCATAAAATTTAAACCTCAGTTTAAATGAATAACCCTAAATTAGTAACATACATGCTCTTCCTAGTAAAATAAAATATATGTACAAGGCAATGCAAGAGAAGTCACAGGGACAGGCATGAGCACTGAGAAGCCAGTGAGCTGCTGCTGGCTTAACAGCATCCTGCTGGCTGCTACAACCAAACAGGCAGCCTGCTGAAGACTGGCTGTATTGGCGAGGCTGCCTCAGAGATAAGTTTTGCTTCAGGCCCAGATCCTGACAATACTCCCCCACTCAAGGGTGCTGTCTAGGGACTGTGAAGACTTGTTTCTCAGGGTAAACATGGTGGGAGGCACATAGGAGGTTTGGGGCCTGGAAATGTTATCCTATTTCCATGAACATTCATTTAGGCTGTAGTTATGCAAATTAATTAGTTTTTATAGTTTTCCTTGGACCTGACAGGAGTCCAGAATCTGCTGAACCACATATTCTTCTTGATCCTGAACAGTTATAGGCAAAAGATGGGGAGTAGTATGGATAGGATGGGATTAGTGACTAATGATTTTAGACGTGAGACATGGAAGGCAGAGTGAATCTTGAGGGAATCTGGTAGCTCTAACTTAAATTTTACGAGGCTAATCTGTTTTGTGCTTTGGTACATATGGTCCAGCCTTGTGTAGGGATGGACAACCATACACCATCTGCTACCCCACAGCCAAATAATGATTTCTAACTGCCTCTAAAGTGCTTCGTGATCAACCTGATGTACTGTGAGTTTGGTAACAACTGGCATCATTCTGAAGGTTCTGGATGATGTCTACCAGTTCTGCTGGCACCTAAGTAGGTGCTAGCCTTCAGGACCCAGGCCCTAGTTTTAAAGATTCTCAATCTGTCAGCGTACTAGGACATGGGAGATCTTGCTTAATGGTCAGAGCAAGCATCAGGCCCTAGGACTAGGATAAGAGCTGGAGTCAGTAGTCAAAAGCCAAAGCCAAGGGTCAAACCAGAGGGCAGGAACTGGAGTGAGCTAGTTATCACGCAAGAACAGGTTCAAGGCATGGGGTGGACAGAGGCAAGCCTGGGAGCAGGCACAAGGGTGGACATGAGCACTGAAGAGCCAGTGAGCTGCTGTTGCTGACCTAAGAGCCAGATGGCTGGCCCTGCAGCCAATCAGGTGATATGACCAATCAGGCAGTCTGCTGCAAGCCAGCTGTACTGATGAAGCTGCCTGCAGATTAGCTCTGCTGCAGACTCAGATTCCTGACAAGCTAGTTTAGAATCTCACGTCTCTGATGATTCCTTAATACTACACACTTAGGGTACAGCTACACTAGCTCGTTAGTTCGAGCTAGGTAGGGTAATGAGGGCAAGTGGAGTTGCAAATGAAGCCTGGGATTTAAATATCCCGGGCTTCATTTGCATGTTCCCGGGCGCCGCCATTTTTAAATCCCCCTTAGTCCGAACTCCGTGCCCGCGGCTACACACGGCACGGACTAGGTAGTTCGAATTAATGATCCTAATTTGAACTACCGTTACTCCTCATTCCACAAGTAACGGTAGTTCGAATTAGGATCTTTAATTCGAACTACCTAGTCCGTGCCGCGTGTAGCAACAGGCACGGAGTTCAGACTAAGGGGGATTTAAAAATGGTGGCGCCTGGGAACGTGCAAATGAAGCCCGGGATATTTAAATCCCAGGCTTCATTTGCATCTCCGCTTGCCCTCATTACCCTACCTAGCTCGAACTAACGAGCTAGTGTAGCCCTACCCTTATTTAGTTATTTTTTAATGGCAACCTTATCCTGCCATAAATTTTACATATGAAGGGGATTTTCCATTATGTTTTACTGCATAGAACCCACATGTTTTTCTTTGCATTTTCTTTGTCTCCTCTGTTTTGTATTTGTTTTTCCAAACATTTTGTATTTTTCCTTGTATTTTCATACTTTACCTATGCTACTTGGTGAATTATCGGTGTCTGCTCTATTTATGATCTGCATTTGGATGTGAGCTTGTTCATTAGCTTCACACATGTCCATGTCTATAGCTCTTTGCAGAGTTAGTGTGGGCTGTCTGAGAATTGTCATTCATGATCCTGTTACTGTACATATTTATCACAAATGTCTCACCTTTTGATATCTGATTATCCAAGTCAGCCATTTTGTGTAGCTTGCGGATATACTAATCTGTTGTTTCTCAATCACACTCACTGAAAAGTTACTCGTCTTGTGCAGTAACAATTGTTCTTCGAGATGTGTGTCTTTATGGATGTTCGACTGTACATGTATCTGCAATCTGGAGAACTTTGACATTACTGTCTGTTGAACCTGAACATGCACTCTCTCACCTCATGCTACACAACAAGTCTAGCTAATGCACATGCGATAATCATCCTCAGTTCCTTCTTTACCAAAGAGTCATAGTGAGGACTCTGAAGCAAATGGAAGAAGGGTGGGTTCTGGAGCACCCATAGGGACACACATCATGAAGAACCATATTTAATGCACATGATGAATAATTTCTCTTTCAAGTAGTGTTCCTATGGGTGCTCTACTGTAGGTCACTCCCAAACAGTGTATCTATTTGGACGGCTGGTGCTTTGGAGTCAGGTAAGTCAAAGATTATAGTAATGGGGAGCCTAAGACAGCACTGGAGGCATAGTCCCTGGTGATCGTATAATGTTCTGTGAACGTGTGGACTGACACCTACGTCATTCTCTGAGATGGGGACATCGTTGAGGAAGATGACCAATAAAGAGATTGATCTTGTGGGATGTGTACAGATTAAGTCTGGAGGGATCACAAATTTGGTAGTACTGTCTGATGAAATTCAAGATCCACTTGGAGAGTCTTTGGCCTCATATAGAGCCCTTAAATCATTCCACAATAGAGAGAAATGGTGAAGAGTAGGTGTGGGCAATAATTTTTGATGGGAGGCCACTCCAAGATTTTGGAAAGTGGTTGAGGGTTGCACTCTTCCATGATATTAATAGAGGAGATGTGGGGTCTTAGTGCAAAAAGGAGCTTGGGGTTCAGGATGGCCTGTGAGGTCTGAGAAGGAGTTTGGGTGCATGAGGAAGTTGTAACCTGGGGCACAGAATTGCAGTGCAGGGGTTTGGACTATGACTTATGGGACGAGGGGGTTATGACCTGGGGCAGGGGACTGAGGTGCAGGAGGGGGTGCAGGGACTTGGGTTTTGACCTAGGGTTGGGGATTGCTGTGCAGAGGTTTGGGTTGTGACCTTGGGCAGGGGATTGGGATGCCAGACTTGGGTGGGGTGTGGACTTGGGTGGGGGGGGGGGGAGAAGGTTTGACTTATGTGGAGTTGGGGGGCAGAGGGTTGGGGGGAGGGAGGAGATTGGGTGCCAGAAGCAGGCTCTGGTGGTGGGACAGCACCTTCAGCTTCTTGAGGGATGGGAGCTGGCACCCGGGAAGGTAGGGCTAGGGAAGCTGGTGGTGACCTAGCAGGAGGCTGGTGGTGGCTGAGGTTTGGAGTTCCGCCCACTCTGCAGGCAGCCACCACCAGCCTCTGGAGGCAGGCTCTGGCTGGGAGACTTACCTGTGTAACTCCCAGTCAGCAGCCCAGCACATTTCTCAGGCAGCTTCCCTGCCTGCCACGCTCCCGCACAGGCTTCAGGGGCCACATGCATGTGTGAATAAGAGCCTGAGGGGAGAAGGGAATAGTGCTTTGCATGCTGCCTGTTCTTCAAACAGGAAGCTCCCATTGCCCAGAAACTGGCCAATGGGATTATGCTGGGGGTGGGAGCAGCACATGAATACTCTCCAGCTGGCTCATAGCTGAGAAACACAAATGGCCCAGCAGCCACTTTTCTGAGCAGTGTGCGGGGGCCAGGGCAAGTACAGAGTCTGCCTAAGGCTCCCTGCTGTGTCCACAGGCTGGATCTGGTGGTTTGGGGGGCCAGATCTGGCCTGCACACCCTATTATGCCCAGCCCTGGTCTAGGGTCTTCCTGAAGGCCCCTGTCTTGAGGAGGGAGAATGCAAGTGTCTCTCCTAACATCTAGAATATGCACTATGGCCCCTCTATTGTCTTAGTGAAACTTGGCAGGAAAGTGAATAGTCTGATTCACTTTAGGGATGAAATTTGGATGCAGCCTATGTGTAACCTTGATAGGAAAGAATACTGTACTGAGGATGTGTCAGCAGAGCTGCCATTTCCCTTATTCTTCTAGCAGAGGTAATTGGAATCAGAAAGACTGTTTTCATCAATAGGTATGCTAGTGAACAGTGCCCATAGTTCCAAAGGAAGGGCTAGTCAGCCCTTTCAACATGAGGCTGGAGGTCTCACAAGAGTGTAGGAAGTTGAGGCAAAGGGAAGAGATTTGTTATTCCCTTACGGAACCTTTTAGAGGCAGGGGGTGATAGTCCTGGCTACCCTTTTATGGGTTAGTGAAACGCTATAATAGCTGCTAGGTGGACCTTGAGGCTACGTCTACACTGCAGGCTTTTGCCAGCAGAGAGTATGATAATGAAGCACTCATTAGCATTTGTCACGCTGTCATCTGTATATCTCTGCCGACGCTTTTTGTGCAAGAGGTTTTTGCGCAAAAACAAGCAGTATGGACGGGTCCATTTTGCGCAAAAAACTCCTTTTGCGCAAGATCCCGTATACCTCCTTTTTTGAGGCATAAGAGATCTTGTGCAAAAGGGGTTTTTTTTAGCAAAATGGACCCATCTACACAGCTTGTTTTTGTGCAAAAAGCATCAGTAGAGATATGCAAATGACAGTGTGACAAACACTAATGAGCACTTCATTAGCATACTCTCTGCTGGCAAAAGCCTGCAGTGTAAACGTAGCCTCAGAGAGCTCAGGGATATCCCCAATTTTTTAAGGGTCAGGGCATATTCAAGAATATGTGGTAAAACTGCTGGCACTGGAGAGATTTGGTGAAATGTGCACCAAACCTGACACTTGGACCATTTATGCAGGTAAGTTCGTCATGTGGAGATCTTTCAGTGCTGTAAAACGTCTTGTACATTTTTTGAGCACGAGTCCTTTAAGTGCTGGAGCCATTTAGAAGGCATGCTTTGAGGTGGCAGATACCTGAGTTGGAATGTGTGGTACCCATTCTGTCTTGAGTGGCTGAAAGTGAGATTAGTGGGCCAACAGCAAGCTGCATCAGGTAAGGGTATCAGGTCTGTCTCAGCCATATGGGAGCATGTGCCACTCTGTACCCAAAGCCACACCCTGGCATTCCCATATTTACCATGGTGGTCTGATTATGATGTTTGCTTTCATGTATGTAAAAATGTATGCTTTTAAAGTATCATTTTAAATACCTGAAATACTTTTAAATGGTCTGTCAACATTAATGTACTATTGAATTGTATATGTCATTATATGTGAAGTTAGGAAGTTTTTCTATGTGTGCGTGTTACTAAAATACATTTTGAAGCTGGAAACACCCACTATCAGCCTTTCAGGTACAACAGTGGGGTGGCCAAACACTGATGGTGGCCCATTGAGGAGAATACATACTCACAAGGAGTACCCCAGGAACCGTATATAATGGAAACCTTTCAAAGACAGTACATAAACAATGGAGACTGTTTGACTCATGTCATAGCACAGGATCTTTCCAGCAAACTGGAACAAGCTATAAAAGGGGAAAGATAGGCACCAATACCGGACACCTGGCAACCCTAGGGCCACCAAAGAAAATGTAATTTGTCGGAAAGTTGTAGTTATTTATTATTATAGATTATGTTTTAGGTATATTTTATAATATTACAATAATTTGATGTGTAAAATGGTTATTTGCTCATATTAAATAATTTTAAATTAATTTTACATAATTCGTAATTTAAATATAAATTTAAGGTACTTTTAAATTTTGTATATGATACATAACTTGTTTTGTTGAAATAAAAACCAAGTATAGACCATGGTTAATCAAATAGAACAGGCTTCTGTGAAAATTTCAGATACTTTGTAAGTTTGAGATTTTGCATAAAGATATAATTATTCATGCAATTGCAAAAAATTGACTTTTATTGTTATAAAATGAATATATATTTTGTGATTTTATTTGGGAATAAATAAATAAAAAACAAAATATTAACAAAATATCCTCCTCCTCTCCCCCAGAGCCAGGCACTCCCATACCCCCGTTCTAACACAATCCTCCTCCGCTCCCCCAGAGCCAGCCCCCCCCAACCTAATGCCTCCCTCCTCCCCAAATGTCAGCCCCCCCAACCTAATGCCTTCTCCCCTCCCCCAGGGCCAGGCACTCCCAGCCCCCCGCATCTAATGCCTCCTCCCTCCCCCATAGCCAAGCACCCCCAACCTAATGCCTCCCTCCTCCCCCAGAGCCAGGCTTTCCCAGCCCCCCCAACCTAATACCTGGGTCCCGGAGTCAATGTTGCCACCTGAGGCACTGGGGCAACGTGAGCACAGCAGCCGGCTGTGAGTGCCTGCTGGAGTGCCCAGCGCAGAGTGCCCAGCCGGCCGTGACCGTGTGTGCAGAGCGGCCCAGCTGGCTGTGAGCCCCTGCTGGAGAGCCTGCCGGCTGTGAGTGCGTGCGCAGAGCAGCCCAGCTGGCTGTTTGCAGGCACTCGGCCACATGCTCCGAGTGGCCAGCGGGCCACACTTTATTCTTTTATAAAAATGTTCTGGCGGGCCGCAAAATATTTCGATCGGGCTGCATGCGGCCCTCCAAATGCCAGTTTGACATGCCTGACTTAGAGAATGACAAAACCTGCTGCTGACTGCACTGCTGTGAACACTGTTGGGGGGGGGCAGTTGTCTTTTAAGTCACTTTATTACTGATGATTTGTAGATGATTTAGATGGAAATTGTTCTCAGTCAGTTGCTGTGCTTTGGAAGGTATCTTTGTAACCATTTTACTTTGAAGCTTTGTAATGGTTTCTTTGTAACTTTCAGCTACCTTGCCTTTTAAATTATGCAACTTGTAAGATTATTGAGCTTTGTAATCTTTGTAACCCTTAGCCACTTCACTGTATAAGTTCAGAAACTTAGTGTAAACCTGGTGATTGTTGAGCTTTGCAACCTCCTAATTTTTATAACTTTCATCCACTTTGCTTGTAACTTGCTTTCAGCTGCATTCCACCCTGTGATAAGAATGTGTGTGTGAATGGAGACTAGAGCGTGTTTGGGGTGAGGGAAACAGCAAGGCTAAACACATGGAGGCAGGAGGTGACTAATTAAAGCAATCATGGAGACATCTCCGCTCTAAGCAAACAAAGGACCGGGATTGAGGGAGTTTGGGGGCGTGGTCCTCAGTGACGAACATGGAGGAAGGACCCTGAGAGAGAACACGTGGCAGAACCTCTTTTTATCATCAGCTTGACGGCCGGGATCCATGACTGCAGGTTGCCGCTCTGGACATAATATGCCTTGGTTGCTCTGCAACCTTTTGCCTGTGTAAATGTGTGAGTGCCTGAGGGTATGAAAGACTGTGTGTGTGAATGAATGAATGAATGTGTGTGTTTTTGTGTGAGATAGCTCGTTTCCTTTGAGTTTAACTTTACAGTGGCATTCAATGACAGCTCAATCCCCTTTAGTTTAACCCTACAGTGGATTGTTAATTCCTCATTTAATAAATCCATATGAATGTAACCCTGGGGTGGTCCCCAGTGAAATTTGGGGTAATAGTAACCTCTTTGGTTACTATTGGTCAGTTCATGTGTGGCTGGCAAAAGCATTCAAGTAACTTAGCTGGGTGTGTCCCTGCTTGTGGCTGTGTGGGTACAGGACCTGGAGAGGTTTGCAGCTGTTACAGCATCACAGTGTAAGAAGGAGCTTAGATTGGTAAGAAAGAGGTCTCAGCAGTACTCAAGTTCCAGGCTTTATCCCCTGAGAACCCACCACAGAGCAATCAGAATTACACGAGCTCCATCCTTCTTTATCTTCAGCAGAAGACGAAACAGGTGGAAGGTATAAAGAAGGTCCTTGTCCCATAGGAGGAGGAAAGCATCACTCAGAGAATGATATCCAAACCTCACCATGGAACAGTACTGTGGGCACTTCTTCTGGTAAGTAGTGAAAAGACTTGTGACCGATGTTTCCCACTGTGAGAATAATTCGTGAAGCACTGACAGGTGCATCTCTGACTCATGGTTGTGTGGGAATGTGCAATAGAGTTTGTCCACTATCAAGTTTTACGTATCCAGGAGGTAAGCTGACAACAAGATAACGTTATGAGAGATGCATGATTTCTATAGTTTCACTGTCTCCATGCAAAGAAAGGATGATCTGGTTGCTCCCTGATGGTTGATATAATACATATACACTATGTTGTCCGTTAGGATCTTTATATCGGTTATCAGTGGGAGGAAATGGACACAGAAACCATTCTCAACTCAAGGAGACTGATATGCAGCAGTATCTCCGCAGGTGACCATTTACCTAGCACTATTGAAGCAATTTAAATGCACACGCTATGAGGGATGTCATTCTGGTGGACAGTTTTGTTTTGAACCTCAACTCAGCTTTCCTGTAGAAGTCATCCAGCCACCTTCCATATTGTCACGTGCAACAACACTAGGTCTGAGTGCAGGATTTAGTTGTTTTTCTGAGACACCAGGACTAGCAAAACTGGTAAGGTGATTAATAGATGAGTTGATAGATTTGCTACGTTCAAACACCAGAGTAACCTAGTCCATGCAAAGGCTATCATTATGATATGACCTGTATTTTGTCTCCATTTCATCAAAACCCTGGCCTTCATGAGTATTGGTGGGAAGGCATATATTAGTCCTGGAGACCATGGAATAAGAAAAGCATCTGTCAGGGAGCCAGGACTTGAGCTCCCTGTGGAGCAAAATATACTCATGGAACATCACAAACAGGTCCACGTTGGAATCTGCTCCCTGTGATGATGCTGTAGAGGACAGAGCCCCTGAGACACCACTTCTGATTTTCTGAGAAATACCTGCTAAGCTGGCTGTTGGGATATTCTGTTGATTAGATATGTGGGGGTGGTACCAGTATGATGTGAACAGGGCAAATGATGCATGTATTCTTGATGGAGGGGGAAGGATCTTGCTCTCCCCTTATCTGTTAGCATGGTGTATCACTGTGGTGTTGTCCATCAATATCTGGATCGTTAAGCCTCAAGGAAAGGGCAGAAAAGCCTTGAACTCCAGTCAATAGTTCTGAGCTGTAGGATATTTATGTGAGGGATGGCTTCCTGAGGGGTTGGATTTTCAGTTGTTTGAAATATGCTCTCATTTCAGACTAAAGGCATCTGGTAGTAAAGTGTTGGCAGGCAGAAGCATGCAAAAAGAAATTCTACTGCACATTTGTAACATCTGTCTACCAATTTAATTATAGCAGTTCTAGAGAGATCCATGCTGTGACTTTTGGGTAGACATATTGATCTCAATCATCCCTGAAGAGGACAAAAATCTAGGATACTGTGTGACATAAATTTATGGGCATATCACAGCATGCATTTAAGTATGTCATCACCCATGTTCTGGAGTTTGCTTGGAGCTAGGAGGAGATCTATCATTGTCTGAAATCTCCTCTGAGGAACATCCTCTCACTGTTTTGTAATCTAATACCTCCCTGATGAATTCTATATTTTGAGTTGAGGTCAGTATAGACCCGCGTAAAAAGAGTCTGTCACTTGTGGAAATTTTCCCCTTTACCGACCTGTTGTCCACGAAGGGGCTTCCTTGTCTCCTAAAATTGTTGTCATATACAGGACCTTCATGAAAATCCACAAAGTTATGGAGAGGCCAAGGCTAAATGAACTATGTAGTGGTAATAAGATGTGCTCACCAAGAATCTCATCTCCTTTCTCTGCTCTGGATATATCAAGATATGAAAATATGCGTCTTGCAAATCAAACCCACAAATGAGTTCATAGAATCCAAGGGAAGAGTTATAGTGGTTAGGGTAACCATGCAGAAATTGAAATGACAGCTAAATGTGTTGAAATGTCAAAGATGGATGGGCCTCCCCCACTAGCCTTTCCTTCTTTGGGATTAAGAAGTAGTGGGAATAAATAAAAACCCTTGTCCCAAACACACACTTTCTACATTGCTCCCAGTGGTAGAAGGGAGACTGTCTTTTCCTTCAACAGTCTCTTGTTAGAAGGTTCCCTGAAGAGGGGACACAGAGGATGAAGAGAAGATTTAATTTTGAAACTGAAAGGAATACCCCATGCTTATTACCTCAAAACCCCACCAGTCTGAAATTATCCCAGCCAAGGCTTCTTGGAAGAAAGAAAGCCAGTTGCCAAATGGAATGACGAAATATAAAGGATCTGACAGTAGTCCACTCAGTATCTCAACATTGGCATCAAATCTGTTGCCTGGCTGGTGCTCTGGATAGTGAGGCAGTCAAGGAGGCAGAGTGTCATCTGTGATTAAATCTCTGCTTCCTTCTCAGAGGCTCTGAACACTTTTGCTGCAGATACTATTATATCAGAGGTCTTTGAGTATAAAAAGGTTGCTGTCATGTATGGGGTTGAAAAATAGATAAATTCATGGAGGTTAGGTCCATCAATACTTATTAACCAGGAAGGGCAGGAACGGTGTCCCTAGCCCAGGAGTCGGCAACCTATGGCTCACTAGGAAGCCAGATGTGGCTCTTCTGGAGCCCCAACTCAGCCCCTCTAGTTCCAGCCCCCCACAAAATTGGAACACCAGCAGAGGGAGAAAGCCCTGAGCCTCCCTGCTGGATCTGGCATGCAGAGAACAAGCGGGAGCCAAAAATGGCTCCATTCGTACTGCTCTTTTCCTTCCCCTGGGACACACTTCTGGGAGGCTTCCCCTGTGAATCCTTCCTGGAGGCTTCCTTCCAGTGAAAGGGAGTAGCGGGAGGCCAAGTTACACAGTGCTTGCGACATGCCGTGAAAACAAATGCCCCCAGCCCCTCATGCCCAGCCCCTGCACCCCCGCCCCCTCACTCACCCTCCCCAGACAGACACCCTGCCCCCAGCCCTCTCCTGCCCCCTGACCAGACAGCCTGCTCTCAGTCCATTCCTGCTCCCTTCCCCCTTGCCAGACAGCCTTCCCCCAGCCCACTCCTGCCCCCTGTTCCCGGTCCAGACAAGCCTGCCCCCAGTCTGCTCCTGCTCCCTGCCCCCAGCCCGCTCCTGCTCCCTGGCCAGACACCCTGCCCTCAGCCTGCTCCTGTAACCTGTCCCCAGCCTGCTCCTGCCCCCTGGCCAGACACCCTACCCCCAGCCTGCTCCTGTACCCTACCCCATCCCTATGCCATTCATTGGCAGCCCTAGCCCACACACTTAACCCCTCATATCTGGCCCCACCCCAGAGCCTAGGGTGGCCCACAAAATCCACTGACCCTGGAACCCCAGAAGAGTAAATCTGGCCTTGAACCTCAGTCCTCACAGCCCCTTCCCCCACCAGGGGGCTGGAGCACCAAGGGAGTGAGGTGTTTCAGTTGAAGGCCACATCAGTGAAGGTTGGGGTTTTTTTTGGGCTTCTTACTTGTGGGGTTCCTGACCCAAAAAAGGTTCCCCTCTCCTGACATAAATAAAGATAATGTTGAAGTCTTTTGTGCTGGATATAATATTTTACTTGATTTAAAAATGAAGCCTGTCCAAAAAGCTCCCAGTTGGGCTCATCCCCCATCTGGCTGCAGCATCATAACACTCCTGCACCCTGCCCACCCGATCCCTGAGCCCATCATACACCTGAACCCCCTGCCCTGAGCCCCTCATACCCTCACATCCCCAAACTCCTGAACCCCACATCCCCAGGCTCCTGCATCCCCTCATCCCCAGGATCCTGCCATAATACTTTTGCACCCCCCCCCACCACCCAACCTTGTGCCTGAGTCCATATGTCCAGATCCCCTGCCCTGAGCCCCTCATACACTTCAACCCTGACTCCTGCACCTCCACATCTCCAGCCCCCTGCCATAAGGCTGACAGAAGACAGCCTGAATGTGTGCATGAAGCTGGATTTGACCAATTATGATGTAAACTTAAAGAAATTTGCAAAAAGATGCTGCAGCAGAAGTCCCATTAAATAAAGTCTGTGAGTACAATGTTTCATTTATGCTATTATTAATCATTATGTCAATTATCAATAATATTAAGTTGTATATTTTCAGTCATGCAGATGGGCATTCTTATATGGCTCTTTGCTGACTACCTGTTCTGAACTTTGATGTAGTTTGGCTCTTTGGTTTGAAAATGTTGCTAACCCTTGCCCTAGCCTCTGTTTGTCAGGGGCTGGGAATGGGTGACAGGAGAGGGATCACTTGATGATTACCTGTTCTGTTTACTCCCTCTGAGGCATTTAGCATGGGACACTGTTGGAAGACAGGATACTGGGCTAGATGGACTTTTGGTCTGACCCAGTATGATTGTTCTTATGTTCTTATATTAAAATATAGCCTCAAAGAGCATAACATTGCTCTTAAATATTTAAGGTTATGTAACACCTCACCTGTGCCACTACTGAATAATTTGCTGCTCTCACAAAGGAGGTCCTTTGTGGTGACATGGCCTTCTTGGGGGATCCAGACACCTGGTACATCAAGATCTCCTCATTGCAACAGCACTGACTGTAATCCTTGTTACTGTATTAGACATGTCTAGCACTGCCTGATGTGAAGATCTGGCAGTAAGTTGGCTGTCAGTCATCAGGGACTTCATCTCCTCCTGAATTTAGTTTGATTGAGTGTCTACCAAATTGGAGTGCTGATCCCAACCAAGTCATACTTTGAGAGAAGTGCAAGACAGTTAGCTACTGTAAGCTAAAAGCTCACTGAAGAGTAGACCTTCTAATCAGTGAGGTCTATTTTCTTTAAATCCTTCTCTTAATAAGAGTTCTTTTGATTTCTCCGACACTGATTGCATGAGCAGGGATCCCAGAGCTGATAAAAATATTCAAACCTGTTGGCAGGTACTTGGTGCTTCCTGTTGGCCTCTTTGCAGGTAGCCAGAGGCAGGTGTATGCCAAACTAACTTGGCAAGATTGAACAAAGTCTTGTTAATAGGCATTACCAGTCTGCTATGGTATAGCAGGTTATATGAAGAGACAAAATGCTGTATCACTCTTACTGGCTTTAGTAAAAGTTTTAATTATCTCAAAGTGAAATATTTCACCTGTTTCGTACAGTTTTCAAGTACATTGATCTCTTTTGAGGTGTTGTTCCTTGCCATATGTGGTTTCACAAACAAATGAGCTTTGTCTTTTTAATTTTATTTTTAATGTAACACAGTTATCTTCAAAAACTAAAAGCAAACAGACGTGACCAACTAGGAACCTAAACCTATAAATTACTCTTCACCTTCTGTTAGGTGCCAGGCAGTCCAGATATTGTCAGTGCCATTCCATACATTGGTCAGTAAAGATCACTTGATAAAAATGTTATCAGTAGATAGGGTGACCACATGTACCAATTTTTTAGGGACTGTGCCAATTTTTGGGGCTATGTCTTATATAGACATCTATTCGCCCACACTCCATCCCAGTTTTTCCATACTTGCTATTTGGTCATCCTATCAGTAGATGGCAGGGCCAGCCTAAAAATTTATGTATAGATTTCATTGTATTTGAACATCTTATCACAAATTTTAACTTGATACATTTTGAAAATATAGCAAGCTCTTAGTTCATAATGTAAATATCTACTGAATCTTTTAACTGTGTAATAATTATTATAGGCAATGACTTAATTTTCCCTCTCACGTTAAAATTCCTTTGTGCCAGTGTTGGAGCCTTAAGGATGTCCATCATTTGTATTCTCAGCATTCCCCCCTATTGTGAACATTCAAGAAACTATTTCATTACTATCTTTCTGACCAATGGAGACTGAACTTCATAGACTTTTCCTATGTGCATATTAATGTTGCTCATTAATCAAACAAGGGCCACATCTAGGTCAGAGTATAGTGCCTCCACCATCCACCCAGCTTCTTCTGGCCTGAACAGAAAGCAAGAAGCCAAAGCCAGATATCAAACCCAGGTTTCCTGCATGATAATATATGATCCTCATGTAATGGTATTTTGTACCATATTTGGCCAAAAGTAAATGTTCCACAGATTCTTCTATATAAATAAATGATTGCCTTGACAGTTAATTGATAAATTACCATTTGTGCATAGTACTTACTCAGGTGGACAAGGCTCAGTGTTGCAGGCTCTTTGGTTTTCTGGTGGTTTACTGTCTGGGTCACAGTAATTGTTCTGTACAACTGAGTTATCATCCAGCCTCTTACACACCACCTCTTGTTTCTGTATTCCTTGAAAAAAGTTGGACCCCATTACTTAACAGTGAATGTATCTTTTACCTATTCATAATCAATATTCCAAAAGCTAAAAAAGTGAAAGGACCAATTGACTGAATATTTCTGTACAAAGCTTTTCATTTGGTTTAATCTTGGCCAACCGCACTGCAAAGAGAATGTTGAATTACTGTTGTTTTCTAAGAAACAAGAATATATATTTATAGATTTAGTAACAAATATTTGCATATTGCACAAAATTTGTTTTCATCTATTGCTGCTCCAGCAAAAAAACTCTTCTATTTCCAAACAAAATAACATCAAACAGAATGTGGTCACATTTCAGTGCAAAAGTACTGTTTTTGTGTTTTCATTTTTTGATAAAACAGCAAAAGCATGGGATTCAATGTCTTATTTTTGTACATTATGTCACATAAGTATTATCTTCATTACAACTAAAAGCTATTATTAATACTCATAGACATAGATTGTCTTTTTGAGTGCTCATTGTGTCTGGCACTTATAGCTCCTCTTTAATTAAGTTAAACAGCAACATATAGTACAGAACTGATTGTAACTCCCTAAAACAAACTGATAGGTTTTTGCCCAATGACCACATTTTAAGACAATAGGAATTTGTTACTTAAACACTGGAATTCTATGGGTTGTAAACTAAGATGAGGGGGCTGGAGAATCACATAATAATTCTGCAACTATTGTCATATCTAGTATATATATCATTGGAACTTGCATGCAATATGCACCCCTCTTCTTTTTTTCAGATCAATCTTAGGTTGTTTACTTAAGAAAAAAGAGGGTATGAGCCTGACTGCAACACATGCACATGTAAGTAGAGATTAAACCTCTCTGGTCTGGCACCCTCGGGACCTGACTAGTGCTGAACCAGAGAATTTGCTGAACCATGGGAGGTCAATATTGTCTAGCGGTATTACCAACACTTCCACATTTTAATGGGCTTTTAGAAGACATGTAAGATCAAATTAGAGCTAAATAACAGCACAGAATACTGAGAACCAGGACTGATGGCTGTAAAAAAAAACTTTATGGGACTGTGGGAAACTTGGCTACACTCATGGTAAGTGGACATCTAGCTAACTAAAATCATGCT
The DNA here is from genome assembly GCA_032595735.1 of Pelochelys cantorii. NCBI lineage: Eukaryota > Metazoa > Chordata > Testudines > Trionychidae > Pelochelys > Pelochelys cantorii. The sequence continues at coordinate 41,280,291 of CM064330.1, forward strand.
GGACCACGAATGTTGCTGGACCAGAGAGGTTCAATCTGTAGGATTCTTTTACAAATTAATTTCTCATTGAAATATAGGGAATACTTGTGTGTGTATGAATAAGCACTGTGGGACTAGAAGTAGTTTCATGTAAAAATCTTATGAAAAAGCAGAAGTAAAGGTTTCAGGGTTTACCTGTTCTACATTATGACATATCTAAAAACAAAAAAGAATTAACATAACCTGACTTTCAAGTATCAACCATATTTTATTTGATTTCAATGAGCAAATCACGACAGTGAAAATCAGTCACTACACTTTTACATGCTCCTTTCCTTTTGAAGACCACGATTTTGCTTAAGATAGACTTATGTGGTAAAATTACATAAGGAAGACTTAGAGTGGTAAAATTAAGGACCTAAATGTGCAATATATATCACCAGTTTTAGGATCCCTTCAGGGGCTAGGAGCAGGTTTGAGAGGGTCTGCCAAAATAAACCAGAAAGCAGGGTCAGCATCAGACTCAGTGGGATCCAGCACAAAAAGCCAAATCCTAAGCCCCACTGCCAAGGGGTGAAGCCATAGCCTGAGCAACTTAGCTTTGCAGGACCCCTTGGCCAGGGGACCCTGGGCAACTGTATTGTTTGCTAACTCCTAATCTACTGAAAAATGGTTGTTGTGGTTCAGAGGGCAATGGAACATTTATAGTATGGGGGTGACCTCAGAAAGAAAAAGATCAAAACCCACTGGCATATGTAAAACCTTAGGAATTAGGGAGTCTTCACAGAGGTGGTGTTTCATAAAACACCTTACTTTAGTTATATTTTCTAAAACTAAGAATTCTAGGAATGCTAAATTCTCCTTCAGGAAAAAAAATCATTGTAACAATATCCTCTTAAAAAAAGCTTCAGTTTGTCACTCTCCAATTGTTCCATAAAGTCCACCAACTGTTTCTGTGTGATGACATTGAAGTGAATTAATCTGAAACATGATATTTAAATATGAGAAACTGTCACCTCAAATGTTAGGCATCTAATACTTTTTCTAAACTGAACTTATTTTATTTAAGCTGTGTGAGCTCTGACCAACCTCTCCCCCATCACATACATTAGGCACAGGAAGCTGAAAGGAAAACCCATCAGACTCACCAAGCTTGTGAGGTCTACTAGCCCTCAGGGTAGTCAGAAGGATACATTTCAGAAAATATTATTTATGGTCTGCAAGGACCCAAAGGCCATATAACTGGTAAGTTTTAAAAGATTTTCTTCATGGTTTCTTTACCTTTTGCTTGTTTTAAACCAGTTAAACAACTTACCTTTCTAATGTTGCTGTTATTGCTTATTAAATCCCATCAAACATGTCAGACATCTCAGGTTGACCATAAACATTATGATTCTTTTTTAAATTCAATTTTATTTATTAAAGAGACATAGTTTAGCACCAGGCATAGGTGGTGCCCCCTCTCACCAGTAAGCCAAGATTCTCCATATGCTTCAACTTTAGACATATTTCTGAGCATTACATTAGACCAATAGATCTGTGTAATTAAATTGAGTATGTAAGCCAGTCCTGTCATATCTTACACGTCTACATAAAACTTTCCAAACAGTCAGAAAGGGACTGGTTCTGTATAATCTTCAGCCACCAAATCCCTTGCAGCCATGTGAAAACATTTTGTTGTACTGATGTTCAGAACAATTTCTCCCAGTTGTGACTAGAACTAAAGTCTACATCTCAAAGCAGCAGCTTCAACACTTGAGCTAAAAGAGACTCCTTTCCCCCAGCCATAGGTATTATTTGCAGATGGATAATCCTCTTTTTAGACTTTCCTCCCTTAGACATCCAGGCCATCATACTGTTACACTGCAAGATCTCCATTCTCAGTACTAAAGAAATGTAGAGGTTACTTACCTTAGTATATCTACATGCATGGATGATCCAACTGGTGCAATGTGAATGATGGAACTCAAACTAGCAACACCAGTTGGAGCATTCACGTCTTCCTTATCCATTCTCTTAGCAAATATCATACATTCCATGGCAAATTACATAAATTCCAAAGCAAGAGTATTGAAGGGCACTCCAGCAACATCAGTTCCTTATCCTGTGATCCCTTAGAAAAATATGACACTGAGGAAATGTGGAGGATGGGTGATTAGAGTGAATGTGCAGAGTCCATCTCAAAGAGCTCCAGTTACAACTAAGGAACCTTGATTTCTTCTTTGAGTCTGCTCTTCATATTCCCACCAATATGTTGGTGGACTAACAAGCAGTGGACCCTTGAGGGTCAGAAAAAATAATTATCTTAACTAAATAATGATTGCAGGACTGCCTTGCAAATTTTTGCATCTACTAGGTTGTAAGTCTAAAGAGTATTACCTAGTGAAAATATTGTTTCTCTTCCACGTTGCCACTCTACAAATTTCTATTAAAGGAAGGTGTCTGAAGAATATCATAAAAATTATCTTAGCCCTGGTAGGATGTGCTCTAACTCCCCCAGGAAAAGGGATATCCTTCAGTCTACAAGCCTCTTTAATATATAACCCATCTGGAAAGTATTTGTATTTGTACAGCCCTACCATTGTTCCTCTCTTTATAAAAGATGAGTAGGTTAGCAGATTGTCTAAAATGCTTAGTTTTGTCTATATAAGCTAATGTACTCCTAACATACATTGTATGTAAGCTAGTATCATCAACCTAAATGTGGGATTTGGGAAACACCACAAGTACAATTATAGACTGATTTATATGAAAATTGGATACTACTGTGGGTAAGAACCTGGAGTCAGTACATAATATTATTTTAAATTCATAAAAGACAAAAAATGGTGGGTCCACTAGTAAGACTAGTAATTCACTTATATGCCTTGCTGAGGTGGTAGGTATTGAAAATACTGCCTTAAAAGACAAACAGAACAATGTACTGATACATAGGCGTCCAAATCATTGTTATATTAATTGAACAAGCATTAAAGTTAAATCCCAAGATGGTGCAAGATTTCTGACTGGAAGTGATAAATCGTTAACTGTATCATGAATAAAAGTGATTGACTATACACGGGGACATGGTTTGCTCATATTGCAGAAAAAATGACCTTTATAAATAATAGGGAGAGACTGACCTTTTGACACAACAGATACTCCAATTTATAGCTAATAGGTGCAGTAAATGGATACACCTCATACATGGAAATCCACATACTTTTTTTTTCCTGCTTGTAACCACAGTATGTACATGCTAACTTTCTTATATTCAGTCAGTACATTTTGAAACTCTAGAGGACAAGGCTGTTCTAACAATCCCAGAATGCTATCCTTCAAAATGTGAACTAAAGAGACCAAAGGTCTAGATGATATATCTCCGCTTGTTGTTGTGACAAGCCTAGCACTAATGGTAGGAATGACCATATAACTTCTTGGTCAGATGAACTATATCTGAATACCACTGCATCCTGACACAGACCAGTGCTTTCAAAATCACTCTGGTCTTATCTTATTTTATCACTTTTTGAATGTGGAAAATGGAGGGAATGCCTACATAAGACTCTGGCCCCAATTCATCAGAAATGATAGAATCAGACAAAATCTCCAGTGCCTCCTGTTGCTGCTAGATCCAAAAGGTCATTATAGGATTTCCTCATAAACTGAAAAGCTTTGCTATCATTTCCTTTTTAAAAAACTACTTATGCATTTGAGAGGATGATGAACTCAAATGGTCTGTCAGTACATTGTGTTCTCCTGATGCATGTACTGCTATGGGGTGTACTCTGAGTACACCCCATAGCAATACATGCATCACGGGAACACAAACGGCACTCCCAAAAGGCAATTTGCAGTGTTCTCAAAGTGTGGTCTGACCATCTTGCAAGCTGGCCATGGGCTCGGGGTTCGCCCCCTCCATAGTGGGGAGCCTGCACTGGCACTCCAGCCTTGTGCCCTTCCCCCTGTAAGGTTGGAACGCCAGCCCAGCTTTCTGCTGCAGGAAGGGGAGCCTTGCTGGCTGGATCTGGCTTGCAGGAGGAGGAAGCAGCTTCACATGCTCCCACTCCCAGCTGGGGGAACAGCAGCGCAGGAAACTGCTTGCCTTGTGGTTTTTGCTGTTGCTCCCACTGGCCAGAATCACAGCCAGTGGGAGCAATGGGGTGCAGTGCCTGGGAGTGGTGGGAGACATGGAGCCGGATAAGTGCCCCTCTTCCTGCTCATGCCCAGACCCTGCACCCTGTCCTCCTCAGGTATCCCCTCCCACCAAGACCCCACACCCCACCTCACCTCTGCACCCTCCCAGACTCCCCAAACTCACATTCTCCCTCCTACCCAGACCTTCAGCTGGAGTACCGTGTGAAATTCTAGGCACCATACTTAAGGCAGATGTGGACAAATTGAAGAAAGTCCAGAGAATAACAACAAAATGGTTAAAGGTCTAGAAAACATGTTTTATGAGGGATGATTTAAAAAAAATGTGTTTGTATAGTCTGGGTAATAGAAGACTGAGGGGGGACATGATAAGAGTCTTCAAATACATAAAAGGTTGTTATAAAGAGGTGATAAATTCTTCTCCTTACCTACAGAGGATATGAGACGAAGCAATGGGTGTAAATTGCAGAAAGGAAGATATAAGTAAGACTTTTGGGGAAAAAAATCCTAAATGTAAAGTTAATGAAACACCAGGACAAGTGACCTAAAGAGGTTATGAAATCTCGTCATTGTCTAACCCATTTTTAAAAATTTCAAAACACCTGTTAGGGAAGGTCTATATAATATTTAGCCTTGCCTCAGAGCAAGCAGCTTAGCCTGCCCCTTTCCCAGCAGAGCTTCATTGTGGATCAGAGCTTGCCACCTGCTTTGGCATTAATTGACCCTTTTTATTTACTCAGGCTTTGTGTAAACACACAATGACCTATTTAGGTACCTTCTAATCCTAAATCTCTATGGGTCCATGTGCACACCAGGAAAAAGGTACAGATTAATCACCACAATGTCCACTAGATTATCCTTAATTCATTGATTAGATGCTGCACTGTATGCAAAGTTGCTCCACTCAAATCAGACTGTAGTCAACAATCCCCTTGTCACAGTGTACTGCTGTGTCTCCTACAAGCTTCTGCAACCTTGTGATCCAGGAATTTCCCAGAATTCACATGATAGCAAACCTAGGGCTAATTCTACACTGGCACTTTACAGTGCCTTAACTTTCTGGCTCAGGGGTGTGAAAAAAAACCCTCCCTCATCACAGCAAGTTACAGTGTTGTAAAGCGCCAGTGTGAACCAAGCTACAGTGCTGGGAGCCGCACTCTCAACGCTGTTAGCTACTTCACTCATGGAGGTAGTTTACACAGAGCACTGGGAGATGTCATCCCAGTACTCGTGCCATGGCCACACTTTTAGTTTAAAGTGCTTCTGCAGCTGTGCTTTAAACTTTTAAGTGTAGACAAAACCTAGAAGTGCACATATTTCGGTCGGTTCCAAACTTCTGCACTGTACCTTTGAAAACACCATATTAATCTGCAGCAAGATAAAGATATAGCCACTTGCATTTACCTCCCTCCCAGGCTAGTAAAATACAGCCCTCTCCAAAACTACAACCTCTGCCCTGCCCCCTCATTTCCACCTCTGCATACAAAGGTCCCTGGCTCCGTCATACCTATTATAACAAAAATATATATTAGACTGGCTGATGACTATTCTGCTGTGTTCACAGTAAACCTCCCCATAAAATAAAAACACATTATATGATAACACACAGATTGCAGCAAGCAACATGAGATTAAATCTTTATTACACAGGTGTAGAAAGGTTTGGACGGGAAAAATCAGTCATTGCTTGTTCACCAGGGATAATCACATCAGCACATTCACGCAAACTACCCATGCATGCATGAAGTGATTGCACAGAAACCCTCTAAAAATGTTTTTCTTTATTGGTCATGTGCACTAAAATCCTTCCAGACTGAATATCTATAGAAGTGAAAACGCAAGTATTAAAATATGCCCTCCTAAGCTCTAATGGGTGACACACACTATCTTGGGTAAAAATTAATTGATTGAGACCATCACTACTTACATTATAGCAATAGTTCAATCTCTAACTCTATAAAAAACCCTAGAAACTTTTTTTAAATGGCTCTCTCTCTCTCTCTCTCTTTTTAGCTTATTTTCAGAATCCCTGGCTAACAGGCTCTCAAATGTATCCCTTCTTTGCATACTGACAATGCATAGCAAATTTCAAGAAAAGCTATGCAAACATGAATTTTAGAGCACTTAGAATATCACCCTTTAAGCCGGAAGGACAGAAAAATGAAGAGGAAAAGGGCTCCCCTATATACATCCATTTTCCCCAAAGGAGGCTCTGAAAGAAGTGAAGTGGCCAGTTCATCTTACTGAGGTGTTATCATCTGAATAAGAACACCTTGTGGAGATGAATAAAGCCAGAAAAAACAGTTGCGTGACATGTGAATTGTTCCATTCACTCAATGGATATTCCCATCCACACCCTGGGTATGTTAGAGCTGAAGTATGACTGGTCTCAGCTCCCCACCCATAGGCTCAGGAATTCCTCAGATTCTGGATCATATGGGGAACAGAGAAGGGCCTCAGGCCTTCTGAAAAGGGCAAGCTGCTCTCTACACAGAGAGACATACACGGGTTCCTTGATCCTGGCACATACCTGGGGAGGAGGTCGTGAGAGGGGCTCAGACATATCCAGAGTGGCAATGCCATCTCATATGTGGAGGTAGGGTGGCAGACGCAGACACTCTGCAGAGATAAGTGCCCCCCTCTGCCCTTATAAGATCTAGGCACACAAACAGAAAGAGAGAATGTTGGGCTAAGAGCTGCTCTTATTCATTTTCTTCCCGGTCACCTTACTCCTTACCCCGCACCTTCCTAGTGTCTTACCCATGCACCCCTAATCCTCACACCTTCCTCACCTAAGCCACTGGCCTATCTTCCCTCCCCTACTACTCATCCCCGTCTATATCCCTGCCCATAGGAGTCCGGTGGCACTTTAAAGACTTTGCTGAAGAGAAAAAGAGAGACGGGAAAAAAGGGAAATAGAGATGGCAATGGGGCCAACTCTTTCCATACTTATACCCTACTGACACCATCACAGAACTTAACCACATCAGCTATACCTTCAAAATGTAATATATGCCATCATGTGCCAACAATGCCCCTTTGCAATGTACATCAGACAAACTGGACTTTCTCTATGAAAAGGAATAAAAGGACACAAATCAGACATTAAGAATGGCAACATCCAAAAGGCAGAGGGGGGGGCATTTTAACCTCTCTGGACACACCGTTTCAGACTTGCAAGTTGCCATTCTCAGACAGAAAAACTTCAAAAACAGACTGCAGAGAGAAACTGCTGAGCTGGAATTCATTTGCAAATTTGACACCCTGAAGCAAGGTCTAAACTAGGGGTGGTCAACCCCTTCCAGACGAAGAGCCACAATAGCAGTGGAGAGTGGAGACAGCGTGAAAGCCGGGGCAAAGTTGTTGAGCAAAAATTAAAAAATAGGTGCTGGCTCAACAACTTTGCCCCGGCTCCTCACGCTGTCTCCACTCTCCACTGCTATTGTGGCTCTTCGTCTGGAACGGGTTGGCCACCCCTGGTTCTGAGATCAACTGCCTAGCCTGAATTCATGAGATTGGAGAAAAGCTCTTATCCAGGGATCCAGAGGAAGTCTTAGGTGGTGAAAGTATTGGAGAAATCATAATTTCTTCGGGACTGTCTATTTGATGATAAGAGTTTTTGCCTAATACTATTTCCTTAAAGACCAGTGGATTGTATGGGTCTTTTTCTTGTGGCTTGGCTCTTGAAGAAGAGGCCAACAGAAATGACACTTCTATTCAGGGCATGTGTACACGAGGAAATTATTTCGAAATAACTAAATTAAATTTAACTTCAAATTTTACAAAATTGAAACAGCATGTCCCCACTATGGGGAAGCCTCAAAATTAGTCCAAGGCAAAGTCCGTTAATGTGGACATATCTTGATTTAGAGCCCCAGAAAGCACCGGGGAGTAATTAGTTCAAGTCACTCTGTGGAGTAGTTATTTTGAAATAATGGCACCAGAGCATCCACATTAACGCTATTTCAAAATCAGCATTATTCCCCAAGGAAAGCAGGAGTACAGATTTCAAAATAAGTGGCTCTTTATTTCAAAATAACGGGTTTGGTAGTGTGGACACTACACTTATAAATTTGAACTAAGGGGGGTTATTTTGAAATAACGCCCTTGTGTAGACCAGGTCTCATTGTAACAGTCCAATCCTTCTCTGGTGGATTGGTTCTAGCAACAAAGGTCAACATCATGATAGCTTGAGTAGTTTTACTCCTTGAATCCTTCCCTTGATGCTCAGCACCAAAGAGGAGGACTTAACTGTCTTCATGCCAGACATATTCAAAACTGACGATGGCTTATCCAAAACCTACAGTTGCTTGATTCTGGAATACTTCACTAACAATGCTTCTTGGAGTAAAATTGTCTGAAGTCTGTTCTGTCTCTCCTTCTTTGCTTGCATTGTAAGAGCTAAGCAAATTGAATATTTAGTTGGTGAATGACCATTGTGCAAGCGTGCTAGAAATTTAGAAGATATGTCTGATGCCAAGAATACTGCTAGGCATGACAAGCATCTCTGAAACTCCAGCTTTTTGGTCTTCTGCACCATCATTCTGGTACTAAAGAACTTGTACCTATTTCTCCTGAAAATTATAACAATAATAAGAGTGCTCCTACAGATACTGGTCATACACGGATTTTAAGGCCAGAAGAGATCATCATGATCATCTAGCCTGATATCCTGCACATCACAGGTCACATTACCTCACCCACCCATCCTGAAAAACATCCATAATCTCTAGCTGAGTTAATGAAGTCTTCAAATCATGATTTAAAACCAGCAAGTAACCCATGCTGCAGGAAGTGTGAAAATCCCCTAAGGTCTCTGCCAATCTGACATGGTGGAAAATTCCTTACTGTAGGGATAGAATAGCAAATAGCCCATTGATATGTTTGGCTAAGACCCTAAAAGCATGGTCTCTGGTTAAGCGTTTGCAAAGGCCTCGCTGTGCAGTTGAAGCAAAGACACAAGGCCTCGATGAGCCAAAGCAGACAACAGGAAGCTCTGGGAAAACAGGACGAACACAGGAAAGCAGCCCTGTCTGTTTATAAGCTAGGCAGCACAACACCAAACGGAAAGCAATAATTGGGTACCACTATCATGAATTTTACATCACACCCAAGGTTACGGCTCTGCAGAATGCCGCCCAGTTTGCTTTTTGGCATGGGAAAGCACACCCAGCTGCCTTCTTAAGGCCAACCACGAATTGTTACCAAGGAACTAGAGATAGCACCCCCCTCTAATGAGCCCAACTCGCAAATCTACCAAAGGCATACTATAAACAATTGCTTGCTGCATACCTTACTCTGTCTTTGTTTCTTGTTTATACCCCCAGAACAACACCTATGGACCACACCTGTCACCTATCGGAAAGGCACCATCACCACTCCTATGCATCCTGATTGGAATGTAGCCATGCATTGCAATTCTTGGGAGGGAGACGTGGGGACACGTATCTGTGTTTTAGCAACCATGCCAACCTGAGCCATGGTGGAACTACTATGTAATCTTTTAGACTATTGGCTTCCTGCACTCATGATGCCTTGCTGCTAGAACCTATCCAGGGGCTTGGGAACTCCCACCCCGTCACTTCCCTCTGCCCATCAGCTCCCTATATAGTCTATTGTAATTATTTGCCTGGCAGTGTTCACTGATTCCAAGTGGTAAGGTGGCACTCCACCAGCTGTGCGTAATAAACCCTCATGCTTGAATCTACATGGTATCTACATTTTGGTTTCCAACACTTAAGAATCTCAAATGTGGCAATCAATTAGACCCTGAGCAAGTCAGTGAGACCACCAGTCAGACACCTAGTAAAGAATATAGTAACTCAGAGCCTTGCCCATCTAGTATCCTATTTCTGACCATTGGAGATATTTGCTAAAAGTAGATGAGAATGTCTGCAAGAGAATATGGCCCAATCTCATCCCCTCCATAAATTTATCAAGCTCAGTCTTAAAACAAGTTAGGTTTTTTGCCCCCACTATTCTCCTTGTAAAGCTGTTCCAGATCTTCACTCTCCTGACAGTTAGAACTCTTTGTCTAATTTCAAGCCTAAACTTCTCGATAGTTGGTTTATATCCATTTGTTCTTCTGCCAACACTGGCCCCTAGCTTAAATAACTCCTCTCCCTCCCTGGTGTTTAACCTTTGATGTATTTATAGAGAGCAATCATATGTCCCTTCAGCCTTCACTTGGTTAAGCTAAACAAGACAAGCTCCATAAATCGCCTCTTGTAAAATAGACTTCCTATTCCTCTTATTCCACTGCTATGTGACCCTTAAAGATCCTGAGGTTTGAAGTAAGGATGTGAAGGTCTAGTCGACTATCCGATAAGCAAATACTTATCGGATAGTCAACAGGATAGTCCAATAGTTGCTTTCCCGCACTCCCTTGCTGCCTCTATCAGACAGAGGTAGCAAGTGGGGGGGAGAAGAGAGGGGTACTTCAAAGCAGCAGGGCCACATGGAGCTCAGGGTCAGCTGCTCCGTGCAGCACTGCTGCTTTGAATGCCGTGGGGAGCTCGGCGTTGGGCCGCTCGCATCATTTCAAAACAGCAGTGCCGCGTGGAGCCCAGGTTCAGCTGGGGACTCCCTACCTGACCCTGGGCTCTGTACGGCGCTGGAACTTTGAAATGCTGCGGGGAGCCTGGCACCAGGCCCCTCGCAGCATTTCAAAGTGGTAGCGCTGCTTGGAGCCCAGGATGAGCTGGAGACTCCCTAGCTGACCCCGGGCTCTGTGTGGCGCTGCTGCTTTGAAACGCGGCTGCAGCATTTCAAAGTGGCAGCACTGCACAGAGCTTCAGGTCAGCAGGGTAGTCCCCAGCTGACCCCGGGCTTCAGCGCTTTCACCTTTAAAGGCACCTCAAAGGCAGAGTTGCCTTACTGACTAATCGACTAGTCAATGCAAAAATGCATTGACTGGTCAATTAGTCAATTACCTGATACTGAACATCCTTAGTTTGAAGGATCAGCTACAAGCACAGTGATTCACTTGAAATCTTTGTCCCATTTTGTAATTTAAAATGATACATTATAAAAATACAGACAACAGAAATGCACAATTGAAATCAGATCACCTGAGACTCTTACCTGAGCAGAAGGAGCACTTCTCCTATATGCCTCCTCTTAACTCCCTCCATAGGGAGCCTCATGCTTCACAACACCAAACCAAGCACTAATGCTAATAGTCCTCTTTCTTGCTGAGCTGCTTATTGACACTTTTTAACCATTGCAATGTAACTACTACATGATTTAAAATCTACTCTCTGTTAAACAAAATTCAGCTTTTAACTTTAACCTACACAAACAATGAAAGACAGTTGGAAATATTATAAATTTAAGCAACAGAGAAGTATAGTTTAGCTCTGTGGGCCTTGAGGAATCTCTTTTAAAATATCAACTCGTCCCTGATGACTTCTCTTAATCTGAAAAACACTGCTAAACAAGTTCATTTAAAGCTTTAGGGGAATAATTACAAGCATTTAAACAGAAACACCATGCTTTCAAATACACAGATTTATAGTTTATAACAGAAGACATAAAATGTCCTCATAACTGGTCAGTGCAAGTCTAACAGAAAACAAAACTCTAGCGGTTTAATAACCATATTCCCTGGAGATTTGCAGATGATTTGGGGATTTCAATTCCAAATAGTCTGCATGACTTTCAGTGGCCACATTTTAAATTACACATGGTACATTTTATTCTTAATTTAAAATTGCAGGAATGTAGATGTTATATCTAGTTTTAAGAACAATCCCCAAAATTGTGGTTTGCAATTTAAATAGTTAATTAATTATTAAATAGTTAATTATAAAGTTAGTCACTAATATATGATGAATTTTGCAACACTAAAACTAGTGCATGCTAGTTAAAATGGACATATTTTTTGACCTCACTCATCAGATTACAAGATATTTATACCAGAACCAAACATACTTATCCTCAGCAAGGAAAATTGATTTGCTTAGATAATTTTACAATTCTTCTGAGTGCATGGAAGAAAAACATAGCGGGCACCAGACTATCAGCAAAGAAAAGCAGTCAACAATCAATTTATTTATCACAGTATGTTAACTAAAAATTTCATATGCCATATGAAAAAAGATATCACCTAGCTTGAGGTGAGTTACAAAGAAATTCTTGAAATAAAAACCCATGGTCAGCACTCCTAGCAAATTCTGAATGATGAATGCTCAGAGTTCACTCTTTTTTATCCTCTTCTATTCTCTACTCTCTCTAAACACTTTTACTGTCTAGTTGTGAACCCTACATTCTGCTGTTCAGTTCTCCAGTATTCTCCTGTATTTTTGTGTCTGACTATTCAAATATATAAGGGGCCATTACCATACTATCTAAGTGCTTCCCTATTATGTTATTTGGATTTCTGGTCGGCATATTTACCACCAGTTAGATATTTTCATCTATAAGGTTTTTTAATCACAAATGTTACTATGTAATGAATTTTAATGCATGCTGAACAGTGTCCATAATTGGAAGATATGAATTTTTCCCTTTCTTTTCTGAGTTCAGAACCTTTACTAAGGATTAAAAGCAAGTTTTAACATGTAAGCTGTAACAAAGCACAGTGTTAAAGTTTACTTCTCCTTTCTAAACATTTTTATACAGCAACTACAATAGTTACTGAAAGAAATCCAACAAGGAAGTTAATATGTATATATGTAAAAGAGAATTACTCACTCTGTGTAGTAATGGGGGTTCTTTGAGATGTGTGTCCCCATGGGTGCTCCACTCTGGGTGCTAGTGCATTCTCAAGCTGGCAATCAGAGATTTTTCTAGCAGTGCCCTGCCATGCTGCACACACACAGTAGCATCTCCTCATGCCATTGGTGTCCATGAGGCACACACGTGGCACAGCACCTCCATTCCTTCTCTATCTTGATTCTAGCCCTAAAGAGACTCCAAAATAGGGGAAGGAGGGAGAGTAGTGGAGCATCCATAGGGACACACATCTCAAAGAACCCCTGCTACTGCACAAGGTGAGTAACTCTCTTTTCTTCTTCGAGTGATGCCCCTGTGGGTGCTCCACTTGGGTGACTACAGAGCAATGTTCATATTGTGGAGGTGAGTTTGAAGCCCTGTCCTCAAAATTGTGGATAGCATCATTTGTCCATCTGATCTTGCTGGAGCGATAGCTGGAAGACCAAGTTGATGCCTTGCAAATGTCCTCTAGTGGAACATTGTTCAGGAAGGCTGTGGTGGAAGCCACTGCTCTGGTGGAGTGAGCTGTTATGGGACTTGGTGGCTGCTTGTTGTGGATTGTGTAACAAGTGTGTATAAAAGAAGAGATCAATTTGGAAATTATTTGAGAGAAGTTGGCTTGACCCTTTGAGAGCTCTGCGAACAATAAGAAGAGTCTTGTCGATATTTTACAGGCTCTCATTCGGTCGAGATAAAAGGCGAGCGCTCTCCGGACATCTAAGGTGTGCAGCGTGGCTTGTGTTGGATCGGTGTGTGGTTTGGGACAGAACACAGATAAGCATATGGGTTCATTGATATGGAAAGGGGTTGGGACTTTTGGGAGGAATCTGGGATGGGTTTGAGGATTACTCTGTCCTTAGTGAACACCGAATACAGCAGGCTGGACATTAGTGCTGCCATCTCGCTCACAGTCCTGCTGGAGATAATGGCTACTAGAAAAGCCACCTTCATGAAGAGATGTAGCCAGGAACAGGTGGCTAGTGGTTCGAAGGGTGGCTTGGTGAGACTCTTCAGGACATGATTCGGTTACCATATAGAAGTCAGTGGACGTGCTGACAAGAAAGTATTTTGAAGGTCTGCAAGGAAATACTTGGTGATGGGATGTGCGAAATAGAAGTGCCACCAGTGGTTTTGTGGAAGGCTGCGATGACCTCAGTGTGAACTTTTATTGTGTTAAAAGACAGTCCTGCTTCCTTTAGTCCAAAGAGGCAGTCAAATATCATTGGTATGGGAGTGGTATATGGTGGGATATGATGGTTCTGTTTTACCCATTGTAAAAACCTCACCCTCTTATAAATGTATGTTTTTTTCTGGTGGATTCCCTCACAATGTTGATGAGTATTTGTTTTACCATGTCAGAACAGATAATTTCAACATCCTGGAGCCATGACTTCAGGTGACGTTTCCCCGGATTGGGTTGGAAAGTTTGCAGTGGTGTTGAGTCAGGAGGTTGTGATGCAGAGGGAATATGTGAGGATCTGCAATCACTAACTTGTGCAGGTAAGGGGATGAGGTCTGTCTGGACCATGATGATGCGACCAGAGTTACCCAGGCTTGGTCTTGTCTGATTTTCATTATCACTTGGAGAATCAGAGGTAGCAGTGCAAACACACAGAGAAGAGGGGCGTCCCACTCTAGGCGGAAAGCATCCCCTAGAGAACCTCTGCCCAGGGCTGCTCTGGAACAGAATAGGTGGCATTTTCAGTTGGACTTGGTTGCAAACAAGTCTATCTTGGGTTGGCCCCATTTGTGAAAGACATCTCGAAGGGCTCAATTATCTAGTTCCCACTCGTGCTGGTCTGAAAAGATATGGCTGAGGTTGTCCGCCATCACATTGAGTTTCCCGGGAAGGTAAGTGGCAATATGGTTGACATGGTGTGTGTTGCACCAGTTTCATAGTTTTAAGGCCTCTGTACAGAGGGAGGTGGATCTGGCTCCACCCTGCCAATTGATGTAGTACATACACGCTGTGTTGCCTGTCATGATGCTCATCGTTTTGCGGGTTATGAATGGCACAAAATTATGGCATGCATATTGCACTGTCCTGAGCTCAAGAAGGTTGATGTGGAGCATTTGTTCATGGTGAGACCATTTCCCTTGTATTGTGTGGGGTCCAAGATGAGCTCTCCACCCCATAAGAGACATGGATGTCATAATGGTATGTATGTCATAATGGTAACTGAAAGGGAACCCTGTGCAGCATATTCTGAGGCTGTGTCTACCAATGCAGTGAGATGAAGTCATGTGGTGGTATAGTAACAGTCTTGTGTAGTAAAGTTTCAGAGGGGTAGCCGTGTTAGTCTGTAACTGAAAAAAACTTAAAAAACAAGGAATAGTCCTGCAGCACCTTAGAGACTAACAAATAATGTAGATGGTATCATGAGCTTTCATGGGTAGGGGTTTACCTGGACCCCTTACCTCCATTCATCTGAAGAAGTGGTTTGTGCCCACGAAAGCTCATTGTTGAATAAAAAGCCTCCACCTGAGCTTACTTGATTTTACACATGCATTTTCTGGAAATACACTAACTGTAAGGTCCAAGGTTTTAAACTGCAACTCATTGTAATCTTTGTCAAACCTTGCAACTTGCTGTAATCTTTGTAAAACTTTGCAATCTCTGTAACTCTGAAATTTACTGTAAGCTGCAACTTTGTCATCTTTGTAACTCTCAGCCACCTTGCTTGTAACTTGCTCTAAATTGCATTCTCCCCTGAATGATGAGTGTGCATGTGTGTGTGTTTGTAGCTGCAAGGCTAAGGCTGGAGCACATGGTGATGAGTCATCAGAGACTGCTGCTTTGCTGGATAAATGAAAGTCTGGACATGCTCCTTGGTAATGAGGTGGATGAGTCACAGGGGCCATACAGACACAATATAAAGGAGAGGGAGCACATGTGAGACTCCCTCTTTCTTCCCCTGCTCCTGAGAAACTCCTCTCTACAGCCAGGGTCTCTCCTAACCAGTTCCCCAGTCATGATCAGCAGACAGACCCTCCAGAACCAACATGCCTTGGCTCCTTCTGCAAGCCATATGCCTGTGTAAGTGTGTGAGTGCCTGAGGGCAGGAATGAATGTGTGTGAATGAGTGAATGAATGGAGGGGTGTGTGTGTTTGTGTGTGTGTGAGAGAGAGAGAGATAGCTGGTTCCCTCTTTAGTTAAAACCTTTGGTGGCAGCTCTATCTTCTTTAGTTTAAACCTTTGGTGGCAGCTCTATTTTTGTAGTGCATATAGTGGAGTGCTAATTCCTCAAACAATAAACCCATGCTAGTGTAACCCTGGGTGGTCTCCAGTGAGAATATTTTGGGGGTAACACTCATGATACCATTTACATTTTTTGTTAGTCTCTAAAGTGCTGCAGGAGTATTTTTTGTTTGTTAAGTTTTTTGTAAGGAGACCCTGTAGGGGGTCTGGACCATGGTGAGCCATGGAGACCCTGTAGAGGGTCTGGACCCTGTAGGGGGTCTGGACCATGGTGAGCCATACTTGTAAACATCTCATATGCAGTCTGGCTAGTCTCACCACATATGTGGTCGCTGCTATGCGACCCAGGATTTTGAGGCATTCACATACTGTTGTGACCAGCACTATGCATCCCTCAGATATAAGGGCTGTGAAAACCTCAAGTCTGTGTCTGGGTAATGTTGCTGTGGACATTTTGAATCTAGGCAAGCTCCTATGAACTCAAGAGTTTGCATTGGTTGAAGCACAGATTTTTGGTAGTTGATACAGAATCCGAGGTTCAGTAGACGTGAAGTAGTTTTGTGCCCATGTCCTGGATCTCCTGGAACAATGTAACCTTTATGAGGCAGTCGTCTAGGTAAGGAAATATTATTACTCCCAGGCGACGGATATGCGCAGTTACGACAGCCAGGGTCTTTGAGAAAACCCTTGGAGCTGTCGAGAGGCTGAATAGGAGAACACAATACTGATGATGTTGCTGGCTGACTAAAAAGCATAAAAAGCATCTGTGCACAGGATGGATGGTTATGTGGAAATACGCATCCTGAAGGTCGAAGGCCAAGAGCCAATCCCTGTGATCCAATACAGGTATGATTGTTACTAGTGTTACCATCTTCAATCTTCTGTACATTACATACTTATTGCATTTCCTGAGGTCTAAAATATCCTCCCTCCACCCGTTTTCTTCTGTGTGAGGAAATACTTCAAGAAGAAACCTCACTCCTTGAAAGCTGATGGCACTGGCTCTATCACTCCTATTTGCAGGACGTGTTGAACTTCCTTTTGGAGCAGGACCTTGAGAGGGTTCCCTGAAGCGGGACGGGAAGAGGGGATGGAGATAAAGGGAATGGAGTAGCACACTTTGATGATCTCTAGTACCCAGCGGTCTGATGTTATTTCTGTCCATTGCTGTAGAAAGGACCGCAACCCAGCAGGTAAACTGTAGATTAGAAGGCGATGGCATTGTAATAGTGGGGATTTCTCCCTGGCCCTCAATCTTTAAATTTATTGTTTGGACGTTGAAGGTTGGGCCACTGAAGACTGTGGCTGATGTTGGGGTTTGCGCCTCTGTGGTCTGTGCCTTTATCTGAATTTGTACCATGTTGTTTGTCTGTATGGCTCTCTGAGCCGCAAATAGTTATTTATATATCAACCTTTTGTTAGGCAGTTTACACATGCCCAGCGTTCTTAAGGTTGTCCTGAAATCCTTCACAGAATGTAAGACTTCATCTGTCTTGCCTGCATATGGTTCAGTTCTATCAAAGGGAAGGTCTTTAACTTTCTGCTGCAGTTCCCTTGAGATTCCCAGTGCTTGGAGCCATTAGGCTCTGTGCATCACAATGCCCATTGCGGTAGTACGGGCCACAGTGTCCACTACATCAATTGCTGATTGTAGGGTGGTATGAGCAATGGTACGGCCCTCCTGAATAATACTGTGCTATTGAGGTCTTTTCTGTTCAGGTAGGAACTGAGAGAGCTCCTGGAGTTTTGAGTAGTTGCTATAATCGTAATCGGTGAGCACTGCTGAGTTTGCAACCCTCAATTGTAAAGCTGCTGATGAGTTGACCTTTCTACCCAGGATGCCTAATCGCTTATAGCCTTTATCCTGGGGAAGAGGACCTCATATTGCAATATTTTGCATTGTGCTTGATTGAATCCATGACCAGGGAGGTAGGCGTTAGATGGAAAAATAAAAAGTCCATCCCCTTGGTCAGGACAAAGTATTTCCTGTCAGCTCTCTTATTGGTAGGCACGACAAATGATGGTGGCTTCCAGATATTATTGGCAGGGTTAATGGGCTGATCCATAGTAAGAGCAATCCTGGCTGAGGTGGCAGGTTGAAGAGGGCATAGAAGCCTGTATTGTTTTTCTTGGACCTCTTGGCGATCCAGTTTCTATGCTGAAGCCACCCTCTTAAACAGTTTCCCATTACAAAGATAGCTTCCCCAATTATCACCTCTAATATCATTAGCTCACAGACATTAACCTCTCCCCCCCATCCCCCCTCTGTTCTGAAATTTGATTTGTCCTTTTTATATGTGTTCACTTTTTTTGATTGTATCCCTTTGGTATATATGGTCATGCCAATTTTCTTCCACAATTTGATCTGAGGAAGTGGGTCTGGCCCACGAAAGCTCATCACTTAATAAACCATCTTGTTAGTCTTTAAAGTCCTGCATAGTCCTGTCTTTAGTTTCTGGAACTGTTTGATGTCATCCATTGGAGGTGAGGTGGTGGGAATTATAGCTTCGTCTGGGGATGAAGATGAGTTGTGTAGTGGAGATCTATCCTCCCCCTTGGAAAGAGAGTCCTCATCTCCAGACTGAGGATGTTTGGGGGAATTTGGTGTCATGTCCCAAAGTGTAAGCTTTGGGAAATGAAGCAGTCTTTTGGCCAGTTCAGAGGGAGCAGTGTGATGGTTCCTATGAGAGGACCAGGTGTCCCAGGGATGCCCTTGGCCTGGGTATGAAGGCAGCAGGTACAGCCACTGATGACCATACCAGTGAGACAGTGGTGGATCAAGTGGTACTCTTGTCGAGTGGAACTCCCATGGAGGATGCCTTTGGATAGGACTGGAATGCCATGAGGAAAAGCGACTGTGTTGTCCTGTGTCAGCCTCGCTAAGAGATAGAGATGGGACTGGTGAACGAGGCAAATGGATTGAGTGCACCGAGGATGCTGGTGAACCTGGTGCAGAAGAATTGCAGGTTATCGGTGCCATACAATGTCTGAGATGGTCTTTCAGTGGTACTGGGGTGGTCTGGACTAAGGCAGGTGCTGACAGTGCTGAGGATGGGGTCAATATTGGCACCCTAAGAGGAGGCATCTCGGTATGGGGTCTCTTAGGTGCCACATCCAGTGGCATCTCTGGTACCGTCATTAGTGCAGATCTATTATGTTTGGTCGGTGCTGTGGATGATGGTGCAGCCGACTTATGCCTGGGCTCAAGTGGGCCTCTTCTGCGGCCCCGATTGTTCAGGCAGTGCCGTACTTGAAGTGCTGGGCTTGTCTCCTATGCTCACCCTGGATGAGCTTGGTGCTGAGGGCAGCAATTTAGCTAGAAAAACCGGGGCTTTCACTTTTGCCTTGTCAGAAGGGGTTGAAGAACGATTTTTGTCCATAGCTCTGGTCTTGTCTGCATCCTTGTTTTTGGAGGGAGTGTCGTTACATGAAGGTTGTAACAACTTCTCATACAGGAAAGTTTTCAGTGTGTTGGTGTGGTCCCCTCTCATTCTGGCCGAGAGGTTCAAGCAATGTGGGCACTTCTGTAACATATGTGCCTCTCCTAGGCACTTTAGGCAGGAGGAGTCACCTTAGGACACTGGCATGGCTTTGTTTAGAGTTACAGCCTTTAAACCCAGGAGAGCCAGGCATTTTGAAGTGAAAGAACAATGAAGAAAACTGTGCGAGGTTTTTTTTTTTTGAGGATTTTTTTAAAACAAACAAACAGGAAGAGAAGCAGTAAAAACTGGGATATGAGAGAAAAACTGAAGGAATTTAACAATTTTTTTGTTGTTTCCGGTCCAAAGAGGGCGTCTGAAGGGGAGCGCCATCTGCTGTTGAGGAAGATAGAGAAGGAACTGAGGTGACATGCCTAATGGATACCAACAGCATGAGGAGATGCTACTGTGTGTATGCGGTGCGGCAGGGCACTGCTCTGGTCACTAGCATGAAGATTCACCAGCACCCAGAAAGGAGCACCCACAGGGACATCACTCAAAGAAAAAAAGGAAGTTACTCACCTCATGCAGTAACAACTGTTTTTTGAGGTGCGTATCCCTGGTGGTGCTCCACTGTAGGTGATGGGTCTTCCCCAGAGCCGCAGATCGGAGACTTTTTCATAGCAGTTAGGCCGCATGTGCACAGTGAGCCTCTTACGCTTGTGTCAGTTGACAGTTGAGCACGGCCCAACCCCATCCCCTCAGTTCCTAGTCTACCGCAGAGCAATTGGACTCCGAGTAGCGGGGAGAAAGGGAGGGTTGTGGAGCACCCACAGGGACACACACCTAGAAGAACAGTCATTACTGCACAAGATGAGTAACTTCCTTTTCTTCTTCGGGTGATGTCCCTGTGGGTGCTCCACTGTAGGTGACTACAAAACAGTACCCGCTGTGGCTGGTGGGACTTGGAGTCACTGCTTCGTAATGGTGGATAGAACCGCCTTAGCCATCTATGTGTCAGCCGCCAATTGAGGCATGATGGCATAATGTTTTGAGAACGACGACCATGTTCCGACGACCATGTGGCTGCCTGATAAATGTCTTTAAGGGGCACCCTCTTAAGGAATGCCATCGATGTTGCTACAGCGCGGGTGGAATGTGCCCTTGGGGCTGTCTTTAGTGGCTTGTTACCAAGGGAGTGGCATTGGAGGATGCAGCTTGTTATCAGTTTCGAAATGCATTGTGTGGAGAGTGGGTTGCCCCTGGAGTAGTTTGCAATAGAGACAAAAAGGCGTGGGGACTTGCAAAACGTCTGCGTTCTGTCGATGTAAAAAGCTAGGGCCCTTCTGACATGGAGGGTGTGAAGCATGGTGTGTGTAGCCGATGTATGTGGCTTTGCAAAGAACACAGGTAAAACTATTGGTTCATTAATATGAAAGTGTGTGTTGACTTTAGGTATAAAGGCTAGATGTGGTATCAAAGTCACTTTATCCTTAGCAAAGACAGTGTATGGGGGGGCCTACCATTAGGGTTCCTAACTCGCACACCCTCCTTGCCGACGTGATCACCACCAGAAATAGCACCTTCACTGCGAGGAGCAAGAGAGTGCATGTGGCCATGGGTTCAAAGGGGGGCCTCATAAGGGTCTCTAGGATCAAATTCAGATCCCAAGAGGGCGTAGGTGCTCTACGAGGTGGGAAGAGGTTCTGAAGGTCTTTAAGGAATCTTTTCATCATGGGACGTGCAAACACCGATGACCCCTCTATGCAGTCATGAAAGGCCATAATGGCTGACAAGTGTATTTTTATAGAAGACATTGACAAGCCTTCAGTCTTTAAAGTGTATAAGTAGTCGAGTATTGTATGGATTGGTGTCTTGTCTGGATTGAGCTCTCTCTGACAGCACCAAGATGCAAAGAATTTCTATTTTTGCTGGTAAGTTGCTCTACTGGTGCATCTCCTGTTATGTATGAGGACGTTTCTGACTTGTTCCGAGCAGGTTACTTCCACACCTCGAAACCAGACAGGAGCCAGGCATGGAGATGAAGGGTGTGTGGATCTGGGTGCAATAGCCTGCCCACGTCCTGAAAGAGGAGATCGCGGCGGTGAGGGAGCGGGTGTGGTGGTTTGATGGACATGTGTTGCAGATATGGGTACCAGGTCTGTCTGGACCATGATGGGGCTACTAGGATGACCTGGGCTGCATCCAGATGGATCTTGCGCAAGATTCTGGGGATTAGTGATATTGGCGGGAAGGCATAGTAAATCCACACAGAGAGATCGGGAACATGCTCCTCCCTGTCTGTTTATATAAAACATGGTAGTCTTATTGTCTGTAAGGATACAATCCTTACATCCTCTTGGTGATGGATGATGTAAGGTGCTTGCATGCATTCCTGACAGCCCTGAGCTCGAGTAGGTTGATATGGAGTAGTGCCTCATGTGGTAACCATTTTCCTTGCACTGTTTGTTGCTGCAGGTGTGCTCCCCACCCCATTAGTGAGGCGTCGGTTGTGATTTGGACTGATGGTTCTGGTTGAAAGAAGGGCACTCCCTCGAGAAGACTGGAGGGGGACGTCCATCACTTGAGAGATTCCAGGACCTGTCTGAGTATAAGTAGGGTGGTGATGAGGTTGCATACGTCTCGAATCTCTGCCGCGGCAGATATGCCCTGGCTGATGTTGAGTTGAGTCACGCGCCTATGAATTCCAGGTCTTGAACTGGATTGAGTGTTGACTTCTGCTCGTTTATTAGTAGATCTAAGCAGTTGAAAAGCTGTCTGTTTTTTCATATCATATCCCCAGTTTCTAGTTTGGAACGGTCCTTTATTAGACAGTTGTCCAGATATGGAAAGATGACGACGCCCTGATGCTGAAGGTACACTGAGACCACTGCTAGGACCTTTGAGAAGACCCACGGTGCCAAGGAGAGACTGAAAGGTAGGACCTTGTATTGGAAATGTGCATTTCCAACCACAAATCTCAGGTAGTGTTTGTATGCAAGGAGCATCACAATGTGAAAATATGCATCTTGTAGGTCGAGGGCTGCGAACCAGTCCCCTCTGTCCAGCGCTGGTATGATTGTAGCCAGCGTGACTATCTTGAATCTCTGCTTTCTCAGGAATTTGTTTAGTTTGCGGAGGTCTAAAAATTGGTCTTCAGCCCCCTGTATGCTTCTGGGTCAGGAAATAGGTGGAGTAGAATCCCCTTCCCTGGTATGGTTCGGGTACTTCCTCTATAGCTCCTAGAAGAAGAAGCCAGTCGATTTCTTGTTGAGGGGTATCTTGTGAGATGGATCTCTGAAGAGGGACGGGGTAGGAGAAAGGATATGAGGGAGGGAGTTGAACAGAATCGAATATCCCATATGGATGATTTCTATGACCCACTGGTCAGATGTTATGGAGGCCCAGTGATGGAGGAATGGGAGTAATCTGTGGTCAAAGAGATGGTTCTGGCCTTGTTGCACTGGAGGGTTGGGGAGGTCGGGTATGCCCTTAACCAATGTTTCAAATTTGCTGCTTCGGGGCATGGCCACCAGAGGAGAGTGGTTGTTGTTTGCGGTTCCTCTGGGTGCGCTTTCTGGCACAATTGTACTTATATGGTCTATATTGAGTACGGTTATAGTATGAGTCCCTGTTTTTATTGTAGGGAGTATAGCACCTGTGATTGTATGGTGCTGTGTACATTCCCAGGGTAGTCAGGGTGGTACGTGTGTTCTTACTGTTGTGCATAATCTCATCAGTGTTGCTGGCAAAAAGCTTGGGCTTGTCAAAGGGGAGATCTTCTACCTTAGACTGCAGTTCTTTTGGCACCCCGCGACCTGAGGCCATGATGTTCTTCTCATCATGACGGCTGCAGCCATTGTTCTTGCTGCTGTATCTGCAACATCCATTGCAGACACCAGTACTGCACGGGCAATTGTGTGGCCCTCCCGTATGATTGCCCTGAGTATAAGCTTCTTGATATCAGGCAGATGGTCCATCAGGTCCGCTAGTTTGGAGTAGTTGTCAAAGTCATAATTTGCCAGATGTGCTGAGTAATTAGCTATCCTAAGCTGCAGGGTGGAAGACGAGTAGACCTTCTTCCCGAATTGGTCTAGCCTCTTGTGCTCCTTGTTGCCATTATTTGATCTAAGGTGAGGGGCCTTTGCCCATTAGCTTCCCACATCTACAACCAGTGAGTTTGGCTGAGGATGGGAGAAGAGAAAATCTAGATCTTTAAGTGGGACAAAATATTTCTTGTCCGCCTTTTTGCAAGTGGGCTGAGCTGATGCTGGTGTTTGTCAGATGTCTTCGGACACTTCCATAATTGCTTCATCTATGGGCAATGAGATTTTGCCCTGTGATGATGGTTGGATATCCTTTAGGAGACGGTGCTGTTTCTCCTTAACCTCCTGTAGTTTTATTTCTTGTGAGGTAAAAACCCTCTTAAAAAGGTCCTGGAATTGTTTCAGGTCCACTGTCATGTGTTCATCATCAGGGGCTATCGCAACTTCTGGAGGGGAAATGAGGCTGTCTTGTGACTGTGACAGCTGAGTATCACCCTGATCATCAGGTAATTGGCCCTCCTCCTCCTCTGAGTCGGGTATGGATACGATAGTGTGGGATGGTGAAGCTGATGGTAGCCTTTTTCACGAGGATGGGATAATGGGGTGGTATCTGGGTGGCCACAATGTGCCCACTGTGGCTGGTAATGTGGCTGTGGATAATACCAGTTTGGGTGCCACTGCAGATGATATGGTCATGGTGCGTAGCTATGCCCCTGTTGAGATGAGGTGGGAGATGCGCACTGTAAGGAGAATGCACTCCTCTGATCATAATAGATCTCTGTTGAGCACCCCCATCCCTAATTTGATGGTGAGTAGAGTGGGTACAATGCCGGGGATTGTTCCCTTGATGTAGGTGGTGGTGGGGGAGAGGGGGGTCGTCTGTACTCACTATAACTCTCCCTGAGCCCTGTGTGGTCTGCATTTGTTTCAAAGCCCATCTGCCTAGTCTGCAGGCTAAAATCCTGCCATGTTGAAGGTAGTGGAGAGGCAGGTGCGCTGAGTGGCAGCGGTGATGCTTTGCGAGTCCACTGTGCAGCCGGCGCCGCTTCTCTAGCTGGTGCCATGCTGAGCGGTGGTGCCGCGGATTTGCTGGGCTGCTTTGCAGCCAATTCTGCTGTTTTGTCCGGTGCCACATGTGCCTGCGCCTGTTTTGGCGCCAGAGGCTTCCTGTGTGTTTCCCCCAGTGCGAGAACGCACCGCTTGTCTCTACCTGGTCGGTGCCAAGGCGGATGACTCCAATGTTGCCATGTCTCCCCTATTCATTCTGGGGTATGGATCAGGCAGCAGGGAACTGGCAGGGGAAATCCTGTTCCTTTGGTGTCTATCTGGCGTTGGAGAAGCTGATTTGAGCTTGGGGATCTGTGACTCGTGATCCTGCACAGCCTCTGCCTGGGGCTGTAAAGCCCCCTTTATAAGGGACGTATGGAGCCTAAGCTCTCTGTCCTTTCTTGCTCTCACAGATAGATTTTTACAATGGTCACATTTCTGTGGATTGTGTGCCTCCCCCAAGCATTTGACACACCAGCTGTGTCCGTCTGAGGCTGGAATAGGTTCGTTGCAGTCGCAGCACTTTTTAAAGCCCTGCAAGCCAGGCATATTTGAGCCGTTGGCGGTGATGCTTTGCTGGGGTTTGCAGTCAAAGTGCTGGCACCCTGTTAATCCGAGGGTATCAGGGTTTTTCCCCCCTCCAGAGTCAGCTGACAGAGAGCAGTGGCTGCCGCTGAAGTGGCTAGCACTGAGGGAACAGTGTTCCACATTTTTTTTGCCTTTGAAGTAGTTAGAAAGTATCAACATGATCTAAGATGAATTGAGGTCAAAAGGTTGCAGATTTTATCTATGAGGAGAAAATTGCCTGAAGTGGCAGGAGAACTCTGTCTACTACCAAGGGCGGTAGAAGAGGAACTGAGGGGAGGGGGTTGGGCCGCACTCAACTGTCAACTGTCACCAGTGCGAGAGGCTCACTGCGCACACGCGGCCCAGCTGCTAACTGCTATGAAAAAGTCTACGATCTGCAGCTCCGGGGAAGACCTGTCACCTCCAGTGGAGCACCCTGGGGACATCACCCGAAGAAGAACTGAGTTTTATATGATGTTTCTCATCACAAAAGCAATATTGCAGAATCTCCTGTTTGCTGTAAGGGAAAAACAGCACAAAGATTATGAGTTCAAATTTGAAAGGAAACCCTCTTTTTACAGAAAGTGTTGAATATAAAGTTCAAAAAAAAGAAAAGAAAAGAAAAACACAGATTGAAGAGCTGCGACAATATTTAGAGTAATAATGTAGCTACTCTCTTTGATTTCAAAGACTAAGAGAAGATTCTGAGGCGTTTTCCACATTACCATAGTAAATCAATCTAAGTAACGTTATTTCAGTTATGTCAATAACGTAACTGAAGACAGCATATCCAGATCCACTTCCCACAGTGTCTACGGGAGACGTTCTCCCACTGACTTACTTTACTTTTCTTGGGGAGCTAGAGTCTGGGAGTCAACGGGAGAGCGCTCTGCCATTAACTTAGCAGGTCTTCACCAGACACACTAAATCAACACCACTGTATTGATCACAGCAGTGCCCATCTAGTTGCTAGTATACACAATCCCTCTGAGAAGGAAAGGTCAAGGGGGACATTAAATATTAAGGGAACCAACTGTTGCTCTTCCTGCATATGAATCACTTGACTCAAACGAAAAGGAAAGAATTGGATGGAATTAGGCAAGCTTTTATTAACAACGGTCTCAATGGTTCTGTGTGATGGGGTGAATAAACCCCACACTGGAGAGATAGTAGTGCAGGGACAACTCTGGGCCCAGCCAGCCCCACCAAAGCAGGCCTGTTGGGAATGTTCCATTTGGAGGAGAAACTTTAAAAGGAATCTCTTCCGCAGAGGAGGAGGATAGTGAACAGAGAAGGACAAAACTAAACTCCCTGATACAGAAGGCTATGTCAGGATGGTGTTCTCAGGACAACTCCTGCAAGAAGCTGGAACTCCCTAGCATAGCGAGGCTCATGGACTAGGTTGCAAGAGACAACTACAAGCCATTATGTATCCCAAGGGACAGAGTGGTAGGAAGAGACCCAGGGAAGGGTTTTAATTGGACTGCAGGTAGCAGTCACTTTCCTTACAGTGTTCAAGAAACAAGTGGATCAGAAACAAATGGTGAGGGATAGCATGGGATCCCTTATTCCCTACAGCTAGGTGGAGCTGCCAACACATGCTCTAACTACTATGCAAGGGCTCTCCTGTCTCTGGGTAAATTGAAGAGGATATGAAAATAAAACGTAGATTTGATACAATGTCTGTTGTTAATTACTATGGAAAAAAATAAAGAACTCCTCAGGAATTTATACTCAGGAGGAAGGGAAGAGAAGGGAAGGGAAAGAAAGGAAGAAAGAAAACTGAATATATTACATGACATTATATTACATTCACTGTTTACACTAGTTTAAACCTGCAAGTAACCTGTGCCTTATGTTTCAGAGGAAGATGGAAAAAACCAGTACCATCTAAAGATGGTGATCAGTTAGACCCTGAGCATGTGGGCAAGACCCACTAGCCAGACACCTGAAGGAATTCTCTGTAGTAACTCAGAGCCCTCCCATCTATTGTCTACTGTCTCATGAAAGGCCTTTGAAAATACTTGCTAGTCATATCAGTCACTGATCAGCCACATGCCACTGTAGGCAGTCTCACCATATCATCCCCTTCATAAACTTATCCAGATCAGTCTTGAAGATGGGTAGGTTCCCATCCTCCGCCCTTCCCTGCTCAACTTAGAAGGCTGTTAAAGAACTTCGTTCCTCTAATGGTTATCAACCTTTGTCTAATTTCAAGCCTAAACTTGTTCATGTCCAGTTTATAACCATTTGTTCTTGTCCCTACATTGGTGCTTAACTTCAATAACTTATCTCGCTTCCTGGTATTTATCCCTTTTATGTATATATAGAAGGCAATCAAATTTTGGTTAGGATGAACAAGCCAAACTCTTTGAGTCTCCTCTCATAAGGTAGGTTTTTCTATCCCTTGAATCATTGTACTAGCCCTTCTTTGCACCTCCTCCAGTTCGACTTCATCTTTCTTAAACATAGACCAGAACTGCACACAATATTCCAGATGAGGTCACACCAGTGCCTTGTAAAATGGTACTAACACTCTCCTGTCTCTATTGGAAATACCTCATCCAATGCATTTTAGCATTGCATTTGCCTTCTTTACAGTTATCCTGTGATAATCAATATGCCCAGATCTTTCTACTCCCCTGTCACTTTCAACTTATAGTTTATAGTGAAAATTATTGTTAGTCCCTAACTTCATGACCTTGCTTTTTGCAATTCTACATTGCATCCCATTTCTATTACTCGAGTTTGCATGGTTGTCTAGATCTTCTTGTATGATATTACAGTCCTCTGCCAATCTTTGTGTCATCCACAAATTTTATTAGTACACTCCCACTTTTTGTGCCAAGGTCAGTAATAAAAATGTTAAATAAGACTCGTCCCAAGACTGATCCTTAAAGAAATCAACTAGTAATTTCTCTCAATCATGACAATTCACCTTTCACTATGACTTGTTGTAGTCTTCCCTTTAACCAATTCCTTATCCATCTTGCAATTGTCATATTGATCCCCGTTTTCTCTAGTTTAACTAATAATCTCCCATGTGGAGCTGTATCATAAGAATATAAGAACAGCCATACTGGGTCAGGCTAAAGGTCCCTCTAGCGCAGTATCCTGTCTTCCAACAGTGGCCAACGACAGATGCCCCAGAGGGAGTGAACAGAACAGATAATCATCAAATGATCCCCTCTCCTGTAATCCATCTCCAGCCCCTGACACCATTCCTACCCATCCTGGCTAATAGCCATTGATGTACCTAAACTCCATGAATTTATCTAGTTCTTTTTTGAACCCTATTAAGGTTCTGGTCTTCACAACATCCTCTGAAAAGAGCTCCACAAGTTGACCGTCAGCTGCGTGAAGAAAAACTTCCTTTTATTTTAAACCTGCTACCTATTAATTTCATTTGGTGACCCCTAGTTCTTATGTTATGGGAACAAGTATATAACTTTTCCTTATTCATTTTCTCCACACCTTTCATGATTTTACAGACCTTTATCATAACTTCCTTTAGTCTCCTCTTTTCTAAGCTGAAAAGTCCCAGTCTTTTTAATCTCTCTTCACATGGGATCCGTTCCCCTAATCATTTTTGTTGCCCTTTTCCAAGCCTTTTCCAATGCCAATATATCTTTTTTGAGTTGAGGCAACCACATCTGTATGCAGTATTCAAGATGAAAGCGTACCATGGTCTTATATAGAGGCAATAAGATATTCTCTGTCTTATTCTCTATCCCTTTTCAATTATTCCTAACATTCTGTTTGCTTTTTTGACTGCCACTGCACATTGAGTGGATGTTTTCAGAGAACTATCCACAATGACTCCAAGATCTCTCTCTTGAGAAGTTATAGCTAAATTAGTCCCCATCATTTTGTATGCATAGTTGGGATTATTTTGTCCAATGTGCATTACTTTACATTCATCAACATTAAGTTTCATTTGCCATTTTGTTGCCCAATCACTTAGTTTTGTGAGATCTTTTTGACATTCTTCACAATCTGCTTTGGTCCTAACTATCTTGAACAGTTTAGTAACATCTGCAAATTTTGCCACCTCCCTGTTTATCCCTTTCTCTAGATCACTTATAATAGATTGAATAGGATGGTCCCAGTATGGAACACCACTAGTTACCCCTTTCCATTCTGAAAACTTATTTATTCCTACCCTTTGTTTCCTGTCTTTTAACCAGTTATCAGTCCATGAGAGGACCTTCCCTCTTATCCCATGACAACTTACTTTACTGAAGAGCTTTTGGTGAGGTATCTTGTCAAAGGCTTTCTGGAAATCAAATGCCTTACTGAAATCCAGGCTTTACCTTTGTCTAAAAATCAGTTATCTTCTCAAAGAAAGAGATACTTTATTTTTTTTATAAAACTATGTTGTCTTTTATTCCAATTACTGTTAATCTCTATAGCCTTAACTATTTTCTCTTTCAAAATTTGTTCCAAGCCTCTGCATACATCTGAGGTCAAAGTAACAGGCCTGTATCTCCTTGGATCATGTTTTTCCAACTTTCTTAAAAATATGAAGTGTATTAGCAATTCTCCAGTCTTAACATATGATTTCTGAGGGTGCATCTACACAGCAGGGCTTAACTCAAAATAAGCTACACAAATTGAGTTATGTCCGTTATGTAGCTTATTTTGAAATTGGGAGCATCTACACAGCACTTATTCTGAAATAGAGCACTCTTCCTCTGAAGTCCCTTAATCCTCATACAATGAGGGCTACAGGAGTCAGAATAAGAAGTCCTCCAGCTTGACAGCATTTCAAAATAACTGCCTGCTGCATAGACATGGACTAAGTTATTTCAAAATAATGCTAGTTATTTCAAAATAATGTTGCCGTGTAGACGTACCCAAAGTTTACAAAATCATTAAAAATCCTTGCTATTGGACTTGCAATATCATGTACCAGTTCCTTTAATATTAATGGATGGAGATAATCCAGGTCCCCAAATTGAGCTGTTTGAGTTTTACTTACACCTTGGATGTGGTAAATCCTATATTCATATCCTCATTCCCATTAGCCACCCTGCCAATGCCTCATTAAGCATGTGCTTAACTCTAATCACGTGCTTAAATCTCAGTGATTCAGATACAGTGAAACACTGACTTTAATGGGACTAATGTACATGATTAACATTAAGTATGTTCTTAAGTGCTCTCATGAATATAATTCATGGGGCTGATTTCTTGGATATTTACATAACACTACCTCTTTTTATTATCATAAAGTAAAGAAAGAACTCAGTGCAGCAGATCTTCAGTTGGGGGAAACTGTCATAGGTCTATGGAACTATGACAATTTAAAACAGACATCCCAGTGAGATTTAGTAAGGCAGAAACTATTTTCAACTTGTCATTTTGTGCTTACCTACTGTTTTACACAACGTTTCGAACATATTTTGTAGTGTACAGATCCCACATATGTGAAGATGAGTCACTGATGAATCGCTGATACCCCTGCTGGTACCCATGTAATGGAGGAAGCTGTCTGATTCAAACAAGCCTGCTGATGGGGTAGGGAGGGGGAAAAGGACAACTGCTCGGTGCCTGGTGATTCAAAAGTACCTAGAGATCCTGGCTGCCACCACTAGTGCAGCAGCAGCCAGTCTGGATCCTTCAAATTGCTTCTGCAGTGCTATGTGGTGTGCTCCAGGCAGAATTGAGGGTTTCTTGAGGGAGGCATGGCACTCTCCAGGTGGTGCTAAGGGCTGCCTAGCCCCAGATCTGTCCCTTCCAGGGGCATGGAGCAAGGCCTCTCCTGCCTTGCCTGGGGGCCCAGAGAGGCCGCTGGCCCTGCTGGATTAAAATATGGAGGGAATAAAAGCTTGTATAACCATAAGCCCCCCTGTGTATAACCATCACATGCCATTTTTTCCAAAGGATCCCTGCCTCATTCAGTACATGGATGGATCTGCTCTGTGGAGTAATTGGGGTTGTGTTGCAAAGGGGGCTGTTGTCTTTAAGCCCCCTGCCTCATTTATTCAGAAACTGGAAGGTGTACAGTAAATTAGGCAAAGGGTTTCGAGAAGAGAAAGAAGGGACTTGTGATTAAGGTAGTTGAATTGGGGATTCCCTCCCTCAGAGGGGCTGTCAGATTCACCAGGCCCTTGGGTAAGGTGGGGTGACTGGCTCCACACTCTCTGAAGAGGTGTGGTCTTGGGTTGAAGAGGCCGCACTGGTCCCCTCACCTCTCAAACCACACCTATGAGCCTTCTGGAGCACGACACGTGGCACTCCAGCGATGATTTAAAGAGTCCTAGGCTCTAGCTGCCACCTCCCCACACCTCCTGTCAGAGGACCTGACATCTCTGCTCTGGCACAGAGTTGCTATGTGATGCTGGGGAAGTCAGAGGTGGTCACCAATAGTGTGTCCCAAATTTTCTGCATGCTCAACATGAGACCCTGGGGGCTGATAGAGCACATACAATTTCAACTGAAGTCCATGTGCTTCAGATTATAAAGCACTATATAATACTAAGTACCCTGAAAAATCAGGTCCTACACATCTCAAATCAGGCACCCCAAAACAGAGGATTTTTTTTATTTTAATCCCTCTGTGCCTCAGTTCCCCATCTTTAAAATTGATATAATATACTTCTTCCTTGTCTCATGGAGTTTTTGTGAATATTAATTCACATATTTGAAACACTTACATAGAGTGATGTGTGCCACAGAACAGCCTATGAGGAAATTTATAATTTGGTCATCATGAGTGGGTTTGAAATAGTATGCAGTAAATAATACCTAAGGTCACACACTGAACAAAGAGGATAAAACAAAATATTGAATAGTTGCTTGTTAATTGAGCACTGTCCACCCTATACACTGAATGAGGCAAGAATCCTCTGGAAAAAATAGCCCAAGATCATATAAATTGAAGACTATATTATAGTTAATACACACAAGGAGGCTAAATTAAGGTTGCACAAGAAATAATGAATTCTTTAACCAAAACTGCAGTGTTTCTAGGATTTTTCCATACTTCCTATTTTATTAACCTATTCTTCCACTGACAATTACAACTACACTTCTCTTTTTCCCTGACATAGCCTCTATTTAATTGCGTATCCCTGACTTCTTTTGGCATATAGCAAAAGGTGTTTCATAAACTGCAATAAAAAAAATCATAATATGAATTATAGCTACAGCAAAACAATTATTCCCTGAAAAGAGTCTTCATTTCCTTAAAGAAAATCAGTCACCACAGCATTTTCTCATATTAAACTAAAAGAAAGAAGACAAAGAAAAGAGTCTGGGTTTAGCCATCATCAAATACTTCATAAGGGACTTTTGGATTAAGGGAAACCATATTAGGGCATAATGAATTTATTTACTTTTCATTTTTTCATACATTGTTTACAGATTAAATACTAATATCTTAGCATCATTAATTAAACAAAGGTTTGCTCCTTCACAACTAATCTCTTGCTCCCATGTAGCACTGAACTTGTGACATTAGAGTCATTTCTATGAAGATTCTGGAGCAAAATCCTGGCTTTACTGAGTCAACAGGAATTTTGCCAATGACTTTGGTAGGATCAGGATTTCACTCACTATATCATGAACGTGGGATTTGCCATTACTAATCACCTTCTAATGATTGATACTGGCTTTCTATTCTAATGAGATAGGCACTCTACATCTTTCTTTGAACTTCCCCCTTAAACCATAATTCTTCTACAAGGCTCACAAATGCCAATACAGATCATTAAAAATTCTGTCACACACACTATTATGCAACAAAAAAATCTATGACAAACAACAAAGACGACACAAAGTTAACACCATTCTTTTGATCTCCCAGTGTATTTTTGTCTGAAATATTTTTCTAGGTAGCACTACAGGCTAGGACTGTATTTTTGTTTGCATTCTGCGCAATGCTGAGTATACTGTGGAACATAAATAATAAGCCAGTAATAACCACCACCCCAGGATTGATCTAACAGAAGGATACTGTGAGGGAGAAAGCTCTAAATACAAAAATCTTCAATAGCAAGAAAAAGAATGTAAGTACTTGGAATTGAGAGTAATTTTTGTTTATATTCCCCTCTCTCAGTATTAGTCATACTTAAATTTAAAAAAGGAATCATTTTCCTTGATACAAGGACATGAACTACAAAAGGTGCAGAGACGGATTTAAAACTCTCACTCTCTTGTCTTCTGAAACTGATGTTTGCCGTGGAGGCGATGAATTTAGTCTCCAGAGAGAAGAAAGATGCTGCTCACACAGCACTTCTACTCACCAGTCCATGCAGCAGCAATGGTGTTGGCTTTGAAGGAAGCCAACTGTCCTGCTCTCCCAGCCAGAGGTAAAGAATTGCATTGGTGGCCACTAGAGGGAGGAGGATTAGGAATACAGTAAATTGTGGGCAAAAAGCACCCATGATGAACTCACATGGGACAACCCACAAATCCCCCACCACTGCCAATAGCCAGTGAATCTCAGAAACTGCTATGGGCTGGGAAGTATCATCCAGTAGTGAAATATCTGTTACTGAAAGAATGCCAGTATGAAACCTTAACTTTGGTGGTTAGAAGATAGGAGGGCCTGCCTAAGATCATATCAAGTACATCCCTCTCCCCTTTGTTACAGATAGCTTTTATTTACCTTCTGAGTCTTGTTTATTTCCTTACATAAAACTTCAGATGTCTTATCAAGAAAGCTCCTGTGATAAGCCAGCATGCCAGCTTCAAGAGACTCTCAGGAGACACACGAGCAGACAGACACTGTGCCAAGGACTACTGTACTGAATCAACAAATTTGTACAAATTACATGAAGTTGAAAAAAAAACCTGATAGTCAAAAGAAATTTTTTTTTTTTTTTTTTTTTTTTAACTAAAGTAAGGCTTGACGCAGACCTGAAATAAATGTTTTCAATTAGTTACCTAAACATATATAAATAATGTAATGTTTTATAATTCTACTGATCCTTCAGCTTGACTGCCTGATATATGTCTTACCTCCAGCACAAGTGGCAGAACACTCTGACCAAGGCAGGTGACTCCATGTAAAGCCAACTTCATTGTCTCCACTGCCGGTACGAGAGATGGGAACATTGAATTTATATCTTATCCCCAAATTCTGTTCCTGTAGCAGAATCTGCAGTTGAAAACAACTGGTTATACCATTAAAACATGCAAACAGAGAGAGATTATAATAACATTTAAACTGGGTACATGTTATAAAGCAAGCCACAACAGTCTTGCAGATATTCCCAAAAGAAATCTGGACTAATTTATAACTTCTACTACTAACACACACACACTTTTCCCACTGTATAAGGTGTGGGTTTTTTCTTTGGATTTTTTTCCATAACAACATGTGTTTCTGACATATTAACAATTCTAAGCTTCTGGTCCTCGCTACATTAAATTCCTTCATGGAGATGTCAAGGTGTCAGAAAATATTAAGGGATTTAATTGTGGCTGACCTTGTGTACATGGGCAACAATCTTCAAACCCCCATATTAAACTCCTGTGCTGGGACTATCCACAACATGGCTGGAGAATTAATAAGACACTTACCAGGTTAGGGCTTCTACATGGTATCATACTATAAAAATTACTAATACTCCTATCTGGGATTAGTAATGGCACTAGCTTCCAATAGGAAGGTACATGAGGGTGGACTCATTTCCCTAACACCCCTAGCAAAAGCCAGTGCAGCTAGCTGGGCACATGAGAAGAATGAACACTGGTGCCTTTTATAGATGGGCAGAGCTCCTGCTGCAGATGCAACACCACAGATCAGCAAGTGAAGCCATCTATAATTCTTCTTCTGGTTCCTTCACATGACATCTGCTCAGTACAGTGATATATCTGTAGCCTACCAAGCAATATCTTTTCCTATCCCATCCCCATTTCCATATTTTAATTGTAATGCCAGAAATGCATGGCCTGCAAGATTTGACTTATCTTGTATGAGTTGGCTTCAGCAGTAGTGTTGTGTGATAATTAAGGCTTAAATTACCTTTTAGAAATTAAATGTTTTTAATATCTTTTAGAAATTATGACAGACCTTGTGGCGAAATCTTCGGTTAGGTCAGTACACAGATGGGGTATGCGACTCAGTGCCTTGTGAGGACCTAAAATAAACCTAAAACTGCAAATCCCAGCTAACTGACATCTTGGGTTAAGGAAACAGGTCCTTTCTATCTAACTGCAAAAGTTCCTGCTTTTTCTACGTCAGGAACAAGTCTAAGGGGACATCAGGTGATTTTATTCATGCATATTCAAAAGATGTCCCAATATCACCATCCAATCAAGTAGGTGTACTCAGAAAATCTCAGGGTGCAGACATCTGTTTTTGGTTAATTTGGAGGTTGGGTATTATGACACAAAAAGAGGAATAAAAGCTATGGAATAAGGAAGCTCAGGGCACAAGCACAAGCTCTATCTTTTTCCTCATCAAGTATCTTTCACTTCATTTAAGCTCTTTGCTTCACTTTACTTATTCTATCTAAATCTTTGCTTCTAAGTTTTCCATACTCCACCTTGCACCAAAGTCCCACAAGTAGAGGGAGGCTGGTCTTTTCATGCTCGGCCTTCAGGGAGAAGGGTATGAGAGTATGGTATTATATTAGGTAACTTTATCTGTATACTCAGTTAAGCACAAATTATATAACCAGATTTTTGTTAATGTAACCCTCAGAGGTGATTCAATCAATCTGTGTAATTAGAGCTGTATCTTCTGTTTGCCATCTTAATTCCTGCCATAAGAAAACTTGTTTTAATTTGGTACTACCCTCATTGTGAGTGTGGCTCCAGATCCACCTCCAGAAATAGAACTCTATAGTTGTCAATTTATGTAACTCGGGCTACGGAGGACAAACCTAGAACCTTCTAGTCAGATTGGCAAGCCTTACCCACATAAATTCCATTATACTTCTCCCCTGGGCTACATGCCTTAAAGCAGTGGATCTCAAACTTTTTGGCCTGTGGCCCACCTGGCTCAATGCAAACCTTTCCACAGACCACCAGTTGCTAATGGAAATGCCATAAATTACATAATTATGCCCGAGCCATTTTGCTGGTGTTGCAGCAAGGGAGAATTGTTTAATTTAACCAGTAAGAAAGAAAATATTAATTTAAATTATTAAACAGATCAAGCATTTTAACTTTCTCACATTAGTTTAGCAAACTTCATTTTAAATAAAATAAAATATTCATTTATGTCCAACAAAATGGTTTCAATGTTGTCTTTATTTATGGCAGGGACCTTTTTTGGGTCGGGGGACACTGACCTACAGAAAAATCAGCTGAGGATCACACAAGTGAGAAGCAAAACAACCCCTTCAAAACCTCCCAAGCCTCATAGATGTGACCCCCATCTGAGACACTTCACACCTCAGGCGCTCTAGCACCACAGGGTGAGGGGAGAGACAGGGAGGACTAAGGTTCAGGGCTTCCCATAGGCCAGATTTACTCTTCGGGGTTCCGGGGTTAGTGGAGTTTATGGGCAACCCTATGCTCTGGGGTGGGGACAAAAACGAGGAATTCAGTGTGTGGGACAGGGCGGCCAGCGAGTGACATAGGGATGGGGTGTAGGATCTGGAAGGGAGGTAGGGTGCAGGAGGGGGTGAGAGTATGAGATCTGGATGGGAGGTAGGGTACAGGACCAGCCTGTGATTAGTGTGTGTGGCAAGGGGGGAGACAGCAGGGGCAAGGGAAGGTGTAGTATGTGGCCAGGAGGGAGGGTGTAGGAGCAAGGGTGGGTACAGGAAAAGGGTGAATAGAGTGTCTGGCCAGGCAGGAGGGTTCAGGAGCGGGCTGGGGATGTGATGTCTCAGTGGAGGAGGTGAGGTGAGGGGGTGCAGGTTCTGGGCATGAGGGGAAGGAGGGCACTTACCTAACTTCATAACCCACATCGCTCCCAGGCACGGTGTCCCAAGCATGGCCTCCTGCTGCTCCCATTGGCCAGATGCCTCCAAGCAATGCATCCATGCTGCTGTTCCCCCAGCCAGGGAAAGGGGAACGGCAGAGTGTGGAGCCGCTTCTGGCTCGACTTCTTCCCCATAAGCTGGGTCTGGCAGGGAGGCTAAAGGCTGTCTTCCTTTCCCCCTAGCCCCCACGGGAAGCACTGAGTGACAGTGTGGGCTCTCTGTTGTGTGGGGAAAGGGAGGAAGGAAATAGGGGGAGGGGGCTGAGCTCAAGCTGTGGACCACTAGTGGTCCACGGAGCACAGTTTGAGAACCACTGCCTTAAAGGCAATCTAGCCTTGAATTCTCAACCTGACATTTTTTATTGCTGCTGCTAACAACTAAGAATATGTTAACATAAAGCAGCTTCGATGAGTCTCAGAGATATTTCTCACCCTACTATACCTCCAGTTATAAATTACTTTGAGTCATATGCTCAATTCTGCAAGACAGCAAAATGATGGACAATTTTTCAGTAGGGCTATCATTGGTGCTGAGTTGATGAGAAAAGTAGTTAATGCAGTTGGCACCTCTCCTCCACATAACCACTTCTAGCCTCTCTATAGTTACAAGAGGCAAAAAAGGCTTCACATTGTTGGGAGCATGGCCAGGGATGTCCACAGTCTGGGAATTTACTATGAGACAGACCATGACACCTCATACCATAATTAGATTCACTGAAATCAAGAGGGCTATCTCTGGAGTAAGGTGAATAAAGGCATTTTGTGAATAAAGGCATTACAACACAGCCCAATGCATTTGTCACATAATTTGCCTCACATTTTCATATACCACCAATAGATATGACCACATCATAAAACCAGTTTGCAATTTATGTTGCCATTACTGTAAGGACCAGGAAGCAAACAAAGCTAGGCAGGATCCCACCTATGGCTTGAGGAGTGTGCAAATTTTTGCTGATATTTTCTGTAGATATCTTGGTAATGCAACAGTTTGTTGTTAGTCCTCTTCTTTATTCCCAGCGCTATCCCATCAGTTTCCGGAAGACAAAGGTGGAGGTGATCTCAAAGTGCAAGAACTATGCAAGCCATACTCCTTTTCCATGCAATTTTACTCAGCTTATTCCTTTCCCAGCCCCCGTTATTTGGAACATAAAAACTCATGTTTCAGTTCAGAAAGATATTAATTATAACATTACCATGACTATGAGATTTTCTGAAGTAGGGCCTAAAGCTTCCAAAG
Source organism: Pelochelys cantorii (assembly GCA_032595735.1). NCBI lineage: Eukaryota > Metazoa > Chordata > Testudines > Trionychidae > Pelochelys > Pelochelys cantorii. The sequence continues at coordinate 41,318,524 of CM064330.1, forward strand.
ATTCAGGTTCCTCTGTTGGCCTCTTGTAATGAAAAGCTGTCCCAGCGACATCAAACTTTCTAGGCCAGTCAATAGTCCAGGCGCCATTAATATAATAATCATCCTCTTCAGATTTTAAAGCTTAAAAAAAAAATACAAGCCACCTAAAAATTGGAAGCAGCATTTATAATACAGAAGTCATTGCAAATTAAACTACTAATGTGATAGAAGTATGCCTACTTTAGCTCTGGATAACTGGTTTCAAAGTAGTTTAAAACCTACTTTTCCTTTTGGCAGAATGACTCAAGTGTGATCCGTGGAGATCTACAATACTGAGTATGACTATCATCTCCACTGGCAGATGTGATCTGCAGAGACTACAGGTATCAGTAAGAACAGATCAAGACAGATCTGTGTGTGCTAGAACTATTATCAATAGGCCTTGCACTCTGTACTACAGCTGGGGACATGTGAATCTGCTCCATTACAGGCAAATTAGATGTGCCTCAAATCTATGAGATGCAATGTACCCACCAGTTGATCAAAGTCTTGGTACCCCTGCCGTTAGGAGTGTGGGCACAATAAAAGTGAGTGTGTGTAAGATCAAGGAAGAGCTAGATTGAGTTTCAAAGCTGGTCCCCAACCAGTTCTTACTTCCTTATCCTTTACTTTGTTATTCTACTTTAGAAGCACGTACCCAGAAGGACACTAATGCTCAAAATCAGAAAAACCTGCATATCCCAGGTGATTTCTCAGTGATTCTGTTCTGAGGTCAGATAGCACGGAAGATAAAAAGGTATTATATCAAAACACAAAAATACACCCAGTGACAATTCATAATTATGGTAATACAGAATATTTACATATTAATAATTGCATGAATATCAAATAACTGAAAATCATTCATATCAGCAAGAAAATAGTAATAAATGCCAATAACTTCATCACACTATGCAATTTAGAAAACCAAACGGTGATAAGCTATTACTTTTCCAATACAATTTGTTAAGCTACTATTGTCAACAGAGCACATGATGAAAAGAGCATTGCGGGTAGCATATCTATTTTTGATTCAACAGATTATTGAAATTACCAAAGACTACAATCACTTTTAGAACAGCTTGAAATAAAAGAAGCCACAAGGAAGTGCTGGCCACTGCTTCCCTCTGCTACCACTGACCAGGAACAGCGAACCATGGCCTCTGGAAGCTGTGGAGGACACTGCCTGCAGATTGTCAACATAAGCAAAATGTCTCTCGGCCTGCAATCAGATTACTCCAAAAAAGGAATCCTTAGTCAGTACATATTGAGGCAAAACACATATTGATCTTAATAGGGAGAAGATTCAGGATTTGGCTTACAGATTGCAGGTGTGAAGGATAAGATAAATAACCATCATAGGCCAAATTTTGCTTTAATATACCTCAATATAAATCTCGCTCTAGTGACTTCACTGGAATTACTCTGTTATTACACGTGACTAAGAGAGGAAATGGGTTCTCAAACTTTTACGTATCCCTGAGTTTACTCCAGACTGTATATGAAGGGGTACTGAAACCAGGGAAACATGTATGTGAGGAAAGAGTGAGAAGGAATAGGAAGAGATAGTGGTATGTCACCAGGAAAGGGACTAGAATCTGCTCTCAAAGTCCCATTAATTTCCAAACTGTGATGAATCACAATCAAACTCATAAGATACAAGAGAGGACAAGTCATGATGTCATACAATACTAAAAGAAGGGAGCAATGCTTCCTGCTACTTACCTATCTTTTAATAACTGTCTGAACAATTATTAGACTAAATATTGGTATCAGAATATTGGTCAGAATTTGGCTTTAGCAGAAGCTAATTTTCCAGAGTCCTAATTTTTATCTACTCTAACCTCAAAAGGTCCAATCAGATTAAATTAAGAAAACAGGCCATTTAAACATGAAAAGGGAGTTAAAATACACATTTAAAACTACTCCACAAATGTCTAAGAACTAAAAGAAACCTCTGTGCAAACTATTTTGTAGAGATTTTTAAAATTTGTTTAAAAAATAAAACCAGAAAGTATTTCTAGATTTCAAAACAGATTTGTCAATAAAAATAAAAATGTTTTTGCAATAATTTTTCATTGTTTCAGATGAGGCAATTTTTTTCAAAAGGAATGAGGTTCTGTGCAATTTTACACTTGCAAAATGAATTGCAGTAGCGAAGAAAGCTATTTGATCTTCTGTCCGATGTGTACCCTCAATTGTGAAGTTAGAGATGCAAGAAACTGGGTTGTACTCAGTTGTAATTGTAGTAATGTGAGTGGAGATTTTACAGATACAAAATGACTCTGAAAATTTGGTTCTTAATATGAAATGCCTGTACTAGGATAGCCTGTGACCCTCATTCCTCTGCTTGAAATAGGCAGTGTTGCTATACCCATATCAGTCCAATGATATAGAATGAAAGTGGGTGAGGTAGGCAACCTTTCAAGCTTACATAGAGTTCTCCACCAGGCAGAAGAAGAAGAGTTCTGTATAAGCTTGAAACCACACTCCCACTACTGCACATTACAGACAATCCTTCACAAGCATTTGCATTGCTAGATATTTGTATTCCTGTGGCTCAGGGCCAACGAAACAGCCTAATCAATGGATCTGCAGCCTAACTATATAACAGCTTCTAGGACCATCAGTTCATTAGTCTGCTGAACTACTAACTCACCAGTCTCTTTTAACTGAGAAATGTGTTACCTTGTATGTTTGTGAACTGACTGTTACGTAAACCAGGTTAGGGAAATATCTAGCCATGCTTGCCCTTTTGTCAGTGAATCAGTTTGGCACTTGTTTGACCCCAAAATAAGAAGAGTACAAGACAGGCTTAAAGCCACCTTTACATGGAAGAAGAATGCTGACTAGAACTTGGGACTTGAATTCAATTTCCCTGCTGTACTACAGGCTTCCCGTGCAATATTGGACAAGTCACTCTAGCTTCTCTGTGCCTCGGGTTCCCCATCTGTAAAATGGAGATAATAGTATTTCCCCACCTTATAAGAATGCTGTGAAGTTAAGTACATTAAAGATTGTGGGGTAAGCCAGATACTGTAGTTATAGGGGCATGCAAGTACCTAAAATAGAAGGATAATAATAACCCTGATCCTGTACCTATCAAAGCTTAGCCAGACCATAGAATTTGCATAGTATCTTCAAAGCACTTTATAAATATTACTAGTTAATTAAGCCCTTGTATTTAAACCAACTCTTACCAATGTAATTCTTTGACATAGCCACTTCTTTTACTTCAATGTGAACAGAACCTCTTGGAATATGAATCACTTCCATGTAGCCTATAATGTAAAGGTAAACCTTATTTATTACTATTACTACCTGCGTAAAACTAGCAATCAATAAATTATGCTTTGGACTCAAATATACCTGAACATTGGCGTTCATGCCAGATAACGGAGAACTCTTTATAGCAAGAATCTAACATACAGCCATGAGTTTCTCCTTTCTATATATTAATGATGTCCTTCATAGAATGTTTCAGAATTCACTGATTAACTTACAAGTTGATTATAAAATACTAGTATATTATCTTCCATGTTTTGAGCTTTCAATTAGGCTTCATAAGGGCACAGTAGTCCACCTTCATACACTCCATCATAGGATAGGAAATGACCTATATCTGCATACTTACCTCCCCTGGGCAATGAATCATTGAAAAAACCTTCAATAGCTTCACATGTGCTACCATCTCCTCCACACACACGGCATCTGTCTTCCTTTGCATCAGACCCCAAAATATTATCACAACCCACATGCTGAGAACAAATAAGAACAGAATAAATATTACTGTAGGCAGGTGGTTTCTTGAGTCATTACCTGAAAATACTGAATATTTTCTCAAGAGATTTCTTCCTATCAGAGATTTAGTTTACCCTTTGCCTACCTCACTTTGAGTAGGCCACATCATAAGATAGTTCTCTCTTACCAGAAAAGGATATCGGAAATCAAAGATGATCCCAATTTAGTTTATTGATAATAAATAATTTGGGCTCTTATAGGGCTTTACATAGGGAATGTCAGAGTATTTAACAAAGATTAATGTATTACACACTTTAAAACAATCATTATTTAATGTTTATACAGTGCCTTCAAATGTTCTAATTTTTCTCTACCTTTGCTTTCTCTAACAAAACACTTTTTCTGGATATTCCTTGAATGGCTGTTTAAAAGCAAGTTTTGTTTTGTTTTTGTTTCTATAAATCTTTATACCTTCGCAGGCCATCTTCTCACATCCCACAGAAAAGTAATGCAGCTAAATTTATGACATCACAATTATTCTGGTAACAACAAACTCATATAAAAGCTTAAATATGTGAGTTCACTGCTCACTCAAGCAGAACGAAAGACTGAGCAGGATGCAGAGAGCTCCTGTATATAATCTAGACGTGATTCTCTCTTGCATCCAAGCTCCAGAATTAGATGCACAAAAATATATTTATCTCAATTTAACACCTGTAAATAAGATAACAGGGAAACAACACTGACAATATTGCGAGAAACTCTGTAAAGAGTGAGGAAGTGAAGGGAGCTATTAAAATCTACAGGTTTATGGGTTTATCTAGAGGGGTTTTCTATGCATAATTTAAGGATTCACCTCAGCCAGAGAATATATGCTGAGAAGGAAGGAAGAATTATTTAAAAACAAAAGACAAACTGAGGAAGAACAGCTTTACACTTCTTCAAATGATTATATAATACAAAGAAGAATCAAATGATCTCCAAAACAGAACATATGGCAGCCAAATGAACACACTGGCAAAAAAGTAAATTTTCTACTGTTGTTTATTAATAATACAGATGTGATCACAGAACTTAAAATTTCAGAATGTTTTCAGTGCTAGGCAAGTGAATATAATCATAACAATTTTAGCTCTCTCACTGACTACACAAAAAGCAAAACAGAGATTTGACTAACTTATGTTTCTTTAGGTAGGCCTCTACTGGGAACAAATCTACTTTCCATTTTTGCTTGTTTACTAAATAATACCTGAACTGTAAGAAACCACAAACATGCAAGCTTTAATTTAGATTTTTCTTGCAATTGTATGAAATATTTTAATTCAGTTTTATCAAATACATTTCCTTGCATTTTAATCCTGCTTGTGTCCTTTTTTGTGGAATTACATGTAATACCGGCAAGTCAGCTTTAAAATAATGCTCAAAAGCATTAGCTGTTTTCTAGTATCTTCACATATTTTTAGCATACTGCAACAATATTTATTGTGATTTTTGTCTGATTTGTGATTTGGTTTGCTAACACAGAGCAAATCTTTGGTGCTAATTGTGTCATCTTTCTTAGAAACAATCTGATCTCATCATCTTTGATCCACTCATAAAAAAAATTATTTTGGCCTACGTTACACAAGCACATAAGATTGGACTTAAATTTAAGCATGTGAGTAGTTACAAAGAAGTCAGAGATTTTAAAGTCTACTGCTTTTATGCTTAAAGAAAAGAATGTGCATAGGCATTTTGCTGATCTGAGCCTTTATTGGAATGAATAGCAAGAGCATCATTTTCTATCTGGGGCCCCATCAATTTTTCATAGGTCTATATGCTCTGTGAGATCTTCCATTTTTGCCAGCACTTCAAATTTTGCAGGACATAATATCATCATATAACATTCTATATGATGACACATCTTTGCCCCTCCTCCCAAATTTCTTTTTGAAATGGTACCCCAACGAATAGTAGTATAACCATAAATGAGGAAGTTACCTGATATTTAAGAAAATGGAGTACTAACTGCCGCATTTATGGTTATAATACCAATTATCTCAAAATGGCCTAAATTCAACAAAAAAAGTAAGCATCTGCTTAACTTTAACTTTTAATGCTTTTAATCAACTGGTCCCTACAAGTTACTGGTCCTTCAACAGATACCAAAGTTTAGGAGAAGCCAAAAGAGACTTAACAAAGGATTCTAATTTAGTCTTACAACAAGGTGACTTGGCCTTAAGGGCTGGAGGCCTGGGGCCAGCAAACTGATTAATGAAGGAACTGCACCAGATCTTCCGTGCTGTGTTACCAGTCTTGATAGGGCTTGATAAGAGGACAGCTGGTTTTCCTCTATGGGGCAGGAGAAAGTTAGGAAGGGTAGAAATGTTAGGAAGCTTTGACAGAGGCTGAAGGAAAAGAGCAAAGACTTCTGCACGGATGACGCTGAAAGCGTGACCTAGCTCTGGGAGGAATGGCTTGGGGGAGGACGACGACTCCCTACCTATGGGGGGAGAGATATGGAATGGGATTGGGCGTAAGGAGCCAGTATATTTATCTGAGGACTGAATAGATTGGATCCTAAGAAGAAGACTGTTAAATGCTATACAAAATTACTGCTGATCAATACTAGACCGGGGTGGGCAAAATAGGTCTTGTGTGCGGGATCCAGCCCATTAAGCCACCAGATCCAGCCCGCAAACCCCCCTTCTGGGATCCTCAGGCATGCAGAAGTCACTGTTTTAAGTGCAAGACTGCTCCATGTGCCTCTCTGCTCTGGAGGAAGGGTGAGGCTTTGTGTGATTTCCTGGCCCCCAACCCAATCCTCAGCTCCTATTGGCTGGAAACAACTGGCCAATAGGAACTGACCCCAGCCAATCTCTCAGCTCTTATTGGCCGGAAACAACCAGGCAGCACAAACCTCTCTCCCTTCACCAAGCTGAGAGCCACATGGAGGGAACAGCCTACATTTTCAAATGGTCTGGGGCTGCAGCAGGCAGGGAGCCCAGCCTTCCTTGGCAGTGCTGCAGGGCTGATGTCTGGGAGACACTTGGGTAAGTGCCTCCCAGCCAGAGCCTGCCTCTGGCACATCAACCCCTCTTGCAGCCCAACTCCCTCCCCTAAGTCATGATCCAAACCCTCTGTACCCCCTGCCCCAAGTCATAACTCCCTCCCAGAGCCTGTATCTCCTCCTACACCCCCCCCCCCCGGCCAGAATCCTTTCCTGCACCCACACTCCCTCCCTGACCCTACACCTCAATCCCCTGACCCAGGTCACAATCCCCTCCTTCACCCAAACACCGTCTCAGACCTCACACCATATCCTGCACCCCAGTCCCGTACTCTGTGTGCCCTTCTGTACTCAACCTGCATCCCAGACCCCTCACTCCCTCCCAAAAAAGTGCAGCCATTGACCACTTTCCAAAGTCTTGGAGTGGCCCCCCACCAAAAATTATTGCCCACCCCTGTACTAGACAATATGAAGTAATTCATAATATAGTGTTTATGAAAACATTCAACCTTGCATTCTCCATTGATACAGATATCCAGCGAATCAGCATTGCACTGAGTTCCATCTATTACTGCAGGGGCACGTTCAGTGTAAAAATTGTAACCTTCAGCCAAGCAGTTTAATGCACATGGTTTAACCCCCCCTAAACAAGCAAAACAAAGAAAAAATTAATGGACAGTTCCTAATAAGATAAGAAACAATTTAAAACATATACAAAATCAGACTGGAAATGTAGTCTCCTCTCCGATATGAATACTGACCAATTTATTAGCTTTCTTTAATTCTTGCAAGTGACTTCTCTACTTGATTCTTTCTCTCTAAAAAGATTACTTTAACTTATAGCAAAACAACATACAGATGAGCTTACGTGAAAGATTCTTTAATGATAATACCATCCTAATGCCTGCTGAACAACTGAAAATACATAAAGATGTTATTTAAAAGGACTATGTCTATTGTACTTTCAAGTTTGGAAATACAGTAAAGTTCACAATATGCTTAATAAAATGGGGTACGTCTACACTACAGTGTTATTTCAAAATAGTTAATTCAAAATAGCTTATTTCGAAATAACGCATCTACACACAAAATGCATTTTGAAATAGCATTTTGCTATTTTGAAATAGCGTGTCCACACTGAGCGGATGCTGAATCGCATTTAAGGCCGGCTGGAACCAGGTCCAGCAGGGCATCAGGTCAGGAGTTACTTTGTGTGGCTGCTGCCTGAGGCCTGTGCTTAAAGGGACTACCCTCCCTGGACAGCCGGTTCTCAGCTTTCCCTGCTTGCTTGCCTACTTCGATGAGGGACAGCAAAGCATTTTGTTTCTGCGTGCTCTGGTTGCCCTCATTCGGGACACCACAGCACTCTGCAACATGGAGCCGGAGCTGCCCCTGGGCACTCTGGTGCTTCTCTTGGACACGTTGCTGTGAGCCTGGCTGCACTTTGTGCAGGCTGCCATCTGGGAGGTCCATCGGGGGGCTGTCAGTATCCAGGTGGCCCTGCGGGAGAGCTTCTACCCTGAGGAGCACTAAGAGCCTCCCTAGTCTACCCCACTGGGGGCTTGTGCCTCATTCCTCCCTCACGTCTTTCCATTTCCTCCCCAGTCCCCCTTCCTGATGTAAAATAAAATACACATTTTTTCATAAATACAAACTGTCTTTATTTAACAAAACTGGTGAGACTGGGGAAAGGAGGCAGGAGAGGGGAGGAGAGAGGGTGGGAGAAGGGAGGGGGAAACCTGGGAGGAGGGAGCTGGAAGGGGGAAGCAAGGGGAAGAAGGGGGAGGGGAAGCTTAAGGGTGGAGGTCTCGCCAGACCAACTTGATTTTCATGCAAACCTGCTCCTGGGTTCGCATGTTGCCTTTGGTGGCCAGGCTGGCAGCTATCCTGCCATAGACAGCCGCATTCCTCCATCTAGTGTGGAGATCATGGACGTTGGGGGCATCCCCCCAAACCTGAATAAGGTCCATGATCTCCACCCTCGACCAGGAAGGCGCCCGCCTTCTCTGGGCCCTGGCAGGCTCCTGGGAGCTGGCAGACTGCTCCTGGGGAGCGGTGGAGGGCTGGCTGCCAGTGGCTTGCTGGCTCATGTTTTGGGGCCACTGGGTCACGGGCAGTGACTACTGGCTCTGGGCTGGCAGGCTTGGAGCTGGCACAGGCACTGTGGCCAGAGTCTACCCCTTTAAGGGCTCCAGGGAGGGAGGGAGAGGAGTGTTCTTGGTTGAGGCTGGAGTGGCCACCAGGGCACCCTGGGAAGGCTGGAGGCCCCCTATTTCAAAATAAGTGTCTACACAGCACTTATTTCGAAATAGCTATTTCGAATTTGGCATTATTCCTTGTAGAATAATGGTTTACCAAATTCGAAATAAGCGCTCCACTATTTTGAATTTATTTCGAAATAGTGGTTTGGCTGTGTAGACACTAGGAAAGTTATTTCGAAATAAGGGCTGTTATTTTGAAATAACTTTGCTGTGTAGACATACTCATGAATATTGTTTTAGGATGTGGGGTCTGAATTTAAAGTGAATTTAACCTGTCTTCCCTTTTCTTGACTGCTTATAATTCTGCGGGTTCAATTATTTTTGTACATTTAGATGTCTGATTATTTCACTTGTATAATAACTGGATTTCTAGGTGTGCTTATTTACTCAACAAATAACTGTGCCTGGAGGGTGTGATTTTTACAAGCACTTTTGAGAGGTGCTAAGTCCCCTTTGCAATTACTGACTTTACTAGGAGGTAAGGAGCATAATTATTTGCAAGCACAACTGTGAGCACAAAAAGTTTATAAGACCTAATTTATAAAAATCATTCTCACACAAGGCACCAAAAGGAATCCCTAAGAGCTATATAATAGCAAGGGACTAGACATAGCTCTTGAGCACAGTTTTTCATCTGTGTGGAGTGTGGGCAACGAACAAAATATACAGAAAAGATTTCCATTCTTTTTTCATGGAGTAGCAATAGTAACATTAATTGGGTCACTTTTTTAAAAAAATTTTTAGGATGGGATAATGAACAGATATATCCTTCTTCACAGTTTTAAAGCTTACATTCGCAGTAGGGATGTAAAAACTGCCCAGAATAGTTAACCAGTTAAATGATTTGTTTAACTAGTTAGCTATTGGCTATGGGTGCAGGGACTGCTCTGGCCCCCCCAATGCAGGTGGCAAGGACTGCTACAACTCTGCAGGCTGGAAGCTGCTCTGGCCTCACTGAAGCCAGGATTCTGCCAGACAAGCCGCCGTAGAGGGGGGCTCTCCGATTAACCAGTTAGTTGGTAAGCATGCTGGTTAACCTTTAACATCCCTAATTCACAGAGTCTTGAACAGGATACAGGCATTCAGTATGTTTTAGATTAAAGGATAGCACTCCTAACTAGGGCTGTCAAGTTATCACAGTTAACTCATGTGGTTAACTAAAAAAAAACCCTGTAATTGCAGCTTTAATCACATAGTTAAACAATAGTAGAATATCAACTGAAATTTATTATGAAATATTTTGGATGTTTTCTACATCTTACTACATATTTAGAAATATGCATCTGTCTATCTGTCCATCCATCTGTGAGTCTGTTTGTCCAAGAACTCCTAAATGGTAAGAGATAGGATTACCAAATTTGGTATGTAGCTTCCTCTTATCATAACTTAAAGCAAAGGATGGGCTTGGTTGTGCCAAGGCAATGGGATATGCATTGAATTTGATTGTTTCTCATAAAATGGAAAGAGAGGAGTCTGGTAGGAGGCAATTATACTATAAAATGACCACAGGGGGCAGCAAAGGGCCAGAAATGGGGACTGGGACAGCTATAACCCCATTGTGCCAGCAGGGGGCAGAGGTGGAGAAAGGGATAGCTATCTGCTATATATTTCAGAGTTTGTCTGTCTGTCTGTCTGACCCCCAGCTGGGAGACATGTAGCTCTCCCCCAGCTGTGACCACTGCAGCTGCAGCAGCCATGGACAGGTGCTTCTCTCCTGGCCCCTAGCTGCTGCAGTGAGAAAGGGCTAGGACTATCCTCTATCCTCAGGACAACCTGAATACTGAATCCCTCATTCCCAGCCCCACTCCAGAACGATGATTTAAATGAAGAAAAACAAAACTTATTTGAGTTAAGGACCCAAGCAACAATGGATAAATCTTTTAGTTTTCAAATATAAAGATTTCAATTACAACACAGAATAGAAAGTGATAAACAAAAGAAACAGTATTTTTCAATTCACCTCGTACAAGTACTATAGAGCAAACGCTTTATCATGAAAGTGCAACTGATAATTGTAGATTTTTTTTGTTACATAACTGTTTTGTTTTTGCTTGAAATGTAAACCTTCAGAGCCTACAAGTCCACTTAGTCTTAACTTGTTCAGCCAACCACTAAGACAAACAAATGTATTTATGTTTTACTGGAGATAATGCTGCCAACTTCTTATTTATAACGTCACTTGGAAGTGAAAATATTTGTTTGTGTGGTAATTTTGTTGCCGGAGTTGCAAGGTATTTACATGTCAAGTATGCTAAAATGTTCATATGCCCCTTCATGCTTTGACCACCATTCCAGAGGACATGCTTTGATCCTGATGACACACATTTTGTGTGGGATTTCTAATGATAGCTATATCTCTTGACCCAATGTTTAAGAATCTGAAGTGCCATCTAAAATCTGAGAGGGATGAGGTGTGGAGCATGCTTTCAGAAGTCTTAAAAGAGCAACGTTCCAATGCATAAACTACAGAACCCAAATTACCAAAAAAGAAAATCAGCTTTCTGCTGGTGGCATCTGACTTCAATGATGAAAATGCCCATGCATCTGTCCGTACTGCTTATAGAGCAGAACCAGTCATCAGCATGCACATGTGTACTCTGGAATGGTATAAGTACAATAGCTTCCATTATCTCCTGCAAATGTAAAAAAAAATTTTGGTCTGGGCAATAGGCTGAACAACATGTAGGACTGAGTGGAATTGTGGGCTCTAAAGTTTTTTTATTGCTTTCTTTTTGAGGGCAATTATTTTGTACATATAGTTCCACATTTGTAAGTTCAACTTTCATGATAAAGAGACTGAACTACAGTACCTGTATGAGGTGAATTGAAAAATAGTATTTCTTTTGTTTTTTACAGTGCAAATATTTGCAGTCAAAAATAAAGTGAGAATTGTACACTTTGTAATTGAAATCAATATATTTTAAAGTGTAGAAAATATTCAAAATATTTAAATAAATAGTATTCTATTATTGCTTAACACCACAATTCATTGCAATTTTTAAGTCACTTGACATATCTACTCCAATTGATCCTCTTTTGAAGAGATATTTAAACAGTTGGCAAATGACACAGACTGGAAAAATGATAAATAAAGAGAACAGGCCAGTGATAGAACTGGATTGCTTAGTTCTTTGGGAACAAGCAGAGAATATATGATCTTTACATTTAGCCATATTGAAAGACATATCTAAGAATTCAGGCTCTTTTTATGGAAGTGGGGGGACTCTATTTTGGGAAGCACTGACTCTGAAAAGGATGGGGGGGGGCACGTTCATGGTAGAAAATCAGCTGACCATGATTTCCCAGTGTAATATTGTTGACAAAAATGTTACTTTCATCTTGAATATACAAATAGCAATATTGAGAAGTAGGGAGGTATTATTACCTCTGTATTTGGCACTGATGTGACTACCACTAGAATTCTGTGTCCAGTTGTGATATCCACAATACAAAGATATTGAGAAATAGGGAAGGGTTCAGAGAATGGCTAAGGGATGGAATACATGCCTTGTAAAAAGAGAGAGAGTGTTAAGGAGCACTTTATTTAGCTCCATCAAAAAGAAGGTTAAAGGGTGGTTTGACTATAGTACTCACATACTTGATAACAGGGAGCTCTTTAGTCAAGCGGACAAATATTCACTGGCTAGAAACTGAAGCTGAACAAGTTTAAACTAGAAAGAAGGTAACAATTTTAACAGTGAGGTTCATTAAACATTGGAGCAATTTGCTGAGGGCTGTGGTAGGTTATCCATCTCCGGAAAGCATAAAATTGGCATGAGGTATGACTGGATAAAAGAGGTTGCTTGTGGAGTTACTGGCAATCACAGAAATTGGAGTAGCCCAGATACTGCTTCAATCTGTGCCAGTGCTTAACTGATCCATGGACAGCCCCATGATTGGGGATAGTTGGAAAGTCGGCCTAACGCAGTGCTCTCCAACCTTTTAAAGCACAAGATCACTTTTTGAATTTAAGTCAGTCCAGGATTTACCTCAAACCCAAATACCCCTGTCCCGCCCCTTTGCTGAGGCCCCGCCTGCCTCACTCTGGGAAGATGGGGTACAAGGAAGGGGGACGGAGTGAGATTGGTGACCCCCTGCCTCTGTCTCTCTGCCCTGCACAACAAGCAGGAGGCTCCCAGGGGCAGCTCTGAGGCTCAGGGCAGAAGCAGCAGGGTAGTGCGGGGAGGGGCAGCTGAAATGCCAGCGCTTGATAGCCTCCCAGCCAAACCAATTGGGATCACCTATCAGAGGCTCCAAGATCTACCAGTAGATCCTGATCTACTGGTTGGTGACCACTGGCCTAAAGTAAGGATCCCTGTTTATTGACTACCAATTCTGTATCTAATCAAAAGAACATCATTCTCCATCTCTCCCTTTTCTTCTAGGGAGAAACAAAGAGGAAAAGAAAAAAAAAAGCCAGGATAGATCCTTGTCTATGGATGAAGAATAAACAGCATATGTCAGCAGAGAAGAGGATGCAAAGCTCATCTTTGCACTCTCTCAATCATGGGGCCACTGTGTGCAGGGCTTGTCCCATGAAAGAAATTAGAGCAACTAAAAACTTCTTTAACTCATGTCAGCTGTGAACTGTTCCAAGAAGCTGAAACTGCAGCGCAGAGACATCCATGATTGTGTTTCTACTGCTACAGCTAATATGTTGAACAGTGTAGGTACCGCAACTCACTGCTCTGCATTTTATTTTAGTAATAGCATCAGGTCTTAAGGCTTGAGGATACATTTAGAGGCTTGAAATTAGGTCTCTGGATGTAAAAATTATATATATCTATATATATAGATATATATATTAAGGTTAGCTTTGAGTAATGTGGGCATTCTCACAATGAAATTAATGTAATTTAGTTGCAAATTATTCTATTTATCAATTTCATTTTGTAGCATCCACAACACCCAATAAAGATTGAGCACCAGTGTACCAGATACTGTACAAAGACATAGGAAGAGATATTTCTTGTCCTAAGGAGTTTACCTTTTGTTTGCTCTGATCTCAGAGTGATGATAGGCACACAGCTGGCATAAACTAAATCTCACAAATCTGTCCCAAAATGGGAAAAAAAAAAAATCTGGCACAAATAGCAATGCTGAGCATAGTACAGATGATCAGGGAAACAAAACTGTCCTTTTCCACACAATGGAAGTTACCAGAGCTCGATGACTGAATAGCTTGTCTAGTATAGGCTCTTATATATGTGTGCTTCATCCAGGATGATGGAGTTTCAGGTAGGGGAAGTCTACTGAGACTTTTTTAGGGTACATCTTACTGCAGTGTACAAGTATAATAGTGGATCACCCACCCATACCCAGTCTCTTCATGCTGCTGCTAAGAAAGCTGACAGGGAAGGGCTTTACATTATGAAGTGGTGCATTTTCATAGCACCCCGTCACACTTTCATGGCTGAACCACACCATTTCACCATCAATGTGACCCTTCCATTGACATGCCCCTTAATAATTTTGTATTTTCAATTAGTGGGTCAATTGATGGCTATTGAAAAATCCAAGTGCAAGATTAGTCAGCTGAGTACGTTTTCAGAGTTCTCAAACCTCTGCCAAGCTACACATTACCTCCAGTGTAGGGCTTCCAGTTATAATACTTTCCCCGGAAGGGCATATTGTCGAAATCTGCACACTGTTTTTCTCGAAAATCACGAGACCCAGAAGGGCATGGCTAAAGAAAAATTAAAATAAAAAAATATATTAGACGTTAACATAAATATAAAAAGGACATGGTTATATTATTTATAAATAAAATGGTCCTAAACTACATCATGTTAGCTCACTGCTTTATTTTGTGGCTCTGATTCTGACACTTGCTTTATTGTTTTACAACTGGAATTTGAAGTGAAGTGTCTATTTTATAATCTTAGACAGGCACACAATAACTTAAACAAAGTTAAGTGTTACAAGTTTACATGTAACTTTACACTCATGTCACAGTACACTTTGTGTGTGTTTATAAGGAGATACTCGATGGATTAATTGCAAAGACCAAATGAAGAAATTAAAACACAATCTTTTGGTGATAGATTCAGGCTCAACAGCCACAGCTGTTCATTTAAGGGATCAAGAAACAGATTTGTAACATCATATTCATTGCTCAACTGCAGTTTGAAGACCTACTATTGTGCAATGACTAGCTTTGACAAAAACAGTTTAGGTCTAAGAATAAGACTGGACAAAGTTTAGTCCCAATTCTAGGGACCTTCCAAATTTAAATTTGGAATAACTACTTATCTCACTAACTAACTTCTCACTATTAATTACTGAGCCCAGAAATATATTAAATAGTTTTCTCATCTGAGGTGCTGTTGGTAATGTAGAAGACTCTGTTTTCTCCTATAAATAAGTATAGGAACTATATAATTCACAGCTATTTCTTAACTTTTTGTCTATGCAATGTTTAGGTTCAAAGTAACAAACAATAATAAACAAATATATTCTAAGGCTGGTCTCATGATGCTGCCAAAACATTTGTAGCAGAGGGGAGGAGAAAGAGTTGGGCTGAGCTCCCCATATCAGGAAACAGCACATGCTCCTCTCTGAGGGCACTGCATGTTGCAGGAACAAGGCTAGGATCACATCTCAAACACCACATCTCCCATGTTCATCACTTGGGCCCAACAACTGATTTCTTCACTCTCTGGAGATGCCACATGAAGTCAGATTCTCCAGAACTCCCAAAAGATGGGAAGACCTGACTCTCCCAAAGAACCTCCTAGAATCAACACAAGATCCAAGTAAATTATTCTTTTTTTTTTTCCTGGTAGCATAACATGGAGGAAGAACACCTTTGACTCCTAGGACAGGGGAAAGAGAGACAGGGAAGGTATAACAAATACCAATTAAAGCCATATTTTAAGCTTATTTGTAAATTTAGAACAATCAACAGCATGATATTTCCAATACCAAATCTTGAGATGTCAGCCTCAACCTTAAGATGGAGCCTTACAGCACAAGTTTGATACTTTGTACACTATTTTAGCATAGATAAATAAAATCTGCTTAAGATCTGCTTAGCCTTGCAATTATTGTTATTTTTAAAATGTTTTATGGTACAAATTGTGAGGAGGAGAATGTTTAAATTTCTGAAAAACAAACAACATTCCAGGTAAGAGCTAATGCAGGGCTGGGCAAGATGCAGCCCAGGGCCAGATCTTACCTACCTGATACTTTAATCCAGCCCACGGATTGCATTAGGTGGTGGCTCAGGCAGCGGGATCCTATTTAAATGGCTCCCAACCAGTGTTCCCTGGTATCTAAAAGGGTCTCATAAGGAGGAGGGAGAAAAATTGTTCTCCTTAGCCTCTGAGCATAGGACAAGAAACAATGGGCTTAAACTGCAGCAAGGGAGGTTTAGATTGGACATTAGGAAAAACTTCCTAGCTGTCAAGGTGGTTAAACACTGGAATAAGTTGCCTAGGGAGGTTAAGGAATCTCCATCTCTGGAAATATTTAAGAGCAGGTTAGATAGACATCGATCAGGGATGGTCTAGACAGTACTGGATCCTGCCAGGAGGGCAGGGGCCTGGATTCTATGACCTGTCAAGGTCCCTTCCAGTTCTAGTGTTCTATGATTCTATGATTCCCTCTAACATTTTCTGTCCTTGGGCGGGTTGAATTTTCTTTTAGGCAGGCTGAAATTTCTTATGTGCAAAACCAATATTGAGTAGTGTGTGGATGTGCACCACCAATACAAACAAAACACACATTTATTTTAAGCAGTCCATATGTGTGGAAGAAAATATATTAAAACAAGACACCCTGGTCTAGTTGATGTGAGGTACCCTAAGTGACTACAAAGATGCTATAAAAAGGTAGGGTATGTCTACACTACAAAGTTAATTTGAACTAACAGTTGTTAGTTCGAATTAACTTTCATAGGCGCTACACACGCAAACCGCTAGTTCGAACTTAATTCGAACTAGCGGAGCGCTTAATTCGAACTAGGTAAACCTCATTCTACGAGGACTAACGCCTAGTTCGAATTAAATAGTTCAAATTAAGGGCTGTGTAGCCACTTAATTCGAACTAGTGGGAGGCTAGCCCTTCCCAGGTTGCCCTGGTGGCCACTCTGGGCCAAGCCAGGGAAACTCGTCTGCCCCCCTCCCAGCCCCAGAGCCCTTAAAGGGCCACGGTCTGGCTACGGTGCCCGTGCCAGGTGCAAGCCTGCCAGCACCCAGCCAGCAGACCCTGCACCTGGCACAGCACGAGCCAGCCACCCGCTGCCACCCAGCCCTCCCCCTCTTCCCAGGACCAGGCTGGCGGCTCCCAGGAGCCTGCCCGGGGCCGCAAAAGGTGGACGCCCGCCTGGTCTAGTGCGGAGATCGTGGACCTCATCCAGGTTTGGGGGGAGGCCTCCAACGTCCACAATCTCCGCACTAGGCACAGGAAAGTGGCCGTCTAGGGCAGGATAGCTGCCAGCCTGGCCACCAAAGGATACATGCGAACCCAGGAGCAGGGTTGCATGAAAATCAAGTTGGTCCAGTGAGACCCCCAACCCTGAGCCCTGAGCTTAGAACATAAGAACATAAGAACGGCCGTACTGGGTCAGACCAAAGGTCCATCTAGCCCAGTAGCCTGTCTGCCAACAGCAGCCAACACCAGGTACCCCGGAGGGGATGGACCAAAGACAATGGCCAAGCCATTTGTCTTGTGCCATCCATCTCCAGCCTTCCACAAACAGAGGCCAGGGACACCGTTCCTACCCCCTGGCTAATAGCACTCCATGGACCCAACCTCCATGACTTTATCTAACTTCTCTTTAAACTCTGTTCTAGTTCTCACCTTCACAGCCTCCTGTGGCAAGGAGTTCCACAGGTTGACTATTTGCTTTGTGAAGAAGAACTTTCTTTTATTAGTTTGAAGCCTGCTACCCATTCATTTCATTTGGTGTCCTCTAGTCCTTCTATTATGGGAACTAATGAAGAACTTTTCTTTATGCACCCTCTCCACACCACTCATGATTTTATAGACCTCTATCATATCCCCCCTCAGTCTCCTTTTTTCTAAGCTGAAAAGTCCCAGTCTCTTTAGCCTCTCTTCATATGGGACCAGTTCCAAACCCCTAATCATTTTAGTTGCCCTTTTCTGAACCCTTTCCAAGGCCAAAATATCTTTTTTGAGGTGAGGAGACCCCATCTCTACACAATACTGAAGATATGGCGTACCATAGTTTTAGACTTCCCCTCCTCCTTCTTCCCCTGGCTTCCCCCTTCCACCTCCCCTCTCCCACCCTCTCTCTTCCCCTCTCCCACCTCCTTTTCCCAGTCTCCCCAGAGGTTAATCCCCCCCCCTCAGTTTTGTTAAATAAAGAGAGTTTCTATTTTTGAACACACGTGTCCTTTATTTTTTACATCAGGAAGGGGGACTAGGGAAAGGTAAGTGGAAGGAGGTGAGGGAGGAATGGGGCACGAGCCCCCGATGGGGAAGACTGGGGTGGCTCTGCGGGCTCCTCAGGGTGGAGGCTCTCCTGCAGGGCCTCCTGGATCCTGACAGCCCCCCGAATGACCCCCCCAGATGGCAGCCTGAGGCAAGTGCAGCCGGGCTGATGGCCGAGTGCTGTGATGTGCCGAGTGTGGGCACTCAGGGCACTCCAAGACAGGACTGCTTTGCTGTCCCTCATCGAGGTAGACAAGCAAGCGGGGAACCCTGAGAACTGTCTGTCCGGGGTGGGGGTCGGGTCCCTTTAAGCACAGCCCTCGGCTAGCCTGAGGCAACAGCTCCACGCTCTAAGTCCTAAGCTGATGCCCTGCCGGCACTGGTTCCGGCCAACCTTAACTTCGGTTCAGGGTCCACTCAATGTGGACATGCTAGTTCGAATTAGCAAAACGCTAATTCGAACTAGTTTTTAGGTCTAGTTGCGCTAATTCGAATTAGCTTAGTTCAAATTAACTAATTCGAACTAAGTTAGTTCGAATTAGTGCTGTAGAGTAGACATACCCGTAGAGAATTAGCCTTCTTATACTTGAGGAAGCCCCAGAACAAAGTAGACATACCCGTAGAGAATTAGCCTTCTTATACTTGAGGAAGCCCCAGAACAAATTAACACATGACTTCAGGGTTAGTAGACAAATACATGTTTCAAAGAGCTTGCAAATAAGGTTTCATCATACAAATCTAGCATCACACCTAGTACGTGCTACTTCTGACTTATAAGAGCCAGAATTCTACCACATAGCAAAGATTTGGCCTTAATGCAATTACAATTTACCATGTATTAATTAGTAACACAGGATTTTAAAAAAATATTAAATTTAGAGTTTTAGCTATCTGCAACACTCCAAAAAAATCTATTAATAGAATCTTTTTCTTTCTTATCTTAAGCCATTAACACCTATGTAACCTTTGTTTGAAATGTAATTATGCAAATGTCCTCCTGCTTTCCCCCCCTCTCTCCAACCCAGACAGAGAGGACTGCAGCAAGTGAATCAGGACACCCCAAACAAACTGCCCCTTGCCTCCATCTCACTGCACAGATGCCAGTACCCACCCACTCCCTCTTTTTCCTACCTACCCCAAGCAGTCAACCCCTTACCTCCTCCTTCCAAGCTTAGGAGGGTTGAAGAGACTGCTGGGTTTCTGTCTCTCTCTCTCCTCGGGCAGACAGGACTCTCTAAACTCCCCTCTCCTCTGATTTCCTCCCAAGCCAATTAATTAATTACTCACTCACTCCCCCCAGCCATTTATTCTCTGCTTATCTCGCCTGCTTTTCTGCTCTGGGAGCTCTTAAGTTCAGTGTATAGCAACTCTGTTTAGCTATTGCTTACAGATGCCTGCCCCCCTGCTGGTCAGCTGAGCTCCCTGCGTGCGCAGAAGCTTTGAAGCTCTAAGTGGGGCTCAGAAACCAGCTGCGGTTTAGAGGTAACAGTTTAGAGGGAACTTAGCGCTCAGCTCCCGGTTGTGGTGCTAGCCCAGCAGAGGCTGGAGCCATGAGTCTTTAAATAGCCACAGCAACCCCAGGGGGCTGCCAGGCAACGTAGTAGCAGCGGGGCCAAGAGCCACAAGCCCTTCAAATTGCTTCTATTTAAAGGGCTCGCAGCTCCTGGCCCTGCGACTACTGCATTGCCTGGCAGGTGCTCAGGTTGCTGTGGCTATTTAAAGGCTTGTGGATCTGGCCCCTGCCAGGATAGCACCACAAACAGGAGCCAGAACAAAGTATAAACAGAGCAAAGGGCTCACGACTCCCAGCCCCGCCACTGCTGAATTACTTGGCAGCCATCCATAGTTGCTACAGCTATTTAAAGAGCTCCCAGTTGAGGCACTACCCTAGCAGGGGCCAGAACCATTAGCCTTTTAAATAGCCGCAGCAACCTTGGGCAGCTGCCAGGGAATGCAGTAGATGCGGGGCTGGGAGCCACAAGACCTTTACTCTGTTTTTACTTCAAAGCTGTTGGCCCCAAACAACTCTGGGGGGAGGCTATTTCTCAGCCCCGCCTCTTCCACCACAGGACCCATGGGGGGGGGGTGGAGGCAGTCCATGACCAGTATCAAAATTCATTAAGTGGCCCTCCTGCGAAAATTATTGCCAGCCCTGAGCTAACGCCATGGATAATTCCGTGGTCCCATTTGAGCGGGGAAAATAGAATTGCCAAATTTCTACTGAATCAATAGTCCAGTTAATAAAACAAAAAAGCAGTAGCCCAAAAGTAGCCCAATTTATTTAAACAATTTCTTCATTACCACATTGGTCTATGTCTTTAAGAAGAACCACTATCAAGAATATAATGAAATGATGGGTGTTAGCAGCACAGATCTATAGTAAACAAATTTTGTCAACCATATCTTGGTTTATGCAAATAGTTATGAATAAATACAAGGATTGGAAGGATAGTTGCTCTAAGGATTTGAAAGTATAAGCATCACCTCCATGACATTCACTTAAGGTACTCAAGTTTGTGAGACTCTGCCACCCTTAGAAATATTAAACAGTAAGTAAATAGGAGCTAAGATGACTTACCAGTTGGAAGAGACAGAAAACATACAGTCCAGTAGACACATAGCTATAAAATGGCTGGCTGCTTAGGGCAGCATTTATTTGTATCTGCACAGGTAAAAGACCAGCAGTTCCTTAAAAGGTGTTCTGGGAAAAAGTCCAAGAATTAAAAAGTGCAATTGCCACCATGCTGAAGAATCAACATTTGTATGTAAAAATCTAGTACCCTAACACAAAGCTCATTGTAATCAAAGGAAAGACTCTCGTATAAGCATGTTAAAGAACTGTTATTTTGCTAATTGTGTAGTTAATACAATTTGTATTGACTACATGATTAGTCGATAAGGGGAAGCTTGCTCCAGGACCACTGTGCCTCTGAATTTTAAATGTAGTAAGAGCCTGGCAGCTAGCGGGCTGGCAGATGCTGCTTTACGGCAGCATCCCCTACCCCCCCCTTGCTGCCTCTGTTAGAGGCAGCAAGGGGAGGGGCAGGTGGCACTGTGGAGATAGTGCTGGGGAGAGCCAGCGTTTAAGCCAGCTCCCCCCAGCACCGTCTCCTGTTCCTCCCCTTGCGGCAGCAAGGGGTAGAGGAAAAATGAGTAGTCGAGTAGTCGCTTAGGCTATGTCTAGACTACAAGCCTCTTTCGAAAGAGAGCGTCTAGACTACAAGCAGTTTTTTCGAAAAAGCGAGCCACTTTTTTGAAAGTGTCTAGACGCTCTCTTTCGAAAATGCAGTTTGCATTCAATAGCGCCTTTTTTCGAAAAAGTACTTTTGAAAAAAGGCGTTATTCCTCATAAAATGAAGTTCACCGCAATCGAAAAAACTCCCGCGTTCTTTCAATTTACTTTCGAAAGAACGCAGCTGCAGTCCAGATGCAGGTGAAGTTTTTTCGAAAAAAGGCTCCTTTTTTCTAAAAAACCCTGTAGTCTAGACACACCCTTATATTCCTACTCTCACAGACAAGTGTGACTAAATGGAAGAATACCTGGGGTATTGCCATTCCCCCCAAAACTGGAGAGCTTTAAAAAATGGGAAAGTTTTAAGAGTAATTTAAGTCATAGTTGTAGTGTGGCATCTCATGTTTTTTTCTTGACAGCAGGGAAAGATCTTAGGTGGTCATTCTTTAGCCCAGCTGCTCTTGCAGTAAAGCACCGGAACATTCAAAGCTGGGCTCACTTGATGCACTACCTGAGCAGCCCTGTGTCTACTGGAGTCAAGATGGGGTCATTCCTCCCAGCCTTTGTAACATAGCAACCTTTGAGGATGAGGGCAGAGGATAATGAAATCTGCAGCAATCATCTTTTGAACTGCCTTCCCCACCTACCACTCCTTAGCCCTGCTTGTCTCAATAAATTTGAAAAAAGTGCTGCAGAAGCTCCCAGCTCTGCTATTGGATCTTCCAGGTGCACCTCTGCATTCCTTTTGATAGAGCAAAGAATAGCCAACCGGAGAGGATGAGGAAGGTAAGACTAGAGTGAACTCTTTCAACCCTATGATTTTATGATATGATTTAAACTGACTTTTTAATCAGTGTGGCTGAGTCTGGGAGGGGGAGATCCTGGAGAGGAAGCGCAACATAGATAGCTTTGGCTGGCTGGTGAGGGGAGAAGAGTAAGCCAAGGGAGAGGACTACTCACCTTTGTGTTTTGCATTTGCTGCTGAAGTTCTGTTCCTGCCAAGATGGAACCAATATCTAAGGAGCTCTGATTCTAACCCAGCTGCTCCTGATTTCAGCCAGGAACCAAGCAGCAGTTTGCACTGATTAGGTCTTTTGTTGTGCTGGATGGGCCCGCATTCCTTTCACTCCATGAAGGAGAGGGGAGTTAACAAAGAAAGCTGCCTGCATTGCTCTAACTCCTGTCTAGAGGGGAGGCAGGAGACAGTGTCCTGCTATGGTAGAAAACTTAGGAGGAGCTGCAGTCCCTTCTTCCCCTCCACCCCAAGCAGTGCCCTTGAGCCAGGCTAGGCTCCCCACACCCTGGGTATGTCTAGACTACATGGCTCCGTTGACAGAGCCATGTAACCTAGTGTACCCGACATAGTCAATGAAGTGGGGATTTAAATAATCCCTGCTTCATTAAAATAAAAATGGCTGCCGCGCTGTGCCGACAATCAGCTGATCCGGCACAGTGCGGCAGTCTAGCTGCGGATTGGTCGGCAAGGGAAGCCTTTGTCGACCGCTCCCTTATGCCTCGTGAAACAAGGTTTACAGGAGCGGTCGACAAAGGTTTCCCTTGTCGACTGATCTGCGTCTAGACTGCCGCGCTGTGCCGGATCAGCTGATTATTGGCACAGCACGGCGGCCATTTTTATTTTAATGAAGCGGGGATTATTTAAATCCCCGCTTCATTGACTATGTCGGGTAAACTAGTTTACATGGCTCTGTCGACGGAGCCATGTTGTCTAGACATAACCAAATGCTAGAAGTGGTCACTGTGGGTAACAGAGAGCTGGTCAACACTACAGGTGTAAATCAATCTAAGGCTTTGTCTCCACTATGTAGTTTTTAGTGACAGAGCTGTGTTGACACAACTGTCACTAAAAATCAGGCAAGGTAAATACTGCCTATGAAGAGTTTAGATAAGAAACTTCCACCCCCTATAAGCTGCATTGCTTTGTCGGCAAAGCGCTGTTTACACTAGTACTTGTAGTACTTGCCTTATTCAATGTACAGAGTGGAAACATGAGAGAACATATTATGAATACATGGGTAACAGTACATCTGACATTTCCAAACTTTAGTGTGCTTGATTTTGCAAACTAAATGATGTCATTTTAATAGTTTTTAAAACATATACTCATCTGATTTATTTCTAAAGATAAGTAAACACATCACTTGAAAAGAAAAATCCCAAACATTGAGGGGAAGTGAGAAAGAATTATATGAATGATAAATTGAAAAACCTTCTTCGTAAAATTGCTTCCTTTAAAACATCATTCTGACAGGATTTCCCAACCAAAACACAGAGGCTGGCTTTGACTATGAAGTCGTCACCTGTGCTGGACTGACTCAGGCACAAACAGAGCAGGTATTGACCTGACTCAGGCGCAAACAAAGCTCCTTCAGCTCTGACCTGCATCAACATTAGTACAGCTGCACCATGAATAAATGATTGACAGACTCATAGATTCTAAGGCCAGAAAGCACCAATGTGATCATTAGCACAGGCCACAGAATTTCACCTATGATACGGTCATCTATGAGATTACCTAAGTTACAAACCTGTATGACTGGAGTAATTTACTCACCATATACCGCTACAACTTAGAACCTCTGAGTTGTTCTCCAAATACTGCACTTGGAGAAGGGAATCTGGAGACTTCAGTACATCACAGAGAAGCCTAACGTCTCTCTTTGATAGTGATGTGATTAAGTCTTGCTCTCTTCGTGTGTTTTCTATTTTTTTGCTACTGCTGCAGTTGTGATGCCTGCTTGCTAAAAGAGTAAGAGCTCAATAACATGACTTGATTCATTGAAATAACAAAGGTATCAAAGCCATGATATACTCTGAAGACTTTTGCTTTGATGATGCAGACCACTTCTGGTAAAAGAGATTGTCTTGAAGAGATGAATGGATCTGTTCTGACATGGATACTTGCTGTCAATGAATATAATCAAGTCAAGACACTCAGGATCCTGCTTTGAGTCTATATCATTTTTTATACTCTTGATAGGTTTTGGCTGTATTTAGAGGGTTCAGGTGCTTGTCTTCTAATACTGAGTGGCAATATGACACCTTCATCTTGCGGTACTGTAAAGCACAAGATGCATGGGCACCAGAACAGGGGAAGGCGTTCTTCTGGCTGTCTTCTGTCAGTCTTATGGCAAGGGGCTGGGAATGTGGGAGTACATGAGTTTGGGAATGTGTGGGTATGAGGCACTCAGAGCAGGGGGTACAAGTGTACGATGGGCTCAGGGTTGGAGTGTTGGGGGTGCAGGAGAGTTATGGCAGAGGACTGGGGATGTGGTGGTGCAGGAGTCTGGGGAGGTGGAAGTGCATGAGTTTGGGGATGTGGGACTATGAGGGGCTTAGGGCAGGAGGTTCAGGTGTATGATGGGCTCAGGGCTGAGGTGTGGGGGGTGCAGGAGTGTTATGATGCTGTGGCCAGATGGGGGCTGGGCCCCAACTGAGCGCTTGTTGGCCAAGCTTCATTTTTAAATAAAGTAAAATACTATGCCCAACACAAAAGGTTTCAACACTGGCTTTATTTATGGCAGGTGTGAGGAACCTTTTTTGGATAAGGGACCACTGACCCACAGAAAAATCAGCTGGGGACCACACAAGTGAGATGCAAAAAAATCAACCCCTCCAAAAACCCCCAGCTCTCCCTAATGCAGCTCCCAACTGAGACACCTCTCTCCCCACCTCCCTCCTATGGGGGAGAGGACTGAGGTTAAAGGCCTCAGGCCAGATTAACTCTTCTGGGGCTCCAGAGTTAGCGGATTTTGTGACCCCCTGAGGCTGCCAGTGAGTGGGATAGGAATGGGGGGGGGGGAGGATCTGGGTGAGAGGTAGGGGGCAGGAGCAGGGTATGAGTGGATGTCTGGCCAGGATGAAGGGGGCAGGAAGAGTGCAGGTAGGTGCCAGGAGTGAGGAGTGGTGGGGAGGTGGCTGCAGGGTCTGAGCGGCACTTACCTTTTTCCCCCAGTGTCTGAAACAGAGTTTATTCATTGTAACAGTCACTCACACGTGGCAGCCGGACGCTGCTCCACATGGGTCACGGAAAAAGTTAGCAGCCCAAGGATTGAGTCTGGAATGGAGACAGCACCTTGCAAGGAGCACAGGGAGTTCAGCCGCACAGGAAGTAGGTGCTCAGGCTGATGACGGACCCTAGCAGCCCCACAGGGTGCGAGCAGGTGATGTGAGGTGGGGGCAGAGCAGCGGGGACATGGCCATGGCTGCAGCAGGTCCTTCACAGGTAAGATGGCGGCTGGGTCTGCTTTTGCTCCCCGGACTGCTATCGGGCTTTCTGTCCCAGGCATTGCTGCTCACTGCTAATAGAGCAGTGGGAAAAGCCTGCAGGCAGTGCACCTGTCACTGCTTTGTTCCTCCAGCCAGGGAGGAAGGGAAAGGGGAGAGCATGCACAGGGCCATTTGTGGCTCCAGCTATTTCCCCCAATCACAGCAAAAATCGGGGCTTTCTCCACTTCTCCTACCCCATAGGAAGCTGGCAGTGGCTCCAATCTCGTGATGGTCGTGAGGTTGTATTGCCAGAGCGGGCTCCCCATTGCAAGGAGTGCAAGGCTGGACCGCCAGCACGGGCTCCCCATTGTGAGGGGACTGAATGGGGGATGAGCTTGAGCCATGAACCTTATTTGGCTCCTAAGTGAGCCATAGGTTGCTGACGGTTGGTATAAAAGATACTCCAAGATATGCTGGCTTGATTGGTCCTGGCTCCATTTGAACACAGAGACTCCGACACTGTACTCCATATGCTCTACACTGATGTTATTATGATACGATTATGGCAACATTATGATGCATTTTGTACAAAATGGGTTATGTGAAGCATCAATGGAAAAGTTATGATTTGCTGAATATGATTATCCTACTAGTATGCATGTATCATTATTGTATCTAAAGTTAGGATTATTGACTATGGACTTGTGTTTCAAACATGAATTGTCAGAAATCTTGAATATGGAAGGAAAGCTATAGATTATACTATATATAGGCTTTCAATGTTCTCTTTTCCAATCAGCCTTCTTAAAAATTTTAATAGAATCCCCTTTCAGCTCCAGAAAACATGGATCTTTTTATTACTGGGAGAACAAGAGCCTATATGCATCTATTTTTTCTTATCACTTATGCAAAAAACAAAAAACCAAAAAACACACACACACCACCCACACCTTTTGTGTTTCAGAAATACAGATGATTTAAACTTCCTAATGTCCTGCACAATTTTTAATCAGTCAGGGAATTCACTGAACTGTCATGGGGATTTAATTTTTCATAACACTTTATAAATACATTTTTTATTACAACTCCTGAGGCTTAAGAAAAGCATATATTTTATAATAGTTACTGAAATGGTTGGTGATAGGAAATGCATTTGTTCACTGTGTTCTATTACTTTTTTGTTTCCAGGACTCTTTAGCTCTTTTCTGCAGATCACAATGTTTCTATTAACAGATGTCTTCTCAATTGAAAAGTCAAATATTGTTCTGAAAGTCTCTAAAGGATATGTCTAGTAGGAGTTGAGTATGCTGATTGCAAAGAATGAAACTGGTCAAAGGAAAGGGCAGAAACATTATTTCATTTCTGAATGAAATATTAAGTCAAAGCAGCTTTTTTTGTTTATGAATACTAGGACTTTAAGGAGTAATACTTTTTAAAATTACTTGAGGGGTAATGAATGCTGACAATATACAAAATCCCAACAGAAAGGAGAGGATACTAACAAATGTTTCATACAGATGACAGTTTTGCAGACAATGTTTACAATTAATCAAACATTCCTCTCTTTTAAAAAACTGACTAGCAATAAGGTCCATCATAAATCTTGAAACAATCTGCAAGTCTAAGGAATTTTAGTTTCTAACCTTGAAGAAATTCCTACATAACAAATGATTACCAGAATTATAGTTTAATGCAATCGAAATTGCTGCAAGCCTGAACAAAATTATATCTGCTTTATAGTAATATCATTAGAATAATTCTACTTACATTTACATTGAAAAACACAAGTGAACTGGGAATCTTTTAGGAGATAAACTGTTTAACATATTGTCCATCAGAAGATCCCTCTGAAAAATATTATTTGGTGTTGAGATAAAAGGGGATTCTATTAAAATTTTTGAAGAGATTGTCAACTTCTGGTTATAATTACAGATCATCACAATAATAATAATAAAGGGACTGTACCTTCATGCAGATATCAGATTTATATTTTAGATATATTGAAAATTTTAGTCTGCATATCAAAGAGTTACTTTATTACACAACAAACTTCTGAGGGTGCCAGTGAGAAAAGGTGAGATTTTAATGAAGACTCATTACTTCATCCCATTCACCCCTTAAACTTAGACTTGAATAGGGTGAAAAGATACCATGAAATACAAGATTTGGATATGTTTGGTAAAAGAGTATTTAACTGCAAAGGAGAATAAAGATAGGTAGAAACTAAACTTAAAGAATGCTAGGCTTTTTACCAGAGGCATTCTAGCCAATGAGTATCAGTGGTCTGAATTCTAGGATCAAAAATAAACTGGAGTTGGGCCTTAATTTGCATTGTGAGAGAAACAATAGACACTAATTCCAGACTGAAGATGTCAGCACGAGTGAAAAGGCCAGGATACCGAGTAAATGAAGAGTTGAAATTAGAACAGAGAAAAAGCAATCACAAAACCTCCTCTAATTTAAAAGACTTTACAATTGATGAGTAGCAATAGATTAAGATCCAGGGAAGAACTGAAAACAGACTTGTGTATTGCATCAGATGTGAATGCCTGGTTCGATGTCAAGGAAGATGTACTTAAGACCTTAATCTTCTGACATCTTATTTGGAAGCAAAGAAGGCTGGCAGTTTGGGAAGGCAATGCTTTCCCCTCCTAGAATACTCACTGCCAATGGTCTCATGGGAATTCATTCTATAGTTTGGATTGGCCCCCCAAAGCTTTTTCTCCAAAACAAACTTTATCCATATTGTAGAAAGTTCCGTTGTACCAGAAGAGCAGTGTTATTGAAGATAATTTTCATCCCAGATCTTTAGTTAATCTTTTAGATGTTGTGGGCTCAAGTCATTCAGTGTCTTGAAAATAAGGATGAAAACATTGAGTTTAATCTGATAAATCTGTGGGAAGCCAGTATAGGCAGGGAGGGAGCAGAGAACAGATATGGTTGTGGTAGTCTCTGCTGCTAAGCAGAAATGTTGCAGCATTTTGTACAAGTTGGTTTCTCCTAAGCACTGAAGGCTTCGTACCCAGCTATACTGCATTGCTGTAGTGCTGCCGAAAGTTGATGAAGCCATGTATTACTGAGGCCGGATCAACATCTGCCAGGATAGAATGGAGTCTCCTAGCTAACTTCAGGTGGTGGAAAATGTTACTCATGGATACTGACTACTGTGTGAGTTTAGTGTCAGCAAGGAATCCAAGGGCATTCCTTAACTTCCGAATGAATTGACCAATTGTGGATGTGTATCTTCAACCAAAGAAGACTGCACCACGTCAACTACTTCCCTGTGCCCATCAGCAAATACTCTGTTTGGCTTGGGGTCAGCTTCAACTAGCTGTTCTTCATATATGAACTGATCCTGTCTAAGTTCCGGGCCAACAATGCTCTATTCCAGGGCCAAGACACATATGACAATTTTCAGAAGTTTGAGACCCAGAGCAAACCTGTCAGGAGCTAGGGCTCGGGGTTTCAGCCCTACTTCTGCTGAAGCCTCAAGCCCCGGCAGGCGAGCCCTTCAAGATCCTCCTCCCTGCTGGACAAAAGCTCCGACTGTTCCCCCAACCTCCAAGTAAAAGAAGCAGGATCCTTCAAGATCCTCCTCCCTGCTTGTTAGTTTGCCTCCTCCTTCTCTGGCATTGCTGTCTTCTATTATCAAATTGCCTTTGTGCTTGGCTAAAAGGTGTGGGTCTGTACCTCTGAGAGAAGCTTCTTCCCTGTTTGTGTTTTATTGCAGGGATGTGGATACCAAACATCTTCAAGGTAGCCTGTAAGTCTTTGGCTGGCATAGGCATTGGAGGTGGGAGCCACTGAGGTGGCTGCCATTGGGGTGCTGGTTGCTGCATTTCTGTTGCTGTTGCAGTTGAGGTTGTTTAGGAGAAGAGTGCCTTGGAGTATGGGCACCGATGAGAGGTTCATCATCCTCATCACTCAATAATAGCAGTTCCGAGCCCACAGGAGTAGACAAGGTAAACCTGTTGGAAGTGGGCATACTATCAGTGAAAAATAATGGGGTGGTTAGTATGGACTTCACTCTGAGCTCTTCAGCTGTTGTTAATGGGAGCGGTGCTGGTGTTGTTGGCACCAGTGGTAGTGTAGATGGTGATACCACAGCTATCTCTGGTGCGGACGTTGCCAACTGAGCAGTAGGCAGTGGTTGTTTATGTTTCTCGGTACCAGAGGCAGCATAGGTACCAATGATGCAGTATGTGCCTTCGCTTTTTTCAATGTTGATGGAGTGTCTACGTAAGGTGTTTTTGACTTAGCCTTTGTAGGTGCTGAGTCAGAGGCAGGTGGTGCCAAAGGTGCCAACTTGGACTTAGGCTTCTCCAGTACCCTGGCATCCGCTTTTGTGAGGTCCTCGTACCCTCAGGAACCATTAGATTTTGACAGTCCCAGTACCTCCCTTTCTGGTGCACTAGACTGTGTCAGTACAGAGGGTATTTTAGGTACTTGCTTCTGTTTTTTTGAGGGAGAGTCACCCTTACTTGAGGAAAGAGACCTCTTCCTGGGCTGGTCCACGGAAGGGTCTCTAACAGCGGAGACAGATGAGGCTACCTTCTCAGACATAGCCACTGGGGAGGGCTGCCAATGTGGGGTGGAGTGCTCACGGTCAGAGGAAGGTCTTACTATATTTTCCAGGGAGATCAACTTGAGTTGTAGCTCCCTAGCTTTCTGAGTCTGGGCCATCAACTGCTTGCAGTGTTGGCACTGAGCTGTGGTGTGTGCTTGGCCCAGGCACTGGACACACCGAGTGCTCATCCGAAACAGGAATGGAGAGCCTGCAGAACAGGTAGTGCTTGAAGCCTGGGAAACCTGGGATCCCAGGGAGAAGAGATTGCTAAGGCAAAAACCAGTGGCCTTGACAAGGAAAAAGGGAAGAAAAACCTCTTTTAAAAAAAATGAACACTAACTGTTTCTAATTATTACACAATGAAAACTATGAATAACAGATAACTAAACCACACTACAAGAGCAACAGAGAAAAAAAATTGTGGGAGAGCACAATAGTTCTGACCGATACTGCCAGTGGCAGAGGGGATGGTTGCTGTGCATGTGTAGTAGCGGCACTGCACATGCCATCTGCTCCGTATGCCCAGCCCACCGGAGGGCACTGCTACCAAAAACCTCCGACGAGGTGTACAATGGCACCCAGTACACCTTAAGATGGGTCATCCAAAGGGACACTCCTTGAAGAAGAAACGTGAAATTTTCTTACAGAGTTAACTAATTTTGGTACATCTCTGTTTCAGCATAACTAAAGACATTCAGTACAGCCCCACAGCTGTTTAATGAGCGTCACCCAGACAGGGGCTCAGGCCTTCCATACTTGGAGCTGTCTGGCTGGGGAGGGACACTGCTCCCTCAGCTATAGCAGCAGCTCCCTTCTGAGGATAGAACAGTGAGTCTCTCCCACCCTCTCAGAAGGGGACATGTCCCTCCCAACTGGGAGAGAACAGCTACTTTGTCCTCAGCAGGGAGCTGCTGCTGTGCTCTTCCTCCAGCTAGGCAGCTCCATGTGCAGCAGCCCTGAGCCCCTGACTTAAGCAGCTGTGGGGCCGTACTGCTGCACAACTTAGAGATAACATTGGTAATTTTGTGAGGAAACTCTGAAATCCTACTCATTTAATGCACCCTTAATTCACCCTGGACTCACACATAAGCAATTAATGGAAAGTTGTTCCACCACCTCATCTCACTGAATTAAATGAAATTTTTTATTGTGAATTTTTTCTAAATTTTGCAAGCATTTTTATTTTGTCATAAAGGCATTTTCTATAGCAAAAAGTTTAGCTGATAAGTTTTTGACTAGTTGACTCTAGCTGTGCATCACATTTCAGTATTTGCTGGAGATAATGCAATTTATTATCCTCTCAGTGTTGACAGTATGACATTGAAAGTCATGAAGGTTTTATGTAAGAAGTATTAAAACATTTTCCATTCATTTAGAATGTCTGTATTTCTAAGTGGTAATGAAGTCTGCTGTATCTTTTTCTCTTGGACAAGTTCATCCCTGTTATAATTTCACTGAAGACTGAAATGTCACTTATGGATTTTACTTAATTAATATATATTAACTAAGAAGAGCAATAATACACAAGATAGTTGAGTCCAAGTAAAAAAAACAAGTATTCAAGAACAGTTTCTGTGGATGACCTTTGGTGAGGCTGGAATAAGAACAATTATTCAGAATAACCTTTTGTTATAAAAGATGCCAGCTGCTTATTCAAATATTTATTTGTCTAAGCTCTTGACATGACATCAGACTGTTCAGGTCAAGTATCCATACTAGATGCAGACTGAGTGAAAAATGCAACACATCTGTAACTCCACTGAAGTCTGTGGAGTTGAATTAGGAGTCCAGTTATTTCAAATAAGGACAGGAGGTAGGCATTTGATATGGTTTTAATCAGGCCACAAATTCATTATTAGACATCTGGGATTACCTGGAAGATGACGTGTACAGTGCAGGTAACTCCATGATCATTTATTAACTACCCACAAGGGAGGGGGGGAAGCTTCCACCAGAACTTTTACATCCAGATTCCCCAACCAATCCATTGCTGGGATCTTACCATCCCTCCCCTCTCAAATAAGGGTTATGGTGGGCAAAGAAAGGGGGGGTTAGCTCCTGGCCTTACCATTCATAGGAGCCCAGAACATCCCCCACATATTCCACTCCTTTAACCAGTTCCTTTTTAGCCCTTTACTAACCGCTTTATCCTGTATATATTTCCTGTGAAGTACCTGCACTGGACATCCACCCCACGCTTACATAACGAGTTGCAACTTCATAGCCTAACTCTCTTCCTTCCTTACCATAACAAAGCGCTCCCTGAAGCCATGGGAAAGGTAAAAATTCCCTAAGCCAATGTGGTGGTAAGGGAAAAATTCCTTTCCAGCCCTCCGAGACTAAACCTGGTATTTTGCCACTCCAAGGAGAGTAAGGGTGGGTGCTGTTCTGCCCGTCTGAGGGAAAAGGGGCTTTGCCCACCGGGCTTGCCCCTTCTGAGCTCCCCAGCCCTTCTAGTCTCTGGAGATGAGTCAGCAACACCTCCTTTTTCCAACATCTTCTGAACCTTACTCTCCTCCTGACCATAAAGCACTATTCCCTCTTTCTTAGCAAGCTGAACCACAGCCCCCACCCTCTATTAAAAGGTGCAGTGCGGTAAAAGAAATCTTGTCCATTGATTCCAGAAAGAAAAAACTGACAGTTGATTAATTGTTGTAGTTGAATACAGTTCTACTCACATCCGTGTTGCAAGACCGATATCGTTTCCTTTCTCCAAGACAGTATTTCCCTCCACCAGAAGGTCTGAAAGAACATTTATGTGCTATGTTAGTATATACATGGCTTTATATTGTACATATAGGATGTAAATAAATACAATTATATATGTACAATTTATAGTAGGACTTTCAAAAGTATTTCAAAAGAGAATTTGAACATGGACTTTAATGGGAGCAGAAATAAAGAACTGCAGAACACTTTTGAAAATCCTACCTTTACACAATATTTATGTATTTTGCATAGCTCCACAAACTAGAGAATTAAACTGTATACAATACAAATGCAATTAAAATATATTTGTTCTGTTTATCCATGCTTTCCTTTCAAAATTATAATGAATAGTGGGCAAACATTATGCATTAATTTCAAATATTAAATCTGTAGATTTTGTCATATTATGATGTCAGTAGCTAAAGCTGCATTTGTTAAAGACCAATTACATTATCCTGATCTAAGTTACAGTTGTGAATCTGGAGTAAGTCCATTGATGCCACATTGTCAGTCTTGATTTACATTACTGTGACTGAACAGAAATTGGCCCTCAAGGTGCCCAGTGTCATGAAGACCCTATCCATCTTTCTCTGAAGTCCAAAGAAAGCCTATGTAGACTTAGAAGGGAGTTTAGTCAGGCATCACACAACTGCTGATGATAATCAAGTTAAAAGCAGGTAAGAAAAAAATCTTTGCATTCCATTTTATTTAAAAAATAGTTAAATATCTATAAGTAACTTCAGGTTAAACCTCTCCAGTCCGGCACCCTCGTGACCTGACTGGTGCCAAACCAGAGAATTTGCCAGATCATGGGAGATCAATGTTATCTAGCAGTATTACCAACACTTCCACTGCTTATTGGGCTCTTAGAAGACATTTAGGGGCAAATTAGAGCTACGTAATAGCACAGTACATGGGGAGCCCGGACTAATGACTATAAACAAACTTTATGGGACTGCAGAAAACTTGGCCACACCCATGATAAGTAGACATCCAGCTAACTAAAATTATGCTGGACCACAGATGTTGCTGGACCAGAGAGACTGGATTAGAGAAGTTCAACCTGTAGAAACTTTATTTAACAAATGATCATTTCATGGGTATTTTATATCACACTTACTCAAATAACGTTGTCTGAAAAATCATATATTTATGTCATGGTGTACTGAGAAGAATTCAGTCTTATGAGAGTAGTGTTGGGGATGAATAAGGACACCACAAGGGATGACCAGAAAAAAAGCAGGACTGAAGAGAAGTGTCCCGGCCAGATAACTGTAGCCATGATGAGGAGGTGTAATAAATCTGAAAAGAACAAGCAGCAGTAGAAAAAGCAAGGGGAGCCTATTCAGAAAAACAGCAACAGTGGGGGCAAAGAGAAGCTCCCAACTTAGAATGAGATGTGGTGACAAGGGAAAGAAGAATGCCCGCCTGATAGACCTTTTCTGGAATGAGGATTAGGCAGAAATAAGCAGACAGAGATGACACAGGCCTGTACACAGGGGGCTGCAAAGCGTACGAAAGCACACCTCATGGTTCCCCAAATATGGATGCTCCAGCCAGCCAGGGGAAGGCAGGAGACGCATGCTGCCCGAGCCTCCCTCCTCCATGCTCTGAGCAGCTGGGAGAAGGCTGGGGCTGATTACCCCGCTTACTTGGGGGACCATCGGGGTTCATTCACACCTTTGTGGTCCACATTTACCAAAAAAAGCACCTCCCCCCACACAGAAATTCCTGCATATGGGCCTGTGACAGGAGTATCAAGGAAGGACACAATTGTAAATGACAAGAGAAGTGTTGAAGAAGAAAGCTTTCTTGGCTTACAGATAGAAGCAGTTGAGGAGAGGAGTAAAGCCATATAAAGAGTAAATGGCGAGTGACAGCTCAGGAAACGATTAGTATCAGATGTGACATGGCAAAAAGTATTACTTGGGCAC
This sequence comes from Pelochelys cantorii, assembly GCA_032595735.1. Classification (NCBI taxonomy): domain Eukaryota; kingdom Metazoa; phylum Chordata; order Testudines; family Trionychidae; genus Pelochelys; species Pelochelys cantorii. The sequence continues at coordinate 41,353,598 of CM064330.1, forward strand.
TAATTTTTATTAACTGTGATTGTATGTAACCCTTTATATTCCTAAACTTTAAAATATTCTGTGTTCTTTTTAAGATATATAAATAGCAATAGTTATTTTACATTCTATATGAACATCATAGATAATATTTCAAAAAGATGAAGTATATCTAAGGCATAGACAAATTAATTTTACATAAAACAGGTTTGTGGAATAAAGTTTTTCTGGTTACTGCTAACTATAAAGCCTGACTTTCTTTACAGTATGTGTATAATGTATACATTTAAAAATGTGAAACAATATTTAGCAAACTTCTCCTGCATAGCTGTTTCTGTCTGCTCTTTTTAAGACAAGTATTGGCACACTAGTGAAACATTTTTACAGATAATACGTGAAACCACAATTTTGAATAATTTCCAAATGTGTCTTTTTGTTGGCTCCGGCTTACTTTAGCTACTTACGCTGGACTGTCACAGTGTCTTATGGATGAGGAGACTCCTCCCCCGCAGGTCCTGCTGCACTCTCCCCATATTGACCACGGACCCCAACCCCCATCTATGCTCTGGGGCCAAGTGCCAAAAGGTACGCACTCTCCCTGATAACACCACTGAAAGATTTTACAGAAAACACAGAATTAGCTTTCAGGCTGATAGAGTTATCAGGACAGCAATATATAAGGGTCAGACAATGACCAATTATAGGCATTAGTATTCCCTTTATAGATAACAGACTGAAATTTTACTTTCTCTAGCCATGTTTAGACGTTGATGAGGGCTTATATGATTTGTTAATTATCTTTAGCTAAGTCCTGTATTATAAATCCTTAACATACACCAGAAGCTTAAGTTTAACATTCCTTAGATTAACTTTTCTTTTTTTCTATTCACAACCCTACTTAGAATTTTGTCATTAAACAGGACTGATGTCTTTTCATTTCTTCTAGAATTTAAACATTAAGAGTTGCTTTTAAATCTGCTTAAGTAAAAAAACCTCCATCTATTATTCAGCTAGTGGCTTGATAACATAACGTGGAAAGTTCCCCATTAAAGAATGTTTATGATGATATTTTATTATATTAAAAAAAATGGGTGAAGTTACAATGGAAGAGGAATGTATTGCAGTATTTCAGTACACTGACACTGCAGACATAATAAAAGCAATGCCAAGACACCAGGGGTGGGATATAGAAAATCATTATATATGCTGGCTACCATTTGTTAAGAGACTGAATGAACATGCGTACTGAAATATTTTTCAGACAATAGCTAAGCATCTGTAATATGTTACATACCCTGAACATACATACTGTAAGTATGAAGCAAGGAACCCATTATAAAATGAAGCAAATTACAGTATCTTTAGCAGCTCATAAATCCAGTATGACAAATCTTATTTACATAATAAGGGGTCAAATCCTGCACTCCTTACTTAGAACCAAAGTCCGCTTTCTATGCTTGGTGAAAATCCAGGGTAATTCTACTTAAGATTAACATAGTTCCTCTGGATTTTTAGCAGTTAACTGAGAGCAGAATGTAGCCTGCAGTTATTCAGGCAAAACTCCAATTTTCAACAAGTGTTTTATATGAGTAAGGATTACAGGATGTGGCTTTCAATAAACTGAAACACTCTCCAATTAATGTGGGTAGGGAGGGTAATCGGAAAATTATATTCTTTAGCAAGAAGTCCATTCAAATTGTCAAATGTGCTTTGATATTAGAGGTGCTATATGCATCATCATAACGAAGGAACATTGAAACTAGGTGGCAATATCAATAATGAAATGACTTTAGTTTCAACATAAACAAGAAACCTTCAGCCTTCTTATTTTGCCAGCCATACACATGCCAGTCACTTTCATATAATTTGTCTATGCTATAGGGATTTTTGTGTCTGTCTACCTTTAATATAGCAATTTTTTAAGCAGAGTTGATGTAGTTCACCATAGTTCTGTTTACAAAACCTCTGCTCCACCAGCTAGAGAAACAAAAAAGGGCATTCTTATGTGCCCATTCAAAACATCTGAGGTGGAATATTTAGTTCAAAATGCAGGTTTTTTCTCTAAGAGAAACAAAGCTGTCATAAGCAAAAGTAGTCCCAGCTAACTAGCAGTTTTAATGGATTTTTTCCATTGAGAGATGCCCCTTCTTGTGAAAAGGTGCCTGTGGTTCTAACTAAACCCACTGATAGGAGATTATGCAAATATACATGGATCTGTCTGTCCATATGGAGTTTCTTTCCCTAAATCCTGAAGCATAAGGGTTTCTATTTCTTATACATATCTTCCTCTCTAATGTAACTATGGATGCCCTGATTATTCGTATACATGTCTAAGTCTTTACTGAATCCTGTTAAGCTGTTCTCCTCCCCAATATTTTGAGGAAATACTTTCCAGATTATGCAATGGGTGAAGAAGCATTTCAGTAAGTTACATATGAAGAGTTTTATTCTTTTAACACCACTGATATTTATAATAATAAAGTAAATGATAATGATATACATCCATTAAAGGCAAACATTATTTGTATAAGCCTATTACAAGTGCTCGGAAATTCAAATACTATGTTGATGAGGGTCATAGAAACACCTGCACAAAGATAGATACAGTATTTAATATATAATTCCTGGAAAAAAAAACTTCATTAAAGAGACTTAAAAAACTACAATGGTCCTGTAGCACCTTAGAGACTATAGCTTTCCTCCCATAGTGCTATATATAGTGTTGGGATAGAGAATAGACTTCTAATTGAACCTTAAAGACTAACCATGGTTCAATGACTACCCTTATGAACTGGAGAGAGAATAGACTTCTCTGTATTGATCAACAGTCCAGAGTCCTGAAGTCTACTAAATGAGTAGGATTGTAGTTTCCTCACAATATAACCAAGGTTTCCTCTAAGCTGTGCAGCAGTATGGCTGCTTAATGAGCCCTGCCCGGGGGCTCCGGGTTGCCGTGCACAGAGCTGCCTGCCTAGGGAAAGGGCACTTAGATAGCTAAGTTTTAAGAATGCCTGATAGAGATCAAGATACTATATAAGCTATAGAGATCCTGATATAGATAGTATCACAAGATTTCATGGGCACAACCCACTTTTTAATGGATTTAAAAAAGGCTATTTTCTTACAAAGTTATTACAGTAATTACAAAGTAATTTCAGGAATCAACTAGAAAGTCTGCAAAACTGGTCTTCATATGCAAATTTGACACTATTTTTCATGACCTGAACAAAGACACGAACTGGATGGGCTGTTATATTCAATACTCAAATGACATCAAAAGCTAAGTATCGGGCACTCACAGCCCATTCTATTAGCCTCGTTTGGCATGGACACTTTAATTGACGGATTTTTTTCTCCCCTCTTCTTTTGCTTTATATTTGAACCTCTGTGCCTCTTGCTCCATTTTTGTCATCTGAAGAAGTGGGTTGTGCCCATGAAAGCTCATGATACTATCTAAATATTTTTTGGTTAGCCTCTAAAGTGCTACAGGACCATTGTTGTTTTTTAAGTCTTTTTTTGTCACAGATTAACACAGGCTACCCCTCTGAGACTTTTATACATAAAAGAGAGTTAAAATTGAGACTATCAGTAATTTAATATAAAATATATTATAGGACTATTGTAATTATCCCCAAACCAAGCACTGTAAATACAGGAAATTCAGAGGTAAAGTTAAACATAAAAGAAATCTAAACAAGTTAAAGCATGGAATTGTACAGTTAGGACATACAAACAACCTTAGTTCCATGTTGTTATGACACCATGCAATAGCTATATGATTATAATTGAGGTATTTTAATATTTGTTGTCACTGATTAGATTAAACTGATTTTAATTATATGTTACTATTTTTTATTTTCCCTTTTGCTTTCACTGCAGGGCAAAGATAAAGTTGCTTAGAAGCTCTAATTGCATGTTTCCATACCTGAGCATATATGGATTTCTTTTCAGTTTCTTCTTAAATGTGAATTTCCTTGGTTTATAACACTTTGTTTTGATATAGCCATAACATCTGTGTAATGTATTCTACCCGACAAAACTAAAATGCATTATCAGTCTTAATGCCATTTTTAACAATTTTTGTCAGGGAATTTCCTGGTTTTTTTAACTAAAAATTAAAACAAAAACAAGAAATTGAAAGAGAATATTACATGTGGTATTTTTTATCGTCTGATGGTACAAAGTAAGAATATTATATCTATTTTTTTTATTTTAACTTTTCTGGCCAGACGCACTAGTGTGCTCTGGCTACTTTGCACCATTCTGGAATACCACAAAATGCCCAAACCACTCTTACTGATTCCTGTTTTTTCTTCCAAAGCAGTACAAAAAAAACCACTTGTGTACCACACCTTCACCCTCTCTCCTGTCTTCCAGATTTCCACTACTTCTTGACTTCCTTATATTCCACTACACGTATATACGAAATTCCCCCTTTTTCCACATCTCTCTGTCAGGTAAAAGCGTTCGGTGGGTTACTTTTGAAAATAAGTATTTAGGATGCAGTCTCATTTTTGCTGTTAATTTTTTAAACTTAAAGTTCATCCTTCAGCAGAGGTTGATAAATAAAATCTCTTTCAAGGAAATAAAAAAGTCCTCTTTCAAAACCCCAACAACCTCTCATTTTTCTAATGGAACTGGGAACACAGACTTCCCTCACAGAAAATGTGAGACCATATGGTGCCAGGAATAGGAGAACACTAAGGTGCAGGTGAATGGACAAAATGGCCATACTTGCTAAAAGTAGGTCATAGCCTCAGTCCCTCAGAAGGGTACTTCTGTAAAGAACTATCTGTGGTAGAATATTATTTTCCCCTGCTATAGCAATAACTTTCAGTAATGAGAAAAAACAGGACCAAAAACTATTAATCCCAAAATCTCACGTTTTCAATATAGCCTATACACAAGATTTCAGCAACTTTTAGTTTTTGAGGAAGTTTGAACAACCTGTGCTATTCTGCTATAAAGATCATTAATGACAAAATAAAGTATAATACTGGGTGTTATATTTAAGGAGGGAGTTCTTTTTCATACAAAAGAGAAAGGTTGAATTTAAGTGCAAAATGCATCTCAAAGTTATGCTGCTGCTACTAGAGGTTTCATAATATGTTGTTATGGTATGTGTAGTTCAGTATCCAACCATAAGCTTTCAACTGACACAGTGTACAGGATATTTACACTTTTCAGGCAACAATCTCTTCTTCAAAACCTAAGCAACCTATAATGTTCATTTAGAATTTTACAAATGAAATTTGATGCTAGAATCTTGCAGGAATGGATGAACTCTTTTGGGGGCCTAGAGCTATTCAATTTTTGTGGCTCCCCCTAGGCTCCAGGGTGGGGTCAAAATGAGGGCTTCAGTGTGTGGGAGGGGGCTGTGGGTTGAGGCAAGAGGGTGAATATAGGAGTGAGTGAGGGCTCCGACTGAGGGTGGGAGCTCTGGGGTGGGGCTGGGAATGAGGCATTTGGTGTGTAGGAGGGGATCCTATGCAGGGGCCAAGCAGTTTGGAGTGCGGGAGTGGGCTCAGGGTGGGGTGTGAGGGAGTCTGGGTGTCAGAGGGATTCAGAACATGGGTTGTGGGGTCTGGAAGGGAGTTAGGGTATGGGAGCGGGCTCAGAGCTGGGGCAAGATATCGGGATGCTGGGTACTAACAGGAGACAGCTCCCATTTGATGAGTTGCCCAGTACTCATCTGCTGGCACCACCCCTTGCAGCTTCATGGCCTATGGGAACTGCAGGGGCACAGCCTCCAGGTAATGGCAGCACAGGGATGGAGCATCCCATTGCCCACAGTAATGCAGTTCCTGCCTAGGACAGGCAGGGAAGGAGTATGGCAGGAAGGGCTGAGAGAGAACACAGGGACTTCAGTGGCTGCATCAAAAATTGTTTGTAGATTAAAGAAAACAAAACAGGAAAATACTGTGGATACAATGTAATCAAAGAGAGTTCAATGATCAAGATGTATGTAGGGGCATGATTTAAAAGCAGTTTAAATTGGTAATGATTATTCAAACCTAGACATAAATACCCCAAACAATGATAAGCGAAGTGTCTACAAATAAAACACTTCAACAATTACCTTATCTTCATCTGAAAATGGATAAATTGCCTACTGTACCTTCTTTTGCCTGTCTGTAATTTTTATCATGGTATGCAATTTCAAACCTATTTCAAATCACTGTCTAAAACAAGTCCAGATTGATAACTTAAGTAAAAGTTGATGTTTTTTTGAATTGCTTAAATACGACACAAATGTGCATTATTATTTATAAAAATGAGTATTATATATATTATATTGCTTGCAGTTTGTATGTTATGACCTTTTTAAAAGTGCTGGTGACTTACCTAACAAAGCTCGAACAATACTGTTTCAATTTTCTGGAGTTAACTTAGCTAATAAGACCTGAAGTGCATGACATAAGGACAAACAATAATAACTAAGGCTCCTACCTTAGCCAAATCTGGCTGGGTTTTCACAGGAAAAGCAAAAGGCACCATTCTGGCTCAGGGTAACACCTTGCCAAATTTCAAGTTCCTGCACCAACACATGGCAGTACTAGAGCTTCTCAACAAAACAATTGTAAGAATTTAACATTGGTAAAACAATGTATTATTCCTTAATCTCTTTGTCAGAACTAGCTGAACTGTTTCTGTTTAAACTTTCAAAATATCTTCAGCCTCAGGGAGAACTCGCATAAAAAAATTCAGCCCAAATGGTTAAAGTTTGGCAAGCTTATTGAAAGCAGGGCCTTGTAATAAAAATGTTAGGTACTCTTAATTACAGATATTGTTGCCAGCTCTGCAGACTTGTAATTACTACACACACTTGCACAAATTCTACTCTCATTTACATCATTGTAAATCTTGAGTAACTTCTCTGACTTAACATTTACTCAGAATTTACACAAATGAAATTGAAAGCAGAAAATGGTTTTCTGAATACTTTACATACAGCTCAGCTTTTGGGGATAGGTTCTGTCATTTATTATATGACTGGACTGCGCCTAGCACAGTGGGGCCCAATTTGGTTGTGGTTTTCACTACATATATTATTATTGTAATAAATAATAACAATAATAGGTGTTACTAAAATGCAAGGTATAATTTTCCCTTGGTGTGTGGTGAACTGAACTACATACTTGTAAATCACAAATTCTTTCCAGCTTTTTGTTATCAGTGATTATGAATTTACAAGATACTTTGAAGTTTCAATTTTCAGATAAGCTTCTTTGCTGTTTAGTATGATGAATAATTTTACACTGGAAAAAAATATACATGCTCCCATAACTTCTAATAAAATCCAATGATGGAATAAGTCACAGATGGCTGGATATGATATTTTGTAATGAAGAAAATGATTGTAACCTCTAGTCCGTGGATGCAGTGTTTTAGAGCATCTTTACTCCTTCATGGTAGTCTCATGAGCAGCGGGGCCGACAGCCATCATAGGCCCCCAGGCTCCAGTGGCAATTTAAAGGGCCTGGTGCTCTGGTTGCTGCCGCTGAGTTGCTGGGCCCCATCGTAATTTCCTCTTTTGTCCCCCCCCCCTCATTGGTAGGCCTGCTCATGAGTTTACACATATAAACAGAGGTAAATTGCTTCTTGTCATTAGCAAGGGCAGATGATGCCAAAATAAACCTAGACTGTTCATGAAGATTATAATTTTCTATTACGCTAATAAAATGTAATTTTGGTAGAATGTGACCGTCTCCAGATTTTTATTATCTAACTGTACATACTTTTTAATGACCCAATTAAAGAAATTATTTTACATGGTTTACCAATACTTCTAAACTCAGTATGTTCTGAATCAAGATATCAGCAAAGACTAATAAATTGTGACAGCTCTCCAAAAACTTTCGTTCTTTTTATTTAAACATCAGATTGTAAGTAAAAATGTAGCATTATCTTGGTTGAAACTAGCTCAGTTAACATGGCAAGAGTCAGAACCGAGTAGAAATGACAGTTGTCATTGTTAGCATAAATCCTTCTGGAACATTAAGTTTTAGGGACTGCTCTGCAAATGTAGCATTGAGAAATTCCCAGAAAGTTATCAGAATGGTTTTATATAATTACTCTTGTCACTTGATCCTGTGTAAAGTGCATTGTATATTATCTTCCAAATGGATGTATGAAACTCAAGTTATTTCAGGTCTGTTTCTGTATTCAGTAAATTGTTTTCTTTTAAAATATTTCTGTTCCAACTTTAGCTTATAAGTTCTGAACTGACTCTGGCCTCCAGTTATAAAATACATTTTTGTCCATAAAACATTTCCATGGAAAATAAATTAATAGATATCTTTACTAACCAAACAAAATGTTAGCTTTTTGATTAAAAATATATATGTGCAGACACTGACACACAGACTTTGTAAACCTGAGACAGAAGAGAATAAACTTCTGTGTAACTCCATTCAAACAATTACTTTCTACAGGTATCACTGTTAACCCTTATCATCTGTAAGTTTATCAGTTCTTATGGAAAAGTCCTTTAAAACTGAGTAGTTATGAAAACAACAAGGTTTTATAGAAATAACTCTAAAAGCCAAAACAGCTGTCAGTGGTAAATGTGGGACCATACAGAAACCTTTTATTCTGACATCTTTTTTCTACACGCCTGAGTTGGCTTATTGCTGGACGAATAACTTTTTTTTCCTCTTTGAGCAAAACAAAAACTTTCAGTCTCCAAATATATGTCATGCCTCATTCATGAAAGCATGATGAGCCCAGATTTAAAACAATCCATTATGGAAGAGTACGATAGAATTTAATAAACATGAAACCAATAGAGTGTTTATGGGAATTTATTAAAAAAACTAGAGAATTTGATAGAGAATAGTACCCTTTTTGCATATTTTTCAAGCCAACCTACAAAATTCTATAACAGGGATACAATTCTTATTAAGTTATAGGTACTATTTTTTAAAAAAACTAGTTTCTATCAAATTATTTAGGACTTTTCCACTAGGGAGGAGTTCAATATATAAATATATTCTGAATTAGCACGGCATCTAAGCATCAAAGAATAAGCACTTTTAGATTTTCATTTTTGCAGGGTTTAAATTTCTTCTAAAACAATAAATCATTTGAACTCACCCCTTTCTCAATGCTCCCTGTCTGGCAAAGAGTACCCTCAGCTGCGGGAATGCTGTTAGTAACACAGCGGTTACTTTTGCTGAGGCACCAGAGCTCTCTACACACTTCCTAGGAAAGAAGGCAAAAGCAAGTTGATCAGAATAACAGTCTAAAATTGTTTCCAGTCCTCCTACAAAAGCATGTGTGCGTGCGCACACAATTTGTTTTGAATAGAGATAGTAAGAATGGGTAGAATTTTTATATATGCATTTTAAAAGAGTTTGGAGACTATTTTGGCATAATTTCAAAGCCACTATACTTTTGCCTAGGAGTATTCTGCCAACAAAATCTGGCAGTATCAACTGTAGATTACAAAAATGTGTCTTCCATGTTTCCATGAAAGTGATGTTCTGTCATAAGCAGAACCTGCTGCTTAATACTAATACTGCACTTGACGCCTTTAAAAAGGAAGTCTTATTGCCTGCTGCTGTATCCTCATTATCTTGCCTATCCACCTCAAATATACAATTGTAGAATAACTTTACTTCTGAAATATTAAAAAAAATATTGTATTTTATTCCCATTATTTTAAAGTACACAGGTTCTGAGCTTGGACCATTGTTAACTAAAATAATGTATGCAGATTTTGTAACAACTGAATAATACACTAATTCTTTTAGACCTCCCAGATTTATAAATGAGATTTTCATAAATGATTTATATCATCATGCCCCAAACTCTTGCTGGCATCAAATAAATCAATGTAGTTTTTTTCTAAACTACTTTGACTTTTGCACTTGAAATTTTATGAATTTAAATTAGCCCCTATTTGCGAATCTTCAGGGTACACTGCAAAATCCATCTTTTTGGATTATGTTCTTTATTTGGCGTGGAATGGGGAATATTTTGCTTTTATATTTGTTAATTTGTATGGTAATTTTTGTGTTATATTGGGAGGTGATATCTTTATATGGATGGGAGTCTAATATTGTCAGAGAGTGTACACCTTATTAATAGATGGGACTTTTTTATTGTTAAACACAAATAAATACAATTTTTAAATTTAAAATGTAAATATAAATAATCAGAGATGTTTTAAATGATCCAATTCAATTATTATTTCTACTATCACTCTTTGAATGATGCAAACAAACACATATATAAAGAATTAAAGGAAAAGGCAGTACAGGTTGCACCTCTGAAAACCAGTACTTTCCGGTTTGACAACATCTGTGGTCTGGCAAGACCATGTATGCTCCTGGACCAGAGAGCACTGGAGCCTAATGGCAGGAGAGCCACCAGCTCAGCTGGGGCCAGAGACAGCAGGACTGGAGGAGTCCCACAGCAGTGTTGGGGCCAGGGACTGGAGGACCCCGGCAGTCTGCAGCAGAGTGGAGCTGAGGATTCTCGGGCAGCATGGGGCCAGCAGCCATAGAAGCCTGGCCGTCTGTGCCAGCCTGCGGCAGCATGGAACCAGAGAACCCCAACTGCCAGTGGCAGTGCAGAGCTGGGAAAATCTGGCTGAACATGGCAGTACGGACCAGGGAGGGAGAATCCCAGCCGCCAAAAGCAGCCCTGGGCCAGGGCTGGTGGCAGCAGACCGGGGGATAGGACAGAAGGGGCCATCTGGCTCGGGGCCCGTGGCAGGGGCGACCTCCCCTGGTTTGCCAAATTCTGTAATTAGGGACCAGTCAGGTCCCAACCGTGCTGGACCAGGAAGGTCCAATCTATATCAGTAAATCAAAGATACTGATCAAGTCTCCCCTCAAAATTCGATGTTTCTCAGAAGAAATGACTATAAAGGCCTCATTATGTTCTTTTCACAAAAGTTCAGATTTAAAAGAAGTGAAAATTTCCATTATGAAGCATTTTTATCTTACATTTCACATTTTATAATAATATTTTTATAAATACTGCATAATTTTATAATTAGGTTCTTTGTCTTCCACACTTACATTAAGGCTGCATCTTTTATGCACCTTGTTTGTATCTGAACTTTGCTCCAAGAATCAGTTTTCTTCCACTATACTACATACAGAAATATTGCTGTACATATTTATACATTGATAGCTATAGTAACGGTCCTTTACGATATGCTTCCACTAAATATTAGTAACTTGGAATACAATCCTATAGGCCATCCTATATGCAAAATTAGTAAGGGATGTGCCCAGAGAATGTTTGCAGGATTTGGCCCCTGGCATATTTCTCTTCAATGTTGGTACAAATAGGAAATATTAAAGGAACCATCTCCTATAATACATTGCAATAAAATGATCCCAGCTGGCTGGAAAATAAGTGAGAATATTAGGGCTGTGTGTTATTTCTAAAACCTCTGTGCCACTTTTAATGGTGTGGCCTGTATCTTGTTTGCAATTTTCTATTGTTCTTTGGAGCTCAGTTGAAGTAGATGAGATTATTCAGAAAAATCAGATTACTGAATCAGCTAATACTTCAGTGACTCCTTTTCCGGAATTGTTGCCATGTGCAAGAGTAATCTTGGATTTTTTCATGTTGACTGATGGGGAAACTGCCTTAATTTTCAAATATGGGGTTTTTTCCCCACTGAAGTGCTGAAAAAGCTTATTTGGATAACCTCATCTTGAGAAAGACTCCTGCCTTTGCTGCACCCCAAGTGCTCATGTGGCAACGGTCTCATAGAAAGAAACACATTGTAACAAGCTTAAATTGCTTAAAAGATCATGGAGGGGAGGAAAAACAAAGAATGAAAAAAATACCACCTTGAAAAATCTATTTCTTGGATTTATTAATTTTACCTTGATTAAACTTTGTTTAAAAATTCAGACCAAACCATAAACATCTACCAGGATTCTTGACTCCAATCCATTTTAGTAAGGATTCTCAACTGAAAAACCTAAATTTTTTAGTTCAGCTTTCAGATAAGGTGTGGTGATCTCATGTCCCATTTCATGTTCTTTTGGCTCATATACCATAACATGTGGCTTAGACATTTTTTCATATTGATGCAAATGTCATAGAGATCTCACCTCATTTGTAATCATCCTGCATGTAACCTGACTTCTTATGTTTGTGCCTGAGCAATTTTAATGTTTAAATTAATAGTTGGCTTCAGACTGAAAAGTCTGGATCGGGGTTTTAAACAGCCCAAAGTTTTTGTGATTTTGAATACAGTGTTTTGATTCCACTCATTATAAAGACAAAAGGCATTTGCAAAACGTCAGATTTGGTCCTGGTTTGGATTTTAAACATCTTTAAATTCCAGGGTCATCTGAATTCAGAGTCATGCTTACCATACCTCTAGGCTAGCTAACAGCCTAGCTACTAATGAGATGAATTTCAGTACAGCCCACAGTTTCCTAATTCTATCTGTAATGTTAAATATCAATTTAAAATATCAACATCTATAGTTTCCCTCAGTTGAGTTTTACATGTACCCTATTTGTACTTTACTATTAAGGGAGAAATGATAATCAGAATAAACATTTCATCCATCCAATGTCAGAGTAGCAATATCAAAGTAAAAAGTTATTAAATATTTCTTGACAATTATGGGACAGATTCTCTGCTATAGCCTGGCTTTATTGAGATATTGGAGCAGCACAAAGTTACTGCAGCACACAGATAAATCTTACCCTATAGTAGATTACTACAAATACATAACTTGGTAGGAGACCTGAGTTCCAGCTCAGCCACTGGAGTCCTTTTACTTCTGTTCCCCTATTTGTAAAATAGAGATAATGATGCCTACCTTGTTTATAAAACACTTTGAGATCTACTAATAAAAAGTGTTGTATAAGAACGAAGTAATATTACGAACCCAGTTTTGAATTAGCTTCAGTGGAAGTTTGCCTCAGTTAAATCTGCAGGATTGGTACATAAGGAATGATATAATGAATTACATAAAACTATCAAGGGAAATAATGAATTACATAAAACTATTAAGGGCTTTTCCATAATAGTTTTTAAGTAGTATTCCCCATCTACTTTATATTTTGTATATAATATTTTTATTTGGGAAAATATGGGAACACTAGGCCTTACTGACCACAACAGCACAATTTGTCATTCTATATAGAGAATTTTAAAAAGACATATTTCCGTCTATTATTTTAAATATTATAACAGTTGTAAACATTTTCAGTATTCCCCTAACATGCTATTTCAAAAAATAGAAGTTGAAATTCAGATATATGTAACATAACTCTACTGGAAATTACAAATTACATCAGGGATAAATCTGATAGTGTGCTCTTAATTTTCAATTGATTTTGGAAAAAATTAGAAAGAAAGGCTTTAAAATAATTATTATGATTCACAAAGCATTCTACCCTCCAGGGCAGCACTAAACCTGACAGTAACTTTACTACTTGATTATGGAGTTGAGATACTCTCCTCATTACCATTATCCTATCAATAACATCTCTAAACAGCTGTTTCCAATAAGCCAGTCTGAAAACCATCCGAGAGCACTACCATGGATAGGTCAGGGTCAGAGCCACTATTAAAAAAGCTACTGATGCTTTATCACACAAAACAAAAAACAAAACCTACGTAAGGTGATCCAATAGCCCCACTCCTTTTTGGACATCAAATGAAAATAATATATCCTTTCCCAACTTCAAATAGATCTTAATCCTGTTGTACGAAAAGTGTCATAGTAAAAGAAGGAAACAATCTGAAAGCTGATCAATGAGCAATCTGAACGCTGATCAATCTGAAAGCTGATCAAAGTCAGTCACTGAATTTCTGGGTAAAATACCTATTAATTTGTAACGAAAACAATGGAAATTGTTTTAAAAATCCAGGAAACATAAACTGAAACTGAAGCTGAGGCCTTTCACAAGATTAAGACAAGATAGATGACAACCTGTAACGGTGTATCTTAGGGCTCCATGACTTCAGTTTGGAATTCGGATGGTTGTATTTGCAGTAAATTAAACAAAGCTGAACCCATCTAGAGAAAAAAAACAGCAAATCAAATTATCTTCCTTTTGCCTATATGCTATAAATGATGGAGCCGCTTTCTGTATGTCATGCAGAGTTACATACTGGCATTTTAAAATTATGTAACAGATAAACATCCTACATATTAATATCAATAATGATAAAATGATAACAATACAGCACAACGAAGACTCAATAATAAACTCAATAATATGAGAAAAATCAACTTGCTGTGCTGTTTCCAAAATCTAGACTGAATGAAAGCCTCAGATAATATTCACTAATTTTTTTTTCCAAACCCAATATATTCAGAAAAATAAGATGGGAAATACATTGACTACAAACATGAATTAATGATAAAATTGGGATTTGAGTTTCCTTAATAAAATTGTAAAATCTTAAAAACTGGGACTTCACATTCTTTCAGAATGTACTGATCCATAATATGCTGCACCTCTTGATGAGCATTTGTTAAAACAGAGCATTAAAATAATTTTTTTGAATTCTGACAGAGAACTGCAAAATTTCTGGCTGGTTTACCACCCTCACTACAAAAATATTATTTGTAACATTTTTAGAATTATGAGGGTGATTATGGGAACCTCAGACAGTTCAGAGGTTTTGCTCAGTTCAGATAAGCACCCAAAGTTAATATTTTAATGCTCCATTTCCATAAATGCTCATTAAGTGGTGCAGCATGTTATGAATCAAAGCATGCTGAAGGAATGTGAAGTATCATTTTTAAACTTAAATGATTTTTGCATATTATGTTACCATCTTATTTGACTAAATATTGGGTGCTTATCTGAACCTTTCCATAACAACAGAGGTCCCACCCAGTAAGTCTGCCTGAAACAAACACCTTTTCTTTCAGGCCCACACAGCATTTCTTATCTCTGTCCCAATCACCTTCCAGCCTCTGAACTGTCATTTATGGCTCCTAATCCACCTTGTAATCTACCATCCTTTTGTGACCCCCATTTGGTCACTGACTCCTTTCCTTCATTTAAAACTGAACTACAGGGCCTACATGCCATGGTGGTACACTTACATTTAACGTCTGTGTGCTCTTTAAAGGTAGGGAGAAATGGACACAGAAATGTTATGGTGGGGAAAGTGGGAGTTGAGTAAGGGTGGTGGATGATGTTGCCTTGGTGGGAGTCTATAAGGGAAAGGATGGAAAAGAGTGAAAAATCCATGAGGCATTAGAAAGAGCCAAGTCTATAGTTCTCCTTAATAGTACCAATTCTAATCTTAAAAGATGCAAGTACAGTTCAAGAACAAAGCAGTGGTTCAAACTAGTCTTTACATCGAGGAATGATCATGAAAGTACTTCTCAAGCAAACGTGACATCCCTCAATAATTTGAATTAGAAAAACCTGCATGATTGGATCCTTACTGATACAAATAGCCTCACCTTAAAAAATAATAGGCCTGGTCTAAACTACATGGGAAGATCAAAGTAAGATACTCAACTCCAGCCACGTGAATTACTTCCCTTATTCCTCATGAGGAGCAGGAGTGCTGGCACCAATGGGGGTGCCCTTTGAGTTCGATCTAGCGGGTCTATATTACACCTGCTAAATCGAATCCCAGAAGATCTATTGTGGCAGTGTTGATCTTCTGTGTAGAGTAGACATGCCTATAGGTATTACAGAGCCTATAATGATAAAGTATAATGTTAAAAGCTCAGGACCCCTCTCAGCCTACAAAAAAGTTTTATAGACTCCTAGAAGAATAGGCTTGGAAGAGACCTCAGAAAGTCATCTGGTCCAACTTCCTGCTCAAAGCAGGACCAACCCTAACTAAATCATTCAAGCAAGGACTTTGTCAACCCAGGTCTTAAAAACTACTAAGGATGGAGATTCTATCACTTCTCTAAGTAACCCATTCTAGTGTTTCACCACTCTCCTAGAGAAACAGTTTTTCCTAATATCCAACCTAGACCTCCACCACTGCAACTTGAGACCACTGGTCCTTGTTCTGTCATCTACCACCGAGAGCAGCCTAACTCCATACTCTTTGGAACACCCCTTCAGATACTTGAAGAATGCTATCAACTCCCCCTCATTCTTCTCTTTAGCACATATTTATGAACTAGATACAAAAAGGTATAAATCAGTGCCCAACTGAATTATTTAGGCTCTTCTAACAAACACAAAATTTTAAAGCACAATGTGACTTCAGTTTGATATGAATCAAGTGGAAAAGAAGGTCACGATACAGTGAGTTAGGAGAAACTCAATAGGAATTTATGAAAACCAGATTACAGAGGGAAACTTCTGAACTTTCTTTCATGCTTAAATTTGATACTTTACGAATGGGCCTTAAAGATGCTAATTACCTTAACCATTACAAAGATAGCTTCCCACTTATCACCCCTGATTAGCCATTCATTGACTCAAATAGCTATTCCCCCCTCCCTCTCTGTACTAAATCTGATTTGTCAGTTTAATAATGTGTTCACTTTTTTCATTGTATTCCTTTGGTATATATGGTCATGCCAATTCTCTTCCAGAATATGATCTGAGGAAGTGGGTCTGGCCCACGAAAGCTCACCACCTATTAAACCATCTTGTTAGTCTTTAAAGTGCTACATAGTTTTTCCTTGTGTCTCAAAATGTCAGTGATTGAAGGAATGAGGAAAAGGTTTAAACTGTCAGTTATTCTGGCGAAGACCTCAGATAATTTTTCTTTCTCTTTTTTGGAAAAGCATTCCTTAGAATCTGCTCACATTTCCTCACATTTATTTCTGTCATCACAAAGGCCCCAACAGCATCTCTCATCATCATCACTTAGCTGGAGTAGATTACTTGTGTACAACAAGGAACATTTAATTCACCCACAAGTGATAGGTCATGCTACTTTTGCAGCATTGATAGTATATATGTATATACACACACACACACACACACACACACACACACACACACACACACACACACGTATATAAATAACATACATTAGTATGTTAAAATAAAAGTGTGACAATACATTACTTTTATGTCCCTTTAATATTTAAATCTAGAGCACCCTACTACGATGTTACCTATAACTTCAATCCTTATTCAGTTTTATTTTCCATCGAAAGAAGTACTGTAGAACTGGAAATAACTCCTGCTCATTCATTCTTTTGCATTAATTTTTTTCTGGATTTGAAACGTATGAAAATTAACTGGTAGTTTCCTTTTTAGCTTACACATTTTTACACAGTCTGATGAAGCCAGCTGCAAGAGGCTTTAAGTTCTGTTTTTAAAATCCTTACAAGTCACACACAGTCCAGAGCTTTACCTGGCACTGTAATCTACTCAAGGAAGGAAACAGATAAATATGGGCCTAAGGAGTAGATGGCAGAGAATTTGATTCTCGGGGAGGATGTATCAGTGAAGATATGAATATCAGTGATACTGGATTTCTTTATTAAAGATTCCAGTAACTTTCCATTGGTGGCAATTAGGTTCATGGGCACTCCCACTGTCTTATAATAGGCTTCCCAAGAACAGCAGAGGCACAGCTAGTCCAGTCACTGCTAGGCAGTCTATCTGGGAGGAAAGATGAGTCCTCTCCAGTTCCAGTATGATGTGAGTGCGGATGGGATCTTAGGTAGGCTGTTGAAAGTAGCAGAAGCACTCGCTAGTGTGAGAAAGTATACTCAGGCTGCCCATTATGAGGCAATGTAAGTGCTTCTTATTGCAATTTGCATGACTTGAACTTCATTTACACTCAGACATGCACAAACAAAATGCAAATAAGATGTTATCCCAGATGACAAATTGACTAGAGAGCTTCATTACACACATCAGACCATGACCAACAAGAGAAATATCAGTACATGTTAAAATACATTATTCAATGTATGGCAAAACTCTATTCTTAGATGTGCATAGATGGCTCCCACTAATTTCAGCAGAAGCCAGCATTTGTACACCTGAAACAGTCTGGCTCCATTAAAAGTACAGCAGCAAAGGAGGCAACTAGTATACTAAAGAATGACTAAGCACTATCCATAAGTCCACATTAGCAGTCAACATCTTCACAGGTAATAAAATGCACCACACAAAATTGACCATATGCATAAAGTGCTAACCTCTATAAAAATGTCTCAGATTTTTAGCCACTGGCCTAAGAATCTGTGGCCCAGTTCTATGACTTGATGCAAACCAGTAACAATGCACTGCTTTATTATTAATATGCATTATTTTAAACCATAAAAACCAGTTAAAATCATATTTCAAGTTTTATTTAAACTAATGAGACAAGAATATTCAAACTCAAAGCTGAGATTCCTTCCTGAATTAATCCAGAACCAGTCTTCAGCCAATCATTGTGCAGGTGTTCTCAGGTTAGGGGATACAGGAAAGGACCCCACCCCTTATTAACCTTATGCAGAGGCCAGTAACAAATGTTCTCACTGCATTCGCTCAAGGACAGAGACCTTGTACAACCAGTAGCACTAGCACTCAAAGAGAGTGTGGAATTCTGGGGTTATGGTTGGCTGTCAGAGAGAGGAATGCATACTACAGGTTGAACATCTCTTGTTCAGGACTCTGTGGTCAGGCAACATTCCTGGTCCAGCAGGACCACAGAGCCCCAGCCAAAGAGGTTGAGAGCAACAGCCAGTCTGGTTAGTGGCAACCCACAGGACCAAGGACCTAGGGGTAGAGAGCCCTGGGAGAGACTGCAGCCAGGGGCAGGGAACCCCAGGAACAGCTGCCACCCCGTGCGGGGTCACGGAAGCCCAGGAGCAGAGCCCCGCAAGCAGGCTGGGGGGCAGCAGAACCAGGCAGGTAGGCCAGAGGAGGTCAGGCCTCTGGGTTTTCCCAGACTGGCAGCCAGGAGGGGAGCCCTGGGAGAACCAGGACGCCTGACCTCCCCTGGTCCAGCAAATTCCATTGTTCAGGACCACTCTGGTCCCAAGGGTGCTGGACCAGGGTGGTTCAATCTGTACATCAACTTAAAAGTATAGCAATATCTATGCTCCACATGAATGCTCAGAGAACTACGGGCCCGAATACCCCACAAAACTCCTCTGCACTACACCCAGTAAGGGACAATGCCTTTAAAGCATGCACTGATTTCAGGGAGAGCTGTTCACCTGTATCTTATGGGAGAATTTGGCCTAGTGGCAATCCAATCCTATGGCAGCTACTACAAGACAATCAGAGGGACATCCAGCTAATGGCAGCAAGGTTCCCACTGAAACTATGTTGTCAGTAGGAAGGGCAACTAAGGAGATATTTTGTTTAGTAGTAGCAGTAATCATAATAGCACTAGTGCTACCACTACCACCCAGAGGCCCACTCACAGCGAGGGCCTTATAGTATTACACTTTTGTACAACACAGAAAGACAGAGTCAGTGAAGCACAATCCGAGGCTCTGATCCTGGAAATACTTGTGGGTGTACTTAAAGTAAGCATGAGTTATAAATGGGACAGGTGCTTAACATTAAGAATGTGTATGTTTGTAGGATTAGGATCTAATTTGAAACCAGAATTAAAAGGTAAATGCCATAATCACAGAGAAAATGGGGAGGGAAACAGTGATAGAAATCACTTACAAAGGCTAGCTTTGAGTACAACTAGATCATTTTAATTTTATTTCTTTTATAAATAATAAGAAAGGTATAAGCCTAGAATTTTCAAAGCCACAAAGGACAATTAGATGCCCAACTCTTACCAAAAAATTAGTGGCATTTAGGCCCTGAACTCTCTTAACTCCTCTTGAAAATACCAGCCTTAATATATAAAATAGATCTGAGGCCCTATTTGAATCATAGGATGATTGTCCAAAATTTCATCTCATTTGAGGATTAGAATTAGAAAACCAAGGAAAAATAATAATGGGCCTTTTTGTTTGTGTAGCAGGGAGTACAACATAATTGCTGGGCCTCTAAGCAAGATTTGGGAAGGCATGGCTCCATGTTCTTGGAGGGGGCAGGATGTCAGGCAGATGGGTGGGGGTGGAGCAGCCTGCCTGCTGTGCTGCACCACTCCCCCCAACAAGTTCTCAGAGACATCTGGAGTGTGCCATGGATTCTCCAGCAGTTATTTTAAAGGGCTCAAGGCTCTGGCCACCACAGCTGCCACAGTGGCAGTCGAGAACCCCAAGTCCTTTTGAGTTACTGGGCCCTGGAGTAGTTGCCCCTTTATCACCCCCTCCTCCATCAGTGGGCCTGTGTGGTAATATGTCCCATTATTACTTCTCCATGATTTCTTGGTTTTGGCCCCCGGAGCCGAGAGTAGGGGCTCTTGATCTCCATCCTAGATCAGCTAGAGCTCACACTGTCAGCACAGCACATGGCAGGTATAACTGCTGTCAAAACTGCAGTAGAAGACTAATATTGTGGGATCTGCAGTTTCTGCAGTATCAAAAATTAAGTATAGTGTTAAATAGATCTAAATAGTCCCTAATGGTGCCTACCTAAATATGACAGGGACGTTTTTAAGGGGAATCTTGAAGTTTTCCTTCCTTTCTGACTCATTTCTGTGAGACTCTCCATTGGAGATGAGATCTCGGCTGAAGTACTATCTGAAATTTTGACTGCTGAGGAAGTCACAGTCCCAAATGAGATGGGTGCATTCAATTAACAATGTGCAAATTATGCTTTCATGTATGCAGGTCTATTGACATTTTTTAGGTTTTTAAAAAACAATGGAATTTGTATAGATATAAATGATACCAGAATCTGTCCCGGAGACTTTAATATTGCAGTGTCTGTCAATACATTTCCAGGACAGATTAAGATTATAAATAAATACTTTACTTAATTTGCAATATTGTGGAAATTGCAGATCCCACAATATTAGGCTTCCACTGCAATTCTGACAGTTAAAAGCCTGGGTGGCCAACAGTGGGAGCTCCTGCTCTCAGCCCCTAGGAAGTCAACAGTAAACAATTATGGAAAAATAATAACGGAAGTACTAAGCTCCATTATTATTTTTCCACAATTTTCCATGGTTTGTCTGCATTCAGCCGCAATTTTTGGATAGTCATCCCACGATTCAGGTAGTGCCTTCCCTGTAAAGCATATTTCCCATTCCAACTTGAAGTTTTTCATAAACCCCCCCCCTAGAATTTCCTGCTCTGGAACGACCAGTGGCTGGAGCTCTCTCCTGATTTATGGGAAATCAAGGTTCAAGTCCTTGCTCTACCTAATCTGAGCCAGGAACTTGAACATCAGTTCCCTATCTATCCATCTACTGGCTACTCCAGGGTATGCCTCCCACAATCTCTTATACTGAAACTGTTCCACTGTGAATAAATAGTTAAATAGTCATTAGAACATTGATTTGAACATTAATCTCAAACATCCTAAGCGAGTGTCCTTATCATTGGCTGTAATCAGGATGTCTCACTTTCTTTGGCTCCATGAATATTTAATTACTTATAGACAGGAGAACAGCTCCAACAGGAGACACTGGGAGAGTGAGAGAGACTGACTCAGTAGCCCAAGGGTTAAGGCACTGTCCTAGGATGCAGGAAAATAACAAGAACATAAGCTCAGACTTCCCATAGTCTGAGTGCCCAAACCACTGAGCTACTCATTCTCTCTGGATCAATTAATTAGCTATATGAAGTAAAATAGGTCCAAGAAAACAACTTGAAAGAGACCCTCCCTTCAATGGCCTGGTGGCTAGGGCACTCAAATGGAGACTGAAGTTTTAGACCCTAGATCTCTCTCATCCCCAGAGAGTGTTCCAACTTGTGCATGCAGGGAATCTCTCTCTCATTTTGAAGAGAAATTCCATCTTGTTTCTGAGAAACAATTTCTGATGAAAGTTTTGTCAGAATGAGGTACAGGTGGAACCTCTCTAGCCTGCACACTCTGGTCCAGCAACATCTGTGGTCTGGCATGATTTTAGTTAGACAGATATTCACTTATCATGGGTCTGGCCCAGTTTCCCGCGGTCCCATAAAGTTTTGTTAATAGTCACCAGTCCTAGCTGCCAGTGTTCTGTGCTGTTATTTAGCTCTAATTTACCCCTAAATGTCTTCTAAGAGCTCAGTAAGTGGTCAAAGTGTTGGTAATATTGCTAGACAATATTGACCACTTGGGGTTTGGCAAATTCTCTGGTTCGGCGCTGGTCAGGTCCCAAGCGTGCTGGACTAGAGAGGCTCAACCTGTACATTCTCGTGAAAAATTTTGGTTTCAACATAGACATTTTCTAATGAAAAACCATTTCACGAGAAATTCCCACACAGTTCTATTTGAGAGGCTGACAGTCTCACTTCCCATGCTATACAGCCATAGATGAGATAAGTGGAGTTAGTCAAACCAGAGAAAGGGATCTACTGTTTACTAGATCATTCTCAGTAAAGTTTCCTTTGCTTCAGAATTCATTCCTCTCTCAGCCAGCAAGGTCCAAATTTGTTAACCTAATGGAAACACTATAATGCCCATCTTTTCTCACAAGCATTTTGACAGGGAGAGGACTGACTATTGGAAGGAATGTATTATGTCTACTGTGGATGAGTTTTATTTTATTATGTCTACTGATACATATTTATGTATTCTTTTATTGAAGTGAAATGAACAAGTTATTACAATAAATTACTGTGAAAATTAAATTAAGCAGGGCACCCAAAGCATTGTTTTGTGATTGTTTTAAATGAAAATATATTAATAAATATTCAGCCTAGTTTTTCCTATCATTTAGATGCAGGATTCAATCCTACAAACCCTTGCTCATTTGAGTATCCCTTTTTCACATGAGGACTCCCAATCTGTCATCAAACTCACAGAGAAGACATTCCTCTTATCTCAAAGTCATCACTTGAAATATGTATTATTTACATGAGAAAAACTGCACTTTCAGATACATTATGGTTATTCTGGATAATATTTTAAATGTACATTATATACCAGATAGGATGTACTAGGACTTTTAAACAATCTGTTGTATAAATATATACAATTCTGAATCCTGGATTTAGATCCTCTTAAAAAGCGCTATCTTTTCCTTGAGACACTTTTTAAAAATTGTTGCTTAACTTACTGACATGGTACATTAGATCACATCAGTTCACAGCATTGGTGATGTCACACTATGATTACTGAGTTGTTTTAAATAGTGTCTTAATTCTTCTACGTTTTCAGTCTGTTTTGTACCTATACAGGAGTCTTTCTTAACATAACACATAAAGAAGAAAATTAAGAAAAAGAAAGCAAGAATCATAAAACCAAGTTTACATAAATCTTCCTTAATTCTATTTGTTTTCATGTTTAAGGCAAAGTTATTGATTTAAGAACTGAAAACTAATCTACAGTATGATAATCAACAACAACAACATTATTTAGCAAAGAGACTATGAAAAAATTAACCAGTTTTTGCACGTTATTTTTTCAGTTTGATTTAAAATGCAGTATAGTTTAAAAGATCATAGTCCCTATAATGGTTTGAATACCTGGAATTGTTCTTATTCTGAAAGTACAGAAAGAGCATGATAGGAATTTGAAAGAAGAAAAAAGGAGAGCGTGTACTAGGTATAGTGAGAGAAAACAGGGCCCTGAAACCAGAAGGGCTAAGAAGTGAAAACAAATAGAAACAATAAATGCCAAAAAAAGCTTTGGTGTGGGATCAAGAATGGGAGACCTACCCAACCAACCAGTTACATACAACTTTTAAACCCACTGCCCTGTTCGATCAGCCTAAGATCCATCCCAAGAATAATACTGATGCATTACCCAAGGATTATTAAAAACAAACTCCCTCTGTATTTTAGCACTATCAGAAGTGAATACTGCAAGTGTAATGATTACACTGTTTTATTTGAATTATATAACATTTTAATTTCCTTTCATGTATTATAAATGACTTGTTTCAAATAGTACCATTGTAAATGACAAAATGAACTTTTTTAGCTTTGTTCAGATTTAATCTTCAGCTATTGACTATATTTGATGACTATTACTGACAAAAGCACCCTTGTAACAATCTTGGACTGCAAGATTTTCTTTAAAACAATATTTTAAAATACATTGCAATACTATCAAATAGTAGTGTGCAAATAGCTATTGCTATGTCTGTCAATTCAATTGAAATTTGATGGGGGAGAATAAGTCTTTCACTTTACCATTCTATTCAGCACCTATTTTAGTGTTCTTTTTTGGCTCTTTAGTTTCTTATTACTTTATGCTCCTGCCTTTTTTTTTAGTAAGAGATTTGAGCAGTGTGTGAAACAACCTCAATGTCAGCAAACATGAACTGAAACAGACAGTCCTGGCAAAGGAAAACAAATAGAAAATGACCACAAAATGTAGCTTTAAATTAAAATGAAAGCTAGCACCACAAACTTCGTATTTTAGGATTTGATACATTTGGGGCCTGATTCTGCTCCCTTTGAAGTCAACAGCAGTTTTTCAATTGACTTTAAAGGAGGCAGGACTGAATCTTGTGGGCTATTTTACCTGCCTCACTTAAAGGATACTTAATACAATTCATTAATACCAAGAGAAAGACAAGCTTTCAAGCTTACACAGTACTCTTCCTAAAGTCAGGCTCTGTGTAAACTCGAAAGCTTTGTCTCCCTCACCAACAGAAGCTGATTTAATAAAAATATATAACTTTACCTGCATTGTCTCTCTAATATTTCAGGACTGACACAGATACAACACTATATACATATTCGAATTACCCAAATATTTGGGAATACAGTATACACAAATGACTCAAGCAAAAGATGCAGCATATGGATTAAAACTTCTTGCTCTTTATTTATACAGGCTATACTGCATGGATTAGTATAGGAAAACTGTGTGTCACAGTATTACATCTAACTAAATTTTTTGTCATGAAGGAATATATACAAATGACTAAGCAGAACACTCAGCATAAGGATTAAGACTTCTTACCCCATATTTACATTGGCGTGATGTTGCTCCATACTGGAAGCGACACTGTTCATCAGCATCATACACCTGACCTGGGGCCACAGCAGGATAAAGAAAGTCACGCTTGGGAGGCTCATTATCAAGGCAAGTACCACGGCCTGAACTGTTCAACATAAAGGACCAAAGGAATTAGGAACTCTATTGACTGTTAATTACAGTTATGATATCATGTATTTAGTTCTTAGTGTTAACAGCATTGGGTGTGTGAAACAGATAAGGTTGCAAATAAACAAACAGTGAAATGGCACACCCATAGTGAAAAATTATAATTAGGAGGGAATTAAGAGATCAGAATAATTTCTTGTGAGTTAATATTATTTAACAAAAATACTCATTTTAGACAATTAAATGGATTTAATAGTATCTTTAAAAATTTAAATAATTTCTGAGCCACACAAGACTGATTTTCGTTTGTGCTAAACCTACTTATTGTCATTAAAAATATAACCGCTTCTGGTTGTAAAATAAAAAAACAAAAAATGAAACCAATAAAAGAAATATAGAGTTACCCTTCAGGACTATGCACTGATCCTACAAAATTAAGCACTTTTGCAATCTTATGCATGTTAGTATTCCACTATCTTTTGTGAGAATATTCAAGGTTTGGTGTACCTTTAAAAATTGTTAACCCAGCTACATCACTACGTGATGTAAAAAATCCACATTCCTGAGCCACATGGTTAAGCTGAACTAATGTTGACAGAAGAATTCCACCATCAACCTAGCTATTACCTCTCAGGAATATGAACGCCTGCCATCAGCATAAGTGCTGCTACACTGAAGTGCTGTAGCTGTTCTGCTGTATCATTTCAAATAAGAACAAGCCCCAACTATGTAAAGTTATGCTTAAGTGTTTGCAAGATTGGGTCCTTAATCTATATTCTTCTATCTGGGCAAAAAAATAGACACCATATTAAAAACTGTCTGTGGTCTTTAAGCATGCCAAACAAAGGTGGGGTGGGGTGACTGACAAAATACCTGTTGAGCCAACAGTCTCTGTTCTAATGCATTAGTAGTATTTAGTCTGACAAATTTCACATTTAAGCGACGATCATTCTTGAAAAAGTTAATGTTTTCTTCTTTATAATCATTGTTGTCTTTTTCAAAGTATGTTCATGTTCAAAAATAATATTTTAATGCAGTGGAACAAATAATAAAAAGGAAGCCAAAAGTCAGAAAGAGTTCCTTTGTTAGAAACCTTTATACTTTGAGAAATATGATTTTTCAGTTTCATTTAGTTAGTGTGCATTAAATAGGACAGATGCTTTTTTTACTTTAATTTCACATGTGAATCAGTTAGGATTTTTAAAGAATTACTATGCCAACATTTTAAAATTTTTTTCTAACATTCCTGTAAATTTTGCCAACACTTTTGGGTCCCCCCAAAGCTCTTCTATGCACTTTGCCAAAAGGAATGTAATTTCACAACTGAACATTCTACAACTATCATTTGGTACAGCTTGAACTTTCATTATTTTTATTAGGAGACAGATTAGAGAAAGATACACTTTAATTATGCATTGCTTTGTTTCATTTTTTTAACCTTAATTTATTCATATTTTCTAAATATTTCAGCAAAACTATTGAAGTAAAAAAATTGAACATTAAAAAAGCAAGTATCAACGAAGGCATCTATCATGTAAACACATGAGTAACTTTACGCAGTTAGTAATACTAATGAATTAATTGAATCTATTCACAAGTATAAAGTTATCCACATGCACAAATGTTTGCAGGATCAGAGTTCAAAACTTTTCCCTAATTCATCTTTATAACACCAGATGCAAATAATTTAGAGATAAAAACTAGAGTCCTTTTATCTTTAACCCAGATTTAGTGAAAAATTTTATTTTCCTTTTTAACGCGGTTGTTGTTGATGAGCTTGATCTTACATTTCTTGTGCACCCAAATGTCCCAATGTTTGCACTGATCATTTTGGGAGTGGAAAAAATACAGCCCAATATTTTACATGGGGCAGAAGCATCACTTGGTTCTGTGTTTCTTGTTTAGACAAACTTCAAATAGGAATTTTACTTAATAAGCAGTGAAGGATTGAACATCTGCTCTAACTACTACTGCAGAAATAGGGAAATTTCCACTATTTCAGTTGTGCAGCATTGGATCTTTAAGTCCTGATGCTGCAAGCTGATGTGCATGGGAAGACCCCTGCAAAGCTCCATTGACTTGAATGAAGCTCTGTGTGTGTGTATTAGGCTCTGCCTACTCATATTAGTTCACAGGATCAGGCCTTAATCAATCAAACTACTTTTCTCCACCAATCCCCCATATATTTCCCCCCACTCCACACAAAAAAACCTTAATTGCAGGGAGAATTATAGATATTTCATGTTAATTTCAAATCACCTAAGTTTAAGTTCCTCAAGAAAATTCAGCAGCTTGCCTCCTCTGCTCTAATGACAGAACCCTTATTATAATGGAGTCCAAATATATATAGTAATAAGAAAGACAAGGAAATTTTTAGAAAGCGGTTATTCACTTAAGGGGGCCAGATTACATCACCATTATCAAGACTGAATAATTTATATTTCTCTCTTTCATTCTATCCAGAGCTATTATTTCTTTCAAATTACTTGAGTGATCAACACATTTTACAAACTTCGTATAGAAACCTGATACTCTGTATTTTATAAATTAAGAAATTGTGGAATAGAATTGCCGGAGGTATGAAAAACAGAACAATGCTATCAGGGACTTCCTCTGGCCCCTGAAGGTACTGGGGAGGCTATGCAAAAGTAACTGAATACAGACTGAGGCTGTATTAAAATTTTCCAGAAAATTTCCATGGGGCTAGGAGAGCTCTCTCTTGATCCTCCACCTTAACCATTTCCGTCTCTATTCTCTTCTCCAACACACATCCCAGACAACACAGAGAGGCCAAACAAGTTATAAGGAAATGTTATGGAAGCATCTGCCCACACTTTTGAATGGAGGTCTCCCTCCAAGCACAGAACTAGTAGGTATGATCTGGGCCAAAAATTAAAATCCAAATCAAAGCACAGAAATACAAATGAGGACAAAGCAACTGGCAAGGGAAGGACATCCTTTCAACTGCAGTAAATGTATTGTGTGGGATATATCTTGTTCTGTTTTAAACCAATTATTCCAGTTAGATGACCCAGATGAAGCTGTAAAAAACTTCCACAGTGTCCTTGATATCACGTGTGAAAAGAGGATGGGAAAAATTATTTCTATACCACAAATGTGGTGAAATTTTTTAACTTGAGCATGCAATCCAGAATCACTATATAATCTATTTATGCACCCTAAATACCTCAGGTCTTCAATTATGGAGACTTTCTGAGCTTGAGTCTAATCGTACTCTACAAGTATGTCTACATTGCAGTTAAACACGTGTGGCTCGCCTGCATCAGCTGACTCGGACCAACAGGGCTCAGGCTACAAGACCAAATGTGTATACCATTATTAAACTGCCCTGCAAGTATGTTAAAGAGTATCTTCACTGAAATCCATGTAGTTATCCCAGTGTAAAGGTGGTATGAGATCAGAGTAAGGCACTCTGTGACATATTTTTAACCTAAACTTAATTTTTTTATTTTAATATTTCAGGAGAGTCTGTAAATTCCTATTACTGATTAGATTTAATATACTCTGCAAAAGATATTATAGCATCCTCTTTTCTGAATTTCACAGACTTAATCTCTCAAGTTTACTGTCATAATAAAGAGCTGCTACAGCTTTCACGAATGTAAAGGCACAAGGGAAGACCTACTTTAAATTTTGTACATCGTTATGGCCTTGTCTCTGCAACAGTGAAAGCCACTCAGCCCTGTGGATGCCATTGTAGTATGGGGCTGTTTGAGATCAAGTGCTAAAAACCAGATGCAGCAAATACTAGACCCCCTTCAGGATATGCATCATAATACTAATAACAGAAATCTCAGCAGCATGCCCAAAGCCAGGGGTGGGCAATAATACAGTGGTAGTTCAACCAGGGTTAGCCATTGGTAGGCCTCTGCTGCTATATTTACCTGCACCTCCGCAGGTACGGGTAATCACAGTTCCCATTGGCCGAGAATGGTGATCCACAGCCAACAGGAACTGTGATCTCCTGTACCTATGGAGGCACAGGTAAATATGGTGGTGCAGGGGACCACCAGGAGCTAACCCTGGCAGATCACATCCAGCCCATGGTATGGTATTTGCCTACCTCTGCCCAAAGCTCAACTGTTAGGTGGCATGTCAATTCAAAGACTCCTCCCTCTGGTCCAGGACAGTCAGTTCATTCTTAGTGCTTCAGGGTCTAAGGAGCTTTTTCCACTCTTCTGTCCTTCATGACTGGCAGGGGAATCGAAGTCTGCCCACTCATTTGGCTCTAGCTCAGGGCCCTCAAAATAAGCTAACAGGGTCAGAAAGGTACCAATCCTGCCAGTGCCCTGAACTTATTCCTGCCTTCACTGTGGGTCTCTGCAGTCTCTTTAGTCTCCTGGCCAGATCATTCCCTTCCTGGGGTATTATATTTGGACAGCTTTCTGGTAGCTTGTAACCCAGGTGGCGTGATCGCTCAGTGGTTTGAGTATTGGCCTGCTAAACTCAGGGTTGTGAGCTCAATCCTTTAGGGGGTCATTTAGGGATCTGGGGCAAATCTGTCAGGGATGGTACTCGGCCGTTCTGTAAGGGCAGGGCACTGGACTCGATCTCTCAAGGTCCCTTCCAGCTCTATGAGATAAGTATATATTCAGGGTGGGCAAAGGGCCCTCTGTGGGCTGGATCTAGCCCATAGCTGCCCTGCCACTCCCCAGTCCAATCAGGGGCTGAGGGGTGGGGGAGCATGCAAAGTCTTGCCCCCAGAAGAGTGTGTGGCAGTTAGAGAAACACAGGGGCTATTTTAAAACAGCCACGTTTATCTCTAGCTGTTGCATGCCTTTGGCAGGGGTGGGGAGTTTTGCATGCTCACTGCCCCCAGGCCAATCACCACCTGGGGGCAGGAAGCGCACAAAGTCTCTCATGTCCTATGCCTGCCCTGTCAGGGGTGTGCAGTGACTAGAGAGACCAGCCCCTTCTGCCCAAGGCTCTGCTCCTTCTGGGGTGGCCCCCTTTTAGAAATTATTGCCCACCCCTGTTGTAGACAGAAACTCCTTCCTCCTGCCTGTTAACTCTTTTCGTAGCTGCCATACCTCTCTGCTTCCCATTTCTTTAATCCTTCCAGCTGTGGAGAGACTTCCTATCAGTAGTGGCCAACAGGGTCTATTTTAACTCTTAGAAGCTGAGATAGCATGGGGTACATGAACCCAATGACACCTACATACCAGCATTCAGTGCTGGAGGACACTCTTTACTTTAAAGAATCAGCCTGGAGCGAAGGGTGGAGGGGGGAGGGGGAGCAGTGGGAAGATACACCCTGGCTGCTGGCTTCACTGTGGGGCCAGCCGAGGTTGTGGGGGAGCTCAGAGCCAGTCAGTGGCTTCTGGCTAGGGCATTTGCTGGGGCACATTATTCCACAGTGTAACTGTTCCTCCTGCAAGACCCCTCCCTTTCCATTTTATGAGAAATAATCAAATTCCAGGCACATCCCATTGCCCTAGCACAACCAAACCCTTCCCTTGCTTTAAGTTAGGATAAGAGGAGGCTACATACCACAATTTGGTGGTTGTAGCTCTTATCGTTTAGGAGGAATTCTTAAACAAATGGACTCAAGGATGGCAGAGCAGA
The DNA here is from genome assembly GCA_032595735.1 of Pelochelys cantorii. Taxonomy (NCBI): domain Eukaryota; kingdom Metazoa; phylum Chordata; order Testudines; family Trionychidae; genus Pelochelys; species Pelochelys cantorii. The sequence continues at coordinate 41,384,158 of CM064330.1, forward strand.
AAACGCATACTTCTTAATTATATAGATATTCAATCATATTTTACAGTATATTGATAATATACATACATATATTTGTTGTAAAATGCAAATTTGTATAATCCCCTTTATTTGATTCTATTAAATATTGTCTTACATATTGATAATTTACTACACCTTGTATTGTGTATTTTTATATAAAGTTTACATACATCAATAACACATATAAACAAGACATTTATATACACATATATAAATATATGGGATCAGTCCTGAATCCTAATTCGGTCCTTTTCAGTTCATAATTTACCTGAATAAGGATTAAGCTTTAGTAAAGACTAAGGCTAAAACTACCCTTAAAATACTACAGTGGCACAGCCATAGCATTGCAGCTGCATCACTGTAGTGCTTCTGTGTGGACACTTACTAGAGTGACAGGAGGGATTCTCCCATCACTGTAGGTAATCCACTCCCCAAGAGATGCTAGCTCAGTGACAGAAGAATTCTTCCATCAACCTAGTGCTGTCTATACTGAGGGTTGGGTTGACTTACCCACAACTCTCAGGACAGGGGAATTCACAGCCCTGAAAGATGTAACTATGCCAATATAACTTTTAAGTGTAATTCATCCCTAAAATACACTGTTAAATATATTCACACATTTACTTAACTTTATCCTCATGACTAGTCTAATGAGATTACTCATGGATAAAGTTGTAAAGATATAAATATTTACAGAACAAGGACCTAAGTATGATCTGCAGGATTTGGTCCAGTAAGTTTAACTTCAAGGGATTTAACTGGATCATTGAATCAAATTCTCCTTGAACTTTGGGGAAATATAGATCTACACACAAATTAGAACCACCTTTAGTTTAAATACAATAGTTTTGAAGATTATCCATTTCATTTTGGATAGAACATATTCTCATGTCATCAGTACATTCTGCCATGCAACAAGGAGAGCACAGCTCTTAGTCATGGATGAACATACTGAAGAACAATGCTTATATTTCAGTTTCACTATGGATCTGATTCTAAAAACTCTCATGCATGATAGCAGTCCTTAGAGTGATTATTCCCATTTATTTTGAATGGGACTATGTATTAACATGAATAAGGACTACTCACAGGAATTAGGGTGTGGGTCCTAAACGCTTTCTCCCAACTGTGACATACACTTATTTTTTCTATTGAATTCCATTGAGCTGATTTATAAATCTGCATTCCAGTTGATCTTTATTGGCTCAGCAGTGCTTATAAGAGAAAATGGGTGGCAAAAGCTTACTTTGGTCACCAACATATGCAGTTAGGACTCTGAATACACATATGCTGAGTAAGAAGATGCCATTTGTACAGACACTTCAGAGTACGACCATATTTCAAATCTAAGACAAAAAGCAGTATAGTAATTCTCCCTGTAAATAATCTAGACTTCCTCAAAAGAAAAACAAAACAAAACAGAAAGACCCAGTAAGGTTTTTTTGGGGGGGTGGAAGTAAAATCAGGTTTGTTCCAGTTTCTAAGTGTATGCCTTAACCACCTCACCCTTCAACTTCCTTTTTTTTTTTTTAAAGACTTTTCTTGGACTGATGTTATAGTAGATTACCTATTCTTCATTTACTCATTTCCAAGTCCTCTGCTTCATTTTCACTGGTTCTGCAATAAAGCTAAATTCTTCTTTCCTTCAATATAATTAATAAATATTTTGATATTTTCCCCAATGTTTTCAGCTACTACGGTGTCTATAAAGGGTGAAGATGCAGGGGACTTTTTTTTTTAACGTTTGGTTAAAGAGCAATAGTAGGAAAAGTTTACTATTCCAAAAGCATTAGTACTGGTCCACGAAAGTATTTCTGGCCCTGAAAGGTTGTGAGATATTAGACAAGAAAGCGTGGACTCAATCTGTTGCTAAGTATTAACTTTATAAAATTTTTCAATAGTTCAAAACATTTAAAATTAGGATTTGGCCCTTTAACTTTTATTTAAATATTGTGGGACTCTTGAGAAGTTTTATAAAGTTAATATTCAATAACACAAGACAATGTTAAAAATATTTTAGGTGACTTGTGCTTTAAAATCATCCTGCTCTATTTACAATCTTGTACTTTTACCTTTGCTTGAGTTCTGTAATAATTATAATGGCCTGTCTCTTAAAACTCAATAATGCTGAGAAATTATTGGTACATTCTGTTCAAATGTTGGGATTTGTAGCTGTTCTAAGATGGTATAAAAATTAATGTGTGATCCCAGGGAATTTTAACATCAACTATAAACAGCTTGGAATTGAAGCACAATGGTTACATCTACACAGCTTCCCTCTTCCGCAAAAGCCTATGCAAAGGAAGCGTGCATTAGCAATATTGCCATGCTTCATTTGCATAATTAATTAGGAGCCATTTTTGCGCAAGTGACGTTCTTCCTGAAAAAATGAGGAAGAACGGCTCTTGCACAAGAGGGGGTTTTTGAGCAAAAAGGGCTCGTAATTAATTATGCAAATGAAGCACAGCAATATGCTAATCCATGCTTCATTTGCATAGGCTTTTGCAGAAGGGGGAAGCTGTGTACACATATCCAAAGAGAGTAAAAAGACAAGATGGTAATCAGAAAGATGTGATTTTAAGATCTGATACCTTGTATCTCCAAGATTCCCATTTTTTATGAAATACATCTGTTTTTCCAGCTCCTGTAGCTCATAAACTATCAGACCTTAAGTCTGTCACTGTTTCCTCTGACAGGAGAGCTTTTTGGCATGGATCCAGGATTTTAAATAGCAAACCATGAACCTCAGATGACTGAAATTTCCAGTCCTTTATATGTATTTAATTTGGAGCTGACAGGTATTCTGATATAGATCTCCAGGATCGGAGGCACTTCAAACAGTCCTATTCTAGTCTATTCAGGTTCTTCTACTATCCTCAACATGAGGGGTTGGTTTATTTATTTGTTTGTGTCCTCTATGCTATGTGTGTGGTAATGAAGACAAGGCTAAAGAAGTGTTCCATACAATTGGACTGGAAGTTAATTGAAAATGGTGCACTGAGTGGCTCATGAAGCTTAGCTCACTTTCAGCTACCCTCCAACCCAACATCTTGCAAGTTAACTCAGAGTCATCAGAGCCATCATACCATATATTTTCTTTATTAATAATAAGCCAACAGGTTGGCAGAGCATATTACCTGAAAAGTCAATGTCAGAAAACAGATAAGAAGTTTATTATTACAGAAATTGGTTCTGTAGAAGTTAAACTGGAATAGCTTCTATGGAAAGCACATACTAAATTACAGTTTAATAAATCTAAAAACACTTGGAGTTGGGGGGAGTTTAACTACTGAGATATCTGCTGGATAAAAAAATACAGACATATTTGCATCAGAAAGAGGTTTCTGATTTTGAATAAAGGGCAAATTATTATCTGAAATGTATAACAATAAGGTGAATTGGAAACAGCAAAATTGCTACTTACGAGAGCGACTGCCTGAAATCTCGTATCTACATACTATGGCAAAGTGAGAAATGAAGACTTGAAACCATTAGATTGAGAGCCTCTTAAGCATATGGGCTGCTAAGGTAATTGAGGACACTTGGCATGGCACAGGAAGCACTTAGCACCTTACAAGCTCAGTTCATAATGAGCAAAAGTCTAAGAGAGGCATTACTAAAACCCACTAATGTGCAAGAAGGGGAAATTTTACTTACCTGTTAATTCTTCCTTTGAGATGATCTACAGAGACAGAACACTAAGACTATGATGATGTCATACCCTCCATAATAAGGGTCTAGCCACATCAGCCTTCAGTTGAATATTTCTAAAGTAGTTCCAAAGAAAAAAATTAGACTAACACTATTCAATAACCACTAACAAATAACTTAAACTGTAGCAATCTGAGTATTGGTTTGTGACTCTGCACAACAATTCTTAGCAATGAGATAAAACAAAGAGGAGTCCTGTGACACCTTAAAGATTAACCATTTTATTGAGGCATAAGTTTTTGTGGGCTGGAATCCACTTTGTCAGATGCATTTCCAGCCCATGAATGCTTAAGCCCAAGCACTGTCAGTCTTTAAGGTGCCTTATTGTTTTTGCTGAAACAGACTAACAAAACTACCTATCTGAAGCAATGAGATAGAAACTCAAATTTTGCAAAATGGGGGCCTGGAATGATGCAGATCTCAAAAAAGAAAATTAGCAGCTTAGAAAATTTTCACCTCCTCTCTTTAATATTCCATACCAGTCCAGATTCTGAAACCTCCCAAAGACGTTACTTTTTGTGTACATAACATCGTCATTCATTTTTGCCTGAAACACCCTTCTTAAAAGGCCATAACTATAAGCCTTTTCTGTGCTGTCTGACCAAGATGAGGGCAGAAACCCAGGAGAAAAAATTCTAATTCTTTATAAAAAGACGGTCCCTCCTTCTGACTATGGAGAGCCTAGTAAATAGGTATTGTGACCTTAAAGATCTTTTGTTCTCTTTCCTGATGTAACATAAGCCTCTCTTATCAGTTCCTTAATCTATCTATACATGGTGGATTTGGAGGCCACTTAACCTTTTAAACCCTGGTATAGGATGAAAGATCTTTGAGACTTTGACCAAACTTGTGCCGTCCTTTTAAAGCACGTCTGTAGGCCCCTATGGACATCCAAACAGTACAGTCTTCCCTCTTTATTAATCTTGTGTTTGGGGCTGAAAATAGATAGGATAGATTTCCTGTTCATGTGAAAGGCTAACTCGTCTTGAGCTTGAATTACAGCAGAACACACAAACTCTCTTATTCTTGAGAAAAATCATATATTATTGTTTGAAGATAAGGCCTTACTCGCTTATTGGTAAACATATACTGCTACTAAAAATAAGAACAGTATTTAAGAATATTAGTTACAGGGAAATCCTTTTTCAGTGTAAAAAAGGAGGAATTATGAAAACATTCATCACCAGCTTCAAATCCCTTTTAGAAATCAGGGGATAAACTACCAATCTCACCTTATTTGCTGCTTTCAGGAAACTGGACACAATATTGGGATGGAAGCCTATTGAGATTATGTCCATTAAACCTCTAAACTCCACAATAGTTGCTGTAATGAAACTTAAAATCTAATGAAACTGTCATTCATTCCCGAAACTGTCATTCATTACCATCTTGCAGGAAATTCACTTATGACTGGTAACATGGATTTGAATGGCACTGTCTTCACTTTGCCACAAAGATTTCCAAATCCTAAAGCATGGCGGTAGATAGCTTCCTGGATTGTAGAAATCACTTTTTTCTGAATAAACCACAGAATGAGCACGAGCCAGAAAGGATGTGAAGAGTGGGCTAGGGGAGAACATAGAAATGATCACTGGTCCAGGTATCACAGATTTCTCAGCCAGACTGAGGCTATGAATGTGAAGATGCCTCTTAATATAGCAACCTTCTATATGACTCTAAGCAGAGTGGGAAGAGAGAAAAGGTGCAGTAGATTGACACTCCAGGGAAACAATAAGACATTTGTTTTGCTCCTGCTTTTTTGTACATGCTGAAATATTTTGGGACTACGCTGCCTTTCCTCAGTGCCATAAGAACCCTATGAGACCTGTCCCCACATAGACAGGCAAAGACCTGGAGTAGGTGTAATTATCTCATTTTTTTTAATCACCTGCTATTTCTTCATGCAGTGACCTGTACTATTTATTTTTCTCAGTGTGAACTGATAAATGATAGGACTTTTCAGCCAAAGTTATGAGTGATAATTTATTTTTAGTAGCAGCTTCCCTGGAAAGTCACTGACTTTTTGTGCCTCTTTGGTGTGGGTACATATAATAGTTATGGCATTGTGTAAGTGAATTCTTATTGCTGAATTTTTTTTTAAGCTTTTCTTGGAAGTGCAACAAAGCAAGCCTCACCACCTTGGCCTGCAGCATGTTTATAGACCCCTTCCTTTTGACCACTGACCATGTGGCATGGATTACTGTCTTTCCAAAATGGAAACCACATGCAACCAAGATCAAAATTTCCTCCTCGCTAGCACATCCAATGGAATATTAAAATGTTTGAGGTAATCTGTCTATTCCATTTCAGTACAAGAGGAAGATGTGATGAGAAGAGTATAGGAAATAGTATATACAGAACAATACTGCCACATCCACTGTCACTAATTCAAGAACCTCCAAGGAATAACACACTGTGGTCTATGACTTGACTGTACACCTTAATTACTGTTTCCAGCATAAGAAATATCTATGTAAGATGCTGCTGAATGATGCTTCCATATGCAATGGCTCGTTTGGGGTTGATGGAACATTTTTTGTTCATTGCTAATCCATTACTTTCCTGTAACCATGAACTCTTCAACCATAACTGAGATGAAGTTTCTAATACACTTTGTCCAGATATGGGAGGATACATGTGACCTTTCTTATGAGGGTCACAGGGGAGGACTTGGTACTAAAGATTATGGTCCAGGACAGCAAATTACAGATACATCTTCTAATGAGACTGCAGGAATAGCTCATAAATTGGGTACATATTCACCTGGGCCTCTCTGGGGATAGGTTTTTGGTTTTTGCTCTGGCTAAGGACTGTTGGCTCTTCTACAATTCTTCCCTGAAAAGAAATCTCCCTGTGAAAGGCAGAACTGCTAATCTGGTTTTGAAGGAGAATTAGCAACAGGGCACTCTTCCCTGGCATTGAAACAATGAGGTAGCCATTGATTTCTGAAGTCAGATTGTGTTGCACATCATGCCAGAAGTGCAAGATGGGGTATGTCTACACAGCAGCATTATTTCAGAATAATGTCAGTTATTCCGAAATAATGTATTGTGCGTCTTCACAGAAAGCCCATTATTTCAAAATAAATTCGAAATAATGGACTTCTTACTCTGACTTCTGTAAACTTAATTGTATGAGTATGGGAAGTCAGAGGAAGAGTGTTCTATTTCGAAATAAGTGCTGTGTAGACATGCCCAAATTCAAAATAAGCTATTTCGACTTAAGATACGCAATTAGCATAGCTCAAATTGCATAGATTATTTCGAGTTTAGCCCTGATGTGTAGAAGTACCCTAACTGAGCCCTAAACTGGAAGTCTCAGTTCAAACTCCTCATTTTTCGCCTCTGATAACTGTCATGTTGCAGAAGCTACCTCCCTGCCATTTTTGAAATTAATATCAGACCTGGGATCACAAACGATATTGCCAGGGGTGCTTCACTTTTCCAGTAAAATAGATCTTTGAAAGCTGTTCCTCTTTCATACCCTGATATTGCAGCATCCACCTTTAGCTTTTCAGTGACTCTCTCTGCATTTGACTTTTTACACAGGACAGGAAATAAAAGTTACTTATGTGTACAGCAGTGTTTCTCAAAGTGAGGTGCTCTGGTTTGTTTATCTAAAGGCACCATAGCCACAGAGCCTCTTGGTGCTGTTGCCAACCAAGGTGAGCTGAGGGAAGGAGGGCTTTAGATAATAGCTAGTGGCATGCTGTTGCTTACTTTGTTGGGTCTCTCCTATAGTAGGTGACTTTTGGGTATGTGCCTTGTTCTGTCAATCTGTTTCTTCACTCTCCAGGTGGTACTGTAGTTTTGAGAATGCTTGATAAAGATTCTGTAGGTTCTGTAGATTCTGAAGGGTTTAGCTGTAGACAGTGTATTGTATGATGTATTCTGGATAAAAACTGGAAGTATAGAGGGTTAGTAGTATAGTCGATTTATGTTATAGAGTGGGATTCATGTGATCATCACTTATTTGTACTGTAGTGTCCAGGAAGTGGATCTCTTATGTGGACTGGTCCAGGCTAAGACTGATGGTATGGTGGAAATAATCCTGGTGGAATTCTTCCAGAGTCTCTTTCTGTGGAGCCAGATGATGAAAATGTCATCAATGTAGCATATGTAGAGGAGGAGTGCTTAGAACAACACTTCAGCTCCCATCCGTAAGTCAGACATAAAAATATTGGTGTGCTGAGGGGCTATGGGAGTACCCATAGCAGTGTCTCTGACTTGAAGGTATAAATCATCACCTAATCTGAAATGTTTGTGCGTGAGAACAAGTGCCACCGGACTTCCTATTGTTTTTAATGTGAGATATGAATGTCTCGCAAGCTTTGAACATTGGTCTGAAATTCAGAAAGTTTATGTGCTTTTGTGCTTCCCACAGAGTCTAGAGGCCTTGAGCCATATGTTCCATATAGGATCCCCCTACCAACAATTAATCATCCATTCCTTGATGGAATGATATGTCTTTGCACACAAATGTCAAATTACTGCTGCAATCAGAGCTTTTAAAGACTGGTTTATGTTCCCACCAGTATTAGTTGTATATGTCTCTGTGTTTGCTTCCCTGAAATGGTGGATGTAGCCTAGGAATGGTGCCCTATCCTCCCTGACAGGTATGATAAGATAAATTCCAGGTTTCCATAGAGTAAAAAAATATGATCTGTGTCCAGAATAATGGATTCCATAGGTTCTATCACAGGAAGAGTCTCTAGATTCCATGCATGATCCATAGAAGATTGTAAAGAAACCCTTTGTGAGTACATACGACAGTTCCTCAGACTGCCCTCAGATGCTGATGAAAAAGAGCAATCTCTGTCTAATAGTGGAGCAAAGGTAACAAGGGTAAACTATTGAGCCTAGAGGTACTTGGTACCATAGACAACGATGGATCTGGTGTCAAGTGGTCCTGCAATGGATCAAAAGCATGATTGCCAACCTCAGGAAAAACTGTTAAGAAGAAGTTACTCACCTTGGTGCAGTAGCGATGGTTCTTCGAGATGTGTCCCCGTGGGTACTCCACTGTAGGTGTCGGGCCCTGTCCCAGCGCCACAGTCTGGAGATTTTGAACATCGGTAGTCAGCCGGATTGCGCATGCGCGTTGTGATCTCGCGGCATTTACGCCTTTCGTCTCATGTGCTATCCAGCTCCTATCTGAAAAAGAACTAGAAAGAGCACATTATGGAGCGGGGAGGCGGGCGGGTGGTGGACCACCCACGGGGACACTTCTCAAAGAACCATCGTTACTGCACCAAAGTGAGTAACTTCTTCTTCGAGTGGTCCCTGTGGGTGGCTCCACTGTAGGTGACTGCAGAGCAGTAGTCATACAGATTCAAGTACATGCTCCATAATCAGGGTTGATGTGGAAGTGACAGTACTGCTGCAGCCACCAAGTAGTCCTTTGTTAACTCGTGTAAAATTGCATAGTGTCCCATGAAAGTGGCATTGGAAGTCCACGTGGCTGCTCGATGTATGTCTTGAAGAGGGACTACCCTAAGGAAAGCCATAGTCGTGGCTACGGCCCTTGTAGAATGAGCTCTAGGATGCATTGGAAGAGGCTTGTTATGGATCGAGTAACACGTGGTAATACAGGTTGTTATGAGCTTGGCCACACGTTGGGAGGACAGCGCTTCGCCCTTGATGCAGTTCGCTATAGAAAGCAATAAATGGTTCATTTTCCTCCAGCTCTTGGTTCTAGCTATATAAAAAGCAAGTGCACGCCAAATGTCCAATCTGTGTAATCAGGCTTCCCGCCATGAAGCATGGGGAGCTGGGTAGAATGAAGAGAGTACAATTGGCTCATTAAGGTGATATGTGGAACATACTTTCAGGATAAAGGCAGGATGAAGTCTGATTATGACTTGATCCTTGGTAAAAAGGGTGAACAGTGGAGTTGACATCAGTGCCGCAATCTCACTCACTCTCCAGGTGGAGGTTATAGCTACGAGAAAAACAACTTTGAGTGTCAGCAATTGAAGGGACATGGTGGCCAGAGGCTCAAATGGAGGCTGGATAAGGTATCCAAGATTAGGTCTAAGTTCCACGTCGGTGGTGGGGTCCTACATGGTGGGTTCAAGTTAGTAAGGCCCTTAAGGAACCTTCTCGTAGTTGGATGTGAGGTGGAGTTGTGGGAGGTATGGACATGAAGGGGATGGCGAGTCCAGAAGAGACGATCTCTAAAACCCAACGGTCGGAAGTAATCGTGGCCCACTGATGATAGAATGGCCTGAGATGATAATGGAAGAGTAGTCGACCGTGACGTTTCTCAGTGACTGTGGAGAGTGGTTCGGAGCCCTTGACAATGAAGTCAAACTTGCTGCTTGTTTGTAGACGCAGCGGGTGCTTGATTGGTTTGGGTTCTCCTTCTCTGAGGGCGCTGTCTGGCCCAGGATTGGTCAAGCCCCCGCTGTTGCTGCTGCCTGTAACGGTAGGTGTCATACTGTCTTTAGAACGGTTGATACTGCCTTCTGCGGTATGGAGGGGTGTACATACCCAAGGTTCTGAGGGTAGTAAGTGTGTCTTTCCCAGAGTGGAGAACGTCATCCGTTTTTTCCGCAAAGAGCTTGAGTTTGTCAAATGGGAGGTCCTCCAGTTTGGTGTGTAATTCCTTAGGGACTCCTGTGGAATACAACCATGAGGATCTCCTCATAGCCATGGCAGTGGCCACCACTCGGGTAGATGTGTCTGCCATCTCTAGGGTGATCTGCAGCCCCGTTCTAGCCGACGCATAGCCCTCTTGGACTATTGCCTTCAGTATTGGTTTCTTTGCATCCGGACGGTGATCTATCAGTGAGGTTAACTTGGATAGTTGTTGAAATCATGATTTGACAATGACTCAATTTGCAATTCTCAGTAAGAGCTGCTGAAGAATAGACCTTCCTTCCAAAGAGGTCAAGCCACCTATTGTCCTTGTCTGAAGCAGTTGCTCTATACCGTTGAGTCTTTGCTCTATGATGTACCACATCTACCACCAGTGAGTTTGGCTGAGGATGATTAAAGAGAAAATCCAAGCCCTTTGATGGAACAAAATAATTTTTGTCCGCCTTTTTTGTTCGTTGGGGTTATAGATGTTGCCAGATCTCTTCTGCTGCTTCCACGATAGCCTCATCAATTGGAAGAGCTCTCTGGCTTTCTGTGTGGGCTGGAGATTTTTCAAGAGATGGTGCCTCTTTTCCTGAACCTTTACTAACTGGACCTCCTGTGTCAAAGCCACCCTCTTGAAGAGGTCCTGAAACTGTTTGATGTCATCCGGTGGAAAAATATCCCCTGGTATGACAGCTTCATCGGGTAAGGAAGATGATCTGTCCTCCGGTGATCGATCTGGGTGTTGCTCCTCCACCTCTGACAACTGACCTTCTTCAGGCTCTAATTGTTGTTGTGGCTGAGGAGGAGAATTTGACAGCGGTGGGGTGGGTATCTGTTCATCTCTGTCAGATCGTGGGAGTGAAGCTCAACTGGATGCTCTGCAATAACAGGGAGAGGCTCTCCTAGAACGGCGATAGTGAGCCATACGGTCCCTGTGATAGTAATAATATCGGTGTGGTGGAGAGTGCCTGTAGGAGTAACTATAATGCCTGTCATATTCCAGTGATCGAGAATAGTACTGTGAACTCCTCAAAGAATGGGATGGGGACATCGATATTTGCCAAATATGGAGTATGATGGAGGTACTCCATGTACGGTGTTGATCTATATGGGGACCTGCCTTGCTCACTCTGTCCTTAGCACTTGCAGCTCATATAGCAGTACTGCGGCTCTGGCGATCTCGGTGCCGGAGGGGAGGGCGACGGTGCCGGGGAGAATGTTGGAGAAGGTGACATTGAGGAAGATCTTCTAGGTCTGTTCGATTTGGCCGAAGCCTTCCTATGCAGACTTGCTGTAGGTGCCGGGTCGGGTTGTGGCACCGAATGATCAGGCTCCCATGCCAGTGTTTGGGGCGCCGATGCCTTTCGTGCTGGGGGTGTCAGTGTGGATGACTTTGGTGCTGGGGCTGCCAGGTCAGAAGGCTTTGGCGCCGAGGTTGCCGGTGCGGACGGTCTTGGTGCTGGCGACTCGTGCGGAGATACTGCGGTCTCCGGTGCCGTCATGCTCAGTGCCGATGCAGCGGTCGGTGCCGGTGGTTCCCTGTCTGCCATCTTTTTCTGTTTAGAAGAAGCTCCTGAACGGGAGCTGGATGTTCCAGGTTTGGCTCCTGAGCCTATCCCGCTACTCAGGGCTGTCAGCAGTGAACGTGCCGGAGACAAAGTTTTCTTCCTCGCAGGGCCTACCCCAGGGGAGGACACCCTCCGCTTCTGAGGAGGTGGCAAGGGAGACCCTGTCTCTGCCGGTTGAAGTGCCTTGTCAAACAGAAGCATGTGCAGGCGCATCTCCCATCGCACCGCGCTCCGGCCATAAGTTTAGTGCAATGAATGCACTTTTGAGGGACATGGCCCTCACCCAGGCACCTGATACAAGATGAATGCCCATCCGAGGCCGGCATTGTGTCTCGACACAGATTGCATTTCTTGAATCGGGTGAACCTGGCATTCTCTCTCTTATCTTCTCTCTAGTTTTCTTTTTTTTTTTTAAACTGTTTAACGATAATTAAGAACAACAATATATATAATGAGTAACAATTTTTTGGGGGGTAAAACTAAATTAGACTATGACTATCTCTACTAACTTAACAGCACAACAATCCTAACACTAACTAACAACTATTTTAGGTCTCTGAGCAAGCGAGAAGCGGAGATGAGGGAAGCTCTGTCTGCAACCTGAGGCGGTTGAAGAGGAACTGGCAGGAGCCAGATCATGCACGAGATGAAAGGCGCGAACGCCGCAAGATCGCAACGCGCATGCATGATCCAGCTGACTATGGCTGTTCAAAATCTCCGGACTGTGGTGCCGGGACGGGGTCCAACACCTACAGTGGAGCACCCACGGGGACCACTTGAAGAAGAACCAAGGAGCAAAGCCCAAATCGGAGGTGAGTTCCATACTTAAATTTCACCAACTAATTATTAAGTGTAAACTCTTCATGTATTAGAATAGAGTTAACATGGAGCCATACACAGTACCCTTGGGTACTTTGATCTGCCTTGTCACACAGGTAAGCTTACCTTTGTGACAGATGGTCCCTTCCACAGCAATATTCAGGTTACTCCCAGTCCCAAAAAACCTGTCACTTACCCCTTTAGATATCACACTAAAGACAATGCTTGCAGCCAATCCTCTAATCAACTATATAAAGATATATTGTATGGGAAAAGGAAACAGAGTTATTTACAAGATGAAACCAGGTAAACACATACATAAATAAGTTACAGTCTTAAGTTTCCAAAGTAATAGAAGCTTCTATAATATGCAAGCTCTCCATGTCTTTTAGAGCAAACCTAGATTAAACACTGGGGATATTTTGCTTATGCCTAGTAATACTTGTCCTCCAGAGTCCGAGCAGCAAAAAGATACAGTTCCTCCTTGTTAGGGGATTTTATTCCCTTTCTCACTTCTACTTTGAGCTGCAAACTCAGCTGATGAGAGGAATTCACTTGCAAGATATATCTTCATTGGGTGGGAGGAATGTAAATAACAAAATCTTTTGTCCTCTTTAATATTTTATTATAGTTCACCTAGCGGGGTAAATGGACCTTTCTTCTTGAACAAGACAGAAAACATTCTGTAGCAGATCAGCAGTTTAAATGAGCTAATGTCTCTCTGCTCTCTGGTGATTTACAGAGGCTTACAAGACAATTACTCAAATATCTTATTATATGGGATACAGATGTTATAAGAGAAATTAATGCATGCAGCAATTTACAAGCATTCCATAAAGTCTAAAATACTAAACGTCGAATTCTAATACTTATTTCAACAATACTAACAAGCCAGACTTATTTCAGCTATATATTTGTCAGTATTCATCTGAGACTTTGGGATGCTAGCAAGATACCTGGTAATGCAAGTGCTAGATCTGAAGGAACTCCTGTAATATTATGGTACTCAGCATGATTTAGTACTGTGTGATGTGACTGTGGTTAATTTGAAAATTGTGTTGGAATTGTAGGCTGCAGATTTGGTTTGTAAGTGGTTTCCTGATCCTGCTTGTGATCAGTCAGTCAGGGCATAGCCAGTCTAGAGCTGGGCAAGCTGAGTTGTGCCTTTCTGTTTTAGAGAGCAGCCTTCTTGTATGTCTCCTGGGCTTGTGTGTTATTGTTTTGGATTCTAAGAGATAAAGTGATATCACATTGCAACTTTCCAGCAAGAGTTTTTTTATCTAATTTCTCTGTGTGTATGCCATGAAAATAACAATGGTGGAACAAACAACAGAGCTGGGGCAAAAAGAGAGTTTGCAGCACCTACATAGTTGATACCAACATAACCAGTACTGGAGCAACAGTCAGAGTTGGTACTGAAAGAGACATACTGCACTTTGGTAGTATCAAGAGTGAAGCTGAATAGGTAGCATGATCTTTGCATGCCAGTTCAGTGCCCAAGCTTCAGTACCAGACATCATCAAGTTTCCATAGTAGCTATTTTGAGATGCAAAATCTCTGCCTCTCTAGGGGTACACGTCTAGACTGCGGCACTATTTTGAGATACCAAAGATATCCCGAAATAGCTATTCCATGTCTTTTGAACCACCCCATTTTCAAAATAGATTTTGAAACAACAGGCTTGCTATTCCGATGTCCCTGTAACCCTCGTTCCATGAGGGTTAACGGACATTTCAGAATAGCAGTTTATTTCAAAATTAGATCAGAATAAGATACAGAATTTGCATAGCTCAAATTGCACATTGTGAAGGGGTGGCGGAGACCAGCGAGGAGAGTCCCGCACCCTGCACTACCGCGGCGCTCTGTGCAGGTGCCGCAAGAAGCGCCCGACGGTGCCTGGAGTGTTCAGCGGGCGCCGCGGGCACCTGTGTGGTAGCGCCCATGACAGCGGGGAGGAGAGTGCAGACGCCGGCATGCTGGAGCGGCGGTGCCACCTTTAAAAAGGCCGGCCAGCAGAAGGACAAAAAAAGCCCCGCAGAGAGGGGCAGGGAACCACGGGGCATGCGGAAGAGGGGAGAACCCCAGCCACCATGAACCCACCAGGAGCCGAGCCATCTTGGGAGGTGGACGGAGCAGGGAAACGACTGCAGGATGTGGCAGGAGGGTAGGAAGCAGCCCAGGACAGGGCAGCGTTGGAGCCTGCTGGTCTGTGAGTTGCGGCACTCCCACCAGCCGGACAGGAAGGTGGGCTTCCTGTCCTCAGGGTCCTGGGCTGAAGCCTGGAGAGAGGGCGGGCTCAGGCCTCCCTCCCCCCTCCCCCTACCGGTAAGTCTTAATTACCCAGGACCAAAAAGACTTTTGAGACTTGACTAAGCGGGAACTTACGGGACAACGGGGCCTCCGAGGTTCCGGAGGCATGAAACTGTAACACATCTTATTTTGACCTATGGATGCAGTGTAGATGCACCCTAATTATTCAGGGAAGCCACTCTCTTTGTTGAGGAAATCTCAGTGATATGCCTTCCTCATACAAGCTCTGAATTTTCTTGCTGATGAGCATTTCTGGAGCTAGGTATGTTATATAAAGGGGGAATCAGACACCCTAGAGTCTGAAGACAATCTGATAGATTTCTCCATTTAAAACATTTGGTGATGAACCTCCCTCAATTTTAATATCTTCTTTGAAAAGGACTCACAAACATAAAGCTCTGCGCGGATCCAAAGTTTCTATCCGCTTCTGTATCCACAAAAATGAACCACGGACATCCACACTGACATCCATAAATGTGGATGCCTGCAGATATAAAGTGGAAATACGCAAATCTGCAGGGTTTTAGATACAAAATTTGTATCTGCATCCATATCTGAAAAATGAGCCGCAGATATATGCATCTACATCTGTGGATGTGGATACCTGCAGATATAAAGCAAATATCCATGGACTTTCAGGGCTCTAAACATACAGCACATTTCCCAGAGATATCTGTTTTCCCCAAAAGTTATACATGTCTTATGTTGCCATCATTATACAGATAGCATCCTCATGTGAGGGGCTGCTCTTAAAACCAGGGAATTCAGAATTAGGCATTTCTAAACCCTAGTACTAGGAAAGAAAAAAATGTAAAGGTTCCTAGTAGAAGGAAACCTAAGAAATATTATTGTCAATTGGCAAAAAACTAAACTATTATACCAGCAAATAATTGGGGTAGATCTATAGACAGAAAAATAGACCCAGCAGTAATGAAAAAAATTGATAGTGAGCGTCTTTATCTCAGAGTCGGCAGCGGTGAAAAGGAACTGAGGTGTAACTAACCAGCTCCACACTTTCTGCTCTTGGCCTCTGGCACAAGGACACTAAGCATGCATGCACACACACAACTGACACTATAGGCCAAAAAGCCTCTCCTCTTGGGCATATGGGCACATGCATACCGTAAGTGGAATATGTATAGGGACAATCATTTGAAAGACAAGCTTTAAAAGCCATGTTAAGAGATGTTTTCCTGTCTGGGTGTCCTATTCATTGTCAATCTGTTCTCTGACACAGGGTTGACAGACAACTCCTATTGCACCCTAAAAGAGTCAAGAGTCTTACATTTTAAGGTCAGATGAGACCACCAGATCATCCAATCTTGTCTCCTAAATAGCACAGACCACCAACATTACCCAACACCCACACACTAACCCCAACAACCAAAATCAAATGAAAGCAGTACAGCCCACAGGAGACTAGACTACTATATGCCAGAGGTAGAGAATAGGAAAAACTGAGGTGCACCAATTCTGAAGGGCCCATTTAATATATTGAAAAGACTAAGTGAGCTATACCCAGGTAACCTTGGGAAGTGACTTGGATTAACATGTTGCAGAAGAAGGAAAAAATAAGAAAACAAACCAAAAAAATACAAGGTCAATTACTAGTTACAAAATTCCTTCCTGAACCGACATATGGTACTTATCACTTACCCAGAGCATGTGAGCAAGAGCCAGGTAGCCAAGCAGGGCTATTTCAGAGCACTGGCCCAATACATCCAGTGTCCACTCTCCAGCCATGGCCATCCCTGATGCTTCAGAGGAAGGAGACCAAAAACAAACACCCTAGAATACATTGCAGGTAGAAGCAAGGGAAGAATCTCTTCCTAACCCTTGCAGGTGGCTGAGTGAAGGCTGAAGCAAGAGTATTTAGGAACTCAATATATAAACCAGGAAGTGAGCCCTGGGGCTGCTAAGCCTTCTCCAACCATCACAAACAACCCTATCACATAATCACACTCATAAATTTGTCCAACTCTCTCAAAATTAATTAAATTATTTGCCACCAGGACGCCTACTGAGAGGCTATTCCAGAATTTGATTCCTCTGGTAATTAGCAGGGCTGGTGACAGACTTTGCTGGGCCCTGGGCCATACGGGAGTAGGGGGCCTCGGCTCTGCCTCCAGAAGGGCCGGGGCATCAGCTGGAAGAGGTGGGGCTAGAGGTAGCCCACCCACAGTGCCACCCAGACAGTACCATGCAGGGCTCCGGTAGCAATTTTTAAAGGGCCCGGGGTTCCAGGTGCTGCTGCTGCCATGGTAGCAGTGATGGCAGCCCAGAGCACTGGGCCCTTTTAAATCACCAGGCCCTGGGACAACTGCCCTCATTTGTGCTTCCTCTCTCCCATCTCTCCTCCCCGCCTCCCCTTCCCCATTAGCAGGCCTGATGGTTAGAAGCCTTCCTCCAAATTTCAGCCTGAATTTGCTCATGGCCAGTTTCTACCCATGTGTTCTTGTACCAATATTCTCCTTTGGTTTAATCCTCCTGATGCATTTATAGAGAGCACCCTTCTTTTTGCTAGCTAACCAAGCCACCTTCTAACAATTTGCTCCCATAAAATAGGCCATTCATTCCCCAGTCATCCTATTAGCTCTTCTCTATACCTGTTCCAGTTTGAATTAATCTTTCTTGAAAATGAATGACCAGAATTGTACATAGTATTCCAGATGAGGTTGTATCAGTTTACTTGTTCAATAGCATTAATACATGTCTTTCTCTACGGGAAATGCCTCACTTGATACATGACATAACTGAAATATCCTTTTTTGCAGCCACATCACATTGGTGGCTCAGAGTCATCCTATGATCAATCTGTACACCCGGGTCTCCCTCCTCTTATGTCACTTCCAACTGATGAGCCCCCAACTTGTAATAGAATTTCCTATTATTAGATCTTAAGTGCACAACTTTGAACTTTGTACTATTGAATTTCATCCCTTTTCTGTTGTTCGAACTAGGGTGGCTAATGTAGGCATTCGAACTTGCAAATGAAGCCCGGGATTTAAATATCCCAGGCGCCACCATTTTTAAATGCCCCGTAGTTTGAACTCCCTGCCCGTGGCTACACGCGGCACGGACTAGGTAGTTTGAATTAAAGCTCCTAATTTGAACTACCATTACTCCTCATTGCAGGAGTAGCCGCGGGCAGGGAGTTCAAACTACGGGGCATTTAAAAATGGCGGCACCCGGGAACATGCAAATAAAGCCTGGGATATTTAAATCCCAGGCTTCATTTGCAAGTTCGAATGCCTACATTAGCCACCCTAGTTCGAACTAGGGTGGCAGTGTAGACATACCCTTATTCCAGTCTTCAAGGTGATGCAGTTCTTCCTGTATAATATTCTGATTATCCTCTGTATTGATGATTACTCCCAACTTTCTATCACTAGTAAGTTTCATTAGCACATTCCTACTTCTAGTGCCAAACTCAGTAATAAAAATATTTAATAAGATTGATCCTGACTGATCCTTGACCAATTCCACTAGCCACCTTCCTCCAGTCTGATAGTTCACTTTTCAGCATAAACTGTTCTCTCTCTCTGTTTTAGCCAGTTCTTTATTTATTTTACAGTACTTGTATTAGTCCCCATCCTCCCTAATAGCCTAATAATTTCCCATGTGATACTGTGTCAAATACTTTACTGAAGTCCAAGTATATTAGATTTACTTCTTTTCCCTTATCCAAAACATCAGTTATTTTCTCAAAGAAGAAATCAGATTAGTTTGGCATGATCTACTTCTGCATTATATCAACGTGACTATTTCAAGGTCAGAAGAGCAGGTTCAGGAAAGATTATTATTATTACAACAATTTTGCTGATTCCCCCTTCTGGCCTTCAAACAATCCCCAGCCTCTCTAAGCTCAATTAAGAAGCTAACCTCCCATAGGCCAAGACAGACACACCAACTCAAAGCAGCACCAGATCCTGTTGGAACAACAGATGCAAAACATGCAGACATATACCCCCCCACCACACTTTCCAAGAACTGAGTCCTACACATGTTGTGACAGGGTCAGACCAGAGGGTACAGGACAATGACAGAAGGGAAATACATGAGGCCTAGATCAGTGGTTTCCAACCTTTTTAAGCACAAGATCACTTTTTGAATTTAAGTCAGTCCAGGATCTACCTCATACCCAAATACCACTTCCCTGCCCCTTTGCTGAGGCCCCACCCTCCTCACTCTGTGAAGATTGGGTACAGGGGAGGGGGACAAATGACATGAATGCCCCCTGCCTCTGTCTCCCCAACTCTGCACAACAAGCAGGAGGCTCCCAGGGGTAGCTCTGAGGCTCCAGGCAGGGGCAGTGGGAGGGCAGCTGAAGTGCCAGCACTTGAAGCCTCCCAGTCAAGATCACCTGTCAGAGGCTTCAAGATCTATTGATGGATCCCATTCTACTGGTTGGGGACCACTGCCCTAGATTATATAGGTCCCTGTTCCCAGGGTAAACTAGCAAGGGCTAATCCCAAAACAGCAGGAACCTGCTAGAAGCAATCAGGGCAATCAGGCCAATTGAACCACCTGGAGCCAATTAGGTGGCTTCTGGAGTCAAGTGAATCAGCTTAATCAGAACACCTGAGGCCAATCAAGAAGTAGTTGAGATGGGTTAAAAAGAGCTCCTCAACAGCTCACTGTGTGAGAAAGGAGCTGATGAGAGAAAGTGTGGGAGGAAAAAAAAAAAAAAAAAAAAAAAGTACAAGCAGATACCAGGAGGAAGAACTTCCAGTAAAAAAGGTACTAAGGAAGGCTGTAGGGAAGTGGTCCACAGATTTGTAGCTGTCATGCAGCTGTTACCAAAAACATTATAGGCAGCTGCTATTATAGAGTCTCTGGAATGGAAGCCAGAATAGAGGGAGGGCCCAGGCTTCTCTCCCCACCCCAGCTCATAGCAGTACTAGAAAGAGACTGGTTTTGGCACAAGAGTTTGTCCTGCCCTAGACCACTGGGAGGGGCCACAAGGACTATGAAATTTGATTTCCCTTCCTTTCCCCATGCTAGCTAATGATGAGAGTAGCTCAACAAACAGCAAGCTGGTGTCTAAACTGAGGGCTGTTATAAGCCTCTGAGGCAAGTAATCAGCATGAAAGCACAGGATCTACAAGGTTAAGCTTTGTCACAAGGGACAGATCCTCAACCCCTTCTTCAGGATATTTTTTTGGTGTTTAGGTTGGTCCCAAGATCAGTGGAGCAGAAAGGTAATTAAGAGCCACTCTTCTGCCCCCACTCTTGTTTCCTACAGTAGGAATCTCCAGTTCTTGAAGAATCAGTGTATATGTAACTTTACACTTCCTGCTCCTGGCTCCCCATACACAGAATGTCTGAGCGGGTTTGGCCTGATTATCTTGTGCTCTAGGATCACAAGGCAATGGAATGTCTCATTGGTGGCCACTTCCACTACCAACAGCCTTGGGGCTATTGTAAATTGCATCACGAACCTTAAAAAAGCCCTCTCATCTCTATTCCCCAGCCATAATTTTAATGAAATATTTAAATATGACCAACAGACTATAACCAGAACAGTTTAAAAAAAGGAACAGGAAGGGGAAGCACTTTTCATAACACAAAGAAATTACCTATGACATACAAGTTGGAAGTAATTCACCCTATATTTATTCATTCTACAGACAGTGATTTACATTAATTTATATATCTCATCATTTATTTATCCAATGAGCATGAAATTTTGGAGCAATTCATTATTCTTTCCAGAGATTACTTACTCTAAAAAGCTGGTAATGTAGTCCCGGCTACAGGCTGACCAGGAGAAGGGGTTGGTGTTTGCTGTAATATGAGCTGCCATAAGTTTTGCTGCTTCATGACCTTTGGTCCCACAAGAATTTCCAATTCCATCATGGTTCATACCAAAACTGTCCAAAATAGAAGAAAACAAGTGTTCCATTACTTTCCTAAGGTACCAGACAACTGTCATAGCATTTTTTAACTTCCACAAAAATAGTTTGGAACTGGAAGGCCACATTCCATTCGTGTAGGAGGACTGAAACAAGATATGCATGATTAAATAACACTAAACTCTGTAAACTCAGAATACTATGCAATTTTGTTGTTTTACACAAAGATATCAAATCATTGTGCTATATTATGTTAAGTCTCACAATAGGCCTGTGAGATTAAACAAAAGGGACTCCTACAGTTCAATCCTTATTTGGGAGTTTAGTCCAAGTAAGAACTGCAGGTCAGTACCTGGTCTTACACTCTGATCAGTAAACAGAGATACAGAGAGAGGCTGGTTAATATTGTCAAGAACACACAGTGAGTCAATGACAACCCAGAATAGAACTTAGGCAGCCTAACGACTACTACTGTGCTCCCTGTGTGCATCCATTTATACAGTGGCCTTGATCCTCTGTTCTAAGTCTGCTTTGAGGTGGGCCCTACAATCCTTGGATGCTGAAACAGACTGTTGGTGCTGTAGGTAGCCAGCATGATGCAGATCAGCCAAATCATCACCAAATTAAAAGATTTTACAAACTAAATCTATAAGAACTCTGCTTACAGACTACTTAAGAACAAATGTTTAACTTTATACATAATTAACCTTTAAAATGAAATAAATATGGCATTTAATATATAATATTTTAGTGAAATATTCAGTTTGTCAGCACTATGACTGATATGACAAATTAATCATAATAATAAAATAAGACATACACAATGACACTTTTTAAATTAACTATATAATTTTTGAAAAAGCAACCCCCCCATCTTTGTGGAAACTGGAGTCAGTTTGGAGTGTGCCAAATTTTCTTAAATATTCATGTCACAAAGGAATTTCTTCTATGCAAATGTCCTTCAAGATCATTGGTTTGTTATATTCAGTTCTGGATCAAGCGACAAAAGATCCTGATATCTCATGAATCACTAGAAATAGCAGATTTCATGACTCATAGGAAGAGACAGAAAGATGACTAGCAAAAATGAAATATTCATAACTCTGAAATACAACTTTCTTACCCCAACTGTTAGAAAAAAATCAAAGCCAAATCAAAACATGTTAAACAAGTTATCCTTCAGGCATGGTGCATTTATTCTTGCTTAGTTCTTAGTGGTAGCACTTTTTTTACATTTTTAAGAAAAAAAATATGAAAGACGAAAATACACTTATTTTCACTCTGTTTTATTGTAATGCCAATCCTAATCACGTCTCTCTTCTCTGCTCCTGAGTTATACAATAATTTAAATATTGTAAAAATGCTGTAAATTAATTCATCATAGTAAATAATTTGTGCATGCAGTCTGAAGTTTTTTGTAATACCTGTAAATTAAGGTTACTCACCCATAATTGGAGTTCTTTGAGATGTACTCTATATAGTCACACCCATGGGATACACCAACTGGGCAGCTCTGATGGTGGGAACTTTTGATAATATTGCCTGTTGGCGCACTCTTGCACGCCCTCTTGCTTCTTCCCTTAAGTGTTCCTGCACGTTCTGAGGATAAGGCTACAAAAGGGGTATAGCACTCTGACCACCTTAGTTTCTTCTACTGCTTCCCAAAAGTCTGATACTGTAATTAGGACTTAGAAAAAGGTCAAGGTACATGGGGAGCATAAATATGCACCACATTGCATATCTACACAGTTCTGTTAAGTGGAATGCATCTAAGCTATACCATGAATGTAGCCTTGGCCTTCATGGAATAGGACCTAATCGCATCAGGAATAGGAACAGTCTAGATGCCAAAAAGGAACCACTCTCAATGCACAGTCTAATGTTTGAGAAGCAATTGCCTGGCCTCTTTGGTTATTACCAAAAGATATAAGTAAATCTGGAGACTCTTCTGAATTGTTTAGCCCAGGGGTGGGCAATAACTTTTGGTGGGGGGCCATGCCAAGATTTTGGAAAGTAGTCAAGGGCTGCACTTTTCTGTGGAGGAAGTGTGGGGGTCTAGGATGGTAGTTGGGTGCAGAAGGGCGCACAGGGTAAGGGACTTGGATGCAAGAGACAGTGTGAAGTCTGAGGGGGAGTTCGGGTGAAGGAGGGGGTTGTGACGTGGGTCAGAGGATTGGGGTGTAGAGGCATGGGTGCAGGAGAGGATTCTGTGCTGGGGAAGGGACTCTTGGAGGGGGTGCAAAGTCTGGGAGGGAATTGTGACCTGTGAGAAGGGGAAAAGGGGATGCAGAGGGCTTGGGTGGTGACCTGGATCAGGGGATTGGAGTGCAGGGTCAGGGAGAGAATATGAGTGCAGGAGAGGATTCTGGCCTGGAGGAGGGGTGTAGGAGGGAGTACAGGGTCTGGAAGGGAGTTGTGACCTGGGGGAGGGACAACGGGTTTGGATGGTGACCGGGGGAAGGGAATTGGGGTGTGGGAGAGGCAGGGGTGTCAGAGGCAGGCTGTGGCTGGGAAGTGCTTACCTAAGCATCTTCCAGCCTGCAGCACCCCCAAGGCAGACTGGGCTCCCTGCCTGCTGCAGCACCAGACTGCTTGAAAATGCAGGCTGCTCATTCCCTGTGGCTTTCAGCTCTGGGAGCGGGGAGAGGCTTGTGCTGCTCCCTTCCCCCCAGGCCAATCTCTTAGCTCCTATCGGCTGGCTGTTTCCAGCCAACAGAAACTCAGAGATTGGTTGGTGTCAGTTTCTGTTGGCTGGTTGTTTCCAGCCAATAGAGCTGAGGATTGGCTTTGGGGTGGGGAGATCACACAAAACCTCTCCTTCCCTCCAGAGTAGAGTGGCAGCCCTATGCTTAAAATAGCAGCTGCTGTGTGCCTGAGGGTCCTGGCAGGGTGGTCTGTGAGCCGGATCCAATGTCTTGGCGGGCTGGATCTGGCCCATGAGAGGCATCTTGTCCATCCCTGGTTTAGCCCTATCTAGAGCTAAAGCAGGGGTGGCCAACCTGTGGCTCCAGAGCCAGATGTGGATCTTCAGAAGTTAATATGCGACTCCTTGCATAGGTACCAAATCCAGGGCTGGAGTTACAGGTGCCAACTTTCCACTGAGCTGGAGGGTGCTCACTGTTCAACTGCCAGCTCTGCCCTAGGCCCTTTACCCCTAGGATCCTGCCACTTCCAACCTTCTCCACTGAGCCTGTCACACCCATGCTTCCCCCCTCCAGTGTCTCCCACAGAGAGAGCTGATCACAGTGGGGAGGAGGAAAAGGAGAAGGAGACACTCACTGGTGGGGCTGCCAGTGGGCGGGATGTGCTAAGAGTGGTGGTGGGAGATGATCAGGGCTGGTGACATATAACCGTTGTTCTTTGGCAATGTGCATTGGTAAATTCTGGCTCCTTCTCAGGTTTAGGTTGGCTACCCTTGAGCTAAAGCATCTAAACTTTGCAACCTATTTTCATCTGCATGCACATGGGATCTTACAAACTCTGGCAGGTTAACTGACTGATCAGAGTGAAATTCAGTCACTACTTTAGATAGGAACTCAGGATAATGATATAGCACAACTTTCATCTTTACGGAATATAGTATATGGCAGGTCAGCCACAATGGCCTATAGAGCACTGACTCTCTTGCTGATGCTGTGGCTATGATAGAAATTCCTGCAGATACTTCAGCCTTGAAAAGGCCAATGATTATGCTCTGCAAGTCGTCAGGCCATAAAAGGACATACTTGCACAGGATGGAGTCCACAGTCACATGAGCATATCGTAACTTTCAACAAACTGGACTCTGAGTTTTGTTTGAAACAGAAAATTTACCAGCCAATGGCTCAGGTTATAAAATACCCATGGGACAACTCCATTTTGCATCTTCACAGTCCATAGAATCAGAGCAGTAGATGTACAACTAAATGGAACATACTAAACTCGGGAATAATGATCTCCCAATCTTTTAGAAGTTGCCAGAGAAGTCTTACAATACAGCAGTCTATAATATCACTGCTATGAAACCGGATATACAAACATTGCTGCTATTATAAGTATAATCTATTAGCCATTTTAACACTCTCTTCTTTTATTACTCTTCAGTTTTTAGTTACTAAAGGATTGGCAGCAACATGATCATTAGGCAAAATCTGAATTTTATATTTATTTAGCTATGTGGCTAATATCTTGAGATTAGAAGATTTTCCATAAGTATTCATCAGAGTCTAGTATCTAGGAGCTGAGATAAGAGCTGGAAAGCCTAAGGACACTACATTTTTTTACTTCTTGTTAACAAGTGTGATGAGGCAGAAGTTCTGGGGTGGGACCTCCCTATTTTTCAGCAATTTGTCCTGAATTAGGTATTCTCGGCAATGACTCTCTGATGCATAGAGACAGGCCATTTGTGGAGTTCTGCTGTGTCCCTGCTCAGTTGGTCTGAAGGTTTTTTCTTTCCTGCAAGATGTAGAACTATGAGTAGATCTTGTATTGAATTCACCACTCCCACAATGCCACTGCTGCTTCACACAGCTACATGCAATGAACTCTTCCTTCCTGTTTATACAATAATAGACATTGTATAATCCATAAAGACCTAAATTAGCTTATGGATGATAGGCAGAAATTATTTTGTATTGCTTTTATCTGTAGCACTCTGATGTGCAATTTCTTTTCCTAGAAAATCCATTGGCCACAAATTGTCAATTTGTCAAAATAATCCTTCCTAACAGGTTGGAAACACATCAGATATGTGATTGCTGCTGATAAAGCTGAAGCATTGAAAGCCATTTCCTTCATATAATTGAAATTCTAAGTCTCCTATGATAAAGACTGGATCATGTACTTTGGTATGGTGAGGTGTCAGATGTACAATCTAAGTTTTATTTGTAATTCTTTGCCAGTCAGTGCTGGAGAGATTTCATTTAGAGTCAGGCATAAGGTATTACATATAGTTGAGATTATGAAGCCCATTAGTCTCAGACTATTATACATTGACATAGAAACTATGTAATAAGGCTGTGACTAGCTGAATGAATCCTTATAAATCTTTAGTCTCTCAGAATGTGGGCTCAGTAAATTTGTTTTACAGCACTCAGACCTTGTGTCAAACCTGAGGATGACGATCCAGCACAGATCCTGACACTGAGATCTGTTTGCCCTTCACAAGAGGCTTAAACAATTAGCCCCTTTGCTGCCAGTTTTATTCAGAGGAATGCTATTGATGCTAGAGACATCTCTGAGAAAATAAATGCTAGAAAAATGAGGATAGATACTGTTGTCATGGATACCTGAACACAGCTACCTACATCTTCTCCTAAGTTACTGATACATTCACAGATATCTGGGTGCAGATCTAGTGACTATCACTTCTTCAAGAATCTCATTTTACTGCTAAACACACCATTTCCTTTAAAGGGAAGTACCTCCATTTTATTGTTTCTCTCTGAAGGTAGGCCAGATGATCTAATCTGTGAACAATTTCAGAAAGATGGCTTTGAGGAGAAGCATCAAAAGAATCAAATGTTACTTTACGATTGTGTTTTGTAACAATCTGTCCTTTAGACATGAGGGAATTAGCTAATTTTCTTGGAAACTCTGAGATGAATTTTACAAATACCACCATCTTTTCCCAAAGACAGTATTAGTTGTGTGCAATTATAGTCTGTTAATCTGATATTCTTACACCCACTATTTCAGATTAAAATACTTTTTTTGCCTAAAACATCCACTTTTCCATTTCCTTTATTAGAAGATAGAGACTACATTAGGCCACCCTTAAACATGTGGGCTGCAACTTCACCCTCATGCAAGTTCAGAACCTGGATGGCTATGAAGAAAAAATGAAAAACACAGTAATTGGCAACTACCTTTTTCAACACTGCCTGAACAGAAGTGGAAATGAACCATGTTGCTTTTGCTAGCTGCCAGAGCCCATCTAAAATTAGCAGTGTATTTCTACCTTGGAAAGGACAGTCAAGAGTGTTGAAGGTGATAGAAAGCCTCCTCTGCCATAACAGTAGTTGCCATTCTGTCAGCTACTTCATGAAATAATACTGCATCCTCTCATGGCAAACACACAGTTGTAATCCCTGCAGTCTCACCCAGAGAGGTTTACTCCTCTAGTTCAGGTTTCATTTGTTAGTATTCATCAGGTATCACAGGCTCCTCTTCTTCCAAAAGTGTGTATTTTGTCAAAGGAAGCCAAGCTTTGCAGGATGAGGAGAATTGGAATCTACCAGGGTCTCCACAGGACCGATGCGAGGCTACTAGGAAGCTTAAATATATGTTAAGACCTATATTGTTTCCTGTGTTTTCCCTATATTGCTTTATTTGTAAAATAAATGTTATCTCATTTGAAACTGTTTAGTTTTTTATAACCACTGGCACACATTGCTCATAGTCTTTGAAGAATAAGCAAATCACAGGTGCTGGACTTGAATCACAGTAAAGAACAAGAAGTCAGAAGGAATGGAGGAAGGAAGGAAGAGGTACCTGGATTCTGGCCCACAGAGTAGTGATGTCTATAGGCCTAGACCTAAGGGTTCATTCCTTAAGCAGACCAGGAGTGGAGGGTGAAAGGTGCAGTTGCCCCCAAAACTGTTGACAGATTTCAGAGGTAGACATATTAGTCTGTCAGCAAAAAACAATAAAGGTGCTAACAGACTCCTTGTTGTTTTCCCCCAAAACTGTGACAGTCCCTTCTGCAGAAGTGTCTGCTGCTGCTTCTTTCTGGAAGTATCAAGGCCTAAAGCTTGTCCACACATAGATTAAGATATGTACCAGTTCTGGAGAGCAGCAGTAGAGCTTTAAGTCTATTTTGTCCCTCTTTCTGGGTGTGCTCTTAAGTGAAAATATTGCAGATTGAGCATCTAGAGAGAATGTCCCTTCCTCCATCAGACCAGGCATCTTGTGTGAGCAGCTAATACTGGAAAGACTTCCAGGAAAGAAGCACACTGCTAAAATACTCAGCTTCTTCCAATCCACCATCAGATCCTAATAGCAGAACTAAAGTCTTAACTTCAAATAACTACTTAGAAAAAGCTATCTTACAAAAGTAATAGATACTATTTAAGCTAAAGGCCCAGATACAATATTTAATCCAGCACTTATGGAAGTTCAAAAAAACTGTTGTGGTCAAGGCACCATGCTCCCTTTTATAGCTTCATCTTCAAAATCTTCAGGAGCAGTGAGGCAAAGGCATGGGAGCACAAAAGTGCTCTAACTGGTACTGCTATCAAAAAGCTCCAATGTAGGAACAGCACCACTGGTGCATTTTATGGGGAGAACATGCAGAAGACAGTAAAAGAAGAACAGATATTTTCAAATTAGATACAGATTCAACACAACTAAAGTGAATCCTTAATCTAATTTAGTCTTTGCTCTTAAGCAATCTGGATGTAAAAACTGTCAACTCTTTTATTATCATAGTTTGTATTTCACTTTATTTTTCATAAACTTTGTGTAGTCTTCATTCTTCACTGTAAACTTGTAAAATACATTGAGCATGTTCCAGTACTGTGTAATCAGAATTCTTCAAAAATATAACATACTTTATATAATGGAGAAATGTCATATTAATATTATTTAGGATACCTGAATTCTACTTAAGGACTAAGTGGAAAAAATCATGGTATTACCAAAACCCACAAATATTACAAAATGTAAATAGGACTCTAATTATGTCTTTTCATAGAGCAAATAAGAAACTTGCAAGGAGCAAGAGAAAAAGGGGAGTGTTTCATCAATCTGTTCCAATTAGAAAAAAAGAATGTGAACTTGAACAAAAAACAGCAATACGGAGTACTAGGATTTCTTCTACTGTGTTAGAGCTTTCGAATTAAAGAGGTCTGCTCAACAAGACCCTTTGACCATATCTGACAAGGTTGTTTATATCAGTGGTTGTAAGCGTTTCCAGTTCTGTTGCGATGTCGTTGGGGTTTCTGGCGTGAGCGTTGGTTATCAAAGCTCTTCTGTTGTTGATGATGTTGTTATTGACATTGATGTCTGATGTATGAATAGTCGTATCTGCGCTGGTATGGAGTGTATCGACATCTCCTGAACAGAGGTGTGTACATCCCCAAAGTTCTCAACGTTGTGTGGGAATCCTTTGAGAAATGTAGGACAGTGTCAGTATTTTCAGCAAAGAGCTTGTCCTTGTCAAAGGGCAGGTCCTCAACCTTGCTCTGTAACTCCTTAGGGACACCCGCTGCTTGCAAGTAAGAGGCTTTCCGCATAACGACTGCAGTGGCGGTAGAGCGAGCGGCGGTGTCAGCCATGTCCATAGCCATTTGGAGGGATGTTCTTGCTGACGTGTAGCCCTCCTGGATGACCGACTTCAATATAGACTTTTTTGACTCTGGCAAGTGGTCTATAAGTGGAGTCAAACGTGAGAAGGTGTCAAAGGTGCGATTGGAGAGGTGCACCGTATAGTTAGTGATTCTGAGTAACAGGGTTGCGGATGTGTAGACTTTCCTGCCCAAAAGATCCAGTCTCTTTGTCTCTATCGGAGGCTTCCTGTTTGAATTGCGGGGCCTTAGCCCTCTGTTGGGCCACATCCACAACGAGGGAGTTAGGTTGAGGATGGGTGAAAAGGAATTCCATCCCCTTCGGGGGGACGAAATATTTTCTATCAGCCCTCTTGTTAAGTCGGCAGCGCCAATGCCAGGGCATGCCATATTTCATCGGCACTCTCTAAAATACCCTCGTCCAGAGGAATGGCGAGGCGTGATCTGTGCTACGGCTGAAGATTTATAAAAAGTTTGTGCTGCTTGTCTTTGAGTTCCTGCAGCGGTATCTCCTGAGTAATGGCTACTTGCTTGAACAGCTCTTGGAATTGACAAAGGTCATCGGGCGGAGAGACCTCGCCAGGGATGACTGCTTCGTCTGGTGGAGAGGAGTCTGCTGGGGAGACCTCGATTGGCTGTTTGGCGAAAGGCGTATGGTCAGGTTCTGACGGAAGTTGACAGGGTGAGGTCACCTGTTCCGGAGGGGCGAAGGGGGCAGGAGCCGGGAGGGCCTGGTAGAGGCATAATCGTAGGCGGAGCGTGAGCGGTAAGAGTACCTGCTGCGGGAATCGTGGGTGTAATAGTCGTCGCGAGGGTATAGCCTGTCCAGCGGTGAGCGTCTCTCTGGATAATAAGAGCGTGAACGATGCCAGTGAAGGCGTGGAGAATACGGCGAGTGAGAACGGCTGTACGATGCTCTGGAGGAGGCAGGAGAAATAGATGATTGGCAGTAATGATGTCATTGATAGTGAGGCTGAGCTGCCAGGAATGGCGATGGCAGTCTGGCAGGAGAGCGTGGAGACCTGCGGCAGCTACCATGGTAAAAAGGAGAGTGCGGTGCCAGAGGAGAGGGTGTCGGTGCCAGGGAGAAGGCAAGGGAGCAAGACCAGCTCCGGTGCGGGGGAGTCAAGGGGACTGGGCTGTCCACTCCTGCTGCGGAAGCGCGAGCTGTAGCTCTGGTCGGTGCCGTGCTCCCTGGTGCCAATGGCTCAGGCACCATAAGAGCCGGTGCCGAGATGGTGTGCTGCGTTCGCGCCGGTGCCGCTTGTTCCGGCACCATATGTTGGTCTTGGAATGGCACGGCTTTCAGCACCGTTGTGATCGGCTCCGAGGGGGCTCTCGTTGATGGCTCAGTGGTCGGTGCCGGCGACTGGGGTGCAGGCGGCACTGATGCTACCCTCGGTGCTGCCGTGTGTGCCGGCTGTCCCGGCTGCCTCAGCTTTAGCGCTGCTGCAGGTTTGAGACATGGCTTAGAAATGCCGGAGGTCCCGGGTCTATCTCCGTGGCTCACCCTGCCTTGGATGGCAGCAGGCAGGGATCCTGTGGGAGAGAGCCTTTGTCTTTTTGATGTGGCCACGGTGGGAGATGAAGCCCGATGCTTGGGGGGCTGTTCTTCTGTGGCAGATGTCGGATGCTGCGGCTGAAGGGCTTTGTCAAAGAGGAGCATCCGCAGGCGCCTCTCTCTATCTTTCCGAGCCCTAGCAGTCAGCTTAGTGCGGTAGGAGCACTTTTGGAGAACATGGGACTCCCCAAGACACTTAATGCAGTCCGAATGGCTGTCGGAGGCTGGCATTGCCTCCCGGCAAGTGCCGCATTTCTTAAAGCCCAGGGATGACGGCATTCGGGCAATTTTGCCTGCGTGTCAAATAGGGAGTATGTGTCTATGAAATCTTCACGTTTTCATTTTGTCTTTCCCTTAGTTTGTCTTTCTGTTTCTCTTTCTCTTACTTTGTTCTTTTTCTTTTTCTTTTTTTTTGGTTCAACGAACAACTATGTACAGGGGAGAACAGGAAAGTCACTGACAGGAACGTAGGGAGATAACAACCGGTAAAACAGTTCTCAATAATGTAACCTTTTAAAAAAAAAAGGGGGGGGGGAGGAACGAACGGAGGAAGGAGGAGAAACCAGGTAAGGGCAGTTTACAAGGTAATTTGAGGACGTATAGTCAGTCTCACAAAGAAGTTGAGGTGAAGAGCGCAGTTCCTATCCATCTGCAGCCTGAGGCGGTCTAGAGGAACTGGCGGGTGGCCGGACCGCGTGCAGGAAAAGAGCGCGAATGCTGTGAGCACAGCGGCACATGCATGGTCCGGCCGGATACTGCTTCCAACAAGTCTCCATTCTGCGGCGCTGGGGCAAGCTCAGCACCCACAGTGGAACATCTGTGGGGACATCCTCCAAGAACCACCAGTCTTCACATATCTCACAATTGGAATATCAAGTAAAGTTAGTGAAAGTGCTACACAGCAATAGGGATCATCAGCACTGTAGGTCAGAGAAGTAAGTTTTGCCTTTAATCATGAAGCAAACTTCTGTGCTTAGAGTTCCACTTGAAATATGAAACTGTCATTCATGTTACCTTGATTGTTACATAACGTAAGAACGGCTATACTGGGTCAAACCAAAGCTCCATCTAGCCCAGTATCCTGTCTTCTGACAGTGGCCAATAAAATTATTTCAAAATAGCATTAGTGTGGACGATACAGTGTTGCTAATAAAAAATAACTGGCCTCCAGAGGCCTCTCACTTCTGACCACTCTGGCCAAACCTGCCATCTCCACTGCTCACCTTCTCCTACGGAGCTTAAAACTCCAGGCTGCAGGAGAAGGGTTTGTGCCATGTGGCAACCTTTGCCAGCCATGTGCCACACAGCAGAATCGGACAGAGCTATGAGCAACCCCAATGCTCCCTCAGAGCCTCCCATGGCTGCCAGCACTCCTGCTGTTCCCTTGGCTGCTACTGGCCAGGGACGCAGGAGAGTTCCGACCTGGACTGGTGGAGAGATTCTGGACCTCATTGAGGTCTGTGGGGAAGAGACCATCGTCCAGGATCTCTGCACCAGGAAAAGGAATGTGGACATCTACTGTCAGATCGCTGCCAGCCTGGCCAACAAAGGCTGCAACTGGACCCTGGACCAGGTCCCGCAACAAGCCACCACTAAGGAGTCTGGGATCATGGAACTACACAGCAGTGCAGCACATGGCATAAGACCATGCCTGCACTCAGGGAGCATCTGCTCCCAGTCAAGTGTGGGGAGGCGGAGACTGATCTTGTATATGGGTACCTTCTCGTACAAGGGCGGGGAGGAGGGGAGAAAGAGAAGAGGAACGCAGAGAGCCTCACTCTCTCACACACCTCCCCCAACACCGCCCCCTCCTCCTCAGGTGGGCAGGGATAGAAGTTCAATCTCTGTGGGACACTACCAGTACTGGACTTGGCATGTGCGGGACATGGAAGGAAGCTGAGCCACTCAGTCCGCCCCCATCCCCCTGCAGGTGCCTGGCATGGCTGGCACCTTCTCATGCCTGCTTGTCCGAGGGCCATTGGTGTAGTGATGCTCCCCTGGGATGTCTGTGACCGTGCTGGAAAGTGCCTGCTCTCTAGGCACCATATGACCTTGCCCGAAGCATATCACCATCATCTGAACCAAGACCTTCAGTGTTGGCTCAGAGCTTAGGGCTAGGCTTCATGCACAGTGGCTCCTGGGGTGACTGTCCTTGTAACTTTTCTTCATAACTGGGCCAGCTGTGAGCTTGCTGTGTCCCCCACCTCAGATGCCCTCTGCATGACTCCTTGGTGACCTCGGTGACAGAAAGCATGGCATCATACATGGAGGGGGCCACCATCCACCTTCCTCCCTATGGTTTCCCCTCCTAGCCCCTCCAGGGTCTGCCAGGGCCTCAGAACACATGGCAGTGGGACCTCTCAGGCAGCAGAAGCCTCCTGAACAACCAGAGGCGGGTGCCAGGCCCAGCCCCATCCCTGAGTCCCCCTATCCCCTACTCCATTCCAGATTCTTTCCCCAATCCCTCCCCTGTTATATATCCTCCCAATAAACAGTCCTGTTTCAGAAAATAAAGCTTTTTTTATTTGCTCTGAGGGAAAGGGGGAAGTTGGGAAGAGAGCGGTGGGGGAGGAAAGACACACAGAAGGACTTCAGGGGCCCGCTGTGGAGAGGCATGGAGGAGAGTCTCACAGCTGGCCTTGGATGAAACTCTCCCTTAAGGCCTCTCTGATGAGCACATTTCCTTGATGTGATTTCTGTATGGTGCTGGTGTCTGGCTGCTCAGATGCCCTGACCAGTCATTCAGCTTTTGCCCCCACCCTGGAAGAAAAGTCTCTCCTTTGATCTCTCACAGGTTTTGGAGCACACAGCAGACCACCACCACAAAGGCAATGTTATACTTGCTGAGGTCCCGATGGGTGAGGAGACTCTGGAATGTTCCCTTTAAATGGCTGAATACATACTCCACAACCATGTGGCACCTGATTAGCCTGGTGCTGAAGTGCTCATTGGTGGGGTCCAGGCTGCCCATGTAGTGCTTCATGAGCCAGAGCAGCCAGGGGCAGGCTGCATCGCCCAGGATACAGATAGGCATGTTCACCTCCCTGAGTCTGATGGTGCAGTCGGGGAAAAAAGTGATGGCACGCATCTTTCAGAAAAAGTAGGAGTTCCAGAAGATGAGGGTATCATGTGCCTTCCCCAACCAGTCGATGTTGATGTCGATGAAGCATCCCTTATCCACAAGGACCCGCAGCACCATGGAGAAGTACCCCTTTCTGTTTATGTAGTCCGAAGCACGATGGTCGGGGGCCAGGATGGGAATGTGCATGTTGTCTATGCCCTGCCTGGCAGTTGGGGAATCCCTGGTGGCAAAGCCATCCATGAAGGTGTCCACATTGCCTGAAGTGACAACTCTCCATAAGAGCACGTGATTGATGGCCTTCACTACTTGTATGAGCATGGACCTAACTGTGGGTTTCCCCCCGCTGAACTGGTCCCCGATGGAGTGGTAGCTGTCCGGAGTGGCGAGCTTCCACAGGGTGATGGTGACATGCTTCTGCACGGGGATGGCAGGTTGCATTCGGATGTCCTGTCACTTGAGGGCAGGGATGAGCCATTCGCAGAGTTCCAGGAAGGTGGCCTTCCGCATGTGGAAGTACTGGAGCCACTGCTAATCATCCCATAGCTGCAAGACGATGCAGTCCCACCAGTCTGAACTAGTCTCCCACTGCCAAAAGAGGCATTCCTCAGTGTCCAGGGGATTGAGCGGCATGTGCAGCAGCTGGAGTGCCAAGACCTGGATGATGAGGCCCTGCTGTCAAGGCTGGTCCTCATACTGCTGGAGCAGCATGCAGGCAGTTTGGAAGTATTGCTCCATGATGCACAGCATGAAGCCTGTGAGCCTGGCACTGCTTTGCAGCAGCACTGGCTTCATGTTGTGAGAGCTGTGATGTCCACAAGGGCAACCAGAGCACATGTCCCCTTTGTGTCCCACAAAATGGGAGGCAGTGGAGGAGTGATGTGTGAGATGTAGCTGTAGAGAGGAGCCTCTGAAAGCATGCGTCGCAACTTGCCTGACCAAGCAACCACAGGAAGTGTCCACTCTCCCGGTGCCCTCCCCAGAGTGCTTCCAGAGGTTCTAAGTCCAAGGCACGTTCCAATCAGTGTGGAAATGCTATTTCAAAATAATTCTGAGTAATTTCAATGCTCCCCCGTTTTGGGGGAACTCCCACACTATTTCAATTTTGTTATTTTGGAAGTTATTTCAAGTCTACTTATTTCCTAGTGTAGAGGTGCCCTAATACATCAGTGCAGCTGCAGCAGATAGAGTTGACCTTCTGCATTCATACCTAAAGTCTTAGACAGGACTGTTCTTCAGCCACCACCTATTTTCTTATAATTTAGTCACAGCACTTATTGAATGAAATGTAGGATGACTAGATGTCTCACAATATTTGAACAGGTGCCACTCTTTGTAGACCAAATATTTCTCCATATATTCCTCCTCAACTTCACTGTAATTAGCGTTTGCCACCAAGGACAGACTGTGCTGCCTTCTCCAGTCATTCCATGCATTAGAAAGCAGGGGACAGCGAAACTGGTGTCCACACACTTCTCAACTCAAAGTTTGACAAACTTGGTCTATACTTGTATGTGAGATAGGAACCTCCAGGAATAGACAATTCAGCATTTTTAAAAGAGATCTTCAGTATAAAGAAACGAGACAGTGCCAAAAAGTGTAGAAATATAGTAGCACACTTAGCCATAGTTCAAAGAAAAAAAGATGCTATGACTACAGGATGCGCAGGATGGCTGCATCATTGTTCCTAGATCATACCCAAATCATATGCAGAAATCACTGTCATCACACCAACATTTAACACTGCCATAGATAAGAATGATTTACCATTTAAATTACATTCACGTTTCTATAAATAACCTAGTACCTGTTTCTTCATGATTTAACAGCACAATAATACATACTGTATGTATATATGTATCACTTGAATATCTTTTTCTATGCAAATACTGTACACTAAATTCACAGGAGGGTTGTATATAATTATAAAAGAGGTTAATGAGCAAGAATTCCACGGTTTTTAGTGAATCACAGAAATTATTCCCTTACAAATGGAAATATATTTTCCTTTACTCCACCACTTACGTACATAATTACAGAAAGAAGGAAAGATATAGAGAGAATGAACTACATGTGCTTTAAATTAGTTTTTCTTACTTTTGATGCATTTTTAAGTTTTAAACGATTTTTATATTTGTAAAATATTCTCTACCTCAGTGTAAATGTCTGTATAGTCAGCCTTTTTTCACAAATAAAATAAATGAGGTAATACTTGCCTAACGATTATCTTGCATGATAGGTGGGCTGGAATAAGTGTGTACTTCCAACTGCTGATTCTGTTCAGTAGATTGATAGTTCCCATTTTAGATTGGGAACTTTTAGCTGTTGCATCAGTTAATGACTGGAAAAACATGTCATCCATGACTCAGCATTGGTCAACCCATGTAAACAAGGAAGGAGACCTGATAAATCATAATAGGAGGTGCCTAGTCATTTTATATTCATTAGAGGTTACTGGTGATACTTGTTTCTGAATGCAGACCTGAAACATTCCAAGACCAGTCTTTATCACATTTTATTGTTGTTCCAAAAACATAATGTTCTTTTAAAAATGATATATGGGTGCTTTGAAAGTGCAAGTGATGTTATGACTATTGTGCACACTTCATGGTTATTACACTACTATAGCTGTACCAACAATAAAAATGAAAATGTTGTTTTAATCATGAAAACATAACAATGGCCACACCAGGTCAGACCAATGGTCCAACAATATCCTGTCTTTCAGCAGTGGCCAGTGCCAGACTCTCCAGAAGAAATGAACAGAACACAATAATTACTGAGTGATCCTATACCTACCATCTAGTCTCAGCTCCTGGAAGTCAAAGATTATGGGGTTGCATCTTGGGTAATAGCCATTGATGGACCTATCCTCCATTAATTTATCTAATTGGGTTTTTTTAATCCAGTTACACTTTTGGCCTTCACAACATCCCTAGGCAGCATTCCATATGATGTCTGTGTATTGAGTGAAGAAGTATTTTCTTACATTTGTTTTAAATTTGATCCCTATTAATTTCATTGATGATCCCGGGTTCTTGGATTATATGGAGGTAAATAACACTTTCTTACTCTTTTTCCACAATATTCATGATTTTATAAACCTTTTATCATATACCCAGCCACTCATCTCTTTTCTAAACTAAACAGTCCCAGTTGTCTAAACCTCTCCTCACAAGGAAACTGTTCAATACCCCTAATCATTTTTGTTATCCTTCTCTGCATCTTTTTCAATTTGAATATATCTCTTTTGAGATGGGGTGACCAGAATTGCACACAGTATTTATTCAAAGTGTGGTCTACCATTGATTTATATAGTGACATTATAATATTTTCTGCATTATCAATGCCTTTCTGAATGACTCCAAAAAGCTGTTAGCTTTTTTTTACTTCCACTCCACATCGAGCAGATGTTTTCAGAGAACGATCAACACTGACTCCAAGATCTCCTTCTTGAGTGATAACAGCTATTTTAGATTCTATAATTTTATATAAATAGTTAGAAATATGTTTTCCATTGTGCATTACTTTGCATTTATCAACATTGACTTTCATCTGTCATTTTGTTGCCCATATTCCTAGTTTAGTAACTTTGTAATTCTTCATACTCAGCCTTAGGCTTAACTCAGTGTAATTTTGTGTAACCTACCAAATTTGCCATCTCACTGTTCACCTCTTTTTCCAAATCATTTTTGAATATGTTTAAAAGAGGAACTTACTCACCTCGTGTAGTAACGATGGTTCTTCAAGATGTGTCCCCGTGGGTGCTCCACTGTAGGTGTTGGGTCCATCCTGGCGCCGCTGGTCAGAAGATTTCACAGCTGTGTTTGGCCGGACCGCGCATGCACGCAGCAGCACGTGGCATTCGCACCCTTTCTAACATGGGCAGTCTGGCTCCTCCGCCAGTTCTTCTCACCGCTCGGTCTCTGAAATGAGAAAGAAGAGAAGACCCGGAGCGGGGAGGAGGGCGGGACGTGGAGCACCCACGGGGACATATCTCGAAGAACCATCATTACTACATGAGGTGAGTAACTTCCTCTTCTTCTTTGAGTGGTCCCCGTGGGTGCTCCACTCTAGGTGACTGAATAGCAGTGGCCGGAAAGCGCTCCGGGTCAATTAACTTTTGCAGTAGATAAGACTGCCGAAGCTACCGCACAGTCCGCAGCCCAGCGTTGCACTATAGCGTAGTGTCTCATGAACGAAGTACTGGAAGTCCATGTGGCTGCCCTACAAATATCTGCTAGTGGAACCCCCCTGGCGAAGGCCGTGGAGGTTGCAACCGCTTTAGTGGAGTGCGCTCTTGGTTGAGAAGACAGGGGTCTGTCTCGAATGGAGTGGCATGTGGTTATGCATAGAGTAATAAGCTTGGTGATGCGTTGACTGGAAAGCGCGGTACCTTTGGACCACTGTGCCGTTGATACCAAGAGCCTGTCTGTTCGCCTCCATTGACAGGTTCCCTCTATGTAAAAGGAAAGAGCGCGGCGTACATCGAGCGTATGGAGCAAGGCATCCTTATTTGACGCATGCGGCTTAGGGTAAAACGACGGAAGGACGATAGGCTCATTGATGTGAAAGGAAGAGCAGACCTTGGAAATGAACGCTGGGTGTAGTCGCAACGTCACCGAGTCTTTCGAGAAAGAAGTGAAAGGGGGGTTTGCCATTAAAGCCCTCAACTCGCTGACTCTGCGTGCTGATGTAATTGCAAGTAAGAAAGCGGTCTTCATCATTAACATCTGGAGGGGCACCGAAGCTAGAGGCTCAAAGGGAGGATACATAATGTATCCAGCACTAAATCAAGGTTCCAGGATGGTGGAGGTGGTCTTCAAGGTGGACTTAGATTCATCAGGCCTTTGAGGAACCGTTTAGTGGTCGGGTGAGAAAACACCGAGAAGCCCTTTATGGGGTAATGGAAAGCACTAATGGCTGCCAGATGTACCTTCAGGGAGGACAGTGAAAGGTTTGAATTCCGCAAATGAAGAATGTATTCAAGGATTTGGTGTAAAGGGGAAGACAAAGGTTGGATATTATTATGGAGGCACCAGTGAGAGTATCTGCACCATTTAGCCAGGTAGGTATTGCACATGGATGCCTTTCTGCTGTGTATCAGTGCTGACTTGACCTGCTCTGAACAAAGGTTTTCATCTTGTCCAAGCCAGTCAGCAGCCACGCTGTTAGGTGTAATGCTTCTAGCCTGGGGTGTAGGAGAGAGCCTTGCTCTTGAGAAATGAGATCTCGGCAAAGAGGTAGAGGCCAGGGTGGCCGTAGTGACATTCTGTGCAAAAATGGATACCATGCTTGCCTGGGCCAAGCTGGAGCTATTAAGATTACAGTTGTTGCTTCTGTTCTGATTTTCTCCAACGTCCTGGGAATGAGGACAGTTGGGGGGAAGGCGTACAGGAGTGACTTTCTCCAAGTAGTTAGCAATGCATCGCCGAGAGAGCCTTTGCCAATCCCTGCCCTGGAGCAAAAGAGGCGACACTTCTTGTTGCTGGTTGTTGCGAACAGATCCACTAGGGGTGTTCCCCATGTGCGGAAAATCGTTTGTAATACGTCCAGTCTTATTTCCCACTCGTGGTCTATGGGAAAACGCCTGCTAAGGGAGTCAGCAATGACATTGACTGTGCCAGGTAAATAGGATGCTGTTATGGTGGTGATGTTCTGTATGCACCAATTCCAACACCGTACCACTTCAGCGCATAGGGAGCGTGATCTTGCTCCTCTCTGCCTGTTTATATAATACATTGCCGCTACATTGTCTGTCAACACCCTGACTGTCCTGCCTTTTAAGTGCGGGAGGAAATGCTTGCATGCCAGAAAGATTGCTCACAGCTCTAGTTGGTTGATGTGAAGATGTCTCTCATCGTGAGACCATCGGCCCTGTACGCGTTCTTCGCCCACGTGAGCCCCCCAGTCGATGAGCGAGGCATCTGACATTATCTGAACGGATCGATGGAATGGTACTCCCATCATGAAGTTCGATGCATTCGTCCACCAGTGCAGGGACATATGCACATGAGATAGAGGAGATACTAGTTTGTGAATGTCGTGCTTTGTGGGAGCATATACAGTTGCCAGCCAGTGCTGTAGGTTTCTCAAATGGAGTCGTGCATGAGGGACAACGAAAGTGGCGGCAGCCATGTGGCCCAGCAGACGAAGGCAAGTATGGACCGAGATCGCTGGGGTCTTGAGTGAGCTGATCAGGTCTTTGATTGCCCGGAATCTGTCCCTGGGTAGGTATGCTTTTGCTGTACGGGAATCCAGAATTGTCCCTATGAACTTCATTTTGCATTGGAGTCAGCATCGACTTTTGTTCGTTCAATATGAGCCCTAGGGAGTTGAACGTTTGTCTGACAATGGTAACCATGTGCATCGTTTCTTGTTGTGATGCACCCTTTATTAAACAGTTGTCCAGGTAAGGAAAGATGATGACTTAAAGACGGTGAAGGTGAGCGGCAACGATGGTGAGGGTCTTCGAAAATACCCTTGGAGCCGAAGCTAACCCGAACGGAAGGACTCGATACTGGAAATGCTTGTTGTTTATGACAAAGCGCAGGAATCGTCTGTGCGCAGGGTGTATGGCTATGTGGAAATAGGCATCTTGTAGGTCGAGGGCAGCAAACCAATTGTTGTTGTCTAGAGCTGGAATGATTGTGGAGAGTGTTACCATTTTGAACTGCTGTTTTCGAAGGTGGCGATTTAACCAGCGTAGATCAAGAATGGGTCTCCAACCCCCTGTTTTCTTCTGCGTTAGGAAGTAATATGAATAAAACCCTCTTCCTCTGAACCGATCTGGGACCTTTTCTATCGCTCCGATGGATAAAAGGCGATAGGCTTCTTGACACAGAAGGTCCTCGTGAGATGGGTC
The DNA here is from genome assembly GCA_032595735.1 of Pelochelys cantorii. Classification (NCBI taxonomy): domain Eukaryota; kingdom Metazoa; phylum Chordata; order Testudines; family Trionychidae; genus Pelochelys; species Pelochelys cantorii. The sequence continues at coordinate 41,424,792 of CM064330.1, forward strand.
CCTGAAAAGGGACGGGGTTGGTGAGGTGGTAGGGGGAAGGGATGTGAAAGGAATGGTGAATCCTGATCTTATCACCTCTAATACCCATTTGTCTGAAGTTATCGCGACCCATTGGTGGTAATAGGGTCACAGCCGGTGATGAAATATGGGATTGGCGTCTGCAATAACAACAACTGAAATATTCGTCATGCCCTCAACAGGGGAGTCAAACCTGCTGCTTCGGTGTCACTGGGTTGCTCGCCCTAGGTGGCTGAGGACATCTGCGCTGTGTCCTCTGCTTGGGGCGGTTTTGGTCAAATGGACGGTTTTGTTGCCTACGAAATTGGTAATTGTAACGCCTTTGATATGGAAAGTGGTGTCTATGCCGGAAAGGTGGAACATACATCCCAAGCGTGCGTAGGGTGGCACGTGAGTCTTTCCCGGTGTGGAGCACGTCGTCCATGTTTTCTGCAAACAGCTTAATCCTGTCGAATGGAAGATCTTCGACTTTGGATTGAAGTTCTTTGGGCACAGCCGCTGGGGCGAGCCATGAAGATCTTCTCATGGATACCGCTGTTGCCACTGCTCACGCCGCCGTGTCAGCAACATCCATAGCTATCTGCAGACCCGCTCTGGAACATGCATAACCTTCTTGTAATTTTGCCCACAGGAGCACCTTATCAGTTTCAGAAATTCTTTGTGCAATTTCTGTTAGCTTCGCAATATTATCGAAGCTATGGTTCGAAAGAAGCGCTGCATAATTTGCAATGCGGAGGAGCAGCGTGGAGGATGAGTACACTTTTCGCCCAAATATGTCCAATTTTTTTGCATCCTTGTCTGTCGTTGAATTTTTTATCTATGGGTTTTTCGCTCTCTGCAAGGCCGCATCCACCACCAATGAATTAGGTTGAGGGTGAGCAAAAAGGAACTCGAAACCTTAAAGTGATATGAAATATCTTTTCTCGGCTCGCTTCGATGTTGGGGTAGTGGAGTCCGGTGTATGCCAGATTTCCACGGCTGACTCTAAAATCACCTCATCCAGCGGCAGCGCCACTCTGGATTGCTGTCTAGGGTGCAAGTTCTTTAACAACTTATATTGCTTCGCTTGCACCTCCGCTAGTTGAACCTCCTGCGATTGCACCACCCTCTTGAAGAGATCCTGAAATTTCCAGACATTATCCGGGGGGGAAGAATCTCCAGCAAAGACTGTGTCATCCGGAGAAGACGATGCACTGTCCTCCGGGGAAACAGCATGTGGGTGATCATCGGTGTCCGAGATCTGCCCCTCTTCCGGTTCAGAAAAAATTGGCACTGAAGGGACGTCTGGAGGGGGTCTTGGGGATTGCATCCTCTGTTGGGTGAAGCAGGTGGTGAGTGCTGTGAGTAGTAAGATGAACAGCAGCAACACGAGTGGGAGTGAGATTGCGATCTGCCATGCCTCTCAGAAGCATGGTAACTCCCATGATAATGATAGGCATATTCAGGAGACGATCTCCTGGAGGAATATCTGCTCCCATGTCTACTATGATAGGATCTGGGAGACGAATAACTCGGAGAACGAGATCTGCGTGTAGAGGCTCGTCTGTACCTATAGGAATGGCGAGACCTCGAGCGTCGCCACGGGGACCACAGATCATGTCCGTGTGTAGATGAATAAACCCTTGTCTCTGAGGAGCGGTGTGGAGATGGGGAAGGATCCGCTGAGAACACAGGTGAAGGAGATACTGAGTGGATCCTAGGGATCGACTTACGAGCTGCTTTTGTGGGAACTGATGCTGCAGAATGTGTGCGCGCAGACGGGAGATCTCCTGCTGTGCGGCTATGGTCCTCTTCCCCCGAGAAGGAATGTGAAGCTAGGGAAGGTGGAGAGACTCTTTGCTGCCCCGTTGCCGGTGCAGCAACAGGGTGGGAGTGAGCTCGCGGTGCCGAGCGCGGCTGCTTGCTCAGCACCGGGTGTGACACGGAACGGTTGCCTACTAAGGGAGCCGACTGTAATGTCGGTACCGCATCAGCGTCCCGAGGAGAGCTGTCCTGCCGGTGCCGCTGCCTTTTGTGTCTGGCGCGGTTACTGAGGGCTCTGACGGTGCCGCTTGCAGCACTGGAACACTGGTCTCCATTGGTCCCGTGTCCGGTGCCGATCCAGCCGCCTCCTGCGGTTGCAGTCGCAGTGCCATCTCCAACAGCTGCGGTAGTGGCAATCGCGGTGCCAAGCGCCTATGCCCTGAAGGCGTCACACTCCGCCTGTGCCCCATATGGGGAGGGGGAGAACGGCAGCGGCTCCCATGCCGTATGCATTGGTGGCTCAGCTGTTCCTGGCACAGTGCGTGAAACTGACTTGGCTGTCTGCTGGCTGATCCCCAATGTACCCGGTTTGTCTCCTTGGCTTGTGCGAGACAGGGGAACCGCGGGTAGGGAGCAGGCGGGGGAGGCTCTTTTCTTCTTCGCCGCCAATGCCCCGGGGGATAATGCCTTCCTCTTTAGAGGCTCAACTGATTCCTGCTGAGAGGCTTGTAAAGGCTGAAGAGCCCTATCACACAAAAGAAGTTTGAGTCGCATGTCCCCATCCCTGCGTGCTCTAGGAGTCAACTTGGAGCAATGAATACACTTTTGCGGGACATGCGACTTCCCAAGGCAACGAATACAAGTGGCGTGACCATCAGACGCTGGCATTGCCTCTTTACACTGAGAACACCACTTAAATCCCGGTGAACCAGGCATGCTGATTGAAACTGACACGCAGCACTAACTACTGACGAAATAAAAACCTAAGGAGAATGATCTTTTTTTGTTTGTTTGTTTAACAGAAACACTAACTACCTAACTAACAAGAAACTAATTAACTAAGAGAGATTTAACTATTTATAACGTTTCTTCACAGAACGGCTATGACTCTGAGGAGAGATCGCAGAGCTCCACCAGCAACCGAGGACGGTTGAGAGGAACTGACGGGGGGCCGGACCGCGCACGTTAGAAAGGGTACGAACGCCACGCGCTACTACGCGCATGCGCGGTCTGTCTGAACACGGCTGTGAAATCTTCCGACCAGCGGCGCCGGGATGGACCCGACACCTAGAGTGGAGCACCCACGGGGACCATTCGAAGAAGCAGCACTGGTCACAATACAAATCAAAAGAGACTTAATTAGGATTTAAAAGCAAAATAATATGATTTTACTTTACCTTTTAACAGCTTTTGATCACTAAGATAGACAAAGGAAAGAGGGGAAAAAACACAATACCAAAACCAAATCTTTAAAAACATATATGAAACAAAGTAGGAAAATTGTAAGCCCAGCCTCAAAATCACAAGTTAAATAAGGGATCTGAAATAGAAGGGTAAGCAACATAACCTCAGTTCTGAAGTAGAAGTCCTTGGTAAAGCACACCAAATATAATAATCACCACTCATGGTGGATAATTTTATCTAGAGCAACCAGAGGCCCTAGAGGAGAGATGGTATAGCCAAACATAAGAAATCATGATGATTATTACATTGTTATTTCAAAGGTGGTATAATCAAATTATGCAGATTTTTAAACTCACTCACTTGTGACCAATCTCATGTGCAATGGTAAAAGCTGAACCTAGGCCAATGTCTTCATTAATGCTGCAGCTCCTTTCAGGCTCACACATTCCAGCTACAGAGGCCAAGCCTGAATAAACAGAAAGCGACACAAAGGGTCATGCCAAGGTGCTCAACTCTTAAAAGCCCTAGTTATAAATGGCTGGATTCTTTTTAATTACCTCCACACACAGAAGGAGCAATTGGCAAAAGGTTAACTTTCTAGCCATTTTCAAAATCACTGGGGGAATTTTTCCTTGCCGGCTAGACATTAATATTTTGTGAACTATAGTCAGTGCTGGAAAATGTCTAGACTAGGGGTTAGATTTATAAATTTTACTTCTGGTAACTTGGGACCACCTAGTAACTTGAGACAGGAGAGGGAATTCAAGAAAGCATTTATATTTTAACATTCTTGAGGCTGCAGCAAGTAAAATGTATCCACATTATTTTTCTAAAGAGATCTGTTTACATTTAGTGGGTTCCTAAAAATATACAAGAAATTTTTTAGCTACGAAAGCCCCAAGGGGTACTTTTTTCTCTTTTTTGGGAGTATAAAAACAAAACCGAATGCATCAATAAAAGGAAAGGAGACACATCAATAAAAAACATTCACTTAAACAAGGAAGGCGTTTCCATTTATCATTATATTGTAAGAGGTTTTTAAAGATTCCTTACTGGGAAGAAAACCACTGGCACTTACAGAATATAGGTTTGCTATATCATACACAATCTCAACATTAGAATATCACATAGTATATTCTATGGCAGAATATTTTGATTTCACTTTTGATGGACTCTAACCACCAATCATACCTAAGGTATTCTTCCCTGTGGTCTGTTATCTGGAAGAAGCATTAACAGCCTCTCCAAGGGAATCACCTGCCCTGCGAAATACAGTACTCCAAAACAGTGACTGGAAAAAGAATTACTTTGCCATTGAAGGCAAGTTGTTACCTTTTATGAGAAAATGGTGCTAAATTATGCTCTTCTGCCTAAAATAAGTAGGAATAAGATGACTGCTAACCACTAGAGAGAAGAGGATAACAAAGGAGAGAGAACTAGTCAGGAGAGAATTAGGAAAAATATTTAGCAAATTTATGCAACCTACTATCTATTGCCAGTCTAATAATTATGTTCTATCTGCCTAAAATTCCCTGTTGTTTTAACTGGATGAAGTATTCCTGAATCTGAATATAGTGTCCCGAGCAATTTTATGATTGTCATGTTCCCCCACTGAGGTGGCCACATTTCAAGGGTGGGTAAAGCGATCCCTATATGCTCACTGTATAGAACTTGGTCACAGGAATAATAGCAACAAGATCAGGCTAATGATTTGTAATTCTGTACAGTGCTTTTAGGTTTGCAAAAAAAAGAGTCAAGGACAAATCCAGAGCCCAGAACCTGGCCCAAGAAGCTGAGCCAGGTGCTTAGCAGATGTGTAAGGGAGGGGGGAGAAATCCTCCACTGAAGCCACTGAGCAGCTGCACAGTCACACTGAGTATGCCTATACTTCAAGAAAACATCCACAGCTGGCCCATGTCAGCTAACTCAAGTCCACAGGGCTGTAAAATTGTGGTGTAGACATTTGGGCTCAAGATGGAGCCTGAGTTCTGGATCTCTCCCCTCTCAGAGTCCCAGAACTTGGGCTCCTGCCCAAGCCTGAACATCTAAACTGCACTTTATTAGCCCCAGAGCCTGAGCCCTGTGAACCTGAGTCAGCCTCTACCACAGTTAGTTTAACACAGTGGAGAGATGCCCTTTATGTTGGCTGTTCTTTGAACACAGATGCTTGCATAGCTCCTTACATCAGAGTTTTGAAGGGAAGAACAGGAAGCTGTGTCCAGCAGCCGATCTTCTAGTCACATTTCTTTCCAGGGCACCCTGACCTAGGTTTCTCCTACTCATAGTGCTGCTGCTTCATGGGAAGTTTGTATAGGCTCTCATTAAGCATATGCTTAAGGTCAAAGACACTTAAGTATTTATTAACTATTTTGTTTATTTGGGGTCATATAGGACATTGTTCCTGCTCCCACTCCAGTTCCCACAATGCAAAGAAACTGCCATCATTGCGCTTCCAAGATGTCCATTGCAAAAGTGGAAGAAGGGGGTTGTAACTGACTCTTTATGAACAAAAGCATCAATTTAAAATTTGTTCACTTTCTATTTAGTAAATTATGGGGCCATGTGGTTTGAAGTGGAGCAGTATTTGGCTCTATGCTAAAGTCTTATAAAATAAGGATTAGTGTACTAATTGTTATATACATTAAATATAAGTATCAAATAAGATGTATTTCACCGAATGTGTCCTTTGATATTTTCCCCTTTTGAACTCTTACAGTGGCAATTCTGTGACACTATTACATTTTCATGGTTTTGACAACTCTGTGCTGGCTTTAATTTAAAAATTTGTAGTCTAAAGGCATTTATGTTATACTAAAATACATTATGCATATGGTTTATGTTTGCAGTGGGCCAGATTCCAATCTGCTTTACTCACACTGACTACAGCTTAACTAAACAAGTCACCCTCAATACTGCACTAAGACCATTTGTATAATAAGTTGCTATTAAACCTGAGTCAAGGCTATCAGAATCTGATTCAGGGAAGCCAGTAACAGGGGAAGCAAAAACAAAACAAAATAAAACCCCACACTAGTGGACTCCAACCAGCGAAGGCCAACAAAATAATCACAAACAAAAATCAATAAGCCAAAGTAATCAGCAACTCAGAATTTGAGTGCTAATGGTTAACTATAAGGAAGAAGCTAATGAAATGATTTAAGATTGAAAAAGTGATTTGTAAGGCACATATTAGACTTAGTCTATGCACAAAAATCTCTTTAATGATTAACTAGGGGGCTGTGCCCCCTGTTCCCTGTGCTTGCCAACCTCCTCTTGTGGGGGGTAGGAAACCATAGCTCTTCCCCCCACAAGGGGAGGCCACGCCAGCCTAGGCCCCTTCTCCCTCCTGCCACACCAGCCTGGACCCCTTCTCTCTCCCCCACCATGCCAGCCTGGGCCCCTTCTCACTCCCCTACTATGCCAGCTCAGGCCCCTTCTCCCTCCCCAACTGCGCTAGCCTAGGCCCCTCCTTCTCCCTCCTCCCCTTGCAGTGCCAGTTTGGTCCTCTTCTCTCTTCTCCCCTCCCCTGCCATGCCAGCCCAGGCCCCCCTTCTCCCTCCCCCATGAGCCAGGGCCCTTTCTCCTCCTCCTCCCTCCCCCACCAGCCCGTGCCCTTTCTCTCCCCCACACACCTCATACCTTCCCCCTCCCCTGGTTGCCATGCATGCCAGGCCCGGCTCTAACCCTGGCAGCCGGGGAGGCACAAGGGTGCCTGCCAGTGTTCCCTCTAAGCTGAGTGGCAGCAGAGCTTCACAGGTGATTCATCAGCCCTGCCCAGTCAGAGGCTCAGTGCTCCATGCACAGAGCTGACTGACTGGGCAGGGCTAATGAATCACCTGTGAAGCTGTGCTGCCGAGCAGTTTAGAGGGAACACTGCTGTCTGCCCTCACTGCATGGGGCACAGCGAGGCGCACGTAGTGCTGTGTGCACACGGCACTCCAGGGCACTGCAGCCTGCTGAGGTGGGGAAAGCAGCAGCGCAGGGAGCCACTGTCCCGACCTCTCCCCTGCTCACTGCCCCAGCCCTGCCTGCAGAGCCCAGGGCCACCCGTCTGCCCACTGGGAGCGGAAGGAAAAGAGCAGACATGTCAGTGCAGTGGCTCCCCCGGGCTACTCAGGGATGCTCTGGCAGTTGTGGCAAGTGCAGCTGCTAGGGAGGGGGTGAATTTCTATGGGGGCAGCTGGACTCCGGGTGGTCAGGCACCGTGCTCCGGCTCCCCAAGAGCTCAGTGGTGAGGGAGCCCCCAAAAGCCCACTGCTGGCATATAAGCCCGGCTGGGAGCCCTCCTCCTAGTGCCTGTCCCCGAGCTGCTATCCTGAGCACCATACCCTCCCCCCTCCCACCCCTGGGATGTCACAGCTGTGATGTGGTGTCTGCCAGCTACTGTGCCATGTTTCTTGGTGTTGAAAGCCCTGTAGGGTAGGGGCTTGGTTTAAAATAGCAATTCCAAGTGGTATAGGGAAGCAGCAAGGTCGGGCTCGAGCTGGGAGGGTGGGGAGGAGGCAGAGAGGGAGGAGGCAGGCGGGACGTAGAGTGACATGATGATGTCATTCTGTTGTCCCACAGGAAAAACTTTCTTTTATATATAGAGAGAGATTTCTGTCTTTAAAATACTTCAATATTTATCAACACACACCTTTCTAGTGATACGGGATGGCAAGGACAATATCTCTCCACCCTGTCCATAATGTTGGCAAATGCACTTTCCACTGTCAAGTCACCAAAAGCTCCAATACTGTTTTATTTTATGTTGTTGGATTGTTTTCCAGAATGTTTTATAGAAGAAGCAGTCTTGATGTTGCACCTCGACTCACACAGCATGTCAACAATTTAAATCACACAGTCTGTTTCTTGGGGTAGGGTCTTTTTTTCCCTTCCTCTCCAATTTGTATTTTTGCAATATACAGTAGACTTCCAATAATCCAGAACCTTTTGGACCTAGGTGGTGCCGGATTATCAGATTTGCCGGAGAATCGGGAGGTCCAGTACAGCTGCACGGCTTAACAGCTGGCCAGGACACAGTCTCCCTCCCTCTCCCCTCCCCTTTCCTCTTCACCTCTCCTCTGTGCTGTAACCTGATCCTCCTCCCCTTTGCTGAAGCAAAACGCTCTTCTCCATACTGTAACACGATCCCCCTCCCCCAACCTTATGCTCTGTCTGGTTACAGCCAGCACGTGTGCTGAGGCTTTTTAATCAGCTGGTCAGGAGCGCTTGGCATTTTGATGCCGCAGTATGGGGAGTGCCGAACAGTTGGATGCCGGACTATCGGAGTTTTACTATATCATGGAAATAGATTATAGGGAAATAAGCAGTAAGTTTTCTCCTTTAATTACTGCTTGGTAAATCTGAATAATATACTAGATTTTATCAGCATTGCAGATACCAGAAGAGAAATGCCCAACAGCAGTCACATAATTTAATCTTCTAGTGATCTAACAAAACAGATACCCATATAAATTACATTTTACTGTTTAGGTGTGTATATCTGAGAAGGCTTACTAGCAAATAGGTCAAAACTAATCAATCACTAGCTAAGAATAAGGTAAACACACAACAAATACAAGTTGAAGTTCCACTTATTAAACTTACCCAAGGTTCCACAGGGCTTGTTTTTGTAAGTGCAGATATCATATCTGTTGAGGAGAAAAACAATGAGACATATCTTATAAGAGGATTGTATCTGTCAGATGTTTTGCACATTTATCACTTTTCTATATTATAGGTCAAGTTCTCAGGCCACAATCAGTGTAATTATGTGCAGCCAGCTGGTGTTGGCATTTTCTACACTCTAGTGTAAACCACAGGCTGCAGTATGCTCACAGCCTTTGGCCTCAGGCTATTGGGACACCTGCCAGTAAGAAAAAAATGGTTAAAGTGGATCTTTGTAATCACTGGCTCCATAAAACAGTCTACCATGCTGTTATGAAGTTAGAGCTGCGTGTCTGCTGACTGCTACTCCTTCAGGAGGCTAACTATCAACTTTTATATTCCTAAATTTGCTGAAACATTTTCTTCTGGTGGACATGGCATATTTTACAACATTCAGCTGCTGTCATTTTAATTGCTACCATTCTAACTCTGATTTTCATTAAGAATATTAAGTCAACATTATCAAAACTCAGGTAAATAAGATCAGATTTCTTCTTTCATTATCTTCCAATTATTATGTGGGACTTTAAAGTAATGCATGGTAAGTTATTAACTTTTTTTTATTTTTGTTGTATTTCTTTCAAACAGCTAAATAAGTTTGTAAAAACTTTCCCCATTTTAGATACTATCTTCCCAATACTGTTTAGATGACACGGTGAAATAAACATATCAACGTTCTGGAGCCTGTAAGGGAATTAAAACATGTTTCCTGCAGAACAGCTAATATCCAACGTAAATAATGTGACCAATGCACTATAACTGCATATTTTTAAATGTGTTACATCCATAATACAGTAGACTTCCGATAATCTGGAACCTTTGGGACCTAGGTGGTGCTGGATTATCAGATATGCCGGACTATCAGGAGGTACTATAAGATGGTTTTATATATATATATATATATACACACACACAGTACTATTTATACTATATATAAAGTGTTTTTAAGTGACTGTCCAGCATCACACAGTGTCAGTGGCAGACTGACTCGGTCCCATCCGGTTTCGCTCGGTTCAGCTGCTGCCACTGCTGCCTTGTGACTCGTTTTTTGCCCAAGCTCACTCACTAGGCTCTTGCCATTTTGATGCTGGACCATCGGGAGTGCCGTACAATTGAATGCTGAACTACTGGCTATGATATGCTAGCATTATTATGAACTTATGTTTTCAGAGACTTAAAATGATTTCTGTGAAGAATAATATTTCAGAGCATGTGATATTAGGGTTTTTGTACTATGAGAAAGTAAAACCAATAAAGAAGATGAGACATGGGTTCCTCTTTTCACTCATTTTGTAACTCAGAACTTTTAATTTCAGATTTCCAATTTAAAAAAACAACAACTAACAGTACCATTTTTAAACATGGATCAGTGATCAATATATGATTAACCATGAGATGTATAAACTCTTTAAGTGCCAACAGAGTAAGTTTTTGTCTGCAACCCATAGGCCCTAATCCTGTAAATGGCTCACACACCTACAGGCCTGCCAATGTGAAGGTATGGGGGGGGGGGAATTTTATGGGGCCCAGCAATTCAAAGAGGTCTGGGGGTCTAACCACCACAGCTGCCACAGTAGCAATGCAATTACTGTTGGAGTGCAGTGCCACGCACTCCAGATAGTGCTAATAGCTGCCTGCTCTCGAACCCACCCCTTCTGCCATCAGCCAGGCTCCTTCCAAGAGTGTGAAGCCAGTCTCACATACACCTTGCCCAGGGGCCATTCACTCCCTGCACACAGACTTCTCTGCTCATGTGTAACCTTCTTTATTTCAATAGGGCTCCACATGGGTGCAGGAATCTGTCTATGTGGAGCAGTGAGCAGGAGCAAGACCTAATTGTGATCTCAGAAATGTATGTGTGCACACTTCCCACTCGAAGTGGCTCAAAATGAGTCAAAATATGTATGCAGAGTTCTCACAAATTTCAGTGTAAGAATTATATGGGCATCCCAAGCCACATTATAACTTAGTTTCTCTTATGTAATTTGAGGGTTGGGTATTCAAATTTGTGTTCTGCTATACAATGTGTGGGGGCATAACTATCTAATAAGTCACACAAATATAAATACGCAGTGAAATTTTCACCACACACTTCATGTCATCTACATCTCTGAAGATGCATTATTTTGCATTAAGTACAGGGTCTGAACCTACTCCTATTGAAGGTATGGCAATACTTTTGTTTATCTCAAGGGCAGAAAGATTGGGGCCAGACATATTAAGCAAGAAAAAGTAACTTCCCTGAATACTTTTAATATCTAGTTCTGAACCCAACAAAAGAAAGTACATGGAGTAAATAGTAAATATTTTAATATTGTGTTGTAGTATTTAATGCTACTGAGAACTGAAAAGCTAGACACCTTGAAACAATAATATATTAGGGGAAAATTCCGCCCCACTGAAGTCACAGGAGCTTTATTACTGACGTCACTAGGTCCAGGATTTCATCCTAAGGCTACGTCTATACTGCAGCACCATTGAGGTATCCCGAAATAGCTATTCCGTGTCTTTTGAGTGTGCCAATTATTTTGAAATATAATGGGCTCACTATTCTGATGTTCCTGTAAACCTCATTCCATAAGGAGTAAGCAGAGCAGGCCCAAGCTACGGGCTGACTGGGCTACAGCCCGGGGCACCCCATTGCTGGACCGGGCGGAGATGGGGCCACGCATGCGCTGGTGCCCCGGGGGCGGCGCCGCGCTCCCGGGGCCCGGGGCACACGAATGGCTTGGGCCGGCCCTGGGAGTAAGGGATGTTTCGGAATAGCAATTTATTTCGAAATAAGTGCTGTGTAGACAGTGCCTAATTTTGAAATGAGCTATTTCGAAACTGTCTTGAAGTAAGCTACGCAATTTGTGTAGCTCAAATTGCATAGCTTATTTTGAGCTTCGGGTGCAGTGAAGACACACATATCTGAGAACACAATTAGGCTTTGCTGTCCACCGCTCCACTTGCTGCCCACTGCTCCACATAGGCAGATTCCTGCACCCATGTGGAGTCCTACTGAAATAAAGACTTTCTGATCGTAATTATATTGGTATGAATCTGCAGCAACTTTGTTGCACTAAGTGAAGTTTTGTTAATGTAACAATGTTATCAGAATAAAATCTCTACTTTCTCTCACATATTGGAATAATTAAGACCTTTAATCATTCTGATTGTCCTGTATATCTTCTATTATTCCATTATGTAAGGTAGACTTAGTAGGAAAAGTTTGATGAAAAAGAAATTTCAGTGATAAAACAAAATAAATTATGCAGAAAAAATATTTTTCTGCTTTCTGATCAGCTCTAACCATTTTATAAGAAAACACCTCAAACAGTCAGACTATTCTAAATATGGCCTCACTAAACAGTTCACTGGTACAGGCTAGCATATTGTCTTAATTACATTCAAAATTTCTCTTATTAATTCCAAGCCTTTGTTTTTTTTCTATTAAACAATGCCAACAGATTTATATTATCTATTATACATCTTTTTCTTTTTCAATCCTTTGTACCACAAGGTTCTGGATGCTCCTTTTTCATATAATTTGTTTTTAAATTCATTACTTAACATTTCTCTGAGGTAAACTGCACAATTCATACATCTGTTTGTGTAGTTGGTCTATTTAATTCTTTCTGAATTGTACTTGCCTTTTCTTCTTTTGACGTTACTTCCTCTGGCCTTGTTTTGCATTACAGTGGAATCCACTTAATCAGGAAGCTCCAGTGGATAGCTTTTCATCCTGATTAAGTGGAATGGTAAAGTAACAGAAAAGGGATTTCAGCAGTGCAGTTGTTACCAGCTTGGGAGATGCATGTTACTAGAGATGCCTATAATGCTGGGAAAAGGGATTATCTGCACTGAATTGGCACTGAGCCAGGTGTCTGCCCAGAAATGGTGGAAGAGACTTTTATGAGATTGCTAATATTGTGTGTCAACATGTGTAATAAGCATGCCTAAAATAAACTGACCAGCACACAGGTGTAAGCAATGGTGATGCGCAGCATACTTTTCTGCATGTATCAAACAAAAGAAAGACTTAAAGTTGTTACAAGAAAAAATGTACAAAACCAACATTAGACACACACAAATACAAAATACCAGTGAATATTACAAAATTATCTGAAAACACCCCTACTAAGGGGATTGCTTTACTCACCAAGCAGCATGTGTGAAACAGAGATGAGTGGTGACAGACAAGACTTGAAGGAAATGTGCTTTAAGCAAAGAGCTGAAGACACAGAAAGTACAAATATAGCAAACTGCAGATTCTAAGACCAGAAGGGACAATAGATCATCTAGTCTGACCTGTTCCATATAATATAGTTCCATAATTCTTTCCCAACATAAATTCCTAGAATACGTCTTTTAGAAGAACATCCAATTTTTAGTTAAAATTTGTCATTACCTCTGAAGACAGTGCAGAAATATGGGTGGCAATACCGTGACTCCCTTACAATAGCCTTCTAAGCCTCTTTTGGGGCAGGATTCCTAGCTTGAGAAATGATGGCCTAATACAACTGGGCTTTGAGCTCAGCTAGAACCTCTAACAAGTTACCATAATATAAATAAAACTGATTCCATGCACTTTTTTGCTTTTCTTATCCTCTTTTTCTGCCTGTATATCAAATGTATTGCAATCTTAAACTGGAAATATTGCTGCCCAGGTCACATGTCTAGGTTCAGTGAACTCAAAAACAAAGCAAAGCACAATTCAAAAAGGCAAATTCACCTGATTCCAATACAAAAACAAATTGGTCCAGATTCTCTCAGAAGTGGGTCTTTGGGTTCACAAAAAAGATTCACAAGTTTCACAGAATCCATGAGACAAATCTAGGTTATACTTCAAGATCATTACACAGAATAAAAGCAGGCAAGATTTGGATGCTTTAGAGTTTCACATAGCTATCATTTGTGCAGTTTTTTTCCTGTACTATACGCATGTATTTATTTTGGCAGGTGCAGCTGTTGCCCTCAGTGTTAAAGGAACTGCGTAGATAAATACTTATAACATAAATGTAAAGTTTAGCACATTTAGATTGCTGCTATATAAAGATGAAGGTTTTATAGAGATTATTCATCAGTACATCATTTTTACATTTTAGTAATTGATTTGATGTAGATACCTTACAAATAACAATAAAACCCTTTTGAATTCTTTCAAAAAGTTTTACTATAGCATCTACTTAGTCTTACAAAAAGTGGTATATCACAACAGCATTTTGTCTTAAAATAAAGTACACATCTTATTTGGTTTCTTTCTCAAAAACCTCAAAACCAAAGGAGCTATTTAAAACAAAGAAGGAAAAGCATAATATACATGTTACAATTCACTCAACAGAAATAGCTTTTTCTATTATTAGTTTTCCATGTCTTTTAAAAACTGCCACAGACAACCAAAGTCTCACTGTACTGGGCTTCATTTCAGTACTTAACTTGGTTAAATAAATGAAATTCTTAGTTATATTTAGGAAAAGAAGTTACTTATCTTGTAGAGTAATTGGAGTTGCTTCAGATGTGTGTTCCTATGGTGCTTCACGTCAGGATGTATCTGCACTCAGGAACTCTTAATCAGTTATACAGCTCAATACTGTCTGTGGTCTTTGCCTGTGTCCTAGACACCTGGGTGCTCCATTACAGGGTAATATAAGGAAGGAACAGACCCCCTGCCACTCTAATTCCGTCTAAAAAATGAAAGATTTCAAGGCAGAGGGCAAGAAAAGCAGGTAGTGGAATACTCAGAAGAACACACATCTCAAAGAACTCCATTGTTTGTACGTGGTAAGTATTCCAATTCATCTGATGAAGTGGGTTTTGTCCACAAAAGTACATGATTCTATATATTTTGATTAGTCTCTAAGGTGCCACGGGACCACTCATTGTTTTTAAAGTTACAGACTAACATGACTGCCCCTCTGAGATTCTTTTTCTTTGAGTAGTGTCCCTATGAGAGCTCCATATCAGGATATTCATTATACTTAATTACAAAGGAGGGTGCCAAGGAGTCAGATTCAATACAAATAGTAGATCAGCATCTCTGAAAGGTGCATCAGCTCTCAAAAAGAATGAGCACATAGTTCTTCGAAAAGCATATGCTCTGAAAGACTAGCTGGATACCCTGCAGATGTCAGAGAGATATGATTTCAAAGGCAGATTGAGTCTTAGTGGAATGAGCAAATCACTCAGAGAGAGGCAAGACTCCTTCCTTCCTCCTCCCTCCCCCCCCGGCTTTATAACAGGTTAAGATTCATCCTGATCCAATAGGCAGTATTTGGGTGGAAAACAGGTACCCTTTCATTCATCCTGCAACTGAAATGAAAAGCCTTCACGAAATCCTAACAGGTAGCTTTACAAATGTCCAGGATAGGAACTTTGATGAGGAAGGCCACCGAGGAGGCTTGCTCCCAGGTCAAGTGAGCCCTGAAAAGCAGGGGTGGCTGAGCACCCTTCAGATGATAGCTGTTTTCATAAAAGTTGAGAATTCTTATGTTCTGTGAAATTTATTTCTTCTTTGGAAGAGTGAGACTTGGAATAAAACATTATGTTTTACGTATGTGAATCTCTTGATTAATGTGGAATCCTGACAAAACTTGAGATAAGATGTGAGGATGCAGCTGTAGGATCACTCTATCATGACAGAACACTGGGATCAGCCATCAAGGCTCTAAACAAGCTGAACTGTTAAGTTTGCCTTATACAGTCTGCAATGCAATTGGTCCTTACATGCAAGAAGCATAGATATTAGTAATTAAGAAATAATTATATACTTCTTAAGAAATATATATGTATACTCTAGTTTGTGACAAGAATTGGAATTGCAGTATAACCCAGTATTGGAATTGCAGTATAAACCGCCTGCATCTGGGCATGGAAAAGAACTATTATACAGTAATCTGAATGATGAATTGCAGACAAACTGAGTTTTTTAGATCCAATAAAAAGACAATTACCCCTTTCCATAATTGGTGTTCTTCAAGATGTGTTGCTCATGTCAATTCAACTCAGGTGTGTATGCTTGCCACATGCATTGGTGCTGGAAGATTTTCTCTTAGCAGTACCCATGGGGGAACCAGCTCAGGCACCCCCTAGAGGGGTGCACACATGCTGCGCTATATAGGGTACCTCTGGCCTTCTCCAACCTCAATTCCTTTTTGCCAGAAAACTCCAACAGTGGGGAAGAAGGGAGGGATGTTGAATGGACATGAGCAACACATCTCAAAGAACAGTAGTTACAGAAACAGGTAACTTATCTTTTCTTCTTGGAGTGATTGCTCGTGTCCATTCAACTCAGGTGACTATAAGCAGTATGTCTGAAGGTGGGAGGAGTTCACTGATATGCTGAATGCAACACAGCCCTTCTGAAAGCAGCATCCTCTCAATCTTGTTGCACCGAAGACGATGTTGCAGCCTTACAAATGTCCAGGATAGAGACATTGGCGAGGAAGGTCACTGAGGCGGCTTGCGCCCAGGCTAAGTGAGCCCTGACAAGCAGAAGTTATCCAATTAGAGACCCTTTGCATGGATATCGGAAGCCCTTTCATTCTTTCAGCACAGGTGACAAACAGCTACCAGCCAAAGTAATGAGGAAGGCCACCTTCTAGGGCAGGTGCAGAAAGGAGCACGTAGCCATAGGCTTGAAGGGCTATCCAGTAAGCCTGGAGAAGACCAAGTTAAGGTCCCATAGAGGCACAGGGGGGCTGTAAATATGGAAAGAGCTGCTCATGACCCCTTAGGAATCTGACTATCAGGTTGTGGGAAAAAACAGACTGGCCTTAGTTTTGGTCTTACACCCACCAATTCAAGTGCACTTGGATGGACATCAGCCCCAAGATCTTCTGCAAGTGGGGAAGATAATCAAGGATGGTCTGGAAAAGAGCCTCCATAGGGATGAGACCTCACAGCTCAGCTCACACCAAAAACTGAGTCTATTTGGCTATGTAAGTCTGTCTGATCAATGACTTATGGCATCCCAACAGGACTGCTGAACTGCGTCTGAATAGGATCACTCCTCCACATGTAGCCATGGAGCAGCCATGCTGTGAGGTGAAGTGACAGCAGGCAGAGAATGTGGCCAGGATCCTGAGAGAGCAGGACCCAGTGGAGCAGTATAGGCCAAAGTGGACACACCGTGAGGCTCAGCAGACTGGCATATTAATGCTGCCGTGGCCACGCTGGCACAATGAGAATGATCTTGACCCTGTCCTGTTTGACTTTTTCCAGGACCTTGGTGATGAGAGGAATTAGGAGAAAGCACATAGAACAGACAGCATGACTACAAGAAGGGGAAGGCATTCGTCACAGACCCTTCACCCACTCAACATCTGGAGCAGAAGTTGTGAAATTCTGCATTCTTTGCTGTGGCAAAGTGGTCCACTTGGGGAGTGCCCCACTTCCTGAAGAGCATCGCAGCAACTTCAAGATGGATTGCTCATTTTTGGTGAGAGGAGAATTGCCTGCTCAGCTGATCATCTAGAAGATTCCTCGTACCCAGGAGGCAGCGAGCCACCAGAAAAATGTTATGCTGGATGCAGAAGTCCTAGAGGCAGACGGCCTCCTGACAGGATGTATCTGATCAGCCTCCTCCTCCCCTCCCCCGATGGTTGTCACAGAACATCATGGCCATATTGTCTGTGAAGACTCAGACCATTCTGCCCACCAGGTGAGGGAGGAAGACTTTGCACACCCTGTGAACCACTCGCAGCTCCATGACATTTATGAAGGGCACCTTCTATGCAGTCTACATACCTTTGGTCCAGAGATCACTGCGATGGGCACATCAGCCGAGGTCTGATGCATCCAATACCAATTTGAGGGAGTCGGAAACCAGGGCCACCATCACCCACCTTCCTAGAGGGTGTCTGAAGGGTGTATAAACCATCAGCCACTGCTGGAGGGGACGCATCTCAAGCCTGGTGTATTTGACCACTTAAGTGGACACTGCCATGTGCCTAAGCAGCTGAAGGCACACCCTGGCCTTAGTAGTCAGAGAAGCACTCAGGAGAACTACAAGGTCCACGAGCGCATAAAACTGGTCGGGAGGGAAGAAGGCCTTCGCCAGGGTTGAGTCAAGTACCATTCCTATAAATTCTATGCATTGGAGTATGTGATAAATGGGAGAGATAATTCCCTTTTCTGTGTATTTCAGCCATTTTAGTTAACTAAATTGCCTGTAAGGGTTAAACCCACAGACAGTGGGTCCCAGAGAGTCTCCAGGAATGCTAGGGAAACAGGAAGTATTGGCAGGAATCCAGGAGAGCCAATGAAAACAGAACACTCTACAAGCTAAAGGAGAGGCTATCCAGAATTGGCCTGTCCGTAAGTAAAAAAACAGGTCTAATCATTCCTAGGCTGAGCAATCTGAGTCATTGTATACCATGAACGTGAGGGATCTTGTTTAGTTCTTCATGTAATCAGCAGTAAATTTAGTATGTGCATGTATCTTATTATTAGATCTATTAACAATTAGATCTTATTAACTAGACTTATTTCTCCTATACCTCCAAGAAGAAATCACAGTCAGCGTGGATCAGGTTGCCCAGCACCGTCTATGATTTGGGGGGGATGTGTGATAAATGGGAGAGGCACTACCCTTTTCTGAACATCCCAGCCATTCAGTTAACTAAATTGTCTAAGTCTTAGAGAGTCTCCAAGAATGCTAGGGAAGCAAAGGTTGGCAGGAAGCCAAGACAGCCGATGAAAACAGAGGGTAGGTTTTTGAATTGGAAAAAGGACCTTCCTGCTGCAGTCTTTGTATGATCAGAGCAAAGCTGAAAGACCTGGATTAAGTCAGGAAACAAGGCATGGAAGATTTAGTGATAGCAATGCCTAAGGAGGGACTAAACCTTGCAACAACAGATATGAGAGGAATCACAGAATACTAGGACTGAAAGGGACCTCGAGAGGTCAGAGTCCAGTCCCCTGCCCTCTTGGCAGGACCCACTACTGTCTAGACCATCCCTGATAGACATTTATCTAACCTACTCTTAAATATCTCCAGAGATGGAGATTCCACAACTTCCCTAGGCAATTTATTCCAGTGTTTAACCACCCTGACAGTTAGGAACTTTTTCCTAATGTCCAACCTAAATCTCCCTTGCTGCAGTTTAAGCCCATTGATTCTTGTTCTATCCTCAGAGGTCAAGAAGAACAAGTTTTCTCCCTCCTCCTTGTGACACCCTTTTAGATACCTGAAAACCGCTATCGTGTCCCCTCTCAATCTTCTCTTTTCCAAACTAAACAAGCCCAATTCTTTCAGTCTTCCTTCATAGGTCCTCTAGACCGTTAATCATTCTTGTTGCTCTTTTCTGGACCTTCTCCAATTTCTCCACATCTTTCTTGAAATGTGGCTCCCAGAACTGGACACAATACTCCAACTGAGGCCTAATCAGTGCAGAGTAGAGCGGAAGAATGACCTCTTATGTCTTGCTCACACCACACCTGTTAATGCATCCCAGAATCATGTTTGCCTTCTTTGCAACAGCGTCACACTGTTGACTCATATTTAGCTAGTGGTCCACTATGACCCCTAGCTCCCTTTCTGCTGTACTCCTTCCTAGACAGTCGCTTCCCATTCTGTATGTGTGAAACTGATTGTTCCTTCCTAAGTGGAGCACTTTGCATTTGTCCTTATTAAACTTCATCCGGTTTACCTCAGACCATTTCTCCAATTTGTTCAGATCATTTTGAATTACGACCCTATCCTCCAAAGCAGAGGCACTACCCTTTTCTGAACATCCCAGCCATTCAGTTAACTAAATTGTCTAAGTCCTAGAGAGTCCCCAAGAATGCTAGGGAAGCAAAGGTTGGCAGGAAGCCAAGATAGCCAATGAAAACAGAGGGTAGGAACAGGGATTGTTTAGTCGGACATTATCAGGTTATTTTCTTTATTCTGGGTTTGTTGAGCTTCTCTGTGCTGAACCCATGTGACCCCTCTGTACACTGTAATTTTTAAACTGAATCCCACGGAAGCAATTCTCTGTGTTTTTAATCTTTTCTTTTTCAGTTGCTCTGTAACACCTAGCAACCAAGTATGTTTTCTTTGTTTTGTTAATAAAAACCACCGTTTTAAGATGGAGCTACTGGCCTAATGGATAAGGAAAATATATATTTGAGATACTTTGATTTTAGTGAGGCTTTGGACACAGCCCCACATGATATTCTCATAAACAAACTAGGGAAATGTGATCTAGATGAAATTACTATCAGGTAGCCACACAACTGGTTCAAAGACCATAGTCAAAGAGTAGTCATCAATGGTTTGCTGTCACAATGGGAGGATGTACCTAGTGAGGTCCTCCAGGGGTCAGTCCTGAGTCGGTACTATTCAATATTTTCATTAATGACTTGGATAATAGAGTGAAGAATATGCTTATAAATAGGGTTCTGCCAAATTCACAATCATGAAAAACGCACCAGGGGTGTTGAAATCTGTTCTCCCCCATGAAATCTGGAGTTTTGTGTGCTTTTACTTTATACTATGCTGATTCCATGCGGTTTACTAGCATTTCCCAAATTGGGAGTCCTGAGTCAAAAGGGAGTTGCAAAGGGATCACAAGATTATTTTAGGGTGGTTGTAGTATTGCCGCCTTTACTTCTGCACTGCCTTCAGAGCTGAGCAGCCATACAGCAGCAGCTGCTGGCCAAGTGCCCAGCTCTGCAGGCAGCAGTGCAGGCAGTGGCAATACCATACCACAACATAGTTACTCCTGTGCTTCTGGTGGTAGCCCTGCCTTCTGAGCCAGGGTCCTGATCAACACCTGCCACTCTCCAGCTACTCAGCTGTAGCAAAACAAAAGTAAGGGTAGCAGTACCACAACCCCCCCTACAATAATCCTGTGACTCTCCCACAACTCCTTTTTGGGTGAGGATCCTTACAATTACAACACTGTGAAATTTCAGATTTAAATAGCTGAAATAATGAAATTTATGGTTTTTAAAATCCTCTGATCATTATATTGACCAAAATGGATAATGAATTTCTTTATAAAATTTGTCACAGACACTAAGATAGGAGGGGTTGCAAATACTTTACAGGACAGGATTAGAATTCAAAATGACCCTGCTGAATTGGCAAATTGGTCTGAACTCAACAAGATGAAATTCAAAAAAGACAGATGCAAAGTACTTAGGGAGGATAAATCTAATGCAAATACAAAATGGAGAATAACTAACTAAGTGGTGGTAACGCTGAAAAGGATCAGGAAATTACAATGAATCTCAAATTGTGTATGAGTCAAAATGTGATGCAGCTGCAAAAATAGTTGGAGTATATTATCAGGAGTGCTCTATGTGTGGTATGGGCAGTAATTTCCCTGCTGTATTCAACAATGGTGAAGTCTCACCTAGAGTATTCTGTCTAACGCAGGTATCGCACTTTAGAAAAGATGTGGGAAAATTAGCAGTCTAGAAGATGAGAACAAAAAATGATAAAAGGTTTGGAAAACCTGACCTCTGAGGAAAGGTTTAAAAAAAATGGGTATGTTTAATTTTGAGAAATGAAGACTAAAGGGGTACATGATAGTAGTCTCTGAATATGATAAAAGCTGCTACAAAGAGGATGATGGTCAATTTTTCCCCATGTCTGCTGAAGGACAGGACAAGAAGTAATGGACTTAATCTGCACAAAGGGAGATTAGGTTAGCTATTAGGAAAAACTTGCTAACTATAAGGATAGTTAAGATCTGAAATAGGATTACAAAGAAGCCTGTGGAATTCCCCTGACCAGGAATTTTTTTTAAAGGTTGGACAAATACTTGTCAGGGATGGTCTGGGTTTACTTGGTATTGCCACAGCATGGGGGCTAGACATGACAACTTCTCATGTAATCATTTACCTCTAGTAGCTAGGGTTTTAAGAAAAATACCAAGAATTACAGGATTACCAGTAAAATCACAAAAGTTGACAACACTGTTGAGGGTAAGTGTGGAAGTGTAGCAAAAGAAGTGATAAGAAAAACTGGTTAAGGAGTAGGGAAAGAGAAACAAAAATCAAATAGTGCTAAATAAAACAAGGGTCAGAAAAGACATGTTGATGAAGGGGAAGGTTGTAAGAGTGGAAAAGGTGAATTAAACAAACTGGAGTTATGATTCGAATTATTATTCAGAAACTTACATGCAACAAATTTTGTAGGAACATTTGTAGTTATACAACCACCATCACCCATAATTGGTAACTTAGTAGATCAGAGTTAAAGCTAAACAAAAAAGAAATCCAAACATTTGAAAAGTATAAAAATTACTAATTAAAATCACTCAAAACAACCGTAACACCCTCTTTTTCAATTATCACATCCATCTTCATACCCACTTTCAAGGTATGCTGGGATTCAAGGATTTTTTTTTTCAAGGGCTTAGAACTTTTGCAAACCTCTGACAATGAGTTTCTTGCATTTGGAGAAGATACCATTCTAAGGTTGTCAAAAACACTCAGGGTAGTACTGGTTTTATAATTTTTTTTTTGCATACTTGTCTTCAATAGAAAGTATGATATTTAGTCATTGCACCAGCCATTGCTCTGATAAAATACCATTTCATAGATTGAATGAAAAGGCTTACACATAGAGAGATGCTTTCATTGTGTCTAATGACACACTATTGGTGGCACATGGAATCTCTATAAAGAATGGAGTGTATTTGCTGTCAGTATGCTATTTGTCTAATCAGTAATTTTCTGTAGACTGTGAATGGCTTGCAAAAGAGACTAGAGTCAGCACAACCACTTTTCCATGAAAAATTAAGTATGCTATCTTTCTAAGACAAACAAGCAGCTTCCACTTTCATGAAACTATTTCATTTGGCCATGCCCACTTTTAGTCCAGAAACATACTTTTTGAAAATGTGTGGGTCGGTGCACAAACACTAATGGGTGGACAGTAGGTGGGCTCCCCTGGCATGACTGACAGCTCTCTCTGAGCCAATATAGGACTGTGCTTAAATAGCATGATACTGCCCTGTGCAAGTCCCCATCCACCTCTGAGAGTCAGTTTTCCCCATGTGAAACAGGGTTCATGGTAATGAGCCACCTTGTTAAAATACTTCAAGAGTCTCAAACGAGTGGTGCTGGAGAGGGGAAAAGTGCACAGATTGGACCAGCAATGGTACTTTCCCCTCTGTTCTATACTGCTTTACAGTTTCTTGTTATTAGAAATTGTTTCATATGGCTCTCCTCCTGCTTGCCGCATCCGCTGGCTACAGGTCTAACAAATCTCTCATTCCCACTCCTCCATGCATTTTTCTTCTGAGTGTCTCAAATAAGCCTTGTTCCTTCAGAGTTTCCGCCCACCACTTCAGGAACACTACCAGCCACAGTATCTTGGCTTAAGCAATTGTAAGCCAGCCATATGTGAGTCTATTAGTAAGTATAAGGTGGCCTAACCCACAATTCAAGATGTGCACCAACTATGTCATTCAGACTTTATGGCCTATCCTTAATTGGACCCAGAATATCATCTCTGGAGTATGATAACTCTACTCTGAGCAAGACAGACATTGATTCACACTCCACCACCCTCTATCTTCTCTACCCTGCTCCCCACTTGCCTTCTCCTACCTCTTTTTCCTCAGGGCTAAGTGACTTGGTTAACTGGTCTACCGCTATCTAATTCCAAATTAGTCCCAAAATCTTGATGTGCTACCAAATTAATTTTTACCTCAATTAGAGTTAAGAGCAATGATAACAAGACCCTTTTGCACCCTGCTTAAAAATCTTCTCTCTCATTGTACTTTGCCTATGATTACTTTTATGGCATGGCATCTTTCCTTTCATTTTCTCTTCTTCTCCACTAGGGGGGTTGACATACACTATCTGGCGCCACACCTGGATGCAGACTTCATCTCACAGTCCCATCTGAACCAACAGGCGTTTCAACAGGATCAAGCTGTTCGAGGAGACTTTGAATACAGCCATCAAGGAAGCCACTGAGCTCAGTAAACTTCAACTTCCTAGTCAAGAAAAGGAAAAGAAAAGGTTCACCTTCAGATACTGCTATCAAGAACTAACTCCACTAGGGGTTACAGGCTTATTTTGTTCCTCCAGAATCAGAAGCAACTTCATTGTTGGCCAGCCTCATTCTCCTCTGCTCCTGACAGTAGTAGCTTCCAATTCAAAGGTCTAGTCCCCTTTACTCTCCAGCCTCCTCCTACTTCCCAGACTACATGCTTTGATCTCAGTTGCCCCTCTTGACTTCATTTCCCTTTAGACTTTCTAAAGTCTGTGCACCTTTGTACGTTGGTTGGATACATGGTAAAGGCCACACTGGAGTTTGCAGGGAGTTAAATCTGGGATTGGGAATGATTATGAAGACATGGAACCTAGGGAGAAGACAGGTTTGAGAACAGAGGGCAGATGATTCCAGGTAGCCAGTGCAGGAAACTACCAAAATAGCAGGAGGGCTGCAGGGATTCACTGGCACCAGGGGAATCTCATGAGTAGGTGCCTTGCCAACATTCTGAGCTGTGGGAATGATAAGTTAGAGAATGTAAGAACAGTATGTCTACAGGAACCAGTGGGGACAAGATGATGAAGGATTGTTGCCTGAGTTGTGCTTAGCTGATGCACTGCTGATGATGACTGCTACCTTCCCACTTTTTAATTGTATACGTATTAGCAGGTAGTAATATACCAAATATAGAAACCCCAGTGTTATAGGGATGGAAAGAACGTAATTTTGCCATTGTGCCCAGGAAAACATGGTTCTATGTTTTTCCATCTTCCTTTTGAGTTCCATGACTCATTTTTTGCTCCTGGTGAACTAAAAGAAGGGTAATCACTATGGGGAAAAGACCTTAAAATATGCACATTGGTATTACTGTGTATGAAAATGTTGCTGCTTGCCCCTGGCTAGACGATTGTGAAGATTCTGCCACCACAGCCATCCATGCTAGGGCAAGGTGATTAGAAGATTCTGCTACCTCCTGCCTTCTTCAGCAGGATTTGAAGTTTATACAACTCTTTCCCCTTTAGAGGAAGAAATTTTCACCACTGAAGAAGTACAGCAGCATCAGTGTTTAAATCCCACACCAGAAAAGGAGGAGTTAAGGAGTTCCTCTGGGCTGGATTGGCTGCACTCCTCCATGCCTATAAGTTATCCGAAGAATACAGTACGATTTTAAGAGGAAGGAAAATCAGCTCAGTACTGGACAGCTCTGGGAGGACAGGAGAGTTCTTCGCAACCAGGAAGAGAACAGAGCCTGTATTTTTATCTACATGAAGGCTCAACATGCCCTGATGAGAAGGTAGTTCACCAACAAAAGGAATAGGATACTACTATCAGACTGAGCCAAGACTGTGGTCAGTCCAAGGCCCCTCTGAAGGAACAATGGCTTGGTTGGAACAGTCTGTGTATTTCTTTTTCCTGTGTTTGTTTTGCTGCTCCTAAATAGTTTGTTTCCTGTGACCAGTGCCCTGACAGGATTTTAATGAGACTCATTAATGAGATAAGACTTCAATTGGGAGGAGGATGTGGCCAGATGCCTCAAATTCAGTTTTATATGTTGGCACTACTGGCACAACAAATGAAGCTAAGAGAGTTCATAAAAAATATTCCAGTGATGTCTGTCTCCCTTGGCAGGATGCAAGAGATGTCAGAAGCAGCTAAGTTAGGAACTCTAGCTGCTGGTGGTTGGGGGAAGTGGTAATCTCTTATTCCTTATTTCTTTTCATCAAAAAATTCATCATTAAAACTCTGCTTAGTGACTGTTTTTCAGTCTGAAGGCTATCTTCAAATGGAAAAGGGACAGAGATCCACTAAAAAAAGAATATTTAGTTCAGTAATATGAGACATTTCAGAAGTTAATGATAGCCTGATGAGCTACTGTGACATTCCTAGTTTACAAATATGCCTTTTCAAGTCTCAGAATTCATCCTATGCTCTAAATCTTACCTGTATATTTGAATTAATATAATTTGAACTTTCTATGACAAATGATTTTTGAGAAGCTATAGCAAAAAAAAAAATCTTCAGAGCATGACTAATGACTATTTTCTCCAAATTCCATAACTCAGAATAATTGTTCAAATCTCAGATTTGCACATATAATCTGCTGGCCATAACAAATGTCTCCATTGAGTTTCATTGCCTTCATTTAAGAAGATCACAACAACCTGGGGTTATAGCAAGACCCAGGCTACATCTAGACTGTCACTTTTTATCAGAAAAAGGTACGCAAAATGAGCTCTGCAATTTGCGTACCTTTTTCTGATAGTTTTTTCAGAAGAGGCTTTTCCAAAATTTGGCCAGTCTATACTGGGCCAAATTTCAGAAAAACCTTCTCTTTCGGAAGAGCCCTTCTTTCCTCGTGAAATGAGGAAGACAGGGCTTCCAAAAGAATGTGTCTGCTCTTCCGCAAAAAATGTTGGAAGAGCAGATGCCTCTGGTATCCCAAAAAAACTCCGTAGTCTAGACATAGTCTCACAGTCAAGACACTAGCAAACTTTAATCTTGATGGGGCATATAGAAGAATCAGACTCTGAAGTACATGGGCTTCAAATATGCCAGACTTCAAAGGTATAACAACTTCAGCTGCAAAAAAACTAAATCGGTAGGATATGGAGAGTGGTTCTCTGTTCCTGGTGACTGTACCACTTAGAAGAAAAGCTATTGCATACTGCAGGAGCACAGGCTCACAAAAGACTCCTAGCAGAATATATGGCAGTAATCTAGTTATAAAGACACGAATAAGAACATAAGAATGGCCGTACTGGGTCAGACCAAAGGTCCATCTAGCCCAGTAGCCTGTCTGCCGACAGTGGCCAGCACCAGGTGCCCCAGAGAGGGTGGACCGAAGGCAATGATCAAGCAATTTGTCTCCTGCCATCCCTCTCCAGCCTCTGACAAACAGAGGCCAGGGACACCATTTCTATCCCCTGGCTAATAGCCTTTTATGGACCTAGCTTCTCTTTAAACTCTGTTATCGTCCTAGCCTTCACAGCCTCCTCTGGCAAGGAGTTCCACAGGTTGACTACACGCTGTGTGAAGAAGAACTTTCTTTTATTAGTTTTAAACCTGCTACCCATTAACTTCATTTGGTGTCCTCTAGTTCTTCTATTATGGGAACTAATAAATAACTTTTCTTTATTCGCCCTCTCCACACCACTCATGATTTTATATACCTCTATCATATCCCCCCTCAGTCTCCTCTCTTCTAAACTGAAAAGTTCCAGTCACTTTAACCTCTCTTCATATGGGACCCGTTCCAAACCCCTAATCATTTTAGTTGCCCTTTTCTGAACCCTTTCCAAGGCCAAAATATCTTTTTTGAGGTGAGGAGACCACATCTGTACACAGTATTCAAGATGTGGGCGTACCATAGTTTTATACAAGGGCAGTAAGATATTCTGTGTCTTATTTTCTATCCCTTTCTTAATAATTCTGAGCATCCTATTTGCCTTTTTGACCGCTGCTGCACACTGTGTGGAAGTTTTCAGAGAACTATCCATGATAACTCCAAGATCTCTTTCCTGATTTGTCATAGCCAAATTAGCCCCCATCATGCTGTACGTATAGTTGGGGTTATTTTTCCCGATGTGCATTACTTTACACTTATCCACATTAAATTTCATTTGCCATTTTGTTGCCCAATCACTCAGTTTGGTGAGATCTTTTTGGAGTCCCTCACAGTCTGCTTCTGTCTTGACTATCCTAAACAGTTTGGTATCATCTGCAAACTTTACCACCTCACTGCTTACCCCTTTCTCCAGATCATTTATGAATAAGTTGAACAGGATTGGTCCTAGGACTGACCCTTGGGGGACACCACTAGTTACCCCTCTCCATTCTGAAAATTTACCATTTATTCCTACCCTTTGTTTCCTGTCTTTCAATCAGTTCTCAATCCATGAAAGGACCTTCCCTCTTATCCCATGACAATGTAATTTACACAAGAGCCTTTGGTGAGGGACCTTGTCAAAGGCTTTCTGAAAATCTAAGGATACTATATCTACTGGATCCCCCTTGTCTGCATGTTTGTTAACCCCTTCAAAGAACTCTAATAGATTAGTAAGACAGGATTTCCCTTTACAGAAACCATGTTGACTTTTGTCCAACAAATTATGTTCTTCTACGTGCCTCACAATTTTATTTTTTACTATTGTTTCGACTAATTTGCTTGGTACTGAAGTTAGACTTACCGGTCTGTAATTGCCCGGATCGCCTCTAGAGCCCTTTTAAAATATTGGTGTCACATTAGCTACCTTCCAGTCATTAGGTATGGAAGCAGATTTAAAGGATAGGTTACAAACCACAGATAATAGTTCAGCAATTTCCCATTTGAGTTCTTTTAGAACCCTTGGATGAATGCCATCCGGTCCCGGAGATTTGTTAACATTAAGTTTTTCTATTTGTTCCGAAACCTCCTCTGATGAGACTTCAATCTGGGACAGTTCCTCAGATTCATCACCCACAAGGGATGGTGCAGATTTGGGAATCTCCCTAACGTCCTCAGCCGTGAAGACTGAAGCAAAGAAATCATTTAGTTTCTCTGCAATGGCTTTATCGTCCTTGATTGCTCCTTTTATATCTCGATCGTCTAGGGGACCCACAGGTTTTTTAGCAGGCTTCCTGCTTCTAATGTACTTAAAAAACATTTTGTTATTTCTTTTTGAGTTTTTAGCTAGCTGTTCCTCAAAATCTTTTTTTGCTTTTCTTATTACATTTTTACACTTGATTTGACAGTGTTTATGTTCCTTTCTATTTATGTGACAAGGTTCATATACAAGAAGTACTGCTATTGTAAACAGAAAGTGATATACACCACCATTGCTATATCCTAGAAACAAAAAGGGATCCAATTAGGGAGGAAGTTATACAGCAACTTCTGAATTAAACATGTTTAAGTCTTCAGAACCATATACCTTGCGTAGAAGAGTGCTAAACTATGTCTGAAAATATGTATTAGCCATTAACTTTGATATTGAAGTACTGAACAAGTCCTAATCACTGGGGAAAAGAAAATAGAAAATATGTCTTGTCAAACAAATTAAATAACTTTTCTGATGAAAGGACAAGTTTAGTTCACTCAATATACCTGATACATAGACTATCACTCCCTTCTGAAGGGCACTTGTCTTAGTACTTGCATGACATTCCATTAAAAATAGCATCATACAAATCAATAAAGGACAAATAAAATTGTTTAAAAACTAGCTAAATAATAGATCTTAAAAAATAATTGTAAATGGAAAATCATCACCCACTGGAAGCGTTTCTAGTAGGGGGATCCCGCACACCAACTGTTCTGCTTTTATTGTGCAAGCTCATTGGTAGATACTGTGAGGTTTTTGAATTGCATTACTATCAGCATTCAGATAACATTCAGATTACTACATCCCCTCTCTCAAACATGGATTCTAGTTTCCTTGCTTTGTCAGTCAACCTAGTGAAAGTTCAGGTAGAACCGGATGGGCAGAAAATGGCTAAAGTTGGACCGGAGAGAAGACAAATATTGGCATGTCCACACCAAATATACTACTAATCATATATGTATTAGGTAATGTGGAGAAAATCTGGCAGTTAACCTTCGTCCAGAGGACATTTAGCTAGAACAGCACCAGCAACTTATAGGGCAATGCTCTTTGGAATGTTCTAATGCACACAGAGCTGAGAGGAAGAAGAATTCTCAAAAGCACTTACACAGGCATGGTTGGGGGCATCCTGCCACATGGCAGAAAACTGAACAATTTGTAAGAAGACACTAGTCTAGTCCTCTTGTAAAAGAAAACATGGATAAATGATATGGTGATTAACAAGTTTTAACTATGTTGCGGGGAAACATAGTCCAAACTACACCACTAATGGGTTACAAATATAGTTAGAAGTTGTATGACTAATGGTATATGTACACTAGCAAGTTTTGTCAACAATACTTATGTTGACACCCAAAAGTTGACAAAACAAAAAGTGCCAAAGGGCATTCACACTTCTTCGCTCTGTGGATAGATCATGTTCACTCTGGGGGCACCATCACTGACAATGTGAGCAATGTATTGTGGGTGTGTATCCCACAGTGCCATGTTGTGGGAAGGCAAAGCTGATCCCTGCCCAGCTTGTGATTCCCCCTCAATTCTCCCACATCCTCTTCAGCTGCTGGGAGCAGCACCATGGGTAGCATTGTGAGCTCTCTGTGCTGGGCAGAACAGAAGCATTCCAATGATTTGCTCTTTGTTCCCCAAAGGGAGCAGCTCACTCAGCTGTCAAACACTTCTTGTAACTTTGAAAGGGGAGGAGTGCATGCCTTCAGGGCAGTAGAGATCAAAGCTGACCAAAGCCATCAGGTCAGGCATTGTGGGATACTGGTGGAAGCCAGTTCTGTGGACAAAACAAACTGCAGTTTATATGTTGTCAGCAATAAAGGGAGGGGAAAAGAAAAAAGTCTCTCAGAGGGGTGGTAGTTTTTTGTTGCTGAAACTGGGTGTTTTTCCCAACAAAAGTCCCATTGCAGTGTGTATGCTCTCACTGTTTTGTCACCAAAAGGAAGGATTTGACAACAAAACTTTGTAATGTAGACAAAACCTAACTTGTCTGTCTTTGTGAGTACCAAAATTGATTTATTCACTGAGGGATCAACTCTACCATCTTTACTCACCATGAATAGTATCAGATACTTTGTCCACACTACACAGGGTTTAGAAGTCAGGCAGTTTGAACACTGTTGGCATTTTTGCTGACAAAAAACTTCCATCTCCCAAGAATAGCGATTGCTTTGTCAGCAGGAGAGCAGTTTTAAATAATACTTGCCCTGGCAAAGCTTTTGTACTTGATGTGAGGGTGGGATATTAAGCACGAGCTCCTAACAAAACCTTTCTGACTCAGTTACTAATTATTAAGGAGCCTTAGTTTCACTCACTTTCTATGCGGCATAAGCTCCTAAAGTTTGAGTAGGTACATTTGAAAATTTTTCCCACAGAGCATAAATTAACCCAAAATTATTATTTGTTTTCTTTGTAATCAGCAAATCTGAGGTTAATAATTTGAGAGAGATAGCAGGCGTGGTGTGGGATGGAGATACTTCCTTGTTTCAGACTCAAAAGTATGTCATGAGAGGCAGTACACAGATACAATGAAGTGTTTCTGGTGAGCTGTGTGAGAACCACAATTTCAAGATTTGTCTTATTCTATATGAAAATTCAAACAAATAATTTTGAAATTTTCCATAAAATGTGATTTCTGACAAAAAATTGTCAATCAAAACATTTCAATTAAGTATTTTTAAAAAAAATATAGAAAACATTTCTAAACAAAAAGTCGCTTTAAAACAAAAAAAAAAAGAGGTTACTCACTTTAATAGTAACTGATGTTCTTCAAGATGAGTGTCCCAGTGGGTGCTACACATTTAGTCAGTGCGCTACCACGGAGCCATCGATTGGAGACTTTAGAGTAGTGTCTCTGGGGCCGCGTGCTCCTGGGTGGCAGGCATCGTGCATGTGTGAGCCCCCCACCTCCTTAGTTCCTTCTCTACCCCAGAATGAAGCCAGTGAGGAGGCCAGAATTCTGAAGTAGAGGGGAGAAAAGGGAGGGTTGTGGAGCACGCACGGGGACACTCTTTTCAAAGAACATCCATTACTGTTCAGGTGAGTAAGATCCTCTTCGAGAGAGAGATGTCCCCTTGGGTGCTCCACATTAGGTGACTACAAAGCTATTCTGAATTAGGGAGGTAGGGATTTCGGATCTGGCAGAAAAGCAGTGGAAAGGACCAGCTTAGCAAATTTAAGGTTGGTCCCTGTGTAAGTGTGTAGTGCTTTGCAAAAGTGTGGTCCAAGGACCGAGTAGCAGCTGAACAAATGTCTAGATAATCTAGAATGACAGGTAAGGAGGATGTTGAGGGTTCTACCTGGTGGTGTATGTACCACAGAGAGAATCTCTTCCATTTTTGAAGGTAAGTCTCACAGATGCTGTGCACCCTACTGTGTAGAACGACTGTTTGTACTCGTTGTGAACAAGTCAGTTCGAGCTCAGAGAACCATCTGAAAGCCACGCCTTCAAGTGTAACGAGTCGAGGTTCAGTTGTGTGGCAAGGGGTTCTGGGGGTAAAAGGAGATCCTGGCTGTGTGGTAAGTGGATCGACGGCACACGGGACACCCTCATTAGAAAAGAAAACCATGGTTGACACGGCCATGATGGAGCTATGATAATTAGGTGTGCTTTGTCTCTCCTTCTCTTGTGAACTACCCTGTTCAACAGGATTATGGGGGAAAATACCTATAGGAGGTGGGACGACCAACTGATGAGAAAGGCAGATGCGTGCCCTGGAAAAGAATAGGTAACATTTTTTGTTGGTTTGTGTGGCAAATAGATCTATAGTGGGGTGACCCCATTGTTAGAAAATATGACACAATATGTGCAGATTTATTTGCCACTCGTGGTCAGTCGAGCAAGATGATCAAGGTGCTCTGAAGGTGTACCCCAGTACTGTTTATGCCATATTTGAGGCACCAGTTCTAAAGTGCTATGGCTTCTGTGAAAAGGTCTAGAGATTGGGCCCTTCCCTGACAGTTTTGTAAAACATTGCCACAACCTTGTCTATGTACAATCTGATATGATTGTTGACAATGAATGGGAGGAATTTCGTGCAAGCGTATCTGACTGCAGAGTTCTAGTACATTTATGTGTAGGTTCTTGTTGCTGCTGGACCACAGCCCCTGGGCCGTGTGGTGTTGTAGGTGAGTGCCCCATCCTGTAAGAGACACATCTGTCATCATGGAGACGGACAGTTGTGATGGATTAAAGGGGACTCTGGAACAAAAGTTGTGTGGACTTGTCCACCAATACAGGGATTTCTTTACCAGTATTGGGAGCACTAGGGATTTGGACAGTGGGTGAATATTGGGCTTGTAAACCTGTCCCAGACATCCCTATAAAAATCTCATGTGGAAGTGAGCGTTGCTGACAACAAAACTGCATGCTCCCATGTGTCGCAATAGCTGAAGGCATTCGTGTGCTGTTGTTTGGAGACTGCATTTTAGGGTTTTTACTAAGGCCACAATTTTTTGGAAATGGCCCAGCAGGACGGATGCAGTGGCCCTTGTTGAATCGGGGCATGCTCCTATTAACTGGATCTTTTATGTGGGAGAAAGCATTGATTTGGCTTTGTTTATTTGCAGGCCGAGGTTCTGGAATGTTTCTTGTGATTGACAGCGAGTGGAAGGAGTCGTGTGAGCGCGTTCTGAGGAGGCAGTTGTCCAGGTAAGAGAATATGATGACGGCTTGCTTCCAGAGGTATGTTGTGATGACCACCAGAACCTTTGAAAAAACCCTCAGGGCTATATAGAGTCCAAAGGGGAGTACTTTCTATTGGCAGTGTTGTGAACCTACAACAAATCAGAGAAAACGTCTATGAGCTGGATGGATGGAGATATGAAAATGTGTATTTTGCAAGTCGAGGGACAATAACCAATCATCCTGTTCCAATGTCGGTATAATAGTGGCAAGTGTTACTATCTTAAATTTCTGTTTCTGAATTAATTTGCTCTCAGGTCTAAGATGGGTCTCCAGCCTCTTGACCATTTTTCCATCAGAAGTAATGCAAGTAAAAGCCTTTCCACCTAAATTGTGCAGGGACCGGTTCAATCAACCCATGTGCAAAAGGTGTTCTACCTCGAAGCAGATTCTTGTGAGAGTGGGCCCTGAAGAGGGACTGGGATGGGGGAGAGCGGGTAGAGACACAAAGGGAAGAAGATAGCCTGTGTCAATTATCTGGAGGACCCATCTGTCAGAGGTTACACACTCCTAGCTGTTGAGGAAAGGTAGCGGCTGGTGGTGAAAAAGTTTAGCTTGCAAAGGTAGCGTTGGAATAGATGAGAGGCTCTCATGACCCTTGACCACCTGCTGTTCACATGTGCTTATTGGATTGCTGTGAGTGTTGCGAGTTGGTAGAGGGAGGGTGTCATCATTGGTTTCTGCCTCTGTTCTGTGGATGTTGATCTTCTTTGTTACAGTATTGAGTATAAGGAGGGTATCAAAGTCTAGAGTAGGGCTGATACCTGTATTGTTTCCTTCTAGATACCAGGTTGTGGATCCCTAGCGAGTGAAGTGAAGTGAAGCGTTGCTCTGGAATCCTTCATCAAGTGCAGAATTTTGTTGGTATTTGATGCAAACAGATATTGGTTGATCTTTTGGTTGATCTTCCACTGCCAACTGGAAGATCTTCCACTGCCAATTGGATTTCTCTTGGAAAGGGAGTGGAGTTAAACCATGAAGCCCTTCTCATGACTACTGCTGTTGCTGTACATCATGCAGCTGTACAGCTAGGGAGAAAAAAACTTGGTTCTAAAAAGGGATTAGTTTCTAAAATCGCAAATGAGATAGGGAGCGCTGCTGATCTTCATCTCTGACTGGAGGCAGTAGAGAAGGAACTGTGGGGGGGGAGCTCGCACATGCATGATGCCTGCCACCTAGGAGCGTGCGGCTGCAGATGCTCACATGCACAGCCCCAGGGACACTGCTCTAAAAACTCCAATCAATGGCTTGGCGGTGGCGAACCAACCTAATGTGGAGCACCTATGGGGGCATCTCTCAAAGAAGAACTATAATTTCCTGTTCTGAAGATGTCAAGATGGAACATTTGACTTTGTCAAAATTCATTTTTATCATTTTTCCCCCAAAAGAAAATATTGTTAAAAACAACACACTCTCATGGGAAGTTTTGACTAAAGGTATTTTTATTGGGACACTAACTGTCACAAATGTTTCAACCAGCTCCATTATTTTAATTAATGCCAGAACTGTGGCTTTAATTAAGTCAACAAAAGAAAGCATGGTTGTTAACTGGAAACCACTGCAAGAACAAAATTGAATTCCAACTGAAACCATAACAATTCATCTAGCTCAAGGTGCAATCTCTACCTATAATCCACTAAACTAGAATTTAATTTTTTCAAACCTGTGTTAAGCAAGCAGGACAAAACAGGACATGTTTTCTGAGTCTGTTAATACACATTTTGAGTATGTAAGGAGTCATCCCAGCACATGTTTTAGTGGCATTATAAAACATGCCCTATGCTATTTTATTGCCATATTATCCTTGATTTTGTTAAAAATAATTTCCTTTAAATTGTTAATAGTGGTAAAAATGATAAAAATAAAGGGGAAAATAATCAATATATTTTTGTTAATTCCAACCCACTTTATGCTAAACTTCTCTGCTTTCATGAAGGTTCATTAATAGTTTTGCTATATTGTTGCTCTTAAATTATCGCACAATTATCTCATATAGTATTCCACATATTTTGAAGTTAAAAGATCCACAGCATGAAAAGAATTGTTTTACTACAGGCAAAGAATAAGGAAAAGATGAAAAGCTGGCCGCCCACCAAAGAAGTCCTTAGAGTCTGATCCATATTTTGTTATGAACCAGTTTCACTGGGTTATAGTTACGGCTGGGAGATTCACCACAGTCAATGAATAGTAAGCCCTAATTTGTAGGAGCAGATACAAAAGAGTAATATTCATTTTCAGCATAAAAAAGCAAATCTCTCCAAATACTGTAAAATGTAAAATTTACATCAACAGATGGATTTAGTGTTCTCCTTATTTCAGACTGATTACTCGCACATTCTGTTTTGACCTAAAACGCTTATGCAGCAGTGAGGCATATACTCTATGACTCAAGGATTTAGAATTGATTGCAAATTATATTTATAACTATTTGTACAATGTGTGAGTATAGCAAAAGTATTTTCTCAATTTGTACTCATTTTAAAATAAAAATGGAAAAAGCTGTTTAGAAACAGCTCATTTTAAGCTAATCTTTAGCAAAATGAGGTTAACAACCAAAGTAGAGTCTGCATATGAGCCTTTCATATAGCTCAGTTGAACAGTAATATTTACATAATACAATAAGATCTTTTCTATGAAAGAAGTCCTAAAATTCTAATCATTCTGATGTGGAGAAAAGCAGGAACTTGTTTAATCAGCAATCATTTCTCCTCATCTGACTCAGCCCCTATATGACACATTATACTTTTTCTCCAGCATTCTAGAAGCTCATTCAGTATCTCCAAAACATGTAGTATTTGCTCTAATACAATGCCCTAAATTTACAGCTTAAAATGTTGCTGTTTCTACATTTAATCAAATTCTAGACAATCAAGCTCCACATTTACACTGACTACTAAACAAAATATATGACAAAGAAACATGCAAACTCACAAAGATCCAGGTATAGTGTGACAAGACTTTCTAAATAAAACAAAAAATTAATATCAAGAAAGTTCCTAAGAAGAAATAAGAACATGTGCAGTATGCTCACTTTAGCTTGTGAAATCTGCGGCCCTTTTAGTGTTTCTTGCTGAGCTTGAGTTACTCAAGAAGCCAAATGTGTACAGTGGTCTTCCCTTTCACCAGCTGTTATTGTAGGTTGTAATGTGATAAAATTCTACTATTCAGATGCTAGAACAGCTGGATGAATAGAAAGAATATGCCTTCCAGAAAAACATGGGAAATGAAGGCCTGATCTTAAAAATGTAAAAAAGCATGGAGAAAATAATGTATTGGATTTAAATTTACAAAAACTGAGGAAATATTTATACATTATAGAATCACAGAATACTGAGACTGGAAGGGACCTCGAGAGGTCATCAAGTCCAATCCACTGCCCCCATGGCAGGACCCAGTACTGTCTAGACCATCCCTGATACACATTTATCTAACCTACTCTTAAATATCTTCAGAGATGGCGATTCCACAATCTCCCTAGGCAATTTATTCCAGTGTTTAACCACCCTGACAGGAAGTTTTTCCTAATGTCCAACCTAAACCTCCCTTTAAGACCATTGCTTCTTATTCTATCCTCAGAGGCCAAGAAGAACATTTTTTCTCCCTCCTCCTTGTGACACCCTTTTAGACACCTGAAAACCACTATAATGTCCCCTCTCAATCTTCTCTTTTCCAAACTAAACAAGCCCAATTCTTTCAGGGTATGTCTACACTACAGCATTATTTCAAAATATCTTATTTCGAAATAGTTAATTCAAAATAAGTTATTTCGAAATAACGCATCTACACACAAAATGCATTTCGAAATAGCATTTTGCTATTTTGAAATAGCACATCCACACTGATTGGATGCTGAATCGCATTTAAGGGCAGCTGAAACCGGTTCCAGCAGGGCATCAAGTCAGTAGTTGCTTTGTATGGCTGCTGCCTGAGGCTATCTGACGCTTGTGCTTAAAGGAACCCCCCTGGACAGCTGATTCCCAGCTTTCCCTGCTTGCTTGCCTACCTCGCTGAGGGACAGCAAAGCATTTTTCTCTCTACCTGCTTTGGTTGCCCTGACTCGGGACACCATAGCACTTGGCACCATGGAGCCAGAGCTGCCCCTGGGCACTAGTGCTCATTTTGGACATATTGCTGCAAACCTGGCTGCAATTGTTGGAGACTGCCTGGCAGCATCTGCTTCAGCCCAACCCCCAGACCCTCTTCCGGACCTCCTGGGGGCCAGGGAGGAGCAGCAGCAGCGCCCGGATGCCAGCGTGCCCCACCCCATCTGGCGTCTGGACACCAACAGCGACTGGTGGGACCACATCATCCTGGAGCGCTGGGGAGACCAACAATGGACCCAGAACTTCAGGATGAAGAAGGACACCTTCCTCGAGCTCTGTGAGTGACTTGCCCCTGCTCTGCAGTGACAGGACACGCACATGAGGCCCGTCATTCCCCCCCACAAGCATGTGGCCATCGCCCTCTGGAAGCTCTCCATGCTGGACAGCTACTGATCCGTGGCAAACCAGTTCGGCATGGGGAGATCCACCATCGGAGCAGTGCTCATGCAGGTATGGCAATCTCCGGCCACTGTGCCAGGGGAAGGGTGCGGGGGGGCGAGGAGGGGATGGGCTGCCCTAGGGAAAAGGGAGGGAGGGGGTGCAAGTCCCCTCCCCGGGAGGATTTGTTCTGTCCCAGCCGCACTACAGTGGCCAGGATTGCAGGGGGGGTTGCTCCTGGGGAGCAGGGGCGCAGGGCAGTGGCGGGGAAGGAACACTCTCAGCCACCCTGGCACCCCAGTGACTCTCAGTTTTGTGTGTCTCTCTGCAGGTGGTCAAGGCCACCAATAGAGTGCTTCTCTGCAGAGTCATCTGCCTCACTGATTTGGATGCGGTCATCGAGGGGTTTGGTGCCCCGGGCTTCCCCAACTGCGGGGGGGGGGGCAATCGATGGGACGCACATCCCCATCCATGCCCAGGAACACCAGGCCTCTCTGTACATCAACTGGAAAGGATACTTCTCAGTCATCCTGCAGGCTGTGTCTGACCATCGGGGCCAGTTCGTGGACATAAACATGGGCTGGTCCGGCAAAGCACATGACGCGCGGGTCTACCGCAACTCCTCCGTGTGCCAAAGGCTGCATGCTGGGACCTTCTTCCCTGACTGCCACATCAGGGTCGGGGACGTGGACGTGCCTGTGTACCTGGTGGGGGATGCGGCCTACAGCCCTGGCTCATGAAGCCCTACACGGGACACCTCAACCCCTCCCGGCAGGCCTTTAATGCCAGGCTCAGCAGGTCCTGCATCGTGGTGGAAGGTGCCTTCGGCTGGCTGAAGGCCCGATTTAGATGCCTCCTCACCTGCCTGGACCTCTCCGAGCGGAATATTCTGCACGTGGTGTCAGCATGCTGTGTGCTGCACAATTTGTGTGAGTGGAAGGGGGAGGCTTTCCTGCCAGCCTGGATGGCAGAGGCCGACCACTTGGCTGGCCTGTATGCACAGCACCACATGGCTGCCAGCCGGGAGGCCCATCGGGGGGCTGTCGGTATCCGGGAGGCCCTGCGGGAGAGCTTCCTGACCGGGGAGGAGTGAAGTCTCCCTGGCATGCCCCACTGGGGCCTTGTGCCTTATTCCACCCTCACGTCCTTCCACTTTCCCCTCCCTAACCCCCTTCCTGATGTCAAATAAAAACACATGTGTTGCCAAAAACAAACTCTCTTTATTGGCCATAACTGGGGGGGGGGAGTGAGGGTGGGAGAGGGGAGGGGGAAACCTGGGAGGGGGAGACAAGGGGAGGAAGGGGGAGGAGAAGCTCAGAGTTGGGGGTCTTGCCAGCCCACCTGTCTCCAGCACTGCGGGTGCGGGGGCCTCGGCGTCCCTGGGGGGGAGCGGGTATGGAGGGTTGGGCAGGTGGGGAGGAGGAAGAAGCGGGAGGGAGAGCAGGAGTGGGAGGAGGAGCGATAGCTGGGGTGGCTACAGGGGCTGGAGCAGCAGCAAGCACCAATCTCTGCACCAGGGTCTGCAGGTGGTCACGGATGGCACGGACCTGGTCAAGCAGCTCCTGCAAGCTCTCCTGCCGCAGCTGGAGGTCTTCCTGCACCCAGTGCTCCTGTCTGCTGACCTGCCTTTGTAGTAACCCTAGGTGCTGCTGCTGGTACTCCTCCTGCTTCCGGGTGAGCCTGCTGGCCCAGGTGCGGGAGGATGTCCTGGGCAGGGTGGTGCGCCCTGCACTTGCAGCTGGTGCAGCTGTGGAGAAACAAGAGAAGTGGTCAGTTATCCCTGGGGACACAGTGGGTGAAGCCCAGACCCCCTCTGCAAGGCAAGGACGGCAGGTCTCCGCACCATCCACCATCATGTCCTGCTATCCCTGGGAGTGTGAGCTGTCCCGGGACTGCACCCATGCCCTTGTGCTGTATATAGTGTGGGTGTGGGGAGGGAGGGGGAAGGGGAGATGTGCCCTGCCTCTGCATAGAGGAGGCTTCTGGAGGGAGGGCATTGTGCAGTGTCCCTCCCCGGGGTCAGGAGCATGTCATGTGCCTTCATACAATACATACATTCATGTGAGTAACAGGCCAGGCCCCTGTGTGGCAGCCAGCCAGGGCCACAGGCCCCGGCTGGCACGGCACATGCACAGGTTATTGCGTGATCCGTGGTCAGCAAGACCCACACGCGCTGTTCCCTCTCTCCCTCCACTTCCCGCCCCGCATAAGGGGACAGTGATGGCACTCACATGTTGAGGCCTCCCCAGCCTCAGAAGACAGCGGTGACATGGCTGCTGTAACGGCTCGGGGGTCCTGGTGAGTGGCACGCATCCTCCAGGCTTCTGTGACTCCTGGCCATTGTCGTCCTCCTCCTCCTCCATGCCCTGGTCAGGGCCCTCTGCCCCAGGGTTGATGACCACCTGAGAGCATGGACCCTCCGGCTCCCCAGGATGTGGTCCAGGGCGTTGAAATAGGGCAAGGGGTCTGGGTCTGCCCCTGGTTGGGAGCTGCCCCCTGTGGCCCTGGCATAGGCCTGCCTCAGCTCCTTTATCTTCATGCGCACCTGCTCCTGGGTGCGCATGTGGCCTTTGGTGGCTAGGCTGTCAGCCATCCGTCTGTAGACAGCCACGTTCCTGCGTCCAGTGCGGAGATCATGGATGCTGGAGGATTACCCCCAAACCTCAATGAGGTCCATCAACTTTGCACTGGACCAGGAAGGCACCCGCCTTTTCCAGCCCCTGGCAGGCTCCTGGAAGCTGCCAGACTGCTCCTGGGGAGCGGTGGAGGGCTGGCTGGCTGGCTCATGCTGACAACTGGGTCAGGGGCAGCGCCTGCGGGCTCTGGGCTGGCAGACCTGGAGCTGGCACAGGCCCTGTGGCCAAACAGACTCTTCCCCCTTTAAGGGCTCCGGGGCTGTGGGGGGAGCAGAAGAGTTTTCCTGGTTTGGCCCAGAGTGGCCACCAGGGCACACTGGGAAGGACTGGAGGCCCCTTATTTCGAAATAAGCATCTACACAGCGCTTATTTCGATTTAGCTATTTCGAATTTGGCGTTATTCCTCATAGAATGAGGTTTACCAAATTCAAAATAAGTGCTCTGCTATTTCGAATTAATATCAAAATAGCGGTTTGGCTGTATAGACGCTAGGAAAGTTATTTCGAAATAACGTCTGTTATTTCAAAGTAACTTTGCTGTGTAGACATACCCTCAGTCTTCCTTCATAGGTCATGTTCTCCAGACCTTTAATCATTTAATCATATAAGAATCAGTAAAAGAAATAAATACATTTTTTGTGTGCGCATCAGAATTCACCTTTGTCATTTCTCTACTTCTAAAGCTTTTGAGACACCTTAAGCTTCTTAGGCAATAAAAATTTATTAACAAAAACTTTTTAAAGAAATGTTATTTTATATGCCTTTGATCTCAACATTTTGGGGACAGACATCTTATTTTTATGGCTGTGTCTTTATATGTTTGTATTATTTTTAACTTGCAATATTCACATTTTATTATTTCTCTTAATTGGCAATATCAAAGATGAAAAAATTTATCTATGCTTACCTGAAAAATACCTTTCTTCAAGTAATAAGGTCCATAGATCTATTTCCCTGGGTATTTCAGCCTGTAACCAGTATGTGAACAATCAGATCTGTCAATTTCTGGTAGCAGAGGAATGTTCTTCCACTTGAAACTCCATCTAGTTTTGGTAACTTTCACAGCCAGGATAATTCAAATTCATTTTCCTAAATTATAGATTGTGAAATGTACTCTAAGGAAAAAGCACAACAATTTCTCCTACTGCAGAGCATGGGGAATTCTCACTAAATGACCAAAAAACAAAAAAACCCCATCCCAGATCTTGGTTGTCAATTTCTACCTGTATTCTAGATGAACCCTGTATTTCTCCACAGCAGTTTTCAAGAGAGACAGCTAAGGCAGAAAGCCTCTTCAACTTAGCTTTGTAAGTCAGTCTAGTTTATGTATTTCTGTTTTGGAACAGAACATTGTGAACTTCAGCAGAATATCTTCTTTTGGTGAAGTCATGAGCCCCATATCATGCCTGTTAGAAGTAACAATGCAAGGGTAAAGGATTTGACCACTGTTCTGTGAGACTGTATCAGGCAGACCAGGAAAAGTGACTGGGTGCAGTGTTGAGAGATTAACCAGAAACAAATTCCACAACTGCCTGACCTATCCCAAGACTATCATAGTCATTGACCCAGCATCCTTCCTCACTTTCCTCCTTACCTTCATATCATGAGGGTCTAGTGGAAGGCATATATCAACTACGGTGTCCAAGAAACAAGAAAAGCATCTGACAGAGCCTGGACTAGATCTCTGTCAGAAAAAATGATTTGGCAATTCTCATTCTGCTCTGTGGCAAATTAGTCTATTGATTAATACTCCTGTTTGCAGAAGATGCTCTGTAACACTAGGTCCTTGATCAATCACTTATGGTTGTCTAAGAACTGTGTGTTCAAATTATATGATAGCTGTATCTGAATGCCTGGAAGATGCAGGACCAGCAGTATGATCTGGAGATGACTACACCAATCCCAAGTGAATTGCCTCCTAACAGAGTAAAGATGGCTTCTCTATCAGCTGACATAACGTATAGCTGTGGCATTGTCTGCCAACACTAGGAATCTAAGGGCATGTCTACACTGGGGAGTTATTTCGAAATAATGCTCCTTATTTTAAAATAACAAGATGACAGTGCACATAGCAAGCCCGTTATTTTGAAATAATTTTGAAATAACAGGCTTGTTATTTTGAAATAATAATTCCTGCTTTTGATAAGGAATAATGCCTATTCCAAAATTGTTATTTTGGGACTTATTATTTTGAAATAATTTATTTAGAAATAATCTCATAGTGTAGATTATAGCCCAACATGGTTCCTATGAAATCTATATTTTTCAGTGAAAGTAGGTTTGCATTTTTCTCAGGTTGACTTTTAGGCTCAGAGGGGTAAGGAGATTTCAGGTCACTTGAATTTAGTTGGTCACTATAACAAAGTACCTGGGCCCTTAAATGAAGTTAGTTAGGCTCTTGTGTTCCTGTAAGAGATATGGAGTCATATTTGAGGTACTGATGGACTTTTCAGACTTGACATAGTGAATATACTATTTGGACTATGCTGGGAAACTCTAGATTATAGTTGTGGGACATTTTGTAATAAACTAAGCCTACAAAGATCTATTTACTCTGAAAGCTTTCATGGAGTTACTGAGGACTCTGGAAGAAAGGGCAAACTGAAGGATGAAGCTACCTTATGATAACCACCTACTGACATGATTACCTCAAATCTGCCCTTGTCTAGATACGGATAGTAATGGCGCCTCTCTCTCTCCTTAGATGAGCTGCTACA
Organism: Pelochelys cantorii; assembly: GCA_032595735.1. Classification (NCBI taxonomy): domain Eukaryota; kingdom Metazoa; phylum Chordata; order Testudines; family Trionychidae; genus Pelochelys; species Pelochelys cantorii. The sequence goes on from CM064330.1 coordinate 41,467,632, forward strand.
TTTGCCAAGGCCTCGTTGAATACCCTCAAGGCTGCGGAAAGATCAAAGGTAGGACCATATATTGATAGTGAGATGTTCCTAATTAGAAAACAGATATTTCCTATGAGTTGGATCTATGAAACTATGGTGCAATCCCCTTTCATTGAGTGTACACATCTAAAATTGGTCAGTTAGGTCCATAGTATAGGAGCAGTGTTCCCTCTAAGCTGTGCAGCAGCCCAGCTTCACAGGTGATTTATCGGCCCTGCCCAGTCAGAGGCTCAGGTCTTGGTGTATCCCCATTACTTCCACTTATATAATCTACCTAAACTAATTTTGCTCTCTCATTTCTCTAACTAACTCCCTCACATTCTGTAACAAGTTTGAAATTCTTGCCAACTCCTTCAAAGCTCTGCAAAACTCTACCCCTACTTATGTGCCCTTGTTACCTCCTATTACACCTTGCCCATTACTTTTGTATCCTTTTTCAACTTCCACCTTTACACCTTCTTCAATGCTCTCTTTGAGTGAATTTGGAATTCACTTCCTTCAGCCCTCAACCAAAGAAATAGTTACATGTTCTGTGCTATAACTGTGGTTCTTCAAAATGTGTCCCTCTAGTGGTGCTCTTCTCTAGATCAGGTGCCCTCAAACTTTTTGGCCTCTGGCCCACCTGGCTCAATTCAAATCTATCTCCAGACCACTAGCTGCTAATGGAAACTTATCGTTAATTACATAATTATGCCCGAGCCATTTTGCTAGTGCTGCAACAAGGGAGAATGGTTTAATTTAATTAGTAAGAAAGGAAATATTAATTTAAAGTATTAAATAGATTAAGCATTTTAATTTTCTCATGTTAGTTTATCAAATTTCATTTTAAATAAAATAAAATATTAATTTATGTTCAACACAAAAGGTTTCAATGTTATCTTTATTTATGGTAGAGATGGGGAACCTTTTTTGGGTCGGGGGTCACTGTCCCACAGAAAAATCAGCTGGGGACCACACAATTGAGTAACAAAACAACCCCTTCAAAAAAACCCAACCCTCACAGTTGTGGCCCCCAACTGAGACACTTCACTCCTCTGGTGCTCCAGCCCCACAGGGTGAGGGGGAAAGACAGGGAGGACTGAGGTTCAGGGTTTCCCATAGGCCAGATATACTCTTCTGGGATTCTAGCGTTAGTGGATTTTATGAACAACCCTATGCTCTAGGGTGGGGACAAAAAATGAGAGGTTCAGTGTGTGAGACAGGGCTGCCAGCAAGTGAAATAAGGATGGGGTGCAGGTTCTGGGAGGAAGGCAGGCTATAGGAGCAGGTGAGAGTGCGAGATCTGGATGGGAGGTATGGTGCAGGACCAGTCTGGGAGTAGAGTGTCTGGCTGGGGGGAAGAGACAAGAGCAAGGGAAGGTGCAGTGTGTGGCCAGGAGGGAGGGTGTAGGAGCAAGGGCCACTAGGCCACCCCACTGTCCGGGAGACCCGGCCACAGATGGCGGAGAACATGGGCACTGCCTCAGCCCTGTTGAAGGGCCTCATTACAGCAACAGCCATAGACCAAGCAAGTGTAAGCCCAGCACTTAAAGCGAGATGGAGCCACTGCTGAAGTGGATGGCAGAGAAAAAGGTCAACAAGCAGCAGCAACAGCAGCAGCAGCTGTTACAACAGATGACCTAGCAGCAACAACAACTAACCAGAGAATGAGGAGCCCAACAACAACAGCTGAGGCAGCATGTAACTTTCCTGCTACAATCCAAGACCCTGGTCAAGCTGCCTGCGCATGCGCCAGTGCCTGTCAAGCTTGCTCAGATGGGTCCGGATGATGATCCTGAGGCATTCCTGGAAACACGTGAGTGGGTGGCTGTGGTAGCCCAGTGGGCCCAAACATAGTTGGCGGCATTTCTGGCCCCATACCTAACTGGGGTAGCCCAGACTGCATACCGTGCCCTTGATCCCACTGCCACTCAAGACTATACCAGGTCAAAGCAGCGATCCTAGACACCCTGGACATCTCAGAGGAGATGTTCAAACAACGCTTCTGGAGGGAAACAGTACCCACCAGGAGTCTGACCCTGCCTCATCACCCAGAAGCTGTGGGACACCTGCTGGAAATGGCTGAACCCAGAGATAAAGATGGGAGTGCAAGTCGCCAAACAGATCCTGTTTGAACAGTTCACCCAGATCCTACCCTCTGGGGAGAGGGAAGGGGCGGTGCAAACCACCCGATAGCATAACCACCACCATCTAACTGGAGAACTATCTAGCAGCCAAATCTCCAGGGATGCATGTCCACGGGGACGTGAAGGCCTACCCCTGCACCGGGTGACCTTACGAGTAGGAAGGTGTGAAGAGCCTTTGATGGTCAGCCTGGCCCCAACCCTGGAGTACCCGGTGATACTGGGCACAGACTAGGGATATTTTGGGGAATTGTGAAACCCTCTTTTGGGGAATTGTGAAACCCTCTTCCATGGAAGACCAAACCCATGTTCTGCGCCCCCATAGCCAGTACATGGCTGCTTATTTGGATGACGTGGTGATGTATAGCCGCAACTGGTAGGCCCACTTACAACACATGGAAGCCGGATCACAGTCCCTCAAGGAAGCTGCCTGACAGCAAATCCTGCAAAATGCTGCCTCAGGAGGGATAAGACCACATACCTGGGTTACACTTTGGGGAAAAGGCATTGTCGGCCCCCTAGTGGGAAAGTTTCAAGCCCTCCAGCAATGTACCCCTCCATCATCAAAAAGGCAGGTACATGAGTTTTTGGGGTTAGCTGGTTATTACCGGTGCTTCATTCCAGGCTTCTCCTCCATCGCAGCCTCTCTTACCAACCTCCTCAAGGATGAGAGTCCAAACCAGATCCAGTGGACCAATGCCTGTGAGGAAGCTTTCCAAGCCTTAAAGGCCCAGCTCTGTCAAGAACCCATCTTGTATAGCCCCGACTTCTCAAAGGAGTTGTTGTTACAAACAGATGCCTCCAACGTGGGCCTAGGAGCTGTTCTCTCCCAGGTTGTGAGAGATGAACACCCAATCCTCTACATCAGTGGGAAGCTATTCACAGAATCACTTGTCCTTGTTGAACTTCATCAGATTTCTTTTGGCCCAATCCTCTAATCTGTCTAGGTCACTCTGGACCCCATCCCTGCCCTCCAGCATAGCTACCACACCTCCTAGCTTAGTGTCATCCACAAACTTGCTGAGGGTGCAATCCATCCCCTCATCCAGGTCACTAATAAAGATGTTGAACAAAACCGGTCCTAGAACCTATCCTTGGGGCACTCCACTAGAAACTGACCGCCAACCTGACATCAAGCAGTTGATCACTACCCGTTGGGCCCAACAATCTAGCCAGCTTTCTATCCATCTTACAGTCCATTTATCCAATCCATACTCCCTTAACTTGCTGGCAAGAATCTTGTGGGAGACCATATCAAAAGCTTTGCTAAAATCAAGCTATGCCACATCCACTGACTTTCCCATATCCACAGAGACAGTTACCTCATCATAGAAGCTAATCAGATTGGTCAGGCATGCCTTGCTCTTCGTGAATCCATGTTGACTATTCCTGATCACTTTCCCCTCTTCCAAGTGCTTCAAAATGGATTCCTTGAGGATCCCCTCCATGATTTTGCCAGGGACTGAGGTAAGGCTAACTGGTCTGTAGTTCCCTGGATTGTCCTTCCCTTTTTTAAAGATGGGCACTACATTTGCCTTTTTCCAATCATCCAGGATCTCTCCTGATCTCCACAAGTTTTCAAAGATAATGGCCAAGGGCTCTGCAATGACATTTGCCAACTTCTTCCGTCCCTCGGATGCATTAAATCCGGACCCATGGATTTGTGTATGTTTAGCTTTTCTAAACAGTTCCTAACCTGTTCTTTCCCCACCAAAGGCTGGCCACCTCATTCCCATACTGCGTTGCCTAGTGCAGTAGTCTGGGAGCTGACCTTGTCTGTGAAGACAGACGCAAAGAAAGCATTGAGTACTTCAGCTTTTCCCACATCATCAGTCACTAGGCTACCTTCCTCATCCAGTAAGGGCTCTACACCCTCTCTGATCACCCTCTTATTGGTAACATGCCTGTAGAAACCTTTCTTGTTACCCTTCACATCTCTTGCTAGCTGCAATTGCTAGCCAGAGGAGGCTGTGAAGGCTAGGACTATAATAGAGTTTAAAGAGAAGCTAGATAATTTCATGGAGGTTAGGTCCATAAAAGGCTATTAGCCAGGGGATAAAATGGTGTCCTTGGCCTCTGTTTGTCAGAGGCTGGAGAGGGATGGCAGGAGACAAATTGCTTGATCATTGTCTTCGGTCCACCCTCTCTGGGGCACCTGGTGCTGGCCACTGTCGGCAGACAGGATACTGGGCTAGATGGACCTTTGGTCTGACCCAGTACGGCCATTCTTATGTTCTTATGTTCTTATGCAATTCCAATTGCGCTTTTGCCTTCCTGATAACTCCCCTGCATTCTCGAGCAATATATTTATACTCCTCCCTAGTTACCTATCCAAGTTTCCACTTCTTCTAAGCTGCCTTTTTGTGTTTAAGCTCACCAAGGATGTCCCTGGTAAGCCAATCTGGTCGCCTACCATATTTGCTTTGCTTACTGCGCATCGGAATGGTTTCTGCCTGTGCCTTTAACAAGGCTTCTTTAAAATACTGCCAGCTCTCCTGGACTCCTTTCCCCTTCATGTAAGCATCCCAGGGAATCCTGCCCATCAGCTCTCTGAGGGAATCAAAGTCTGCTTTTCTGAAGTCCAGGGTGTGTATTTTGTTACTCTCCTTTTTTCCTTTGGTCAGAATCATGAAATCGTCCATCTCATGATCATTGATTCCCAGGTTGTCACCCACCTTTATTTCCCCTACTAGTTCCTCCCTGTTTGTGAGCAGCAGGTCAAGCTGTGCATGGCCTCTGGTCAATTCCTTCAGCACTTGTACCAAGAAGTTATCCCCAACATTCTCCAAAAACTTCCTGGATTGTCTGTGTACTGCTGTATTTGTCTCCCAACAGATGTCAGGGTGATTAAAGTCCCCCACGAGAACCAAGGCCTGTAATCTGCAAGCTTCTCTCAGTTGTCTGAAGAAAGCCTCATCTACCTCATCCACCTGATCCAGTGGTCTACAGTAGACACCAACCACAACATCACCTGTGTTGCTTCCACCTCTAAATTTAACCCATGGACTCTCAACAGACTTTTCTCATACTGCTTTCTTACATACAATGCAACTCCTCCTCCTTTTCTCCCCCACCTGTTCTTCCTGAACAGTTTATACTCTTCCATGACAGTGCTCCAGTCATGCGAGTCATCCCACCAAGTCTCCGTTATTCCAATCAAATCATAGTTCTTTGACTGGGCCAGGGCTTCTAATTCTTCCTGTTTGTTTCCCAGGCTTCTTGCATTTGTATACAAACACCATAGATAACCAGTTGATCACCCTACCTTCTTCATTCTAATCAAGGGTCCTCCTTTGTGGCTCATTCCTCCTTGTGTTTCTTCCCGGTATCCGACTTCCCCAATTACCTCAGGGCTTTGGTCACTGTCCCCCAGCGAACCTAGTTTAAAGCCCTCTTCACTAGGTTTGCAAGCCTGCCCGCAAAGATGCTCTTTCCTCTCTTGGTTAGGTGGATCCCATCTCTTCCTAACAATCCTTGTGCCTGGAACAGAGTCCCATGGTCAAAGAAACCAAAGCCCTCTCTCCGACACCACCTGCGCAACCATGCATTTACTTCCTCAATTCGACAATCCCTACCTGGACCTTTTCCTTCAACAGAGAGGATGGATGAGAATACCACTTGCACTTCAAATTCCTTGATCCTTCTTCCCAGTGCTACATAATCTGCAGTGACCCGCTCAAAGTGATTCTTGGCCGTATTGCTAGTTCCTACATGAAGAAGCAGGAAGGGGTAGTGATCCAAAGGTTTGATCAGTTTTGGAAGAGTCTCGGTCACACCCTGAATTTGAGCTCCTCGTAAGCAGCACACTTCTTGAGATTCCAGGTCTGGATGGCAGATGGATGACTCAGTCCCTCTTAGGAGGGAGTCCCTGACCACCACCACCCATCTTCTTCTTTTGGGAGTGATGGAACCCCCATCCCGAGGATTTTGCATCCCATTCCTTCCGGTGGATGGTGTACCCTTCTGATTTCTTCCCTGAGAGGTCTTCCTATTCCCCAGGGAAAAGGCCTACTCCGTAAGCGAAAAGGAGACACTAGCAGTGAAATGGGTAGTGGACTCACTTCAATATCACCTACTGGGCAGACACTTTACACTCATTGCAGACCATGCCCCTTTTCGCTGGCTACACCCAATGATAGAGACAAACCCCAGAATTATGAGGTGGTACCTCTCCTTCCAACCCTTCTCCTTCCAGATCCATCATCATACTGGGAAGGCCCATGCAAATGCTGACTTTTTCTCGAGGGAGGATGGAGCCGCAGTTGGGGGAGGAACTGACCCCACAGAGGTCATGGGGGGCACGTGTGAGGGAGTGAGAGGAGCACCTGGCAGTGAAGGGGTTAAATAAAGCTTTTTTGCCCAACCAGCCCCGCCCTGTTTTACCTGCAGCCAATGCCAGGCCTAGACGGAGGATAAAAGAGAGGAACCTGGCTCAGTTAGGGGTTGACCAGCAAGGAAACAGGAGTTGCTTCTGCTGTTTGCAGGGCCTGAACCAGAGCCATGTACTGGGTCAGCCACAGGAGCATGTAAGTCTCCAATCCCTCCCATTGTTGCAAAGAGGGAGAACCTATAAGAAACCCTCACTGCGGAGGGAGAAAGTGGACTCTTGGGGCCACACCCCAAACTTAAGAACCAGACTCAGATAAGAGGCCGGAATTCCTAGGCCTGGGGCCCCAGCAGCCAGGGCCTACACCCTTTTGCCACTAGCTCTCTCCGGGACCTAACCACTAGGCTACCCCACTGCCTGGGAGACCCAGCCACAGAGATATTGAACAGAACCCTTGCAGTAGGGCCTCTGCATACTGACCTTCTAGGCCCAGCATCCTCAGTAAATCCCCTTTATACACCAGTGCTGCTTCTTTACCCTCAGTCTTCTCTAATTGTCTTCCAATCGCCTCATTTGGGTGGACTTTGAGTCCCATCCCCAGCTGCCCACTCACTAGTTGTCGCTCTTTCCCCAGGGCAGCACTCTATGCTGCAGGTCCTAACACTAAAGCTCTTAGTCAAAACTCTAGCACATGGTAGGGCCAGGCCAGGCCGGGCCGGGCCAGGCCTACTACACACAGTATACAGAAATTACAAATAAAAGTAAAATACCCAAAATTTTCCCCTTGAGAAAGTAAGTATAATATATGGTACGCTTGTCACATTCTGGAAATGTGTTCATATAAAACAGCGATAGGCATTGTGACAAACAGCTGGCTAAGCCAGAGATCTGCCACTACAGCCTGGCTGAAAAGGCCAATTGCAGACAGCTGAGCAAGCCCAGGCCTGAAGGGCTAATGGAAGCAGCTGTGGGCCTCATTAGCCAGAGGGCTATATAAGGCAGCCAGAGAGGAGCAAGGAGCGGCTGTGTGTGCTCCCCAGGTAGGAGGAGAGGTTGGCTGACTTTGCTGTAATCCTAAACTCTGTAAATAGAAGATGGTGGGAAACTGATAATAAAAGGCAAAGGTGACTGCACCAGAAAGGGTCTTCACCTGATTTGTGGACAAAGAAGGTATCCCGGGGCGAGGGGCCTGAGCACAGCATGGTATAAGAACTTGAACAGAATAGTATTATTACAAGTTATTCCTACTAGATGGTTAATCACTATAGAATGGCTGCTGCATAACAAACAGCCACAAAATTATTTCTAATTTATAAATGGATGTATTCTGTTGTTGGAATTGTTAGGCACATGATCCTGGAAGCTGATCCACCAACAAAGATTTTTGTATCCACATGGAGCTCCACTAACTTCAGTGCAGCTCTGCTGAAGTTCTGGGATCTGTTCAGATGGAATAGCTTGTAGGCAAGGGGTCTAACTAGGCCCATGTGTCTCAGTCTTTTTTTATGTTAAATCTTGTAATACAGGTTGAACCTCTCCTAACTGGGACTCTCTGGTCTGGCAACGTGCCTGGTCTGGAAGGACCAGGGATGTTCCAGGACCAGAGAGTCCCATGGAGGGCTTGTGGCTGCGAGCCCGGCAGCAAGGCTGGAACCCAGTAGCAGGGTTGCCCTGTGGCAGTGAAACCGGCAGCCCAGCAACAGGGCTGCTGCCTGGGGGTGACACTACAGGGGGGAGGCTGGGGTGAGGAGTCTGCGAGGCAGTGGGGCTGCCCCCAGCAGGCTGGAGCCCAGCAGCGGGGCTGCTGCCCAGCAGCAAAACTGCCCAGCAAGACTGGGAGGCAGTGGGATTGCCTGCTGGTGGAGTCAGGAAGTCAGCAGCAGGGCTGCCCACCAACACAACCAGGAGCCTGGCATCCCCACTGCTGCCAGTGGCACAGCTGCGCGGTGGGACTGGGAGGCATCCGGACTGCCCTGTAGGGCCAGGAGCTCAACTGCGGGTCTCCCTGGTGGTGAGGCCAGGAACGTGGGAGTGGGGCTGCCGAGTAGTGCAGCAAAGAGACATCAGCCCTGCTATCATCTGGTGGAGAGCTGCCCGGTGAGGTCAGGAGCCTGCGGTGCTGCCCAGTGAGGCTGAAGCTCAAGCAGGGCTGCTGCCTAGCAGTGAATCTGGACTCCAGAGGGGGGCTACTCTGTGGGGCCAGAAGCCTGGGAGCAGGGCTGTGCTTGTGGTGACAGGGCTGCCACACTGGGACTGGAAGCCCTGTGCTGAGGGGCTGGCAGCAGGGGGAAGCCAGCTGAGAGACTGGCAGCAAGGCTATGACTGGGGGGGCCAGTGGCAAGGTGGGGCTAAACATGTCCTTCCCTTGTCCAGCAAAATCCCTCATCCGGGACTGGTAAGGTCCGAAGGGTGCTGGACCAGGGAGGCCCAACCTGTAGAAATATTACAGCCTGATTTATATCTGGTATCTTACACATATTTTTTGATGAAGAGATCCAATACACAAAAAAGTTAATTGAATTGAGGTCTGTGTTTTCATGCATACATTTTATTTTCATCAATAATAATTTCACATTTTCATCAAGTTTTCTTCCCCTGCACCTTTTACTACAGTATTTGCTGGATAGCCACATAGCACTATCCCATATTCTGTTTTTCAGTTAGGCTGGGGTTCTGTAACCACTAACATCAATGTAAAATTCCCACTGAGATCAGTAGAATAGGATCATGCTTTTACAGTGTAAAAATTATTATTTTTAAAAGAAATATTATAAAAATTTAGAAACACTATATTGAAATTATGCCAAAATGTACAAGTAGAACAAACTAATGTTTTTATATTGTTAAAAGCCTCATGTAGATATTGGACAAGAGTGCACTGTGATCTCTGTTTTGTCTTCTAAATTCCTAAATAAAACAGAGAAGCCTTTTTTTAAAACTCAGTACTCATGTCTTGCTCATGTCCTTTGCCAGATAAGCCATTAATCACTGTTATGCTTCATAGTTTTTCTAAAATAATTACTAAATGCAGTTGCATATATTTAAAAGCAATCTCAGAGATTTTTAATATAATGTTGCTGATTATTATGTAAGTGTTACGATACAAAAAAGATTCCTGTTGACTGTAAGCAAAGATGTTTCACAAAAATTAAGACCCTTTCAACTTCCAATATATAGTCAAAAACTCAGCGAAACAAAGTACACATTGAATGATACTGCAAATGTCAAAGAAAATTATACTACCCATTATATAAAGATTTATATTAGCCATGTTTTTCAAAATTTATTTTAAATATAAATACTTTAGACTGATATAATGGAAACCTACTATAAATTACCAGTTTAATTAACAAGAAGGAGGAACCCTGGCCTCCTTCCAGTCTACAATTTCCTATGTTCCCATTTTATTTAATTACTGCCCCTGCTCTTAGATCACAGTCTGCAACCAGCTGAAATCAGCATTGATAATTCAAATATTTTCCTACCTAAGGGAACTTTTTTTATATTTAACCCATTGTTAAAAAGGGGACAGTTTTAACATTGAAACGAGAGGCATCCTTTTGTTGAAAGATTAGCAAAACTCATCTGTTATGACTGATTACCGGAGTGACTTTTCAAAGGTTTGTAATTACACCCTGGTTCACGATTCTCTTCATTTGCATTTAAAAGTTGGGGGGAGGAAACTGTTTTTATTTCTCATATAGCACAGCAAATTCTACTTGTTCAGTTATGTTTAAGATTGTTCAGCGTTCCAAATTACGTCAGATACTTTGTAATCTCATTGTTTTACAGACCATTAGGGCAACCTTCCAACCTTACTGGGTTTAGTAGCTTGATCAGCAAAAAAAGTAAAACTTCATTTCTTGAAACAATGATACCAAAAAGTAAAGGAATAAACAATGTTGGGGATACTGGAAATATGGCCAAAAGAGTAAATTATGGGACAGAAATCAGATGTTCAGACCCCAACTTCATTTCCACTATATCAATTCACTAGCTAAGCCAACAGCAGCCTTTATTTTTGCCTACCAATGTAAGTATTTAGAAAAGTGCCATCATTATCCATTTCTCTTAGTTGATATTTATTACAACAGATCTCCCAGATATTTGGGGATCAATCACTGCCTACCACATTTCCTTCTTTACTTTCTTACATTTAACCATCCTCTTTCAGATGGTTCCTTAACTCTGACCCAATGCCTTTTTTCAGCATGAAGTCAATGAAACGCTACATCTAGTCAGCACATGCTGACAGAAACTACCCAAACTGAAGATACATTTTTAAATGCTGCACGGTATTCAAACTATGAAAATACTATCAACACAAGTGAAATGCATTTGTTAAAACTTTATGAATAATTTGTAAAATGTACCATATAGAGTCAGATTCTGCTAGTCAGCTGCACAACTCCCTGAGGTAGAGAGGGTTCAAGCAGCACAAAGGGATGCATGGTTTCTGTAAGGCTAGTATTAAGTCTACATTCTCCAAAAGGGCACAAAGATATGGCTGAGCAAAAAGGGGAGGAGATGCTCTCCAATAATACTCACTTGGCCTACTGGTCTATTCTTCAGTCCCATAGCTTATACACTACAGGGGAGTATAGAAAATAACAACTTAGATAGGAAATGCCACAAATTCCTTTGTAAAAGATGAGAGAGGCAACCCTTGCTAGTCACAACAATATGGCACGAAAAACCACTGGTCATGTTTTCACTTGCTGGAAAATAGATGCCACGGTGACCAGGTAAGAGGAATTAGCTGTAAAAAGATATGCTACATACATGCTTCTCCAGAACAACCAAATTTTGCAGTAAATACCGTAAGCTATTGTTGCCCCAAGTCATAATGTACAACGCTCTCCACAGCACACATTGTTGATACTCCAGTGTATGCTTTCTGGAACATGCTACCAAACATTTCTTGCTCCAAACAAGGCTCTGTTTCAGAGGGGACACTGGCAGCTGGTTACTTCTGGCAGCAAACAGTGCTCCACTCCTGCTCTCAACCCACCCACCGTGGTCCTGGAGATCTGTTATGCTGCCCTGGATACAAGAGATAATAAATCACCCCCCGAAGGAGGAGGAGAAGCCATGTATCCCCAAGGCTAGGAGGACTGCAACCACCACTGCAAGGAGGAAATATAGCATAATGGTGGTTGGATCCTCTCTTTTGAGGGGGATGGGAGCACCCATCTGTCACCCTAGCATGACATCCCGGGAGATATGGTGCCTGCCAGGGGCCCATAGATGAGATGGTACAGAAGGACTGTTGAGGATTATCTAGCCCTCTGACTACTACCCCATGCTACTCATCCACATGAGCACTAATTATAGTACAAGGGGTGACCATTAGCAGATAAAAAGTGACTACAGGAGTCTGGGACCATGGGTGAATGAGTTTGGTGCGCAGGGGGTGTTCTCTTTAATCCTTCCGGTCAAAGCCCAGCCAGAGGCAGGTGCATCCTGGAGGTGAATGCCTGGCTGTGAATATGTGTTGCCAGGAGGGCTTTGGCTTCTTTGGCCACAGGATGCTGTTCCAGAAAGAAGGACTACTAAGGAGAGATAGGGTCCACCTGTCAAGGAAGGGGAAGAAAGTATTTGGATACAGACTGGCTAACTTAGTCAAGAGGGCTTTAAACAAGGTTGGATGGGGGCAGGTAAGTGAAAAACATGAAGACTAGGAGATGGGTCAAACTGTGGGGGAGCAGAGATAAAGGAAAAACAAGGCAGAACTGGGGAGCAAAATCAAATCAGTAGCTTAGTTGTCTGTATTCAAATGTAAGAAGTATGGGGAATAAGCAGGAAGAACTTTAAATGCTAGTAAATAAGCACAACTATGACACATTATATAATACTCATGACCGGAATATTGGTATAGAAGGGTACAGCTTGCTCAGGAAGGATAGGCAGGAAAAAAGGGAGGTGGTGTTGGTTTATAAAAATGTATATATTTGGACTAAGGTTGAGAGGGTCACAGGCGGCAGACTTGTTCAGAGTCACTGGGTTAGGTTAAAAGGGGTAAAAAACAAGAGTGATGTCAAGCCAGGGGTCTACTACAGACCACCTAACCTGGAAGAGGAGGTAGATGAGGCTTTTTTTTAATCAACTAACAAAATCAATCCAAGCACAGGACTTCAGCTATCCAGACATCTGTTGGGAAATAACAAAGCAGGGCACAGATAATCCAACAAGTTTTTGGAATGCATTGGAGACTTTTTTTAATTTTAGAAGGGGAGAAGGCTGTTCTAGATTTGATTTTAACAAATAGGGAAGAATTGGTTGAGAATTTGAGAGCAGAAGGCAGCTTGGGTGAAAGTGATCATGAAATCATATTGCTCATGATTCTAAGGAATGGTAGAAAGGAGAACAGTAAAATAAAGACAATGGATTTCAAGAAGGCAGACTTTAGTAAATTAAGGAATCTGGTAGGTAAGGTCCCATGGGAAGCAAGATTAAGAGGAAAAACAACAGAAGACAATTGGACCCTTAATAATGTCACTTTGAAAAACTGCCAAGAGCACACTATTCCACTGCATAGAAAAGACAGGAAATAGGCAAGAAACCACTCCAGTTTCATCAGGAGTTGTATAAAAATTGGAAACTACACAAAGCATAAAGGATGAATAAAAACAAATAACACAAGAATGTAGGGGCAAAATTAGAAAGGTGAAGGCACAAAATGAGTTCCATCTAGCTAGAAACATAAAGAGTATTAAGAAAACATTCTACAAATGTATTAGAAGTAAGAGGAAGACCAAGGACAGGATAGGTTCACTGCTGAATGAAGAGGGAGAAACAACAGAAAACTTGGAAATAGCAGAGGTGCTAAATAACTTCTTTGTTTTAGTTTTCACCAGGAAGGTGCGTAGTGACTAGATGCTTTAATATACTGAATGCTAGTGAAAATGGGGTAGGTTAAGAAGTTAAAACAGGAAAAGAACAAGATAAAAATTATTTTAAAAAGTTATATGTCTTCAAGTCACCAGAGCCTGATGAAATGCATTCTGGAGTATGCAAGGAACTGGTTGAGGAGAGATCTGATCCATTAGCTATTACCTTTGAAAAGTCATGGAAGATGAAGAAGTTACTCACCTTCTGCAGTAACGATGGTTCTTTGAGGTGTCTCCCCCCGTGGGTGCTCCACTGTGGGTGTTGGGCTCATCCCGACACCATAGATCGGAGATCTTCAAGCTGTTGTCTGCTGGACCATGCATGCACAGTGGCCATCTTGCAGCTTTTCATGCCGTTTTAAGTCATGTGGTCCGGCCCCGCCAGTTCCTCCTAATTGTCTCCTAATTGTCGAGGTCTAAAAGACAGAAAGAACAGACTCGGAAGAGGGGAGGAGGGCGGGTAGTGGAGCACCCACGGGGGGACACACCTCGAAGAACCATCGTTACTGCACAAGGTGAGTAAATTATTCTTCTTCGGGTAGTGTCCCTGTGGGTGCTTCACTGTGGGTGACTTCACAGCAGTAGCCGAAATAAGGCAGTGGGGTCGGAGTCAGTAGGTTGCTGCCGTGGATAACACTGCGGTGGCTACGGCTGTGTCAGTCATAAGAATGTTTTGTAGCGCGTAGTGCTTTGCGAATGTAAAATCTGATGACCAGGTGGCCACTTGGTAAATGTCCTTCAAGGGAACTCCCTTGAGGAGAGCCGCTGAGGAGGCCATTGCTCCAGTGGAGTGAGCCGTGAGGGTGTGTGGAAGTGGTACCTTCCGTAACTCATAGCGTCGTCTTATGCAGGAGATAATTATTTTGGAAATTCGTTGTGAAGAAAGTGGGCTACCCTTAGAGCAGTAGTCCATGGAGATCAGCAGATGTTGTGACTTGTGCAACTCACGGGTCCTTTCGATGTAAAAGGCCAGGGCTCTGTGGACGTCCAGGGAGTGTAGTCTTGTTTGGTGTTGTGAGGTTTAGAATAGAACAATGGTAATACAATTGGTTCATTTATATGGAAGGCGGAATTAACCTTCGGTAGAAATAATAGTTGAGAACGCAGGATAACCGCTTGTGGTGTAAAGATAGTGTAGGGGGAATTAGCTGCGAGGGCCGCCAACTCCCCTACTCTCTGGGCAGAAGTCATAGCCAGGAGAAGAATGACTTTCATTGTCAACATATTGAGGTCACATGTAGCCAACGGCTCAAACGGTGGCCGCATTAGTGTATCTAGCACTAACTCTAAATTCCACGCATCCGGAGGTCGTCTGTGTTCAGGAAAAAGGTTAGTAAGGCCTTTAAAGAATCTCTTTGTAGTTGGATGAGAGAAGGCGGTGAATCCTTCTATAGGCTGGTGAAAGGCCGTAATGGCGGCTAAGTGCACCTTCAAGGAGGAGAGAGAAAGTCCAGCTAGCTTAAGGTGCAAGATATACTCCAATATTGCCTGTAATGGACCTCCAATGGGATCCAGGTTACGAGATGAGCACCACTGCTAGAATCTGTGCCATTTGTGTGTCGAGGATTTTCTGCTATGTAGGAGAATGTTCCTGACTTCCTGGGAGCAACTCATCTCTGTCTGCTTGAACCAGTTAGGAGCCATGTGGAGAGAGCGAGGTGGTGTGGCTGTGGATGGAGTGGTCGCCCGTGATCCCAAATGAGAAGATCGGGTCAATTGGGAAGACGGAACGGAAGATGATGAGACATTCGAGACAGGTAGGGAAACCAAGTCTGGCGCTACCAGAATGGTAATATTAAGATAACCATTGCCTTGTCCCTGACAATCTTCTCCAGGACCCTGGGGATTAATGGGATAGGGGGGAATGCATACGTTAGACGATGGCCCCAGTTGTAGAAGAAGGCATCACCTCTGGATGCTAGGCCGATGCCCGCTCTCGAGCAATAGTGCACGCATTTGCTGTTGTGCTGGGTGGCAAAGAGGTCGACTGTCGGGTAACCCCAATTGTCGAAAATAGTAAGCAGAACGTGCAGATGTATTTCCCATTCGTGTTGTTGCTGGGCAAATCACCTGCTGAGTGCATCCACTGTGATGTTGTCCTCGCCTGGAAGGTAAGTTGCTGTGAGGGTCACATTGTGCTGGTTGCAGAAATTCCACAGTCAGACCGCTTCCCTGCATAGGGAGTGGGAATGAGCTCCTCCCTGTCTGTTTATATAATAAATGGTTGTAATACTGTCCGTTAGTATCCTCACCACTTGGTTGCAAATAATGGAGAGGAAGTGTCTGCAAGCATTGGAGACTGCCCATAACTCGAGAAGATTTATATGAAGGAGGGACTCCTGAGGCGACCAGCAGCCTTGAGCTTGACTGTGTTGCGTGTGTGCTCCCCATCCCAGGAGGGAGGCATCTGTCGTGACCTGAACCCTGGGCTGAGGTTTGTGAAAGGGGATACCTGTTAACATGTTGTGAGGAATAGTCCACCAGGTGAGGGATTGCCTGAGCAGGGTGGGTACTGTCACTGTCCTGTGCACGTTGTGCCTGCTGGGGGCGTATATTTTGGATATCCAGTGTTGAAGACAGCGAAGGTGGAGTCTCGTGTTGGCCACGACGTATGTACTTGCCACCATATGCCCTAAGAGTCGCACGCATGTAAGAATGCTGATGGTGGGACTTGTCATAATGACCTGTGCAAGATCCTGGATGGCCAGGAATCTGGTAGCAGGTACATAGGCGCGCGCCATGGTGGAAACAAGGCAGGCTCCTATGAACACCATGGACTGTTGTGGGATAAGGGAGGACTTTTGAATGTTGACTATGAGTCCCAAGGCGTCGAACAGGGACCTCGTAGTAGTGACTGCTCGTAATGCTTCTTTGAAAGAAGGAGCTCTGAGGAGGCAGTTGTCCAGATATGGAAAAATAATGATTCCTAGCCGATGAAGAAATGCCGCTACTACAGCAAGAGTCTTTGAGAAAACTCTCGGGGCCAATGATAGGCCAAATGGAAGGACCTTGTATTGGTAATGCCTGGTGCCTACTAGGAAGCGCAGGAATCTCCTGTGGGCCGGGTGAATAGTAATATGGAAGTAGACATCCTGCAGATCAAGGGATGCAAACTAGTCGTGTTGCTCTAGTGCAGGTATGATGGTTGCTAGTGTCACCATTTTGAAGCGCTGTTTATGGATATATTGATTCAACTGTCGAAGGTCGAGAATAGGCCTCCAGCCCCCTGACTTTTTCTCTGTCAGAAAATAATGGGAGTAAAAACCCCTGCCCTCGAACGCCTGGGGAACCCTCTCTATCGCTCCTATGTCGAGTAGGTGGGTCACCTCTTGAGTGAGAAGAGATTTGTGAGAAGGGTCCCTGAAGGGGTGGGGAGGAGAGGGTTAGTAGGAGGCAGGGATAGAAATGGGATCATGTAGCCTGATGTTATGAGCTGCATGACCCGCCGATCTGATGTTATCGTGGCCCAACGATCTTGGAAGGGCCTCAAGTGATGATGGAAAAGTGCTTTGGTCACATTGGAACTGGGCAACAATGAAATGGTCTGCAATCCCTCAATGTTCCCGTTAAACCTGCTCCTTGTTTGACTGCTGATGAGCTGGTCTAGGCGGTTGTGGATGACGCCTCTGGGGACGCTGTCTTCCCTTCTGAGGTTCATATTGCCTCCCCTGAGGTGGGACATAGGGAAAAGGCATTTGTCTCTGAGAAGGCGTATGCCGTCTTCGTCTGAAGGGTAGTGTATACATCCCTACTGTCCTCAGAGTGGTACGGGTGTCTTTCCCCGAGTGAAGGACCTGGTCTGTCTTGTCTGCAAATGAGTTTTGCTTATTGAAGGGCAAGTCTTCAACCTTGCTTTGAAGCTTTTTGGGAACCGCAGCCATATGTAGCCAAGAAGCCCTCCACATGACCACGGATGTTCCTGTAGTCTGGGCAGCGGTATCAGCTGCGTCTAAGGTGATGTGGAGCGCCGAGCAGGAAGAGGTGAATCCTTCTTGTATAACCACCTTTAGTATTTGGCGCTTGGTTTCAGGAAGGTGTTCAAGAAAAGGGACAAGTTTGGAATAATTATTGAAACTATGATTGGCCAATAAGGCCGAGTAATTTGCCATACGAAGTGACAGTGTGGCAGAGTAATACACCTTCCTGCAAAACAAGTCGAGCCTCTTAACATCCTTGTCCCCTGAGGAGCTTTTGTACTGAGGTGCCTTAGCTCTCTGTTGAGCCACATCCAAAACAAGGGAATTCGGTTGGGGGTGGTTAAACAAGAATTCCATCCTGTTGGCTGGGACAAAGTACTTTTTGTCCACCTTCTTGTTAGTGAGTGGAGCTGAGGCTGGAGTCTGCCAGATGCCGTCAGCTATTTCCATTATCGCCTCATCTAATGGTAGGGAAATTTTTGATGACTGAGATTGACGGAGGTTCCTCAGCAGATGGTGTTGCTTCTGCTGGACCTCTGCCAGTTGGACTTTCTGGCTCTCAGCAATCCTTTTAAGCTCTTGGAAGTCCTTGAGGTCGTCAGTTGGTGAGGTGTTTCCCTGAAATACTGCATCATCAGGGGAAGGCGAAGCCACATCCGTGGGGGATTGGTGATGAGACTCCTCAGCCTCAGAAGGGTGGGCAGTCTCTTCCGTAATGTTCTGGGTTAGCACTGGTTGTTCGCCAGAGGGCGTAGGAGACTTATCTACCTGCGGAGAAGCGGACCTGCTCAGACGTGGTGCAACAGACGAGGGAGACGGTGACGGTGATATGGCTCTCGAGAGGACAGACGAGCATAGTCAATGTTCAGTGGGAGCATGATGTATAAGCCAACGGTCATCGTGGTATGGTGAATAGTCTCGATCGCGTCTGTAATGGTGTATGTAGTGAGGAGACCTGTGGTATGAGGGAGATCTCAGTGATCTGGAGCGCCCCCTAGAATATGATGGCAATGGAGAATAGTAACGGTGGTAATAATGATGCCTTGGATGAGGAGAGATACTGTGTACACGGTATCGTGAAGGAGAGGTGCGATGAATTACAGGAGATGAACGCACTGGCGGAAACGGCGGCTGTGGGGAAGCTTCTGGCTCAGGGCTAAGCGATGGAGTAGGCAGCCTGTGTGCCTTTTTTCTAACTTTAATCAGTGCCGAATCCCAAGGCAGTGGCGATGCAGGCGTCGTCGACCTAGGAGTTGTTATCACTCTGGAACAGGTCGGATCCGCATGTGCCAGTGCCGTCTGAGCAGTATGCGAAGCACTCAGTGCCATGGTAGTAATTGGCACCAGTGAAGATGCGCTCGGTACTGGTGACGGAGTCAGTGCCAGCGCAGGCGTCGGTGACGGAGAAGGCGTCAGCGCCGGCGAGCTGAGTGCCGACGTAGTTGGTGCCCAGGCTCTCGGTGCTGGGATGTCCACCGGCGAGGATGCAGCTGCTGCCCGACTCAGTACCGAGGATGTCGGTGCCGATGGTGCCGAAGTCACCTTAAGGAGGTGCACTGTGCGTTCAGCGGGGCTCGGCACTGATGCGCTATGCCCATGGTTTTCCTTCTCCGGTCTGCGGGTCACCGTCATTCCTGAGGTGTCCGGCTTATCACCCGTACTCATTCTGATCGGTGGTAGGGAGCGAGATGGAGACAGAGCTTTCCTTTTATGCGCCACCTTTGATGAGATGTGCTGCGATGGCTCTGAGGAGGGGTCTGACTGAGGCCAAAGGGCCTTGTCAAACAGTAACATTTTGAGCCGCATTTCGCAGTCTCTATGTGCCCTGGCCGTCAGCTTTGAGCAGTGTGGGCACTTCTGCATAATGTGCCCCTCAACAAGACATCTTATACAAGATGAATGTCCATCTGAAGCGGGCATGGAGTCCTTGCATGCCACACACTTCTTGAAGCCTGGGGAGCCAGGCATTTGAACAAGCTACCTACGACTAACAACTATTAATTTTTTTTAACGCGCTAACAACAACTATTTAACGAACTAATTACTGAAATACTAACTATTACAAAGGCTTAAATTCTCTCCTTCGGGTTCTGTGAAGAACGACATGAGAGGGAGCTGTTTCTCCATCTGTGCCCGAAGATGGTTAGGAGGAACTGGAGGGGCCGGACCGTGCAACTGAAAACGGTGCGAAAAGCTGCAAGATGGCCACCGTGCATACGCGGTCCAGCAGACAACAGCTCAAAGATCTCCGATCTGCGGCGCCGGGACGAGCCTGACACCCATAGTGGAGCACCCGAAGAAGGAAGAGATTCCAGAAGACTGGGAAAGGGCAAATATAGTGCCCATCTATAAAAAGGGAAATAAGGACAACCTAAGAAAATACAGACAAGTCTGCTTAACTTCTGTGCCAGGAAAGATAATGGAGCAAATAATTAAATAATCATCTGCACACATCTGGGAAGATAATAAGGTGGTAAGTAACAGTCAGCAGAGATTTGTAAAGAACAAATCATGTTAAACTAATCCGATAGCTTTCTTTGATAGGATATCAAGCCTTGTGGATAAGGGAGAAGTGGTAGATATGGTATACCTAGACTTTAGTAAACACTTGGTACAGTCTTGCATGACCTTCTTATCAATAAACTAGGGAAATACAACCCTGATGGGCTATTATAAAATGGGTGCATAACTAGTTGGATAAATGTTCTCAGAGAGTAGTTATCAATATCACAGTTATGCTGGAAGGGCCTAACAAATCGGATTCCACAGAGATCAGTTTTGGGACTGGTTCTATTCAATATCTGCATCAATGATTTAGATGGTAGCATAGAGAGCGTGCTTATAAAGTTTGTGGATGATACCAACCTGGGAGGGGGTGCAAGTGCTTTGGAGAGTAGGGACATAATTCAAAATGACGTGGACAAACTGGAGAAATGGGCAGAGGTAAATAGGATGTTCAATGACAAATGCAAAGTAGTTCTCTTAGGGAGGATAATCAGTTTCACACATACAAAATGAGAAGTGACTATCTAAGAAGGAGTACCAGAGACAGGCATCTAGGGGTCATTGTGGACTGCAAGTTAAATATGACTCAACAGTGTGACACTGTTGCAAAATCATTCTGGGATGCATTAACAGGAGTGTTGTGAGCAAGACACAAGAAGTAATTCTCCTCTCTACTCTGTGATGATTAGGCCTCAATTGGAGTGTTGTGTCCAGTTCTGGGCACCACATTTCAGGAAATATGTGGGGAAACTGGAGAGGTTCCAGAGAACAGCAACATAAATGATTAAAGGTCTAGAAAACATGACCTATGAGGGAAGACTAAAAGAATTGGGTTCATTTAGTTTGGAAAAGAAGATTGAGAGGGGACATGATAGAAGCTTTTAAGTACCTAGAAGGGTATTACAAGGAAGAAGGAGAAAAATTATTTTCCTTAATGTCTCATCATAGGACAAGAAGCAATGGGCTTAAATCGCAGCAAGGAAGGTTTAGGTTGGACATTAGGAAAAAACTCCTAACTGCCATGATGTTTAAGCACCAGAATAAATTTCCTAGGGAATTCGTGGTATCTCCATTATTGGAGATATTTAAGAGCAGATTAGATAAACACCTGTCAAGGATGAGCTATATGGTGCTTGATCCTGTCATGAGGGCAGGGGACTAGACTTGATGACCTCTCATGGTCCCTTCCACTTATAGCTATTATTTGGAATCATAGAATACTAGAAATAGAGAGTCTATCTGACGAAAATATACGTTAAACATTTTGTTATGAGAAAAAGGTCACAACTCCAAATGGAACATAACAATGGAGCTTCCATACACTATATAATTATAAACAGCTGTGTGGCAAGGGTGGGCTTGATTGAGATGGCTGCTTTTCAAGTGGTGCCCATTGATACATGTCCAGATTTTTAAAGGTATTTAGGCATTGGCATACTCAGCACGATAACACCTAACTGCCTGGAAACTAAATCTCATTTTAAAAAGTGGTTTAGGCACTTAAAAACAAATCTATTTTGAAAATGAGATTTAGGAGCCTAAATTATTAGGTGTTGCAATGCTGACCACAGCAACAGCTAAATACCTTCACAAATCTGGCAAGAAAATAAAATTACTTTGATTGTTCCTACTCCCATCCAGGAGGTTTTGTCTACTATTCTAGGTCATGCCCCCTCTTGAACATGACTGTCATTACTGCATGCATGTTTGATGGAACAATACAATGCAACTATACATCCATATTTTCTGCACATATGTTTGCAATTTACAGACACTGGAACCTTCCCATGCCTTTTACTATGGAAAAACTGCCACCGTGCTGATCCTATTAATTATCTTCAATACAGTCAGCCTTATCTTTCAGTACATTTTTTCTATCAACAAATTTTCCTCAAGTAGTAAATGCTGGTGTCTCCATCAATGGATTCATTTTTAACAGCCCTGCAAAAATTTGGATTTTGCATTTCAAATACCCTAATACTTTATTTACAATAATTTCATATTCAAAATACATAGAACAGTTAGTGGAAAATAGTTAAAGCTTGGTAAGAGACAGCAATACAAAAATCAAACCCACAAAACCCAAGATATATAATATAAAGCCACATTCTTACACACAGAGCCCACTTTCTGAGACAATCAACTCTACTCAACCATAATCACCAAGGTCAAACTCAGGAAACTTTGTCCTGTGCAGAATTCCATGAGAAAAAAATGCACAAACCTCCTGGATTAAAAATATTTCAAGTTATGTGTATTATTTTTTATTTCATATTTGTACAGTGCCTACCACAATGGGATCCTGGCTCCTGATTTCAGCTCCTACCTGCTAAGTAAGGTGTTGATAACCACTTCCTGGACACTACAGTACAATTGAATAATGGACAAATTTCCATCACCCTATATTGGAAACCCACCGACTGCTACACTTACCTTCATGTCTCCAGCTTCCATCCCAGACACATTTCTCACTCTATTGTATACAGCCAAGCCCTAAGAAACAACTGGATTTGCTCTGATCCCACAGACAGAGACAAACACCTACAGGATCTTTATAGAGCATTCCTGAAACTGAAATACCCACTTGGAGAAGTGAAAAAACAGATCGACAGAGCCAAAAAAGTACCCAGACATGAACTTCTTCAAGACAGACCCCAAAGAGAAAATAACAGAATTCCACTTATTACATATAGTCCATAGCTCAAACCCCTCCAATGCATTATACATAATCTGCAACCCATCTTGGAAAATGATCCCTCGCTCTCAGAGGCCTTGGGGGAAAAGTCTATTCTCGCTTACAGACAACTCCCCAACCTGAAACAAATTATTTCCGGTAACCGTGCTACACAACCACATCATAAGCATCCAGGAACCTAGCCCTGCAATCAGCCGCAGTGCCAACTCTGCCCACATATCTATACAAGTGAATTCATTACTGGAGCCAACAACATAAGCTACCAAATCAGGGGATCATTCAACTGCACATCCAGTAATTTGATCTATGCCATCAAATGCCAGCAATGCCCCACTGCTATATATATTGGACAGTCCCTATGGGAAAGAATCAATGGACACAAATCAGATATCCGTAAAGGGAACATACAGAAACCTGTTGGGGAACACTTCAATCTACCTAATCACTCTTTAAAAGATCTCCAGGTGGCTGTCTTGTCACAAACCAGTTCTACTAGTCAAATACACAAGGAATTACAATTCATCCACAAATTCAATTCTCACTCTGATCATCATCTCCTCAATCAGGACAATGGATGGCTGGGACATTACTAACCTAACATTCAATGAAGGTGCCAACAGCTCTCTGTGTGGATTCTTGTGTTAGTTCCCTTTGATCCTTATCTGCTTCCTTTTAACTATCCAATCTTTAGGTGCTTATAGGCACCAGCTCTGCCTACTTGTTTTTCCCTTTGATATTTTCATTCCCTCTGTTCCTTGTTTCCTGTCCCCTTCTCTTTTTCCTTCCCCACCACTCCCCTATTTATTTTGGGTCTGCACATCCTAAACTCATAACTGAAGAAGTGGGCTGTGCCCACAAAAGCTCATGATACCATCTACATGTTTTGTTAGTCTATAAAGTGCTACCAGACCTTTTGTTGTTTTTTAAGTTTATCCTGTACAGACGAACTTGGCTACCCCCTGAAGCTAATGATAGTAAGGATCAACACAGCCACACAGTTTGTGACCTATTGCCAAAGGAGTTTCAATGAGATCTGCTAAAAGTATTCATTCGCTAATTTTTTTTATCACAGTTCACAATGTATGGCAGATGCTACTTGTCAACATTTACAAATTAACACACAATATTCAAACTTTATTATTTGTGCAATTATTACTTAGCAAAAGCGCAGAACCAAAAAGTAAAACTGCCACATTCATAATATACTATTAAATCAAAAGTTGTAACCTACATTTGCTAGCTGAATATGCATAACTCAAAGTCTCAATATAACAATAACATCTACAAAATATTATAAGACTTGTAACTTACCACTTCCACATATGATATTATACATGGGTTTCTCAGCTTACAATGCAATTTTTGCTTGAAGGTTGCTTAGAGGTGATAAAGATATGATGTGTAAATTTGGAAAGAAGTGCTACATAATTGACAATGCGTAGTTGGAGGCTGGCAGAGGAATATGCACTCTTGCCCATGGCATCGAGCCTCTTCCATTCTTTGTCATAAGGGGTTGACCTCATGGCCTGCTGCTTACCTCTTTGGTTTGCAGCTTCTACTATGAACGAGTTCGGAGGGGGATGGGTGAAAAGAAATTCCACACCCTGTGGGGCAACATAATATTTTCAATCAAGTCTTTTCCATATCAGTGGGATTGTTGCCGGAGTTTTCCACAGAAGCTTAGCTGGGTCCATCAACACCTCATTCATGGATATAGAGAGTCGGGTTTGCGCTGAGGCATGAAGGATGTTAGTTAACTTATACTGTGTATCCGAAGGATTGGAGAGGGATATTTCCAGTTTGTCAATTACCCTCTTAAAAAGGTCCTGAAAGGACTTAAAATCATCCCCCACACCTATTATTAATGGGGACGTGAATGTCTCTGCCGACAAGGATGGAGAAGAGTGTATAGGTAAGGGGGAGCGTGAGGGCTGTTCCACCCCTGCAGTCTCCATGTTGTCTTCACATTCAGAGAATTCAGACCTACCCAGAGAGTGTCAGATAGGAGATTTAGGTTTGGCAGTTGTATGGTAATGATGTCCTGCTTGGTGAATGGGCTGTTGTCTGAACATAGCCTATGGGTCCCAATACGGCCAACTTAGTGACATGAATGGTGGTCCCCAGTGCTGCTGCCACTATTGGGGGTGTACCGGTTTCAGTAAGGAATTCTTAGGCAGAGTAGATTGAGGTAAGTCTTTCTCCAGAGTCACTGAAGCATGGTGATAAAGCCCCAGCAGTAGCGGAAAACGAGGACTTAGAACTAGCTAGGGTGCCATCGGTGCTGAAAAATGGGATTCATGGCACCAAGGCTATATAGAGCTCCGCCACTGTGGTGAACTGCGGAAACACAAGAGGTGGGCCCATTTGCAGTATAGAGCTGTGGGGGGTTGTTGCTAGGAGTACATAAGGCACTAAGAGCGTGCTGGGCGCTTTCAAGCGGTTGGTCAGTGCGGGCTGCTCAGTGGCTTGCGCGCGTGCTGCTGACGGTGCCACCGCAGACTGCGGGGTTGTCGGCACCTGCTTTTTTCTACCGGTGTTTTAGCCGGTGTTGGAGTGGCAGCTTTATACATCGGCCCCGCTGTGTGAGGAGGGACAAGGTCCCTGTTTGTGGTTGTGGTTTTTATGGGAGCTGGAACCTGAACTTTTAACTGCCCCCCTTGATGGTGTAGGGGTGGCAGTGTCAAGTCTTGAATTTGTCACTTTCCTCACCGGGGACGTAGATCCGGAGGAAGTCTGAGACCTCTTCCTCACTGACGGAGATTTCAGTTTGGTGCTCAGGCTTTTAGCTGGAATAGCCCTCTTACCCACCTCTGCCCCTGTGGGCTATGCCTGAGGGGAGAGTTTAGGGGAGCATCTGAAGGAGGTTTCAGTGCTGTCTCCATCTGCAAAACATGTAGTTGTAGCTGCCTGGCTCTCCTCGTGCACTTAGCTAGTTTCCTGCAGTCCTCAAAGAGCTCTGTATTATGGTCTTGTCCCAGACAGAGGGCATACAGAGAGTGCCCGTCCGCTACAGCTATAGAAAGACCACAGCCCAGACACTTTTTAAAATCAGAGGAGCTGGGCATGACCTGAGTAATATTTTGAACAATGGCAACCGCTATCAAAATGGAATCGTGGGAGATGGCAGGAATGCTGCCTGATGGATTTCCTTGGGTTTTTTTTTTTTTTCAAGTGAATAGCATCCGTTCAGTTGGTTATTAGTTGAAGGTAAGGCTAGCTGAGTAGCTGAAAGGATGGAGAAGGTTGAAAGTGAAGGTGACTGCTGATCTGTGACCGAAGCCGGTGGCGGTCAGAAAAGAACCGAGGAGCCAGCTGGCCACGTATGCGCATTACACACACAAGGTATCTTGCGCTACAGCCTAGCTTGCACAGCCAACTGGGGGGCACTGCTACCAACAATCTCCGACTAATGGGCGCAGCGGTGCTGGCACACCTAAGGTGGAGCACCCACGGGGACGCTCCTCAAAGAAGAAAAAGCCTCCACTCCTATATAGTTTAAGCTGTGCAGTGATGAAGACAAATGCCTCGAACTTTCACCAGATTTTCCATTACACAGCTAAGTTAGACCATGCTGGGCATACATATATAGGTTTCTTATTTGTCCACTTAATAAACATAATAAGAAGACACATGCAGTATAGATGGAACACAATTTAACAGAGAATAATCAAAAGTACTTCCCAAATTCTTCCCATGCAAAATTTCAACTTTCTTTTCCAGCAACTTCAGCTGTTCAAACAATGGTTGTAAGAATATATTTTTATACGTAGAAAAGTGATTTTCCCTACTCTCTTCGTATTAAATAATAATTGAAATGTCTCTGAAATTTTCCCAAAACATTAGTTTCTTTAAACATTTAAAAACCTTGGGCTGGTGGTGCTCCCTGTGGCCAGGATTGGCACTATGTGTTTTGCCGTGCAATGTAGAAAAGGTTTTTGGCACCCCCAGCCAAGTAAACAAAACAAAACAGCCAAGCAATGTCGCCATCCCCTCTCCCTGCACTTGATTTGGTGCTCCCAGAAACTGGCACTTAACAAGTGATCCTCCTGATCCCCAGCCCCTAAATTCTGGGCCACGCCACAAATAAGGGTATGACATTTCTGTTGTCCTGAAGCCAGCAAATAGGTGTATAAAGAACAGGATTGGTAGTCTCCTTTCTTCTTATAGTATACAATGCCAGTAAATTTAAAATTCACTGTACTTTATAGTACTTAACCTACATTTTTGCCTTTATAAAATATCAACTTTCATTTAATGACTTCCTTCGTAAAGCACTTTGAGATCAACTGATGAAAAGTGCTGTATATGAATTAGATATTACAAATACTGAGATACCAAGACTTTCTTGTGGCAAGTTTGTACAGGTTGAACCTCTCTAGTCTGGCACTCTGGTCCGGCAACATCCACAGTCTGGCATGACTTTAATTAGCTGAATGTCCACTTATCATGGATGTGACCAAATTTCCCACGGTCCCATAAAATTTATTTGCAGACACCCGTCCTGGCTCTGTGTTGTTATTTAACTCTGACTTACACTCAAATGTCTTCTAAGAACCCAGTTAGCAGTGGAAGTGTTATAATGCTGCCAGAAAATACTGACCTCCTATGGTCTGGCAAATTCTCTGGTTCGGCACCAGTAAGGTCCCGAGGGTACCAGACTAGAGAGGTTCAACCTATAGCATGTGATATTTCTAAAAACAACTCCTGAGAGAAGTTTTTATTTGAAAGATATACAATGGGAATACTCTTTTAAACTATTTCCAATAGTATCTTTTTACATATTTATGGAATAAGAGATTCTGGTACATAGTGTAAAGAAAAGGGAAAAAAGCTAATATTTTTTGTTTGCAGTGTTGTAGCTGTGTAAGCCCCAGGATATAACTTTTCTAGACACAGAGAAATCATGGTCTTAATTAAGACACTGGATTTATGGCTGATTACATCTATCTGTTACTCTTTTTTGATTGCAGCTCCTGAGACCACTTCACCTTCAATGGTCCCTTTGAATATCTGCTTATGCTAAACAATCTGTTCCACCTTTTTCCAGACCTGAAGAACAGCTGTGTCGCTTGAGGGTTTGTCTTTTTCATCTATAAAATATATTATTTCACACATTGTCCTGCTACTGTTATTTTAGATAATTAAAAGAACTTGAAACTGAAAAATTCTGATACAGGTTGAACCTCTCTAGTCCAGCTCTCTTTGGTCTGGTAACATCTGTGGTTTGGCATGATTTTAGTTAGCCAGATGTCCACTTACCAAGTTTCCCAGAGTCCCATAAACTTAGTTTGCAGACACACCAGTCCTGGCTCTCAGTGTTCTGTATTGTTATTTAACTCTGATTAACCCTTAAATGTCTTCTAAGAATCCAAAAAAAAGCAGTCATGTTGCACTTTAAAGACTAACAAGATAGTTTATTAGGTGATGAGCTTTCGTGGGCAGACCCATTTCTTCAGATCATATTCTGAAAGCGAATTGGCATGACCATTATATAACAGAGGGATAAAAAGAAAAAATTTAAAAAATTACAAACTGACAAATCAGCTACATAGTACAGAATGTCGGGGTTGGGGGGAGGGAGTGACAAGGAAGGAAGAAATTGCTTACTGTAAGAGTCAATTAAGTGGTGAATCTGGGGTCACTATGAATATCAAAAGGTGGGGAGGCTGTCTTTGTAATGTATAAGAGAATTATCTCGATTAAGATATTTACAACGTGTCAAATTTTAGCATAAATAAAAGTTCTGAGGTCTCCCTCTGTCATCTGGTGTTAAAGTCTCTTTGTTGTAAGATGCACGTTGTCAGGTCTTTAAAGGAATGGCCAGTTTGACTGAAATGCTGGCTGACAGGTTTGTGTGTGAAGAGATTTCTGATGTCTGATCTGTGTGCATTGATTCTTTGGCGAAGTGACTGACCAGTTTGTCCAATATACATCGCAGAGGGGCATTGCTGGCACATGATGGCATATATCATGTTGCTGGACGTACAGGAATATGAGCCCTTGATCATATAACTGACATGGTTAGGTGCAGTGATGGTGTCTCCAGAGTAAATATGTGGACAAAGCTGGCAACTGGGTTTGTTGCAAGGGAAAGTTCCAGGGTTAGTTTTAATGTGATATGCCCTGTGGTTGTTAGTGAGAATCTTCCTAAGAATCCAGTTAACAATGGAAGTGTTGGTAATGCTGCTAGACAATACTGACCTCCCGTGGGCAGCGAAATTCTCTGGTTTGGCACCAGTCAGGTCCTGAAGTGCCAGACTAGAGAGGTTCAACCTGTACTTTCAGTGAGATCGTTAACAAAGCTAGTCAAATAATGGATTCTTCCATTCTTTCACAATTTTTGAAAAAAATTAGAATTACCAGGGAGGATAAGGGAGGGGGAAAGTCTGACTCCAGGAAACCATAAGTTATGTAAGTTTCCATTATAGTCAGAATTCAGTCCAGCTCATATTGACTTCAATGAAGTTGGATCAACCCTCAACAAAGAAATTATGAAACCTCCCTCATGTTCTTATACTCTAACCAAATATTACACTAGTGCATAACTTTAGTATCTTATCTAATTATCAAACACAAAAGATAGTGTCTTTCAGTTTAAAATCTGCTCTTTATTTTGTATTCATAAAATAATTGCCACTTTATACCTCAAACACTCTACACATCAAAATCTTCTCCCTGTGTCTGATCTATGAAATTCTGAATACTTTTATATGATTGATACTCATTGTAGACTATGAGAATTTTTTTAAATAAAATATATTTGGATACACAAATATATTCAGGGTTTGTAAGAAATAAATTACAGGGACAATGACCTCGTCATAGGGTGTAGCTTGAACAATGTAATACTGAAGAGGTCAAAATAGTTTTCCGGATTTAAAAAAGTGCAGTTTGCATCCTTGCTTTTCTTTCCCCTTTCCCCACAAATTGTACAAAGTTAAGTAAAATCACAATAAAGGGAAGCACATCCCAATAAAAAGGCTATGTTTTACAATAATTGTCCTAAGCACTAATATTTACAAAAGTTAATGTAGGGCTATTACTGAAGAATACTAGAAGGTGGGGGGTAATGTTTTGTTTGTTTTTAATAAAAGTAATTATGTAAAGAGAAAACCGTAGATGATCACTACATAGCCTACTATCCTACAAAAGTCAAGTGTTGTCAGTGCTTAATTTGTGACAGGGCGTGGTAGGGGTGAGCACCAGCACCGTTAGGCTTGCTGTATCAGTTATGAATGTAAAAAAATTGCTTCAGCCCCCGCACCTTTCATTACAAATTAGGCACTGAGTATTGCACTCATGGTAAACCAGAATAACTACTTCTATAATTGTACCTTGCATGGCCCAGCTCCTGAAATTTGATACAAGTAGGCAGAGCTTTTCACACCAGTGCAGAGACCAGTTTAGTTGAATGGCACTCAGTAAAGGGGTAAGTATTTGTCCTTATAGATCCAGTTGCAGGTGATTAGCCCCAAAGGCAGAACATCACACAAACAGACCTTCATTTCAGCTTCTCCGACATATACTAGGCTGCTTCCCATTTTAAAGCAGGAATTTCTCACAGCTCTTCTCTATGAAGCTGAATCTGAAGTTCAGGGCAACTGCAGGACTTTCACCAGCTTGTCATTCAGCTGGGCCTTTTTACCAGTTAATTCTGCCAGTTTCAGGCTGGAAGGGCTCAGAAGGCAAATCTTCCATTGGTGTCATCTGCCCGCTGTTCCTTTCAGAATATATAGGCATCCTTGGGTTTTTTACTCCTTCCTTAATGCAGGGGTGGGGAACCTAAGGTCCGGGGGTCAGATGCAGCCCCTGACTTGTCTGGATTCAGCCCCTGAGGCTCAGGGATTCCCCCCAGCATTGGTGAGGGATGGGGGTTTTTTGTTTCTCACTTGCGTCCAGCCACTGACTGATTTTTCTGCAGGTCATTGGCACCAACCCAAAAAAGGTTCTCCACCCCTGTCTAATGACTGGATGACAGGGGAGCCCTGCCCCACCCACTCTGCAAGGTTCTACGTCCCAAGATTTGTTTTAACTGTTACGTCTTTCCAGAAGCTTTTTTCCCTTCTCCTTATACCTTGTGTGTCAGGGCAACCCAAATCCTTAAAAGCCATATCACATGACAGGGAAGACTGAGCAGCAGCTAGTACTGACTGCCTTTAGGGGGCAGACTACCCTGTCACAGAAATACCTCTGCCTGCACAATTTTTCCTTTCTTATTAGTAATAAACATATCTTCCACTTATGTGATGCTTCACATTTTCTAAATACTGCGTAAGCATTAACTCTTCAGTCTGGCACTCTCTGGTCCAGGAACATCCATGATCCAGCATGATTTTAGTTAGGCCAGTGTCAACTTATCATGGGTGTGGCCAATTTTCCTGTGGTCCCATAAAGTTTGCTTACAGCCACCAGTCCTGGCTCTCAGTGTTCTGTGCTGTTATTTAGCTCTAATTTACCTCTAAATGTCTTCTCAGAGCCCAGTAAACAATGGAAGTGTTGGTAATGTTGCTAGACAATATTCACCTCCCATGGTTTGGCAAATACTCTGGATCAGTACCAGTCAGGCCCGAGGGTGCTGGATTAGAGAAGTTCAACCTTTAGTACAAAGTTTCATTTTTTAAATAAAAGAGGAACTCTAAGGTGCATATATAGCAGTGGTGGAAAATAGAATGTATTCATACCTGAGTGTGAACAAGTGTAGAAAATAAATCTTGACCTTCCCTTCAAGTATAATTACACCAAGATTCAAAATTAAAGGCTTACTCCATTTCCTCTTCTGTGAAATGTAAATCAGATGTAGTACACTTGACACTCAGAACAAAGGACCAAAAAGCAGTACTACAAAAAATCCATTGAAGTATTAGAGTACAAGTTGTTAAGAGACACTAAAAACTTTGGCCTATTAAATTGTGTAATGTTTGCTACTAGAATGAAAAACAAACACTATTTCCAAAAAACATGGTGAGAATTCATATAAACGGGGTCCATTTCACATATTTAAAGACGATTTAGATTTTGAGTCCTATAACTTTGGAAGCATGAAGAACTACTGACTGTTGATATAAAATGAAATTATGCTGAGAGTAAATATATATACTGGGGCCCTCCTGCTTCACACCTGGAAGATCCTAGAGCTGAGGTTCCAGCTTGAGCCCAGAAGTCTACACAGCAGTGAAACAGTCCTATAGCCTGAGCCCTATAAGCCCGAGTCAGCAGGCATGGGCCAGCTGCAGGTTTTCCTTTGCTGGGTAGTCATATCCTTACACATCAACTTAGGCCCCTCTTCCAGTCTTCTACAGTATAGTCCCTCCTGGACTACTTCCCTAACTGAGAGGAGAGCCAGCCTTCAGGCGCTCCAACAGAAATTCCAGACCTCAGGACAGAACAGTCAATGGATCCCCAAAACATACACAAGCCACTTCCACGTAGGGGGTGCTGCACCTGTGCTGGTTGGTGCCCAGAGAGCTGCCAGCTGCGGTACTAGGAGTGCTCTTTCAGCATGGTCTGGGCTCCCATGTGCCCATCTGGTAGGGTTGACAGCTGTTTAACTGCACATACCCAAAGAACCTGGTCCTGCCTCTGGTCAATGCCTTCACTGAGGCCATGCTCCTTTTCTGAGGCCCCAGCCCTGCTCCTTCATCACTTACTCTTCCTCACCTTCATTCACTTCACCAGGCTGGGACAGGAGATTGGTGAGGGGCAGGGAGGCCGACAGGATTGTCGGGGCCCTGGGCAACATGTGTGAGGGATGACTCCATGTTCCTAGAAGAAGAGGAGCCTTAGGTGGAAGGGGCAGGGCTGGGAGCAACTAGCCCTCATTAGTGTTTCAGTAGTGATTTAAAGGGCCTGGGGATACTGTGGCAGCAGCCAGCAGCCCCAGGCCCTTTTGAATTGCTGGGGCCTGGGACAATTGCCCCCTTTGCCCACCCACTGTTCGTGGGCCTGATGAGGGTTGGGCTCTGGGAGGGAATTTGGGTATGGGAGAAGGGGTGTGCTCTGGGCTGGGACAGAGGGTTCAGGTACAGGAAGGGGTGATGGATTTGGTACTTATCTTGGACAGCTCCCAAAAGTGACCAGCATAACCTTATAGCAACAACAACTGTTCCAAGAGAGGGGGTTCAAGGGATGTCTGTGTGCCGCCCCTGGAACTCCCATTGGCTGCAGTTCCCAACCAATGGGAGTTGTGGAGTTAATTCTTGGGGCGGATACAGTATGTGGAGACACACTCCACCCAGGATCATAGGGACGTGCCAGCTGCTTCTGTGACCAAGGGCAGGCAGGAAGCCTACCTTAGTGCCACTGCTGCTAGCAACAGCAGCGGCTGGAGGTGCCTAAGTTCTTTTAAACCATCCAGGCCCCTGGGAAATTACCCTCACACATCTGTGGGCAGTCAGAGTGGTCAATCTGGGTGCCAAATCAATGCTGAGCAGGGTGGAGAAATAAATACCAGCCCTGGTGAAGAGCACCACTGTGGGTTCTGGCCCATACCCTGATCATTGAACAGGCTGCTGCTATGCTGCTTAATACAGTTAAGCATTGACCATATAGGTATTTGTGGCATATTAATAACTGATAAGATAAAGACACAGTAAAATTAAATTTAAAATGAAAATAAACAACAGGAGGGCTACTTTTTGGCTGACTGTATTATTTCCCCATTTGATTAAGTAAAAAAAAAAAAAATTCCACAATTTCACTTCATAGAATGATCTCAAATTTCCTTTAGATTGCTGCAGAATATTAAAAATAGAGTACATGGAAACTTGCCTATTTAGCAACAAAACTGAAACATGGTGAGATACCACCTTGAAATAACAGAGAATCCTCTAGTGTTAATATGATAAAATTAACACCAGAAGGATAATATGCAAATGCAGGTGAATATAATTATAAAAATTAATTATATCCAAATTTACTGTTGATGTCACATTCCATTGCACAGACTGTCATAACGCATGACCCAACAATGATCAGTTCATAGGGCACCAACAAAAAGGAAAAAAAAAAATAAAGAGGATGGCAAAAGCATCATCATCTAATATATAAAGGAGAATGTTTGTAAGTTTGTATGCTAATAACTTGGACACTATAAGAGCTACCGCAACCAAACTTTGCATGGGATTACCTTTCATCCAGGAGAAGGTATTAAGGTACTTTTGGACCCGATCGGGGTCCCGCCCTGCCCCCTAGGGCATCTGTGGCCCCGGGCGCAAGCTGGGGCGCCCCTCCCACGTGTAGCCTCCCGGGACTCACCCCCTCCCGCCCGTGAGGTTACGTAACTGACCCTCTTCCCCCTCCCCCCCCGCCGGCACACAGTGCCCCCACCCCCATGCGCACAATGGCTCAGGCACCTGCCCCGCCCCCCGTGGCACCTGCAACCCCGGGAGCGAGCTGGGGCGCCCCTCCCGCATGTAACCTCCCCTCCACCCAGGGTTGCTCCACACCTGCCACTCCCCCTCCGGAAACCAAAACCAAAGCTGTCCAGCCTTTCTACTCAGCTTGCTGGGCTTATCCAAGCAGAAGGAATCCGTGTGCCTACTGCAGTGCAGGGCGGAGGGGCCGGGTTAAACCCTCGATGGGTTACACTGCTATGAAGCCAGCAGGCTGCTGTTCATACTGTGAGTGGGGCTCTTCTATGTCTGGTTCCAGCCATCAGAGTTAGATGTGAGCTCTGAGCTTTTGCTTGCCAAGGCAGGGCAGGTGAATCCCTGAGCCAACCTTGCAAAGAGAAGTCCCCTTGCTACTGGCCTGTTGAGAGTCTATGGGTTAAGCTTAGATGTGCAAACAACAGCAGTGATGTTGTGGTTGGTGTCTACTACAGGCCACCGAATCAGGTGGATGAGGTAGATGAGACTTTCTTCGGACAACTGAGAGAAGCTTCCAGATCGCAGGCCCTGGTTCTCATAGGGGACTTTACTCACCCTGACATCTATTGGGAAACTAATACGGCAGTACACAGGCAATCCAGGAAGTTTTTAGAGAATGTTGGGGATAACTTCTTGGTACAAGTGCTGAAGGATCTGACCAGGGGCCGTGTGCAGCTTGACCTTCTGCTCACAAACAGGGAGGAACTAATAGGGGAAATAGAGATGGGTGACAACCTAGGAAGCAGTGATCATAAGATGGTAGATTTCAGGATCCTGACCAAAGGAAGAAAAGAGAGTAGTAAAATACACACTTTGGACTTCAGAAAAGCAGATTTTGACTCCCTCAGACACCTGATGGGCAGAATCCCCTGGGATGCTAACATGAAGGGGAAAGAAGTCCAGGACAGCTGGCAGTATTTTAAAGAAGCCTTATTGAAGGCACAGAAAGAAACCATCCCGATGCGTAGCAAGAGAGGAAACATGGTAGGAGACCGGATTGGCTTACAGGGGAAATCCTTGGTGAACTTAAGCACAAAAAGGAAGCTTACAAAAAGTGGAAACTTGGACAAATGACCAGGGAGGGGTTTAAATGTATAACTCGAGAATGCCGGGGGGTTATCAGGAAGGCGAAAGCGCAAATGGAATTACGACTGGCTAAGGATGTGAAGGATAACTAGAAAGGTTTCTACAGGCATGTTAACAGAAGAAGGTGATCAGAGAGGGTGTGGGGCCCCTAATGGATGAAGGAGGTAACCTAGTGACAGATGATGTGGGGAAAGCTGAAGTACTCAATGCTTTCTTTGCCTCTGTATTCACGGACAAGGTGGGCTCCCGGACTAATGCGCTAAGTGACGCAAGATGGGATGAAGATCGACAGCCCTTAATGGGTAAAGAACAGGTTAGGAACTATTTAGAAAAGCTAAACGTACACAAATCCATGGGTCCGGACTTAATGCATCCGAGGGTACTGAGGGAGTTGGCAAATGTCATTGAGGAGCCTTTGGCCATTATCTTTGAAAAGTCGTGGCGATCGGGAGAGATCCCGAATGATTGGAAAAAGGCAAATGTAGTGCCCATCTTCAGAAAAGGCAAGAAGGACGATCCAGGGAACTATAGGCCGGTCAGTCTTACCTCGGTTCCTGGAAAAATCATGGAAGGGATCCTTAAGGAATCCATTTTGAGGCACTTGGAGGAGAGGAAAGTGATTAGGAATAGTCAGAATGGATTCACAAAGGGCAAGTCGTGCCTGACCAATCTGATTAGCTTCTATGATGAGGTAACTGGCTCTGTGGACATGGGAAAGTCAGTGGATGTGATATACCTTGACTTCAGCAAGGCTTCTGATACGGTCTCCCACAATATTCTTGCCAGCAAGTTAAGGGAATGTGGATTGGATAAATGGACGGTAAGATGGATAGAAAGCTGGCTAGAAGGCCGGGCCCAGCAGGTAGTGATCAACGGCTCGATGTCAGGATGGCAGTCGGTTTCTAGTGGGGTGCCCCAGGGTTCAGTTCTAGGACCGGTTTTGTTCAATATCTTTATAAATGACCTGGATGAGGGGATGGATTGCACCCTGAGCAAGTTTGCAGATGACACTAAGCTAGGGGGAGAGATAGATATGCTGGAGGGCAGGGATAGAGTCCAGAGTGACTTAGACAAATTGGAGGATTGGACCACAAGAAATCTGATGAGGTTCAACAAGGACAAGTGCAGAGTCCTGCACTTGGGACGGAAGAATCCCAAGCATTGTTACAGGCTGGGGACCAACCAGCTAAGTAGTAGTTCTGCAGAAAAGGACCTGGGGGTTACAGTGGATGAGAAGCTGGATATGAGTCAACAGTGTGCCCTTGTAGCCAAGAAGGCTAATTGCATATTAGGTTGCATTAAGAAGAGCATTGCCAGCAGATTCAGAGAAGTGTTTATTCCCCTTTATTCGGCTCTGGTGAGGCCACATCTGGAGTATTGTGTCCAGTTCTGGGCCCCCCAGGACAAAAAGGATGTGGACGCATTGGAGAGGGTCCAGCGGAGGGCCACCAAAGTGATTAGGGGGCTGGAGCATATGACCTATGAGGAGAGGCTGAGGGAGTTGGGTCTGTTTAGTCTGCAGAAGCGAAGAGTGAGGGGGGATTTGATAGCAGCCTTCAACTTCCTGAAGGGAGGTTCCAAAGAGGATGGAGAAAGGCTGTTCTTAGTCGTGACGGATGGCAGAACAAGGAGCAATGGTCTTAAGTTGTGGTGGGAGAGGTTCAGGTTGGATATTAGGAAAAACTGTTTCACTAGGAGAGTGGTGAAACACTGGAATGGGTTACCTAGGGAAGTAGTGGAGTCTCCATCCCTAGAGGTGTTTAAGTCTCGGCTTGACAAAGCCCTGACTGGGTTGATCTTGTTGGGATTGGTCCTGCCTAGAGCAGGGGGCTGGACTTGATGACCTCCTGAGGTCTCTTTCAGCTCTATAGTTCTATGATTCTATGATTCTACATGACTGTGTACTGTTCTCCTGGGGGCTGGCTCCTCGGTCCTGGGGGGAGGAGGGTCCTGCTGCTCTCAGAGGGTCAGGTGTGGGCCAGGAGCCATCAGCCCCCAGGGACTGTGGCTCTGGGGGTCCCCTGGCTCAGGGTCCTCTCCTTTCCTAAATTTTGTTCCTCCGGTTTCCCGAGCAACGCCAGGTAAGTCCAGCTAGTCCAACATAGTGGAAAACGCAGCATCACACAACTTACTCCTGTTGCTGAACAGGCTACAAACTAACTACGTACATGATTCTTTGCAGTGAACCAGAATCTTCCATCCTTATTCCCACTGAAAGGCACTAATTTAAGCAGAATATAGTATTTGACCAAAATATGTCTAATCTCTCCTTTAAACTTTATAGTTACATTTATTAATATGAAATGTTTCTTAACCCTATAAGAAAAACCTTGCAAATTGCTAAAAACACATTTGTCTCTATATTTTCACTGCACTCATTTATTTATTTATTTCAATATTTTTACCCTGCCGCTTTATTTAAAATATTCGAGGCGGCATACAATTTTTTTAAAAACACTACATATATAATTAAAATAACATTCTTTAACATTTTTAGTCCACATAAACGAGAATGTGCTCTATATGCTTCTGTAAAGCTCAAAGTGACAGTTGAGAAAAGATTGTATGTGCTCCCTGTTTATCATTTGCATTTGAATTCATGTTACATGTAAACATAGTTGTTTATCTTCCATACTAACTTTTACCATCTCACAGAATACTTACATTGCATTTCAAAGGTGAGGAAAGAAAACACGTTGTAGAAGTATCAGAGGCTGCCAGCTTAGTTTATTATCAGAATTCTTTTGTTTAAGCGTGTTTGGACATGAGTTTAAACGGAAGCACCTTATCTTATCTACTGTAAAATAGATTTTTAACAATTATCATTGTATAAACATTAGTACTAGTTAACAGACTACACAGACATCTTTATTTTAAAATAATGATGCATAGTTATGAAACTGTTAACAGTTAAGTATACAAATTTTTATTTTTTTTCATAAAGAATGATCTCTTTATTATCCAGTTTCTTTAAAGACAAAATAGCCTTCTAAGCTGTATTCAATATTATAATGTAATGGTAAAACTAAATAGCCACAATTCCAGTCATAAACTAGGAGGTAGTTTTCTACTTAAAAGAACTCAATATCCTCGGCTCCTGCTTGCTCGCACCTGCTCTCCAACTGGTAAGTATCCAGACATTTCCTGTTAAGGGTCACCTCTTTGGTCTGAGCTAACTTTGACCACAACTCATAACGCAAGCCCAAATGCTCATCTGTAAGCCGTGCTAATCACACTAGAAACTATTTCCAACACATGGAATAGAGTTTCACAATTAATTAAGAAGTAATCTATCTTCACTTAAACTGGTTTTTAATCTATAAGAACAGTGAGTAGAATGTAATGATGGATGTAAATCAATTAAAAAGAAACACTAGTCCTCATTAAAAATGCTCAAGGCACATTGGTTTATTTATTTATTTAAAGTCATATATTTTACATATATTTATTTCAAGCTTCCCATATAGACATATTTACTTGCAGCATCTCATCTTGTAAAGCCATGTTAAAATATTTTAGGAATTGGCTAAGTACCATGGACCAAATCTTTCTCACCTTCAACAGGGCTATTTTTATGAGTAAACTGAACATGGTATGACCCCAAATTGGAACTCAATCCTACCTCCTTAAATTCAATGGGAATTTTGCCATTGACCTTAAAGCATGAATGATCATGATCTATGTTAAGATAGGTCTCTCAACTAGCACCAAATGCAGACTGCTGAACTAAAGTTAAGTGGATTAGCTGTTAATAACTAGAATTAATTTGCAATTAACATACAGTCTTTTAAGTAAAAACATATGCTTTAAATGTGTTCTTATACACTAGAAATTTAATAAAATCTGATCATAAAGTTGTAGTAAAATGTCCAGGGTGATAAAGTGAAGAAAAATGAAAATGCAGTACATACTTATGTGTGGTGAGAGGCAGAATTTATGCAAGAGATTGCAGTCACTTCCCAAATTCATCTTTGGTGAAAATCCAATGAAGAAATTGGCCTAACATTTTTCTGCATTATTAACAATGGGAGCAGAATTATTCACTAGCAGATGCATTATGCTGTCAGTGACTATAACTCATGAAAATAAAATTAATACTTTGCCTCAATGTAAGGGCAGAGACAAAAAAAAGTTAGGATTTTGATTCAGAGTACCAAAAATAAACAGTTATTTTAAACAAGTCTATGTTCTTTTAAAAAAAAGACAAAAATATGACATTTCGGACTGCTAGAAAGTCATTTCTTAGATATCTAGCCAAGTATTAACTGAATGTTTTAACAGATATCCCAACTATTACATCCAAACACATTTCCTGGAAAAATAAGTTTCATGCCCCTTTGTGAGATTCCGAATCAGGTGGTAAATGCCTGATTTTAAAAAGTACAGCACACAAAAGAGTTTTTCAGTGATATTTTCTTCTGTGGTAAGCTCGGTGTGTAACAGGAGCAAGTTTTATTTCTGACCTAAACCAGACTTTAATGCCACTCCTATTCATAGAAGAGGAAGTTACTCACCTTGACAGTAACTGACTTTCTTCGAGATGCGTGTCCCCATTGGTGCTCCACATTGGGTCGGTGCGCCAACGCTGAGCGTTTTAGAGCAGCATCCATGGGGCTGTGCATGCATGCATCTGCAGCCGTGCACTCCTAAGTAGCAGGCATCACACATACACGAGCCCTCTCCTCAATTCCTTCTCTACCCCGGAACAATAACAGTGAGGAGGCCTGGACTTTGAAGTAAAGGGAAGGAAAGGGAGGGTTGTGGAACACCCACGGGGACACTCATCTCAAAGAATGTCAGTTACTGTGTTGAAGGACTGTTTGTACTCATTGTGAAGTCAGTTCTAACTCAGAGAACCATCTAGAAGCCATGCCTTCAGGTGTAATGAGTCGAGGTTCGGTGCAGCAGTGAGGGGTCCTGGAGGAAGAAGGAGATTCTGGCTGTGTGGTAGGTGGATTGGTGGCACACAAGACATTCGCATTAGACAGGGAAAGAGAAAGTTACTCACCCTGTGCAGTAACGACGGTTCTTCGAGATGTGTGTCCCCGTGGGTGCTCCACTGTAGGTGTCAGGCTCGTCCCGGTGCTGCAGATCGGAGATCTTTTTCAGCAGTAGTCTGTCGGACCGCGCATGCGCATTGGATGTCTCATGCTGCTCGTGCCATTTCTGAGTGCACGGTCCAGCTCCCGCCAGTTCCTCCTGAACATCTAGAGTCTGAAAAACATAAGGAGATACTCTGAAGTGGGGAGGTGAGTGGGTCGTGGAGCACCCACGGGGAGACACATCTCGAAGAACCGTTGTTACTTCACAGGGTGAGTAACTTCCTCCTCTTCTTCGAGTAGTGTCCCCGTGAGTGCTCCACTGTAAGTGACTTCACAGCAGTAGCCTGGCATAAGGAGGCGGGATTCAGAGTTAGCGCCTTGCCGCCATGGAAAGGACAGCGGAGGCAACTGCTGCATCAGTCATGAAGATATTAGGAACAGCATAGTGTTTTGCAAATGTGAAGTCGGAAGACCATGTAGCGGCACGGCAAATGTCCCTCAGAGGAACTCCCTTGAGAAAAGCAGTGGAAGTTGCCATTGTCCTCATCAAGTGGGCTCTCAGGGTGTGCGGAAGCGGTTTGTTCTGCAGTGAGTAACACCGTACAATGCACGAGACTATGAGTCTGGATATGCGCTGTGCCTATAGTGGGTGACCCTTGGAACGTTCGACAGTGGATACTAATAGGCACTGAGATTCCTGCTCTTGAATAATATTGACAGCA
The DNA here is from genome assembly GCA_032595735.1 of Pelochelys cantorii. Lineage (NCBI taxonomy): Eukaryota > Metazoa > Chordata > Testudines > Trionychidae > Pelochelys > Pelochelys cantorii. The sequence continues at coordinate 41,508,335 of CM064330.1, forward strand.
CTTTGCATTGTGATGTGTGGCAAAGAGGTCTATCATGGGACATCCCCACTGGCGGAAAAGGTCTTGGAGCACACCAGGGTGCAATTCCCAGTTGTGATGTGCTACAAAATACCTGCTGAGGGCATCAGCTGTGATATTGTCCTTGCCCAGGAGGTACGCTGCTGTGATCACGATGTTGTAATGATTGCACCAGTTCCATAGTCATATCGCCTCCATACATAGAGAACGGGATCAAGACCCTCCTGGTCTGTTTATATAATATACTGTTGTCATGTTAGTGAGAACACAAATGACGCGACCACGAATAAGAGGGAGGAAATGTCTGCAGGCGTGGAAGACAGCCCTCAATTAGAGAAAGTTGATGTGTCGTAAGGACTCCTGCGCAGACCATCGGCCTTGGACCTGACGATCCTGGAGATGAGCGCCCCAGCCTAGTAGGGATGCGTCTGTGGTGAGCTGCATAGTGGGTTGAGGCCAGTGAAAGAGTATTCCAGCCAACATATTGGTGGGGATGGTCCACCATGTTAATGATTTTATCACATGCCGAGGCACCACTACCATCCTGTGTACATCATGCCCATCTGGAGTATAAACTGTGGCTATCCAATGTTGGAGGCATCTGAGGTGAAATCTTGCGTATGCCACGATGTATGTAGTAGCCATCATGTGCCCCATGAGCTGTAGACAGGTAAGTATGGGAGTTCTGGGGCAGGTGGAAAGAATTTGTACGAGGAATATTCTGAAACCTGTTTGTGGGTAGGTACACGTGAGCATTTGGGGAATCAAGGAGTGCACCTATGAACTCTAGGGATTGCTGAGGTATCATGGATGATTTTGCAGTGTTGATTATAAGCCCAAGCGCCTCAAATACTGCCCTCGTTGCGTTGGTAGCGTGTAGTGCTTCGTTGAACGAGGGGGCCCTGATTAGACAATCGTCAAGGTAAGGAAATATGATGATTCCCAACTGCCGTAAGTAGGCTGCCACTACTGCCAGTGTCTTTGAGAAAACTGTGGGAGCTGATGAAAGGCTGAAGGGCAAAACTTTGTATTGGAAGTGCTTGGAACTGACTAGAAAATGTAGGAAGCGCCTGTGTGCCGGATCAATAGTCACATGAAAGTAGGCATCCTGTAGGTTGAGGGTTGCAAACCAATCTCCGCTGTCGAGTGCTGGAATGATAGTTGCTAAAGTCACCATCTTGAACCTTTGTTTGCGAAGGTACCGATTTAGTCGCTGAAGGTCGAAAATTGGCCTCCAGCCTCCTGATTTCTTCTGGGTCAGAAAGTAGTGGAAATAAAATCCCTTGCCCCTGAAGTCCTCTGGTACCCTCTCAACTGCCCCGATAGCCAGAAGGCGAGTAACCTCCTGTTTTAAGAGAGACCCGTGAGAGGGGTCCCTGAAAAGGGACGGGGAGGGAAGGGGTAGGAGGAGGAAGTGAAATAAGGGGACTGGTGTATCCTGATGTAATCAGCTGTACGACCCATCAGTCGGTGGTGATGGAGGCCCATCGTTGTTGGAATGGCATCAAACAATGGTGAGAAAGTCTGGCTGCGTTGCGTTGGTGAGTGGTTAACGGAATGGTTTGCAAGCTCTCGGCTGACACATCAAGCCTGCTGCCTGGTGTTTTGCTGGTTGGACACTCTGTTGATCATATTGCCTGTAATGAGGCATTGCATATGAGAAGGGCCTTTGCTTGTGATAAGGTACATAACGCTTTTGACAATATGGCGGCGTATATATGCCTAACATCCTGAGCGTTGTCTGGAGTCCTTGCCAGAATGAAGGACTTAATCGGACTTTTCCACAATAGGGTCTGTCTGTCAAAAGGTAGATCTTCTACCTTTGCTTTCAGGACTGCTGCCTGCTGTAGCCATGACGTCCTATGCATGACCACCGATGTAGTGGTGGTTTGTGCTGCTGTGTCTGCGGTATCGAGCGCGATGTGTAGGGCTGTTGGAGAGGCCATGTATCCCTCTTGTACCACCGCCTTGAGAACCTGATGTTTACTGTCTGGCAAATGTTCTAGAAGTGATACTAGCTTTAAATAATTATCAGTTATGATTGGCCAGGAGAGCCGCATAGTTGGCCATTCTTCAAGTCAAAATGGCCGATGAATAAACCTTTCTCCTGAATAGGTCTAAACGTTTTCTGTCTTTATCGCCGCTGTTATTTTTATATTGCGGAGCTTTGGCCCTCTGCTGTGCCGCATCCACAAGAAGAAAATTTGGCTGTGGATGTGTAAAGAGGAACTCCATCCCCTTAGTGGGGACAAAATATTTCTTGCCCGCTTTTTTATTTGTCACAGGAGTTGAGGCCGGCATTTGCCAGATGTCATCTGCTACTTCTAAGATTGTGTCATCGAATGGCAATGCCACTTTAAACTTCTGGGAATGTTGTAGATTTCTAAGCAAACGCTGTTGTTTTTGCTGAACTTCTGAGAGTTGCACTTCTTGGCTGTCAGCAACACTTTTAAACAACTCCTGGAATTGCTGCATGTCGTCAGTAGGTGATGCATCACTGGGGAAGACTGCGTCATCAGGTGAAGATGATGACAGGTCTACAGGAGAGTCTCCTTGTGGCTCCTCACGATCCGACAACTGTCCCTCTTCTGGTTCTGACTGTTGTGGAATTGTAGGATCATTTCCCGTAGGAGTGGGAGGTCTCTAGGAGAGTTGGTCTTGTTAGTTCCAGTCTGAGTCTAGTGGTAGGAAGGCGATCTTCGTAGGTCACACTCCGGAGAATATGAGCAACGCCTGTCATAGTAACTGTGTATGTAACGACGTTCATAATGATGTGCCAAAAATGAAGAATATCTGGAGGAGTATCTGGCTACTATGTATGTCATGATGCCTAGAGCAGTTCGAGAGCGTGGAAGATCTGGGTGATCGTGATCTGCCGCTTGAATGCACAGGAGATAATGGTGAGCGTTGGTGCCGATGGTAGTAGTATGGAGAAAGGAAGGTGCGAGCCGGTGAGTAACGATGTGATCTTGAAGGCTGGTATCTTGGTATGTGTCCGGAATGAACCAACCGAACTGGTGATGGTGAAGGCGGCTCTGGAGAAAAGGAAATATGCTCCGGGCTTGGCAATGGGGTTGGCAGCTTACGAGATTTCTGGCGCGCCTTAGTCGGTGCCGGGGAATGCTCATGTGGTGACGACGCTGGTGTTGACATGTGTGTCGGTGCCGGCTGCGTGGTCGTATGTGGTGCTGGTGACAACGTTAGGTGGCGTGCCAGTGCCGGCTGTAGTGTTGGTACCAATGCAGTCGGCGCCATAGGAACCGGTGCCGGTGCAACTGGCGCCATCGGCACCGTCTGTGTCGTCGGTGCTGCGTCAGAACTCAGTTCCAATCTGGTTGCCACAGAGGCTACCAGTGCCGATTCTCTTGGCGGTTCTGGGCTGGGCGCTGATGTACTTTGGCCTTGTTTTTGCTTGTCAGGTCGGCGAGTAGAAGCCGTACCCGAAGTGCCCAGTTTGTCTCCTGTGCTAACCCACGTTGGGGATAGGGAGCGTGAGGGAGAGGGTCTCCTCTTCACATGGGCAGGCTTCAGTGAAACAGGACGACGTCTGGTGGCTGCCACCAGCTCCGAAGAGTGGGAGGAATCCGTCTGAGGCAGCTGCAATGTTTTGTCAAACAAAAGCCTTTTCAGCCTCATCTCCCTGTCCCACTTAGCTCGAGCTATGAGCTTTGAACATTGGAGACATTTTTGAGGGATATGCCCCTCACCCAGGCACCTTATGCAGTGCGAATGTCCATCTGACGCGGGCATCAGCTCGCGTCATATGCTGCATTTCTTGAAGCTGGGTGAACCCAGAATTGTTCAGTTAATGAGTCCCTTCTTCTCTTTTCCTCTTGTATAACTATACGTACACTAATATTTTTACTATTTTTATATATAGGGGTTTTTTTAAATGAAACTACGCAACTGTTAACAACCTAACTAAATAACTACAACTATATATCTAACAGCTAACTATTAACAATTTTACTCTCAATTCCTGATAGGATTGTTGACGAGAGGGAGCTCACTGGCGGGAGCCGGACCGTGCACTCAGTAACAACGCAGGAGCGGCACAAGACGTCCAACACGCATACGTGGTCCGGTGGTCTACTGCTGAAAAAGATCTCTGATCTGTGGCGCCGGGACAAGCCCGACACCTACAGTGGAGCACCCACGGGGACACTACTTGAAGAAGAATCATGGTTGATGTGGCCACAATGGGGCTCTGAGAATTAGGTGTGCTTTGTCTCTCCTTGCCTTGTGGACTACCCTGATCAACAGAAGTATGGGGGGGAGGAACACGTAAAGGAGGTGGGATGACCAACTGATGAGAAAAGTATCTCCCATGGACCCTTAGCCGATGCCTACCCTAGAACAGAATAGGTGACATTTTTTGTTGGATTGTGTGGCAAATAGATCTATGTTGGGATGACCCCACTGTCAGAAAATATATGACAATATGTGATGGTTTATTTGCCATTCATGGTTGGTCGGAAGTGCATCTGCCATAATGATAAGGGTGCCTGGAAGGTGCACCACGGTAATGTTTATGAGGTGTAAGCAGGGTCAGGATAAGCTCTACCCTGACATCTGTTGGTGAACTGTGGCAAGTCAGGGTCAGGATAAGCCCTACCCTGACATCTGGGGGTGAACTGTGGCAAGTGATGCAAAAAGACTTCAGGGGCTGATTCATTTGCATAGGCACGCCCACCCTGCCTAGTATGCGCTCTCAGCAGCCAAATGGTCACTTTGGCCACTGTGGGATCTCAAGTTTCTCTGTTATTGAGGCAGGGGGGATAAAGTGGTGTTACCCTGATTATGTGAATCAAATAGTGGAACTGTTTCGCCATAAACTAAGTAGCACTTGCTAGACAAGGGGCATGGGTTCCAAACCCAGTCAGACAGAGAGGCTGGGGGCAGGTCTTTGTACCTGGTGGTGGGGGCCCTGTCTGAGGGCCCAAAACACACTGACTGCACCTCCTCCTCTCCTTCCCCCCCCCCCCCCCGCTGGCTTCACTGTGGGCCAATGGTGCACTTGCACTAAGGCTCTTCTACTGTGAGCTGAACTTACTGAAGAGCTGAAATCACTGTGTAATGAGGGGAGCCTGGTGCCATACTGCTGAAGAGCTGAAATCACTGTTGCTGAGCTACTAGCAAAGCAGATCGTGGGATGGCTAGCAGAGCAGTTTGCGGGGGCGACTGGTGGATGCAGGCGAGTAGCTGGCGGGGACGATCAACGAGCGGCCGGTGGAGCAGCTGCGGGACCTACCAGCTGGTGGCCGGGGAGCGTGGACCGAGGCGGGCTGGCGGAGCAGACACTGCTCTGTGGAATGGCTGGAGTGGCTCACAGGGCAGCAGGTGGAGCGTGGCGGAGTGATTTGCGTCAATGGCGGCAGCAGAAACCTACGGAGAGGAGGAGCCGCCGGTGGACCGCGTAAGGTGTATCAACCCCTGCCCCCTCCATTACACTCAGGTTGGGATGGTAAAACCCTGCCAGGTGAACTTTTGAACCCTGGGGCGGCACTGACCCGGGGCAGAGACTTTTGGGGTGTCAGACTTTGGGACTTTGGGTGATTTTTGGGTTGCTGGACTCAAGAGACTTTTGGGGTGTTGGACTTTTGGGGACCTTGGGTGATTTGTGGCTGGGGGGTGGGTCTTTGCTCATGTCTGGTTTATGAATCTGAGTTGTGGTGTTTTCCCACTTCAATGCTGATGTCGGTTACCTTGTGTTATTAAAGATTTGCTGCTATACCAAGGCTCTGTGCTTGCGAGAGGGGAAGAATTGCCTCTTTGAGGCACCCAGGGGTGTGTGTAAGATTTCCCAGGTCACTGGATGGGGGCTCGAGCCGGCGATGTATTATGTTGTTGGGAGGAGACCCCTAGATATTGAACCCGGCCCTTGCTGCAATTAACTTGTCCTGGCAGAAGGGTTACAGAGGTATTTGAAGCACTAGTTCAAAAGTGCTATGGCTTCTGTGCAAAGTACTCGAGATCGGGCCCCACCCTGACAGTTTATGTAAAACATTGCCACAACATTGTCTGTGTACAGTCTAACATGATTGTTGGTGAGGAATGGGAGGAATTCTGCGCAAGCATGTCTGACTGCAGAGTTCTAGTACATTTATGTGTAGGTTCTTGTTGCTGCTGGACCACAACCCCTGGGCCGTGTGATGTCATAGGTGAGTGCCCCATCCTGTAAGAGATGCATCTGTCGTCATGGAGACGGATGGTTCTAATAGATGGAAGAGGTTTCCAGAACAAAGGTTGTGGAGACTTATCCACCATTGCAGGGATTTCTTTACCAGTATTGGGAGCCCTAGGGATTTGGACAGCAGGTGGCTATTGGGCTTGAGGACCCGTCCCAGCCTTCCCTGTAAACATCTCATGTGGAGGCGAGCGTTGCTGACAACAAAACTGCACGCTGTCATATGTCCCAGTAGCTGAAGGCATTTGTGTGCTGTTGTTCGGGGACTGAATTTTAGGGTGTTTACCAAGACCACAATTTTTTGGAAATGATCCGGCAGGAGGGATTCGGTGGCCCTTGTCGATTTGAGGCACACTCCTATAAATTGGATCTTTTGTGTTGGAAAAAGCCTCAATTTGGCTTCATTTATTTGTAGGCTGAGATACTGGATTAAGCTTCTTGTGTTTGACAGTGATCAGTGGGAGTCATTGTATGAGTGCACTTTGAAGAGGCAGTTGTCCAGGTAAGGGAATATCATGACGGTTTGCTTCCTCAGATATGCTGCGAGGACTGCCAGAACCTTTGAGAAGACCTTCGGGACCGTAGAAAGTCCAAAGGGCAGTGCTTTCCATTGGTGGTGTTGTGAACCTACAACAAATCGGAGAAAATGTTTATGAGCTGGATGAATAGAGATATGAAAATATGCATTTTGCAAGTCAAGGGACAAGAACCAATCGTCCTGTTCCAACGCCGGTATAATAGTGGCAAGCATTATCATCTTAAATTTCTGTTTCTGAATGAATTTGTTGAGTGCTCGCAGGTCTAAGATGGGTCTCCAGTCTTCCGACCATTTTTCCATCAGGAAGTAATGCGAGTAATAGCCCTTCCCCTTAAACAGTGCAGGGACTTGTTCAATTGCCCCATATGCTCTGTTCCCTTGAGAGTGGTCCCTGAAGAGCAACTGAGATGGGAGATGATAAGGGGGTAGAGACATGAAGTGGATAAGATAGCCTTTGTCAATTATCTGGGGGACCCACCTATCAGAGGTTATTCGCTGCCCGTTGCCAGAGAATGGTAGTAGCTGGCGGTAAAAAAGTTTAGCTTGCAAAGGTAGTGTTGGAAGAGACAAGAGGCTCTCATGACCCTCAACCTGCTGTTCACATTTGTTTATTGGATCGCTGTGGGTGTCGTGAGTTGGTAGAGGGAGGGTGTCGTCGTTGATTTCTGCCTTTGTTCTGTGGATGTTGGTCTTCTTTGTTATAATGTTGAGTAAAAGGAGGGTATTGAGGTCTAGAGTAGGGCTGATAACTGTATTGTCTCCTTCTGGGTGCCGCGTTGTGGATCCCTAGTGAGCGAAGCTTTGATCTGGAATTCTTGATCGAGTGCAGAATTTCGTTAGTATTTGCTGCAAACAGCTTTTGGCCTTCAGATGGAAGATCTTACACCATCGATTAATTCCACTCCCTTTGAGAGAAATCCAAACCATGAAGCCCTTCTCATGACTACTGCTGTTGCTGTAGATTTGCAGCTGTATCAGCAGCATCTAACGCAGCCTGCAAGGCTGTTCTGGCAATTATGTGACCCTCTGATATCAGTGCTTTGAACTGCTGTCTTTTTTCCGCAGGAATGTCCGCAATAAATTGAGTTTGGTGTAATTTCTGTAGTCATAGTTACATCATAAAGCAGCATAGTTGCAAATACGAAATTGTAAGGTGGAGGACGTGTAGCCTTTACGTCTGAATAAATCAAGTCTCTTGTTATCATTATCCGATGGGGTGGACCGGAATTGTTGCTGCTTAGTTTTCTGTTGTGCAGCTTCCACTACAAGAAAGTTAGGTACTGGGTAGGTGAAAAGAAACTCAGAGCCCTTGGGCGAAACGTAATACTTCTTGTCTGTTCTTTTGGGGATAGGAGTGGTTGATGCCAGGGTTTGCCACACCATCTTTGCAGGTTCTATTATTGCTGGATTAATTGGTAGTGCTTTTTTAGAAGGTGTTACTGAGTGCAATATGTCCATTAATTCATGCTGAGTTTTCATGACCTCCTGGAGGCAGATATTTAATTCAGCAGCCACACATTTTAAAAGGTCTTGAAAATGTGCAAGGTCATCTGAGGTAGTAGAAGGTGGAGACAAAGATGCTTCCTGTGCTGGAACGGGTTCGTTTGACTCCAGGAGTACGTCCTTAACTTGGTTGGATGGTTCCTCTTGCTGTGCTTGATTCATAGGTGGGGAATGTGATGAAGGGAAATATTGCACTGGATTTTCATCCAAATCTGAAGATGACTTTTATGGGGTTTTCTCCAGAAAACTCCCCACACAGATCAGTCTATTTACACTTCCAGGTCATGCTCTAATTATGAGAACATGTCTCCATGGTATGTCAGTTCCTGGGTACCTCCACCTGTGCCATACCCACAGTGGCAATATTTGAACAATTGGCAACCTCTCCAAAAACACCACCATGGCCAGAAATGACATCCGGTGCAATATTTCCCGTGCAGTATGTCCTTAACTTGGTTGGATGGTTCCTCTTGCGATGCTTGATTCATAGGTGGGGAATGTGATGAAGGGAAATATTGCACTGGATGTCATTTCTGGCCATGGTGGTGTTTTTAGAGAGGTTGCCAATTGTTCAAATATTGCCACTCTGCCACAGGTGGAGGTACCCAGGAACTGACATACTATGGAGACATGTTCCCATAATTAGAGCATGACCTGGAAGTGTAAATAGACTGATCTGTGTGGGGAGTTTTCTGGAGAAAACCCCATAAAAGTCATCTTAAGATTCGGATGAAAATCTGAGATAATGTCATTTGTGATATTAACACAGCAGAAGAATGATCAGGACTGAGAAATGGTGAATTAATAGTAGAAGAGACTAATAAGTCTCTATGCTGCATATATTGCTGAGCTGGTTTTGAGTGTGTCATATTAGGAAGCACTGGTGCTATTTGAGGCATTGAATTACACCTTGGTGCTGAGCATACTAGAGACGCGCTTGGCGCTTCTGTGGTGTAAGTGTCTGTGCCGGGTAATATGGCCGGCGCCACACTCTCCTGCTGTGTGGCAAGGTCATATCATTGCTGGATGTTGTTGCAGCTAATGAGGCAGGCAACTTAAAGCCTGATGCCTCAGAGCGGGGTACTGAGCGTCCCGTTTTGCTAGTTGTGCTTGTAACTCCGGAAATGCACGGAGCATCATAAATACTTCGGTGCTGGCAACTCCTGAGTCAAGGATGAGGCTCGTTTTTTTGGCAGGCTTTTTGCCTCCACCTTTTTTCTGGTGCTAGGGCTTTGGCCCAGGTCTGAGGCAGGCCTGAGAGATTTCTCAAGGAGAATTAACTTGAGACGCAGGTCTCTGTCTCGTCATGCCTGCAACTTCATTTTTGAGAGACATGCCCCTCTCTCCAAAGCAGCAGACTCATTGTGCATGCCTGTACGAGACGGGGATAAGATCTTTGCATGTAGAGCAGTGCTTGAAACCCAGTGACCTGGGCATGGAGCCAGACAGCTATCTAACTACGAGTTGGTGGGGAGTAAACTGGGAGAAAAACCGTATTCTAAGTTTTTTTTCCTCTAAACTAAAGTGAGCTACGAACAGGGATCTAAGAAGGGAGAAAAAAACCTTGGTTTTAAAAGGGATTATTATCTAAAATGCAAAAAAGATACAGAGCACTGCTCATCTCCGTCTCGGGCCAGAGGCAGTAGAGAAGGAACTGGGGGGCGGGGCTCGCACATGTGCAATGCCTGCCATATAGGAGTGTATGGCTGCAGATGAGCGCATGTGCAGCCCCATGGACACTGCTCTAAAATCTCCAACTGATGGCTCAGCAGTGGCGCACCCAATGTGGAGAACTGTAGTAAGCAGGGGTGGGCACTCACTGACCCTGAGGAAGAAACCCCTCTATAAGCCTGGGTGGGCCAAGCCCAGTCCTGCCCCTTTAACTACCCAGGAGCCCAAGGGTGGGGCTGATAGGATAAAAGCCGCAGCCGCCAGAGGAAGCAGAGGCCTGCCCTGAGCTCCCAAGCCAGGAGGGCCCGGAGGACCTTGCAGAGGGTGAGGAATGGCCCGGACTGCCGTGTGCCCGCTCCAAAGAGGAGACCTTCTTTACCCTGCCCATGGGTGCAGACTAAAATGACCCTGAGAAACGGCAGCCTGTGTGGGGCCAGGTAGACAGCAAGGGGGAGTTAGGAAGTGGCCTGGGGAAGCGAACAACTGTCAGGCTGATCTTAAACTATGTCAGCGTGTTGTGGACTGGATCCCCGCTGACCTCAGTGGCAGCCAGTGCTGTCACTGCTAGGGCCCTGGGCTGGGACACGGTGGAACAGGGAGGGCCCACGCCCCCCTTCGCCACCACCTCACATACAGGGTGGGTGGCAGTCTCCCTCTCCCCTCTCTTGCCTGTGGAACCGCGTTTGTTTTGCTGCCCCACCCTGAACCAAGTCCTGGGCCTTACTAACTGTGGGACTGTGCTTGTGTTGCTGCCTGCCCTGTACTCAGGGCCCGGGGTTTAAAGGGAGCCACTAGACATTTAGTTCCAGGCCTAAGCACAGGTCAGGGACCCAGGACCCAAGCGGCTGGCTTACAAGAACCCACGGGGACATCTCTCAAAGAAGAATAATTAGTTTCTACTTCTGTCTTATGAATTCATCTTAATGTACTTTTACTCATTCATTCAAGTTGTACCATTCTGATATAGCCTTAAACTGAGGACAATGCATCACCTGGATGGGTCACTGGTAGGCATTCTCTAGTGCCCCAGCGCATAAAAAGAGCACATAAAAAGAGCATACCTACTGCTATACCCCCATCTAAAGGTGTATCTTATTTTTATGGCTGTATCAGTCCTCCTCAGTGAGTTGGTACCGTGGTGAAAGAGATGGTGTTCATGACCTTGTTTTGTCTCGAGCCCCATTGTAGTACTGAGCAATTTGAGGAAGTGAGAAGAAAAGTCCCTGCTCCCATAAGTCCAAGGAATACATCTGTGTCTAGTCATTAGCAGGATGTCCAAGAGATGGGGAAAACTCCCTTACCACTCATCAATGTACCTACAAAATGGTGAAGCAATCTCTTGCCTTAAAAATTAGTCATTCAGTTGAATCCTGCAAAAAGTTATGCATGTGAATGGTTTTACTCAATGAGAAGTAGCATTGAGTTTAATGTATTTGTTTACATCAGTTAAAATAAAAAATTTGCAGGATTAAGTTCAAAGTTTCCATTTTAAATTAAGATGAATGCATATACTTCTTTAGTCATACCATGCATCTCCAGTGTTAAATAAAACCTTCAGGCTTTCCTTTAGTTAAAAACATGAAAGTCGGGACTTTATTTTGTGATACTAGTCACTTTTCTGGATTTGGTATTAAATAAAATTCACTGTGGCCATCTGGAATGGATTAGGCAGTCTATGAGTATACCTTTCCTCACCTCTCTATCCCTGTCACTGTGTACATACAAATTTTATAAACTAAATCTGAACACACCTGTTAACCAACTGAAAATCACAGCTCAGCTAACTGCATCACAAGTGAAAAACTCCTTTTCTAGCCATTAGAAAACATTCCAGTCATATAATGCTCTTGTTAATTAGCTGCAAATCACCTGCTGGTTGACATTTGCCATATAGGAAGAAGTATTTGAAAATTACATCATAACTTTTTTGTTCCATATTCCCTTAATTCCCAGAGTCTGTTTGATTCCTTTCAGTTACAAAGATCCATGTAAACTTAAAAAACAACAAATGGTCTGGTAGTACTTTATAGACTAACAAAACATGTAGGTGGTATCATGAGCTTTCGTAGGCACAGCCCAAGACATGTTACACATACACAAGCAATTTACACACACAGAAGCCCAGAAGTTCATAGACAAAGAGTAAAAACCTGGACTGTACCTCTGGCCTTTAACTTACAAATGTGTACTAAAGAAGAAACAAATAAAATAAATTACAACAATAGAAATTAAGGCCAAAAGGGCTGGTCAAAGCCATGAACCTTAATTTATCTGCCAAACTCTTAAGTTCTACCATCTAATTACATATTTATTCATAATTCACTACCATACTGTTTTGGGGTTAAAATTGATTAAAACATAACATTATATAATATGTAATATTCTTTGGCTCAATTTGGCATAAATACATTGTAGCTATTGAGTTAGGCATCGTAGACCTTAATACAGGGCTCAGCAAACTTTTCAAACCAAAGAGCCAAACTACATCAAAATTCAGAACAAGTGGTCAACAAAGAGCCAGTATAAGAATGCTCATTTGCATGACTGAAAATATACAACTTAATATTATTGATAATTTACATGATGATTAATAATAGCATAAATGAAATATTGTACTCACAGACTATTTAATGGGACTGCTGATGCTGGGGATGCAGGAGTCAGGGTTGGGGTGCATGAAGGGCTCGGGCAGGGGGTTGGGGTGTGTGAGAGGTGCAGGAGGCAGGACGCTGGAGATGGGAAGTAGAGTGTGGGAGGCCTGGGGCCGGATTACCTTACCTGGCTGGGGCGGGGCTGCTGCACCCGGGTAGCAGTGGCTGAATGAGGGGCTGGGCCAGGATCGCTGCAGCTGGATTGCAGCCTCCCCTCCTACCCGTGCTGCAGGAGGAGAGTGGCTGCTGCCAGCCCTTCCTGCAGCCAGATGGGAGCTGGGCCGTGGGGCTGCCCCAGGATAGGGGCTGGAGACACGACACTGCACCTAGATGGGGGCTGGGCTCCAATTGGGGCATTGCTGGCTAGGCTGCTGACGCTGGAGCTGGAGTTGGGCCACTATGTCTGGGCTGTTGCAGAAGCCATGCGGCCACCAGAGTTGAACTGCAGGGTCTGCCCCAGGAGCATGGCAGCTGGAGATAGACCGCAGCAGTCAGATAGGGGCTGCTGCCATGAGCCCCTCTCACTATCCCAGCTAGGAGCACGTATGTGTCCCCTACAGCACGCCCTCAGCTGGCCCTTTAAATGAGTAGAGTGCCCCAGCCAGCTCTTGACACAGTGTAGCTGGTTCTTACCAGGGCACACCGCCTTGCTTTCACCTCTGGTTAAAGGTGAAATAGAGAAGACCATCTTGACATGAATAATTATGCATCTTTAAAATACTGAATTAATTTTTCATTTTAATCTAACAAGTTGCATGTATTTTGGGACTGACAAAAGAGCCATATTTGGTTCCATACTGAGCCATATTAGGCTCGAGAACCAGAGGTTGCTGACCCCTGCCTTAATGCAAATTACATCAAGCCACAAGAAAGACATGAATATTTTATAGACTACTGCAAGAAGTTCTCCAAAATCACAAGCCAAAACTAATCATACTCAGAATGATAAAACAGCTGCTTGACACTAAGTGTACGTCTACACGGCAAGGCAAAAGTAGAATTAAGATACGCAACTTCAGCTACATCAATTGTGTAGCTTAAGTCGAAATAGCTTAACTTGGCTTCTGGCACTGTCTCCCAGCAGGAAGTCAAAGGAAGAACACTCTTCCTTAGACTTCCCTTACTCCTCATGAAATGAAGGTTACCATGAGTCAGAGTAAGTCATCCTCCAGCTCAACATTATTTTGAAATCAAGGCTTGTAGTGTAGATGTGCACTATGTTATTTCCAAACGTTATTCCAAAATAACACTGCTGTGTAGACATACCCCAAGTAAATTTCCTAACTAACGACAGAGTCCGTTTAGTCTGGTGGCCAAACTGAGGCTTTAAAATTTCCACACAATTGACCTCTCTTCTCTGGTCTCGGATCTTTTGGAAAGCAGTCTTCTATTGAAAAGATGACTATCATTTTATTAAGGGAGCTATTACTGTGCTGACCTTATGTATTTGCACTAGTTATCGTAACTTATAAATTTCCTCGTATTTTTATTTAATATTTTAGTTATAACCTGTCAGATCTTATGATGTCCTAAAAAGAGAAGAATACAAGAAACCCTGAAGCTAATATTGTCCTTTTTTTGGTTTAGTCAAGAAGGAGGTAGTAGGTAATTTGACCTGAACTGTAATCCCGTGTGGGAATGGAGTGCTTCTGTTCTGCCTGCAGTGTTCCTTACATTTTATGTGCCTTCAGGAGATAGGGAAAGAGGGATTCTTGCCTTTGAAACTCTGAACACCATTTTCACCAAAGATCCAAGGGCTGAGGACCAGACAGGCACAATTCCTTTTATGTTGCCGCCTGTTTGGAGCTTCTTTCCCTGACAGAGCAAGGGCCCAAGGGCTGAGAACCTAAGGCAGGACTTCATGTAAGTACCAAGTTTGAGCAGGAGAATTTCTCTGCATGCCCAGATTCACATAGTTTAGTTTAGATCCATAGTAAGGGAAGGGAGGTGGAAAAGGTGTAGTGTAGACAAGGCCTCTGATGAAGAACAGTAAATCCTTTCTGAAATTTAGGTGATTGATGGTTTGCTTTATTACAACACAAAATTGAAAATGGGTTTCATGATATACATGTGACAGATGCTGTCAACTTTCAGCCACATGTTACTTCATAAAAGAAGAAACAGAAGTAATTCAGGATATTGATCACATGCCAAATTGCTGCTCTCAGTCATTCAAAATGCCCACCAACTTTTCCTTTAGGAAGAGAATTTTTTTAATAGTTGTAAAGCTCAATATAAAAATAAATCTAATGAAGTAATCCAAATGGCTATCTATAATAATTAAAACCTTCTTATGTGTCATAAGTGTCTAAGAATTAGCTTGTGACTTGTTCTACATACCCAAACAAGGGAGTAAGAACTCCCCCCATCCTATACTTCTGCAAGATTCTAGACCTGCGAAAGGCAAGAAATGTGTTTAGTTTTGGCTCTCCCCACATCCTTAGCCAATGCCCCAGGTAACACTAGTGGATGCAGGCATGTTATAAATTTACTGCTATAGGTCCAGGGAGAATGCAAGTACATGTATTTAAACCCTTCAGCCAAGACATAACATTTTTTCTCTTCCCTTTTCAAGTTTAAGGCCAGAGTAGATGGTGTACGCCACAACATCTTAACATCCCATCATGGACTGGCAGTGCAATCTTAGAGGAGGCTTCTTGCAATCAGTATCAAAAAGGTTATTTGTGGGCTTCTTTAGCTCTTCCACTTCTAGCCCCAAATTCATGATGACCCATATGAAGAGCTTTTGGTGAGCTGGAAAATCATCCAGAGGCAGTGGGTGGAAGAGACCCATGACTGCCTCATCTACAAACAACGAAGAAGATTCCAAAACCCCAGCAAGGGCTGGATCCTCCTCCTTGCCTCTCAGACGCAGCTGCAGATAACAATGAGGAGGGAGGACCTGGCACTGGAGAAAATCCCCATGGATTCCAATACTGCCAGTTCATTGGCCACTGCGCCTTGGTGGCCAATGGCCTGAGGCAGGTACAGCACCAAAGTTTGACGCATAAAAGAAGCAGTGTCTCTTTGGTGGGGGGACAGATCACAGTGGAGTCACTACAGCTTCCATCTATTGGCTGTAATGCGGAGCCAGAGAGTGGTGATAGGGAATTAGGGACCAGTGCCATGGCTCCAGAGATTGGGGCCAAGACCTGAGGTCACTTAAGCTGGTGATCAGAGCTGTAAAGATGGAGAGTGAGCCATAAAGCTGGTGACCAATATCAAGTCATCAACCATTGCAGCAGACCCACTGGGGTCTGCCCCTTATAGGAGCCAACTTCAGTGACTCTGAGGTTGGTGGGTGTTCTCAGGGAGTAAGTGGTACTGAGAGGGCCATCAGATCTATTGCCATCTGAAAAGCCTCAGGATCTCCTATCGACTCTGGCTACTCTTCTCATCCTGGTGGAGTACTGGAGTTAATGGGAGAGCGCTCAGAGATCAATTTATTGCATCTAAATAAACGTGATAAGTCAATGACCAGTAAGGATATTAAATCCCATTTAATCATTATGTTTAACTAGTTAACTGCTTAAATGCGGGTGGGCTAGAACAGCCCCCCACTTGGGTGGGAGCTGCTCCAGTCCACCAGTTAACCATAACCAGCAAGGGTGATACTTACTGGTTAACCATTCACATCCCTAATGGCCAACGGATTGATCACTGCTATGTCAATCCATCATGTAATGGATACAAGCCTTAAGAAGAGCTCCCTGAGCAAAGGGGATGAACAAAAGAATTGAGATTGTAAGACCTCATAATAACTCTCGGGATTACTTCTGGAATGATACCGTTTGAACCCCATCTCTTGGTGCCTGAAGGCCAAATGCAGCCCTAAATATATTAAAAATGAAAGGCTTTGCTTTGGTCATCTCTCCACAAGTATGTGAGAGAGTTAAAGAAACTTTGTCTCTCTTTTGTGCCTTTCAACAGAGGTTAAGAAAAATTACAGTTCTTTTACTTATGAGTACAAGAACTAAGAGTGTATTACACTGATGCCAAAACTCTTTCCTCTCCCTTGTAAAAGTCAGCAGAGATAACCCCACATTGGGGAAATATATTCTGCACATTTTTAAAGAACCTCATTGACACGCTCTCAGATGGAGTTTTGTGGCATCATGCCTCGATGAGCTCCAATGAGAGCATTACACTTCTGCATTTACCTTTACCATATGCTATACTAACTTCTGCCTACCTAAACTACCCCTGTATACAATAATTTTTTACTGTACATTCTAAAGTATTACATAGTGATGCTCTCAACTAGAAAATAGCTGCCAAGTGATTCACAGCAGTGGGTCTGTCATTCATCGAGTAAAGTGATTCTTTTATATATATACAATAAACATATTTCTATGCATTTTCTCTATTTGAAAGGATACGAAAAATCCCAAGAAAGAAATGTTTGGCAATGCTATTTCCTCTCCTGTGAATACAGGCAGTGCTGGGGATACATGTTGCAGCGCAACAGGTTGGTGACAAGGAGAGAAAACACAACATATAGCCTAGAAATATATACCTAAATAACAAGGACAGTAGTAGTTGGCAACAGTACAGATGTGTGTAGTTAAGAAAAGTGCTTCATGGCCTCTTCAGCTCCCTCCCCCGCAAAAAACCCTATGTGCTACCACTTGAAAGTGCACAAAATATACTATATATGGCATTTTCTAGTTTTCCTGAAGTTTGTCCAAACTATAGATTATAAAAATACTTGGATTACGCGGTATGAGGCACTATGGGGATAGGGATGTTAAATTTAATCAACTAATTAACTAGTCAATGGAATTGCCATGGACTAGTCCAGTGGTCCCCAACGCGGTGCCCTGAAGGGAGCTTCCAAAGAGGATGGAGAGAGGCTGTTCACAGTAGTGATAGATGGCAGAACAAGGAGCAATGGTCTCAAGTTGTGGTGGGAGAGGTCCAGGTTGGATATTAGGAAAAACTATTTCACTAGGAGGGTAGTGAAAGCACTGGAATGGGTTACCTAGGGAAGTAGTGGAGTCTCCATCCCTAGAGGTGTTTAAGTCTCAGCTTGACCAAGCCCTGGCTGGGTTGATTTAGTTGGGATTGGTCCTGCCTAGAGCAGGGGGCTGGACTTGATGACCTTCTGAGGTCTCTTCCAGTTCTATGGTTCTATGATTCTATGATTTATGTGCGCCTGCCGAATGATCTGGGCCGGCCCTGCCCCCGGCACGTGGCACATGCACGGTGCCGGCCCCTGGCGCGTAGCACATGCGCGGTGCCACCCCTGGGCGCGTGGCACATGGGCAGCCCCGCCCCCGGGCACGTGGCACATGCGCGGCTCCGCCCCAGGATGCGTGGTGCGTGAGCGGTCCTGCCCCCGGGCGCCCGGCAGCCCCAAAAGGTTGGGGACCACTGGACTAGTTGATTAGTCGATAAGCGAGGAAGCTGCAGCAGGGTTAGCTTCCAGCCCCAGGCGCTAACCCCACTGCAGCTCTACCTTTTAAATGTATTAAAAGACGGCAGGCTCTTAATGCATTTAAAAGGCTGAAGCTCAGAGAAGGGGGGAGCGGGACCTGGCACAAGCCGGGACAGCTGATTCATAGCTTGCACCAGGTCCCCCCGCTGCTCACCAGCCTTTTAAAGGTATTAAGAGACAGTCAGATCTTAATACATTTGAAAAGCAGAGGCACAGAGTCCTGGGACTGGGTGCAAGCCAGCAATCAGCTGATTCCTGGCTCACGCCTGGCCCCTGCTACCCCCCTGCTTCCCCTGCCCTCTGCAGAGACAGTGCTGGTGGGAACCAGCTTTTAAGCCAGCTTCCCCCACCACCAGCTCCTGCTGTGGGGGGAGCTTATGTTGATTGGATAGTTGACTAGTCACTTACATCCCTATATGGGGCTGATTCTTTACTCATATATGTAGTGTTTACTCTCACACAAGGGGTCCCACTTAAGTCAGCAGGATTTTTGTATATATCAGAGATGAAGGATTTATTAAGCTGCATATAAAATCATTCTTTATAGGGATTCCAATCTGTTTAATATTACAAACCTTCCAAATTTGTAGGCATGAGAAGATACTAATTGCAGGGGCCACATCTATATCAATATATCACTGCAGCACTTTACTGAATAAGTAACAATGCAGTTTATGAATGGAAAAAGGCAAGACTACCTCTAACTCAATAAGAACAAACTTTTCTTAAATCCTTTATGGCTTTAAGTTATTTTCTTACATAAAGCACTATGGCTATGTCAATGTGATCCTGATGATTTTGTAAATCACATTAGATTTGTTTTTAATTCTGAAAGATAAAATAAAGTCCGGTAATGGGATACCACACTGGGATGTGAAATTTCATGCTTGTATTCGTTTAAAGAAACACTCTCTCTTTAAGTGAATGAAGTTCCAAATGTTTCTCTGTTTAAAACATTTAAATTCTAGGGACCAAATTCTGCCCTTTGGAGATACACACACGCATCTCAATTTCCCCCTGGAACTCTCTTCTCCATAGGTTGTTGGATATGTGTTTTACTTGGTCTGCTGCCATACCAGGGAATAAAATTAATGGCTATGGGTCTTTCATCCCGGCAGGAGGAGATTCATTCCCTGCACATTTTTTTCAATCAGTCATGTGTTATTTGAAAAAGCAGCTTTTCAGTACTAGATATAACAAGCTAATGGTCTCAAACTATGAGTCTATACTTTACAGAAATGAATAGACTTGAGTAAATATCCTATCATTAAAGAGAGAATATAATTTTATTTTGCTTATTCCCCTCACAATTCCATCTGTGATGTAAGCAGATTGTGCAAGGGAGCAAAGGGACACTATGTCCCCATCATTTTCTGAACAGGTGACCAGGGCAAGCAACACTCTTGCACCTAACGTGTGCTGCTGTAGAATAATCATGGGCAGAGGGCCCAGAAAAGGGAGTTTAAAAGGTGGCAGGAGGGTAAAGGTATGGATGATTTAAAACTTTTTTTTTTTTTTTTTTTGCTTTCATGTTCATGAAAGTAAGAGATTAGTTGAAACAAGGGAAAAAGCTCAACTCAGGCTGAAAGTATGACCTCAATCTTCCATACCAAAAAATAATTTGCAGTATAGTATACTGGGTACTTTAGCCTCTCAAGTTTCATATTTGGAAGAGAAACTATGTAGAACATGGTTCTTAGAGCCTCAGATTGAGATAGCAGCTGGGTCTCAGGCAGACAAAAGGCTATCAGTAAGAGGACACTTTACGTTTACAAAGATATGGGATCCAATTCATAGGAAGGAGAGAAACTGGATGGGTGTGTCTGCTTTTTTATTTTGCACTTACTCACAAAGCCTAGGCCCAGTTCCACAGTGCTGACTCTGCAAAGCTAGAGATCATCTTGCTAAAATGATACCATTTGTGACACCAACAATGTTGTATCCAACTGTAATGACTGTAGTTTGTCCTCAAAAGATGCACATACTACTCCTGTGTACCTTCAGAGATAAAAAATGGACCCACAGAAGTTCCCATACTATTTTTAATGTTATTTTGACATGAAAAAAATTAAAGCGCCACTGGAATTTGCTAAGGTCAGAGTCACTTTGTGGGAAAGAGATAAACGACCTAAAAATATAGAGTAT
The DNA here is from genome assembly GCA_032595735.1 of Pelochelys cantorii. NCBI lineage: Eukaryota > Metazoa > Chordata > Testudines > Trionychidae > Pelochelys > Pelochelys cantorii. The sequence continues at coordinate 41,528,485 of CM064330.1, forward strand.
TAATGAACAGTAGACTTTATATAGAAAACTGTCATCACAGTATCCTAGAATTATTAATATTTCCTTTAAATGAATTCACTGCAACAATTACAGGTTAAAATACAAGAATTTGTTATAGTCTCAGACTAAAAATGATTAAATGAATCATCCAATTAGGGTGATAACGAAAACAGCCTTCATTTATTTAATATTTTAGTTCACATTCATTCAACATTGTAGTTTATGCTGTGCACAAAACCAACACAAACAAAATAACTTCAGAGTTTTCAAGTAAAGAGATAATAGCAAGGAAATGTTGAATAATGGGCGCAATTCCTTTATCAAATATCCCCATTGTGTTTAAGTCAGGGGTGGGGAACCTCAGGCCTGAGGGCTGGATGAGGCCCCCAACTTGCCTGGATCCAGCCCCTGAGGCTCAGGGCCCCACTCAGCATTGGAGAGCCCACACACAGGCACTCCAGCCCCCTGCTGCCCCACTGCAGGGCTGGACCACACAAAATCTACTAGGCTGGGCCCCTCAAGGCTCTAGTGTGTGAGGGAAATGTGGGGAATTTCTTTCTCCTTCTCAGCTGGGGGTGGGCTTTTTCTTCATACTTGTGAGAGACCCCTGACTGATTTTTCTGACCACCCCTGGTTTAAGTAATTGCTACTCATATGTTATGTAAGGTCAACCACTATTCTGATATTCTGAAAGAAATGCACAGTATAAGCTACCTGCACTTAGCTACCATGTGACATTTATTTGAAAGAAAACAAACTGGAGAGCTATGTCAAAAAGAAAAAAAAAATCTAGAGGGCTTCTAACCTTGTGTCCTCAGAGTCTCTACAACAGCACTGATGAAGTAGAGTATTTCCTGGCAGCAAAATTATTGCTGATTATCATTCCTTTCTGCCTATAGCATAAATACTGGCATCACTGATAGAAGCACAAGCTATGCTCCCAACACTACCTACAGTAAGCAGAGCATGCAAATCTCTTTTATCAGTCTTTTTTAATTGCCGTGAGAGAGGAAAAGGGGGGAGAGAATGCTTTACAATCTCCTTTGTTTCTATGTCATCTTGGAGCCATGCTCCAGGTGGGCTCTGATGTAAGTGGGGACTTAAGACTGATGTTTCAGCCTTAGCACTAAAATAAATTACAAAATAAATCAGCATAAGTCAGGGATTTCAGTGTAAGCAAAGGCAAGTCCTTAAGGTTATTTAGTGAAAATTTTGTGCGAGAATTTCATTTTTATTACCAATAGTTATAATCATTAGATGAAAAAAAATTCCCTCATAAAATTACATAAAAACATTGGTTCTGAGGATATTTGTTTATAAAGCACATAGAGACATTCATATATGTATATAAATGGGACCACTCACATGTATAAAATTAATCCTGCATATTCAGTATGTTTTTACAGAATGAGTGCCTTAAAATAGAACATTATTAGTTTCTAGATGTTGTACTTTATTTAAGGACTTTTTCAAAGTGATTTTTACTATTAGACCAAAGCAGTTCTCTAAGGATATTGGAATTCATTGTATTAGTCTAGCTACTACATATGTTCATTAATTGCATGTGTTAAAAGTAATTATGAAATATTGATGAAAACACATTTCCACTCAAAATAGTTACATACAAGAGTCCAGTACATGTAGCATATTATTCGATTGCTGCACTACTATAATTTAAAAATAAGATTTTTTTTCCCCCAAAAGATCATGCCTTTTATGCTCAAATTCCACCCAGGAGTGAGATTTTTGTCTTATAAATCTTGAGGGTATTACTCTAGTCTGACTTCATAACTAAAATTTTCATTGACATTTGACATATAGAGTGAGTATAGAATATACTTTTGAAAAGGATATTTATAATAGAATCTTTAAAGATCCATAAATACTAGCATCACTCTGTTAATATTTAGAAAAAAGAAAGCTCCCCATATGTGATGGATACTACCCTTTTCCAAACATCCCAGCATTCAGTAACTAAAGGGTTAAACCCAGAACAGTGGATATCCAGGAAGTGTTGGCAGGGTGACAGCAGAGCCTATGGGAACAAAGTGTGAGATGTGAACTGAAAGCAGTGATGTCCCTGCTGCAGTTCTTTGTGTGGCTTTGGGAGAGGAAAGCTGTGGAAAGACTGAATGAATCTTGGAAGCCAACATGGAATGTCCAGCAGCAATATTTATGTCTACAAAGGATGGAACTTGGGAACAAGAAATGTGAGTAGACAGGGTATGTTTTAGTTAGACAGAGTCAGGTTATTTCTTTGTTTTGTTATTTGGTTAAACTTCTCTGTGCTGAGTCCATGTGCTCCCCCACATACTGAAACAAAAGCTGAATCCCAAGGAAGGAATTACCTGTGTTTTAATCTGTTTCCTCAGTTGCTCTGTAACACCTGACAACTAAGTATACTTTACCAAGTATGTGTCCTTTTGTTTTGTTTTGTTAATAAAACCACCTTTTTTAAAAGCTATGATCTGATTCCTTTATTCCACAAAGCAAAAGGGTCTGTGTGCACGTGCTTAAGTCTGAAAAGTCAGATATTAAAAATCACACTTTGTTTTCAAGCTCTCTCCTGAGGGAGGTAAAAGAGTTTGGGGTACCCCATGAGAAGAAGTTCCTAAGTGAGTCTTCCTGGTTTCAGAAAAAAGGGGTTTAGCACTTGGGTGGTGGCAGCATATCACCCAAAGTCAGGGAATCTGTGACCTTGGGGAGTTTTTAAGCAGAAGCCTGTTGAGGCAAGGTATTTTTTAAAGTCTCTTGCGGGCCCCCACCTTCTGCATTCAAAGTGCCACAGTGGGGAACAATCACACCTCTACCACCATGTCAAGGCTGTAAAGTACAATATTTGTTTACCTGTAACTACACAAAGAAAACAGAGTATTTAATAGGACTGAATGATTACAGAGAAAGCAGTGTTGAACATACTTATAGAAAAGGTAGTATGTACAGTGAGATACCTTTACGCATAAGCAGCATTGGTATGAACACTGAAAATGTCACTGTCTTTTTTCTTTAATTAAAGAAGCAACAAATTCGTTACACAGAAGCAAATGCATAGTCAGATGTTCAGCTGCTGCAAATCTGCATAGTTCTATTGACTTCACTGAAGTCACACTGATTTACACCTAGGATCTGGCAAGAATATTTTAAATTGAAAACAATATACAGTAGTAACAAAACAGTATTTTTCTCCTGCTTTTTTATCTTCTTCCCAGAATTTATAGAATTTTTGTTCAACTATAAAAGTTTTAAATGATCAAGCAAATGCATCATCTCTACTCCAACACTTTTTATGGGAGTAGTTATGAGAAGCACAGATATGGACATTATTGAAATTTTAAGTAAAAGTTCTTTCTAATTTTATAAATCTCTATTTTAACAGTCTGATATATTCTCAAAGACAAGCAACATATCTTTCTACCCTCACAAGATTACCTACCCCTTACATTACTTTAAATATATGTTTTATACTTAAGTAAATAGAACAAAACCATAGAAAGAAGATAAAATAAATACAAGACTTGCAATAAACCATACCTAGTAATAAGAACGGCATTATCGTGGTGGGCAATCCCATTTTCTGGAATGGTGTTTCCATCGCTTTGGTGGGAAAGAATGGATTTCTGCCACTTACAGAAGCTATCGAGGGACTTGTCTGCATGGTGGTTTATCTCCAAGTTTGGCTGCAATACAACATGCATACCAGAAATGTTCCAAACAAATTACTAAGGTCAGTTGTTAAGCCTTTTGAAGACTAAAATGGGACTATAATTAGAAGCAGTGGTTTCTAGGAATAATTTCTTCTTGCCAATTTTTATCTCTAAAATCTGACCCAGAGTTCAGTTAGTGTATTACTGAACAGGAATTCTTTCACTTCCAGCTTTAATAATGATTACGTCAATATAAAATATTAGATTATCAAAATACAGACATAGAAATAAAACTGTAATTGCAACCTAACCACTGAAATCACCAAAAGTAAGCTGAAGATGTCTGTTACTTTAGGTGACTAATATTAAGATGATAGATGCGTCATATTCCTTAAAACTATTTCAATCTTCCTTAAAATTAGCAAAAGATTACAGATGAGGTTTTATACTGAAATATACCCTTTATAAACAATAATTAGGTGGATTACAATGGTATTCAGTGAAATATCTTATAATTTATTAGTCTGAAGTTTAATATTATTGCAGCTCAGTCTTACCTGATCTTCAGTGAGAACAATTAAACGAGTCACTATTATATTCACAACGTTTCCTAGACTGGAATCACGATAAAGTTTGGCAACCTGACCTCCAGAAAAGAAGAAAAGACAGAAAGTCAGACAAAAAACACCATTCATTTCTAGCACATGCTTAAAATTAGTCTGTTTTCTCATACTAAATATAATTTCATAATTTCAACACTGATTACAAGCATCTAAAGTGTAAGTCAACCTTAATCTATTCAGTAGGATAAATCAATATTCCCTACACCTTTTTCACTCCAAACATTTTATAGAATAAACTTGTTTCATAACTGAATAACATAATGACAGAGGTGTTCAGAATGCTAATCTTAATAAGAGAACCAGCGAGAAGTATAATCACTATACATGGTAACTACCGGGTTAATTCATTTAAAATGAAACCTGAAGATATTGTAACATGATTTAACAGTGATCATAATATCCTCCCAAAATGAGAAAAGACAATAGTATTGCATGTCTTATTTATTTTCTAATACTAACATTTTGCTATATATCAGTTTTTGTAGTCTGATACATATTTTAAGGAACTGTTTATTTCAAATCAGAAAAACATATTGAATAATTGTGTCTCCTATAAAAAGTATTAATTATGTTAATATAAAGAGGGGTCAAACTTACAATATTCATTACACTCAAAATGTAATGCTCAATGTCTTTGCGACCATGGTATCCCACCATCATTTTGTCTGCCACTACCAGTGTCTCCACAAAGCGTTCAATGCTTACTGATCTCTTCTGTCGATGATGACTACTTGGAGTGTTATTAATTGGAAGTGAAGTTGGAAAAACAGATGTATCATTCATCCACCAAGGTTTACTACTTCTTGTGAGGTCTTCTAGGAATCAAAATAATTAACCACTTGAGATGGGTCACTAGTTAAACATGTTCAGATACAGATGTTTTATGTCGATATTATCTTAAAGTTTCTATAATAACAAGATTTTGTTGAGGGTGGAAGAAATTAAATCTTTTCCTTTTTGCTGATTAAAAAAGGAGCTAGATTTAATTACAGATATATTTTTTAAAATGTATATGGCAAGTTCTTCTGCTTTCATACATTGTTTCATAAACCTGCTGATAATAATGCCAGCTTATTCTCTTAAAAGGCCTGATCCTGCAAAACCCTAATTATTAGACAATCTTTCTATTAAGCCATCACAGTTCTTGTCTGTCTATCATGGGATTTTCAACTTGCCCCTCCTGCACATGCGCCCCACCAGCTCCTGCAGCAGCTCCTAAAGCATACGCAGGCATGCTCTGCTGCCTGGCTCCCACTGTGGCCGACACAGCAGGCCGCCCCATGTGACTAGGCCGCCCATGCCAGCTTATGCAGCCCCAAAGCCAGGGGGGCAGCAGCCCCAGAGCTGGGGAGGAGGGCAGCATCCTTTGGGGGGAGGGTAGGAGCCCCAGAGCCAGGGAGGGCAGCAGCCCCAGAGCCAGGGGGGAGGGCAGCAGCCCCAGAGCTGGGGGGGGAGGGCAGCCTCCTTTGGGAGGAGGGCAGCAGCCCCAGAGCTAGGGAGGGCAGCAGCGCCAGAGTGTGTGTGGGGGGGGGAGGGGAGAAGGGGCGCAATTCCACAGTGTGTGTGGAGGGGAAAGACCAAAAAGACACAAAAAATTTTAAAAAGCTTCTTTAAAAGACAGTCTTTCTAAAAGTGCGCCAAAAGAGTAAAGATAAATTTTTCACCTACCAATTTAGGAGAAAGATTGGATGACTAACAGTTAGCAACTACCTTGAATCGTACTTAGCCATCCAATCTTTCTCCTAAATTCATAGGTAAAAAATTTATTTTTACTCTTTTGGTGTGCTTTTAGAAAAAGTGTCTTTTAAAAAAGTTCTTAATTTTTTTTTATATTTCCAGATACAAACTACATTATTACATGGAATTAAGGATGAATACATTTCAATATTTTAATAGTAAAAAATGGTATAGGGATCTTGTAATTATCCCAAAACTAAGCATTATAAGCCTAGGAAATTCAAAGTTAAGGTTTAAAGATTAAAGTAATCCAAACGTGTTAAGGCATGGCAATACATAGGGCATTCAAAGAACCTTCATTTTGCTCTGTAATGACATCATGTTCTGTTATGCTCAGTGTATAGTAGTGTTTGTTCTGACAGATTATCTTAAACTGATATTTTAAAACAGAATAGTTTTCATTCAGGTGGGAGTTAAAAATGGTCTGACTACATATATTAATGGGCCAATTTTTAAAATTAATTTTAACAATAAAATAAACTAAGGGCTAGAACCACAAAGGGATTCAGGTGACTAGTTGGTATATTAGGCCTCCATCCAAAATTTAGATCCCTAAAACACCAGTTCAGCTGCCACCTAACTCTGGAGACACCCAAGTTTCTGTTGGTGAAGTCCCAAAGGGTGTATACATTTTTGCTGCCAGGCATGCGCATAGCCATCTACATCCTAATGCTCAGGCACCTAGTTCATGCCCAAACCGCAGTGGAACCTATGAGCTAGCTTTGCCCTACCTACCTCACTTCTGGGGCCCAATCTGGTTAAGAATGGTCAGAGCACAGCTACTGAATCAGACCTTGTAAAAACAGAGGGAGGAGGCACTTGCAGCATCCCAACCAAGTTTAGCAGTGGTTACAGCACTCATCCAAAAAAAATGAGAAACATGTTCAAATCCCTTTTCTGAATGCAACAGCATAGGAATTTGAACTCCAGTCTCCTCCTCCCATGCTTTAGTTACTGGTCTATGGGGATATTCTGGGTTGGGTTTTTCTCAGTATCTCCCACTGAAGTTGTTAGATTCTGTTTAAATAATCAAATAGTCACTGAAAATAGGGACTTGCATTTGGAGCTCAGATTTCAGATGGGCACCCAAATTCCTGGGCTACCAAATCATTCTCTCTTTCTCTCTCAATGAATGTTTAGGTTTGTCATCCTCAATTATGGAACAGCAACTGCCATATCCCACCCATAATGAACAATCCTTATTTTAAAAAGTAGCCCTGTTGGCTTGGCCTTACTTTTAAGTATATGCTTATTTTATTACTTTAAGTATGTACTTGAGTCTATAGTTCAGCAATGCACTTAAGCATAGGCTTTATTTAAGCACATACTTATGTCCCATTTACATCAATGAAATTTAAGTACATATTTAAAGTTAAGCATTTGCTTAAGTTCTCTGCTGTGTATGCATGGACTTACGTATGTGGTTAAAGCTATATTTGAGCTTAAGATCTTTGCTGAATGGGGGGCTTCAAATAAGGAGACCAGACATCCTCCTTTGAGGAGGACAGTCCTCCTTTTGAGGGGCTTGTCCTCCCCAATAATTATGTCCTGCTTTTGTCCTTCTTTGAAAAAAATTGTCCTTCTTGTCCTACTTTGCCAAAAAAATATATCCCGCTGTTTTTTAAAGTATCATTATACTGCAACTGAACCCCTGTTAAAAGGCTTAATATACAGTAAAAGTACACTTAGAGGATATTTATGAAATGTTATTGTTTATTTTGAGCCATTTTAATTTAATGTCAATGTGATTTTTTAGTTGACACAATTAACACTAAAAATGTTGAAAAAAGAAAATGCCATTTCAACGAGAATTTAAAAAAGGAATTTCCTTTCATCAGAATTGTGGATGAAACAAGAGATGATTCATTAGTGAAGTGTACTGTCTGTTCGGTGGAATTCAGTGTGGCAATAGGTGGCCGATCCAGCATAACGAAGCATGTTTCATCAAACAAACATCAAAATTCTTTAACATCGGCATCAATGTCCCAGAAAGTTACAGACTTCTTAGGAAGTACATCATTTGGAGAAGACAAAAAGAATTTAGCAGCTGCCGAAGGTCTGACTGCGTACCACACTGTGATGCACAATCAAAGTTTTCGGAGCATGGACTCTGCGTCAAAACTGAATAGAGTACTTTATAATAAAAAATTCCATTGTGCCAGAACTAAAGGAGAGGCTATTATTCGCAACGTTTTTCAAACTTACGCACAAGAGAATTTGAAGAAAGATTTAGATGAAGCTAAATTTGTTACACTTCTTTCGGATGCTTCAAAACACAAAGATACAAAGTTGTATCCGGTGTTAGTTCGTTACTTCAGTTTTGAAAATGGTATTCAAATCAAAGTTTTGAATTTGGAAGCAACTGATGGTGAGACATCTGAAATAATATCCAATCATATAAAAAAATTAGTGGATAATCATAATTTGAACGATAAAGTTATTGCGATGTGTGCCGATAACACAAATACTAATTTTGGCAGTGTAAATCGCAAAGGTGATAAAAATGTTCCTAAGAAAATGATGCATTTACTTGGGAAAACGATTACTGGAATCGGTTGCAATGCCCATATTGTATCTAATGCCATCAATACAGCATCAAGCTTAATGGCCATTGATGTTGAAGTTGTGATACCTCAAATTTATTTACATTTTGAATGATTCACTGTAAGAGTTACATCATTAAAGACTTTTTGCGAAGAAGCCTCAGTTGAATATACAAAACTGTTGGGATATTTGAAAACAAGATGGTTAGGTTTAATGCCAGCTATTGAACTAGTGCTGCAATTGTTAGAGCCTTTAAAATCATATTTTCTAAGTTTGGAAAAACGTCCACTGATCTTGAAAAACCTTTTTAAGAATGAATCTGCTGAAGTAACTCTGTATTTTGTTCACAATCAAGCAACTTTGTTCCAGTCAGTTATAAAAAGTATTGAAAAAGAGCATATAACTTCTACAGAAGTGGGATTGCATATTAAACAATTAAAGGAGCAACTTCAATCACATCTTGAGTCCAACTTCCTTCCATTGGTTGTAATTACTAATTTAAACAAATTACAAGAGAGCAATCCGGGAATGAAGAAAGAATTTACAAGGGAGGCGATGAGCTTTTATAAAAATGCTCTTGAATATCTAGAAAATTGGACTAAGCATGATGAACCAGTGTACATGTTTGATTGGATTCTGCTGAATGAAGAAATTCAATGGAATAAAATCCGTGAAACAGTTTTATTCGTTAAAGAAAAATTTAGCATCACAATAAATGACAATTTATTGTTCGACAAAGTACGAAGAATTAATAATATAATAAAAGACAATGAATGGACTGAACGCGAAATTGATAAAAAATGGATCGAGATTTTTAATTTCTTAAAAGAGCGACAAATATTGATGTTTTTAATGTTATATGATTGTTTTTAAGTCTGTCTTATAAGACGACTAATATCGTGATAATTTATTTATATGATTATTTATATACATATATAAGTATGTTTCTTTTTGTCAACTCAGTGTCCTCCTCGCACATTTTCAAATTCTGGTCACCTTACTTAAAAGGACTAATACATGGAGAAATAGACCCATATTTATCTATTGAAATTAGTTAATTTGTGACAGTTCCTATTGTGTCAAGGGGAACCTGTAATTATTTCAACTATGTACCCCATCTTCCATGGTTAATGACTCAGCTATGAAGAAAACTTGTACAAAATCAGAACAAGGTCTCATTATCACATTATATTTCTTATTTATTAAAGGTTCGTAGAATATATAGATTTACCAGAACCATTTCTTTAATAGGCCCTTATCAAACTGTAGAGACACAGAAAAATGAAAATAAACTTGGTTACTCCAGATCATTCGGTTTATTGTTTGGCTTATGACAAACCTTAGGCAAGGTTATAATCATTCCTTAAAAAATCAGCATCAAGTATTAAAGCCTGCTGAAGTTTCTACACAACAGAACTTCTCTGGCTAATTGCCATGATGCAGAAGATCAATGATTGGCTAAATAATACTTGATGTCACAAAAACACCAATGAAGAGTGATATGAGTTATTAACCTGGTCCTGTCTATTAATCTATAATCAGTAATTCCAACCTAATCTAACTTTTGCATAAAACTAATCACTTTTGACTTATGGAAAAATTCAAAGAATCTGAATTATTCTGTAATCATTTGGGACACAAAAACATCTGACAGGTACTAAATTTCTAAAAGAACAAATTTAAAATTAATTTTAACAAATTAATAAATTTTATTGTGAATTCTTATCATTTCAGTGCACAAAGAGTACGTGCAGTCAGTTTGGAAAGAATACTTTTCATTCTCCTTAAGTAATGTAGATGTTAAAAACCTGATTAAGTGCAAAAAATGACAACCTAATCTTTGAATTTGTGACTTCTGCAGCATCTCCATAAAAAAGGGCTCAATATTGTTCACATTGAAATGTATGAGTTTTACTGTTAATTTCAGTAACACCAGGAACAGTCCCAAAAATCACTATAGTTCCATGCTACTGAACGACAGATTATATTTATTCTTATAGAACGATGCAGCAGAGTATAACCATGTATTAGTAGGTGGTGTTATTCAACTGAACAATGCATAAGCAAGCATAAAGATTCTTTACAAAAATACAATTTTGTAAGTACCACCTTTTCCCTTCTTTGACAAGTATTTGTCAGATTTTAATACTACTAGTATCATTTTAAATGTCCAAGTTAAGGAAATACGAATGTGGGTACTTCCTGTCCCCTTCATTTTAGACTAGACTATGCATATACAATCTGTTCTGGATTAGGGATGTGAATAGTAAACAGGAGGCCAGGCCTGGCCAGAGCAGCCCTGCCTGCGGCTGGGGGGCTAGACCCCTTCCTGCCCCCATTTAAGCTGTTAACTGCTTTAAACAATTTTAAATGGGAGTTTACATTCCTATTCTGGACATGGGAAAGCTTGGAATTGTGCCATCCTGGATTACATAGTTCTCAGTTTTCAGGTTTCAAACTTCAATTGCTTTTGCAGTCAACTGATTCAATTAAAAAGACTGTTTTGTTTTTGCAATGGGAAAAGTGTAACATTTTTCACTCTCTCATTACTTTAAAACTGCTGAGGAATTATTCTCAATTCTCAAAAATAAAATCCAGAATAATTCACCTTCAAGCAAAATATAGAACATTTCAGCTAAATAGGTGTGCAAATTTAAAAATTATGACTATGCAAAAATAGTGGGTTACAATGAAAATTATTCTGCAACTGTAACAAGACAATACGCGTCACTAGGCATCTGCTAAATAACTATTACAAAAATCATTTCAACAAGCTATGAAGACAAGTGAAAATACTATGCAAGTAAGTTTGCAATATGATCTTTATTGCAAAGTTAAAGGTGAAAGAATGCAAAGTGCTGCCTATAGAACTCTTACATTATGCTTGACTATAAAACAAGCCAAATTCTGTTCTGACTTAACGCAGTTTCACCGGCTTACCAACAATTAACTTGGTCACACACTTGGAAAATGTTATTTATGTATAGGAAAGAGTGTAAAAATATAATTAGGAAGGCCAAAAAGGAATTTGAAGAACAGCTAGCCAAAAACTCAAGAAGTAATAGCAAAATGTTTTAAGCATATCAGAAGCAGGAAGCCTGCTAAACAGCCAGTGGGGCCACTGGACAATCAAGATGTTAACAGTACACTCAAGGACAATATGGTCAAAGGGGAGAAACTAAATTAATTCTTTGCTTCAGTCTTCACGGCTGAGGATGTGAGGGAGATTCCCAAACCTGGGCCATTCTTTTCGGGTGATAAACCTGTGGAACTGTCCCAGACTGAGGTGTCAGAGCAGTTTTTGGAACAAATTGATAAACCGAACAGTAGTAAGTCACCTGGACCAGATGGTATTCACCCAAGAATTCTGAAGGAACTGAAATATGAAATTGAAGAACTACTAACTGTGGTTTGTAACCTATCCTTTAAATAATCTTCTGTACCAAAAAACAGGAGGAAATTTCATGTGATGCCAATTTCTAAAAAGGACCATATAGGTGATCCTGTCAATTACAGACCGGTAAGTCGAACTTCAGTACCACGCAAACTGCTTGAAACTATAGTAAAGAACAGAATTGTCAGACACACAGATGACCATAATTTGTTGGTTTCTGTAGAGGGAAATCATGCCTCACCAATCTGGTAGAATTCCTTGAGAGGGTCAACAAGCATGTGGACAAAAGGGATCCAGTGGCTATAGTGTATTTAGATTTTCCAGAAAGCCTTTGACAAGGTCCCTTACCAAAGGCTCTTAAGCAAAGTAAGTTGTCATGGTATAAGACGGAAGGTCCTCTCATGGACTGATAACTGGTTAAAAGATAGTAAATAAAGGGTAGGAATAAATGGTCAATTTTCAGAATGGAGAGAGGTAACTAGTATAGGGCTCTGTACTGAAACCAGTCCTATTCAATATATTCATAAATGATCTGGAGGAAGAGGTAAATAGTGAGGTGGCAAAATTTGCAAATGATACTAAACTACTCAAGTTAAGTTACGTGCCAAGTAGCCTGCAAAGAATTTCAAAGGTATCTCACAAAACTAGATGTCTAGGCAACAAAACAGCAGATGAATTTTAAAGTTGATAAATGCAAAGTAATGCATATTGGAAAACATAATCCCAACAATACATATAATATGATGGGGAATAAATTATCTGGACTGCCTCTGCACATTGAGTGGATGTTTTCAGAGATCTCTTCCTTGAGTAGTATCAGTCAATTTAGATCCCATTATTTTGTATGTATAGTGGGGATTACGTTTTCAAAATGTGCGTTACTTTTCATTTATCAACACTGAATTTCATCTGCCATTTTGTTGCCCTGTCACCCAGTTTTGTGAGATCCTTTTAAAACTCTCTGCAATATGTTTTGGATTTAACTATCTTGAGTAATTTTGTATTATCTGCAAATTTGCCACATAACTAATGTGGGAAAACAGGGTAAACATTTTTTATGAATATAATGAACACCAGTAGTCCCAAAACAGATCTTTGTGGGTGTCTCAGAGTTGTTCTCCACTCTGGCACTAGAAGGCAGGGGCCCGCAAGAGACCTTAAAAAAATATACCTTGCCTCTACAGGCTCTGGTTACAAAAACTCTCCCAAAGTCACAGATTCACTGACTTTGAGGGGGGGTAGCTGCCACCATCAAGTGATTTTATCCCTAAAACTGAGGGCAAACACTTGAATTCTCCACCCAGGGGTACCCCAAGCTCTTTTGCCCCAAAAGAGCTTTGAAAAAATAAAAGAGAAAAACAAGCTGCAGTCTCTGGTAGCTGACCTCTTAGTCTGAGGCATGCAGACACACACAGACAGACAGACTTCATGTACTTTCCAAGACACAAGAATCAAATCATCAACTCATAAAAAGTGATTTTTATTACAAAACAAAAGATATAGTTGATAAAGCATACCTGGTTGCTAGATGTTACAGAGCAACTAAGGAAAACAAATTAAAACACAGAGAAAATCTCTGGGAACAATTCTTAGATGACAAGTGGGGAGGGGAGGCGTAGATTTGCACAGAACAGTTCAAACCAAACCACAAAATAAAGAAAATACCTGGATTGCGACTAGATTCACTTTTTCCCTTTACTTACTCCCAATCTTCTCTTGGTTCAGTCCATTTCCATGCCCGGAATTCCTTGGAGGCATAGTAGTCTTGTCTGGGTTTGAATCATTCTATGTCTCTCAACTCCTAGTTTAACTTTCCCACACAAAGAAAGCAGGCCAGGTATCTATATCCAATTCAAATTGTAGCACTTTATTCCTATTGGTTCTCCTGCCTTCCTGCCAACCCCTTTGCTAGCTACCTGAGTTTAGCCCCTTAGTCACCAGGTGCTGGCCAGCACTCCTCCTATTCATTACAGTGGGACACCACTATTTACCTCTCTCCAGACTGAAAACTGACCCATATATTCCTACCCTTTGTTTTCTTTTAACTAGATGCTGATCCACAAGAGGACCCTCCTTTCTCCCCCTCCCTCTCATGGCTGCTTAACTTGCTTAAGAGCCTTTGGTGCGGTTTTCTGAAAGTTCAAGTAATAACCCTGCCCACATGTTTGATGACTCCCTCAAAGAATTTTTACAGACTGGTGAGATATGATTTCCCTTTATAAAAGCTGTGTTGACTCTTCCTCGACAAATAATGCTCATTCGTCTGAGAATTCTATTTTTAACTATACTTTCAACTAAGGATGTTAAATTGTGTTTAATCAGCTAATGGAGTAGTCAATGGAATTTCCATCAACTACTCGATTAGTTGATAAGGAGGGAAACTGCAGAGCTGCAGTGGGGTTAATTCCTGGCCCTGGGAGCTAATCCCACTGAAGTTCTGCCTCTTAAATGTAGTAAGAGCCACATCTGGGACTGGGGGCAAGCTGGGATAGCTGAGTCCTGGCTCACGCCTGCTTCCCCACTGCACCTCTGCCTTCCCTGCCCCCTGCCATGGAGACGGTGCTGGTGGGGGAACCAGCTTTTAATAGAGGCAGCAAGGGAGAAGAAGCGTCTAGTCGAGTAGTGACTCGACTACCCAATAAGCCTGGTCACTTACAACCCTAGTTTCAACCAACTTGCCTGGTACTGAAATTTGGAGTACTGGCCTATAATTGCAAGGATCACTTGTGGAGCCTTTTTAAAAAATTGTCATCACATCAGCTGTCTGCCAGTCATCTAGTTCAGAAGCTAAAAGGTTACATACCACATTGAGTAGTTCTGAAATTTCATATTAGAGTTCCTTTAGCACTTTTGGGTGAATACCATCTGGTCCTGAATACTTATTATTGTTTGATTTATCAATTCCAAAACTCCTCTATTGACATTTGCACCTGGGACAGTTTTTCAAACTGGTCACCTAAAAACAATGGCTTAGATCTGAGAATCTCCCTCATATCTCTGCACTGAAGACCAATGCAAAGAATTCATTTAGGCCAGGTCTACACTACAAACTTTCACTGGTATAACTACATTGCTCAAGAGTGTGAAAAATCTACACCCCAACCAATGTAGTTTTACCAAACTAATCACAATAAAGACAGCACTATGATGACAGGAAAGCTTCTCCATTAACACAACTAGCACCTCTCATAGAGGTGGAATAATTATACCAAACAGAAGCTCTCTCATCAGGGTAATAGCGTTTTCACTCAAGCTGCACTGCTGTAGTGCTGAACATGTAGAGAAGCTCTTAGCTTCTCTGCAATGGCCTTGTCTTCTTGAGTGTTCCTTTAGCATTTTATTTGTCCAGTGACTCCACTGATTGGCAAGCTTCCTGTTTCAACTGTTTCTTTTTAATTGCTGCTAGTTTCTGATTATTTTTGTTAGTTGTTTTAAGTTCTTTTTTAGACTACCTAATTATACTTCTACACTTGACTTGCCGGAGTTTAGGTTCTTTTCTATTTTCCTTAGTAAAATTTGACATCCAATTTTAAAGGATGCCCTTTTGGCTCTAATCACATTTTTTACTCTGTTTTTCAGTCATGGAGGCATTTTTTTTTGTCTTCTTCATTTGGGTTTTTATTTAATTTAAGCCTCTGCTATTGGGTTTTTAAAATGTTTCCAGGCAGCTTGCTAGCATTTCCCTCTTATGACTGTTTATTTCAATTTCTGTTTCACCATCTTCCTCATTTTTGTGCAGTTCTCCTTTCTCAACTTAAATTCTACTATGGTGGGGTTCTTTGGTATTCCCACTCTCTCACACACATACACTCAATTGTTAAATTTAATTAAATTGTTGTCACTATTTCTGAACAGTTTAGCTATGTTCACCTCTTGGACCAGATCCTGTGCTCCACTTAGGACTTAATCAAGAATTGCCTCCACCATTCTGGATTCAAGAACTAGCTGCTCCAAGTAGCAGTCATTAATGGGGTCTAGAAACTTTACTTCTTCATCCCATCGTAAGGTGATGAGGTAATGTATTCAGTTAATATGGTAACAGTTGAAACCCCCTATTATTACTGATTGTTCTATATTTATAGCCTCTTCAATCTCCCTGATGATTTTAGTCACCATCACCATATTGGTCAATTGGTCATTAGTATATTCCCATTGATAAATTCTTTTTATTCAAACACGGAATTTCAGTCCATAAAGATTTTGTTGCATAGTTTGATTCATTAATTACGTTTTTTTACTTTATGCTTTGACATATAGTGCCACTCACTCACCAGCACAACCTAATATGTCGTTACTATAGAATAACAGGGCACAAAATATAATGTCCCATTGATTATAATCATTCCACGAAGTTTCTGTGATGCTTGTTACATCAATACCCTCATTTACTATCAGGGACTCAAGTTCACCCATTTTAACATTTAGACTTCTAGCATTTCTGATCCACCACTTATAAATTCTGTCACTTTTAGTTATTTGCCTTCATGTGATGTAATTGAATGGTACTCTTTCATTTTACTTGTTCTCTTTTGTTCTTACTTGTACCTTATCAACTTCTGTCCACTCCTCTTTACCAGGATATAGGAGAATCCTCTTTAATAGTTCCTTCTCTATGGAATGTCTCTTTCTGAACTAGGGATGTAAGCAGCTAATCGACTAGTCAACTATCCGATAAGCAAATGCTTATTGGATATACAATACATTAGTCAACTAGTCACCTTCCCCCCCCCGCCCCCCACCTTGCTGTCTCTATCACAAAGAGGCATCAAGGGGAGGAAGTGGAGGAGGTGCTAGAGGGGAGCAGGCTTAAAAGGTAACCCGGAGGGGGCTCTTATGCATTTCAAAGCAGAAGCGCCACATGGAGACCAGGATTAGTGGAGGACTCCCTGTTGGCCCCAGGCTCCAGGTGGCATTTCAGTCTTTGAAATGCACAAGAGCCCCCCCATTGCTCTTGTTCATTTCAAAGGCTGAATGCGTGCTAGTCCTTATTGACTAATTGACTATTCAATGGATATCCCATTCACTAGTTGATTATTTAATCGATATTTAACATCCCTATTCTGAATCATAGACACAAACTGCTTCAGAATAAGGAAAAACTGTTCCTATAGGTGTTCTTCATGGCTTCTGTCAAGACCCCACCAAGAGACATCAGGATCAATAGAAGGTACCGGATGAAGTGGTCAAAAAAACAGAGAAGATGGTAGTACCAGTAGGGCTGAATGCACCAGAAGACCTGAATGCATCATAGGTGCCAAACATGTCACTACAAGAAGCATCAATGGAACCAAATTCATCATCAATCCCAGATGCATTAAGAGACATGGGTAAATTGCGGGTGTCAGGAATGCAAATGCCAGAACCAGTTGTATCAGAGAAGACTTGGGAAGGAAAAGACAAAGGAAATCTCTAGGAGCAAGGAAGTTCTAAGTAGAAGACACCTTGGACAAACATATTGGTGCTGATGGATCTAGAGGAGTTTATGTATGATGGGAAGGACCCAGCACAGGTAAAGATTAGCCCTAACACCCCTGATGGAATCCAACTGATATAATCATAGGTCCATAGAGTTTGAAGGAATTGCAAGAGTCATGTAGTCTATCCCCTGCCAAAATGCAGGATTTGTTGGATCTAAACCATCCAAGACAGATGGCTATCCAACCTTTTTTTTTGAAAACCTCCAGTGAAGGAACTTTCCTAATCAGACTGTTCCATTGTCCTACTATTACTGCAGTTAGGAAACTTTTCTTGAGATTTAATCTAAATCTACTCGCCATGGCTTGAACCCACTGCCTTTTGTCCTACTCAGGCCCTTCTCAGTCAGCTCTAGGTAAAGCAATAGTCTCTCCCTTTCAGGGAAAACCAACAGCCTGTGAAGCTCTCTCCTTGATCAAACCTCCCTGAAGGCTCTCAGCAATAGGCTCTAGGTTCCAGAAACAACCTCTGGTCTGGAAAGAGCTCTGTGCCAGCAATCTGGCTCCTCTCTCTAAAATGGAGCCCACTACTTGCCCTCTTTGCACTGAGCACTCCTGGAAGAAAGCAGTCACCCCAACTTTTATCAAGGCATCATGGGAGTTTGTAGTCTCTAAGCCTAGATTGCAGCACATAGGATCTTCTCAGTAAAGGTCAGAGGCTCCTATAGTAAAGGGGGCCTACACAGTCTTATCACCTCCTTCATGAGGTGAACTTTGACGATGGTAGTCACTCGGCTTCTTAATGTGGATGGGAAAGAAAGTGCAACTAGAGTATTGGTGTCCCTTCTGTCCCTCACCAAGAAAAAAAGGGAAGGTTACTCACCCTGTGCAGTAACTTAAGTTCTTCGAGATGGTTGTCCCCATGGGTGCTCCACCTTAGGTGCACCAGCGCTGCTGTGCCCATGGTTGGCAAACTTCTGATAGCAGTGCCCTTCCAGTTAGCTGTGCACATGGAGCGCTGGTGGGTAACACTTGGAATGGTCATCCCACCCGCACAGCCAATCGCCTCCTCAGTTCCTTCTCTGACCTGGAAGTAGTTGGATCCGAAGCCGAGGGGAAGAAGGTGGATGGTGGAGCACCCACGGGTACAGTCATCTCAAAGAACTCCAGTTACTGCACAGGGTGAGTAACCTTCCCTTCTTCTTCAAGGAGTGTCCCCATTGGCACTCCATCTTAGGTGATTACAAAGCAGTGTTCGTGCTTGGTGGTGGGTGCGTCAGCAGCGTTGACTCAGTAAGTGTGAGAACAGTTCGGGCAAAGCACATGTCCGTGTCCACAAATGTTTTTATTGCGTAATGCTACGTGAATATGTGAACTGATCCCCATGTGGCAGCTTTGCAAACGTCCTCTGTTGGTATTCCTTTCAGGAAGGCTGTTGTTACTGCCATTGCTCTCATAGAGTGAGTCCTTATGGTCATTGGGGTTTCTTTGCTGAATATACTATACACCAGTTTTATACAGCCCAAGATGCATTTAGATAGTCTTTGTTTGGATATGGGTAATCCTTTTGATCTTTCCGTAGATGACACAAACAGTTGTGGGGATTTTTGAAAAAACTCTGTGCGTTGGAGGTAGAAGGCTATTGCCCTGTGGATATCTAGGGTGTGTAGTGCCTTTTCTCTGTTGTGCTTATGGGGTTTAGGAAAGAAGACACATAAGTATATTGGTTTGTTGCAGTGAAAGGAGGTAAGTACTTTTGGGAGGAATTTAGGGTGAGTACAGAGTCCTGTCGGTATGGAATATTGTGTAAAGGGGTTGTGTCGTGAGTGCTCCTATCTAACCCACTCTTCTTGCAGAGGTAATTGCCACCAGAAAGGCGACCTTCATTGATAGATGTAGAAGGGAGCAGGTGACTAGTAGCTCAAAAGGTCTACCCATAAGGGCCCTTAGGACAAGACTGAGATCCTACGCTGGGATTGGGTCTCATCATGGTGGGAACATATTTTGTAGACCCCAGAGGAATCTCTTGGTAGATGGGTGAGTAAACACAGATAAGCCCTGTATTGGAGGGTGTAATGCAGGTATGGCAGTGAACTGTACCCTAATTGAGCTTAGTGATAGTCCTCTTTTGTGTAGTTTTAGCAGGTAAGTAAGTATCTTTGAAACACCTGCCTCTATTGGAGTGCAGTTGTACTCGATGCACCATACTTTGTAACAGTGCCATTTCTGATTGTATGTCTTTCTAGTTGCAGGCCTGTGGCAGTTCACAAGGATTTGCTGCACTTCCTTGGGATTGTCCACCTCCAAAGGCATCAGCCAACCACCATCCATGCGTGGAGATAAAGTGTGTGTATGTTTGGTTGGTGCCTCTGGCTGTTCTGCTGTGTCAGCAGAGACCAGAATGGCGGGAGACCGTATGGTGGACGAACACTGACCTGCAGTAGGTAAGGGTACCAAATCTGTTTGGGCCAGCTGGGGGCTACCAGCATGACTTTTGCTTTGTCCTGCCTGATTTTCAGGATCGTGCACTGGATCAGCAAGAACGGTGGGAATGCACACAGGAGGGGTGCTTCCCACTTTATGCTGAATGCATCCCCCAAGGATTGTGGGCCTATGCCCGCTCTCGAGCAATAGTACGGGGCACTCTTGTTTTTGTGGGTAGCAAATAGGTCTATTAAGGAAGACCCCCATTTCTGGAATAGATGGTTCAGTATTGTGGGATCGATTTCCCACTTGTGACTGCAAGAGAAGTCTCTGCTAAGACTGTCTGCCAGGACGTTGTCCTTGCCTGGAAAGTAGGTAGCTTGCTTAGGATGCACCACTCCCACAGTTATGTTCTTCAGGATGCACCACTCCCACAGTTTCACCGCTTCTTGACATAACTGATAAGATCACGCTCCTCCTTGTCGATTCATGTAGTACATTTTTGTAGTGTTGTCCATTAATATTTGGACCGTTTTTGTTCTGAATTATAGGCTGGAAGTGAACACAGGCATTGCAGACTGCTCTGAGTTTGAGTAGATTTATGTGTTTGTCGGCCTCGTTCCTGTGCCATTGGGCTTGTACATGTTTGCCCAGATGAGTTCCCCAGACTATTGATGAGGCACCTGTAGTGACTGTTAGAGTTGCAGTTGGCCAGTGGAAGGGTACCCCACTGCACATATTGTGATGTAGCGTCTACCATGTGAGCATGGACTTTATTTTGTTTGGTATGGCGAGGTGTCTGTTTATATGCTGTATATGTGGCCTGTAAACTGTCCTGTCTCATCTTCTTTCTTTATTTTTAGTATTTTTTTTTAAACATGCAACTAAGCTAAGTTAAGCTAAGAAACTTAATACTAACAGCTAACACTAAATTATAGGCCGAGATAAAACTAGGGCAACTATTCTGCTGCGACCGAAGTTGGCGGCGGTCAGACAAGAACTGAGGCAGCAGTTGGCTGTGCTTGTGGAATACCATTCCAAGCATCATGCGCCAGCGCTCCGCATGCACAGCCAACCGGAGGGGCACTGCTATCAGAAGTCTGCCGACCATGGGCATAGTATCGCTGGCACACCTAAGGCGGAGCACCTACGGGGATAGTCCTCAAAGAACAGATAACTATTGTTCCCATCTGTGACACAGTGTAACAGAGATAACAGCCCTGCTCATGGTACACTGTTTAAAACCAAGGGATTTTTTTCTCCAGGTACTAATAAATCCTCCAGGTATTAATAAAACTACACCCAGTCTTACTTTCCTATCCAAAATGCTAACTTCAACTATACTAATTATATACAGAACATTTTCCAAAGCTAATGTTATGGCAAACTCCAAACTCTTGCAATAGGCAATAAGAAGGTGAGAGGCAAGGAGTAGCCACACCCCTTTTGTGCCCTCACTTCAGAACACAAGAACTGTAGGAATGCATGTACCATGTAGGGGTACTGCTAGCTAGAATCTCTAACTACAGTGGCAATCAGATATAATGTATATCCATACATTTTTAAGAAAATGCAAGGACATACTTTATAGGACTGCACACTCTGAGTGTACACCTTTGATGAACTGTATGTGTGATGTGTGCAGGCTGGTCATTTTTCATCTCTTCTCAATTATCATGTGTGTCCTTTTGTGTACAGTCTTTATTTATCTTTCTGCCCAGGTGGAGGAGCTGATAGATGTTTTTCCTGCCCTGGGGCTATGATCATGGGGGGGGGAGGGGGCAGGGGAAGTAGTAACCTACATTCCATGATCCTTTCATTAAAAAGCAAGAGTTGAAAGATGCTGTGCATACTCAGGGGAAGAAGACAGCTAACTGAACCACACATAAAAGCTCTTTTCCAGGGATGGGCCTTTATGTTGTAATTTCAGTCAGATGGTGCCAACAATATACAGTCTCCAACAGTATCAGACAACAGAGATTAGATCAATAATGAATTTCTTACCTTTTTTTTCAAATTAATGTTTGCCAAATCTGTCCTATGCACCAGACCTTACTGAGAATTAATGACCAAGATTAAAGAGAACTTTTAAGAACAAACTATTGTTAAACTATATATAAATAGTAAGAGGTAAGACCAATTTTCAGAAATGTAAAAAAATATGTTTAGCTCCACAAATCTAAAACAGCTTGTTAGCATTTCCCTAAACTGGCTTTAAAAAAGTTATCTTTTGGCTTCAATCTCAGCAAAGACAATTCTGGACAACAGATAAGTTTTGAGAAAGTTTTAAGTGAACAGAACATTGGGCTATGAAAGGAAACATCTTTCAACAGAAAACTATGATGTCACACCTGCGACTTTCATAATTAAATCACCCATGAAACAATTTTTGGAGTAACCTTAAACTGAATCAATAATCAGTATGAGAGGCTATCAAAGAAAAAAATGGCGACTTCCTGCTCGTTTCAAAATTAATCATAACATTAACACATGTGGCAGGGTAACCCCACTCCTGGATCCCAGATCCCTGCTCAGTCCTTAATCTGGCAGCCTCAGTACTGCAACACTGGTTCTGCTTGCTATCAGATGAATTCTCAGACTGCTGGGGAAAAGGAAGCCTGAAACCCCTCATTTGAGCTCCTCACCCCTTCTTGGTGTCTCTGGCAATGCTGCCGTTACTTTTCTCAGTTTTTTCTGGTTTTCTTCCTATGTGTTCTGGTCTCCTCTCACTCTACTTCCTCTCCCGTTCTCCTCCTCCCTCCCTGCCAGGAAGGCTTCTTTTTAAAAGGCTCTGTGGCAGCCTCAAGTGAGATCAGCTAGCCTTGACTTATTTACAGTAGCCCTGTCTCCACTGCTCCTGATTAGGCAGGTCCATTGCTGCCTTTTAGAGCTGCCTTTCTCTCTCTAAACTAGCCCTCCAGCCAGACCCTGTCACACACATATTTATCATGTGTCAAGTTTTCTCAAATGAGATACACAACACTTACTAAACATTGAGCTGTAATATTTAGTTACTCAAGTTGTGCCTTCCAGTCAGGGACAAGGTAGACTTACAGCATGTTGTGTGGAAGTCTGCATTCATCACTAGCACTGTACTCAATACAGGACTAAAAAATAGAGTTACTCACCCTGTGCAGTAAAAGGAGTTCTTCAAGATGTGTGTGCCCATGGGTGCTCCATGCCATGTGCTGGTGCGATCTCATACTGACAACCAGCGATTTTTGTAGCAGTGACCTGACACACTGTGCATACGCTGTGGTGCTTCCTCGTGCCATGGGTGTCTGTTAGGTGCACACATGGTGCAGTTCCCTCCATTCCTTCTCTACCTTAGTTCTAGGTCCAAAGAGGCTCCAAAGTAGGGGAAAGTGGGAGGATTGTGCCCATGGGGACACACATCTCGAAGAACTCCCATTACTGCACAGGGTGAGTAACTATTTTCTTCTTCAAGTGATGTCCCCATGGGTGCTCCACTCTGGGTAACTACAAAGCAGTAGTCATGCCATGGAGGTGGTTTGGGGCCCTGCCAATGTAATTGAGGATAACACCGCTTGCCTAACTGCTGTGGATGGGGCTATTGTGGAGGTGAGAGCATAGTGTTTCACGAAAGTGTGGTCAGATGACCAAGTGGATGCCTTGCAAATGTCTTCTAAAGGCACATTTTTGAGGAAGGCTGTTGTAGAGGAAACTGCTCTGGAAAAATGAGCAGTGATAGTGTCTGGTAGCTGTTTGTTGTGAATGATATAGCAAGTGTAGATATAAGATGAGATCCATTTGGATATTCGTTGTGAGGAGACTGCTTGACCTCTGGATCGTTCAGCAAAAGATTGGAAGAGTCTGATTGATTTCCTCCATGGTCTTGTCCGATCTAGATAGAAAGTGAGTGCTCTTTGAATGTCCAGGGTGTGTAGTGCCGCTTGAAATGGATCAGCGTGCGATTTAGGAAAGAAGGTAGGTAAGTATATGGGTTTGTTAATGTGGAAAGGAGATGGGACCTTTGGAAGGAATTTGGGGTGAGGCCAAAGGATTCCCTGTCCTTGGTAAATACTGTGTACAGCAGATCTGCCATCAGTGCCACTAGTTCCCCAACTCTCCTGCTGGAAGTGATAGCTACCAGAAAAACTGTTTTCATGAAGAGGTGTAGTCACAAGCAAGTTGCTAGAGGTTCAAAGGGAGGCATAGTTGGGCTTTTAAGGATGTGGTTCAGGTCCCATATAGGACTGGAGGCCATACAGATGGGAAAGTATTCTGGAAACCTGTAAGGAAGCATTTAGTGAGTGTGAAAAGAATGAAGTGCCATCGTTGGTTCTAAAGCTGTTATTGCTGCTGTGTGGACTTTAATAGTGCTGAAAGCGAGTCCCATTTCTTTTAGTTCCAGTAGATAGTCTAATATAATGGGGATAGGTGTGGTATTGGGTGGCATGGGATGGTTCTGTCTGATCCACTCAGAGAACCTCGTCCACTTGTACAGGTAGGTTTTCCTCACGGATTCTCTTCTACTATTAATTAGAATTTGTTTTACTCTTTCTGAGCAGGTGTTTTCAGCATTCTGGAGCCATGAAGGAGCCATGCCTGGAGGTGGAGTCTGCCTGGATCGGAATGGAAAACCCTGCTGTGATGTTGAGTGAGAAGATTGCGTTGTGGAGGAAAGATGTGAGGCTCCACAAATGCTAATCTGTGCAGGTAAGGGAACCAGGTTTGCCTCAACCATGCTGGTGCAACCAAGATTACGCGAGTGCGTTCTTGTTTGATTTTTATGATGATTCTGTGTATTAAGGGGATTGATGGGAATGCGTATAAGAGGGTTTCATTCCATTACAGGGAGAAAGCATCGCCTAGAGATCCCTTTCCCAGGGATGTTCTGGAGCAGAATAGGTGGCATTTTTGGTTGGCTTTGGTTGTGAATAAGTCTATGTCTGGCTGCCCCCATTTGATGAATACTTCCTTGAGGGCTCAAGAGCCTATCTCCCATTCGTGGTCCTTGGGGAACATGTGGCTGAGGGTGTCCACCGTGATACTGAGTATCCCGGGAGGTAGGTAGCTATGGGGGTTATGTGGTGTGTAATGCACCAGTTCCATAGTCTCAGTGCTTCTATGCATAGGGAAGTAGATTGAGCCCCACCCGACGGGAGGTTGATATAATACATGCAGGTGGTATTGTCTGTCATGGTATTGATTGTTTTGTGAGCTATGTACTGTAGGAAGTGACGACATGCATAACAGACTGTCATAACAGACATAACAGAGTTCTAGCAGGTTGATGTGGAATGCTGTTGGGTGAACAACTACTTGCCATGTATGGTATGAGGTCCCAGATGGGCTCCCTATCCCATGAGGGATGCATCTGTCATGATGATAACTGCGGGGATTGGTTGTTGGAAAGATACCCCATACAGTATGTTGGTTGGGTCCGTCCACCAATCCAGCAAGTTGAGGACCCATGGTGGAATAGTGACAGTTTTGGAGAGGGGTCCCTAAAAGGGATGTACAGTGTAGCTAGCCAAGCTTAGAGGCACCTCATGCATAGTCTGGCTAGTTGCACCACATAGGTGGTTGCCACCATGTTACCCAAGATTTTGAGGCATTTGTGCACTGTTGTAGTTGGGGTTGAGTGTGCCACAGTTATGAGGTTCTGGAGGGCCTCAAATCTGTGCTTGGGCAGTGTTGCCTTGGCTATGATGGTATCTATGTATGCTCCTATGAACTCCAGAGTGTGGGTGAGTTGTAATGTAGATTTCTGGTATATTACAACCAGAATATTCTGGTATATTCCTGGTGGAAGCCAAGTTCGAGTAGGTTGATGGTTGTATTGACCACGGACAGCGTTTCTTGGAACAATATGCCCTTTATTAGATAGTTGTCGAGGTATGGGAATATGATAACTCCCTGCTGGTATAGGTGAGACATAACAACAGCCAGAGTCTTGGAGAAAACTCTGTGGGCTGTCAAAAGACCGAATGGGAGAACGTGATATTGTTAGTGTTGGTCTCCTACCATAAAATGTAGGAAGTGTCTTTGAGCAGGATGTATCATTATGTGAAGTACACATCCTGAAAGTTGAGAGCTGAGAGCCAATCTCCCTGATCCAAGCATGAAATAATTGTTGCTAATGTCACCATCTTGAACCTTCTGTATCTTATGTACTTGTTGAACCTCCTCAGATCTAGAATGGGTCTCCACCCGCCAGGTTTTTTTGGGTTAGGAAGTATGTTGAATAGAATCCCCTCCCTTGAAAGGCCGTTGGCATTGGCTATGTCACTCCTATATGCAGAAGGTGTTGGACCTCCAGTTGAAGGAGGCTGTCATGAGAGGGGTCCCTGAAGACAGGCTGGGAGAGGGAATGGGTAGGGGGAATAAAGATGAATAGCACGCTTTTATGAGCTCTAATACCCATCTGTCTGATGTTATTTGTGCCCATTGGTGTAAAAAGGGCCGTAGGCAGTGACTGAGCTGAAGTTCTCCAGTTGGTGATGTGATAACAACAGGGTGTCTCTCTGACTCCCAACCAAACCTTCAAATTTGCTGCTTAGAGGATGAAGGGTGGGACGTTGTAGGTTGTTGATGGTGCTGTGGTCTTCATCGCTGAGATCTGTGTTTTTGTCTAAAATCATATCAACATTGCTATCTGTACTGCTCTCTAGGTCTTGGATAGGTGTTGTGTCTGAACGTCTCATTAGGTGGTGTGTACATGCCGAGAATTCTCAATGTTGTTTGGGAGTCCTTCCTAGAATTTAAGATTTCATCCGTTTTTGTGGCGACAAGGTTAGCTTTATCAAATAGAAAGTATTCAACCTTTTGTGGCAGCTCTCTGGGTACACCCGATGCCTCGAAGCGCTACACATGACGATGGCAGTTGCAGTGGTGCATGCTGCGGTGTCAGCCACATCCATGGAGGATTACAATGCTATGCATGAGATAGTGTGACTTTCTTGCATAATACTCAGGAGTGTTGATCTTTTGTGCTCTGGCAGGAACTGGGGGAGCTCTTGTAGATTGGAGTAATTCATATAATCATAATCAGTGAGCATGGCGGTATAATTAGCTGCCCTTAATAGTAGGGTTGCTGAGGAGTATACCTTTCTGGCCATGATGTCAAGCTTCTTATGTTCTTTGTCTTGCGGAGTAGACCTCAGGTTTGGCTGTTAGGCCTTGTGTCTGGCTGAGTCAGCCATGAGGGAGTTTGGTGGTGGGTGTGAGAAAAGAAAATCCATGCTGTTAGGTGTAATAAAGTATTTACGGTCAGCCCTCTTGTTGGTGGGTGTAATCGATGCTGGGGTCTGCTAGATATTATCGGCAGGGTCCATGATGGCCTCATCCATTGGTAGAGCAATCCTTGAAGATGTTGGAGGTTATAGGGTGCGCAGAAGTCTGTAATATTTTACTTGTTCTTCTTGCAGGTTGCATTCCTGTGCTAGAGCCACCCTCTCAAAAAGCTGTTGGAATTGTTTTGCATCATCCGATGGTGGTGGGGTGGTAGAGATGATGGCTTCATCGGATGATGAGGAATTGTGTATTGGGGGTCTGTCTTCCCTTTCTGAGAGGGAATCCTCCAGCACTGATTGTAAGCTTTCTGGGGAGCTCGGTATTGTGTCTCTGGGTGCAGGCTGAGGGGAATGCTGTGGTCTCTTCGCTGATGTGGAAGGAGCAGTATGGTGGCTCCTGCAAGAAGACTAGGTATCCCATGGGTGCAGACAAGGAGGTAGAGGGTAAGGCCAATGGTGTGCATACTAGGTAGGTGGTGGAGGGGGGTGCGATGGTCTAGAGGATCGAGATTCCAAAGAGGGCGTCACTGAGTAGGGCTGGAATGCTGATATGAAAAACAGTTACGCAGGCCACTGCCAACCTCACTCAGTGAAAAAGATGGAACTGGTGACCTTGGTGAATGAGCAGACCGCACTGATGATGTTGGAGATGGCAGTACTGACAAATCACGGGCTCTAGTTGGTGTATGGTGCTTTGCGTGGTCAAGCGGTGGTGCCGAGACTGACTGAGCTGTGGTTGGTGCTGCTGATGAGGAAGGAGATGGTGCCTTCAGAGCAGGCATATAGGTGCGAGGCTTTCTTGGGGACATCATGTGGTTCCGTCTCCTTTGTCATTTTCAGCATGGACTTGTGGTGTTGGCCCAGCATCATGGATTCAGCCAGTGTGGGCAATGACATCAATGCCAACGTCATCCCTTCTCCATATCTCTTGGTTTGACCGGTTCCTTGCCTCTGTGGGGCAAGTTGTTACGCTGTGGCTGAAGTGACTTTTTGTATAGTTATGTCTTCAGCTTGTTGGCGGGGTTGTGTTGAGCTCTGGCCATAAGACTGGAGCAGTGCGCACACTTTTGAGTCAAATGGGCCTCCCCGAGACACCTTATGCAGGAGGCATGACAGTCTGAGACTAGCATAGCCTCCCGGCAAGAGTCACAGTGTTTGAAGCCTGGAGATCTGGATATGGGGACAAGCAGGTGACAAACAATGAAGAATGAGCTGGGGGGGGGGTGTTTTGGGGGAGAGGGGGTTTAAGATTTTTTTTTTTTTATAGATAGGGTAAGAGTTGAAACTTGGAATTAAAGATAAAACTGAGGAAAATAATAATTTTTTTTTAAGTGAAGAAAGGGCGAGTCCATGGAGTTCCATCTGCCGCCGATGACGGTAGAGAAGGAATCGAGGGAGCCACGCCGCGCACATGCCTAACAGACACCAACGGCACGAGGAGGCACCACAGCACATGCGCAGCATGTCAGGTCACTGCTACAAAAATCTTTGGTTGCTAGCTCAAGGACGCACCAGCGTCCAGAGTGGAGCACCCACAGGGACATCACTAAGAAGAACAAGAATTACTCACAGTGCCTTAGCCTTTAAAGACACTGCATTCTTGACTTGAATCTGAAACAAATGCAGAGCTACTCTTCAAAGGGGTGAACAGCATCATTCAAGAGGAGAGTTCCTAATGCCAAACTCACCGTAATAAAACCCTACTATATACTGTACACGAAACCAATGTATTTTTAAATTTAAATCTTAAATGACAGGATTTTTTTTAAATGAAAACATAACTGATGTTCATGCTTATTTACCTGAGATGCCACAGTGAGCATGATCATAGAAATGTCGTAGATGCATGGAAGACTTCTTGTAAATAACATGAAGATGTCCATTTTCAGAACTAAAATGATTGGAATTTTCAGTAATATTCCTTAAAGGCTCAATGAAATACTCTTCATCTTCTGTAGCAATAACGCCATGCTTAAAGGTGAATAAGAAGACAAACAAAAACAACTTATTCCTCTGTATCTATCCATAATTATAAGACAACATACTAAACCAAGCAGACACCAGCTCTCCTCCCACTGAACTCAACATCAAAATCCCCACTGACTTCAGTGGGAAAAGGTGCAGGTTCCTATTAGCAACATAAAGAGAAAATGAAAATGCTTCCTTGGTATTTTCCCACCATTTTTAGCCAGATGTAAGAGAGCAAGAGACATTTTTGATGTGTAACAATCAGCCTTTTTTCCTCCTCATGAAACAATCTATTGACAAAGATGTTCCAGAATTATATGATTCATATCCATTAAAAATTATGCCAAGCCAAAATGGCCTTGTTCAAAGAGTGAACACAGTGTCTTCTATGATGGCATACTGCAAGATGTTTTAATGCCACATATTGCATCAAAGGAGAAAACTTACATAACAGATTTATTTTAGGCAAATATTATTCAAAGAAACCACTGTGTTTTGTATCCAAAATGCTGAATTCTAACACCATACTGCACTTCTTTAGGCTCAAATTAATACTAATTAGGGCCGTCAATTGATGTGCGTTAATGCCTATGATTAAGGCAGGGAAGGATTAACGCATTAATTTTTTTAATGCGTTAATCAAAGGAATTAATGCTGTGCTGCCCCTTTGAAGGGCCATTCAGGCGCTTCAAAGGGGCAGCGCATTAGGATCCTGGGATCAGCTGAAGTCCCCAGCTGACCCCGGGCTCTGTGCAGGGCTGCCTCTTTGAAGTACCAGTCTGGTGCTTCAAAGCATTAGAAGCCGGGGATCAGCTGGAGTCCCTAGCTGACCCCAGGCTCCGTGCAGGGCTGCCCCTTTGAAGTGTTGCTCCGGGCACTCCAGCTGATCCCCGGCTCCGCGTTACACGGCCCCTTTGAAGCACCCGTCCAGAGCTTCAAAGGAGCAGCACAATGTGGCGCACTCCAGCTGATCCCTGGCTCCTAATGCGCTGCCCCTTTGAGGCGCCAGGGCACTGCCCCTTGAAAACGCCAGGGCGGCCTTTCCAAGGGGCAGAGCTGCACCGAGCCGGGGTCCACTGGTGCTACCCTATGGTGTTAAAAATAGGAGTTTAAACATTCCCACTTGGATTGGATGTTGGCTCTGAGACCGCCCAGCAAGGATATGTGGACCCTGTCTCTATTCTGTAGCACAGACATGGTCTGACCATTTAACTGAGAATACTCAGCATCTTCCAAATGGTGCTCAGCCTTTCTATTTTCAGAAATTAGCACATAGGCTATTGTGTCTCTGCAGGCAGTGTAATGTGCATGCAGCAAGACTGTAAAGGGTCATTTTGCAAGGCTGTAATGTTCACCTAATACACCCTATGCATTTGCACCTCCATATTTCATATCAGCAGTGTGTATATAACTTGTGAAGTGCTATGGGACACTTTGGAAAGAATGGCGCTTTATATAAGTACCTTATACATCTATTTTCAAAGAATATATGAGCACACATCCTAAAATGCATGCACCGCTTTCAAGATGCCTTTTCCCTATATGGAAATCAATATAGTAAATGTTCCACAGTAGTTTTCACTACATGTTCACTGAACTGAGTTACTTCACAAAGAAAATAACATCCAGGTTCAAATTTAGCCAGCATATGCTGGTACTGGACCTCTTCCATAGAGCCTTCTTATTCTTTTACATCTAAGTTTTCATTTAAAATAAAAAGGAAGGGCTAGATTCACAAAAGGGGCTTAAGCACTTAACACTCACTTTAGGCACCTAAGTCCAACGTTTAGGTATCAATGGCATTCACAAACCCCCGCCCCCCCATTCAGCTGCCATCTAACCTAAAGTCACTATGTTTCCACCAGTAACGGACCTGCAACATGTCTGTAAGTGGACATGTTCAAAGCCACCTGACATTGTCAAGCTGCTCAGCATCTAATGCCCATCTAAGCTCAAGCAGGTTCATAAGCTAGGTGTTCCCCCTCCCATTTTGGCTGTTGGACCCAATGCAATAGGCATTCTCTGAGTGTGCCGGACTCAGACAGGAGGAGGTGGTGGCCATGCCCTTATATACACATTAATAATTAGAGAACTCACCCAAGATTGTGAGGGTGCATCTACACAGCAGCGTTATTTCGGAATAATGGCTGTTATTCCAAAATAACAATGTGGGCATCTACACAGCAATTCTATTATTTCAAAATAAATTTGAAATAACAGACAGTTTATTCCGACTTCTGTAAACTTCAATCCACGAGGAATAATGGCTATATAGCTATTTCGGAATAGCATTAGTGTAGATGCTTCACTGCTGCTATTTTGAAATAGCTCCTCCCCAGGGCCATTCAAAGTAATTACTCCCCAGTGCCTCTTGGGGCTCTAAATCAAGGTAGCACATACACATTAGGGAAGCCTGCTTCAGACTAATTTTGAAGTTTCCTTGTAGTGTAGACATGCTATTTCGAAATAAGCTATTTCAGAGTATTTCTTCCAGAATAGCTTATTTCAAAATAAGCGTGCAATATAGATGTACTCTGAAAGACCCAGTTTCAGATCTTTCTTCCTCTCAATTCTGAAGAGGGACTCAAACCCAGATGCCTCACTTTTCAGATATATGTCCGAGCCATGGGGATATAACGTCAGTCTCTCTCACTGACTGCTCTAATTACTGTTGAAGTATTTCATACAAAATGATATCGTAAAGACTTAAAGAGACCCATTCGGGAATGTCCTTCTATAGCCCAGTTGTTGAGGGGGGAAGCCCTTACCTAGAAGACCTAAGTTTTAGTCTCTGCTCTTAATCTGCTCAAAGCAGCATTTGAGGATTCCCACATCTGAGATGAGTGCTCTAATCACTAAACTAGTGGATATAGTCAGGATAGCATCAGCTCCTCCTCACTTCTTTATAGAAAGCACTGACCTGGCTTAAGTGCCTAACTCCAGGAAAAGATTCATGACTGGGCATCCCAAGCAAGGACTAAAAGTTTACTTCCCTTGAAGGGTGGGGCTTAAGCAACACCCTTCCCCTCAGCATTTCCCAAGCGTAACAGATGGAATGACATCTGCCTGTGTCTGCACAACCTAAATCTCAAGAGTCAGGATCTGTTCTATTCATTTCAAAAGAGTGCTAACACAAATGCTAATGATAACATTTCAAATGTCCACATTAAATCAGTCAAGGCATGTAAGAAAAGAGAAAGAAAATAAATACTACCAAGATCTGCAATGTATTGTGAGTAAAAACAACCTGGCACCACAAATGAGTGGATTTGGAAGAGTATTGGCATACTTTATCTTCAATGAAAAAATTCAATAATACATATCTGTCCTAGTCTACACATAGGCTGTGTCTAGACTAGCATGATTTCACGCAAATACTTTGAACGGAAAAGTTTTTCCGTTAAAAGTATTTGCGCAAGAGAGCATCTATAGTGGCATGTGCCTTTGCGCAAAAGATTTGCTTTTGTGCAAAAGCATCCGTGCCCAGTATAGACACTCTCTTGCGCAAGAAAGCTCCGATGGCCATTTTTTGCAAGAGCGTCACACTGTTGATTCATATTTAGCTCGTGGTCCACTATGACCCCTAGATCCCTTTCTGTAGTACTCCTCCCTAGACAGTCATTCTGTATGTGTGAGACTGATTGTTCCTTCCTAAATGAAGTACTTTGCATTTGTCCTTATTAAACTTCATCCTATTTACCTCAGACCATTTCTCCAATGTGTCCAGATCATTTTGAATTATGACCATATTCTCCAAAGCAGTTGCAACCCAGTTTCGTACAATCTGCAAACTCAATAAGCGTACTCTCTATGCCAATATGTAAGTCATTGATAAAGATATTGAACAGAACTGGTCCCAGAACAGACCCCCTGTGGAACCCCACTTGTTATACCTTTCCAGCAGGATTGTGAACTATTAATAAATACTCTCTGAGAACGGTTATCCAGCCAGTTATGCACCCACCGTATAATAGCCCCATCTAAGTTGTATTTGCCTAGTTTATTGACAAGAATATCATGCAAGACCGTATCAAATGTCTTACGAAAGTCTAGGTATACACTACCGCTTCTCCCTTATACA
The DNA here is from genome assembly GCA_032595735.1 of Pelochelys cantorii. Classification (NCBI taxonomy): domain Eukaryota; kingdom Metazoa; phylum Chordata; order Testudines; family Trionychidae; genus Pelochelys; species Pelochelys cantorii. The sequence goes on from CM064330.1 coordinate 41,561,573, forward strand.
CAAGACTCATTATTCTATCAAAGAAAGCTATCAGATTGGTTTGACATGATTTGTTCTTTACAAATCCATGCTGGTTGTTACCTATCACCTTATTAATAAACTTAATGTATGGCTTTCTATTAAAGCTAGCTGATGGAAAAGAAATATAATTTTACCAAAAAAAGAGTTTTTCTTAGACTATAATCTATTATGGAGAAATGATAGCCTCTCCATAATTAGGGTTTTGTAATGGAAGGCGTTGCAACCCTATTTTAGCCCCCTATAAATTTCAGCTTTGAACAATGGTTTGGCCTGAAAATAATCAGATATTCTGAAGGTAAAAGAGAATATTTTTGCAAAAAGGGAGGGAAAAAACCCATTATAATGTTATTGAATTACAGATTATTCAAAAATTACCACAATTTGAAATATTGTTTTTCTAATATTTTGCTTTCTCTAGTATACTAAAACTCCTTTCAACTTTCTGTGTAGTTAAAATTCCTTTAAAACTCAACTGTTATTTATATATGAAAAAATATTTTATAACCAAAAATGTATGGCTTTTCTGAATAATTTTGGTCCAAATCTATTCCTACTGAATTCAGTAATAGTTGTTATAAACCCATTCTTCTTTCTACTAAAAAACCTATTTATTTGTTTTTATCGGTTTAAGTTTCTAAATGATGTTATAGGTAACTGTGTTGTTATGTAGCAATCTTAATTAGGTTTTGAAACAAAAGTTTTTTGGGAGGAGGTGTTTGTACAAATTGCCATTTAAAATACATCTATTACTGAAAATACTCTGTATGACAAATTTCTCCATTGGGTTAAAGCACAATTAATGTCTGACTTTTCACATCTTCCCACAGAGGTCCAACACGTTGTGTATTTCTGTGTATTAGGCTGTGTATACTACAAGCTAGGGATGTGATTCCCTGCTCATGTGCACACACTCACACTAGCTCTCTCAGAACTAGTACAAGTCTAAATGCAATGTAGCCATGGTAACACAGGCAGCCACTACCCGTGCTACCGAAGCTACACTGCTATTTTGACTCATGCTAGCTCTCACTGAGCTGTGCAATTTTGTGTATACAAGCAGGAAAATGACACCACCAGCTCCTACTGTAAACTGCAGCCTTGGTTTGCTCACTGTATTGACTTTGGTCTTTCTAAGAATTTCTAATCCACACACCTAGTAATTGAGTAAATAGCAGCTTTCCTACTTTAATTAGTGCACATGTGCATTATTGCTCGACAATAATGAAAGCTTCCTACACAATTTTCCACTGAAAGTCAGGGGCACCATTTCAGATTTTGCTAGGGGGCAGGGGCCTGTGCATGCTGTAATGGGGAGTGAGAAGGGGACAGTAAGAGCATGGGAGGGCGGACTGAGGGCAGAGGCTTCAGCGGTATTACTAAGTATTCTCCATACAAGCCAAGCACAAGATGGAAAGGTGGGGAAACCAACCCCATCAGCCCTTCCCCACACTCACATCATCTCTATCAAGGGGCTACTAAGGAACTGGAAAAATCCACTTTTTTGGCACACAACTTAGCAGTTAACTGACAGGAGCACTATATCTAATTTCTATATAAAAGAAAGAAAATTAAATAAATCTTAGAACCACTCAGCTCTAACACTAACATATTCTGACATCTTGTGGCAAGTCACTTAAGGGACACTGGCTAGCCTTAAAATGTTAATATATATTCTTACTTTGTTACTAACTCTGTGGAAAGAGAGGCCCCATTGGGACTCCTGGGCTCTATCTCAGCTCTGGAAGGGGAGTGGGATCTAGTGGGTTACAGCCAGGGGCAGATACATTTCAGCTCTATATAAGAACATCAGAATGGCCATACTGGTACCAAAGGTCCTTCTAGCCCAGTATCTGGTCTTCCAATAGTGGCCAATGCCAGGTGCTTCAGAATGAATAAACAGAAGAGGCAATTATCATGATCCATCTCCTGTCACCCATTCCCAGCTTCTAGCAAACAGAAGCTAGGAACACCAATCCTGCTACTGCCTAGCCATTGATAGGCCTATCCTCCTTGAACTTATTTTGTTCTTTTTAGAACCCTGTTACGGTTTGGGCCTTTCCATCATCTCCTGGCAAAGAGTTCCACTAACTGACTGTGAAAAAATTTATTTTGTTTGTTTAAAATCTGCTGCCTATAAATTTAATTGAGTCAGCTTCTTGTGTTATGTTAGTGAAGGAATAAATAACATTTCCTTATTCTATTTTTCCACACCACTCATGATTTTCTAGACATCTAACACATCCCTCCACCCTTTAGTGATTTCTTTTCCAAACTGAAAAGTCTCCGTCTTGTTAATCTCTCTTCCTATGGAAGCTGTTCCTTACCCCTAATCATTTCTGTTGCCTTTTCTGTACCTTTTCCAAATACAATATATCTTTTTGTAGATGGGGTAATCAGATCTGCATATAGTATTCAAGATGTGGGCACAAAATGACTTTATATAGAGGCCATCCTTTTCTAATGATTCCCAATATTCTGTTAGCTTTTTACTTTTTAGACTGTAACTGCACATTGAACATATGTTTTCAGGGAATTCCCCACAATGATTCCAAGATCCCTTTCTTGAGTGATAACTATTTTAGACCCCATCATTTTTGTATCTATAGTTAGGATTATATTTTTCCATTGCATTACTTTGCACTTATCAGCACTGAAATCTATCTGCCCTTGTCTTGCCCAATTACCCAGATTTGTGAGAGCCTTTTGTAACTCTTTGCAGTCAGCTTTGGATTAGTACCTGTTCACCTCTTTTTTCAAGATTAACATAGTAATCCAAATGCAAATCCCAGTAGCACTCATTCCTACTCTCTTTTCCCCTCCATCTTGTGAGTTGAGTACCCAACAATGTTTTCATGATGATCTAATGATCCTTCAGTTACTTGAATGCTCAGCCTTTTGTTATTCTTAATCACCCTGCTTCCCTCCCTCTTTTATAACAAACTCCCTGTCCCAAAGGCAAAGCTGCAAGCAGCTCAAACTCTGCTGCATTTAAGAACTGCCTCTGGAGTGAGGGCATGCACTTTAAACAGACGTCAAGCATGAAATCCAGGGGTTCCAATAGGTTTACCCATTCCTCAACCATTCTTGCACTGTACATAGATAACTACACATTCATGATGCAAATGACTGTGCTAGTATGTGTGCACTCATTTCCCAGTAATTACAAACACTCGTAGGCCAGCGTGTATGTGATCATCTGAAAGATAAGCCTGCACACAAAATACCCATTTCCATCAAAGAGAACTCAACTCAAATATAGAACAGGATGTGGTCCGCGTTTTAATCTTCATAAATCAAATAGTATTTGTAAATGTCATCCAAAGTGTCATATTTAAAATTGATTTCACATCTACGAAAGTATTTATTTGTGTTAAATAGTAATTACTTTAAAAGATGGACAAGGTGGGTGAACAACTCAGCATGAGCTCCCAATACCAGATGCTGTTACAAAAAGGACCAGTGTGATCCTTCATCTTATAAACAAGAAAGTAGTAAGGAGGAGTAAAGAGATGATTTCTTCCCTGTATAATGCATTGGTGAGACTGACACCAGAAAAACTAGGCACAGTTCTAGTCTCAACATTTTTAAAGACTGTTTAAAAATTGGAGAGACTGCAGAAAAGTCTAAAAATGATTCCAGGGCAAGAGAAACGAAGGTTACTCCCCTTGCACAGTAACTGGACTTCTTCAAGATGATGTCCCCATGGATGCTCCACGCTTTGTCTTGGTGCCGTCCCAGCGTCTGGATCGGAGATTTTGCAGCAGTCCCTGCCAGGCCGCACATGCACGGCATGAACCAGCGTGCGCCGAGCTAGTCAGCACTGCGCATGGCCCGGCCCACACTCTCCGGGTCCTTCTCCACCTTGGATGCTCCAGGTCCGAAGCAGAGGGTCATGGAGCATCCACCGGGATGCCATCTCGAAGAACTCCAGTTACTGCATAAGGTGAGTAACCTTTGTTTCTTCTTCGAGAGGTCCCCGTGGATGCTCCATGCTTGGTGATTAACAAACAGTTTCGCCCCTTGGTTGCTGGGGCATCGGAATATTACGGTAGGCAGATGATAGTACTGCTGAGCCCACTGCAGTATCGACCACATAGGAAAGTGTGTAGTGCTTGGCAAAAGTAAGTTGTGATGACCAAGTTGCTGCCCTGCAAATGTCTGTTAATGGCACATTGTGTAAGTACGCTGTGGAAGCACATACAGCCCTGACAGTGTGAGCTGTCAAGCATAATGGTGGCTATAGACCCTTGATCATGGAAGTGGTTCTTATGCAGCCCGTAATCCCATTTTGACAACCTCTGTTTTGATATGGAGTGTCTCTTCCCTCGCTCGACAAAGGCGAAGTGTGAGGGGGCGGCTAAGCCCTGCACTCCAGCGACCCCGACCCCAGCTTTATGCGGGGAAAAGGGGATGCCACACAGCCCCTGTGCCACCTGTTCCGCCAGTGCAGAACAGCTGAGCAGCAGCGCGTACCTGCTCGGTGAGGGGGGGCTGGGCTCAGAATGGCATCTGCATGGTGCCTAGTGTTGGGGGTGGAGCTCGGGGTCACGTCCGCCCAGCGTTTGACCATGGGTGCGGCTGGGCGGCGGGACATTTAAACCCCGCACCGGGAGGAAAGCGGGGGGGCGGGGGAGGCGACATGCCGCAGAGAGAGCCGCCCTGCAACAAGTGGGGAGGAAAGGAGCTCCTGCAGCGGCAGGAGGTGAAGGAAGCCCCATAATCTCCAGAGGACGAAGAGCCGTTCCAAAGGCAGCAGGGAGGAGAGACTCCTTGGACCCATGGCCCCAATGATAGGGCATTGCACCTGGTAGAAACAAGCGAGCCGTGCCGTGTCCGGCAGTTGTGAGATGAGAGGGGGTAGGAAGTGGCCCAGGGTGGGGCTTATGTACTGGCCTGTGGGCTGGCGAGTTTTGGGAGGAGTCCCCACCAGCTGGACAAGAACTTGATTAACCTTGTCCTTAGGGCCCTGGGCCAGGACCCATGAGAGAGGGTGGGTCCGGGTCCCCCTACTGCCCTCCTTGGCTTAGTAAGCCGACTTCAACCTACTCCGAAATTAGGGACAGGAGTGAGGTCCAATACTGTTTACCGGGAAACCCGGGACTGTGGACTGTGGTTGGGTAGGCTGGGCTGGGCTGCAGTTTAGAGAAAAGCTCTGGACTGTGGCTGGGCGGACCATATGGCCACTCATTACCGGACCTAACTGTGAGCTTTGGGGCAAGTAGGCTGTGTTTACATCCCTAAGGACCCGAAGGGGAGAGGCGTGGGGGAAAAGGGGACACCAATTAGTTGGTTTTATTGTGGTAATAAAGGGGGTCGCATCCCTGTCCCCAGGATCGCGGTATGACACGAGGAATAGGTGAGGTGTTTGTCTGAAGGGTCTAGTTCTCTCTAGGTAAAAGGATAATACACGGTGAACATCGAGGGTGTGCATGGCAGATTCAAAGGAGTTTGCATGAGGCTTTGGAAAGAACACAAGTAGGTTTACCGTTTTGTTTATATGAAATATGATGGAACCTTCAGTAGTTATTTTGGATGTGTATGAAGGATAACCCTATCACTGTGGAATACTGTAAAGGGTGGTTCAGCCATGAGAGCTGCTATGTCGCCCACGCAGCATGCAGATGTGATGGCAACCAGGAAGGCAACCTTCATGGAAAAGTATGAAAGGGAGCATGAGTCAAGGAGCTCACAGGGCGGCCTGGTCAAGGCTCACAGCACTAGCCTGAGATCCCAGGTAGGTACCAGTTGTATAACGTTGGGATGTGAGAGATGCAATCCCTTAAGGAACCTTTTGTAATAGGGTGAGTAAACACAGAATGGCCATCGATTTTGCAATGGAAGGCCATTATGGCAGCTAGGTGTACTTTAATGGAACTAAAGGAGAGCGATGATTGTTTCAAGGTGAGTAGGTAATCGAGGATAAAGGACAGGGGTGTCGAGGTTGGGTCCTGTCCCTTATATGTGCACCATGTTGAGAATCGCTTCTGTTTTTAAATGTAGGAGGTGTAGGGTGGAGTCCTTATGACTGCGGATAAGGATTGCTTGCATCTGTTCTGGAAAGGCAATTCCCCATGGGAGAGCCATGGAGGAGCCATGCTGTCAGATGTAGGTTTGTCCTGTCTGTCCCAGAGTGAACAGATTGTGTTGGAGAGGAAGCTTGATGGGTGTGCAAATCAACATCTTGAGCAGAAACGGATACCACGATTGCCTGGACCAGGCGGGGGCTATCAGGATGACTGTGGAGCCGTCCGTTCTGATCTTCAGAACAACCCTGGCCAGAAGTGGTATAGGGGGAAAAGCATAGGCAAGGTCCTGATCCCATTGGATAAGGAAGGCATCCCCCAACAATCCTGTCCCAATGCCCACTCTCAAGCAGAATTGCATGCATTTGGTGTTGTGCGACGTTGCAAACAAATCTATCGATGGTCGGGCCCACCTGTGAAAAAGGGAACGTGCTATCAAGCAGCTGAGTATCCATTCGTGACGTTGGGAAAATGCCTGCTGAGAGCGTCGGTCGTCATGTTGGAGATGCCTGGTATGTGGATCGCGGAGAGGTGGATATTGTATCCGATACAGAAGTTCCACAATGTTATGGCTTCAGTGCAAAGGGAAGGAGATCTAGCTCCTCCCTTTCTGTTGATATAGAAGACACAGGCAATGTTGTCTGTGAGGACACGGACATGCTTGTTGGCAACATAAGGCAAGAAATGCCTGCAAGCATTGTGTACGGCATGCAATTCTAGGAGATTTATGTATAAGGACATCTCTGGGGTTGACCAAAGGCCTTGGCAGTCTGATCTCGGAAGTGAGCACCCCATCCAGTAAGGGAGGCATGGGTTGTAATAGTGCACGAGGGGGAAAGCTGGAGGAAGGGGACGCCCGTGCCAAGGTTGGCTGATTATATCCACCAAAGGAGCGATCATAGAATCATAGAGCTGGAAGAGACCTCAGAAGGTCATCAAGTCCAGCCCCCTGCCCTAGGCAGGACCAATCCCAACTAAATCAACCCAGTCAGGGCTTGGTCAAGCCGAGACTTAAACACCTCTAGGGATGGAGACTCCACTACTTCCCTAGGTAACCCATTCCAGTGCTTCACTACCCTCCTAGTGAAATCGTTTTTCCTAATATCCAACCTGGACCTCTCCCACCACAACTTGAGACCATTGCTCCTTGTTCTGCCATCTGTCACGACTGAGAACAGCCTCTCTCCATCCTCTTTGGAACCTCCCTTCAGGAAGTTGAAGGCTGCTATCAAATCCCCCCTCACTCTTCGCTTCTGCAGACTAAACAGACCCAACTCCCTCAGCCTCTCCTCATAAGTCATATGCTCCAGCCCCCTAATCATTTTGGTTGCCCTCCGCTGGACCCTCTCCAATGCGTCCACATCCTTTTTGTAGTGCGGGGCCCAGAACTGGACACAATACTCCAGATGTGGCCTCACCAGAGCCGAATAAAGGGGAATAATCACTTCTCTGGATGTGCTGGCAATGCTCCTCTTAATGCAACCTAATATGCCATTAGCCTTCTTGGCTACAAGGGCACACTGTTGACTCATATCCAGCTTCTCATCCACTGTAACCCCCAGGTCCTTTTCTGCAGAACTACTACTTAGCTGGTTGGTCCCCAGCTTGTAACTATGCTTGGGATTCTTCCGTCCCAAGTGCAGGACTCTGCACTTGTCCTTGTTGAACCTCATCAGATTTCTTGTGACCCGATCCTCCAATTTGTCTAAGTCACTCTGGACTCTATCTCTGCCCTCAAGCGTATCTACCTCTCCCCCTAGCTTAGTGTCATCTGCAAACTTGCTGAGGGTGCAATCCATCCCCTCATCCAGGTCATTAATAAAGATATTGAACAAAACCTGGTCCCAGAACCGAACCTTGGGGCACTCCACTAGAAACCGACTGCCATCCTAACATCGAGCCATTGATCACTACCCGCTGGGCCCGGCCTTCTAGCCAGCTTTCTATCCATCTTACCGTCCATTTATCCAATCCACATTCCCTTAACTTGCTGGCAAGAATATTGTGGGAGACCGTATCAAAAGCCTTGCTAAAGTCAAGGTAGATCACATCCACTGACTTTCCCACGTCCACAAAGCCAGTTACCTCATCATAGAAGCTAATCAGATTGGTCAGGCACGACTTGCCCTTTGTGAATCCATGCTGACTATTCCTAATCACTTTCCTCTCTTCCAAGTGCCTCAAAATAGATTCTTTAAGGATCCCTTCCATGATTTTTCCAGGAACTGAGGTAAGACTGACCGGCCTATAGTTCCCTGGATCATCCTTCTTGCCTTTTTTGAAGATGGGCACTACATTTGCCTTTTTCCAATCGTCCGGGATCTCTCCTGATCTCCACGACTTTTCAAAGATAATGGCCAAAGGTTCCTCAATGACATTTGCCAACTCCCTCAGTACCCTTGGATGCATTAAGTCCGGACCCATGGATTTGTGTACGTTTAGCTTTTCTAAATAGTTCCTAACCTGTTCTTTACCCACCACGGGCTGTCCATCTTCATCCCAATAATGTTTTGAACTCTTGCGGCATGGTGAGCGAGAGTGACATGGAGTGTTTCCAAGGTTTGTAAACTCTGGAAAACCAAATCTGTAAGCAATGCATGTGAAGTCAAGCATGCAGTACTACGAATGTTGTGGCTGCCATGTGGCCAAGAAGCTGTAAGCAATCTCTGGCTATTGTGCGAGTGGCAAGGTAGATCGTTGTGGCCAGAGTCTGAACGGCAAGGAATCTTTCGTGAGGTAGATAGGCCCAAGGGGCCGTAGAATCTAGGCGTATGTATCTAGGCTGTAGAATCTAGGCAAACTGTATGTTTTGGGAAGGGTGGACAGAAGACTTTTCTCAGTTTATGAGGAGCCCCAGATTTTGAAAGCACTTTATGGTCATTGTCGTTACATGTCCCGATTCTGTCTGCGACGATGCCTTGAGAAGGCAGTCATTGAGATAGGGGAAAATAATTAATTCCCATAGAGTGGAGATGAGCTGTGACTACAGCGAGTACCTTGGAGAACACACGGGGGGCCGTGGCGAGACCGAAGAGTAAAACTCAGTACTGGTAGTGGCTTTCCATGAACCTGAGGAATTTTCCATGAGCAGGATGGATTAGGATGTGAAAATATGCATCCTGACGGTTGAGGGCTGAAAACCAATTGCCTCATTGCAATGCCGGGATGATGGTGTATAGAGTGATCATGCAAAAATGTTGAGTTTTTACTAATCTGTTGAGCTTGCACAGATCCAAGATTGGTCTCCAGCCTCCTGATTTCTTTTGAGTTAGAAAATAGTGGGAATAAAAGCCCCTGCCTCTCTGCTCATGTGGAACTAGCTCTAAGGCTCCCAGATCTAAAAGACGAAGCATCTCGTCAGAGCAGGGTCTCATGAGAGGGGTCCCTGAAGAGAGAAAGGGTAGGAGAGTGGGTGGGCGGTGTGGAGAGGAATGGTATGGTGTAACCAGAGAGAAAACGTTGTGCACCCATCTGTCTGAGATGATGTAAGCCCATTGGTGGTAGAATGGGAAAAGCCCCTCTTGGAATATTTGCGTGGTCAATCTCGGCATTGAAGTCTGTAGGGGGTTTTCTAGGCTCTCGACCAAGCATTCAAATTTGCTTGCTGGCAGGTGGAGGTTGCGGGGCTGAGCCCGAAGACTGTCATCATCTCTGAGGCCAGGTCCTATTTCTGCTAGGGTTGTTATCCTGGTGCTGGTTAAGATAGAAGGGGTAATGTGGCCACTGGTATGGTTGGTAGTGGTATTGTCTCCACTTGGTGGCAGGAGTATGCACCCCAATGTGTGGAGAGTGGCGTGGGAGTCCTTCATTGTATTAAGGACTTAATTTGTTTTGGCCGCAAACAATTTCTCGTGGCTGAACAGCTGGTCTTCAACAGTGGATTGGATTTCCCGAGGGAAGGTAGCCAGGGAAAACCAGGAGGCTCTGCACATGTTAATGGCAGTAGCCATGGTTCTAGCGGCAGTATCGAACGCATTCAGTGCCACCTGGATGGCAGCTCTGGAAATGGCACGTCCCTCTGAAATCACACTGGTGAACTGAAGTCTCTTTGCTTCCGGGGTGTCATCGGCAAACTCCATGAGCTTAGAGTAATTGCAAAAGTCGTATTTTGCTAGTAAGGCCAAATAGTTCGAAATTCTGAACTGTAAAGTTGCAGAAGTATACCTCTTGTGCCCAAACAGGTCAAGCCTCTTTGTGTCCTTGCCTGGTGGAGTGGTGCGAAAACGGTGTTGTTTCTCCTGCTGGTGCGCAGCTTCCACTACTAGTGAGTTTGGTGCAGGATGAGTAAAAAAGGAATTGTGAGTACGTAATATTTTTTGTCTACCCGCTTGCACATGGGTGGAATCAATGCAGGCATTTGCCAAATTGTGTTAGCCGGTTCTAAAATGGCGGGGTTGATAGGTAGTGCAATCTTGTAGGATGGAGCAGCCTGGAGTATGTCCGTGAGCTCATGCTGGGGTTGGGCCACCTCCTGTGTGGCAATTTTGAGCTCAGCCACAACTCTCTTAAAAAGATCGTTGAAGTGCTCGAAGTCATCCGCGGCTGATGGCAGCGGTGGCATAATCACTTCGTCCGGTGATGAAGAGGAATTAGTGGGTGGTGAGGAATTGGGGGGTGACTCCTCCATTGCTCGAGACACCTCTGATTGTTGCATAGATGTGGATGTTCTAGGTGTAAGAGAAACAGGGGGTTGGGATGTCTCTTGAGCTCCAAGGACTCCAATAAGGCCATTGTGCTGGATATGGTACTGGAGGAGGCATCCAGTGGTGATCATACCAAGGAAGAATCGCCCTTGGGTCATATTGGAGCTTGTAATAATGCATCAGAAGGCTGCGGTGTGGAGAGAAAGAGGCTTATACCTCCTCTTTGTCATCACTGGAGAACTGCGACGGTACCAGAGACAAAGCTTGTGAAGTTGTCGGTACCGGCGAAGCATCAGTGCCAAAGAGTGGTGACTTCGGGCCAGATGTAACTGTCAAGTCCGCACTCTGCATATCTGGCAATGGTGCTGCGAGGATCAGTACTGGTGTTTGTAATGTAGTTCTGTATGGTGCCAATGGAGTATTCGGCACCAATGGCAAGGATCTTTGGTATATGGCGACACCGAGTATATGAGCAGTGCCGATGAGCTGATCGGTGCCAACAAACAAGCAGGCACCGTTGGTGTGGTGGAGGAGATCGGTGTCGTAGAGCTTGATGCCATTAGTGGCAACGGTGCCGTCGAGCTCAGTGCCACAATCATCAGTACCGATAAAGTTGTCAGTACCGGTGGTGCCTTAGTTGGTGGTGTAGTCTTGGGGCGATGGCTGAGCCATTTGCCATCAGTGCCGCCAGCGTGTGACGGTGCCTGGACCCCTGAGGTGCCCGGTGCATCATATGTACTGACGTGAGGCCTTTGCTTCGATGATTTAGCTGGAGACTGTTTCCTTGAGGAGGACTGTTGGTGAGGCACAGAGGAGCTCCTCTTTTTGGGAGCCATCTTGCTCAGAGGAGAGCCTGGGGATGAATGTACCTCCCAAGGCTGCCTTCCAGGATTCGAAACCAGGTGTGTCTTCTTTTCCATAAGAATTAATTTGAGGCGCAGGTGCCTGTCTTTACGAGCTGTGGCCTTAAGCCTGGTGTAGTGGGGACAGTCTTTAGAAGAATGGTGTTCTCTCAGACACCTGACACATTGCGAGTGTCCGTCGGAGATAGGTATTGCATCTCTATAGGAGGCACAGTATTGAAAGCCCGGGGAGCCAGGCATGATGAAATTTTTTTTTTTTTTTACTATAACTAACTAACTATCAAACTGTTAACAACGCTAATTACCTAAACTAAGAGTTAACAGCTAATAAACAATGGAAAGTGTAAATAAGGCAGAGAACTGCAGAGGTCCGTCTTAGGCCGAAGGTGGTTGAGAAGGAACTGGAGGGTGCGGGCCTCGCATGCGCGGTGCCGACTAGCTCGACGCATGCTGGTTCACGCTGCGCATGCGCAGCCTGGCAGGGATTGCTGCAAAATCTCCAATCCAGGTGCCGGGACAGCACCAAGACCAAGCACGGAGCATCCACGGGGACCTCTTGAAGAAGAAAACACCTTATAGTGAGAGACTTAAAGACTGCTTAGCTTATGAAATAGAAGAACGAGAGGTGACTTGATCAAAATATATAACTACCTTCAATGGGAGAAAATATCAGGTACTAAAGGACTCCATAAAGCTAATAAAGAAAGACAGAACAAGAGCCAATGGCTGACGGCTGAAGCCAGACATATACATATTATAAATAAAGCCCACCTTTACCAATGACAGTGATTAATCATTGAAAAACTACCAATAGGAACTGTGGATTCTCCATTTCTTGATGTCTTCAGATCCAAGCTGGATGCCTTTCTTGCAATTATGCTTTAACCCAACTTTGCCAAATACAAGTTATTGAGCTCGATCCAGGAGTAACTGGGTGAAATGTAAGGACTTGTGATATGCTGGTCAGACTAGATGATATAATAGTCCCAACTGGTCTTAAAACTCTATGAATATGAATCCTATGAAACGTTGGGATAAAACAGTAGTTCTCAAACTTTTTGGCCCATGGCCCTCTTGACTCAATGCAAACCTTTCTGCAGACCACCAGCTGCTAATGGAAACTTGCCGTTAATTATATAATTATGCCTGAGCAATTTTGCTATTGCTGCATCTAGGGACAATGGTTTAATTTAACCAGTAAGAAAGGAAATGTTAATTTAAATTATTAAACAGATTAAGTGCTTTAGCTTTCTCATGTTAGTTTATCAAACTTCATTTTAAATAAAATATTAATTTATGCCCAACACAAAAGGTTTCAATGTTGTCTTTATTTATGGAAGGAATGGGGAACCTTTTTTGGGTCAGGGGCCACTGACCCACAGAAAATCAGCTGGAGACAACACAAGTGAGAAGCAAAACAACCCCTTCAAAAACCCCCAAGCCTCACAGATGTGGCCCCCAACTGAGACACTTCACTCCTCTGACACTCCAGACCCACAGGGCGAGGAGGAGGGACAGGGAGGTTCAGGGCTTCCAATAGGCCAGATATACTCTTCTGGGGTTCGTTGATTTTATGGGCAACCCTATGCTCTGAGGTGGGGAAAAAATGAGGGGTTCAGTGTGCGGTACAGGGCTGCCAACGAGTGGGATAGGGATGGGGTGCAGGATCTGGGTGAGAATTGGGGTGCAGAAGGGGGTGAGGGTGCAAGATCTGGATGGGAGGTAGGGTGCAGGACCAGGCTGGGAGTAGGGTGTCTGGCCAGGGGAGAGAGTGTAGGAGCTGGCTGGGGTTGCGGGGTCTCAGTGGAGGAGATGACAGAGGGGGGTGAGATGCAGGTTCTAGGCATGAAGGGAAGGGGGGCATTTACCTACTCTCACTCTCCACACTACTCCAGGCACTGTGTCCTTGGCATGGCCTCCCGCAGCTCCCACTGGCTGGTTGCCTCCACAAAGTGTGTCCACGCTGCTGTTCCCCCAGCCGGGGAAGAGGGGACAGCAGCCTGTGGAGCCACTTCTGACTCCACTTCTTTCCCACAACCCAGGTATGGCAGGGAGGCCAAGAGCTTTCGTCCCCTCCCTCCAGCCCCCACAGGAAGCAGTGAATGCCAGTGCGGACTCTCTACTGTGTGGGGAGAGGCCAGGAGGAAATGGGGAAGTTACCTCAAGGCGCAGACCACCTGGAAGGCAGCCGTGGACCACTAGTGGTCCACAGAGTGCAGTTTGAGAACCATGGAATAGAAGGAAGGACAGTATATAATATTACTCTGTACCTCGAAACAGGGTCTTAATGAATTTAGAACGCGTTATTTTGAAAATGACAGGTTATAATAAACAAAACATATTCTTACAACCGAAGGAGGCTTTCCTACCACTATATCTTAGAAGTAATGCAGTGTGAACATCTCCCTTTATTCTATTATGGATTTCTTTCTCCCTATTCATGACATGATTACTAAAAAGAAACTTTAAACTGAGACTCCTAGAAAAGGAATAATTGCTTACCTATCATTTCGTTTCTCTGAAGATATCATTTGACTTTATTCCTACTCTTGGGTCTCAGCAGGCCAATCTGGAACAAGGTAGAATTGTCTCAAAGACATTTCAGCCTTTGAGGCACAACCTTATTCTAAGATCAAATGCTAGTGCCTTCAGTACCTTCGAGAAAATTTCATTTTAAATCCTTGATGGGGGAAAAATATGGCTTCTCACGTTCCAAATATAACAGACACCAAAGGATATTTGTGATAGGAGGAAACTTTCAGGGGAAAAAGTAACTGAAAATACAGATCCATCCATATATCTGAAAGGAGAAAGGCATGTGAAGTAGGAATTCAAACAAATGATCTCTCCAAAAAAGCAGAACTGTCAATAAGTAATTATTCTTTCTTTACCATAATGACTTGATTCCTACTTGTGACGGGGTTGCGGGGACCAACGGAGAAGATCCCGCACCCCGCACTAATGCGGCACGCCGCCCGGCTCTCCCGGGAAGCGCCCGGCAGTGCCGGGAGTATTCCGCCGCAGCCGCAAGTGTCTGCGTGGCAGCCCCCAGCTGGCGGGGACCGGAAGTAAGAAGGGCGCAGGCGCCGGTGTCCAAGGTGGACGGCGCCACCTTTGAAAAAGACCGGCTAGGGGAATTTAAGGGGAGGGGGGTGCAGAGAGAAGGAGACCCAGCAGGGAAGAGGAGGCGGCGGTTCCGGCTGGCAAAGAGGAGAGAGTTCCCGGCTGAAAGGGGTGCGCCGGACGGAGGGTCACCCGGGGCAGCGAACGAACCCCACAGGGTGCCACGACCCCTCGCCAGGGGATAGGAAGCAGTCCAGGACAGGGCGGTCACGGAGCCTGTGGGCCGGTGAGTTGCGGCACTCCCGCTGGCTGGACAGGAAGGTAGGCTTCCTATCCTTAGGGTCCTGGGCTGAGACCTGGAGAGAGGGAGGGCCCAGGTCTCCCTATCCCCCCCCCCCCAGCGGACCTAGATTAATCGAGCCCTAAGGGGTTCACGAGCCCTTACTGAGGGGAATCTTACGGGACGGCAGTGGCCCCAGGGGCACCCGGGGTGGAACTGCCACACTACTCTTAGAGGCTGAAAACCACAGGGCAGTCTCCAAAAACTCCCAGATTGCCCAGAAAATGATGGAGACTTCCCAAACTCTGACTCTACCATTCAAAGTGGGAGGCTTGAGCCTGGTGAGGGGCAGGCCAACAAGAGAATATGTCCTGAGAGTCACGCTTCCACCCCTCATCGTGCTGTGTTTAGGGAGCCCCAGAATTACCTTAATCCAGACCTGATTGGAAGAAATGCTGCATAAGCATCAATAGCCAGACACCAGAGATAATGAATTAAATGGGAGAACCTGACACTTAAAGTTAAGTGTCAAGGTCCTGGAAGCTCAGTGTGGTGAGAAGGCCACATTACTGACAAAACAAGTTATTGAGTAGGTAGAAAAATTTCTAAGGTAAGTGACCAACAGACTGCTGAAGTAACTGGAACATGTGAACCATGTAAGTCCCTGTCTCAAGGCGATACTAACAACTTCCAGATGTCACCAGAGATACAGCTAAAAGCTTTGAAGGAAACAGGCGCTGTGAGGAGTTCGCAGTGGCATAAGAAATGACTAGAGAAGAAATAAAATGGTTTAGAAATGGTGACCAACCCAATGTTGAAGTCTGGAGATGTGATAGACAACAGGGATTACCTACAACCCCCTCCCTCCTCCCCTCAGCGAACTGAGCGGGGATGAAAGTAACTTAAATTTCTTACTGTCCTATCACAACCTGCCCTCCCCCTTAAGGCAGGAGAGGGGTTGGCAATACAAGAGAACCTATACAAAATTTAAATGTGTGGTGGAGTGCAGGGGACTCAGGACAGAGGATAGGGGTGTATGGGGGTGCTAGAGGGTCCAGAGGTTACTGGGGGGGTGAAGTGTAAGGGCACCATTTCAGGAAGAGGGGGGAGCTACAGCTACACTTACCCAATTGCTGTGTGGGTTTTTTTCCTGTTTGCTGCAACTAGGGAGCAAGGGGAAAGTGGAGAGTCTGCTGCATTCCTTCCCTATCCCTTCCCTGGGCAACCAGAAGCAAAAGGAACGCAGCAGGCTCTCCACTTTCCCCTCACTCCCTAGTCACAACGAACAGAAAAAAAACCCACACAGCAACTAGGTAAGTGCAGCTGCAGCTCCCCCACTTCCTGATATGGCGGGATGGGGGGGAACTTCAGGGCTGGTGTAGTCCTAGATTGGGGGACACCCCCAGATGGCCTCTCTAACCTGCCTGGCTGCCTGCTGCTGAGCACAGCAGTCTGTAAGAAGCCGGGAGCCGGGCTAGAAGCACACGGCCCCAAGCTTTTTGCCAGAGCGCCACACCCCTCACCAGGCTGTGGACACATTTAAACACAGAAATACATTTCAACTAAGCTTCTGAAATATTATTTTTCCACCTTGAATTTCTCCTTGGGATAAGTGCCCCGGAATATATCAATCACTTGGATATCATAGATACATATTAGTTAAGTGAACTTCAATCTAGTTAGCTAGGTTATCATCTGGCACGTTGCATTATAATAGTAGACTTTTGTTATCATTGCTGTCACAGGATGTATTACTCTATGACACCTGCAGAGGAAAAAAGGAAGTGCTCAAAGTAATTCAGAGAAAAATACATTTAGACATTCTGAACCTAATATAATAAGATCCTAATCATTGTTGGAACCTGTACTGTAACAGAAACAGTAAAATAATGTTTTTGCAGTGGATAATAGCAACATGTATTTTAAAATTTACTACAGCAATCAGTAGATTCTTGGTTTAGTATTTCTCAATCGTTATCTTTTATTTCATCACTTTGTAATTTCCTAGCCGATTGTTATTTTGAGGCTTCAATTACAGTATTAGAGAGTAAGACTTTTTTCCATATAAGACCTAGTGCTGAAATGACCAATACTTTCATCAACAATGAGCAAACAATTTACAAAAACCATTGTAAATACTTGGATTTCTAACACTATTGTTACTTTAAAGCATTTTTATTTGATTTATAAACTTAAGATCCTGTAAAAATGTAAATAATTACTTTGTGGTTTTGGTATTTGCCAACGGTTCTGCTTTTCTTTTCACTTCTTGGGACTCTAATATAGAAGAATTTTAGACCAAAGAGTTTTCCCTCCTTGCTATTTATTTCAGGCCTTTTGGACCCAATACTGAGAGGTGCCGTACACGCCGAACTGGAAGTTCATGCCAATTGGTCCATTGCAAAAGGCACTCAACACCCATAGGACCAGTCATTTTTATTCCTGGAGTTTGCAACTGTCCTGACAAATCTAATCTCACTCCATAACTAATCTTGCAGCCCTAATAGAGGCCTGGCAGCACTAAAATTTTGCCTGAAGTAGGACTTCATGACTTGGCCATAGAACTTAGAATAAAGCTTTTATAAAAATTTATGGTTACTTTTCCTCAGGAGCCAGATCTCTGTTCACTTCTTGCAGGAACTCAGAGAATATGAACAGATGCTAATTAAGTTCTTCCTCTGTATTTTAAAGGGGAAATACACTATGACACTAAAGTATATAATATACACTTACCAGACCATTGCAGTTGCTTAAAGCCACTTTAGTTGTGCTATCTTGGTCTTGCAAATATCCTGTGTAATGACAGTGATCTAACAAATCATGTTTCCACTTAGGTCCATTTTCCCCCCAGTATTCTACTGTAAAATGTTTGGACACCAAATCTGTGTTGAGAACCAGGTTTAAATGAAAGTGCTTGCCATAGGCAGAAAGTTTAAAAAATAATTTAGATGCTTGGTCATAAAAGTCTGTACTCCTCTTCCTTCTCCTTGAGGGTTCATCATTTTTCACAGTAAAGCTGAGGAAGGCTCCGTTTTGATCAACCCTTATTGGGACTGTTAGTTGGTAATGTTCAAGGTAAGACAGGAATTCCTCTTTGTAATCACAAGGTAAGCCAATCCAGGAAATGGGCATAAAAGAGAAGAAAACATAACAGGAAACAACAAGAAGTAGTATAAACATTAACCACAGTTGGCTATATCCCATCACCCTCATGAGTAAAAGTAATTTTCAAGCATAGGTTTCATCTCTATAAACTGGAACTCTCTGGTCTGGCAACATTTGTGGTCTGGCAGGACCATGGATGTTCCAGGATCAAAAAGTCCCTGTGCACTTCAGGGGAAGGGCAGGGGGCCAACGAGCCCAGCACGAAGCAAGCGGAGGGGGGCAGGAGCCCAGCTAGGCTGCAGCTCAGCTGGACGGGGGGGGGGGGGGGGGCGGGGGAGGAGAGCTAGGAAGGCCAGTGCATGGCCCAGCTGGGCTGAAGGGTATGGAGCCTGACATGTACAACCCAGATGGGCTACCCCAAGGAGCCAAGAAGCCCAGTGGGGTGGCAGGGCAGGGAATGGGGCCAGCAGCAGAAGGCCAGAAATTACCTCCCCTGATCCCTCATCTGGGACCAGTCAGGTCCCGAGGGTGCCAGACCAGGGAAGTCCAATTAGGATATTCAAGGTGTAAACCTCTGATAAATAAAATCAAGGAAATCCTCATTTCACTAAAATAGCCAATAAATGCAAATATTGCAAGATATGTTTTAGAGATGCTTATAGTTTCTACAATTTTTTAAAATGTTTCATGAGATCATGGCCAGTGCTTTATGATTAAATTTAATTTGAAGGACTTTGTTGTAGTTAAAGTTAGAAATAAAATAAATTAAAACATCAATCTCAAAATACACTTTGACCTTATGTATTTCTCTATAAAATAACTTTCATCATGTGCTGGAATTAGTGGTGCTAGAGTTGCTGTCATCCTCCTGTCTTGAACTGATTTCCATCATCTACATGATTTACAGTTTGGTTCAATGGTTCTCAGCACCCACACTACAAAATGTTCTAGCTGCCTTGACTTTCTTGATAATAAATCATGAGAAAACTAAAAAAGGTCAATGTGATCGCTTGCTATTTACATAACAATGGCTTAGGAAAGCATTACCTGAAATTAGTGCAAAAGTGTCTTTCCGGCTTTAAAAGTGGGACCCTTACCTTGAGAATTATATGAAAGCCTCCTCTCGCTGTGAAATTCCGACGAAGCCATGACTAGGCTCAAAATCCAGGTCAACGTCTTCCACAAAATTTCCATAATTTAGTAAAATAGAAAGGGTTTGGATTTTTTGGAGGGCTACCTCTGTGCTATAGAGTTAACTCCACTCCAGAATCGCACCATAACAAGGATATTTATTTTATATTTCTTCCAAAATAATTATTGGATGTTCCACTTTTTGACTGGCATTCTTTTCCAACAACCTGTGCTCTCCTCTATATCTGTAGTCATTTTCTCAATTCAAAAACATGTATGTTGTAAAATTCCTTTAGATATCAATAAGGTGTCAGACTGGATAGTTATTAAACGTTGTCCATTTCTTTACCTAAAAAAAGGGGGTAAAAGCATGTGAAAGTAAGGTCTTCTTTAAACTGGAAGATCTATACTGCAGAAATGCTAGCCAAGTGTTATGAACTACATCAAATATGAACATTGTTGCTTTTAAGACCCCAGTCCTGCAGAAACTTATGCACACATTTTAAGCATTTTTTATTCTTATTGATTTCAGTGAAACTATTTATCCAATTGAAGTGTGGAAATGTTTACAGGATCAGGGATTTAACAAACATTTACAAAGCCAAGCTAAATACTTGGCTCACTGTAGTCAGTGCAACACTCTGAGGGTATGTCTACACTACCACCCTAGTTCGAACTAGGGTGGTTAATGTAGGCATTCGAAGTTGCAAATGAAGCCCGGGATTTAAATATCCCGGGCTTCATTTGCATCTTGCCAGGCGGGCGCCATTTTTAAATGCCCTTAGTTCGAACTCCGTGCCCGCGGCTACACGCGGCACGGAGTAGGTAGTTCGAATTAGGATCTCTAATTCGAACTACTACCACGAGGAGTAACGGTAGTTCGAATTAGAGATCCTAATTCAAACTACCTACTCTGTGCCGCGTGTAGCCGCGGGCACGGAGTTCGAACTAAGGGCATTTAAAAATGGCGCCCGCCCGGCAAGATGCAAATGAAGCCCTGGATATTTGAATCCTGGGCTTCATTTGCAACTTCGAATGCCTACATTAACCACCCTACTTCGAACTAGGGTGGTAGTGTAGACATACCCTGATTAATTTCAGTAGTGGATATTAGATCCCTTATGCTGGCAGACAAAGGAAAAACCTGGGAATGCATAATATGTTTTCTAACAGAGAAACGTACAGTTATCTGATCTACAAGATGAATGTTATTGTTATCACTATTATTTATTGAGGGCTAACCCTGCACCCCTTATATAGGCAAAATTCAGTTTAATTCAGTTAAGCTTTCTGTATTGTGTTGCTGCTAGAGAATTAAGTTCCTCATTTGAAATTATTAATTGCATTGAATTCCTGTGTTTTAAATGTTAGCAAAAACATTTTGTATATACAGCTCATCACTTAATATATTTGTATACACTTTAATATTTTTAGCACGCCGGAAACTGTAAAAATTGTTGATAATGACAAATTGCAAACTACCCAATATTTTCTTTTGAATAAAATGCAGGGGTCAAAACTGTATACAGTAATATATAACTCATGCCTCACACTAGGCTCTGCGGGTCCAGCAGTAATCACAATGCAATACATGAAAAATTGAAAACATGTTAAATAAAAACGCCTTGTAAAGTCACTAACATATACAGCTGGATGGAACTTTACTTACCTCAGAACTGTAGCATAAGAAAGGGACGGCTGTTTGTATAGCATTCACTCACACAAACAGTCCCACCGAAGTCAACGGAATTACTTGAGTGGGTAAAGGTTACAGAATCTAGATCATAATGTGCAGCACTGTTCAAAGTGCATGCGATAGGTAGCTTGGAGGGCTAAGCATCCTAGTGGTTAGAACGCACAGCTCTCAGACTTATTTCGCTGGGGAGACTCAGTCTTTAAAGCTGAGGGAAGGTAAAGGGGGCATAGGCCCTCCCTCTCCACTGTGTCCAGATCAGGAGCCTGTGTACATCAACTCCTGAACAAAGCGAGGCCCTCTCAGCAAGGAGTCAAAATCCACTGCTCTGAGGTACTTTGTACTGTTCCGTTTAGTGCATGTCTCCCCTAAGTAAAGTTTTGAAAGGTTAACCGGTTAATGGGTGATGCTTATCAAATCCGGTTAACCGGTGCAGGCTGGAGCAGCCCCTGTCTGCAGTGGCCTGGGCATGTTGCAGATAGGGGCCTCTGTCCGGGCACACTGTGGCAGAGGCTGCTTCAGGCATCCAGAGCTGCCCCTGTCCATAGCAGCCCCTGCCCACAGCAGAGGGAGGCTGTCCGCAGCAGGCTGGAGTGACACACACCCTTAATTGGTTAAATGGTTAAACTTCTCATTCAACCAGTTAAACAGGATTTTACATCCCTTCCCTAAGTCCAATTTCCTGTCTTCCTTGCTTCCTGAAGGGTCCCCTCTTGGGTCCTGAGCAGCACCTTGCTGTAGTCCTAGACTCCTTCAGGCAGGGCAGCGACAAATTGGTTAGAGCAAGCCTCACGGTACCTCTGCGGGTCGCTCACTCAGTTGCCTCACGTGCTGAAAGGTCCTAAGTCTTCCTCGCCATCTCCCTTGTCAAGAGAGACAGTGTTTAATGCCTGGGAGCTTCGTTGGCTGGCAGGCTAGTGCTCCTTCCCCTCAGGTAGGGAGGCAACTGGCTCCTGCCTCTGCTAGTTAGTCCTCCCTTCCCCCCAGACTGAGGCAGGCTCTCTCCTTTCCCTCTCCCCTTCAGGCTCTCTTTAACCCTGGCAGTGCTGTTGGCAGTTTCTCTGTTTCATCTCTGTGTACAATAAATTTCAACATCTAGTAAAATCAATGTATTTATTAGTGCTATAGTGAAGACAAGACATGTTCTGTAACCTGTGTTTAAAACATACCTAATTATTGCTACCTATTATACACATTACATTTTGTTATTTCAGTTTTTTTCTCAAAATAGCACATAGTATTTAATTATGGTATGATGAGGAAATAACAATGAGATCAAAGGATACTTTTTAAGTAAATGGCAAGTCTACACTAGTGAGGTTTTTTGTTTTTTTTCCAGGGAGAGCAGGGGAATTATTCTTATGACCAATAGATTTTAAGCTCCTAAAGGGATCCTAATGAGCATCTAATTTAACTGCCTATATAATACTGGCCTGAGAATTCATTTAGAAACATGTTATTTACTAAGAACAACTGCTTAAACTACAGTTTATGTTTTAGATAGATTGCTAATTGTGACTTGAAGACTTCAAGCAATGAGAAATTCACCACATTCTTATATACATTTCTCCAATAGTTAATTACCCTCAATATTAAAACAGTGTGCCCTACTTCCAATTGGGATTTGTCTATCTTCAACATCCAGCTACTGGATTATGTTCTATCTTTTGTCTGTTATTAAAAAGCCCTTTAACTATCAGAATTCTTCTTCTATATAGGCTATGGGGGCCTGATCAATAAAGCCCTGCACAGATAAAAAATTTTGTATCCACATCTGTATCTGCATCAATTTGTCGTGGATATCCATAGCCACATCCCTGGATACCTGTGTATATCCACAAATCTTCAGGGTTCTAGATACAAAATTTGTAGCTGCATCCATATCCACAAAAATGAGCTGTGGATAGGACTTGAAGTGTTCAGCTGATCTAACTGACTCTTAATCTTCTCTTTACTAAAATATGGTTCCATCAGAAGTTCTTTAAACACCTGAAAAAAAAGAAGGAAACCTAAAAAAGTAGAAACAAGTGGACAAATTGCGAAGTAGGCAACAAAATAATGGCACGAGAATGTAGAGACAAAATCAGAAAGGCTAATCCACAAAATGAGTTACACCTAGAAAGGGGCATAAAAGGTAATAAGAACAGGCTCATTAAATACAGAAGGAGCAAGTGAAAAATGAAGGAAAGGGTAGGTCCTCTACTTAGCAGAGAAGGAGAGCTAGTACATCAAAAAGGCTGAAGTGTTTAATGCTTATTTTGCTTCAGTTTTCATTAAAAAATGTTAATAGTGACCAGATATTAATAAGAGAGAAGGAATACAAACAAAAGAGAGAAAGAACACATTAGAGAATATTTAGACAAGTCAGATGTATTCAAGCTGGCAAGGTTTGATTAAATTCATCCTATGGTAATTAAGGATCTAGATGAAGAAATTGCAGAACCATGAACAATTATCTTCAAGGACTCATGGAGGACAGGTGAGGTCCCAAAAGAATGGAGAAGGGCAACTGTATAGATCTTTTAAAAGGAGAACAAAGAGGATCCAGGAATATATAGACCAGTCAGCTTAACTTTAATACGTAGAAAGAAATTGGAACAAATAATTAAATAATTTGTAAACACAGCGAATAATAAAGTTATAGCATTAACCACTAGTCAAAACCAAATCTTATCAGACCAACCTAATTTCCTTATTTGACAGGGTTACTGGCCTACTGGATGGGGGAAAACTGTAGACGTGATACATGTAGACATGTAGATCTTGAGATCTGTAGACGTGTAGATCTGTAGACGTGTAGATCTTGTCTTTTAACATAGCCCCAGATGAGAGTCTCATAAGCAAACTAGCGGAAAATGTTGTGAATTAAATTTCTATACAGGGGTGTACAACTGGTTAAAAGACCACCCTCAGAGAGTAGATATCAATGACTCACTGTAAAACTGAGCGGGTGAACCTACTGCAATCTTGCAGAGGCCGGTCAGTCTGGGTCAGGTACTAGTCAATATTTTCATTAATGACTTGGATAATGGAATAGAGAATATGCTTATAAAGTTTGTGGATGACACCAAGGTGGAAGGGGTTGCAAGAACTACAGAGGACAGGGCTAGAATTCAAAATGACCTTGACAAATTGGAGAACTAGTATGAAATCAACTAAGTTAAATTCAGTGAAGACAAGTTCAAAATAGTACACATAGGGGAGGAAAAATCAAATTTACAACCAGAAAATGGGGAATAACAAGCTACACATTAATACTACTGAAAAGGATACGGGGGGTACAGTGGATCACAAACTGAATATGGTTCAACAATGTAATAAAAAAGGCTAATATTCTGGCGTTTATTAACAGGAATGTCATATGGGCAGTAACTGTCCCACTCTACTCACAACCTTAGCTATAGTACCTGAGCTATCAAGAAAGGTCAAAATAAAATAGGCAAGTTTAGTCTTGAGAAGACTGGAGGATGACCTGATTTTTAAAAAAAACCCTTCAAACAAGAGGTAATAGAAGATGTTGATTAATTGTTCTCCATGTCCCCTGAAGATGAGACAATATATAATGGGCTTAGTCTGCAGCAAGGGAAATTTAGGTTACACATTAGAAAAACCTAAGTTAAGTTTTGAAATAGTCTTCTCAAGGTTGTGGAATCCCTGTCATTTGAGGTTTTTAAGACCAAATTGGATAAGTACTTGTTAAGGATAGTCTAGATTTACTTAGTCTTGCCTCAGTACTGAGGAATGGACTTGATGATATCTAAAGGTCTCCTCCAGCCTTACATATCTACAATTCCATTGAGCTTCTTAAATCTTTCACTGTCAGGCAGGTTTTCCAGAGCTCTAATCTTGTAGCTCTTTCCTGAACCCTTTCCAGACTGTCAATATCTTTTTTAGAGTGGATAACCAATACTGGATATTGCATTCCAGTAATGGTCTCATAAATGCTGTATGCAGAAGTAATATCACCTCCTGACTCCTTCCTATTTGATAGTCCCCTCTTTATACATGCAAGGATCACATCAGTCCTCTTAGCCACAGCATCACAGCAGGAAGTTCATATTCTGTCTGTGCGTATATATAATGTTTTGTCCTAACAGCACAGTCTCCTTCAACTGTAGAGCCAGAGGGGACTAGATGGCTCAGAATACTACTAAGAAGATATGGTATCTTCTACCTCTAAGTCACTGGTTCAAATTAACATTGGTCAGTATTGGCAAAATATTACTAGCATCCTGAATGAAATGGTTTGATGGTCTCAGTCTAAGGGCTTGTCTACTTGGTAAGTTACCAGTGCTGAAAGCCATGTTATGAATCTACAGTGTGACAGCTTGCAATGCAGTAACATCCTGCATGGATATTGCTACAGTGCTGTGAAAGTCTTGAAAGCCTTGGACGTTTCACCAACTTTTGTTTCTTCTCCAGCAGTACTGCAGTTCGTGTAAAGCACTATGTAAACAACACACAGCTGTTTTCACTACTGCTCTGAGCCTTAAGACTGAGAATGAACCTGGAGGCTAAACCACTCTCTCAACTCTAGACTGGTCCTCCCAGTACAAAGCTGGGGAAGTGTGTAAAAGATTTCACTGGCTGTAGCATACCTGTTCTGTGAAAAAAATGAGGATTTCAGTTTCCCCTGCTGTCAAGCTAACACCTTTTGCCAGACCCCAATGTTCACAAATAAACAAACAGTATGGGGAATGAACTATATGCATATCCAAGGTAAGATTTTGTTTGATTTCATTTTTTAAACATTTAGCTAAATGCAACAGCCACTGCACAAATGAAAATGCCATGCTAGAGTGATGACAGAAAAGATGAAGGAAGTATTTCGAAATCTGAGATATAGCTGGTAGAAACTGCACACAGCAGGGAGCTCTGTAGGCTCAGGGGTGATTGGTTTAGCAGCCTTCCACTAGTTCCTAACTTGAATTTCTTCTTGTTATGCTACTGTTCAAATGCAATAATTATGTGTGGCCATAACACCGGACAGCTCAGGGGTGGGCAAATTTTTTGGCCTGAGGCCCACATCAGGGTATGGAAATTCTATGGAGGGCCATGAATGCTCACAAAACTGGGGCTGGAATGCAGGTTGGGGGTGCAGACTCTGGAGTAGGGCCAGAGATGAGAGGTTTGGGGTGCAAAAGGGTGCTTAGGGCTCGGACCAACGGGTTTGGAGGGCAGGAGGGGGATTAGGGCTGGAGCAGCAGGTTGAGATGCGGGGGAAGAGGGGAGGAGAGAGGACTCAGGGGTACAGGTTCCTGGCTGCATTTACTCCACTGAAGCAGTGGCATGTCCTCCTTCCAGCTGGCTCTTATGTGCAGCCAAGTGGCTCTTTGTGCTGCCCAGCACTTCACAGGTGAATCCCAGCCAATAGGAGCTGCAGGGCCGGTACTTGGGGCAGGGAGCAGTGCATGGAGCCCTCTGGCTGCCCTTACTAATCGGAGACATGCTGCTGCTTCCAGGAGCTGCTCAGAGCCACAGCACATAGAATGGCTCAAAGGATAGATTAAAATGGCTGACAAACTGGATGTGGCCTGCAGGCATAATTCCAACACTTCCCCCCGGCGGAATAGCTACAATGACTGGGTTTCCTTCCACACCCAGTGAAGGCTATTTTGGAGAGACTCGAGGTACTAGTTGTCCCATTGCAGGCTCCACATGCGGTACTAGTTGTCCTGCTGCAGGCTCCAGGGAACTTCAGTTTAGACTTCCTAGGGGCAACCATCCCATATTTTCCGTGGGAGTGTAGGTGAGCTCAGGGACTCCCTCCCATGACCTAATAAGAGGTACACGTCTCATGAGACAGAGTCCCTGCCCATGTACTTCCTCCTTCCCTCAGCCTCTGGCAACAGCACCTGCAACTGCTCAATCACCCCTGGGACTCCAGCACAGGGCAGTTAAAACTGATCATTCTCCCACAACTCTCGCTCAGTGCATCATCCTAAACGGCATGTCCATGTTAATCTTTCCTCAGACGTTATTAGGTTGTGTGTCAGCACCTGAGGTCCAGTAATAATAACCTTTCATTAAATTACATCAGAGTGTATAAATAGAACACTAGTTGCAGTTTGGAGGAGGGGGTAATCAGGTATTATCAATAGAGCACCCTAAGCAGAAGAAATTGAGGGAAATGACTTACTTGGAAGTTATTCCTTCAGCTAAAAATAACCTGCAGTTATTCCTGATCACACAGATAAAACACATTTTCTCTCCTCAGGAGTAATGTCTCTCACTTCATGAATAATCTTCAGGTTAGACACACCTGGCTGGTTGTCAGCTATATCTTTGGGCAAGAATTGAACATTGTTTGGTCTCCGGTAGTGTTCTATATTGATCAAAGGGCAATCCCTTCTCCCTTCCTTTTGCTCCCTTTAGTTCACTTCTCACATGCAAGACACAGAGATGGGTAAGACTTGGGACAGAGCCATGTTTTGGAAAGGTCTGTGACCATAGGTAGTACAAGTGGTTGCCACAGAAATGCAAAGGGAGGGAAAAAGAGGACAAGGAGTGAGTGGGAATAAAACAAACCAAATTCAAATTCAATTACAGGTATTGGGCTGGCCACGAAAAGCATTGCCCTGCTTCAAAAGCCTGAGGATTAGAGACTTGCCCCAGAAGTTATACAGACATAAATAGCAACACAGAGACCTCATTTTAGAGGGCTTGTTGAAAATAAGTATGTTCAGGGGTAACTGGAGGAAGAGAAAATGCAAAAAAAGTAAGCACTGAGGGGAAGGATGGGTCTTTGCGACCTACTTATTAATCAAAAACCAAAGCATGAACAATCAAAGTGCTGCTGTGTATGTTGTAATGTAAACCACCAGACCAACGACCACCTTGGGGGGAGAAACAAAACTGCAGTTATCTGAACAGCATTTTCCTAGTTTGCCCTACTCCTCCCCTGAAATCATGCCAAACTTTCTAGGAGGTTCAGCTGTCAGTTTTATTTCTAAAAACCCAGATTAGCAACAAAAATATCCTTAAAAATAACCTCACATAAAATATCATAAAAGAAAATTTGAGATAATCAAATACACACATACATACTTAAAATTATAAAGAACAATTCTCTTCCCCCGAGAGACTGAAAGGTTGTGTCTAGCTGCTCTGGTGGAGTTGATCTTAAAGTTAACATTCAGCAGCCCATTTCCAGACAGCAGCGCTAAAGCTATTTGGATAAAACGCGTGTGACCCAGACACTTGGCATGTGGCCCAAATGCATTGCACCGGCAGCCCAAATAAAAACAAGAGTCTGAGACGCTCTTTCGCTCTCTCTGTGTGTTTCTATTTTTCCTTTTGTGCAATGAAAGAAATTAGCACATACAAGATCTATACACACATCACCAGGAAGCAGGATTTAATTATTTCCTCTAAAAAAACCCTTTGAACTGAATGCCATACAATATATACTCAGCCACACACCGATAAATAAGGCTCTGTGGAGTTAAGAGTCTAGCAAATCCCAAATGGCTCGAAGTAAATCAAAAACACACGCTTCCATCTCGTTGATTAGCCTATTAAGAGCTTAACATCTCCTATAGCATCAGGCTGCAGCTATCACATTAATGCGGACCTTTTGAGTCCAGACACAAAATATGCACTTGTCTGACCGCTTAAGTAGACACTGACATGACACGACAAAATATTGGTGTTTTTAACTCGAAATCTTTTTTTAAAGGTTTAGCCTATTTTCTACCAGTTATTTAGTCCTAACCTGAAAAGATTCTACAAGACCACTATTCAATTTTTTGCAATAGAAAATCCATCCCCCTCCATAATCCTCTAACCTCAAAGGCTTCTTTCTGAAATTACTCCAAATCCACCTCACTTAATACCATATAACCTTCCCCCAACCCCTAAAAGATCTCCATGCATCATTATTCAGCAGACAAGAAAAGCACAAGAAGTTTCACTGAACAGCGTCAAGTCTTTTCTTACCGTTTTCATCTTCAATTTCTGATATAAATTTCAAACAATAGAGATAGCACTGTAGGAGTCCTGTATTCCTCTCTGCTTTCCCCCTTTTTGCAAACCACACCAGTTATATTCTCCAACAAGTAAAATCCTCCAGTCTTCCTAAAGGGGATTTTTGAGTGGACTGACTTGGCAGAAAAAGGGATGCCATCAATTCACCCAATATATCACCCTGCACATTTTGTCTTTCCAACCGAAAAAGTTAAAAAGGAGGGGGGGAAGAAGGAAAAGAGACTTATTTGGGGTGGGGGTTAGTACCCTCTTCTTGGCCAGCTTCTTCTGGGCAAAACACCATGTGACTATCATTAGAGTTGGGGGGAGAGCGAGAAAAGGGAAATAGAGAAAGCAGGCAGGAAGGACTCAAGAAAGTTTCGTTGAAGTAGCCCTAGATCTCGTCTCACTGCCGGCCTGCAGCCAAGTTTAGAGCTCCAGCAGAGGAAAGTTTTGGCAGCTTTGCCTGGGAGGCTGAGCGCACACTGACGTCAGTCTGCAGATGTTCCTGGCGCTGCTGCGCATGTCGAGCCCATCACGTGGAGGGGGAGGGGGATGCAGAGGTACAATCAGGGTAACCAAAAAAAAAAAAAAAAAAAAAGCGAGAGAAAAATCATTCACATGGTACAGCGTAAACGTTTGCACTACGTGAATGGGAGAAAGATAACCTGTCCCTCTAATCCTCCCGGTGCCTTAGGGCACCTCACAGAGAATTCCAGGTTGAGGTGTTGTGGCTGGTGTGGAGTGGGGAGGAATATGAGTTAATGTCACTGGCAAGCCCCCCAGCCTGCAGTGTTCTAGTGTGAGTGCAGAACCAGTGAAAATGCCGCAAGTTGTACAACACCGTAGTCCAATGAATGGGACTGGGGGAGGGGTGAGGTAGAAAGCATGTACGTGAGAGTAAAGAGCTCTGGTTAGAGTCTTTCCATTCGAAAAGGATCTTACTCTTATTAATGAGTGGCTCACCAGTAAACAGACATTAAGACCCTTACAAAGAAGTCCTTCGATTCGCATAATATGTACAAACAAATCGCTATCTGTGGCTCTGTAAGGATTCTTCCACCGTAATATCTGTCACTACAGAAATGTGTTGATGCACGTGTTTATTATATTGACACGGAGTAGATATTATACACGTACCTTTCTTCTTTACTAATGAGAACGACCGCGAAAGAGGAACCCGTACCGCCTAGTCTGAAAATTTCTCATTCAAAACGGCTCATGTCCTGTCTGTTGTTCACTGAAAACTGCGCTCTGTAAAAAATTACATTATTTCCAGATGACGGTAAGCAACCGGTCGGTATTTGAAAGGGTGGACGGGGTGGGTGTTTTTTAAAGCAAGTTCATTGAATGGAATATTAGTGACTGCACCAATGAACTAATTTGGGAGGCAGAGAGAAAGCCAAAAACCAATGCTCAACCTTTAAGCGAACAAACGACAACAAAACAAACATTTGGCCCGCATGCAGCACGTGTTCAGCCCTGACTTTACCGATCAAATAATACAACGCGTAGTACAAACACTTTCACTTTCATTTGCAATGAGAAACCAGCTGCCACTCGTGGGGCGGGGAGGGGAAAGAGGGGAGAGCAAATATGTTTTCTGTGTAGTAGGATCGCAAACAAAATCTGAGAGAGAAATCGGAAACAGGTGAAAATAGTATAGGACAAATGTTGCCTTTGAACAGTATGCTCTGCTGAACTATTTATGTTCAGCGAGGCTAATGAGTCTAAGCGAGAGAAAAGAATTGGCGCCTTAGATACCAGCTTGCATAACCGCCTAGTTAATTTCCGATAACCAAAAGAAGAGAGATCAAACATCCTTCCAGAATCAAGGCTCTAAGGTTTCAAGCTTCTGCTAACATTATTTCCTATCTGATGAGATTTGTTTTTCATCCTACGCCGGAGGTTGTAGGTGTAATTCTTCTGTTGAATCAATGAATAGTTGGCTGAAGTATGAGATTATTCAGAATGGAAAGGTCCAAGAATACAGTTACTCCAATTCTTCTTAGACTGTTAAAAGATAAAAGTGTGCAGAGTCAATAGTCTTCATCGTGTCATTTAAAATGTAGAAATAGGTCCTGTGGTTGGCACTGACAATTTCAAATAAACACACTCCATATGGTGTAGCACGTTTTATTTTTGAAGATAAAAGCCATTATAGTGAAATTAACAGTAGCTCTAACGAATAACACAAAAACTGTTGGCATTTATCATACTGAAATACTACCCGAATGGTGGTTGGATGCATTATAAACACTTATTGGTGAGATCCTGTCAGTCTTCAACAAAACTGACGTTACAACGTCTCCGTGCTATTAATAATGTGTAACTGCATGCCTTAGCCTGAACCGTGAAAAAGCGCCTCTAAGAAATGCCAATATTCAAAAGAAGTGTTTTGTTTTCAAGATGTGGTCAGCTTGTTGCCCTCGATATAATTGCTTATTCAAAGAGCGCCACCCTGCGTCTGAAAGCTGCAAATGGAGGATTAGAGTGGACGGACTTCACAAGACAGAAATTTACTCTTCCTGTGTGCGTTCCATGTATTGCGTTCCATATGCTTTGCATGTGTGTTTTAGTGACCCTCTCTGTGTTGTTTGCCAGCATGTATCCAGTTTTCCAGGGTTTGCCTGATGTTTCAATGTGTGTTTATGCCCGTGTGGGGATTCTGTTTTTCTGTGGTGTGCATGTGTGCAAGGGCTGAGTAATAAAGGGAAATGGATAAACATTATTGTTTCAGTTGGTTATATGCAGTGCTTATATAATAGTTTATTTCAAACTTTCTTCACCAGCAACAACTTACGTCTGTGTTTCTCAAACTGTGGGTCCCAAACCCTGGGGGGGTCACGAGCAACTTAGAGGGGGATTGTGGTATCACAAAGTTTGAGAACCCCTGACTTACTTATTATGTGATCACATTCACTTGTCACACAAGAACCCTTCAAAAAGCAAAAGGAGGTGGGTGAATACAGCTTGTGGAATAATAGATTTAAAAACACAAATTATTGGCAATTATGAAAAAAAATTTTTGGATTGAATCAAAAAGGTTTGATTATTCAAAGTAGCAATTCATAATGACAATAAACAGTTATTGGACCAGGAAATGAAAAGTGAGAAATACTATATATTCTGGTGTTTAGGGAATTCACCTGCCACATAGATAGCCCAAAACAAAATAGAAATGTTTCAACAGGAAAAATTGAGGGACTGCAATACCAGCATATTCCATATTTCAGTGGTTAGGTCACTCTCCTACAACCTGAGAGGTACGAATTCTTGATCCCTCTCCTCATTAGGCAAAGGGGAAAATTGAAGCACAGTCTCTGGGTGAGTCTACATAGCACCCTAAACTCAAAATAAGATACATAATTTGCACTACATAAATTGTGTATCTTATTTTGCTTGTTTTTTGAAATAGGTTATTTCAAAATTTGGTAATAACACACTATTTTGAGATATCCCTTAACCCTTGTGGAACAGTGATGCCAGACTAGCGCACCCATTATTTCTAAAAATATTTCGAAACAACAGGCTTGCTGTGAAGACATGGGATAGCTATTTCAGGATACTCTGGCATCTCGAAATAGCATTTAAGTGTAGACGTAGCCTCTCAGACTGCAGGAGATCAAGTACCATAAAGCACTGGGCTAAAGCCTATAATAGAGATCCACTTCCTTTCCCTCACATTTTGTAAATTCTATATTTTTGAAAAAAATTCTAGAAATACTGGATGGAAACATTTTGTTGCAATACTACTGAAACATTGATTTTTTTGCTTTGGTCAAAAAATAAATTTGGCAGTCAAGACAAATTCATTAAGTTTCAAGTCGACTGAAATAATATTTAAAAAAAAAAATACCCAGCTTTAGGGGAGAGTATCAATCTACTCTGCTGCAGAACACATCTCAGTGGACCGTTCTTTACCAACTTTCCTTCACACAACAGTATGGAAAATGGGGGAAAGGGGAGGTATTGGCTGTAGGGATGTAAAATCTCATTTAATCAGTTAACCATTTAAATGTTATATTTAACCAGTTAACTGCTTAAACTGGGGCAGGCAAGAGGGGGCCAGGCCAGGCCAGGGTAGGGCTGCTCCAGCCAGGCTGAAGCGCCCCTGCCCATGGCACGCCAGGCCTGTCACAAATGGGGGCTGCTCCGGCCAGGCTAGAATGCCCCCTGTTCATGGCTCTGCCAGTTAACTGTAACCAGTAAGCATTACCTGGTAAGGGTGATGCTTACAGTTTAACCATTCACACCCCTAACTGGCTCTTAATTTACTCTCCACTTTATAGGGAGAGGCAGCTGGTTTCCTCACTACCTTCCAGAGCCAGTGACAATGTGAGAGGAGTATGCTGGTAACCTGTGATCTACTTAGTAAAGGTAGTAGCATTGTAAAGGAAGCTGTTGGGTGGATTTTATTGCTTCTTCTCTAGAGATATTAGAATCACTCTGGCAGCCCTCCTAATACAGCCTGATCCAGCTTCCTTCACTCCACTGCATAAAATGGATATTTTCAAAGTAAGCCTTGTTCAAATTTAAATCAGTTAAACTAAAATTAGAGTCTGTTTGTTTAATGTTTTTCTATTTTTCGTTTCAACAGCAAGCATCTGAATAATAACCATACAGAATTTTGGAGAGCCTACAGGTTTTTTTAAGGAACCATACAGCAAACAGTATGCAGAATCACAACATAGAAGGGATTTTGCTGAGTGTGGCAAGCTCTGTTATACTATCACATGGCAAAAACAGTAATTCCATTTTAGGGTTCTGGTGACACTAATAAATCACTTGAGTAATTATATCACCAGAAACCCTGGATGGTGCTATAGATTTATTCAGTATATTGTACATTATTCCACATCTTAACTGGTTTGCCAGTCTTTTCTAATATGAGAGTGACTTGCTGAAGCATTAAGCACCCAGGACTTCACTTTAGGCCTTTTAAATCTTTCAGCCTGTCACCCTCAAGTTGCCAACCACTTACTGCTAAAGATTGGCATACTTTTGTGATTAAATATTTGTTTTAAACTTGATGTAAACAGTTTTTCATATTTAAAGGTATTTTTCAGCCCAATCCTGGAAATGTTGCCACTAATTTCAATGAGACCAGAAGGGAAGTTTTTAAGTCTTTGGTGCCCTGTCCATTTTTTAGTAAAATGAGATTTTTTTCCCCATGCTTTTGGATATGTGTGCTTGTATGTTTGCTTTTTCCAAGATATTTTTATTTCCTCCACTTTTGATCAGCTCAATGAAGATGAGAGGATTATCAGCTAAAGTACTCAGAAAAATTTCCAACAATATTTACTGTAAGAATAAAAATTTGTAATATTTAATTTTTAGCAATCTGCTATCATGTAAAGGACTTTTTATATCTTCATACTTAAGAAAACTGTAATATACAACTTAATATTTAATTCATTATTATAGCACCTATAAGCCCTAGTTATGGATAAGGATTCCATTGTGCTAGGTGGTGTACAAACACAGAAAACAAAGTCTGTGTCTGTCCCAACTTGATATAATTCAATTGACTTTCATAGATTTATTTGATATTAAGCAAATATGCCAAGAAAACTTCTGAAATATAAAGGACAAAAATGAAAATTAGTTAAACACAACCAAAGGAAAAATGCTAAGAAATACTTTTTAAAGAGACAAATAACACAACCAGATATTGTGGTGGTGAGTACATAAAAACACCAGACTGTGGATTTCACTGTACTATACTGAGATACAAAGTACTGCTGAATTTAGGAGTAGATGTTTTACCATGATGTGCAGACAGTTTGTATTCATTATGAAGAGTTTAGGCCCAAATAATTTCCTGTGTAGTAAACTCCATGTAGGGGACTTGAATCTCTGTTTCACACATTCTTCTGTTATAGATTTGCTCCTGTTTGGAAAACCAGGTGGTTTGGGTTCCAGGCTCAATGAATTTCAGGAAATAAGCCAGAGGCCAAGTCTATTTGCACATCGCCCTAGTCAATCTGCTCCTTACACACGGATCCCAAATTCTATGGAGAAGCTTCTTCAGGGTAGGGCAGCTTGATATCTTAGGATTCCCTCCTCCTACTCCAAGGAGTCTGGATCTCACATGTACATCCCCATTGTGTCATAAATATGATGATACTATCACAAGCATGGTGAGCTATCATGATGCTAAGGGTATTTAAACTATTATGATTATTAATGTCTTTAACATTTTTTACTTGTGACCCTCACTGAATCTTTTGGTATGCAAAATAGACTAGCCCACATGTTTTACTGCTTGTTACAAAATTCAGCTTGGTCATATATTTAAAAAAAAAAATTAAAAGCATTCCCAGAGATTATGGTAGTTTCCAGCAGAACTACTGCTAGGCACAAAAATGCCTTTCTGTAATCAGAGCTTTAGGGTACGTTTACACTGCAACATTATTTCCAAATAACTAGCGCTATTCTGAAATTACAGTCCTTGTCTACACAGCAGGCAGTTATTTCGAAATAGTGTGAAAATACTGTCAAGATGGAGGACTTCTTACTCCGACTCCTTGTATGAGCAGTAAGGGAAATCAGAGGAAGAGTACTCATTTCGAAATAAGTGCTGTGTAGACACTTCTGATTTCGAAATAAGATACGCAATAAGCTATTTCGAAATAAGATACGCAATTGACCTATCTCAATTTGAGTAGATTATTTTCGAGTTAAGCCCTACAGTGTAGATGCACCCCTAGAGGTTTTCATCCTTTTCTAAGGACTAGTTCCCTTTTCAAAGCAGTTGTGTAATGCTGACTTAGGAATTACATGACAATCCAAGTCTTTTGCTTCTTTGAGGTGGTGTAAGAGGATGACTAACCGAACAGCCATGGTAATCAGTCTTGGAAATGAAATTGGAGGGCTCGTTGTGTGTGTGCTCAGTATATATAGAATAGGTTCTTCCCTGTGGAGTGACAATCAGCAGGGAAGGGAGAAAATTAGATGGAATATGTGGCAGTTTGCTTGAAAACAAGTGCTCACTCAAAAATTAAAAGAAAGGACTTCTCATAGAATCATAGGACAGGAAGGGGTCTCAAGAGGTCATCTAGTCCAGTCCCCCACAATAATGACAGAACTAAGTATTATCTAGATCAAGGATGGGCAGTCATTTTTGATGAGGGGCCACTCCAAAATTTTGGTCAGTGGTCAAGGGTTGCACTTTTCTATGGAAGAGTACAGGATCTGGGATGGAGGTTGGATGCAGAAGATAGCTCAGGGTAGGAGACTGGGGTGTAGGGAACGGTGTGAGGTCTGAGAGGGAGTTTGGCTGAAGGAGGGAGTTGTGACTTGGGGCGGAGGTTTGGGGTGCAGGGTCTGGTAGGAGGTATGGGTGCAGAGAGGATTCTGGCCTAGGGGAGAGGTGTAGGTGGGGGTGGAAGGTCTGGGGGATAGTTGTGACTAGGGCAGGGGGGAGGAGGGTACACAGGGTTTGGGTTTCAGATTTTGCCTTCCTCTGATTGCCGGGTAAATTACAGGAGCTAGTCCTTTCCTTGTCAGGACTGATGCAGGGGAGTTAGAGAGTTACTCCATCTCTTTGCAACATTAGTAGGGTAAGAAATGGGGACTCAGGCTAGGGAATAGTTTTGTGCAGAAGGTAGGGACACTGTTTTAGTCATTTGTCTATTTTTAATTTTCCTAGTCAAAGGATTTACATCAAGGAAGTGTTTGGCCCAATAAGCCTATTCATGTGATGAAGGAGAACAGTTTTTGGCTCAAACTGTATGTGTTGCTGTTTTGTTGTCTTCTCATTTCCAGAATAAGTTGTTTAGCAGTCTTCCTTAAGAGCCATGAAAAGCATATGAGACAACTTCCCGCTGCAAAAATCAGATTGGCAGCACTGCTCAGGGACTGGGGTATATAGATACATGTGCAAACTCTGTAAAAATTCTCCATAAACATGCAAAAGTATACTAATCACTTGTTAGTTTTGATTGTAGGATGAAAGCACTGAAGTACCAGGCTACAACTATTCGAAAAAATAGGCAATTTGACTGGAATTAAATGAATAGAATCCTCATGACTTATGAAAAAACTGACTGAAATATTTAGATTGAATGATGATTATGTAATATTCATATGGATAGGCATTTCATACTCTCAACTAACATTTGATGAAGCAAGTGGTGATTCCTCAGTTGTATGATTTATAATATGAACATGAATGTGTATATTAAATGACAGATTTAAGAATGATCATAATGTTTAAACAATGAAAAGAACTGAACATACCCAAGTTGGCCCTGAATTGGCAAGCCAACACATGTTAGAATGATTATATTTCCTTCAGTTAGGATTTGGACCTGTTAACATTATGATATTCTACAGAATATTCTTGAAATACTTTAACCGATGTATACATTTTGAATTATTACTTGGTAAACTCATATTGCTATATTTTAAAGATAAAACTAAAAGACTGTGACTGCTGAACAGAAGGGTTGTTACACGCCATTTGGCCTTGTGCCCTTAACCCCACCCCCACCCAGAATTTCTTTTTTGTTTTCTGTTCTCTGTGTTTCCTAAACAAAAAATGCATGATTTCAGAACAATAGGATCTTTATTGCTTGTGTCAACTATAAAGGGTGGGCAGTTTTATAGGCCAATAGACTTAATGCATGGGGCACCTTACTAAAAGCAACATACATGACTATCACATTATTGTCCGGTCATTCATGAAACCAGTTTTCAAAGCCACTCTGAGTCACAGTGACCCTCTATGTACTTTCCTTATTGTCCTGGTGTCTGCCTGCTCATAATTATTAGCTAGGTGATCTCAACCTCCCCACCCCATCAGAAATGTTTCCCCTTACTTTCACAGATATTATGGATCACATAGCAAGCAGCCACAACAATTGAAATGTTGCTTTTGCTGAGATTTAACCTAATCAATAAACTCCTAAAGTATTCTGTCAAATGGTCAAAAGCACATTCTACCACTGTTGTGCAGGTGCTCAGCCTGTAGCTGAACTGCTCCTTACTACCATCCAAGCTGCCTGTGTATGGCTTCATAAGCCATGGGAACAAGGGGTAGGCTGTGCCTCCAAGGATCACTTCTGGCATCCCAATGGTAATTTTCTGCTCTGGGAAAAATTTTCCAGCTTCCTGAAGAGGAAGGAGTTCCTAAAGATGTGTGTGTCATGCACCTTTCCTGACTATCTCACATTGATGGCAGGCTCTTAATACATTTAAAAAGCAGAGTCACAGCAACTGGGACTGAGCACAAGCCAGGAATCAGCTGATTCCCAGCTCACACCTGGTCCCCGTTACTCCCTGCCCCCTGCGGAGATGGTGCTAGGGAGAACCGGATTTTAAGTTGGCTCCCTCCAGGACCAGCTCCTGCCTTCCACCCCTTGCTGTCTCTTATAGAGGCAGCAAGGTGTGGGGAGCTACTAGTTGAGGGACTAGTCAACTAGCCTCTTACATCCCAACTGGGGATGCACTATGTCAAAGTCTTGTGCACAGTGAGGACATGGACCTTCGACTTCACAAAATCAGGTGCAAAAAAAAAATCAACCTAATCTCATAGTATAGACATACTCTGAGCTGGACTGCCTCTTTTTATCTGTTCCTTTAATGTGGAGTATGTACAGCAGGGACACCAGGGCAAGTCCTCCTTGGTCCGCAGTGGTTGGTCCCTCCCCATTGACTCAATCCACGGTTGGTACATCCTGTCACTGTCCTAACCAACTGGCTTTTCTGCTTTGGTTTTTGCTTTTATTTTGACCAGAAATTCCATGTTAAGAAGCCTTTCCAATGAAAGTTTCATCAAACTAATATGTTCCTGCAGAAAGTTTCATTTTGATGAATCAATGTTTTCCAACAAAAAGTTATAACTGAAAAATTCCCAACTGTTTTGTGTCTACAGGTTGAGTTTTCTAACCTCCAATCCTAATGGTAAAGCTTATCACAAAATAGATAGAACAACAAGAACAAAAATGAGTGAAATAAGGCACTGCTCATATTACTTGAGTTTCTAACAACTCTACTGCTACCATCATGGAGACTTTTCCCAAATTCAACTCATTGCATATTTACTTCTATTTTTTCCCATCCTCTAACCTTTCAAAAGTGCTTCCTGAAATTTGCAATCTGGAAGATAGAATATAATTTAAGTTCAGATCCTGCAAGCAGAACTTTCAAACAAGCACAAGGGTTTGCCTGGGAAGGTTCATTTGTGGCTAAAGAGCCAGCTCACTCTGCCTTTTCTTCTACTTCAATAAGTAAGGATAAAATGAGATTGTGCCTAGGACATTATCAAAGCTGTCTGCCTTTGTAACACTGAAAATTATCTGCCTTATCAGTTCCCATATGCCTCCTACTGAAGAATCATCAGCTAGATGTGGTGGGACAGCCTTATGTATAACCTAGATAGCTATAAACCTTCCTCTTGTCACCTATGTGTACATCACTCCTAAGTAACATAAAAGTCTAATTCTGTTCCACTTACATAGAGTCTAGCACTATTATAACCTGCCTCTCTGGCCCTATTATCAGATACCACAAAACCTGCAATACCCACCTGGGGAAGTAAGGAAACAGATTGACAGAGCCAGAGGAGTTCCCAGAAGCTGACTACTTCAAGACAGGTCCAACAAGGAAAAGAACAGAATATCACTGGTCATCACCTACAGCCCCCATCTTAAACCCGTCTAGTACATCATTGATAATCTACAACCTATCCTGGAAAACAATCCCTCACTCACAGATCTTGGGAGACAGGCCAGATTGCCTAAAGACAACATCCCAACCTTAAGCAAATATTTACCAGCAGCCACACACTACACCACAGATACACACACTCAGGAATCTAGCCCCGCAACAAACGCCGATCACAAGACCTAATTGCATAAGCCACCTCGGGGGCTTATACACCTGTCCATCCACTAATGTGATATATGTCATTAAGTGCTAGCAATGCTGCTCTGCCATGTATATTGGCCAAATCAAATAATCTTTACGCCAAAGCAAAAATGGACATAAATCAGACATCAGGAATGGTAACACACATAAAGCTACAAGGGAACATTTTAACTTTCTTGGACATTCAATGATAGATTTAAAAGTAGCCACTGTTCTACAAAATAATTTTATCACCCAGTTACAGAGGGAGACATCTGAACTGGCGTTCATTTACAAGTTCCACACTATCAACGTAGGCTTAAATAAATAGGCTTGGCTAACGCATTACAAAGGCAACTTCCTTGCCTTTGATATTTGCATTTCCAAATCATATGCTGAGAGACACATCCAGCCTGACCTAATTACTTCATTGATATTGATCCTACAATTGACAGGTAACTTCTTTTGCTGTAATATGGGATTCTGTAATTTCCACTCCAACTCATCCGATGAAGTGGGTTTAACCCATGAAAGCTCATGACCTCGTAAATTTGTTAGTTTCTAAGGTGCTACAGGACTGCTCATTGTTCCTCAAAAAATGTTAATACTGTATCTGGACCAACAGCTTTATAGAAGGATTTTTGCAATTACAAGCTGGAAGAGAAGCAGGAAATGTGTAGTGCCTCTGGAAATTTCCACTACACGCATCTAACGAAGTGGGTCTTTGCCCACGAAAGCTTATGCTCCAACACTTCTGTTAGTCTATAAGGTGCCACAGGACTCCTCGCCGCTTTTGGTCTATTAGAAGTTATTCATGTTTGAAATCCCAGGGTTGAATCAGTTGATTTAGTGCTCTTTAAAGCGTCTAACTGCAACTGCTAGTCCCTTAGCAGTTTTGACCAGCGTGAGTACCCAATGAGACCAACAAACAGAAAAAGAGTAGGCATCAACTCCTTTCTCTCAGAGGCAGGTCAGCAGGATGATTTGGGTCAAAACCTTGAGAAAGGAGCAAGAGAGAGCTGAAGCCACATAAGCAGGATGACTTATTAAGATGTGATAGGCTGCCAGAACACCTGGCACTTTTGCCAATGGTTAAGATTTTCCAGGACAAGGTCTTCTGCAGCCTTCTCACCAACCTTCACATGGACCCTGTCTGCATGCTGATTGGTAGTGGGAATTTATTCTTCTTGGTTTATTTGAATCCTTTGTGCCCACTTTGCAATTTGTGGGAATAAAGCTCTCATGCCTTTGGAGGGGGGTGAGCACAGGAAATGTGCGTTCAAAATCTTAGGGGGAGAAATAGTATTCCTGGTTCCTCTCTGTTCTATTCTCAGTGAAAGAATCTTTCCTGTAGCATGCTCAATTGTCTCAGGCTGGACTGTGTCCACAGTGGCTGAGAGCTTAAACTTTTACACCTGGCAACCTAGTTGATGGGAAAAGAAAACATGTCTTGACATTTTTCTTCCCTGTCTCTGTCTAGCATTTCTGAGAGGGAAAGAAAGGGTGCTGTGCTTCTAGCTTACCTCAAACTTACTAAATAAAAATATTTCTTTCAATTTAGTAGTTCTGAGGAGAAAATCTTCACAGCCTGTTCTGTTAAAAATGAAGATTGTCCTTTCTGAAGGACCATCATAAAACCTGGCGGAGCCAAAGATCTGATCTGCCTGAGGTTACTGTGGAGATAAAGAACACCCCACGGTAAATACTGTCAGACATGTTGGGGACAGGAAAAAAAAAAAGAGTAACACAGTATGGAGAGATTTTGGAAGGAGAAATAGAAGACAAAATATAAGGAACACCATAGAAAACAATACAGGGAGAGAAATCTATAACAGGATGAGTAAGGAAATAGAAAAAGAAAGGAAATAAGCACTGGATACTGTGCAAACACATAAGAATCAAGGGGGAAAAGCTAAGTAAACAAGGAGAAAAGACATAATAAAAGCAAGAAAAGCATAGTAAGTTTCAGAAGGAGATAATTCAAAAAAGATTCTTACAAGTAAAGACAGCACACAAAGATATATTTAAAATTATCAGGGGTATGAATTTAATAGCATGATCTGTGGTGATGTAATTATTTTACACTCAGTCTAGTAGATAATGGGAGGGTACTTCAAACTGTGGGTAAAATATAGTAAGAGGAGCAGGTCACTTTCTATGGTATAACCTGATTACATATCTGCAATAAATTATCATGCTATAAGAGGAAAATGGATTTTCTATGTCAATAAGAGCATGCCTGATATTCTTTCATTATATTTTGGTATGAAAAAAATAGTGTAAACAAAAGTATTCAATTTTAGTATCTGGCAATAATGCAAAGTATTAGCAAGGTCTTAAGATGATTATTGAATGGTTTAGATTTTAATCAAACTATGCTAATGAAGCATGACATTTTAAACACTATACTATCATCAGTGGATTTACATGAAAAGATTTTTCTATACATCAAAAAACAGAAGTAACATTCTCTGAAATTAAGCATTGCCATAAATGAGAATAACATCCTAATTAAGACACAAATATTCCATATATTCTGCTCATGAGATTTGTTTGTAGCTAACAGACAAGGCAGTGAAATACAGACAGTGTATAGCTTTGGTTCACAGTACATCGTGTGTACCTACCATGTCTGATAAGGCTGTTTCACATAAACAAAAATCCTGCCTGATGTAAGTCACTGAGGTATAAACTTACATAATTATTTTAAAACTACATATTAACATGATTTTAATCATTTGGCTTATTGTGTTAGAACTGATGCTACAATTTAAATGTTTACAAACCACAAACATATAGACATCTTGGGTTTATCCAGCTATCTCTCTCAATCTCTTTTTGATTGGAGCTATTATTTTTAAGTTGGCAGTGTGCATCGGTCTTCGCTCACAAAACTAACTACATTTTGACCACCTTGCAGATTTGGATTCATGACCAATAGCAGCCTGGAAACAGCTTTGATAAACATTGCAAAGATAATTTTGTTAAACTAACAGAGCTTCTTTTGTACTTTTGCTTGTAGACATTCCTACTGCATTTGATACATTAAGCCAATTTAGTATCTGGTGTAAGTCCACTGATGTGCACATCTCTGGTGTATTGGAAGAATACCAGGAATATATTTGGTCCACTAATTAATTCCCTCTAGATACCGATTTCTGTATAATCAAGATCCAGTTAGAATTAGATGATCTCTTAATGCATTTGGCATTGTATATGAGATTTCCCACTTCCAATTCTATTATCATTCACATAGTGATTCTGCTCACCCTCCCTCGATCTAATTTGACTTAAATGACAGTTGGCATTCTTAAAACTAATTTTCCTTGTGATTAATTCACAGTCAATATACAAAAAGAATATTCCATAAAGTACCTGTGTTCCATTATAAAATTTGAAAACTACAGCAAGTATACTTTCCTTGATGTATAACAGTCACTGTTTGACTATTTCAGTCAAGACAGAGTTGTTATTCTCAAGGTTAGTTTGAGTGTTACTGAACTGTAACTCAAATGTGAGATCTCTCTCTCTCTCTCACACTCTCTCTGACTTAATCATCTCAAAGTTAGCAATCAAAAGTCTCAAACTTTTTTTTAAAATTCAGCTATTGTTACTGCTCGCAGCAGCAGCCCTATTTGTAGAAGAAGTTACTTAAGAACTCATATTCTTCTTAACATAATTCTTCTGAGACCCTGACACATGCAGTTATACTGTTATTTTTTATACTTTTGCCAGCTTTTCAGTATTATCTCCTCACAAATCACAGGCTATTTGCAATGCTGCCAGATTCCTGTCATATATAAGGGATTTTGATCAGGTTACAAACTTGCACTCTGTCAAAAAATGTGTTGACTGCAGCCTCTGCCTTTATATGCAAAGTAGTGATAGAGATGCAGCCGTGTTAGTCTGGTCTAGCTGAAACAAAAGACAGGACTATGCAGCACTTTAAAGACTAACAAAATGGTTTATTAGGTGATGAGATTTCGTGGGCCAGACTCACTTCCTCAGATCAATTTGTGGAAGAAAATTGGCACGACCATATATACCAAAGTGATACAATCAAAAAAAAGTGAACACATATAAAATTGACAAATCAAATTTTAGAA
The DNA here is from genome assembly GCA_032595735.1 of Pelochelys cantorii. Classification (NCBI taxonomy): domain Eukaryota; kingdom Metazoa; phylum Chordata; order Testudines; family Trionychidae; genus Pelochelys; species Pelochelys cantorii. The sequence goes on from CM064330.1 coordinate 41,605,320, forward strand.
CAGAGTGCGGGTGAGGGGGGAAGGTTAGTGTCTGTGAGGTAATGACATTAGGGGTGATAATTGGGGGAGCTATCTTTGTAATGGGTGAGATAATTAGCATCTTTGTTGAGACCCAAACATAAAGTGTCAAATTTAAGCATGAATGACAGTTCTGAGGCTTCTCTTTGAAGTCTGGAGTTAAAATGTCTTTGAAGCAATATGCATGTTTTAAGGTCATTGAGAGAATGCTCAGTCTGGTTAAAATGGCAACCAGACTTAACCAGACTGACCATTCTTTCAATGACCTTAAAACATGCATATTGCTTCAAAGACATTTTAACTCCAGACTTCAAAGAGAAGCCTCAGAACTGTCATTCATGCTTAAATTTGACACTTTATGTTTGGGTCTCAACAAAGATGCTAATTATCTCACCCATTACAAAGATAGCTTCCCCAATTATCACCCCTAATGTCATTACCTCACAGACACTAACCTTCCCCCCTCACCCCCACTCTGTTCTAAAATTTGATTTGTCAATTTTATATGTGTTCACTTTTTTTTTTTATTGTATCACTTTGGTATATATGGTCATGCCAATTTTCTTCCACAAATTGATCTGAGGAAGTGGGTCTGGCCCACGAAAGCTCATCACCTAATAAACCATCTTGTTAGTCTTTAAAGTGCTGCATAGTCCTGTCTTTTATATGCAAAGAACATCAAAACCAAGCTCCTGCTCACAATCAGGAATTACTCTGCAGGGTTGGAGGTGTCTGGGAAACTACTTACTGGTTTAATTTCACATAAGATTTAATTGTAGGATACCATTTTCTACCTGCTTCATGACTTTTACAGCAGCTATAATTATACTCCAAAACTATTTCTAAACACATTAATATACCTACAACAATTATATGTTAAAAAGGTAGCAGGTCTAATTCTCCTCTAATTGTAAATATTACCACAGTGTAAATATGGCAAAAATGCCACTGATTTCAGTGGAGGTACTTTGGGCACAGCTACACTAGGAGATAAGGTTGAATCTACTATGGTTGATTTTGAGAAGTCGAAGGTCCGTGTCCTCACTATGGGGAAAAAACAACTGTTGCCTAAAGTAGCGTGTTCCCATTAGGGACCCTATCATCAACTGAGAAAGCGAGGCACTGTGGGTAGCTTTGCAGTCTAGGCTATGATCACAGTGCCTGCTGGGTCCAGAACTCTGCTGCGGTTGGTTAGAGGAGCTCACGTTGGCTGCGTCTTATCAGGCACTCCTCTAGTCCCTACCCCCTTGTGCGAAATAAAGGGGACACAATGTGCCCGTGCCTTTTTGTGCCCTGGTTGCCCATGCAGATGCCAGAGCATAGCAAGCATGGAGCCCAGTATGCAGGAAAGCATTGTCATGCTCATATGTGTCATGGTGTGCCTAATGGTACTGTGCTTTGAAAGTGTACACATGGTGCTCTGTCAGGAAGAGGACAAGGACGAAGCTCGGCATGACATGGAAGCATTGTTCCAGCAAGGCGTGGCGCTCTTGCTAGCGCACCCACCAGTCAATTCTCTGGACACAGTGGAATACCAGTTCTGGTGCTATGAGATGAGCTCAGACTGGTGGGACCACATCGTGATGCAGCTATGGGACAATCAGCAGTGGTTGCAGAACTTCTGCATGCACAAGGCCACGTTCCTGGAACTGTATGAATAGCTTTACTCTGCAGTGAGGTGCCAGGATACCCACATGTGGCCACTCTGTGGAGAAGCATGTGGCAATTGCCCTATGGAACCTTGCTATGCCAGACAGCAACTGATCAGTGGGCTTCCCTAACTGCAGTGGTGCAATACTCCAAACACACATCCCCATCATGGTTCCTGAACACTGTGCCTCAAAGAACATCAACCAGAAGGGGTACAGGCCCTCGTGGATTAAAGGTTGCTTCACCAACATCAGTGTGGAATGGATGGGAAAGGTGCATGATGCCCACATCTTTTGCAGCTCCTTACTCTTCCAAAAGATGCATGCCAGAACTTTTTTCCCCAACTGAACAACTGGAGTTGGTGAGAGGTGGATATGCCTATAATGATCCTGGGTGACCAGCCTACCCCTTGCTCCCGTGACTCATGAAGCCCTACACGGCCAGTCTGGACCCTAGCAAAGAGGAGTTCAATAATAGGCTGAGCAAGTGCAGAATGGTGGTGGAATGTGCATTTGGACATTTAAAGCGGAGGTTTAGTAGTCTCTTGACCCACTTGGACTTCAGCGAATGCAACATTCCCTTTGTGGTGTCAGCCTGCTGTGTGCTCCATAACTTGTGCAAGAACAAGGGGAAAACTTTTCTGGCAGAGTGTGAGGCTGAGGCAGAGCACCTAGCCCAAGAGTTCGAGCAGCCAGACACCAGCGCCATAAGGAGAGCACAGCAAGGGGCAGTGTGAATCAGAGACTCTTTGAAGGACAATTCCATGCAAGGCCTCTTTTGAGACTCTTCCCTGTGGCTCTCCACAAGTTGCCCCTGAATTCCCTGTGTTTCCCTTTAATCCCCCACCCAGCCCCTGTGATTCAACCAATAAAGAGTCCATAGTTCAAAGAACAGTTTTTATTTGGGGAAAACAGCTGGGAAAGGACAGAGCTGGGAACTGGAAGGTGGGAGAGGGGCTCAGGAATGGGAGTTGAACCACCTTCTGCTTCCTAGGGGCCTGGAGGCTTCGACTCGCCTTGGGTTTTCTCCCTACCCCCACCACCATGTTCTGGGGCCTCAGTGGCTCCTGGGCGTGGAAGTCCAGGGCTACTGGAGGAGGGACTGGGGTGTAACTGGGGAAGGCAGGGTTCTTGGAGGTGGCCCATTCAAGGCAGGTTGCCACATGCGCCATGACAGCAGTCAGCGAGACAAACACAGTTTTGTGCTGCCATGACAGCTGCTCCCTAATGACTCTCCTCTCCTGCTGCTCAGAGATACGGTCCTGCTGCTCTGCTTGGATCTCTGCCATGCAGGTGTGCATGCAGTCCATCTGTTTATGGAACATCTCCTGCCATAGGCATTTAGACCTGCAACTCGGAGCCAGGCAGGCAGATGCTGTAGAAGGTGGAGAACACGCCAAGCTAGCTGCTGTCCCAGCTGTAATGAAAAATTACAAGGACAGACATTACAGGAGATACATTGTGTGAAGCCTAACCCACATCTCTTAGCATACACGGAAGGTCTATCTATATAAACAATGGAGAAGTATTCTGTGCAAGGCCAAACGTTCGCTTGAAAGCGGGCACTTTACAGCAGTCTTTGGGGAGCATCAGGACACACTCAGTCTGGAGGCAGGCAGGTACAGTAAGAGGTCAGCTAGGCCCCTGTGAGAGAGAGCAGGGGGAAGGGGCAAACTGGCTTGCCGCTATGTCTGGCACATGCTGGATCCGGGACACGTGGCCTCCTGAGGACACTACTTCTTTTCCTGCCCACTGGGAGGTGGAAGGGAGAGGAGCGGATGTGTGTACAACACACACAGCCTCCTACGAAGAGTGTTAATAGATTCACCTCCTCCCTCCCGGTTGCCCTACGATATATCAGTCTTCTCGAAATCACAGCAAGTGATTAGAAGCATATGCTGAATGAATGCGACCATAAATCTAGGCTTTATGCTGCACTGCTTTGTGGTTCAATGACACCAGACTACTTACTGGTGGCTTGGCATGGGAAGGTGTCCTGCCATAGAAGATAGCATAAGCCTGGCATTCCCAAAAGCCTTGTGAGAAAGATCAAAGAGTTCCTATGTGAGAGTTTCATGGAGCTGTGCAAACAAGACTCCCGTTCCATCTGCAGACACTTGAACAAGCTGTTCCGTGCCCCCCATGCTTCATAGGCAGAGAGAGAGCACACTGCACCTCACACCACATTGATTGAACCTCATTGCTTGAACCTGCTTATAGTTAGACAAAGTTTGTGAACTCACCAGAAGTGCCCTTTCCAGAGTCATTGATGGACTTGGAGACATTCTGGGAGGGGGAGACCGCCTCCAGTGTCACGATGAGCTCCTGGCTCTTGGACATAAGCAGTTGGCTAGTCTACTCATCCTCCTACCCCTCCGTCATCCCACTCTCGGCCAGGCTGATGCCAAGTGTGTCTTGTTCAGACTGTACGACCACTCTGGAGGAGTTGGCTGTACCACACCCCTAGAACAGCATCCAGGTGCCTGTAGAAACAGCACATGTGAGATGCTGCCCTAGAGCATCCACTCTCCTCTTTCACCTTGTGGTACAACTGGCGCAGCTCCTTGTTTTTCACCCTGCACTGCTGGGTGTCCCTGAATATCCTTTCATCCCAAAGCAGGTTACAATCCTGTCAAAAATCTTGGCATTCCTCTTGCTGGTTCTGAGCTCTGTCAGGATGGCTTCATCTCCCACACCTCAATTAGGTCCAAGTTCTCCTGGACACTCCAGGCTGTTGATCTTCTGCGCCCCTAGTAACTGGAATCCATGGTAGCAGAAGTACTCGCAGTCATTGCAGTGTCCAACAGAATGCTGAAGGAACTCATCTCCATGTGTGTCATGGCATGCTGCTCACTATGGGCTCGCAACGCTGGCCACGTGGGACAGTCCATTCTACTGTTCCCAGGACTTTTTGAGCTTAATAGGAGAACAATAGAGGCAGAAATTCTGGCCAGAGCGCTCAGACTGGAGGCCTCCCGGAGGCCAATGGCATCGAATTTCCAGGACTGTTGCATCCTCACTTGCATAACAGACCATGCAAGCTCAGGAATAGTGCTATTCTTGGTGAAAAGCCAGAGTACAGAAATCAACTTCAGCAGCCCCTAAGAGTGACGCAATAGACTTGGAAGTGTGGACGCATCACTTAGAAAATCAACTGTATGGGGCTAAAGGTGATGTAAAGTCCTAGTGTAGACCAGGCCTTCCTGTTTACTTGGCATAATTGACAACAGAATATGGGTATTTTCTTTTTAAAAGTTCCTAATTATAAAAATTGTGGTTAATAAAATAAATGGTATTATTGTTAAAAAGCACTTAACAATATACATTACAAAACATCCAGTAAGTCAGATTCCCTGCCCTGAAAAGCTTTTTGATATGGTATAGAAACAGAACTAAATATTGCATTTGAAAGAAGTTTTGCAATTGTCCAAAATTCATGTACATTAACAATACTACACATAGGTGGGAGGACTATATGAAACATATTATTTAAATCTAAATTCAGTTCACTTTAGCATCTTCACTTTTTTTTTTTAAATGAGGAAACAGATATGCTCCCCTTTTATAAAGCAACTTTATTCCTGATTACTTTAACCTTTAGGTTCTTTTCTAAACTACAACAGAGTCATTAATCTTAAAGTTCATTTCACTGTTGCAGAACTATAACCAACATGTTCTGCACCTAATCCAATATATAAATTTAAGAAACTGTGAATCATAGAATCATAGAGCTGGAAAAGACCTCAGAAAGTCATCAAGTCCAGCCCCCTGCTCGAGGCAGGACCAATCCCAATTAAATCAACCCAGCCAGGGCTTGGTCAAGCTGAGACTTAAACGCCACTAGGGATAGAGACTCCACTACTTCCCTAGGTAACCCATTCCAGTGCTTCACCACTCTCCTAGTGAAATAGTTTTTCCTAATATCCAACCTGGACCTCTCCCACCACAACTTGAGACCATTGCTCCTTGTTCTGCCATCTGTCACGACTGAGAACAGCCTCTCTCCATCCTCTTTGGAACCTCCCTTCAGGAAGTTGAAGGATGCTATCAAATCCCCCCTCACTCTTCGCTTCTGCAGACTAAACAGACCCAACTCCCTCAGCCTCTCCTCATAGGTCATATGCTCCAGCCCCCTAATCATTTTGGTTGCCCTCCGCTGGACCCTCTCCAATGCGTCCACGTCCTTTTTGTGGTGGGGGGCCCAGAACTGGACACAATACTCCAGATGTGGCCTCACCAGAGTCGAATAAAGGGGAATAATGACATCTCTGGATCTGCTGGCAATGCTCCTCTTAATGCAACCTAATATGCCATTAGCCTTCTTGGCTACAAGGGCACACTGTTGATTCATATCCAGCTTCTCATCCACTGTAGCCCCCAGGTCCTTTTCTGCAGAACTACTACTTAGCTGGTTGGTCCCCAGACTGTAACAATGCTTGGGATTCTTCCGTCCCAAGTGCAGGACTCTGTTGAACCTCATCAGATTTCTTGTGGCCCAATCCTCCAATTTGTCTAAGTCACTCTGGACTCTATCTCTGCCCTCAAGCATATCTACCTCTCCCCCTAGCTTAGTGTCATCTGCAAACTTGCTGAGGGTGCAATCCATCCCCTCATCCAGGTCATTTATAAAGATATTGAACAAAACCGGTCCTAGAACCGAACCTTGGGGCACTCCACTAGAAACAGACCACCATCCTGACATCGAGCCGTTGATCACTACCCGCTGGGCCTGGCCTTCTAGCCAGCTTTCTATCCATCTTACCGTCCATTTATCCAATCCACATTCCCTTAACTTGCTGGCAAGAATATTGTGGGAGACCGTATCAAAAGCCTTGCTAAAGTCAAGGTAGATCACATCCACTGACTTTCCCACGTCCACAGAGCCAGTTACCTCATCATAGAAGCTAATCAGATTGGTCAGGCACGACTTGCCCTTTGTGAATCCATGCTGACTATTCCTAATCACTTTCCTCTCTTCCAAGTGCCTCAAAATAGATTCTTTAAGGATCCCTTCCATGATTTTTCCAGGAACCGAGGTAAGACTGACCGGCCTATAGTTCCCTGGATCATCCTTCTTGCCTTTTTTGAAGATGGGCACTACATTTGCCTTTTTCCAATCGTCCGGGATCTCTCCCGATCTCCAAGACTTTTTAAAGATAATGGCCAAAGGTTCCTCAATGACATTTGCCAACTCCCTCAGTATCCTCGGATGCATTAAGTCCGGACCCATGGATTTGTGTACGTTTAGCTTTTCTAAATAGTTCCTCACCTGTTCTTTACCCACCAAGGGCTGTCCATCTTCATCCCATCTTGCGTCACTTAGCGCATTAGTCCGGGAGCCCACCTTGTCCGTGAATACAGAGGCAAAGAAAGCATTGAGTACTTCAGCTTTCCCCATATCATCTGTCACTAGGTTACCTCCTTCATCCAGTAGGGGCCGCACGCCCTCGCTGATCACCTTCTTCTTGTTAACATGCCTGTAGAAACCTTTCTTGTTATCCTTCACATCCTTTGCCAGTCGCAATTCCATTTGCGTTTTCGCCTTCCTGATAACCCCCTGGCATTCTCGAGCTATACATTTAAACCCCTCCCTGGTCATTTGTCCAAGCTTCCACTTTTTGTAAGCTTCCTTTTTGTGCTTTAAGTTCACCAAGGATTTCCCCTGTAAGCCAATCCGGTCTCCTACAATGTTTCCTCTCTTGCTCCCCATTGGGATGGTTTCTTTCTGTGCCTTCAATAAGGCTTCTTTAAAATACTGCCAGCTGTCCTGGATTCCTTTCCCCTTCATGTTGGCATCCCAGGGGATTCTGCCCATCAGGTCTCTGAGGGAGTCAAAATCTGCTTTTCTGAAGTCCAAGGTGTGTATTTTACTACTCTCTTTTCTTCCTTTGGTCAGGATCCTGAAATCTACCATCTCATGATCACTGCTTCCCAGGTTGTCACCCACCTCTACTTCCCCTATTAGTTCCTCCCTGTTTATGAGCAGAAGGTCAAGCTGCGCACGGCCCCTGGTCGGATCCTTCAGCACTTGTACCAAGAAGTTATCCCCAACATTCTCCAAAAACTTCCTGGATTGCCTGTGTACTGCCATATTGGTTTCCCAACAGATGTCAGGGTGATTCCAGTCCCCCACGAGAACCAGGACCTGCAATCTGGAAGCTTCTCTCAGTTGTCTGAAGAAAGCCTCATCTACCTCATCCACCTGATTTGGTGGCCTGTAGTAGACACCAACCACAACATCACAGCTGTTGTTTACACCTCTAAACTTAACCCATAGACTCTCAACAGGTTTTTCTCCCTGTATATATTGGAGTTCAGAGCAATCATAGTGCTCTCTTACATACAGTGCAACTCCTCCTCCTTTTCTCGCCTACCTGTTCTTCCTGAACAGTCTATACCCTTCCATGACAGCGCTCCAGTCATGCAAGTCATCCCACCAAGTCTCTGTTATCCCAATTAAATCATATTTCTTGGACTGGGCCAGGGCCTCCAGTTCTTCCTGTTTGTTGCCCAGGCTTCTCGCATTAGTGTACAAACACCTCAGATAACCAGCTGATCGCCCTATCTTCTCCATTCAAATCAGGGGTCCTCCTTTGTTGCTCGTTCCTCTTTGCATTTCTTCCCGGTATCCAACTTTCCCACTCCCCTCAGGGTTTTGGTCACCGTGAAGACTTCCCATGAAACAAAAGCCTCCATATTAGTAAGAGAGACACTGTGGCTCCATTAAAGGAAGATATAAAATAAAATGTTGTTCCACCTTTAAAATAGAGTTAGGTCACTGAAGCAGACATCAGTGCACCAGGTTACACTTACACACACACACACACACACACACACACACACACACACACACACACACACACACACACACACACTTTATAAGATAATATGTGGTGTTTGGACAAAGTCAATGGTATAGCAATTTTCTCTTATGAGCTTTACATCAGGTGCAAAATCCACAGAGGAAAAGCAACAGTTCTGACCCTATTAAAGAAATAAGACGTAGAAAAGATGTTGGTACCAATGTATTTTGAACAATGGGATTATTCTTCAGGGCGTGGATTTTTTGCAGCTAATTTAGAATTCTGGAAAATACACCTCTGGAAGATCATTCCACCAAGAATAACAACTTAACTCTTTGCCAGTCAGAAATCCCCAGTGTTTCCTTTAGCAAACAAAAGTACTTCATAACATTGGAGAAACTTGAGTAACTGACTGATGAGGAAACTATTTATTATAAATAGTAAAGGACTGTAATGACCAAATATTCTACATTAATCCAGGGTAATTTGTATTTTAAGTATGTCTGCTTGAAACAGCCCCTAGCTACTCATGTAAATGGGTCCTAAAATTCAGTTACAATAGAAATACCATCAAAATTACATTTGTCTTGGCTTACTATAACCCAAAAGCTCATTTGGAAGCACCTGCAAATAGAATTTTTTGCCAAAAAGAGAAGGCAAGATTAAGTTTCATTTGACATAATAAATTTTGTAAAGTACAGAATTTAAAACTTGTGCAGAACAAAGAAGTTTTTGTAAGTATGGCTGATTATAATTACGGGCAGTTCAGCACTGCCGAGGTGCCTTGGAATGTTCATTGTTTAACCTGGAAACAACTTGAACTATAGTGTTAGTTTTGCTGAAGATTATGCAAGTAAGAAGAGACTCAATGGCTTAATCAATGGAATCTCACCTTTGAAAACCAGGAAAAAAAGATGAATCTATCTGTTTTATAATAAAGTTATAGTTATACAGCAAAAAAAAATCCAGTATTTACTGCTCTCTTTCAAAAGCACATTAATTGGTTGTCTTCAGTCTAAAGAGGGGGTGTGTGTGTGGGGGGGAGGGGGATGTAAAACAGACTCAGTGAGAACAGGTACAAATTTAGTGCATACCTACAACACTATATTTTATCTATGATTTAATAGACTTTAGAAACCCTATTTTAAAAAGTAAGGTAAACAGGTAACACTACACTTCTGAACTTTTGCAATGTGTATTTGGATATAAAGCATATTGACTTCTTTCTAGGTTTATGACTGCCACACAATATTGAGGCTCAGTCATTATACTGCTTCATTACCACCACCTGTCCTCCTTTAAGAAAGCAAGCAAATCAGGTATCTGCTAGAAACTTCAAACACACAAATGATGACAATCAGCCCCTTCAGAGCCACTGCTTCCCTAAGAGGCAGCCAAAATGAAAACTGTAGCAACTTACTAAAAATTCAACTTCAAATGTCAAAAAATTAGCCAAAACCATTTAGTGGAATAATTACATAACAAATCAAGAGAAAAGTTGGTACCATGCAGATGAAATGGTAATAGTACAACTGAAGATGTGGCCTGAGAAAATATAGGTAACATCAGCATTATAAGAGTGTGAGAAACTGGAAACAAGATATATTTTGCTAAACTCAAGTTATTGCAAGTTACCTGCAATAACTTGATAACAGCGGCTTTATCTCAACTGTGCATTTTAAAAACTTGACAGCACATGTCTAAGACTAATACTGTTAGTTACTAGAAGAATATTTTAACCTCATTTTGAGCAGAGCTTTGTATTTTAAGTATGTTTTATTTAATATAAAGAACTATATTAATGTAAACTTACTTAGAGTAGGGCAGCCTAGTTGAATCCTGGGATGGTGAACATAAGCCCACCCAGAATGAAGGCATGCCTTCTCGGATTTGGGCGGGGGGGGACACAGATTCTAGAGGACAAACAGGGGTACAAAAATGAGAAAACACCACAAGGGTGAGGGTAATAGATTTAGAAGAAGGAACTCAGACAGGAATATTGAGCAGAGAAATCCAGATAGTGCCCACTGTTCTGTGAAGGAGTCTGTGGACACCACCTAGAGGAACTCCTAGAGATGACATAATAAGGGAACAGACGTAGGCCCCAAAGTTGAAGAGAACTTCTTTATTGAGCTTCCTTCTCCTGGACTGGAGGATGATCACCTTGACCAAGAGGTAGAATCATAGAATACTAGAACTGGAAGGGACCTCGAGAGGTCATCAAGTCCAATCCCTTGCCCTCATGGCAGGACCAAGCATCATCTAGATCATCCCTTATAGATGTCTATCCAACCTGCTCTTTAATATCTCCCATGATGGAGATTCCACAACCTCCTTAGGCAATTTATTCCAGTGTTTAACCACCTTGACAGTTAGGAAGTTTGTGGATTCAGCAAAGAGCTTAGTAGCCTCAAACAGCAAGTTCTCAACTATTGCTTGGAGTTCTCTCGGGAATCCTGAGAGCTGAAGCCACTGCGGAGGCTAAGGATCTGGCTGCTGTGTCTGCAGAATCCAGTGCGGCCTGTATGGCTGTCCTAGAAATTAGTGCCCCTTCATTTAGATTTGACTTGAACTGATCCCTTTCGTTATCTGGAAGGGGTTCAATAAAAGTAGCTAATTGGTCAAAAATGTGATGCGTGTATTTTGCCAAATAATTGGCTATTCTCAGCTGAGACTTGCAGATGAATATACTTTTCTCCCCATCGTGTCCAACCTCTTCCAGTCCCTGTCATAGGGGACGGTTTGGGTAGCCTACTGTTTCCCCCTTTGATTTACCACTTCTACAACAAGGGAATTTGCCGTTGGGTGGGAGAACAGGAAGTCTGCTCTTTTAGGGGCAACTTAGTTCTTCCGATCTGACCTCTTGCAGTCGGTGATATTGTAGCAGACATCTGTCAGATATTTTTGGCTGGGTCCATGAGAGCCTCATTCATGGGGATCACTAATTTCATACGTGGAGATGCATGTAATATGTTTGTCATTTTATGTTGTGTCTCCAGCATAGCAGTCAGGGAAATCTCCAATGTGTCTGCAACTCTCTTAAAAAGTTCTTGGGATGATCTAAAATAATCCCCCGAGGTCGGTGGTGGGGCATGATTGTATCGTGAGGAGACGCTGATGAGATGTGCATAGATGGAGGTGAACAAGGTGTGTAATCGTCACACAATGTCTACATCCTCTTCTTCTGTGTCTGAACTGTATCTATCTGGAGACTGTACTGTTGGTGCATGCGATTTTGGAGATGGTTGCTGTAGCTGCTGTGTTCTTTATGCAGCCCATGGGTCCCAGTATGGCCAATTGGGTGGGATAGGTGGTGGGAGCCACTACAGTGGTTGCCACTGTTGGTTAGGCTTGGGCGAGGAGTGCCTCAGTAAATGTGTCTGAGAATACACATCCTCATCCTCATCACTAAATACTGGAGCCACTAATGTGGCCAGGGTGGATGAAAATGTATGCCTGGATGTATTCGGGGTGCCATCACTGCCAAATAATGGTGTTCCTGATACAGAAGTAACTGAAAGTTCCCCAGCAGTTGTAAATTACTGTACCAGCAGAGGAGGGGGCAGTATGGGAACCAGCAGGGCTCATGGTGTCTGCAGCGGCGTTTGATTCAGTGCCACCTTTTTTTGTGTGTCGGCGGCGCCGAGTGTTTTGTTGGTTCCAAAGCTACTATGGTGCTGCTCGGTGCCGCTTCCGGACGCACCTTTGTACGTGCTGTGGTCAGTGCTAGTGGCCTTTTGCTCGGTGCTGGCATAGAGGCTTTGCATTTTGCCTCTGCCAGTGCCTGTGATGGAGGCGGGAGCCTTATGCTTGGGGTCACGGCTTTTATCGCTGCCGGCTTCGTTGCAAGACTGCTTGTCCAACCCTTTTTGCATTGAGGGTATGGAGAGAATACTCTTGTGGAGAAGAAGATTCCTTGAAGGCGAGTCTGTCCCTGGAAAGGAACAGAACCTCTTTTTTAGCTCTTCAGCCTTTTCACAGTCCTTTGGGCTCAACTTAGTGGGAGCTCCTCTCTCTGATGCTGCCCAGGGGTCGCTGCCTGGGTGCGGTGGTGGGGTTGGGGTCTGAAGCCAGTCGAGTCTTTTTCTCCATACGAATAATTTTTAATTATAACTCTCTGGCTTTTCTTGTTCGGGATGTAAGTTTTTTGCAGAGAGGGCACTGTTCTGTGGGGTGCTCCTCACTCAAACAGCGAACATACTGTTCATGCCCAGCAGAAATAGAAATGGACAGCCTGCAGCTTATGCACCTTTTCAAACTGGGTGAGCCAGGCATGTCCCAAGAAGGCAAGGTTTCAGCATGTTAGTATCACTGAGGTTCAATTTTCTAACTACTTCTATTCTGCTATTCTAAGTGAAGAGAATTTTTTTTTAAAACTATGGCTACGGAAGTAAGCAGAACTAATGACTATTAACTATTAAAACAAATTCTGTGGTAACAGTTGTCTAACTATCTACACTATGTACATTCTCAGTGAGGTAAATGGGTGACTGCTGAGCTGCGACTGAAGCCGGCGGCGGTTGAAAAGGAACTGAGGAGATGGTTGGCTGAGCATGCAAAGTAGCCGCTTCAGATCTCATGTACTGCCACTCTGCGCACGCAGCATACCACAGGCACTGCTATCACAAATCTCCAATCAGGGTAGCAGCAGCGCTAATGCACTTAAAGGTAGAGCACCCACGGAGACACTCCTTGAAGAAAAATAAAAGATTTTGCCTCACTTATTTGAATTGCATTAATTGAAAGCTTGAAGAAAAACCTCAGAAGGGACTTAAATTGGAAAAATTATGACAGTTTCAATTAGACATGAAAGGGGTGATAACAGAGACAGGTGCATCATCTAGGTGAATGCCTGGCTGTGAAGATGGTGCCGCCAGGAGGGCTTTGTCTTCCTTGACCATGGGATGCTGTTCCAAGAAAAAGGACTGCTAACCAGGGATGGGGTTCACCTTTCGAGCAAGAGAGTATTTGGATTCAGACTGGCTAACCTAGTGAGGAGGGCTTTAAACTAGGTTTGACAGGGGCAGATGATCAAAGCCCACACGTAAGTGAAAAACATGGAGACCTGGGAGATGGCTCAGAAATGGGCGGAAGCATGGGCGATGTAGCAGAGATAAAGAAGGAACAAGAGAGAACTGGGGGGACAAAATCAAATCAGTATCTTAGATGCCTATATACAAATGCAAAAAGTATGGTGAGTAAGCAGGAAGAACTTCAAGAGCTAATAAATAAACACAACTATGACATGGTATCAGAGACTTGGTGGGATAACACACACGATTGCAATATTGGTATATAAGGATACAGCTTGCTCAAGAAGGATAGGCAGGGAAGAAAGGGAGGAATTGTTTCCTTATATATTAAAAATAAATAGACTTGGACTGAGGTGGAGATGGACATAGAAGACACACTTGTTGAGAGTCTCTGGGTTAGGTTAAAAGGGATAAAAAATAAGGATGATGTCATGCTAGAGTCTACTATAGACCACCTACTCAGGCAAAAGAGGCGGATGAGGCTTTTTTTAAACAACTAACAAAATCATCCAAAGCACAGGATTTGGTGGTGATGAGGGACTTCAACTATCTAGACATCTGTAGGGACACTAACACAGCAGGGCACAGATTATCCAATAAGTTCTTGGACTGCATTGAATTTTTTAGTTCAGAAGGTTGAGAAAGCTACTAAGGGAGGAAGCTGTTCTTGATTTGATTTTAACAAATATGGAGGACCTGGTTGAAAATTTGAAAGTGGAAGGCAGCTTGCATGAAAGTGACCATGAAATAATAGAGTTCATAATTTTAAGGAATGGTAGGAGCGAGAACAACAAAATAGAGACAATGGATTTCAGGAAGGCAAATTTTAGTAAACTCAGAGAGCGGGTAGGTTAGGTCCCATGGAAAGCAAGACTAAGAGGAAAAACAACTGAAGAGAATTGGCAGTTTTTTAAAGGGACATTATTAAAGGCCCAAAAGCAAACTATTCTACTACGTAGGAAAGATAGAAAGTATGGAAGGAGACCACCTTGATCAACTGGGAGATTTTATAATAACTAATAATCAAAAAGAAGTTACATAAGAAGTGGAAACTAGTTCAAATTATAAAGAATGAAGATAAGCAAACACCACACATATGCAGGGGCAAGATTAGAAAGGCAAAAGGAACAAAATGAGCTAAATCTAGGGGCATAAAGGGTAACAAGACGACGTTCTAGAAGTATACTAGGAGCAAGAGGAAGACCAGGACAGGGTAGACCCAATGCTCAGAGAAGAGGGAGAAACAGTAACAGGAAACTTGGAAATGGCAAAGGTGCTTAATGGCTTCTTTCAGTTTTAGTCAAGAAGATGGATGGTGACGGGATGCCAAACATAGAGAATGCTAGTGGAAATGGGGTAGGTTTAGAAGTTAAAATAAAAGAACTAGTTAAAAATTACTTAGAAAAGTTAGATGTCTGCAAGTCACCAGGACCTGATGAAATGCATCCTAGAACATTCAAGGAGCTGATAGAGGAGGTATCTGCGCCTTTAACTATCGTCTTTCAAAAATCCTGGAAGTTGGGAGAGATTCCAGAAGACTGGAAAAAGACAAATATAGTGCCCATCTATAAAAAAGGAAATAAGAACAACCCAGGAAACTATAGACCAGTCAATTTAACTTCTGTACTAGGGAAGATAATGGAGCAAGTAATTAAGGAATCCATCTGCAAACATCTGGAAGACAATAAGGTGATAGGTAACAGCCAGCATGGGTTTGTAAAGAACAGATCATGTCAAACCAATCTGATAGCTTTCTTTGATAAGATAATGAGTCTTGTGGATAAGGGAGAAGCGGTGAACGTGGTATATCTAGATTTTAGTAAGGTATCTGATATGGTCTTGCATGACCTTATCAATAAACCAGGGAAATGCAACCTAGATGGTGCTACTACAAGGTGAGTGCATAACTGCTGGACAACCGTTCTCAGAGAGTAGTTATTAACGGTTCACATTCATGCTGTCTGTTTTGGGACCGGTTCTGTTCAGTATCTTCATCAGCAATTTAGATGATAGCATAGAGAGTTTGCTTATTAAATCTGCAAATGGTACCAAGCTGGGAGGGGTTACAAGTGCTTTGGAGGATAGGGTCATAGTTCAAAATGATCTGGAAAAACTGGAAAAATGGCCTGAGGTAAATAGGATGAGGTTTAATAAGGACAAATGCAAAGTACTCCACTTAGAAAGGAACAGTCGGTTTCACACATACAGAGTGGGAAGTGACTATCTAGGAAGGAGTACTGCAGAAAGGGATCTAGGTAGCGATCATAGTGGACCACAAGCTAAATATGAGTCAACAGTGTGACGCCGTTGCAAAAAAAGTAAACATGATTCTGGGATGTATTAACAGGAGTCTTGTGAGCAAGACATGAGAAGTAGTTCTTCTGCTCTACTCTGCACTGATTAGGCCTCAATTGGAATATTGTGTCCAATTCTGGGCACTACATTTCAATAAAGATGTGGAGAAATTGGAACAGGTCCAGAGAAGAGCAACAAAAATGATTAAAGGTCTAGAAAAGATGAGGGAAGACTGAAACAACTGGGCTTGTTTAGTTTAGAAACGAGAAAACGTAGAGGGGACATGATAGCAGTTTTCAAATATCTGAAAGGGTGTTACAAGAAGGAGGGAGAAAAATTATTCTCTTCTTGGCTTCTAAGCATAGGACAAGACGCAATGGGCTTAAATTGCAGCAAGGGAGGTTTAGGTTGGACATTAAATAGATACCTGAAAAAAACACATATGGGACTTAGGGAAGGCTGGGTCACAACTGGTCTTCCCAAGAATCTCTCTCTCTCTCCTGTATTTTCTTGGTCTCCCCTCCACCCTAGATTTTACCATTTCTTCCCCCTCCCCCATCTCTGCTGTGTCAGCAGCAGCCCCGTCATTTTCCTGTCAGGGTGGTTAAATACAGGAATAAATTGCCAAGGGGGGTTGTGGAATCTCCATCAGTCGAGATATTTTAGAGCAGGTTAGACAGACACCTGTCAGGGATGATCTAGACGGTCCTTGGTCCTGCCGTGAGGGCAGGGGGCTGAACTTGATGACCTCTTGAGGTCCCTTCCAGTGTTATGATTCTATGATTCTAGTGTCAGGACCCATGAAACAGTAGTTAGTTTTAAAATTAAGGATTAACTTAGATAAAAATTAATAATAATTTAAATTAGTAAATTTAATAATGGCAGAATAAGGGCAATGTAATGGAGGACTCCATTATATTTGGTATAATGGCTAGTTCCATTTCTTGCAGAAGATTCCATTTCGAAAGAAAGACAGGATTACAAAATAATTCCATTTCCTAGGACATAGTAGAATATTCCACTTCTGGTGGAGAATGACTCAGCAAAACCCAGTAGGAATACACAGAGGTCAATAGGAATATATGGGACATCTAGTTGGGAATGCCTCAGGAAAAGTCCATAGGGATTGTGACAGATCCAGGGCAATTGGCTATAATAGCTTTGTGGAGGGCAAATATCCAGGAAACTGGATATTTTTCTATTCCATAAGAGAACTAGCCAGGCACTGCTGCCATGTAATCAAGGCAAGCAGACAGGCACCTGGGGCCAATTAAGCATGCCCAAAGCTTCAGACTAATCAGGGCATCTGCAGCCAATTAAGGCCTGCTGCCGGCAGCTTAATAGGCTTCCCCTCAGGCAGGGCAAAAGTGGAGGCCAAGCACTGAGAGTAAAGAGGTGCACTAAGAGAGGTAGAGACTCGGAGTGAGAAGAGTACTTTGGAGGAGTTAGGAAGAATTGCTTAGGTACGAGGGAGAAGGTACTGGGAGGGATCGTTTGGGGAAATGGCCCACGGAAAGGCTGCAAGACTGGGAGTGGAGGAAATGTTGCCAGTTGCCACTGCCTTATGATCCCTGGGCCTGAACCTGGAGTACTTGGCAGGCCCAGGTTGCCCCCAACGCTTCCCATGCCACTACAGAGTTTGCCCCTGTGAGGGGGGACCAGGACTACAGAGGGATTTCCCCCAAAATTATGGACTAGCCTATGATGAGGATGTCTCAATAGGCTGTGACCTTTGCCTCTAGTAAAGGGCCAGAGGCAGTGAGAAGGGTTACAGCGAGCCTCTGAGGCAAACACTAACCACCAGGGGCATGGCAAGACCTTTGCCACAGGATATATGGGACTTCCAGTGGGAAATGACTCCGCAGAAAAACCACAGCCCATAGAGATACATGGGTGTGTCACCAACATATAAGACTTACAGCCGACAGGCTAAACCCTGTAGTGGGATTGGGATCATAAAAGAGAGAGGAAGCTGAAAGACAACTGTGAAGAAGATACCTCAGAAGCAATGGCAGGAACAGAATCCTGCAAAGAAGCTGCCTGAAAAGAAGCCATCTGACTAGCAGCAGTAACTGCAGAATTCGGAGGTTCCTCTGGACAACTGCTGCTCCAGCATCCTACATAGCAGAGAGCCATAGCAGTGGCTACCCGAGCAGTAAGCTTCCATCTCTGCCACCAGAAGTCATCATTCGCCTCAGCAAATGCCTTCACCTCAGCAGCAGTTAACACAGCAGTCAGCAGTTCTCAGTCAAGTCGCCATCAGCAACCAACAATCATTGCTCTTAAAGACCTTGGCAGAAAGACTTTCAGATGATAGAGAGGGAAGTGCAGTGTTGATGTTAGTTTAACTTTCTTTTTACATATTAGTAAAGCTGGGTGCCTGTTGTCTGAGTGAGATCTTCCCCACCCATTTAGTAACTGCCCAGTCAGTGCTTATTGTATATCTAATGTTAAATGTTAATTGCTTGCAAATGTCAATTAAGTGATTATTGTTAAATATTGAATGTGTGATCAGTAATAAATGTTAAATTGTTGCTATATAATATAGTCTTTGCCTTTTATTTATTGTGCTGCTTAATTTCTGCAACTGTAACCTTTATTGTATTTATTCCTATTTCTTCCTGCTTTATCTAACATTGTAATCGCTCACTTCTAAAATATTCTGTTCTCAAACTTACTACTTGCTTGTCTATGCTTGATTGCAAGGCTGCATCCATGTCCTTTCAAGGGTAAACAAGACTAGCTTCCTCTCCCTGGCAATTCCTTTAGGACAGGCCACAACCTTGATTATCAGTTTAGATAAATTATAAATTAAGGGTAATTTAAAGTATTATTTTAAAATAATATATTGGTATAATATAATTGAATACAAATCTTCTAGTAACACTGTTAAATACTATTCATTGTTCATTTTCTTCTGGATGCCAACAGATGGTCACATTTTTGCAATAGCCATTTGATTTAAACTTCTTCCTTTCAATTCCCAACCTCTCAATTTTAGTTATGCCACAGTTGGCTAGTCAAGTTGGTCTTGAATTAGCAAATTTGTGGTTCGGTAGCTACAAAGGTTCTCTTTGTCATCGGGATGATTCCCAAAAACTAAAACTCCCCTTTACCAATGGAGATTACCAGAACAGCAGATGCTTTTTCTGTTTGAATCTTACTACTTTGGATGATAGGAAATTGGCTGATGTATGGTAAAGATGTGAGATTGCTTCTTGAAATATAGCCTGCTTTTCTGGGGGTTTTCAAGGTTTGAAGGGCATAAACATTTTCTTGAACTCGAGCATAACTCCTCTGAATTATTTTCCACTAGTATCTGTCTGGATATTTGCCATTGAAAGAAGTTCTGCAGCCCCTTCCTTTTCCCTACAAGAGCTGCTTCCTCAGAAGGATCCAGATTAAGTGATGCATGGACAAGAGCTCCTCATCCAAGTTTCTCTGTAACAGGGCACGTTGACAAGTTACTTTTGAGAGATGTAGTTCCCAGAAAAATCCTAGGAACTATCTTGCTCCAAGATACACTAGAATAATATAACTCACTGCCATGAATCTAATGCTGTAGCCACTGGTGCCTAGGGTGAGTACAAGTAGGGTGGACTCATGCTCCAGTCCAGCCCAACCCCACCACCTAGGCCTCCTCTCTAGACCAGACTGGGATTAGGGTTGCACTGCTGAACAGTTGGTGCTGCTTCACTTTTCAGGGCAGTTTTTAATAACCAAAAAAGTCACAGAGCTCTCACTAAATCTGTGACTTTTACTGAACTTACCATTACTTTGTGATTTTTTTAATAAAAATACCACAAAAAATCTGCAGCTTTACTCATAAAGTAGAAGAGACTAGACCTGGAATGGGATTGTCTCACCAATAAAGATGGAAAGGACCCAAGAGACAATCTAAATACAGAAGGACCACAAGGAGAAGTATCACATCAGAAATTATTAGGTAAATTAGGGAAAATAGGGATTAATATGAGTACTGTGAGATCACATGGAACTGTCTAAATGGGAAAGGGTAATGGGTTGTGCTGAGAGGTGAACTATCAGACTGGAGAAAGGTTTACTAGTGGAGTGCCTCAACAATTGGTTTGGGGATCAATCTTATTCAATAATTTAATAAAGTTGGCACAGAAAGGAGAGGGTCTGCGAATTATATTTGCTGACGTTACAGAAGTCCAGAAGCAGCAATACAGAGGAGGATCAGAGTATCATATAGGGAGATCTAAAGATTCTGACTGCTGGAGTGACAGAAATGGGAAGAAATTCAACAGTACAAAGTAGTAAGATCATGAACTAAAGGTCTAATAATAAGAATTTCTGCAGGGCCTCACAAGTTGCAAGTGATAGAAGAGAGAGACTTGGGTGCACGAGTCGATCACAAATGACTATGAGCCATATCAATATGGTATGGCTGTTGTGACAGGCTGCTGGCTAAGCCAAAGCTCTGCCACTACAGCCAGGCTGAAAAGGGCAATTGAAGCCAGCTGAGCAAGCCCATGCCTGAGGAGCTACTTGGAAACAGCCATGGGCCTCATTAGCATAGCAAAGAGTTAGATAAGACAGCTAGAGGGGAAATGGAAGGGGAGGAGCCAGAGAGTGGCTGAATGTGCTCCCTAGCCAGCTAGAGAGGCTAACTGAGTTTGCTGCGAACAAAAAGCTCTGTAACTAGAAGGTGGTGGGAAATCAGTCTGGACAATAAAAATCAGGGGAGATTGCACAAGAGAGGGTCTCCAGTTGATTTGTGGCTGAAAAAGGGGTCCCTGGGTTAGGGGCGTGAGCGAGGACTTTGGCATACTGTGAACAAAGCAAATAAAATCCTAGGAGTAATCTGTAATTATCTTGTTCTTAGGATTTTTCCAATGAGGTATTTCCAGGACAGAGAGAAGTATTGATACCATTAGTGACAAGTGGAGTAAAGCAAAGGTATATTATGTCCTCACTGTTGTTTGCACTGGTCATGGTTATGTCATGAAAAAAATGCAGGAGACAAGCAACGAATATTATGGGAAAATGATGAAGCACAATTGGATTACCTTTTTTCTGCAGACATCACCACCCTGCTTAGTCCAACGTTTGATGCAAGATAACACCCAACTTTTGTCAGGCACAGCAAAACAAGTTGGTTTGTTTATCAACAAAGGGAAGACAAAATATATAGCTATTCAGTACCCCAAAAGCAACTATCAGAGCAAGGAGAAATGCTACAAGAAAGCAAGCCATTCTCCCTGTCTAGTGATTTAGATTTGCAGTCATGGTGACACCATGCTAGATGGCAAGCAACAAATACCAAAAGCAGCAAACAACTTTAATAAACTTGAAAAGATTTGGAACAGTAGCATGATTTGGCACTGCTATAAAAATAAAAATTCTTAACACCCATGTTATTTCTGTTCTGGAGCTAAGTCATGCAAATCTACAACAGAATTTCAACTCATTCCAAAGTAAACGCATGCAAAAAAAATTAGAAGAGTTAATTGGAAAGCTTATGCAACACCAGAAATTATGAGATAAAACCAACCTAAAGCATCAAACACAATGAGAAGACACTGACGCTGCACCTCATATGTAGTGTCCATCTTTTAAAAGTGAAATATAGAGGATCCAGGAAACTGCAAAGGGGTCAGCCTCACTTCAATCCCTGGAAAAATCATGGCGCAAGTGCTCAAGGAATCCATTTTGAAACACATGGAGGAAGGTGACCAGGAACAGTCAACATGGATTCACCAAGAGCAGTCATGCCTGACCAACCTCATTGCCTTCTATGATGAAACAACTAGCTCTGTGGATATGGGGAAAATGGTGGATGTGCTATTCCTAGACTTTAGCAAAGCTTATGATCCAGTCTCCCACAGATTCTTGCCAGCAAGTTAAATAAATGTGGATTGAATGAATGGACTATAAAGTGGACAGAAAGCTGTCTAGATCATTGGACTCAACGGATAGTGATCAACAGCTCAATGTCTAGTTGGCAGTATCAAGTGGAGTGCTCCAGGGGTCGGTTCTGGCACCAATTTTGTTCAATATCTTCATTAATTATCTAGCTTTTATGATGGATTGCACTCGCAGAAACTACATGGATGACCTAAAATGGGGGAAGAGGTAGATATGCTCTAGGGTAGGAATAGGGTCCAGAGTGACCTAGACAAATTGTAGGATTAGGCCAAAAGGAATTTGAGGTTCAACAAGGACAACTGCGGAGTCCTGCACTTAGCATTGCTACAGAATGGGGTCTGACTGGCTAAGCGGCAATTCTGCAGAAAAGGACCTGGGAATTACTGTGGAGAAGCTAGAAATGAGTCAACAGTGGGCCCTTGTTGTCAAGAAGACTAGCAGTATTTTGGGTGGCACAAGGAAAAGCATTGCTAGCAGATTGAGGGAAGTGATTATTCCCCTCTATATGGCACGGGTGAGGCCATATATGAAGTAATGTTCTGTTTTGGAGGCCCCCCTACAGAAGGATGTGGAAAAATTTGAGAGTCCCACGGAGGACAACAAAAATGCTTAGGAATTAGAGCACATATCTTGTGAAGAGAGGCTGAGGGAAATGGGCTTATGTAGTCTGCAGAGAAGAATGAGGGGGGATTTGATAGCAGCTTTCAAATACCTGAAATAGGTTCCAAACAGGATGGAGCCAGGTTATTGTCTGACAGAAAAAGAAGCAATAGTTTCAGGATGTAGCGTGGGAAGTCTAGGCTGGGTATTAGGAAAAACTACTTCACACAGGCAGTGGTAAAGCACTGGAATGGGTTGCCTAGGGAGGCAGTGGAATCTCCATCCTTAGACGTTATTAAGGTCATGCTTGACAAAGCCCTGGCTGGATTGATTTACTTGGAGTTGGTGCTGCATCGGGCAGGGAGTTGGATTTGATGACCTCCTATGGTCTCTTCCAATCTTCTATGATATTTTTCACATATGTTATATAACATAGTTAAGTATTTAATGCAAAACCATATGAAATGTCTTAACTAATCTAAATAACTTTATCACCTTCAAATTTTGCCACTTCATTGTTCATCCCCTATGTATGTATCATTTTTGTATCTGAAGTTCAGAATATTGACTGTGTATCTGTATTTGAAATGTATTCACACCTGAGTGGTGCCTACTAGATACGATGCTTTCAGCCTAGACCAGGCCTAGGCAAAATATGGCCTACTGGCCATATCCGGCCCACCAAGCCACCAGATCTGGCTCACAGAGGCCGTGGGGAGCCCCAGGCAGGCTCCCCTGCTTGCCCTGCACGTGGCTCAAAAATGTGGCTGCAGGGCGCTTTCTCTTTATGAGTCTGGAGGGGAGAGGAGAAGATTCAGATACTGCTCCCGCCCACAGCACAATCCCATTGGCCAGTTTCTGGACAAAAACTGGCCAATGGGAGCTGCCTGTTTGAATAACAGGCAGCCACAAAACAACCCTCCTGCTCAGTTACTCACTCAAACACATGAAACATTTTAAGCTCTGCAAGCCTTTAGTTCTGCAGGCAGGCAGGCTGGCTGGTTTGGCTAATAAGTCTCCTGGCCAGAACCTGCCTCTGGCACTCCAGCCCCTCCCTTCCCAACCCTCTGCCTGGCACTCCTACCTCACTAATCCATATGCACCCATAACCTCTCCCAGATCTGGGGCAATTACCTGCCCCAGATCACAATCCCCTCCTACCCTCGGTGACATCCCAAAACCCTGCACCCCAGTTCCCTGCCCTAGGTCACAACTGACTCCTTCACCCAAACTCCCTCCCAGACTCCATTCTCCCTCCTGTACCCCAATTCCTTACCCCAAGCTCCCTTCTGCACCAAACCTCCCTCCCAGACTCTGCACCTCCTCCATTAATAACCTCAACGACTTTTCAAAATCTTGGAGTGACCCCCCCTCAAAAATTATTGCTCACCCCTGGCCTAGACAATGGAAGGAGAAGGGCCATTAGAAAGAACAACAGACTTTAGGGAAGTGTATCTCCCATCAAGTGAGCCTTTCTATGAATTCTTCAATGTGAGTGATGGCTATGACTCTACAAGGACATGCAATAAAAACACAACTTTGGACTCCACTTTGGGATGTCAGTATTTTTTCCTCAGACGGGTCTGGGAGCCAAGCTTTGAAATAAAAGGTTCCAGCTCAATGCAAAAGAATAGTTAGGGTTGGGCCTGTTTTGATCTCCTGTGGTATCTTCCAACCCTAATCTTCTACGAATCTGTAAAAAGCTATAGAAGGTGGGGAGTGATAGAATCTGGTGTTTTCTTTGATCCCCACATCAAAAGATTCCTGGAAACACCTGAGGAAAAGACTCAGCTGGGGGAAATGCTAGATCCAGGCCTTTTTAGCTATGAATGAAACACCTGCAGATTCTGAGCTGTAAAGCAAGCGCAACTTGCCCCTTAAAATAATGTAGCTTGCTTGTAACATCTCTTAGGTGAGAATCCACTATTCATATCCCATCTATTTAATATATTCAAGCTTAGTTTGCAGTATTTGCTAAGTAATCTGCTTTGGCCTGTTCACTACCTCTTATAACCACTTTAAATCTATCTTTTGTAGTTCATAAACTTTTGCTTTACCTAAAAAAGTGAGTTGATATGGAGTACAAGGGAATCCTTGGCTTGGGTAAAAAGCTGTTCCATATTCATCTCCGAATGAGGCGGGGGGGGAGGGGGGAAGGAGATTAATTCAGTGAATTCTCATTCTTTTATGCTAGGGGTGGGCAATAATTTTTTATGGGGGGCCATTCCAAAATTTTGGTAAGTGGTCAAGGACTGCATTTTTCTATGGAGGGTGTGGGTCTGATACAGAGGTTGGGTGTAGAAAGGTGCTCAGGTAGGGAATGGCGGTGCAGGAGAGGGTGTGGAGTCTGAGAGTGAGTTTGGGTGGAAGAGGTTGGGACCTGAGACACTGGACTGGGGGGCAGGGTCAAGGAGGAGGTATGGGTACAGGAAAGGATTCTGACCTGGGGGAGGGATGTAGGAGGAGGTGCAGAATCTGGGAAGGAGTTGGGGTATGGGATGGGGTAGAGTGCCAACTGCAGGCTCTGGCTGGGAGACACTTACCTAAGCAACTCTTGGCCAGCAGTCCAGCAGGACTCTCAAGCAGACTTCCCTGCTTGCCAGCAGCCCCAGACTGCTCAAAGCAGCTGGCTGCTCAAAGCGACGTGGCTCTCTGTGCTGCGGGGAGAGGGTGTTCACATACTGCCCCCTGCCCCTAGTACAATCTCTCACCTCTTATTGGCAGAGATTGTACAGGTGACAGGGAAGTGTGCAAAGCTTCCTTGCGCACTGCACAAAGCCACAGGGAGCAGCCCGCCACTTTGAGCAGTGTAAAGCTGCTCCATGCTGCAAGGCAGGCCGGATTAAAAGATTGTGCAGGCCATATCTGGCAAGCCCCTGGTTTACCTGTACAGTTCCCCATGTAGCGCAAGACAATATAATTTTGAGTTTATACTCCAGAGTGGATGCATGCCTGAGAAGCTGGGAGGTACACTAGTTGGATCCTTCCTACACAGGGACTAGTCACAACTCCTCCATGTAACTGCAGTGTCCTTACTTGGATGTATGATGGTGAAAGTGCAGAATGGAGGACTTGGCAGCTTGTCATAGCAGTACAGTGAGAAAGGGGCCCAGGCAGGTGGATTGGGGGGTCTAGTTCCTGATGGTACTAAGGGAAGCAGAGTGATCCCATCACAGACATGATCCTGCTTAAGACATGCTTTAAAGATGTAACTAACATGAATTTCATATCAAGTGATAATACGAACACTACCAGGGTAGAAAAAAACCCCTACTATGAACCTGAAGATGCTGGAGGATAAAGAGAGGAATAGAGAGCAGTGGGAATACAACATTACCGGAATATTAAAAAGCAAATTTTTGAAAATGAAAAACCAAAGGCCAAGCTGGGAAACATCTATGGATCATTGGAAAAGGGATGAAATTTGAAAGTGATACATTTATTAGATTAATTAAGACTTGAGCTAGACTTTGCAGAATTTCAGAGAAAGACTGGTAAAAGTACAGTACAAGGTCAGTCACAATTCAGACAAAAAGGTGATACACTGAGGATAACACATTCTGTTCTATGTAGGTTTTTATACTGTGCTTATCACCATGGTACCTGTTTAATATGCTACTAGGTGGTTTCCAATGTGATTAAACATCTGTCAGGTGATGTTTTTCATTCTCTTCCCAGAAGAGTAGTCTGTCTTTTTTGGCACAGTTTTACGGTTTACACCCTATAGATATGGTGAAGGCAAGGTTAAAGAAAGGTACCTTGCTTTTGAATCAGAAGGTGAGGAGCTTTGGTGTGGACCTTAATTTTTACAGAGTTCATTCTAGTCTTAAACCACCCAGTGGGAGAGTTGTCTCCCACACAGACGAGCTTTTACCCTTATTGTGGAGTTCCATTATGTCAGAGCAAATAATTGTCAATCAGTCTTTATTTTAGACGCTTAGGAGTCTTTGAGATATTGTGGGCCTAGGCCATAAAGCACCTTGAAGGTAAATACCGAAATCCAGAACTTGATTGGAAGTTCTATGGGAAGCCTGTGTGGAAAGTACAAAACAGTTTTGATATGTTTGTGATAGCCCATGTTGCTGAAGATAAACCCTGAAGCATTCTATATTAGTTGTCGTTTCCTAAGTGGGGAAGGCTTCATGCTTAGATACATAGCATTGCTATAATCGAGCTGAGAAGTCATGCAGGAATGAATAACTAAGGCCATGTCATCATCTGTCAGGATGAGACACAGTCTCCTACCCAACTGAACACAGTAGAAAGCATTACTCAGAGATGCTGCCATGAGAGTGTAGCATCAGTGAGAAATCCAAAGTACGTGAATTACTGAGCAAATTGACCAACTGTGAATGTGTATCCCCAACCAAAGCAGATTGCACTGTGGCTGAAGCCTATTCAAAATGCATTCCTCTGCCCATCATCATCATCATCACTTTTTCTCTTTCTTAGGTTCAGCTTCACCCAGCTGTTCTTCATTCAGGAGCTGATCTCATCCACCCACAGGGCCATCTTGGTGGTAAGTAGTGTGGCTGTATATTTTTGCAGGATAGGTAGAGCTACATGACATCTGCATTATTGCTGGAACTTGACACCATGTCATCTGAATAGTTCACCTAATAGTTGAAAAGGACTGGAGAGAGAATTGATTCTAAATTATCTGCAATCACAAAGTCCTGAGGATAACCCAACGAAAGCATTGGCTCAACACATAGTTGTGCTAACCAGTTCCCTTCCTTCATAGTCTGTTAGTATGTTTAAAGGCCAGGGGACAGAAAAGTATACTGAAGTTTTAATCCACTGTATAAATTGATGGTAATACATGTGAACTACTATATTCAGTTCTGTCCAAACCATTTAAAAAAGCTGTAAATACCTGCAACCTATCTCTTGAATTTTCATGTACAATTTTCATACATTTCACAGTAATTTTAAGTAGCTACGGGAGCAAACCATGACAAATAGCCTCTCTAGGATCTTCTCATAATTATTGTAAAATGTGGTTTGTTTCTTGAAGTTAGCACAATATTTTGTATTACTTGAAAAGCATGGGGGTTATATCAAATAGTGGTAAACAATGATAAACTGAAATCTGGTTAACCACAAGGCATGTTTATCTCCCAATGTTACAATTGTTGCAGGTTTGCAGGCATTCAATTCCACGATCAGCCACTGGATTCCTGTGTAACCTTGACCAAGTTATTAAATATCTACTCAGGCACCACTGTGATCAAGACTACATTGGGATCAGACAGGCATGGCTATCCAGTAGAGTTCTTAGAATCATAGAATACTAGAACTGGAAGGCACCTCGAGAAGTCATCAAGTCCAGTCCCCTACCGTCATGGCAGGACCAAGCACCATCTCTGATAGATGTCTATCTAACCTGATCTTAAATATCTCCACAACCTCTCAAGGCAATTTATTCCAGTGTTAAACCACCCTGACGGTTAGGAAGTTTTTCCTAATGTCCAACCCAAACCTTCCTTGCTGCAATTTAAGCCCATTGCTTCTTGTCCTATCATCACAGGTCAAGGAGAACAATTTTTCTCTCTCCTCTAACACCCTTTTAGATACTTGAAAACTGCTATTATATCCCCTCTCAGTCTTCTTTTTTCTAAACTAAACAAACCCAATTATTTCAGTCTTCAGTCAAGTTTTCTAGATCTTTAATAATTTTTGTTGCTCTTCTTCCCGTGTCAGATATAAGTTATAAGATGTAGAAAAACACAGATATTAAGTATGCTAAATCAATTCTGAAAACTTTAGGCAATGTAAGTGTACAGTGTTATTAATATAATTGGTACACTGTGTTAAGGGGTTCATTTTAGGAGATATACAAGAGAAAAGTTGGTTAGATTTTAAGGTCAGAAAGAACCTTAGATCATGTAGTCCAATGGTTCCCAAACTTTTCAGGGTTGCAGCCCCCATCCCTGTCCATGCCTATCCCTACTCCCCTCCTCCCCCCCCCCTCTCTCTCTCACACACACACACCCCGACAGAAGCAGGGCTGTGGCTCCCATAGCATGGAGCTGCAGACAAAGGCGAGGGGACCAAGTCTGGGGCCAGAAGCAAGACTGGGGCTGAGGCTGGAATGGAGCTGCAGTGGAGGATGGTAGCAGCACCACACCCAGCTACCAGCCCCCACTGTGCCCTGGCTGTGGCTCTGCTCCTGCATCCAGTCTCAGTCCCTGGCTGTGGCTCTATTCCCAGCCTGCAGCCAAGGCTGGAGACTGGGCTAGGTGCAAGGCCAGAGCAGAGCTGTAGGTGGGACAATGCTTCCTTCCCACCCCCTTCATGCTGGCAGGCCCAGGTCAACAATGCCTCCCTGAACATTTCTCCATGTCCCCTTAGGGAGCATACCCTAGTTTGTGGACCTCTGATCTACATATATCACATGCCACCAACATCAACCAGCATCTGCAAAATATAACACACACAAAATTTCATGATAGACAATCCCCAACTCTGAGCACAAAAAGACCTATGGAATCCCTTGAATGTTTATCGCTAATCCAACATCGTTTTCTGCTATTGGTCATAAGGCATACTGAGAGCAACAAATTTGCAACAAGCTATTTCTCAATGTTTTTAAAATTCAGACTGCTCGTCTTCAAACCTGCAAACAGAATTAAGATAGTTCAAGCTTTGACAGCACAGAAATATAGCATAAATGCTAAAAGGAAGTAAGAGAATTAGAGTAACACCGCAGACCTTACAGCAGCACAGATGTACTACTGCTGCTGCGCTGCTGTAAGGTCTCCCATGCAGCTGCTCTATGCCATTTGGAGAGAGCTATACCGCTGGCATACTTAAACCACAGCTAATGAGCAATGGTAGTTAAGTTGGTGAGAGAATGACTTCTGTCAACACTAGGGATATACAAATACATGTATTTGTACAAATGGGTAACAGCTGACATTTTTAGCGATTAAACGTTTACATGCGGGGGAGGAAGAGGGCAGCAGCGGTAGGGAAGGATTGGGGGTGGAGGTGGCTCCACAGGAGCCGGTGCTTGTGGGCAACCGGCTTTTAAGTCAGCTCCCCGCGATCACCGGTGGGGAGGAAGGTGTGTGTAACCATGTGTTAACGTGTACACAAATACATGTTAACATCCCTAGCCAGCACAGCACTATCCTCACAAGTATTTTTGTCAGACAAACTTTTTTCAGTGAGGGTTGTTTTTTTCAGACCCCTGACTGACAAAATTTTTACCACCGTAAGTGTTAGTGTAATCGACAAAGCCCAAAGCAGCATTACATAAGAAAACAAACATGTCATACGGCCAGCATTTTTTAAAAATTAATCAACAACAAACAAATTTAATAATTTTGTCTGTGTACAATAGTCTTTTAACTTGAATTTGAGTGTGATCTAAGCAGTCTGAAAGTTTTCAAGAACACAAGCACTATCTAATTTTACAGTATAGTAATAACTATCAAAGTCAACAACTATGGGATGAAAGGCTATCATCTGAAGCTAAAAGGAAGTTTGGTCATTTCACAAGCTTAATAAGTAACTGAATTTAAAACAGGTATGGTTTATCAAAACACACTCTCTGTCCAAGCAGAAGAGATTAACACCCAAAGACTTATACACACATTTTTAAAGTATGAGTATTACTTCAACTCACACTCATTTTTTTAAATAGTCACAAAGCTGTCTTTACTGATGAAAGGCTTCTAAGCGTATTCTACATGGATCCTCTGGATGTCTCAGTGCAATTCCATATCGCAGCAGCAGTTCAACATAAGGTGGCCAGAACGAGTCACTGATTGTCAAATATGGTTCATGTGGTGTACTCATTAATTTGTTTATTAGACGCTGGAAGATCAAGAGAATGAGATTCAAAATATGCATAAAAACAAGCTATTTTATCTGTTTTAATTAAGAAAAAATGGATACACTGATGCCATTAGAGCTGCTTATCTAAAAGATATAAAGCCTATTCCAAACAGAAATTATTCATTAAAGAATGTTTCACTGATTTTTTTTAAAGTATCACATTGTTGAATATAAAATTTGAAGTTGATTCTCTTCCCTTATTTAACAATATTCTAATTTCCCACAATAAATCAAAAGCATATATAGTATTTTTAAGTATGTACATAATTATGCAAAACATTCAGTCAAAAGATAATGGAATATAACTGCAATGTATTTGGTTTTTAAAACAAAAGCACACAAAGACAATTTAGGTATTTAAGATTTAATATCTGTTTAACAGGCTTCCAAAGTTGAGAGGTCATTAAGCAAACCTTCATTTAGATAAGTTTCTCTTTCATACCCACCAACAGATACTACTTCTCTCGTTTCACAGTAATGTAGCTCCCCAATGACTCTTTTGCTCCTTCTCCCTCACCTTCCTTCAGACGTCATTCTCTGACCTGTCTAGCCACTCTTTCAGTATTGAGCCAAGAAATTGCCTTCTGAGTCTAAAAAGGTTCTATTTTTAGCTTTCTGCTCTCCCTCTCCAGTCATTATCTAATTAGTGTTAACTTAACGACTAATTTTACAGTTATGATACTCAGAGATACATCTTTATATGCCTTTAAAACGTTTCCTCGCTATCTACTTTCCTTGCATGTCTTGAGCAAGTGAATAAACATATTAATCAATTTTCTTCATTTATACATATAAAGGCCCTTTGCCCCTCCCAAGCCACGATAAGTATCCTCAAAACAATTACATCTGTTCTTTTTTCCTCCTTAACCTAAACTTTGCATTTGACTCTGTCTGCAATCTGATTAGCTTTATGTCTTTCTTCCTTTTCTTTGAGCCCATGTAATTGTAAATCTATCTACTGCCAACTTCACAAATAATGTCTGTAAATGGCACTACCTTGACAGCCATATCAGCCTAAATCCTACCGATGCTTTCATCTCTACTCACATTAGCTGCTACAACACCCTCTCTATGGCTTCTAAATGGCTCAAGAAAAACATAAAACAAAGATCAGTGACACTCAAAGGTTAGGGTAAGATAATTAATATTAAAAATAATCTGAATTTCTGAAATTAGTTTATTCTTTCAAACAGACATCAGACCTCTGGGTGTTTTAGTACTTTACATGTGTTTAAAATCAGTTAAGGGAATATGAAAAGTAATTTTAAGGTATACATTTTTTTGAAATTATATTTCCACTGGGTTTAGTAACTCATTTGGCTACTTTAATATTTCATTTGTTTTCAAGCCCTACCTGATT
This sequence comes from Pelochelys cantorii, assembly GCA_032595735.1. NCBI lineage: Eukaryota > Metazoa > Chordata > Testudines > Trionychidae > Pelochelys > Pelochelys cantorii. Next base: position 41,636,815 of record CM064330.1, read on the forward strand.
TGGCACTAAAAGGCATGCTGAGATACTTGAGGCATGTAACATGAAGCATAAAGTTAATGACATAAGTACAAAAACTCTTAGTCTGCACTTTAAAGTAAAGCACAACAATGTCATAGTGACTGGATTTTAGCACCTTAGCACCAGAAAAGACGGTTACTTACCTCACAACTGTTGTTCTTCGAGATATGTTGCTTATGTCCTTCTGTCTAGGTGTGTGCGCGTGCCCCGTGCACAAATTCTGGAAGCTTTTTGCCCTTAGCAGTACCCATTAGGCCAGCAGGGGAGCCCCCTGGAGTGGTGCTGGTATATCCTAGCATATAACCCCCTGCTGGCCCTCCACCCCCTCAGTTCCTTCTTGCCGGAGATTCCGACGAAGGTGGAGGTGGGCGGGATCGGAATGGACATAAGCAACACATCTCACAGAACAACAGTTACGAGGTAAGTAACCGTCTTTTCTTCTTCAAGTGCTTGCCTATGTCCATTCCGTCTAGGTGATTCCAAGCAAACCCCTAAGGAGGCGGGGTCGGAACCTAGAGCAAAACAGACTGCAGCACTGCCTGACCTACCGCTGCATCCTGACTAGCTTGTTGCGTGATGGCATAATGCTTGGCGAAGGTGTGGACCGAGGACCAGGTGGCCACCCTGCATATGTCCACAACCGGCACCTGGGCTAGGAAGGCCGTGGAGGAGGCCTGGGCCCTAGTCGAGTGGGTCATGATAGAAGGAGGGTGGCCCCTCCTAAGATCGTAACAGGTCTTGATACATGATGTAATCCATGACAAAAAACACTGAGCTGATAGCAGGGAACCCTTCATCCTGTCTGCTATGGAGACAAACAACTGAGTGGACTTGCGAAACGACCACGTCCTGTCTAAATAAAAGGCAAGAGCCCTCCTAATGTCCAGTGAGTGGAGTGCCCTCTCTTCCTCATCCGTATGCAGCTTTGGATAGAACACTGGCAGGAAAATCTCCTGGGACATGTGGAACAGGGAAACTACCTTAGGAAGGAAAGCCAGGTGGGGGTGCATCGTCACCTTGTCCCTCGAAATCACTGTGTACGGAGGTTCTGAGGAGAGGGTCTGCAGCTCAGAAACCCTCCTGGCTGAGGTAATGGCCACCAGAGGTGGGAGAGAGAACACGTAGCCAATGGCTCGAACGGTGGGCACATGAGCCCCCACAGCACCAGGTTCAAATCCCACTGCGGCACTGGCCGACACACGTGGAGGTATAACCTGTCCAATCCCTTCAGGAAAAGTTTCACCATATCCTGCGCAAAGAGCGACCCCCCCCCCCCACCCTATCCCTGGTGGAAGGCTGTAATGGCCGCCAGGTGTACCCTAATTGATGAGGTGGACAGCCCCTGGCCCTGGAGATCGAGAAGGTAGTCCAAAATAAGGGGAATAGGGGCCCTTTCCAGGGCCACCTCTTTCTGACTGATCCAAATAGAAAACCTCTTCCATTTGGCTAGTTAGGAGGGTCTAGTGGAGGGTTTCCTACTTTCCATGAGTACCTTCCTCACCGGGTCTGAGCAAAGGAGTCCCGCGCCCCCCCCACACACACACAGCCACTGATCATCCCAGCCTTAAGGAGGAGGGATTGGAGGTTCAGGTGCCACAGCCGACCCTGGTCGAGCTCCTGAGTTAGGAGGTCCAGAACCATCGGCAGGGGGACGGGATCCGCGATCAACAGTGACACCAGAGTCGTGTACCAATGTTGCCGGGGCCAGTCCGGGGCTATGAGAATGAGCGTGGCCCTGCCCTTCCTGACCCTCATGAGCACATCGTGGATCAGGGGGAAGGGAGGGAAGGCGTATAGCAGGCCCACCGGCCACGTTCCCACAAGGGCGACTCCCATAGACCCCCTGCCTTGACCCCTGTACGAAAAGAACCTGGGGCACTTTCTGTTGGCAAGGGTCGCAAACAGATCTACTAGGGGAGTGCCCCACCTGCAGAAGAGGGGGTCTACCACCTCCCCCTTAAGCGACCATCTGTGGGCTGAAAAGGTCCGACTGAGCCGGTCCACCAGGGTGTTACATGACCTCGGCAGATAAGTGGCCTGCAAATGAACCCCCTGCGCAATGCACAGATCCCAGAGGGCTAGTGCCTCCTGGCACAGGGGAGAGGAACGAACACCACCTTGACAGTTGATATAGTACATCACCGTTGTGTTGTCCATGAGAACGGACACACACTTCCCCCATAGCTGGGGCATAAATGTCCAACAAGCCAGCCGAACCGCCGTCAGCTCCCTGACATTGATGTGCAGGTTCCTCTCTGCCCCTGACCACATACCTTGCGTACGAAGATCCGCCAGGTGGGCACCCCATCCTGCGTTGGACACATCGGTCACCAGCTGGACTGTGGGGGAAGGGTGGTGGACCGGGACCCCTTCGCATACTTCGGAGTCCCTCAGCCACCAGTTCAGGGTCGATAGGATCGCTGGAGGGACCGTCACCACTAGGTCGATATGGTTGCGGGCTGGCCTGTACACTGTCACCAGCCAGTTCTGGAGAGGCCTGAGGTGGAGCCTGGCGTAGTGCACCACATACGTGCATACTGCCATGTGACCCAAAAGCCTTATGCAGTTCCGCACCGTGGTCATGGGGGCAGCCTGGAAGCTGCGAATGATGTCGTCCAGGGACAGGAACCGTGGATGTGGAAGGGACGCCCTACCACATGTCGCGTCCAAACGTGCCCCCACAAACTCTATCACTTGGGTGGGAATAAGGGTGGACTTCTCTTCATTCAGTATGAGCCCCAACCCTAAGAACGTTTCGCTGGATAGGTCAATGTCGGACAAAAGTTGGTCCCTCGACTGGCCCCTGATCAGCCAGTCGTCTAGGTAAGGGTAAACATGCAGCCCATTCCTTCGAAGGAATGCCGCCACTACTGCCATGCACTTGGTGAACACCCTGGGCGCTGTGGAGAGGCCAAACGGCAGCACCGCAAACTGGTAATGGTCCTCGCCCACCGTAAACTGAAGGTATTTCCTGTGGGGAACAATCGACATGTGGAAGTATGCATTCTTCAAATCGAGGGCGGCGTACCAGTCTCCTAGATCGAGGGAGGGGATGATGGAGGCTAGCATCACCATCCTGAATTTTGACTTTCTTAAGAAGGCATTGAGCCCCCTTAGGTCCAGGATGGGGCGAAGACCCCTCCCTTGGATTTTGGGATCAGGAGGTAGCGGGAATAAAAGCCACTTCCCCGGCGGGACAGGGGGACCTCCTCTACCGCCCCTAGAGAAAGTAGCATGGAGACATCCTGCCTGAGAAGGGTCTCATGAGAGGGGTCCCTAAAAAGGGACAGGGAAGGGGGATGGGAGGGCGGAGAAGAAAGGAATGGGATAGAGTATCCCCTCTGTACCATGTCCAGTACCCAACAGTCCGTGGTGATAGCGCACCAGGCCCAGAAAAAGGGGGATAGCCCCTGGCAAAAGAGTCGATCTATAGGAACGACTGGAACTCCGTCCTCGGGCGCACCTTCAAAAGCCGTGCCTAGGCCCCTGGGACTTATTGGAGGGTCCGGGGTTCTGGTCAGGGGGACCCCGTGATCTCCTCCTATTCCCCCTGGCTGTGGGAGCCCTATACCTCCTCCTACTATCAAACCGCGGCCCTTGCTGATAGCCTCTCTGCGTCCTCTGGTTGAGTGGACGCCACTGCGGGGTCGGGGTGTGGATGCCCAGGGATATTAGGGTGGTCCTTGAATCTTTAAGGGTGTGTAGCTTGTCGTCTGTTTGCTCTGAGAACAACCCAGAGCCCTCAAAGGGGAGGTCCTGCAACGTTACCTGGACCTCCTGCGGTATGCCAGAGATCTGGAGCCACGAGCCCCTATGCATAACAATGCCCGTGGCCATGGTTCGAGGTGCCGAGTCCGTGGCATCCAGGGCTGCCTGCAGCGTTGTTCGTGCAACTATTCTTCCTCAGAACATAAGAACATAAGAATGGCCGTACTGGGTCAGACCAAAGGTCCATCTAGCCCAGTATCCTGTCTGCCGACAGTGGCCATCACCAGGCGCCCCAAAGAGGGTGGACCAAAGACAACGATCAAGCGATTTGTCTCCTGCCATCCCTCTCCAGCCTCTGACAAACAGAGGCCAAGGACACCATTTTATGCCCTGGCTAATAGCCTTTTATGGACCAAACCTCCATGAAATTATCTAGCTTCTCTTTAAACTCTATTGTAGTCCTAGCCTTCACAGCCTCCTCTGGCAAGGAGTTCCACAGGCTGACTACACACTGTGTGAAAAAGAACTTTCTTTTATTAGTTTTAAACCTGCTACCCATCAATTTCATTTGGTGTCCTCTAGTTCTTCTATTTAGGAAACTAATAAATAACTTTTCTTTATCAGCCCTCTCCACACCACTCATGATTTTATATACCTCTATCATATCCCCCCTCAGTCTCCTCTTTTCTAAACTGAAAAGTCCCAGTCTCTTTAGCCTCTCCTCATATGGGACCCGTTCCAAACCCCTAATCATTTTAGTTGCCCTTTTCTGAACCCTTTCCAAGGCCAAAATATCTTTTTTCAGGTGAGAAGATCACATCTGTACACAGTATTCAAGATGTGGGCGTACCATAGTTTTATACAGGGGCAGTAAGATATTCTGGGTCTTATTTTCTATCCCTTTCTTAATAATTCCGAGCATCCTATTTGCCTTTTTGACTGCCGCTGCACACTGTGTGGAAGTTTTCAGAGAACTGTCCACGATAACTCCAAGATATTTTTCCTGATTTGTCGTAGCCAAATTAGCCCCCATCATACTGTACGTATAGTTGGGGTTATTTTTCCCGATGTGCATTACTTTACACTTATCCACATTAAATTTCATTTGCCATTTTGTTGCCCAATCACTCAGTTTGGTGAGATCTTTTTGGAGTCCCTCACAGTCTGCTTCTGTCTTGACTATCCTAAACAGTTTGGTATCATCTGCAAACTTTACCACCTCACTGCTTACCCCTTTCTCCAGATAATTTATGAATAAGTTGAACAGGATTGGTCCCAGGACTGACCCTTGGGGGACACCACTAGTTACCCCTCTCCATTCTGAAAATTTACCATTTATTCCTACCCTTTGTTTCCTGTCTTTTAACCAGTTCTCAATCCCAGAAAGGACATTCCCTCTTATCCCATGGCCATGTAATTTACACAAGAGCCTTTGGTGAGGGACCTTGTCAAAGGCTTTCTGAAAATCTAAGGATACTATATCTACTGGATCCCCCTTGTCCGCATGTTTGTTAACCCCTTCAAAGAACTCTAATAGATTAGTAAGACAGGATTTCCCTTTACAGAAACCATGTTGACTTTTGTCCAACAAATTATGTTCTTCTACATGCTTCACAATTTTATTCTTTACTATTGTTTCGACTAATTTGCCCGGTACTGAAGTTAGACTTACCGGTCTGTAATTGCCCGGATCGCCTCTAGAGCCCTTTTTAAATATTGGTGTCACGTTGGCTACCTTCCAGTCATTAGGTACGGAAGCTGATTTAAAGGATAGGTTACAAACCACAGATAATAGTTCAGCAATTTCCCATTTGAGTTCTTTTAGAACCCTTGGATGAATGCCATCCGGTCCCGGAGATTTGTTAACATTAAGTTTTTCTATTTGTTCCAAAACCACCTCTAATGACACTTCAATCCGGGACAGTTCCTCAGATTCATCACCCACAAAGGACGGTGCAGATTTGGGAATCTCCCCAACGTCCTCAGCCGTGAAGACTGAAGCAAAGAAATCATTTAGTTTCTCCGCAATGGCTTTATCGTCCTTGATTGCGCCTTTTATAGTTCGATCGTCTTAGGGACCCACAGGTTTTTTAGCAGGCTTCCTGCTTCTAATGTACTTAAAAAACATTTTGTTATTTCTTTTTGAGTTTTTGGCTAGCTGTTCCTCAAAATCTTTCTTTGCTTTTCTTATTACATTTTTACACTTGATTTGACAGTGTTTATGTTCCTTTCTATTTATCTCACTAGGATTGGACTTCTACTTCTTAAAAGATGCCTTTTTGTCCCTTACTGCTTCTTTTACATGGTGGTTAAGCCATGGTGACTCTCTTTTAGGTCTCTTGCTATGTTTTTTAATTTAGGGTAAACATTTAAGTTGGGCCTCTATTATGGTGTCTTTAAAAAGTTTCCATGCAGCTTGCAGGGATTTGGCTCTAGTCACTGTGCCTTTTAATTTCTGTTTAACTAACCTCCTCATTTTTATGTAATTCCCTTTTTTGAAATTAAATGCAAGGGTGCTGGACTGCTGAGGTGTTCTATCCACCACAGGAATGTTGAATGTTATTATATTATGGTCACTATTCCCAAGCGGTCCTGTAACGGTTATTTCCTGGACCTGATCCTGCACTCCACTCAGGACTAAATCGAGAATTGCCTCTCCCCTTGTGGGTTCCTGCACCAGCTGCTCCAAGAAGCAGTCATTTAGGCCATTGAGAAATTTTATCTCCGCTTCTCTTCCTGAGGTGACATGTACCCAGTCAATATGGGGATAATTAAAATCCCCCATTATTATAGAGTTCTTTATTTTGGTAGCCTCTCTAATCTCCCTCAGCATTTCAATGTCAGTATCGCTGTCCTGGTCAGGTGGTCGGTAATATATCCCTACTGCTAATTTCTTATTATTGGAGCACGGAATTACTATCTATAGCAATTCTATTGAACATGTTGATTCACTTAATATTTTTATTTCATTTGATTCTACATTATCTTTCACATACAGTGCCACTCCGCCACCCACCCGGCCTGCTCTATCCTTTCGATATATTTTATATCCCGGTATGATTGTGTCCCACAGACTTTTCTCATTCCACCAGGTTTCAGTGATGCCTATTATGTCAATCTCCTCATTTAATACTAGGTACTCTAGTTCACCCATCTTATTAGTCAGACTCCTAGCATTTGTGTAGAAGCACTTTAAAAATTTGCCACTGCTTATTTGTCTGCCCTTACCGGTGCACTGGATTCCCTTGTATGCGGTTGTTTGTCTGCTCTGGCCCATGGTTTGCCCTCTCCCCTCCTCTCTTTCTGACTACAGCTTAGAGAATCTCTATCAATGGATTCTCCTCTAAGAGAAGTCTCCCTCCGATTTACGTGCATCTCCGCACCAATAGGCTTTCCCCCATCCTCCATAAAGGCAGCAGACTCCCGCTGGGAAGCTTGGGGCAGCTCCTTGAATTTGTCCACCGCCACCAAAGAATTGTACGCATACTGGCTGAGCATCACTTGCTGGTTTGTGATCCTCAGTTGTAGGCCCGCCGTAGCATATGCCCTCCGCCCCAGCAGGTCCAACTTCTTTGGCTCCTTACTTTTCGGAGTAGGGCCCCACTGCCCCTGCCTCTCCCTCTGGCAAGCTGCCTGAACCACTGCTGAACCCGGTGGTGGATGTGAGAAGAGATGCTCATGCTCAGACTGGGGCACGAAATACCTCTTCTCAACCCCTTTTTGTGTCGGGGGAATGGAGACCAGTGTCTGCCATAAGGTATTGGTTATCTTTGCCACCGTTTTATTCAGAGGGAGGGCGATCTTAGCCGGGGCATCAGCCGTAAGAATGTCCACCATTGTGTCCTCCTCCTCCTTAACCTCCTCTGCCTGTATCCCCAGGTTCTGCGCGAGGTGCCTGAGGAGGTCCAGATGGGCTCACATGTCCGTCGCAGGCATGCCCAGAGATGGATCTGCTAAGGCCTCGTCCGGTGATGAGGACTCCAGCAGCTGGGGTTGAACCATAACTGTGGCGGCAGGCTCAGTACTGGAGCCAGGGCTCTGTGCAGGGCCTGCTGAAAGGGGTTGACGGGGTGGTTCAGCCGATTCACCTCTCGACCCCGGGGGGCTGGCTCTAGTCTCTGAGCCCGGGTCCCTGGTGAGCGGGATGGCCGAGGGGGCAGACCTACGGCTAGAGTGCACCGAGGTCGCCACAGACCCTGGTCTCGTCGGGTCGGGGCCTTGCGCCTGATGATAGGCCCACCATGTCTAGAAGGGCCACTGCATAGGCTGCTGCCACTGGGGGGGGCCATGGGTGGGCTGCGATGCCCCAAGCGGTGCCGAGACGAGGACCGGTGACCCGAACTGGAGTGGTGTGCCGACCTACGGGACGAGCGAGAGACCTTAGATGCAGCCGACCATTGAGAGGAGGCTGACGAGACCAGAGACTCGGCATCGGACTCTGAAGAGTATTCCAACGCCGACCACGGCGGTGCAGAAGACCCTTGTTGCCCCTGCGCCACATGGTGAGCCATGGCAGCCGGTTTCCCTCTATGGGGTACAGGCGGTACTGGCGGGGGCGGCATAGCGTGGGACTTGGGTGTCACAGCGCGTGGTGCTGCCACAAGTGGTGCCGACTCCACAGGAAGAGGCGCCCTCCTCCATGGTGCCTCCTGCTCTGGGGACAGTGGCGCCAGCGGTGCTGAGCCCGGCTCTTGCCTGGGCGATGGCCTGGGCGGTGCCAGCTGCGGTGCCGGGGCTGGCTTAGGCACATGGGTCTTGCGGCTCACGTGCTCCTCCATGCGGTGCCGGGCCCGGGGAGGCTGTGAGCTCTATCAGCTCCCGGGCCGCAGAGAACTTCTCCGGCGTGGATGGCCTCCGGACCTCCTCCAGGGACAGGTCCCAGCGCCCTTGGGCTCCCAATCCTATCGGGCTCCTCCCTTGAATCACCAGCTCCCGGGAGCATGCGCTCCGGTCCCACTTCCGCAGCGACCTTTCACTTAGCGCCCGTTTACTAGTCGATGGCACCAGCGATTGAGATCGCTGCCTCAGTGCTGATCGGTGCCGGGAAGGTGCCATGGCCCTTGGAGCCCCCTCTGTCTCTCTAGTTGATGCCAGTGCGCTCCTTACTGACAGTGCTGGCTCTGGCACCGGAGGTTGAAGTGCCGACTCCATTAACAGGAGCTTAAGCCTGGAGTCTCTCTCCCTCTGCGTACGCGGCTTAAAGGACCTGCAAATCTTGCAGGCGTTAGTTAAATGGCCCTCACCGAGGCACTTCAAACAATCTTTGTGTGGATCTCCGCGGGGCATGGGTTTGGAGCACTGTTGACACGGTTTGAAGCCCTGGGGCCCTGGCATACCCTCCTCCCCGAGGGAAGTAGGGAAACTACTATCAACACTATCTAATCACTATCTACTAAAAATCAACTGCTAACTACTCCTAAGGAGAAACTATTCACATAAGAAAGCTAAGGGCGCACTTGCAAAGGTAAGCAGAGGGTTCCAGCAACCGCCACGGGCAGAAAGAAGGAACTGAGGGGGTGGAGGGCCAGCAGGGGGTTATATGCTAGGATATATGGGCGCCACTCCAGGGGGCTCCCCTGCTGGCCCAACGGGTACTGCTAAGGGCAAAAAGCTTCCGGAACTTGTGCATGGGGTGCGCACACACACCTTATGAATGGACATAAGCAAGCACTCAAAGAAGAATGTTAAAATTTCTCAGGCCTTCCCAGAGAACAACTGTTGTTCTTCAAGGAGGTTTCTCAGAGAGTTTGCTATAAAAAGTCTGTATTCCAAAATACTAAGTTTAGGGTAGAGAAGGTGATGTCATCCACAAAAAACCTTTTTAGATCCATCAGATTTATGTCTTGCAAATTAATAATTTATCTGAATTTTTACAAATTATAATAGAAGTGTCCACTCAATCTGAGCATCCTTGGCAATTAAAAAAAAATACACTAAACGCAGATCTATCAATTACTACAAATTGAATTGAATAACTCAACAAAATGAATATATTAGAAATTGACCTGATGCTGCATTATATTTTAAAACTGCGTACATTCAAATAGTACAAAACATAAAAGATAAACATTTTAGTTCAAATTTTTACCAACCCATTTTAAAAATCCTTTTCTAATGTGAACCATGAAGTAAAAAGTTATAAAGCCCGACATAAAAATTAGTGAATATAAAAAGAACTTAAGTTTGATTTTGTATCTTGAAATTTTAAGTTTAAGAGCCTATAATTTTCCAATTCAAATTCTATGTTCAGTTTCCTAAATTATGTTTAAATTTTAAATAAGTTTAGTACCAGACAGTTACTTTGCATGCTCTGGGAATTAAAAGAGGAACCCAGTAAGATTTTTTGAACACTATTTCTATTATTTTAACACACCATCATTCATTTTGCTAATAAATAATTGCAGATTTTGAGCACTGTAAGAAAAAAAAGTGACACCACACACAAATATCACTTTACCTCTAAAATTTCATGTAATGTTACCAGTTGTACAGTTCGTTCTTCCACGGGACTCTACAAAAGCAGCAACAAATTATGTTTAAATTCAAATAATAGAGTCAGAAAAGAATGTTAATTGACAAAGAAAAAATCTCAATACAAAGACTGATTTTTTTAAATTTTAAAATGGCACATTACAAAAGTTACATATTTAATCATATATTCAGCAACAAGTTAAATGTCAACTTTAAACAAATGTTTCCTTAAACTAAGTTGAAAACAAGATATTAAATATTCCATCTGTCAAAAATGAGATTCACATTTTATTCAAACATCTTATTAAACATGAATGGGAATTAAAAACTACTCAATCTGGTAGTCTGGTGTAAGATGGGTAAGAAAAATCATGAGATCAATTCTAGTTAATTTTCTAAAGTTCTGGGCAGAAGAGATGTAAAAATGTGATTATTGTACATCTATTATATTTTGTTTTAAGAGTTTGGTCCATAATACCTTAAGGCTTGCTCTTCTCTACTATACATTTGTCTCTGTGTCTATTCAAGAATTCCTCCTAAATGGTAAGAGCTAAGACCACCAAATTTGATATACAGATTCCTCTTGCCATAACTTCAAGCAAGGTAAGGATCTGTTTATGCCAGGAAAAAGGGATGTGCCTGAAATTGGACTGCTTCTCATCAAACCATACAGAAAAGAAAAAGAATCACCAGGCAGGGCCTAGCTGAGAACATTCCCCCATACCCGGGACTACCCCAGCCCTGAGCTTCCCACCCCTCAGCTTCCCACCTCCCTTTTAGGGAGGACGGGGGGGGGGGCGGGAGCAGTGCGGGGGGGGCTGAAGCTTTTGTATGGGAACATTGCTGGCTGTTCTCCTTTATCAGGGAGTTAGGGGAAAATGCACAGTTTGCTATGTTCCTCACTCTGGCTGGGGGGCACAGTGGGCAGACAAACTAGGACCTGCCGCGCAGCTTGGGGACATGCACCTCTCCCCAGGCTGTGCTTGCTGGAACTGCAGCGGTCATACAGAGGTGCTTTCAAATCAGGCCCCAAGCTGCTGCATTAAGAGAGGGCTAGGGGTAGTCCTCTCTTCCCAGTGCAGCCTGTACTGAACCCCCTCATACCCAGAGCAATGTTTTAAATGAAGCATGTACATTTTTATTTTATTTTCCAGAAAAAGAAAAATTGATTGAGTTAAGAACCTGAGCAACGCCAGATAAATCTTCTAATCTATTTATTTGAGTTTGTATGTCTCTCTGTTCAAGAACTCCTAAAAGGTAAGAGCGAGGACCACCAAATTCAGTATGCATCTTTCTCTTATCAGAACTTAAACCAAGGAAAGGGTTTGGTTGTGCCAGAAAAACAGGATGTGCCCAGAATGGGATTGCTTCTCATAAAACCATATAGAAAAGAGACAGAATCACAAAGCAGGTTAAAAGGGCTGGCTGGGGGCACACATCCCCCCCTCCCTCCTGGGACTGCCCCAGCCCAGAGCCTCTCAGCCCCCAAGCACCCTTTAGGGAGGGCGGGAGGGGAGTCACCCTGCCCCCCACTGCCAGCAGACGAACCTAGACCTGCCTCAGCTAGGGAACATACACCACTCCCCCAGGTGTGCCCACTGGAACTGCAGAGGCCATGGAAAGGTGCTTCTCACTTGGCCCCAAGTTGCTGCGCTGAGGGAGGGATGGGGTGATAGTCTCTCCCTGGGGCAACCTCCACACTGAGCCCCTTATCTCCAGCCCCACCATTTTATTTTCCAAAAACACAAAAACTGAGTTCAAGACCCAAGCAATGCCAGATATCTCTTCCAATAACTATATAAAGAGAAGTTATTAATTTGCTACTTTTGAGTCCTAAAGATATTAGTTCAAGCATTACTTTTAAAGAAGCTTTTATATTTGCAAATTAAAAAAAAAAAAAAACACATAGATTTGACTTTATTTTTGGTCGGCCAACAGTGTCTAATGCTTTCAGTTTCTTAAATTAGGCTCCCGTTCTGTGGTGTGACCAAGTTAATTGATATTACGAATTAAATCACTTTTAAGCAAGGTGGCCATCAAAACATGGAAAAAGGCTTTTCACAAGTACAATTTACATATACTAGGGGGCTGCGCTCCCTGCTCGCTATGCTCTCCATGCTCACCAACTCCCCTCTGTCCGTTGTACCTGGATCGTGGCCTCTCCTCCTATCCATGCCACAACAGGAGGTAGGGTGGCACCAGCCCTTTCTGTGGCCAGATGGTCTGCCCCAGGATGGGGGCCGGGGACCAGAGGCATAGCGAAGAGGGGAACAGTTACCCCCGGGCGCCACGCTAGGGGGGCACCGGGCTGGGGTGGGACTGGAGCGCACGCTGCTCTGGCCCACGTGATGCTTTGAACCGAGACCCGGGAGCTGCTGGCTACATGCTAATGGCTCTCTACATACTGCGAGCTGAAGCAGCCAAGCTGGGTGGGAGAAGCAGTGATTTTAAAGGTAAGGTTTCCTTACCCAGTCCTGTTCCTCCGGTGCCTGGCTCTCCGGGGGTGGGGGGGAGGACTTGATTGGGGGGTTGCTCCCGGCACTGGGGGTGCCTTGCTCTGGGGAAGGAGGGGTGAGTGCATGGGGGGGGCTGGCTTTGGTACAGGGGTGAGGTGAGCATGTTGGGATGTGGAGCACTGTGGGGGGGCTGGCTCAGGGGGAGGGGTGAATGCATTGGGATAGGAGGTACTGGGGGGGGGGGGCCTGGCTCTGGGGCCAGGATGGTTGTGTTGTACTTAAAAGTACTGCATGGGATCTTTTCGGGGGAAAAAGGCAAAATGCCACATTTTTTGGTAATACACACATATAGCAGTCAACACTTAGATGCATATAATACAGCACACACACTCACCATGTCTTGTTTTTACCAATAGTTGTTCCACCTAACTGCTGGCCAGATTAGTTAGGTGGGGGAGGGCTGGAGCCGGGTCAATGCCCCCATGTTGACTGCAAGATGCCTTAGACCAGGGTTTCTCAACCTATGGGTCAGGATCCAAATATGGGTCGCCATTACATTTCAAAAGGGTTGCCAAATGTCTCCCCAAGTGGCTCTGCCCTCCCCCCTCTGTTTTTTAATTGCCCTGGGTCACCAAGTCTTCCTGAATTGTCAAAATGGGTCCCCATCTGGAAAAGGTTGGGAACCGCTGCCTTAGATGTATATTGTCTTCCCTCTCATGCAGAGAGTCATCATATGCATATGTAGTTATTCGTCTATGGCACCTTCTTCTGGGTGGTGTTTTAATGCTTTCCTATTCACTTTCAAAGAGGGACCTTCCAAAAGCAGGCACTGGCTGCTTACTCCCAAGGCATCCATAGGTCCAGTCTTCTTTCAGTGAGCCCACTTCACAGGTCCCATTGTTCTTGAATCTGGCTTCCACCTTTCTCCAACCATTGCAAGGTGCCCAGAGGTGCTTGTCTTTTATGCCTTATCCATTCACACCTCATTCACTCAACAGGACAATCAATTTAGCAAAAGCGGGTACAAAGTCTACAAGATACAAGGTTTCTATGTAAAAAGGCTTAATACAAAGTTTCTATAAAAGGACTTAATACAACAAACTAAAGACTTATTACAATGCTAAAAGGACTTGATACAAAGTTAAAATAAAAAAATTTCAATGAGAAAATGATTAATACAGAGATTAATGAGTTTTACCTACAGTTGCATTGGTATGGAGGGGACTGGGGTGCCTGCTCTGGGGAAGGGGTGGTTTCTTGGAATAGGGGGTGCTTGGCTCTGGGCAGGGGTGAGTGCATTGGGATTGGGGGCACTGGGGGACCTGGCTGAAGGGGAGGGGTGAGTGCATTGGGGTTACTTATAATTTTTTTTTAGATAAAAGATACTTTATAACAAAAGGAAAAACTTAAAAAACAATAGTCTGGTAGCACTTTAAAGACTAACAAACATGTAGATCAGGCATGTCAAACTTGAAGCCCACTGAGGGCCACACCAATGAAAACTGTTAGCTTTCAGGGACACCAAAGAAAATGTACTTCTATCGGAAAGTCGTAATTATTTATTATTATAGATTATGTTTTAGGTATATTTTATATTATTTTTTCAGGTCTTGTTTTAATATAATACAATAATTTAATGTGTAAAATTGTTATTTGCTCATATAAAATAAATTTTAATTTAAATATAAATTTAAGGTACTTTTCATTTTTGTATGAGATACATAACTTGTTTTGTTGAAAGAAAAACAAGTATAGACCATTGTCAATCAAAAGAATACGCTTCTGTCAAAATTTCAGATACTTTGTAAGTTTGAGATTTTGCATAAACATATAATTATTCATGCAACTGCAAAAAAATTGACATTTATTGATATAAAATTAATGTACATTTTGTGATTTTATTTGGGAATAAATAAATAAAAAACAAAACATTAACAAAATATCCCCCTCCTCAATCCTAGAGCCAGGCACTCCCATATCCCCGCTCTAACCCAATCCCTCTTTGCTCCCCCAAAGCACTCCCCCCCCCCCCGCTCTAACTTACTGCTTCAAGTGCTTTCAAGAAAGTGAGGACGATTCTCATGTGTGCATTCATAATTAGGATGTAGTTTATCGCTGTGCGATGGTATGAAAAATAACTAGGTTAACTAGTAAGTAACTTGGCAGTTAGGAAGCATTACAGATTGGTTAAATTTGATATGCTCAAAATCTTTTTTTTACCTTTTATTCATTAAAGCAACAAGTTTGTTATAACAGTGGTTTTAAATGCTTGATTGACATATAGTGATGAAATTCATATTTAGGTTGCATAACATTTATTTCTCTTGTGTTTTATATAACTTACATATATTAAGAATTTGGCATTTTTTATGTAAAAGACATAATCCTAATGAGAACAGGATATGAACAAATTAAAGAGAAAAAATTATTTAACAGAATGTAAACCCCCCAAACTCTATAATTTATATTTGTCTGTAGTTAGTAAAATATGTAATTCATTAAACAATAAATATCCTAAGAGGTGGATTATTTACAGTGGTGTAGTGAGGAGGGCGAGGAGTTGCCCTCATGTGCCATGTTAGTGGGGCGCCAATTTAGTGCCCCTCCACTCCCTGTCATCCCTCTGCTTGCATGCTCCTCCTCTGCCCACTGCTGTCTACTGGAGCTGCCTCCTCCCCGCCTCTCTGCCCCCAGCCTGACCCTCCTCCACCTCTGCTGAAGGGTTAGTGCGTGCGGGGCCTAGACCCAAACTGGAGGGAGTGGGGTAAGATGTGGTACAAGCTCCATCCCCCCCCACAGGGTCGAGCTCAGCCATGCGCCAGGTTCGGGGCTCCGCTGCACCAAGGCAGCGGTGGGAATTTTGCTTTTGCCCTCAGGCGCATAACACCCTTGCT
Source organism: Pelochelys cantorii (assembly GCA_032595735.1). Taxonomy (NCBI): domain Eukaryota; kingdom Metazoa; phylum Chordata; order Testudines; family Trionychidae; genus Pelochelys; species Pelochelys cantorii. Next base: position 41,652,362 of record CM064330.1, read on the forward strand.
ACGCCTCTGCCAGGGACAGGAGGCTGCAGCCAGATGGGGGGTGAGCCCCAACTGGGGCCTTGATGGCCAGGCTTCATTTTAAATAAAGTAAAATATTTATGTCCAACACAAAAAGGTTTCAACATTGTGTTTATTTATGGTGGTGGAGGAGGGGATCTTTTTTGTTGGGGCCACTGACCCACAGTAAAATCAGCTTGGGACCACACAAGTGAGAAAAAAAGCCCCCCCAAAAAAACCCCAACCCTTACTGATGTGGTCCCCAAATGAAACAGCTCAACTCCCCTGGTGCTGCAGCCCATGGGGGGCAGAGGGAAGACTGAGGTTCAAGGTCTCAGGCCAGATTAACTCTTCTGGGGTTCCAGGGTTTGTGGATTTTATGGGCCCCCTAGGCTCTGGGGTGGGACCAGAAATGAGGGGTTTAGTGTGTGTGACAGGTCTGCCAGTGAGTGGGATAGGGATGGGGGTGCAGGTCAGGCTGAGGGTGTGAGGTCTGGGTGGGAGGTAGGGTGCAGGGACAGGTTGGAGGCAGGATGCCTTGCCAGGGGGGAGGTGGCAGGAACGGGCTGGGGGCAGGATGGGGGTAGAGGGCAGGAGCAGGCTGGGGGCCGGATGGCTGGCCAGGAGGAAGGGGCAGGACTGGGCTAAGGGTGTGGGGTCTCGGGAGGGGGAAATGAGTGAGTGAGGGGGCTGGGGGTGCATGGTCTAGGCATGAGGGGGTGGGGGATACTTACTTGTCTTTGGGACCCACGCCAGTCCCAGGCTGAGCCTCCCGCTGCTCCCATTAGCTGGAATCTGGCCAATGGGAGCGCAGGGAAAGCCTCCAGAAAGTGCACTGCTCTCCTCTGTCCCCCCAACTCAGGAGGAGTAGTACTTCTTCACCACACAGCTAGGCTCAGGGCTTTCTCTGCATCCCACACTCCCATCCCCCTGCAGTGGTAAACCAGCACTGGTGCTCCAACCGCGCAGGGTTGAAGGGAGGGTGAAGATGCAGCACCAGGCAAAGGGAGCCTGGGCCACTAATGTGAGTGCTGCCAGGCGCTGACTCGCCTGCCTTGTAGAAGCACCGCTCGCAGCTGCAGCCCCAGGAGTGACTAGGTGGGAGGAAGCCAGTCTGGGCTTGGGTCTCACTGGGGTGACTCGGCGCTGGGCTGAGGACACAGCCACTCAGGGTGCAGCAAAGGATGGGATGGCAGGCAGCTGGGGATGCAGGGCGCCTTGCCCTGTGCCTGGTGCTTCTTCTGAGCCTGCTGGCCCAGCAGCCTATGAGCACCAAGAACAACAGTGATGCAAGCAAGCAGCCCTGGAACAAGTTGTGGTGCCTGCGAGCGTAGGAGCTGCACACCCCGGGCCTAGCAACCCCTGGGCTGGGGGACAGGCTGCCCAAAAGGCTGCAACCAGAGCTAAGCGGGCACAGCCCTTGGGAGTTGGAATCTGCCCAGGCTAGGCTGCCAAGCTGCTTTGCCAGTCCCCCAACAGTGTCTGGGGGAGGGAGCCCATGCGAGGATGGAGCCTGTGGATGCATAAGTCATCATTCTGTTGTCTCACAGGCAATTTTTTTCATAGAGAGAGAAAATAATTAAGATAAACTGAGCTTTCAGACTGCTGTGTGTGAAAAAGGTGCAGCTTACGAGACTGGAAAGTCATCCTACATTTTTTATTTAATTCTCATGCCCTGCCTATATTAACACCACAAACTTTAATCCAGGGGTGGGGAACCTCAGGCCTGGGCACTGGATGCAGCCCCTGGCTTGCCTGGATCTGATCCCCCAGGCTCAGGGACCTCACTCTCAGCATTGGGGAACCTGCACTAGTGCTTCAGCCCCTCATGTGGCTGGAGCATACAAAATCTACTAGGCTGGGCTCCCCAGGCTCCAGAAAGGAAATGTGGGGAGTGTCTTTCGCCTTCTCAGGTGGTAGCCACGTCAGTGAGGGGGTTTTATTCTTTTTTTTTTTTTTTTTTGCTCCTGACTTGTGTGTGGCCGTCTACCAATTTTTCTGTGGGTCAGTGGCCCCCAACCCAAAAAAGGTTTCCCACCTCTGCTTTAATCACATGCTTCAAATTAGCAGACATGCTAACCTTACATTTAGACTTTTATGGATGTTTAAAGGGGGGAAAAAAAAAGGAAGTTGCCTGGAGTCTCAGGCCTTGTCTATGCTTACCCTGAGACTGACGCTCTAGAGATTGATTTTCCTAGGTTCGATTAAGTGGGTCTAGTAAGGACCCATTAAATTAACAGCTGACAGCACTCCCGTCAAGCCTAGTACACCACGAGGTTGCAAGGAGTAAGGCAAGTCAATGGGAGAATTTCTCCCGTTGAGAAACACCACAGAAATTCAGTTTTAGGTACGTCAACTCCAGCTACAGTAGTTGTAAAACATGTAGATGGTATCATGAGCTTTTGTGGGCACAAACCATTTCTTTAGGTGAATGGAGTTGTGGGTTGTGCCCACGAAAGAAAGAGTTACTCACCTTGTGCAGTAAGGGTGGTTCTTCGAGATGTGTCCCCGTGGGTGCTCCACTCTGGGTGCTGGTGCGTCCTTGCGCCGGCGACCGGAGACTTTTCTAGCAGTTTCTGCCGGGCTGTGCAGGCACCCTAGCACCCTCTAGTGTTGTTGGAATTGTTGGGCACGTGCGCGGCGCGGCCCCTCCGTTCCTTCTCTACCCGCTAGAGTACAAGGCTCCAAAGCAGGGGAAGGAGGGAGGGTAGTGGAGCACCCACGGGGACACATCTCGAAGAACCACCCTTACTGCACAAGGTGAGTAACTCTTTCTTCTCCTTCGAGTGGTCCCCGTGGGTGCTCCCCTCTGGGTGACTACAGAGCAGTTGTCGGCTCGCGGAGGTGGGTTTGGAGCCATGTGGTAGTAACTGTGGACAACACAGCATGTCCCACCACCATAGAGGATGCTATAGAAGAGGAAAGTGCATAGTGTTGCGCAAAAGTGTGGTCAGATGACCAGGTGGCGGCGTTGCAAATGTCTTGGAGTGGAACGTTATGAAGGAAGGCGGTTGTGGCAGCTACCGCCCTGGTGGAATGAGCTGTGATATTTTCGGGTGCCTGTCGTACAAGGTATAACAAGTTCGAATGCAGGAGGTAATCCATTTCGAAATTCTCTGAGATGAGACTGCTTGTCCCCTCGATCTTTCAGCGTAGGAGATGAAAAGTCTAGGTGAGGCTCGCCACGGCTTCGTGCGGTCACCGTAAAACGCCAGAGCTCGTCGGACGTCAAGAGTGTGCCATGCAGCCTGGACTGGGTCGACGTGAGGCTTCAGAAAGAAGGCAGGTAAGTGTATGGGTTCATTCACGTGGAAGGGGGAGGGTACTTTGGGGAGGAACTTCAGGTGGGGTCGGAGTATCACTCTGTCCTTTGTAAGGTGTATGGAGGATCAGCCATCAAGGCCGCAAGCTCACTCACCCTCCTACTGGAGGTAATAGCGACGAGGAAGGATACTTTCACAGATAAATGAGACCAAGAATAGGTGGCTAGAGGTTCGAATGGTGGTTTTGTCAAGCTTTTCAGAACGTGGTTCAAGTCCCAGACGGGGACCAGTGGACGGACAGGAGGAAACGTATTCTGCAGGCCCTTAAAGAAGCATTTGGTCAACGGGATAGCAAGGAAAGAAACGCCATCCGTGGGATGGTGAAAAGCAGCTATGGTGGCGGCGTGGACCTTGATACTGCTGAGTGCTAGGCCCGACTGTTTTAGGAATAGTAAGTAGTCCAGTAAGGTAGGTAAAGGAGCGAGCTCTGGAGGGGTTGCATATGTTCGGCCATACCAGCAAGAGAATCGACTCCATTTGTACAGGTAAGTTCTTCTAGTGGAATGTCTTCTACTGTTAATCAGTATGTCCTTCACCTGTTCCAAGCAGGTAATCTCGGCATCCTGGAGCCATGAAGGAGCCAGGCATGGAGGTGGAGCTTGAGGACGTCTGGATGGAGAGTCCGTCCGTGGTTCTGCAACAGAAGGTCGTGGTGAAGAGGGAAGGGATGCGGGTCCATCACCGCCATCTTGAAGAGGTAAGGATACCACATCTGTCTGGGCCACACAGGTGCCACTATTATGACCCATGCCTGGTCCGTCCTGATCTTGTTGAGGACTCTGTGTAGGAGCGGGAAGGGGGGAAACGTGTAAAGGAGAGGGGCGTCCCATGTGATCGAAAAGGCGTCTCCGAGGGAATGTTTCCCCAGGGCTCCTCTGGAGCAGTCAAGGTGGCATTTTCTGTTGTTTTTCGTGGCGAAGAGATCCATGTCTGGTTGGCCCCAGCGAAGGAAGAGTGGAGTGAGGACACGTCTGTCGAGCTCCCATTCGTGTTGGTCCTGGAATGTACGACTTGGGGCGTCCGCTGTGACATTGAGTACGCCCAGAAGGTAAACGGCCGAAGGGGTGACCCCGTGTATCAGGGACCTGTTCCAGAGCTTGATAGCTTCTGAGCACAGGGAAGGGGGATCGAGCTCCCCCTTGTCGGTTGATAAAGTACATGCAGGTGGTATTGTCCGTCATGATGGTAATGGACTTGTGAGCTATGTACTGACTGAAATGTTGGCATGCGTATCTGACCGCCCGTAACTCGAGGAGGTTGATATGGAAGGTTTGCTCCATGAATGACCATTTGCCTTGAGCTGTGATGTTCCCTAAGTGGGACCCCTATCCCATGAGTGAGGCATCTGTTATAACTGTGAGAGTGGAAGATGGAAAGGAACGCCCTGTAACATGTTTTGTGGAATTGTCCACCAAAGCAGGGAGTTGATGATGCGTGGTGGAATGGCCACGGCTTTGGAAAGTTGGTCTCTGAAAGGCTTGTAAACCGTCGCGAGCCAGGACTGAAGCGGTCTCATGTGGAGACTGGCCAGTTTGACTACGTAGGTCGTGGAGGCCATGTGCCCGAGGATCTTGAGGCAGTTGCGTACCGTGACAGTCGGAACCGACTGTGCCTCGCGGATGAGGTCGCGTATGGTAGCGAACCTGTGCTCGGGAAGTGTAGCTGTCGCTGTGACCATGTCGATGAGGGCGCCTATGAACTCTAGCCTCTGCGTTGGGAGTAGGGTGGATTTTGCGTAATTTATGTGAAACCCGAGGCTGAGTAAAAGGGCTATTGTGGTGTCTGTCATGGCCTTGGTCTTGTCGAAGGACATGCCTTTTATGAGGCAATCGTCTAAATATGGGAATATTATGATCCCTTGACGCCGAAGTGAGGCCATTACGACTGCCAGGGTTTTGGAAAACACCCTGGGGGAAGTGGAGACCAAACGGGAGCACTCAGTATTGATAGTGCTGGGTGCCTACCGTAAAGCGCAGAAAAAGTCTGTGAGCAGGATGAACCATAATGTGAAAGTAGGCATCCTGGTGGTCGAGAGCTGAAAGCCAATCACCTTGATCAAGAGTGGGAATGATAGTTGCGAGAGTGACCATCTTGAAATGATGGCATGCAACGTATTTGTTGAGGCGCCTGAGGTCTAAGATGGGTCGCCACCCTCCCGTCTTCTTCTGGGTGAGGAAGTAAGTTGAGTAGAAACCCCGGCCATGGAATTGTGGTGATACTTGTTCTACTGTGCCCAGTTGAAGAAGATGCAAAACCTCCTGTTGGAGAACGGTTTCATGAGAGGGGTCCCTGAAGAGGGACGGGGTAGGAGAATGGGTGGGAGGGAGGGAGGTAAAGGGAATAGTGTAACCAAATTGAATCAGTTCCAGGACCCATTTGTCTGAAGTGATGAGAGACCACTGGTGGAAAAAGGCCCGGAGGGGGTGGTGGAACTGAAGGGTATCAGTTGGCAGTATCAGTGGATTGGCTTCCTGGCTCTCGACTGACCTTCACACCTGCTGTTTGCTCGATGGTGGATTAGTCGTGAGGTGTTGCTGTTGCTGTTGTTGTGGTCTACGCCACCGAGTTCTTTGTTTCGGGCGGAAATCGTATTTGGGCTGCTGTCTGAAGGGCTCTCTTGGGCATTGGTAAGGCTGGTACCTGGTTCTCTTAAAAGGGAGGAGTGTACATTCCCAGGGTCCTGAGAATAGTACAGGAGTCCTTCATGGAATGCAACACTTCATCGGTCTTGGCTGCGAAGAGGTTGGTTCGGTCAAAGGGTAAGTCCTTGACCTTCTGTTGTAGGTCCCTAGGTACCCCAGATGCCTGTAACCAGGAAATTCTGCAAAGGACAATCGCCGAAGGCGTAATCCGAGCTGCAGTGTCCGCTACGTCCATGGCGGACTGTAGGGCTGTACAGGAGACAGTGTGGCCCTCTTGCATGATATTGAGCAAGGTCGGCCTCTTGTGTTCTGGAAGGTGTTGGAGCAGATCTTGGAGCTTGGAGTAGTTAGCATGGTCATAGTCTGCAGGCATGGCAGTATAGTTCGCAGCCCTGAGGAGTAATGTGGCTGACGAGTAAACTTTGCGACCCATAATATCCACTTTTTTGTGGTCTCTGTCTTGTGGAGTGGTTCTGAGGTTAGGTTGCTTACTTTTGTGTCGTACCTAGTCCACCACTAGGGAGTTAGGAGGTGGATGGGTAAAAAGGAAGTCCATGTTCTTAGGAGTGATAAAATATTTACGGTCCGCTCTCTTATTTGTTGGGGTGATGGATGCTGGAGTTTGCCAGATATTGTCGGGTGGGTACATAATAGCTTCGTCCATTGGGAGAGCTATTCTGGAGGCGGTTGGAGGCTGTAGCGTGCGGAGAAGGCGATATTGTTTCACCTGTACCTCCTGGAGGTCTCTTTCCTGAGCTATAGCTACTATTTTGAACAAGTCCTGGAATTTTTTAGTGTCATCACCGGATGGTGGGGCTTCAGTTGTGACCGCTTCATCTGGGGAAGAGGAGGAGTTATAGAGAGGTGATCTGGTCTCCCCTTCAGAGAGAGAGTCGTGTGCCTCCGAGGGGGCTGGAGAATTCGGTTCAGTGGCCGATACTATGGCGGGGGGTGAGGGGGGAGGCGGCCTGGAAATAGTCGAAGAGGCCTGATGGTGGCTCTTCTTAGGACGCGGCTCCCACGGTTGCCATTGGGTGGTATATGGCGGAGGTGGGTAGGTGTATTGTTGTACATACCAAGGGTGCGGAAGGGGAGGGTATGCATATTGAACCAGGGCCAGCTGCCAGGATGGAGGTCTGTGTGCTGAGCTGGAGTGCTGGGCGGAGAACCTGCTCCTTGACTTGGTGCCGATGTCACTGGCTGAGCAAGAAGTGACGGAGGAGCATCGAGACCTCACCAAGTGGATGGAGGAACCCGGGAAAGGCGGTGCCGATGATGTGTGGCTCCGTACCGGGAAACGGTACCGCTCACACCCCTCAGTCGGTGTGGGATGATGTGGTTTGGATGGTGGCGGTACGGGCAGCGGCGGTGTCGGTGGTGCCGAGAATCATTCCGGCGCCGTAGCACTCGGTGGTGGCCTGTCGGCCCGGGCGTTCTTCGGCGCTGGGCTCGGTGCCGTTTTGGTGTGGTGCTTCGGTGGCATGCGATCTTTCACTGGTGCCGTCGGCGCCGAGGGTGGCTCCGGTGCCATACCGGTTGGTGCCGTTGACCTCTGCTTTGGCTCTGAATGAGCTCTTTTGTGAGGTGCCAACGTTTTAGACTGCGCCGTACCGGAGGTTCCCGGCCTATCCTCGGTGCTGACCCATACGGCTGATGGTGCCGAGGGTAGCGACGGAGTCGGGGAAAGACCCGATTTGGAGGTCGAAGGAGCAGAGTGGGTAGAGGAGTGATTCTTTTCCATACCCTTACTCAATTGTGCCGGTCTTGAAGTCGCAGGAGAGTCCTCCGAGGAAGGACAGAGGGACTTCTCATATAAGAGTGTCTTTAGCCTGTTGGCTCTGTCCCTGCGCGCCCTTGCTGTCAATTTGGAGCAGTGGAGGCACTTATGAGTTTGGTGCGCCTCGCCTAGGCACTTAATACATTTAGAGTGCCCATCCGAAATGGGCATGGCATCCCCACATGATTCGCACCTTTTAAAGCCCGGAGAGCCGGACATGAGGGGTTGGGGAAAAGCGGCGAACCACAACAAGAAAAATTTTTTTTTCTTTAAACTTGACAGGGGAGGAAAATAGGACTAAAAAACTTGGAAGATGAGGAAACTGAGAGTTAAAACCGAGAATTTAACTATTTTTTTTACAGAAATGAAGAGAACAATCAGCTCCGTCTGCTGCCGAGGACGGTAGAGAAGGAACTGAGGGGCCGCGCTGTGCACGTGCCCAACAATTCCAATGACACTAGAGGGCGCTACGGTGCCTGTGCGGCATGGCAGAAACTGCAAGACAAGTCTCCGGTCGCCGGCGCGAGGACGCACCAGCACCCAGAGTGGAGCACCCATGGGGACCACTCAAAGGAGAAGCTCATGATACCATCTACATGTTTTGCTAGTCTCTAAGGTGCTGCAGGATTATTCATTGTTTTTAAGTTTTTCCAGTTACAGACTAACTCAGTTACTCCTGTGAAGCTTACGATATTCATGTAGCTGAAGTTGCGTATCTTAAGTCAACTTTCCCCCTAAGTGTAGACCTGGCTTCAGGTAGCACCACGAAAGCTTGAAGTGCATGTTAGGTGCATTTGTGTGTATGTTAGAGTAGTAACAGTGATACAAGTTGAAGTAATATTTAATAACATCAACAGTCATGATCAGGTCTGCCCACAATACCAGGTATATCCTCACTCTTTTGCAAGCATTTCTGGAACCATTCCAAGTTTTATTTTGCTACCTTTGGCTCATTTTGTCAGTAGTGTTTGGGGTGCTGGATTCATCACTCAAGCCACAAACTGCATGTTGCACTCTAAGTACCCCCACATACCCTTTTGGACTAAGGCAGGGCTGGACAAAACACGGCCCGGGAGCTGGATCCAGCCTGCCACGCCACTGGATCCAGCCCGCAGACCACCCTACCGGGACCCTCAGGCATACACAGCTACTGCATTTAACACAGAGCCTGCTCTTCTCTGCTCTGCAGGGAGTGGGAGGCTTCATGTGATCTCCCCACCCTCCAATCCAATCCTCAGCTCCTATTGGCCAGAAACAACCAGCCAATAAGAATTGACCTCAGCCAATCTCTCAGCTCTTAGCTGGAAACAGCCAGCCAGTCGGAGCTGAGAGGTTGGCCTGAGAGACTGGGGCAGCCAGAGTTGAGAGCCCCATGGAGGGAGCAGCTTTTATTTTCAAGTGGGCTAGGGCTAGCAGGAGACAATTAGGTAAACTCCTCCTAGCCAGTGCCTGCCTCTGGCACCCCAACTCCCTCCCCCAGATCACCATCCAAACCCTCTGCACCCCCTGCCCCAAGTGACAACTCCCTCCCAGACCCTGTACCCCCTCCTACACCGCTCCCCCAGGCCAGAATCCTCTCCTGCACCCATACTCCCTCCGTGACCCTATACCCCAATCCCCTGACTCAGGTCACAACCCCCTCCTCCATCCAAACACCCTCTGAGACCTCACGCCATCTCCTGCACCCCAGTCCCTTACTCCATGCGCCCTTCTGCATCCAATCTCCACCCTAGACCCTGCGCCCCCCTCCACAGAAAAGTGCAGCCCTTGACCACTTACCAAAATCTTGGAGTGGCCCCCCCACCAAAAATTATTGCCCACCCCTGGACTAAGGCTATGTCTTCACTAAGCGTAAGATCAACACTGCTGTGATTGATCTGGAGTTTGATTTAGTGACTCTAGTTAAGATTTGCTAAAATTGAACTCAAAGCGCACCCCTGCCAGCCACCAGTACTCCTGCTTCTGTGAGGAATAAGAGAATCCAACAGGAGCGTTTGCTCCCATCAGCCTCCTGCTGTGGGGAAGGCAGGGAACCTCGAAACAAGGTACGTTGACCTTGTGTAGAGTTGTGTATCTTGATTCGACATTTCCTTTTAGTGTAGATCTGGCCTTTGCTCTAGAGACCTGGTGTGCAGCAGCAGGCACACACAGGGCAGATAGACTATAAGATGCAACCTGTACCTTGGTCAGTCGCAGTGTGCCAACCCATTTAAAATCACCACAGCTTATCATTTGTCAGATAACCCTCACTTTGAAGTCAGTACTATGGATATAATAGTGTAGTCGATTAACTGATTAATCAATAAGCAAAAGCTTATAGGTTAATGCTATAGACTACATGCATTGCCCCCTCCCCCGGCCACCAGTATATTTTTTAGCAGGCTGGCCAGAAGCCCAGCAAAGGTCTGGCTTGCGCTGGGTCCGGGACCTATTCCCACTGCAGCTCTGCATTTACAGTGTATTAGGAACCAGGTGGGCAGGCAGCCCGGCTCAGTTCCAGCTCGTGCTGGGTCCAGGAGCTCAACACCGCCCTCCTTCTCCCCCCCCCGACAGGGGCAGATTTTTAAACTGACTGCCCTTGCAGACCAGCTCCAACCTGGCACTCTGCACTGCTACCTCTGATATGGAGGCAGCAGTAGAGTGGCAGGGGGCTCCTCGGAAGTGGGGCCAGAGCATACTGGCTGCTTGGCCTTGCCCCCGGGGACTATAGAATAGTCAAGTAACCGATAAGAATTCATGAGGTTACTCGACTATTCATTTAACCAATATTTAACATCCCTAGTTTAAACCTGTAAGCGCTCCAGAGGAATGAAAAAATCCCCCCAAAGGTCCCTGCCAATCTGATCCAGGAGAAAATTCCTTCATGACACCAAATATGGCAGTCAGTTGTACTCCAAGCATTTCAGTGTAAGCCAACAGCCAGAGAGCTAAGAAATAATTCTCTATAGCAGGAGTGGGCAATAATTATTGCAGGAGGGCCACTTAATGAATTTTGCTACATGGTCTTGGGCTGGCTTCCCTCCCGCCCCGCCCCCATCGCAGGGATGGGGTCTGGGGCGGAAAGACTGGAGTTGGGGACTAGCCTCTCCCCAGAGTTGTCTGGGGCCCAAGACTTTGCCTTAAAAACACAGATAAGGGCTCGCAGATCCTGGTCCCGCTGCTACTGCATTGCCCAGGAGCCGCCAGGATTGCTTCAGCTATTTAAAGGGTTCACAGCTCTGGCCCCTGCTGAGGTAGCACCGTGACTGTGAGCTATTTAAATAGTATCCTACTGCCTGAGCCACCACCTAGAAATTCAGTTGCATGGGCAGCAGGATAAAAATAGAAAGCAGTCAGATGTAGCCCACGGGCCGGATCAAAGTGTTAGGCGGGCTGTATCCGGCCCTCGGGCCACATCTTGCGCAGCCCTGCTCTATAGTAACTAAGAACTCTCATCATCCACTATCCCTTCACCAGCCATTGAGGATATTTGCTACTAGTAGCCACAGATCAGCTATATACCAAACTGCAAACAGTCTCATTGTACCATCTATTCCTTAACTTATCAAGCTCTTTCCTGAAGGCAGCTAGCCTTTTTTGCCTCACTGATTGATCCCTTTTGAGCCTGAATTTATTGATGGTGACTTATATACATACACTCTCATGTCAACACTGTAACTTAAATCACTCTTCTCCCTTCCTAGTATTTATCCTTCTGTTGTATTTATAGAGAACAATCATCTCTCCCCTCAGCCTTCATTTGGATAGGCTAAACAAGCCAAGGTCTCCTCTCATATGGTAGATTTTCCATTCCTCTAATCATCCTAGTAGCATTTCTCTGTACATATTCCAGTTTGAAATCAAATTTATTATATGTGGAAGACCAGAACTGCACACAGTATTCCAAGTGAGATCTCACTGGTGCCTTGCATAATTGTATTAACACTACATGTATGACTTAAATAGGTTTTCTAACTTTCCAGCACTATGACTTTAAAACTATATAAAATCAAGAAAATTTTAATAAAAACCTTTCAAATGTGATAATTTTAAATAAATCTTACTTTTTTCTTCTTTTTAGCATTTTCATCTTCTTCTGGGAGAGGAAAATGTTCTTCTAGAAACTCCCCCAAAGCACTCAAGAGCTCTTCCTTATATGCCCTTATTTTCATCATTTTACTTTTCAATTCCTGAAATGCTCTAAAAACCAATGTAAAAATAAAGTTTAACTGATGTGACATGTAATTCAACAAAAAGATACTGTTGCTATTATAATAATGGCATCAGTAATCCAAATATCACAGTGCAAGTACATCCTGTAAAATTTTGCAACGTAGATTTCAAATGCATTTTATTACTTGCTTATTTGATCTTTACCAAAGTTATCAAACAATATTAGCTTTTTAAAATCTGTTGGCCATACTAATATTTAATCCTTTTTTTTTTTTTTTGCTGAAAAAGCACTGTAAATACCTTTTTTCAGAAAACTGTACCACCTGATTTTTCATTTCTTCATGTGTTACATCAAGAGCATCTACCAGTTGTTGCTGCTCATCCAGCCACTGCTGTTCTCTTTGAACATGAAAGTGGGGAAAAGTGAGAGGGAACAATGGATAATTAGAAATTTTCAGGCCTACTAAAACAATAAATCTCACTTGATTTGCTATCAAAATCATATGGGATTCATACACTCAATTCACTTTATACCTTTTCATGTCTTCCTTCAGCTTTCTAGTCTTTGACTGAACTGTAGACAGAACCATTTCAAGATCATGGTCTACTTTCTGCAACTACAAAAAGGGAAACTGAAATGTATATTATCGAGAAATGCAATTCTATGAGTGCTATGTAAAACCACACCTGACTGTGCTGTTGTGGTATCACTCTGATACTACAGTGGAGGGAGCCAAAATTATCTTGACAGATAAATCAGTAACAACCCATATCTCATATAATAGTATATTGAGCAAATAATAGTTGGCAAGAGCAACCATTATGGCACTCCAAAGTGAGAACATCACAAATAAAGGGTGATTTACTCTTACTAACCAAACTGACAATGAATGAGATAGTCATATCTTGGATATGGAAATGGAACAAGTAATAAGACAGTTTGGCTCACTTCAGGCTATTTCTCAGTAAAGAAATTTAGGGCTTGATTCTGTCAGAGGCTGAGTGCCTTCCACTCCACATAGGAGTGGACAGTACCCAACACCTTATTGGCTTAGGTCCTTAGTAGAAGCCTGGTTCACTGAAGACTAACATTAAGATGTGCTCTGTCCCTTTTTGAGACTGATGTGGCTCCCTTAGTAAGCTTGGAGCTTTACACTACATGCTATATTTAGATGCCTTTTGTCCCTGTACAGGAGTTCCCTGAGGTTTGTCTCCCAGCTGGTGGAAGAACCTGATCACACCCAGTTACTGGGATGTTCTGGCACAGGCCCTAGTTCAGAGGTGGGCAATCATTTTTTATGGGAGGGGCATTCCAAGAATTTACTAAGTGGTCAAGGGATGCACTCTTCCATGGTATTACTGGAGGAGGAGGGGCATCTGGGATGCATTTAGGTACAGAAGATGACTGGGGGAAGAGTTTGAGATGGAGGAGGGGGTATAGGATCTGGGAAGGAATTTGTGTGAAGGAGGAGGTTGTGACCTGGGGTGGGAGAGTGGGGTGTAGGAGGGGACACAGGATCTGGGCATAGTGGTGAAGGAGGGGGTGCAGGGATTTGGGTTGTGACCAGGGGTAGGATGATTGGGATGCAAGGTCTGAGGGGGATTTGTACCTGGAGGAGAGACATAGTGGGGTGCAGAGTCAGGGGTGCAGAGATTTTGGGTTACATGTGGTAGGGCGCAGGAAGGGGACAGAGGGTTGAGGGGAAGTAGGGGCTGCCTTCCATGAGCCTACACTGGCTGAAAGGGTCATGTGTGGCTCTAAACACTGCGAGCCTGAAGGAGGGTCGGGTACTCCACAAGCTGCCTATCCTGCAAACAGGCAGCTCCCATTTGCCTGAAACCAGCCAAAGGGAACGGCAAGATTTTGCTGGAGGCAGGGGCAGTGCACAAACCCTCTCCCTCCTCTCCCAGGGCTCGCAGCATTTAGAGAGCTGCTCTAAGCATGTGCGGGGCGGGGCAGGCAAGGAGCGTGGCAGAGGCTCCTGCAAGCCAGATCCGGCAGCATGGCAGGCCAGATTCGGTCTCTGAGCTGTATTTTGCCCTCCCTCCTTACAGAAGTCCTTACCCTTTGCAGGCCTTCACCCCCTGTGGGGTTAGGGTAAAGATCTCCTAGATGAGAGTTCCTCTTGTGACTCCAGGAGTGATCCCAGAAGTCTTCTGTTTAGCAATCCTGCTGCTTCCCCTGAGCTGACTGCACCTGCCTCCCTTTTAAAGGCATCTAGTCCTGTCCCCATGGCCTTATCACCTTCCCCATCAGTCCCTTTATTATGTAATTATAAAATAAAATTTAAGTTTATCTCAACAACAAATACAAATGAAATACTAAAAATATTTCTTAGGAGGAGAAGGGTTTCATATACACAGGATTTATGAGAAATATTGTATCCTTCAGCTAAACTAACCACAAAATGGAACGTCAATCCAAACATATAGTGGAGAAGATATTCACTAAAAGGAAAATACATAGCCAATCTTTTTGTTAAAAGAGCATTTATATAGGTAATTTGGTTCCCTGACCTGACTGATACAAGGCAGAGGAAAGTTGCTGGAAGGTAACCAAACCAAAAAGTTTGGTGCAGCATAAGTTATTTTTAAACAAAACCCATATAATCTAAATGTGTCTTTATGTATTAGCCAAAGCATAACTGTTCATTTCAAGGTTATAGCCACAAGAATATTCCCAGCTAATGTTACATACCAACGTCCAACCAATATATTTAAATGCCACCACTAACACATTCTTCATATGTCCTTTTCCCCCAGTCTGGAAGCGCTCAAATAGATATTTGCATATATTATTCCTACAGAACTCTAGAACTAAGAGTACTGCTTCTTCTGCACCGCATTTTAATTTTTAAAATCTTATCTTAAGCATATAAATTCTGGTAAAAATGTATCATTTTGACTACACTTAAAAATATTCAGTACTTATGACAAATCAGGAAAAAGCAAATTAAAAAATTAAGTGCTCAAATACACATACTTTATTATGGCTAGCCAATCATATGAAAAGAAAATTCTAAAAAAATATACTTGTATGAAGTTACTTCCAACTAATGAACTAAGACACTTACCTCCTCCTTTCCTAATGTTACCAGAACATCTGTATTGGTAGAGATGACTGAAAAATAAAACAGATTTTTTTAATATAAACATATTGTAATAAATTTAGTAAAATAAGCAGGTCTAACATTTGAGGCAGATAAACCATTAACATAATCACATGGACAAGTTAAATCTCAAAAGGCTGGTCCTATCAAATGTGTAATCTGCGTTGAGGAAAATATTATTTTAATATTGATTTCCTTTGTGTTTCAAACTGCATCCATTACTCTATACATTTCAAACAATTCCAATTTTAATAAAACTTGTCTGATCAATAAGTATGGAGGAATTTCCTCTAGCCTACAAGCCAAAGTTTTTGCAGAACATTTTAAATCCAAGGTATTTGTGTTAAAACAACTTTCTGTCTCATGATCTTAAGTCTTTTTCTAAGAATAAGAGAAACTGAAGTAAGAACATGGGAAGCCCCTCCCTTTTGTTAAAAAAAGAGAGATTTTCTACAAGGGCTCAATCAACATATTCTGAAGTCATTTATAATGCTCATCTCCAAAATCATCTGAACTTACAGCTTTAGTTTATGTTTACACTAACAAAGTCACCCTTCACTCTGAAAGAGGCTCAAAGCTTCAGTCTGTTCAACAGAAAGAAAAGGTAATTGGACATCATTTTTTTAAAAATTAATTAAATTATGGAGAGAGTGGATTGCTGTCACAGGAAGAGAGATTTTATTTTAATATGCACAAATGCAAGAGATCATCTTAGATTTCATAGAGCTTCTAGATTGTTTGATTGATCTTGTACTCCCTTTGGGAAATTTGAAGAGTTGATTAGGTGTGCCATCATCCTCCCTGCTCTGCTAATATGTGAATAAAAACATGGATTTTGAAAAACTAAAGCATGCATTTGCCACATTTTATGTAATGAGAGAAATTGAACCTGCCATAGAAGTTTAAAATCATTATATTTGTAGTGTCAAAATTTGGACATCAAGATCCATAATCTCATTCTAACAAACAATTATGACAAAACTTTCTTTTTATCAAAAGATAAAAATGTACAGTTCCCCAAGCAAAAATAAATCTCAATATAATCAATAAAATAATCGTATTTTAAATAAACTTTGGTTAAACCTCGATGAATATTAAATAAACTGTGAAGCAGCGATCTCAGCAGTGACCATAATATGATCTGATATTGAAACAAGGAAGACTGCTGCACCAAAGTGTGTTTAAAGTGTGATAAAAAGTCAGATAAAGAATTATGACCATGTAAGACAGAAGTAAAATCTATCTAGCTATATACCCCCTACCTCAAAGGAAAAGTAAAGCATCCCTGAATTAAGCTGATGTTAAAGAGCTACTGGAGGCTTGTACAATGACTTTAAACATCATCATGGCTATATTTCATGATGACAATGACATGAAAATGTCTCAAATGCAGAATCTATTTAGTCAGTGTTCTACTCTTCCCTTCCAACAGGCCAAGTTCCAGTCAACTACATTTGATATGAAGAATCCCCCCTCCCCACCAAAAAAGCCAACAAATTTACTACACTTTGTATAGATCAGAAATCCTTTCAATCCTGAATTATCCACTTGGGTCCATTCAATTCACTTGTTTTCTACCCCTTCCTTCAACTTTTGAGCATTTCTACCTTAGTATTTATAATTCTCCTTTAATTCTATTATCTGAGTCTCCACCAAATATTAAAAAATGGAACAATCTCCTGCGGAAGAGAAATTCAATACTCCACATGCAGTAAATTCTATCTCCTGCACTATGACTATTATAGGTTGTGATTGTAGAAGGAGAGGGAATCTCTTCAGTAGTTAGGGCCTATCTCTTGGAGCGCTGTGAATAACAGGACAGAGATCTTGAACTGATCTCTATTCAATGGGGAGATAGTGCTCTGCATGGAATAATGGGGGGTAATGTGCTAAAGGCAATTTTAATCAGACATATATACTGATGAATCTTGTACGAATAGGAACCTTTTTCTGGTATGTGGTTTTATTCCTACATACAAAATATATATATATATTTTTTTTTAAATCAAGCCTGGAGGTAACAAATGGAATAGCACGCCAATGTGTAGCATGATTGCAATGCAAAATACTACCAGATGTTAGCAACACAAGGAATCGTTACTATGCAAGCCTTTGTACGGAAACTCCTATTCAAGTGATAGAAATCTGGCACAATATTGGTATTATGCACACAAAAAAGTACTATACATAGACCACATGTTTTATAAACTTTAAAATGTGGTTAATTTTTATTTTGCAATGAGAAAAATTCAAATCTACTATAAGTGCCAACTGCTTGTTAAAAAGTTGTAATTTAGCTGATTAAGCGTATCTAGAGCTATACATAGAGTATCTGAATCCAACAAAGAACAAGAGACGAAACTGTATTGCAAAAATGAAAATTTGCATTGTGGATTCAAGCCTGTATGCCAAGACTGTACCCAATGAAATTTCGAACTGCCAAGTTATAACCCCCAACAGAAAGGTTTATAATGGAAATGCTGACAGACTCAATTATAGTAATTGTACTGGCTATTACTAAAAATATACAGCTGGGTACAAGACATCCTGACATTCAGGTTGTAATATTAAGTTGTGGCAATTCAACTAATATTCCTATTCCATATTTAGCATCATTCAGACAGTGTTTTCAATTAATGAAGCATCTTTTTGCTTTCTCTCAGTGCGGGATATGTACACTAAATTCCAGATGGACACAGAACAATTAAAGCACGGCAGTTCTTTATTCTCATATAACGGCCACAATCTTATGAGAGCACTTAAAATTAACTCCCACCTCCCATTCTCCAATGAAGTGGCTTACAAGAGAATAAGTAACATGGGAAAGCCTAGACTGTAAAAAGATAAGTTATTTACATGGGGCATGCAGTACAGATGTAACCGTGTTGGTTCCAGTATAGGGATGTAAGCGACTAGTCGACTATCCAATAAGCCTATGTCGCTTCCCCCTGCCCTTGCTGCCTCTATCAGAGAGAGGCAGCAAGGGGGGAGCAGGAGCTGGTTCTGGGGGAGCAGGAGCCGCCTTAAAAGCCAGTTCCCTCCAGCTCTGTCTCCATTGGAGGGGGGGTGCGCAGCGGGGAAGTGGCGGCACTTCCACCTTTGAAATGTATCAAGAGTGGGGCTCTTGCTACATTTCAAAAATAAAGCGCATATGGGGAATTCGGGGCCAGTGGGTGACTCCAGCAGTCCCCCGCTGACCCCCGTGGTCCCTGCTTCTGAAATGTAGAAGAGCCAGCAGGGCTCTTGCTACATTTCAAAGGCGGAGGTGCCCTTATCAACTAATCAAATAGTCAATTAATCTAAATTTAACATCCTTATTCCAGGATACTGAAGAGACTGTGAGTGAAGTAATTTTACCTCACCCTCCTGGTCTCTCTAAACCACATCAGGGGCTCATACACCTTCACATAGATTAATGTGATATAAGCCATCAAGCACTAGCAATGCGCCTCTGCCATCTACATTGGCCAAAATGGACAGTCTCTGCTTCAAAGGATAAATGGACACAAATCATACATCAGGAATAGTAACACACATAAACCCGTAGGGGAGCATTTTAACCTCCCCGGACATTCAATGATGGATTTAAAAGTAGCCATTCTCCTACAAAATAATTTTATTATCTGCTTACAGAGGGAGAAATCTGAACTGGAGTTCATTTACAAGTTCAACAATATCAACTTAGGCTTGAAGAAAGATTTTAACTGGTTAACGCACAACAGGTTGGATCTCTCTGGTCCAGAACCTTTAGGACCTGAATGGTCCCGAACTAGGGAATTTGCTGGACAAGGGGAGGTTCGGTCTCGGGCTTTTCCAAGGCTCCCCACCTGGTCATGGACCCAGTCAGTGCGCTGCCCCCAGACCGCACACTGGGTTCTGCTGCCCCCCCAAACCCTCTGGTGGGGCTCCTCTATAAGCTGTTGGCCCTACATACCCCTGGCCAGGCTCCTCTCTGGGACGCCAGACCAGGTCCAGCCAGCAGGGTTCTGCTCTATACCCCCAGCCAGTGGGGCTTTGTGCATGCCTGGCCTCACCACAGCTGCAGCAGGACTCCGTGCCCCAGCCGTCAGGACTACCTTTCCCAGCCAGCAGAACTTTTCTCTGGGCTGGCCTCCCTCCAGCTGTGTAAGAGCTCCAGTGCCTCCCTCGCCCCCAGCTGCTGGCCCTGCTCCAGCTGACAGGGCTCCCGCTGGCATCCTCTGTGACTGGGGCTCTCTGGTCCTGCAATATCCATGATTCCCAGACCACAGAAGCTCAACCTGTACAAAGGACATTTCCCCACCTTTAATATTCACATTTCCACATCACATGCTGTGAATGAAACACATCCAGCCTCACTTAATTAGCTTAATTAACATGGCCCTATAATTGACAGGAAACTGTTTTTGCTGTTAAAATATACCCTGGACTCTGTAATTTCTACTCCAACTCATCTGATGAAGTGGATTTTACTCTCAAAAGTTCATGACCTAAAAACATTGTTAGTCTCTAAGATGCCACAGAAGTGATTTTTTTCAAGTTATTTTTATATTATATACACAACATTTCTGTACCATAAAATTAACATATGTAACAGATATGCTCAAGTATAATGCTAAAAATATTTAATGCAACAATAATCTATTTTTTGTAACAAGTAGCTTAAGGTTTTAAAAATTATTAAATATTTATAGTAACAAAAACATCAGCATCAGCTAGAATAAACATTGAAAGTGCTTGCAAACTTTATGTTACAGGACATGCTGATCATAAGCAGTGGCCAACAAGAAATATTCCCCCACAGGATAACACTGCACAATTCGGTACAATTGGTCTAATTTTGGTGTACCCTTTCTCTGAAGCATCTGGAACTGATCACTGCTAGAGACAGGTTCCCAGATAATACAAACTACAGGCTGGACCTCCCTGGTATAGTACCATCAGGACCTGACCGGTCCCAAATAGAGAATTTTCCAGTCCAGGGGAGGTCCCCTGCCACCACTGGCCCCCAAGCCCACCATCTGATACAGGCAGGCTATCGCCCCAGCCTCGCTCCCCCACCTCAGATGGGCTGCTTGCCCAGCTACCGCTCGCTCTCTGGGAGGCCTGGCCTCAGCTCGCTACGAGCTGGTAGGGAATTCCGGTCCCAGTTGGTCCTGCTGCCCTTAGGCTCACAGACTCTCCGATCAAGAATCATCCATGGTCCTTCTGGACCACGGATGTTACTCAACCAGAGTGGGCTGGTTTTTGGCAGTGAAACCTGTACTAATGTTTTCTGTTAGGGAAATTTTACATATAAGGAGGGGGAAAAAAGCAGTATGTTTAGAAAGAGACAGTTAGGTTGTTGATATACCGTGACCACTGTTTACCATCAATGTAGTCTCATTGCTTCCCTGTACTTCTGCATTGGTCTGTATCCACCTGTTGTTTTGCCTTATATTTAGATTGTCTGAATCCAGCTCTGGGTGTATTTCAAGGTACTAGTTATTGTGACAGACCCAGACCAGGCTGGCTGCCACACACTAATGGAAGGAAGACATGCTGGAGCCTAGATAAACAGTTTTCTCTTCCCTGAGTAAACAGGGCTGAGCCTAGTGCAGCATAATCAGGCAGGTCCCTGGGGGCAATTACAGCTTGCTGGAAGTACAGGCTAAGTAGACACCTTCAGCCAATTAAGGCACATTGAGCTGCTTTAAAAGGTTTCCCCCCAGGTAAGGAAGGGGAAAGAAAAAGAGCGAAGGACTGGAAGGAGAAAGTGTGGTGTAGAAGAACGGTGGGTGCAGGTGCTGAGGACTGACTAGCAGGTACCAGAGGAAAGGTACTGGGATGAATCATTTGGGGAAGTGGCCCAGGGAAAAAGCTGCCAGACTGTCTGTTGCCGCTGTCTTTGGATTCCTGGGCCAGAACCTGGAGTAGTGGGCAGGCCCTGGTTACCCCATAAACTTTCCCATGCCATCACCAAGTCTGCCCCTAAGAAGGGAGGCCAAGACTACAATGGGGTTTTTACCTCAAAACTGTGAACTAGCCTGTGATGAATATGGCTCAGTAGGCTGTGGATCCTGCCTCTAGTAAAGAGAAAGAGATCGTGTGGAGGGTCACAGTGAGCCTCTGAGGCAAAATACTATCCACCAGAAGCAAAAGATCCACAGGGCACAGACAGAGCTTTGCCACATTACCTATAAACACTCAAAGAGTCTATGTCCTGCACTCTTGCAGAATATTTCCCACTCTGCTCCTTTAGTGTGGCTGCCCTGCTTTGGCAACAGAAGGGTTAAAAGCAGGCTGGAGGGAGCCTGCCCAAACCCAGCCGCTCAGGGTGCAGCTAGCGATGGCCAGTCAGGAGCAGAGCAGTGCTGGGCAGGCTCAGAGGAGCAGAAAGAGGGAAGTTCTAGCCTGATACCTGCCAGGCTGAGGCCTTGATACAGTGGCCAAGAAGGTGCAAGAGCCACAGGGAATTGGCCCAGGAAACACAAGTAATTAAGGGAAGTAAAGGAGGGCAGAATGAGGGTCCCTGGATCAGGGCCCACAGTAGGGGGCAGGCCTGGGTCCATCCTTTCTTCCTTGCACCATGTACCTTGCCATGCTGGAGTGTGAACAATATAGACTGTGGCTTGCCCCTGAGGTGAGGGGCTAGACTTCAGGGCTGCAGTTTTGCTATAGAGGCCTACAGTTAGCCTCCTGGAATATTACTCACATCTTTGATGGTCTGATATTTTAGGAGAGCTGAAGACCTACAAATCCCATTCCAGTGAAAGGCAGTGTGAGGTATGTTTACACTAGAGAGCTTACAATGGCACAGCTGTACTAATGCAGCCACTGTAAGAGCTCATGTAACTGTTCTGTTCTGATAGGAAAAAGCTATCCCATTGACACAGCACTATGCAATTACTATTTATACTACTCAGGGATGTGTTTTTTCACACCCTTAAGCAACAAACTTTGCTGACATAAGTGGTACTGTAAATATGGCCTCAGAAAGAGAAACAGGTGCTCTAAATTGAGAACTGCCTCATTCATTTCAAAAGGTGCTGTCAGTGCTACAAGGAAGAAAGCACAGAGACCAAAGTGGAAGGACACTACTGTAGGTAGCAGTTCATTTAATTTCTGCAAGGCACCTACAGACAATGATGCATGCAACATAAACATATTCTCTCTCTCTCTTTATATACATCGATAAATATATGCACACCCACCTACACACTCAGATGCTTGGATGTATCTTGTGTTATAAATTCAAGATAATCATATAAATTTTGGTTTTAAACAAAGTCTATAACAATATTAATACAAATCCTTACTCTCAGGACTTCGTTTCTGCCACTGATTATACTCTGCTGTTAGAGCCTTCACTCGCATCATTAACAATGAAAGCTGTAAAACAAGAAGAAAATGAGTATTTAAAAACTAATTCTTGAAATGTGATGAACTGTATTTGAGACAGAACATGGTAACATTGATTTAGTATTCCACGAGGAAGAATCTGGAAGATACAGTAAAGCACATTTTACTAGTTTTTAGAATCACCATTTCTTACAGTCTATTTGTTAATGTACAACACCTACATAGAAGTTAATTATTTAGATTTATAGAGAATAAAATGTCCAAGTGCTCTGGGTTCCCTTGACAATGTTTAAAAAATATACTAAGACAAAGATCTGTAAATTCCACCAGAGCAACTCAAACAGCAGTGAAAATTTAAGTATAACTGACACTGATCAACACCCTACCCCAGTCCCACACCTACGCATAGATAACTTCCCTTTTCCTCATGAACAGCAAAGAAAAGTAAGATGCTCTAGCATGCCCCGGAAAAGTGACAACTCTGGGCTGTTACAACCTAGACAAGAAAAGCCCAGAATCTCCTGCCAACTGCCCACGCAGATTGACAGAATTTAAGGTCAGCAGAGACCATTATAACATATCATCTGATCTCCTACGTATCACAAACTATTGATTTTATCAAGTTAACCTTGTATTGAATCTAATAACTTGTTTTTAACTAAAGCAGGGGTGGGGAACCTAAGGCCGCCCCTGGCTTGACTGGATCCCCAGTATTGGGGAGCCTGCACTGGCACTCCAGCCCCCCCACCATGGAGCTAGAGCATACAAGATCTTCTAGGCACTTGGTGAAAGGGGAATGCGAGGAGCGTCTTTCTCCTTCTCAGTCGGGGGCCACATCAATGAGGGTTTTTTTGTTTTTGTTTTCCACTTACTTGTGTGTGGTCCCTGACAGATTTGTATGTGGGTCAGCAACCTCCGACCCAAAAAAGGTTCCCAACCACTGAACTAAAGCTTAACTTGTGGCTGGCTAAAGCATATCTTTCAGAAAGACACTCAAATCTTGATTTGATTACAACAAGAGTTGGACAATCCACCAATTCCTCTGGCAGTTGCTTCCTAAAGTTAATCACTCTCACTGTTAACATTTGAATTTGACTAGCTTCATCTTCCAGCCATTGTCTGCTAGAGAATGTACTTCTAGCAATTGATATTTTCTTCTTGTGGTATACATATACACTAATTAAGTCACCTCTCAAGCTTTCATTTGATAAACTAAACTAACTGAGCTCTTTATATCTCTCACAGTAAAGTACTTTCCATAGCCTTGAATAATTTTTGTGGCTACTTTTTGTACCCTCTCAATTTTATCAACATTCCTTTTCAAATGTGGACACCAGAACCATATACAGTAAGGGAAGGTTACACACCTGGTGCAGTAACTGGAGTTCTTCAAGATGGTTGTCCCTGTGGGTGCTTTACTTCTGGTGTCTGAGCTCCACTACACTTCTAATCATGGGCATTGCTACCTAAAGTCTCAGATTAGAAGCTCAGCAGTACTCAGACACTTAAGGTGGAGCACCCACAGGGACAACCATCTCGAAGAACTCCAGTTACTGCACCAGATGAGTAACCTTCCCTTCTTCTTTGAGGAGTGTCCCTGTGAGTGCTCCACCTTAGGCGATTACAAAGCAGTAATCGTGTTTAGTGGAGGGAGCCAGGAGACCTGAACTAGTTACAGAGAGTACTGTTCGGCCAAACTGAGTATCGGAAGCAGAATAGTCTGGGTGGCATAGTGGTTGGTGAATGTATGTGCCAAAGCCCAGGTGACAGCTCTGCAGATTTTCTCCATTAGTACGCCCTGAAGGAATGCCATGGATGCCACCATTGCTCTTGTGGAACAAGCCTGAATGGCTGCTGGGGGCTCTTATTGGAATATTCTGTACACCAGATTTATGCATCCTGAGATCCATCTGGATAGCCTGTGTTTTGAAATAGGTAAACCCAGAGACCTCTCTGTGGTTGAAATGAAGATGTCTGGAGATCTGTAGAAGGGTTTTGTGGGTTGTAGATAAAAGAGAATTGACCTGCAGACATCTAAGGCATGCAAGGCTGCTTCCCTGCTGTCCTTATGAAATTTAGGAAATAAGACAGTATGTAAACTGTTTTGCTGCAATGGAACATGGGAAGTACTTTCAGTAGGAATTTCAGGTGTGCACAGAGGATTACTTTTTCTTTATGAAAGATAATATAAGGAGGACCCATCATGAGGGCCCTTAATTCATCCACCCTACGTGCTGACATAATTTCCACAAGAAAGGAAACATTCATTGAGAGGTGAAGCAGTGACCAGGAGGCAAGAAGTTCAAAAGGTTTCCCTGTTATTGCTCTCAGCACTAAGATTAAGTCCCATGCTGGAGTTAGGTTGGTGAGGTCCTACACAATATGTTTCCACCAGTGAGAGACCTATTAGAATTCTTTGAGAAGGTCAACAAACATATGAACAAGGGTCATACAATGAATACAGTGCAGCTGGAATTTCAGAAAGCCCCTCACCAAAGGGGACCTCCTGCTGGGAATTATCTCAGTCAGTTAAATCCACTACCTTTTGTGTGTGTGTGTGTGTATATGTGTATATATCTCATAGAACTGGAAGGGACCTTGAGAGGTCATCAAGTCCAGTCCCCTGCCCTCATGGCAGGACCAAGTACCATCCCTGACAGATTTGCCCCAAATCCCTAAATGGCCCCCTCAAGGATTGAACTCACAACCATGGATTTAGCAGGCCAATGCTCAAACCACTGAGCTATCCCTCCCCCAACCTCCTTTTTGGTCTTTCACCAATCACTAAATCATGGGATAAGAGATAAAGTCCTATCATGAATCAGCAACTGGTTCAAAGATAGAAAAAGGGTAGGAATAAATCATTAGTTTTCAGAAGTGAGAGGTACATAGTAGCATCCTCCAAGGGCTTGTACCGGAACTAGAATTGTTGAACATATTCCTAAATTATCTGGAAAAGAGAATAAACTGTGAGATGTCAAAATCTGCAGACAATACAAAATTATTCAAGGTAGTTAAGTCCAAAGTAGATTGCAATGAGTTACGAAGGGATCTCAGAAAATTAGATGACTGGGCAACAAAATGGCAGATGAAATTTTGATAAATGCAAAACAATGCACATTGGAAAATATAATTCTGACTATACATACAAAGTTATGGAGTCTAACTTAGCTGTTAATACTCAAGAAAGATCTTGGAGTCATTGTGGCTAGTTCTCTGAAAACACCCACTGTCTGTGCAGCAGCAGTCAAAAAAAGCTAAAATCTTAAGAACCATTAGGAAAGGTGTTGATAATAAAACAGATATTAACATAATGCCACTATATATATCCATGGAACACCCACATCCTGAATACTATGTGCAGTTCTGGTCACCCATCTAAAAAACAAAAACAAAAAGTAGTACTTCCTCATACTGCCAGAAGCTGGTAGTAGATGACAGGGGATGGATCACTTGATGATTGCCTGTTCTGTTCATTCTCTCTGAAGCCCCCGGTGTTGGCCACTGCTGGAAAACAGGATACTGGAAGACAGAGTACTGAGCTAGATATACCATTGGTCTGACCCACTATGGCCATTCTTATGGTCTGTTACCACAGAAGCAGACAGTGCACCCCTAAGATGATCAATTTTGTCTCAAAATAGAAAAAATGTCCTTGAAACAGAGTGGCTCATACCAGGCACTACGCAGAGTCCAGATGACCTAGACCAGTGGTCTCCAAACTTTTTTGATCGTACACCCTTATCAGTAAAAAATTTTCGAGCATGCACCCCCAATATATGTATATTTATTTATTTATAAATTATATACATGTACTACTGTACTAATATATTATGTACATTATAAAACATACACAAAAATAGAAATTAAAAAAGGATGAGATAAAGATGAAATAAACAATATTTTAAAAATAATTTATTTTATTTTATTTATTAACGAATGGTACAGAAAACCTTTCTGCTCTCACTAAAAAATATTATTAATAATAATATTTTTTAGTGAGAGCAATGTGATTGAATATGGTAATTATTTTTGAAAATCTTGGTTTAACACTTTGTGATACAGCAATTCGAAGGTCTGGTTCTAAGTTTAGTTTATTTCGATACTTGGTTTTAATGGCTGTCATAGCTGAAAAAGACACCTCACAAAGATACATAGATCCAAATGGAAGAAGTGCATCATTGGCTGCGCTTACTAAATCATGATACTCAATTACGCAAAGGTTTTGTTGAAATTCAGCTAGTAAATTTCCATCTTCCCTGATGTCAATCAGTTGTTCTTGCAAACTAATCAGAAGGTGTTGCATTTTTATATTTTTAACAAATGGGTTCAAAACCCACTGAAACTCTTCATTTGGAAGATTTTTAAACACGTTAGAAAATTCTGTTTCCAAGTTTTTTAAGTGTGCAGATATGAGAGTTTTTAATAGGTGACACACTTACATCGTTTTCGGTAACAAAATCACATAACGATAGAAACCTTTCCAAACATCCATTTTCAAAATGCACTCTCCATAACACGAGTTTCTTTCGAAAAGCAGTTACTTTCTCACTCATTGTTAAAACGTCACCTTTACCTTGAAGGGACAGATTAAGTGTGTTTATTTTTTCGAAAATATCTGCCAGGTAGCATACTACTGATAGCCACTTGTCATCACAGAAAAGGTCAGCAAATTTGGAACACTTGTCTTTTTGTAAAAGAAAAATGTGTAACTCATCTTTAAGTTCGACAACTCTGTTAAGCACTTTGCCACGAGATAACCAGCGAACCTCTGCATGGTACAAAAGATTTTCATGGTCACTCCCCAACTTATTACAAAGTATCGTAAAGATTCTACTATTTAAAGGTCTTGTTTTTATAAAATTAACCACATCAATGACATCCTGTAGCATTTTGTGCACTTCTGGCTCCAACTTCTTTGCTGCAATAGCTTGCCTATGAAAGATGCAGTGAATGAATTTCACGTGTGGTGCTCTCTCTGTAACCTCACCCCGGAATCCTTTTTTTACTCCAGTCAAAGCAGCCGCTCCATCAGTGGTTACACTTACAGTTTTTCCATAGAACATTGTTTTTATTAAAGAAGTAATTTACTGTTGAGAATATATCTTCTCCAGTACATCTTTCCTTTAGGGGCACACACAAAAGTAGTTCTTCATGTATTTCATTATTGAAACAGAATCTAGCAAATACCATAAGCTGAGACGTGTTAGAAACATCTTACTTACATCCAACTGTATAGCAAACCTCCCACACTGCATAATTTGTTCTAATACTTGTTTCTTCAAATCTTCAGCAATGTTTTCTATGCGTCTTCCAACAGTATTTGCTGACAAAGGAATGTGTTTTAGTTTGTCGCCATATTGTTTTCCGTGTATTATTTTAACCATTTTTACCATGGCAGGAAGAACAAGTGTTTCCCCAATGGTATGTGGCTTTTTGTCTTTCGCTATTAAGTAAGAAACCTCAAAGACGCTTCTAAACATTTATCATTAAGTTTTGTGAAATTTGGTAAAGTACTGGATTGAGTATCGCGCATGACTTTAAACATCGCTGAAAAAATTGTAGGGTTTGTCTTCATGTGCTGAATGCTTAGTTTTTAAATGTCTTGCTAATCATGATGGTTTCATACTATCATTAGCTAATATCTCAAGGCACAATATACACTTAGGGCGAGGTTCATCGTTAACGATAGTGGATGTAAATCCATATTTCAAATAGTCTTCTTGATAATTTCAAATTTTTTTGGACGAATTCTTGTCAGATCTGATTAGATCATCATTGTTTTTACCTCGTAATGTGGCTGATGAAGAGCTCGTACTAGGAGTAAGAGAAGTGTCAGCTCTGCCATTTTCTTGTTGTTTGCTTATGCTCGCATTATTAATATTATCTTCAATCCGTGGTTTCTTTGCAGGAATCTTTTTAAGACACTTGTCCATTCTGTGAGGGTTAGTTTAGTTAAAACTAGATAATATAATCCATAAATCCACTTAACCGGGCACACGTAAACTGCAATACGTCGCAATACGCTGAAAGCGAACGAACAAGTGAGGGCGCCACTGTCAATCCTTCCACGTTGTGGAACTCCCACTCTTCCCTCAAGATACCTCGCGTCAGGGGCAGACTGGCAATCAAAATAGGCCTGGGAAATGGGTTGAGAACAGCCCATTTTTCACATCAAATAATTTTTTAAAAATTTACTCTTTGACCCCCATTAACCACACCCCAACTCCCATTAGCCAGGCCTCTGGAGGTAACACTCTCGGGGCAAGATGGACACACGACCAGAAGTAAAAGGTGTCATGTGACCCCTCTCTAAGGACTTTTCCCACCATCCTCCTACCAATAGGGATTAGTTTCGCCCCCACCAAATCCCCCTCATGCAACTATCCTGCAATTGCATTAACCCAATGTGTGTGACATTAACTCGGGGGGGCGGAGAAGTGTTCCCTCTAAGAGTTTCCTCCCATGAGCAGAATGAATTTTGTGTTGTGCACCAGTACTGCGTTCATGGGGCTTGTTTGGATGTGCCACTGTGGCACCCAAGTTATTAATAAATATCTTATAAACCTCTACCTTTTCCCTCTGCTGCCATGTCTCCTCCCCTTGTTCCATCAGCTCCCCTGGTGCCTGCTGCCCCCCAAACCCTCACCCTCCTCTGCTGTCCTGACTCGGACTCCTGCCCTTCTCACTGCCCTCAGCCCTCCTGCAACCTGCCCCCCTCCATCAGCCATTCTCTTCCACCTGTGCCCACTCCTCCAGTAGCCCCACTCTGATCATGTGAGCTACCCCTCCTCATCCCCTCTCCTAACACCTCCCTCTACACACCTGCTCTGCCTCTCTCCTCTGGTGCTGGTTGCTCCCCTGCAGGTGTCTGCCCTTCTGCTTCACCCCCAGAATTCCCTGGCACCTGCACCTTCTCTTACCCCTGCACCCTCCTGGTGCCTCCCCCTTCCCTCACTGCCCCTGCCCCCTTTGCCTTCTTTTTCCCTGATGCCCACCCCCTCACCACCCTCTGCCCCCGTTTCCCTCATGCCCCTGTGCCCTCACACGACTTGCTCCATCCCCGTCTTCCTCATACCCACCACTCCTTTCAACCCTTCTCCCAGCACCTCCCTCTCCCCCCCCAATGCCTCTCCCCTCTCCTCTCCCAGCATCACCCTGTCCCCCCTCCCACTGACACCTCCCCTCCTGCCCTTTTCCTCATTGTCTCCACTTGGCCCCCTGGCATTTGTATCTCTTCCACCCTCTCCCTTGGTGCCTTCCCCTTTCTTCTCCTGACCTGCCCCCCTCCCCTCAGCACAAGCCCCTTCCTCTCCCACTCCTTCACCCTATTTTTCCCCCTTCCCCTCCCCCACCTTCTGCCTTCCAATTTGCGGGGCTGGAGTCTGTGATCGGGCCCCAGAAGTCCCCACAGCCCTGGCCCCAGATGCTTCCAGGGCTCCAGACCACGTGCTGGGCCATGCGGTGTGACGCTGGGCTGGGTGGTTTTAAAGTCCCAGGCCGTGACGTCACGCCACGCCACGCCACGCCCGGGCGTCTCCCCTCTCAGCTGTTTGAGAATGCCGCGCATGTGCTCCCTCGGCCCCGCCTCCCTCAGCCCCACCGTGTCCCGTACATGGCCGGCGCCGGAGAATTTTCTTCCCGCACCCCAATAGATCGTCTTGCACACCCCATGGTGTGTGCGCACCCCACTTTGGAGACCACTGACCTAGACCATCTACAACATTGAACAAATCACGGGCCTAAGATTTTGCAGATGCTCTGGTAGAAGAAAACAAATTTTTCTTTGTCTTCTGTATAGGTGTAGTGGGATACACTCACTGCCACAGTGCCTCCTGCTGGTCATGCTGGGAATTAGCTCAGTCAGTTGAGTCCACTGCCTTTTGGTAGGTCTCTCACCCATCATCACTCTGCCCTCCTGTCTCCTCTGTAGCCGGACACACACGATTGTCTGGACTGCGGCATCCTCTACCGCATCACTACTCTCCTCTTCCAGGGGTATCAGCAGTTCTCCAGCTCCCATCTGCCTCAATGGCCAGTGTGACTCAAAGTCTAGCCCCTCACCTCAGGGGCAAGCCACAATCTGTATTGGCCACATTCTGTTGTGCCAAGGTGCAGTGCCTGGGGGAAGGGAGGGACTCAGGCCCACCCACTACTCTGGGTCCCAGCCCAGGGACCCTCTGGCAACAGCCAGGTCCTGCCCTCCTTCACTTCCCTCTATTGCTCTTGCTCGCTGGGCCACTTGCCCATGACCCTTGCACCTTCTTGGCCCTAGTACCAAGGCCTACAGCCTGGCAGGTTATCAGGCTGCACATTCTCTCCAGCTCCTCTGAGACTGGGACCCAGATCTTCTCCCTTCTGGTCAGGTCAAGAGTGAATTTGCCTCAGTTCTACAGTCTTTTATATAGCCCAATCTGGCATGGATTGGAATAAACTCCTCCAGCCTGCTTTTAACCTGTAGCAACATTTCTGTCACCAACTCTCCAACCATCTGTCTCTTTGCCCCATTTTTTGCATATCATCTGTGAACAAGGATGTCTCCTCATCAACAGAAGCAGACAGTGATTATTATAGAGGCTTACAAAAACACATACTCCATTCAGAGCTCTCTGGAACCCTTCTGGTTCCATAAACCATCAAATGCAGACCATCCATACATGTGCACAGCAACATTCCCTCTAATCTTTTCCATCCGTGTGCAAATGTGCACCACTAGTATAAACAAAAAAACTTAGCTGGAGGTGCTCTGCTAATCAACTAATTGCTTCCCCCGCCCCTTGCTGCCTCTATCACAAAGTGGCACCGAGGGGGTGGGGGGAGGAGGCTTAAAAGCAGGGGCACTTGTGCATTTCAAAGATTGAAACACGGAGTGGAACCAGGGACCAGGAGGGAGTCCCCCGCTGACCCCGGGCTCCTCATGGTGTTTCAATCTTTGAAATGCATAAGAACGCTGGTGGGGCTCTTATACATTTCAAAGGCGGAACGCGCTTTAGTCCTTATTGACTAATCGAATATTCAATGGAAAGCCCACTGACTACTCGATTAGTTAATTAATTGATATTTAACATCCCTAGCGGCCACACAAGTGCCCAGCTTAAAAGGAACATTGGTGCACAGTCTTCCTTCTCATTTGTCAAATATGGATAGGAGATAAAGCAAAGGTGTTAGCAGAACTAGCCCCTAAACCTGGAGGGGATTAGAAGGAAGAACAGTTGTACAATCATCAAGTTCACTACATCTTGAGCATGTCAAGAAGTGTTATCCTTGTAGTCCCATTTGCTTTGTCTCACCCAGGCAAACTCAAATACCAAGCACATCTCTAAATGGCAAAAATAAAGTAGTTTTTTCGTTGACGACAAGGAAGAAAAATTAACTTCATGGTATTATAGAGGCTTCCTCACACTTCCAAAACTAAAGACCATAGTTGAGTTCCTATCCCCACAATTAATTTATATTTGGACCGGAGAGTTTCCCCCCACCCCACAGACTTCTACAGTAGGACAACATATTTTACACATTTGTCTCATGCAACCACATTTCCTGAAACTATTTTGTATAAATATATCAACTATGTGCTAAACCAGGGAAGGGGAAAAGCCACTCAGTGGGCTGGATCTAACCCACGTGGCTGTTCTAGGCCCCGCCACCAAGCGTGTTGCCTAGGAGCCGGAGCCTGCAAGCCCTTTCAATTGTTTCTATTTAAAGGGCTCATGCCTTCCCTGCACCTGTTAGGTAATGCGTTGCCTGGCAGCCACAGGGAAGGCGCAAGCCCTTTAAATAGAAGCAGCTGAAAGGGCTCGCGCAGCTCCAGAGCTGCGAGCCCTTTTAATTGTTTCTATTTAAAGGGCTCACATCTCCCAGGCAGCTGTGTTGTCTGGCAGCCACGCAGCAGGCACAAGCCCTTTAAATAGAAGCAACTGAAAGGGCTCACAGCTCCGGCCCCATGCAACAGCCCCAGGGAAGGTACAAGCCCTTTAAATAGAAGTAGTTGCAATGGCTTTAGCATCCCAGCTCCCAGGCAACTCACTAGCAGGAACTGAAAGGGCTTGCAGCTCCTGTCTCCAGCTAATGTGATGCCTGAGAGCCACAGGGGAGGTGCGAGCCCTTTCAACTCTTTCCATTTAAAGGCTCCACTCCTTCCGTCCGAGGCCCTTCTGGGGCAGCCCGCAATCACTTCAAAAAATTTTGAAGTGGCCCCTGCTCAAAAATTATTGGCCACCCTTGTGCTAAACCATTATTTTATTTCTATTCAGAGACTGATATAAGAAAGAAAGAACAAATTTTAATTTACTAGAAGATTTACCTGGGTCCTTAACTCAATTTTTTGGGGGGGAGGTGGTGGAGGGGGTGGAATGAAATGAAAATGTTCATGCTTCATTTAAGTAATTTCTCTGGGTTGGTACTCGGGATGAGGGATTCAGTATGCCCTGGAGAGAGAGGACAACCCCAGCTCTTTGTCACTGCAGCAGCTTGGGACTGGGTGAGAAGTGCCTCTCCATGGCCGCTGCAACTTCAGCGGGCACAGCCGGGAGAGGGGTGCATGTCCACTGGATGGGACAGGTCCAGGTTCGTCTGCTCCTGTGCCCCAGAGCCAGAGCCAAGAAAGCAGCATATTATGCACATTCCTCTCAATCCTTGATGAAGGGGAATAGACAGCAATGTCCCTGTATGAATTTTGGATGAGGGGGGCTTCAACCCTCCCTGCACTCCCTAAAGGGCACCTGGGGGGTGAGAGGCATGGGGCTGAGACAGTCCCAGACAGAAGGGGGGGCACGCCCCCAGCCAGTGCCTTTCACTTGCCTGGTGATTCTGTCTCTTTTCTCTATGGTTTGATGAAAAGCAATGCCATTCCAGGGCACATCCCACTTTCCTGGCACAATCCAACCCTTACCTTGCTTTAAGTTATGACAAGAAGAAATTGTATAATAAATATGATGGTCCTAGTTCTTACCCTTTAGGAGTTCTTGATCAGTCACTCACATGGACAGACATACAAACCCTCTCGTATATGTACAGGTTGTACTTCCCTTAACCAGGACTCCCTGGTCCAGCAACATCCGTGGTCTGGCATGGAGGGGGGTGGTATGGCACTGAGTTTTGGACCCAGCAGCCGGGGAGCTCTAGCTTGGCCGTGGCTGTGGCCCTTCCGCCCCAGACAGGGAGCTCTGATCCCAGCAGCAGCCAGGAACCTCTGGCCCCATCCCTTTACTTGGAGCTGCAGCCCCGTCCCTCTGCCCTGGTTGCCAAGCTCCAGCCCAGCTGCAGAGCCAGGCGGCTGCGGAGCTCTGCCCCAGCTGCGCAGCTCTGGCCATGGCGCACCAGCCCCAGCAGTAGCAAGGCCGGGAAGAGCCTTGGGGGGCTGTGGCAGCGGGGGACAGGCTGGAGCCCTAGCCCAGTGGCAGCACGGCCACGAGAGGAGGGACCTTCCCTCGTCCAGCAAATCCCCTCATTTGGGACCAGTCAGGTCCTGAAGGTGCTGGACCAGCGAGGTCCAACCTGTAGTAGATATTGGGCTATTTATTCAAGACAGATATAGAAGCTATTTGTCCATAATCATTTCTAGCACATTCAGTTTAGATTAACAAAACTGAATAGTCTGACTGAATGTTTTATACATCCGCTTTACGTTATTACATCCTTAAGTAACTTACACATGGAGAATTGTTAAATAGAAATATTCCTATTTTGTCAAATACATGTTCTCCTCTAGAACTTGATAAAAGTGTTCCCTTCTAGAACTCTGTGTTGGGACTAAAGGAGTTAATGTAAAAACCATTCAAAATGGAGGCAGTGAACTTTTGACCTAAAGACTCCATTTTGATCAAAATGCCTGTTAACAGCAGAGGACTCTGAGCTGTGCTGGCTCTCACCAGCCAGAACTGGTTTTTCCCGCCCAAGCGGAACATAGCATCACCGAGTTTCACACCACAGAAAGAATTTAAGGATCTGCACAGTTGCTAGGGGGTATGGTCTTTTCCATCTACACTCCAGTCAGCACTGGAACACCATGGCAGCTGTGATGAGGGAAGATATACCACCACCACAGAAGCTCCCCACTGGGATCTCCCTGGAATTCCTCCCTGAGGGCTTCAAAAAAGTTCTAGGGTAGAAGGCCCCAGGCCTCAGCTGCATAGTACCATCGGCACCTCTCAATGTAAAAGGAGTTTATTTCTTTGGGTTCTTTCCTATCATCTCTTCCTTTCTTCCTGGCCAAAGTGGGTATCTGGACCTACTAAAACCTTCATTAATTCCATAGCAAGCAACAAGACCAAATGGTTGTTAGAAAGTTGGGATGTAAACAGGTAACCAGTTAACTGGTACCAAAGAACAGCCCACACACTGGGAGTCGGCAGCCTCACACAGTGCTGGCAGCAGCCGGGGGGGGGGGGGGGGGGGAGATGGCTGCTGTCTCACAACCCATGCGGGCTGGGAGATGGCAGCACCCCTGTCATCACCGCTTCCAGCCCCCTGCGAGGCTGCCAACTCCCAGTGAGGGCAGGGAGCCGGTGGTCCAGCATGGGCCTGGAAGCAAGTGGGCAGGAGCAACTCCGGCCTCAAGGCTGCCCCCATCTACTCAGTTAACCAGTTAAAAAACTAACTAATTAAACAGGATTTTACATCCCTATAAGAAGGACTTGCTTATTCACATATTTTGCTAGAGATAACATTAAATAGTCCGTCAATTTAGTTGGGCTAGCTTTGCCCATAACCAATCTGATAAATTTAAAACACAATTTTCCTGCAATTGCTAGATAAGACTATATCTAGAGAGTAAAAAGTTCACACATTATTGACAAACTCAGAAACTATAAAGAAAGGATAAAGTAGACAACTCTGAATAGCGTAAGTGAAGAATGTTAGTCTATATCTAAAAAGTAAGATAATTGGTATTTGTCTGATAGAAAACTAAAAATTGGACACTAAGCACATAAAAGATGGACTTACCTGAGCATCAGATTCTGGAAGTATTTCTGTTCCTAGCAGCGTTAACTTGCTCTGACACTTAGTGGAAAGAAAAAAAAAGTGATTATTTATCTTTCCTTCCCTTTTTCAGGCCATCCAAATATTCATTTAAAATTCCTCCAAAATACTATGGTTGTTTTAAAGTTGGAAGTATTAACGTGGCTGCCACCATGTTGCTAGAGGCCATACCTGAGAGGACAATGCCAGAATGTTTCAAAAGCATACCATAACAAAAGGGATAACTAAATGAAGAAGTGGAAACAGAAGTACTAGAAAAAAAGAGGATTGGCCACATGGAAAGAGGTGCAATAGCTGGAAAATGTCAGAGCAAGAGGAAGACAGGGTTCTGAATACATGGGGATCAGGTGGGAAAGGGAGGCTCATGGAAAGGATAAGGAAACTAAAAGAGAAAATTGGGGACAAGACTTATTTGTAAAGAAACAGAGAGGAAAGTTAATCAGCGCTAGCTCACACTTTAAACTAAGGAAGTAGGCGACTAGTCAAATCACTACTCGACTACTTGCTTCCGCTGCCCCACTGACCCTGTATCAGAGGCAGCAAGGGGGGAGAGCAGGAGCCAGTGCTGGGGAGAGCCATCTCAAAAGCCGCCCCCCCCCCCCATCATCATGTTTGCAGAAGGGCAGGGGAGGCAGAGCCCCAGGGGGAGACATGGCAGGAGCTGGGACTGAGCAGTCGCTGCTAATTTCTCCCTGGGTCCCCTGCTGCAGCTCTGCCTTGTATATGTAGTAAGAGCATGGTGGCTCTTACTACATTTAAAAAGCAAAGTCACAGTAGTCCTGGAGCCAGTGCAAGCCGGGACTGCTCAGTCCCAGCTCACACTGGGTCCCCCAGGAGCTAACCCCCTTATTGACTGAGTAGTAGATGGAAATTCCATCCACTACTCAATTAGCTTAACCACTACTTAACATACCTACTTTAAACCAGCACTTGCCAAAGTTTTGACTACTGAGCCCCTTCAGGAAAACAAAACCAATCACGTCCTTTTTCAATCACACTATGAGTTATTCAAGCTCTACCCAGATCTTATATCTATATGCAAGGACACAGCCTATCTTCTCTCACCTGCTTTGATATGCCATGAAATTGTTAATGATGTTGGCATACAAAATATCAATGGCATCTGAGTTAGCACCCACTGAAATGAATGGGACAATTATTACAGAGCTATTCTGCTTCTTTGCAAACTTGGACAGACATCGCTACCTTAGTTTGAAATTTTATTGACTACCATAACAGCTAAAGACTTTTCATTTTTCATGAAAGCTAAGACCCTAGAGTGCAACCGAAAACATCTGTCCACATACCCTGTAGACTTCTGCACCCCCACCAGGGCAGTATGCCTCATACTTAGGGAAAAAATGATTTGAACACAAATAGTCCAATTTTTTAAGATATAGATATAAGCATGAATGGAGGTCAATGAATTTGCTAAGGTTCCAGGTACATTTTAAAAGCTGAAATCTAACAAAATAGGTTTACCAATATATAACACAATCCAGAAGGCTAACTCCTTTTATTGAGTACAGTGAGAGTTAGCTTACTAGTTTTAACATGAGGTTTTTTTCCAAGTCAACTTTTAACTTAAACAGTATTTCTCAAATCAAGACACTTACTTATTGTTAACCAGCCAACAATTCATCCAGTACAATCATCAGTCAAATATAAACAATGAAAATTACCAAGATTCTTATCCATTTATTTATAGTAATACGTTCTCAATTCCATACACATTTATCGTACTTCCAAGGATGCACATGTCTTTAAAGTCCCTTTTAAGAATGTGGTTATTATACTTTGACAGGACTGGTCCACACAGAGCAAGCTCAGAATATTAAAAGCAACTGTTTAGGAATTCAAAGTCCATTTTGGACTTATAAAGAAGTTAAAATCTAAAATATTGCTACTTTAGGTTTCACTAGAGAGTGAAGATTCATCAAGACAATCTACAGACATTTATATTAAAGACAATATGGGGATATAAAATCTTAGATATGAAGGGTCCTTTCTACCCAGCTGGTTCAGGTGTCAGTTGCACTTAGGATTTTGCAGCTGCTTGTGTTGGGTTCAGTCAACCCTCTTGAGCACATGGTAACTTCAGTTTCATGTATCCTACTTTCAGGACTGGTTGGAGGGGGCCATTTTCTGATTTCTATTGGACATGTGCCAAATGAGTGCTCAGACTTCAGCTTAGTTTCTCTGCTGCTTCCCTTGGTACCCAATAGACAGAGTGCAGGTGTACAAACACATTTCTTTAACCCTTTTCTTATTGGAGGCTTTTAAAATTAGATTCAATGATTGTATTTCACTATTTGTCCCTACCATTCAACTGGAATCTAACCGCCCCCCTTTTAAACAATTTATTTTAATATCCAGCAATTACACCCTGGTTTATATTTTTTAACATTTCTTCTTCCTTGCAACACAGCAATTTCTATTACTGCTAGAGTGCAACAATTATTTACAATGAAAACCAACAAAATGCTTATCTTCTAAATTTGGAGGAGACAGATCTAACTCACAACCCAAACAAATGTGCAGATTCTAATCTTGGATTTGATTTACAAGAAACATCATGTGCAGTTTACAGTTCATTTGGAATTGAAACGCTACATACAAAAGCAGCATATGACCACTGCTCGGTAACTTGGAGATTTTTTTAAAGTATGTTGGGAAGGAGAAAGAAGTTTATAGACATGCAAATTATGAGAAATATTTACATAGGTAATTAACAATAATATCATTTAGTGAGACAAGTTGGGTGAGAATACCTTTATTAGATGAATTTCTGCGGGTGAAAGAGCCAAGCTTTCTGGCCACACAGACAGACAGAAAGAGGCATGTGCAGCCACCAACTTCCATTAAAAGCTATGTGCAAGCATTTCCTTTGTTGTTCTAAAGAGGCTGAGAAATCATTACACTGAAAAAATCTTTGGTGCTATGTCATAAATCTATGCTGCTATGTGCTTTGTTGGTATGTCATCCAAACTACTAAAACTTTTGGATTGTCTTCCCAACCTCAAAAATTGGTTGCAAGAACAATCATATCATCCCAGAGGAAAAAAAATGGAATATTTCTGTTGTGTTAGGAAAAGTACTTGATAAAGCAAGACAGGCTTAATACCTGAGGTTTAATACCAAGTAACACACTATGCCAAATTATGTACATAGATTAAAGAATCCTACTGAAAAAAGGAAGTCCTGGAATACACTTATAATTAGACATTAATTCTTAATGTATAGCCACCAGTAAGGATGCAAGCAACTAGCTGACTGGGTAGTCAAGTCAAGACTTCACTAGTCACTTCACCCCCCCTCCTGCTGCCTCTGTATCAGAGGCAGCAGGGGGCTGAAGGGGTAGGAGGAGCCAGTGCTGGGGAAGCCAGCTTAAAAGCTGGTTTCCCCCAGCACCAACTCCACAGGAGTCAGGTTAGGCAGAGCGGGAAATGGTGTGAGCCGGGACTGAGCAGCTTTTAAATGTAGTAAGAGCTGCCAGGGTTCTGAAAAATAAGAACTCTCCTGACACTGCTGAATAGGCTGCCAGGAGAGTGCAATAGCATTGGTGTGAGTGAGGGAGTTTGCTCGACTGTTTGTTTGCATTTTGTTTCTGTTTCTGTTCTGTTGCAGGTGATGTCAGTTACTGTGGCAGTTGGGACTGGGTGTCTAGGAGTGTCTGATCTTTTATTCCCTTGATTACTTTTGATCAGCCTCACTCCACCTTGAGATCAACCTCCCCCTTCGGTGGCTAATGAGGGGTTAGGCTTGACCTCGGTGAGCAGGCTGTAAAAGCCAGAGGCAAAGTGACAAAGGGAGCAAAGAGAACAGGGGCCTTCAGACAGACAGGGGAGTTTGAGAGGAAGTATGTAAGAGAGAGTCCTAATATGGTTAGGAAGACTCGCAACATTTGTGCCAGCACTGTTTCTGTCTTCTGCACCTGCGCCTGCTGCCAGGTAGACCACTTGACTGTGGATGCCTCTACCCAGATCCTGATGTGGTTTTGAAGGGACTGTGACTTACAATTCCCACTTCCTGAAATCCAGGCTGGGGAGACCATCCAATGTGAAAGGTGCCTGCTGGTAGAACCCCTCAGAAAGCAGGTGGGAGAGCTCCAGGAGGAGGTGGCTAGTCTGAGGAGCAACCGAATCCACGAGGAATTCCTTGAGAGTACTCATGTAGAGACCACTGACGCTGAGGAAGCTATCCCATAACAAAAGACTGTTGACACACCACTGGCGGAGGAGGAGATGGCTCTGAGTTGGGGAGCAGGGGGACACTAGCAGCTGGTCACTTCTGGCAGCAGGCAGTGTTCCACCCCTGTTCCCAACCTTCCCACCATAGTTCCAGAGAACCGTTATGCTGTTCTTCTGTTTTAGGGGGGCAATTCCTTATCTCCTGTAGCCAGAAGAGAAGTCTTGTACCCCCAAGGCTGGGAGGTCTGCAGTCACCACTTAGAAGGAAACATAGGGTAGTGGTAGTTGGAGACTCTCTTCTCAGGGGATGGAGGCACCCATCCGTCACCCTGATATTTCATCTCGGGGTATGCTGCCTGTCAGGGGTCTGTATCAGAGACATTATCAAAGATTCTCCAGCCCTCTGACTATTACCACATGCAACTCATCCATATGGGCACAAATGATACTGCAAGGTGTGACCTTGAGCAGATCAAAAGTGACTACAGGGCTCTGGGAGTATGGGTGAAGGAGTTTGGAGCACAGGTGGTATT
Source organism: Pelochelys cantorii (assembly GCA_032595735.1). Lineage (NCBI taxonomy): Eukaryota > Metazoa > Chordata > Testudines > Trionychidae > Pelochelys > Pelochelys cantorii. The sequence continues at coordinate 41,692,387 of CM064330.1, forward strand.
CTCGTCAGTCCTTCCTGTCAAAAGAAGGGGCCCAGGAAGAGACAGGTGCATCCTGGAGATGAATGCCTGACTGAGAAGATGGTGCCGGCCAGGAGGGCTTTGGCTTCCTTGACCATGGGATGCTGTTCCAAGATGAAGGACTGCTAAGCAGAGTTGGGGTTCACCTTTTGAGGAAGGGGGAAGAGAATATTTGGACACAGACTGGCTAACCTAATGAGAAGGGCTTTAAACTAGGTTCGACGGGGGCAGATGACCAAAGCCGAGAGATAAGTGAAAAATATGGAGACCTAGGAGATGGCTCAGAAATGGGAGGGACCATGGGCAATAACAGCAGTGATAAATGAGGGGCAAGGCAGAACTGAGAGTCAAAATCAAATCAGTATCTTAGATGCCTAAATACAAATGCAAGAAGTATGAAGAATAAGCAGGAAAAACTTGAAGACATAATACACACAAACACAACTATGACATAGTTGGTATCACAGAGATTTGGTGGGATAATACACACAATTGGAATATTGCTATAGAAGGGTACAGCTTGCTCAGGAAAAATAGGCAGGGAAAAAAGGGAGGAGGTGTTGACTTACATACTGAAAATGTATATACTTGGACTGAGGTGGAGATGAACATAGGTGATAGACACGTTGAAAGTCTCTGGGTTAGGTTAAAAAGGGTAAAAAACAATGATGTCATGCTAGCGGTCTACTATAGACCACCTACCCGGGAAGAAGAGACAGATGAGGCTTTTTTTAAACAACTAACAAAATCATCCAAAGTGCAGGATTTGGTGGTGATAAGGGATTTCAACTATTCAGATATATGTTAGAAAATTAACACAGCAGGGCACAGATTATCCAAAAAGTTCTTGGACTGCATTGGAGACAATTTTTTAGTTCAGAAGGTTGAGAAAGCGAATAGGGTGGAAGCTATTCTTGATTTGATTTTAACAAATATGGAGGAACCAGCTGAAAATGTGAAAGTGGAAGGCAGCTTGGGTGAAAGTGATCATAAAACCATAGAGTTCATGATTCTAAGGAATGGTAGAAAGGAGAACAGCAAAACAGAGACAAGGGATTTCGGGAGGCAGATTTTAGTGAACTCGGAGAGCTAGTAAGTAAGGTCCCATGGGAAGCAAGACTAAGAGGGAAAACAACTGAAGACAGTTGGCAGTTTTTCAGAGGGACATTATTAAGGGCCCAAAAGCAATCTATTCCACTGCATAGGAAAGATAGAAAGTATGGAAGGAGACCACCTTGGATTAACTAGGAGATCTTAAATGATCTAAAAATCAAAAGGGAGTCATATAAAAAGTGGAAACTAGGTCAAATAACAAAGAATGAATACAGGCAAACACCACAGGTAGGCAGAGGCAACATTAGAAAGACAAAGGTACAAAACAAGCTCAATCTAGCTAGAGACATGAAGGGTAATAAGAAGACATTCTACAATATACTGGAAGCAAGAGGAAGACCAAAGACGGGGTAGGCCCATTGCTCAGTGAAGACAGGCGAACAACAACAGAAAGCTTGGAAATGGCAGAGATCTTTAATTACTTCATTGTTTCAGTTTTCATCACGAAGATGGATGGTGACGGGATGCCTACCATAGAGAATGCTAGTGGAAACGGGGTAGGTTTAGAAGTTAGAATAAAAAGGGAACTAGTTAAAAATTACTTAGAAATGTTAGATGTCTTCAGATCACTAGGGTCTGATTAAATGCATCCTAGAATACTCAAGGAGCTGATACAGGAAGTAGCTGAGCCTTTAGCCAAAATCTTTGAAAAATCATGGAAGTCGGGAGAGATTCCAGAAGACTAGAAAATGGCAAATATAGTACCCATTCATAAAAAGGGAATTAAAACCAACCCAGGAAACTATAAACCAGTCAGTTTAATTTCTGTGCCAGGGAAGATAATGGAGCAAGTAATTAAGGAATCCATCTGCAAACATCTGGAAGAAAAGAAGGTGATAGGAAACAGCCAGCATGAATTTGTAAAGAACAAATCATGTCAAACCAATCTGATAGCTTTCTTTGATAGGATATCAAGCCTCATGGATAAGGGAGAAACGGCAGACATGGTATACCTAGACTTTAGTAAGGTATTTGACACGGTCTTGCATGACCTACTTATCAATAAACTAGGAAAATGCAACCTCAATGGTGCTACTATAAGGTGGGTCCATAACTGGCTGGATAACCACTCTCAGGAAGTAGTTATTAATGGTTCACTATTGCGCTGCAAGGGCAATAACAAGTGGGGTTCCACAGGGGTCTGTTTTGGGACCTGTTCTGTTCAATATCTTCAGCAATGATTTAGATGAGGGCAGAGGGAGTATGATTAAGTTTGCAGATGATACCAAGCTAGAAGGGGTTGCAAGTGCTTTGGAGGACAGGGTCAATATTCAAAATGATCTGGACAAACTAGAAAAATGGCCTGAGGTAAATAGGTGGAGTTTAATAAGGACAACTGCAAAGTACTCCACTTAGGAAGAAAAAACAGTTTCACGCATACAGAATGGGAAGCGACTGTGTAGGAAGGAGTACTGTGGAAAGAGATCTAGGGCTCATAGTGCACCACAAGCTAAATATGAGTCAACGGTGTGACACTGTTGCAAAAATAGCAAAACACGATTCTGGAATGTTTCAAAGTTTTTTTAATTTGTGGCAGGGGAGGGGAACCTTTTTGTGGGTCAGGGGTCATTGACCCACAGAAAAACCAGTGGAGGACCACACAAGTGAGAAGCAAAACTACTCCTCCAAAAACCCCCAAACCCAATGATCTGGCTCCCAAATGAGACACCCCACTCTTCTGGCGCTCCAGCCCCCATCGGATGAGGGCAAGGGACAGGGAGGACTGAGGTTCAGGGTTTCCCATAGGCCAGATTTACTTTTCTGAGGTTCCAGAATTAGTGGATTTTGTGGACCCCCTAAGGCTCTGGGATGGGAACAAAAATGAGTGGTTCAATGTGCAGAATAGGGCTGCCAGTGAATGGGATAGGGATGCAGGATCTGGGCAAGAAGTGGGGTACAGGACGGGGTGAGGAGGGCAGGGTCTGGAAGAGAGTTTGGCAGCAGGAGAATGTGTGGGATGGGAGTATATGAGGGAGTTTGGGGTGGAAGGAGATTGAGTATATACTCCCCATGAGTATATTAATTGATGACTTTTTCCATCTAGTCATTATGCTTGCAACAGGAGTATTGTTTTGATAATAAAAGTTCTTTCTTTTTTTTATTAAACTGGTATTGGTTCATTTCTGTGTCCTGGAAAATCTGTCTGTGGGATCTGCATGCCTCTGACTAGGGGATAGCAGCCACAGACTGCAGTTTATATTTTCTCTTTCTTTTTCAAGCTCTTTGTAGAAAAGAGCTTGGGGTGCCCCTGGGGTTGGTTTCAACTATCCACCCGTTTGGGGATTCAAAAGCACTTGATGGTGGCAGCGGATTCCCCAACGTCCACGTATTAGGATTTTGGAAGTTTTGTACCAAAGCCTGTGAAGAGCAGGTTTTGGGGGTGTTTTTGCAGGCCCCCACTTCTGCATTCATCGTGCCAAAGTGGGGAACCAGCCTTGACATGGTGGGAGCAGTGGGATCATTTTGAGAACCCAGGATTTTCTAGCATAATGACTAGATGGAAAAAGTCACCAATTAATATACTCATGGGGACTCCTCTGGGCCAAAACTTAGTTACAAAAGAGAGGAAAACCCATTTCTAACAGCACAGACATCAGATCCAAAGTCCCACAACAGAAAACAATAAAACCTAACGGATTTATCTAAACTTTACCCTACTTACACATTTTAAAGAGTCTTTTTCTTGGAGACAGACATGTTGGGATAAGCGTCTTTTAGTCGGTGTTGAAAATGTCACAGATCAGTGTCTATATGGGCCTCAGTGCTCACAGGGTGGCTACTGAGATGGTTAATGTGGTGGAGGGTATGACCAATGTGCATACCAGGAAGGATGACGAGGTCTGTCCCAATAGTAATATGACCACAAGCCCATCAGGAAGGAGTGCTGTGATGAAAAAACACTCCTGCGGTCATCATCCCCTAGGACACAGTGCTGAGACAGCACTGGAAATCTAAAAAGATCTGGAGAGCTGCGAGTCAAAGATGGGGATGGGGATGGAACCCTTGTGGCAGGACACAAATGGTAGTCTCTGCCATGACCTCCCGGTGCCAACGGTGTTCAGTCGAGTGCCGCCCATGTAGGGTGGTGGGATGGTTCCTTCACTGGTGCTGTAGAGGCTGAAGATGGTGCATGGGGCTTGGTGCCGAGCTCGTTGGTGCCAGTCGAGTTAACTTTGGCACTGTCTACAAAGCCAGCACAATCAAAGTTTTTGGTGGTGCTGGGTAGTGTTCCCTCTAAGTTGCATGGCAGCATAGCTTCACACGTGATTAATCAACCCCCACCCAGTCAGAGGCTCAGGGCTCCTAGGATAGAGCTGACTGACTGGGCAGGCGATTAATCATCTGTGAAGCAATGCTGCCGTGTAGCTTAGAGCGAACACTGGTGCCGAGTCACGGTGCAGTGCCAAAGCCAAAGATTGTCTGTGGACTCGACAGCACGAAAGAGGCCCAGGCCAATGCCAGGGCCAGTTCCGGCAGTGTGGTACCTGCACCAGAAGGTGTCAGTTCCACAGTACTGGACATACCCAGTCTATCTCCTCTGCTAACTCCAGGGGAAGAGGAAGGAGGGAGAGTATGTGCCAGGAAAGCTCTCTTCATAATAGCCTTCCAAGGAAGTGGGGAGGCAGCTCTTTTCTTGGTGGACCCCTCCTGTGGCTGGGAGTATGTTGGTCCTCAACAGGCTGCATGGCCTTTTCAAATAGAATCATTCTAAGGTAGACCTCTCTGTCTTTTCTAGCTCTCGCCATCAAATTGCAGTAGTGCTTGCACTTTTATGGGATATGGGCTTCACCTATGCAGTGAATACACAGCCAATGTCCATCCGAGCCTGGCATGGCATCGTGACATGCTTCACAGTTCTTAAAGCCCGGCGAGCCTGGCATGTTTCCGCATCTGCAGCTTTTCTTCTCCTCTCCTCTTTTTTTTTTTTTTTTTTTTTTTTCAGAAAAAGAAAACAGAGTAACATGCAGAGGAGAACTGGAAGAAACAACAAGTTCTTGCAGCCTCCTGAGCAACCAGAGTTACGTCAAGCTTCCCTGAGGGGAAGATTACATAGACAGCTATCTACAACTAAGAACTAAACACTGAAGTAAGTATGCCTGAGGCAAGAGGTTGAAGCTCCGTCTGCAACGAAGGGCGGTTAGCAAAGAACTGAAGGTGTGGGGGGTCAGACCATGTACGCGAGGTGCTAAGGCGCAAATGCCACAAGGCGTCTTTTTGTGCATGCACAGCCCAACAGGGAAACTGCTTTGCAAGGCTACGATCTGTGGCACCAGGTCAACCTGTCACCAACAGTGGAGCACCCACAGAAACACTACTCGAAGAAGAACTAAGAGATTTTGTGAGGGCGGGGACAGCATGCTGAAGCTTCTCTCTCCCTTCCTTCTCCCCTCAGTACAGAGAGCAAAACAGAGCAGCTAGCCGCTTTTATTGGCACTGCTCCCTGCTGAAGGGGTGGGCATAGGTTGGATCAAAAGGCTTGATGGGCTAGATCCGGCCTGTGAGCTGCATCTTGCCCATCCTAGATGTGTAATGATCCCTCAAAAGAATGCAAAGTCAGGAAGGGATTTTTTTTTTTTTGTAATGTAACAATAAAAGTATGACTAGGCAGCACAGTTTAATGGTTAAGCCATTGAAGTGGAAGTCAAAAAACCTGAACTCTAATGCTGTTGCTGCCACTGAAAATTGACCTCTTTGGCAATTAACATCACCTCTCTGTGAACCTCTGCCACTCTCTCTCTCTCTCTCATCTATTTAGATTATGAGAGCTTCAGGGCAGGAATCACCTCTCACTTTGTATTTGTACAATGTCTAGCACAACATCTAGCATAATGGAGTCCCAATCTCAGCTGGGCCCATAAAATACAAGTAATAATATTTGTATTTGTTTTTAAACTTATTAACAAAATGGAATTTAGTGTATCTTAAACAGACATAATTATCAATACTGCAAACAAAAATTCACACTGCAATGTATCTCTCAGTGCCACTTACATTTTCATTTTTGGCCTATATTTTGTATTACCTTCTCCCAAAGTCTTGTCTGAAAGAATACATACTTTTGAATATCAAATACAATAAACTTATGCATACCTCTTCCATCTGTCTCCATATCTCCTCACATTCATCCAAGAGTTCTTCTCTGGCATCTGCAGAACACACTATGTTACTGGTGATTGCTGGAGCGAGATCTTGTTGGTACGAAGACATACGTTTTGCCAATTTCTCAGCCTATGAACAAGAAGAAAATAATGGTCATCATCATATGGAACTGAAATTAGAAAAGGATAATCATACCCATCAAAAAACAGCAAAAACTGTTTAATTTTTCTTTATCCTTCAGGTAGCAGACCTCATCTCCACATTCAGTTAACTGTACACTGCCCAAAATTTCTAACTTTCATTAAAAGCAGTTAGCTCTATTAGGCTATGTCTACACTACAAGGTTATTTTGAAATAAGCTATTTCAGAATAACAACTCCCAAAATAAATATTTCAAAATAGTGAATACACACTACAAATCCCCATTGAAACAGCACCAGATTTATATTGATTGGAGCCTGTATCACTTTTAAAACTCCCCCAGAAGCACTCCTGGAAGGACATCAGGACAGCAGTCACTTCTTAGAGCTGCTTCCTGTGATTCATGCTTAAAGGGGTTCCTCTCTACAGCTGTGTCTCGGACTCTTCTCCATTGCCTACCTCCTCAAGGGACAGCAAACTCTCAGTGTGTGTGGTGGTTGCCCTTGCGAATGCCACAGCACTTCGACCATGGAGCCAGATCTGCTGCAAAGCAGTGTCAGCCTCTTAGAGATTTGCTGCTGCAACTCCTGGTGCAGTTTATGCAGACTGCCCTCAAGGCGCTACAGGGCCACGACAACCAGCTCAGAATAGTGCACTGCCTCACGTTGGCCCGTGAGCTCCTCATGCACCACAGTCCCTTTCATCCTCCCCTGCACACCATGCACCATTGCTTCTGGTGCCAGGAGACCAGTTCCGACCGGTAGAACCAGATCGTCATGGAGCAGTGGAACGACCATCAGTGGCTCCAGAACTTGCACACGCGGAAGGCCACCTTCCAGGAGCTCTGCAAGTGGCTGGCCCTGTCCTCCAGCGACGGGACTCCTGCATGCAATGTGCCATCCCCCTCCAGAAGCGTGTCACCATCGCCCTCTGAAAGCTCACCACGCCAGATAGCTACTGCTCCATCAGGAACCAGTTTGGCATGGGGAGATCAACCGTTGGGGCCGTGGTCATGCAAGTTTCGCTCTTTTACTATGTTACGAGGAGGGTGGCGAAGCACTCCAATCAATGTGTTATCTAGGAAGGGGATGTGGAATCTTCCTCCCTAGAGGTTTTTCAGTCCCGGTTTCACAAAGCCCTGCCAGGGATGGGGTAGTTGGGGTTAGTTCCTGCTTTGGGAAGGGACTTGGGTTTGGGGACCTCCCAAGGTCTCTTGTAAGCCTATGATTCTACAGGTGGTGAAGGACATCAATGCCATCCTGCTATGTAGGATCACCTTGGGCAACGTGGACCCCATCGTCGCTGGTTTTGCCGCCAAAGGCTTCCCAAACTGAGGTGTGTTGGGGCGGGGGGGGGGGGGGGGGGCAGGCCACTGACAGCAGAAACATCCCCAACCTGCCCCCTGACCACCGGGCCTCAGACTTCATCAATAAGAAGGGGTACTTTTTCATGGTCCTGCAGGCCCTTGTGGACCACAGGGCCCGATTCACGGACATTTTTGTCAGGTGGCTGGGGAAGGTGCACGACGCCCACATCTTCAGGAACTCCAGCCTCTTTCAGAGGATGTACACCGGCACTCTTCCCCCCGACCGTACCACCAGGGTTGGAGACATGCCTATGTGCATCATAGGCGACACAGCCTACCCTTTGCTCTCTTGGCTGATGAAGCCCTCCACAGGATACCTGGATGCAACCAAAGAATGCTTCAACACCAGGCTCAGCAGGTGCTGCATTGTCATGAAGGGTGCCTTCAACTGCCTCAAGGGGAGGTTTTAATGTCTCCTCACCCACCTGGACCTCGGAGACCACAACATCCCCCAGGTGGTGGCAGCCTGCTATGTGCTCCACAGCCTTTGTGAAAACACAGGGGAGACTTTCCTACAGGGGGGTAGGGGCTGAGCAGCTAACCAAGGCTTATGAGCAGCTGTACACCGCTGCCATTTGGCGAGCACATCAGGGGGCTGTGTTTATCTGGGAGGTCCTGAGAGAGTTTCAGCCAAGGCTGGCTGTGAGACTCTCCCCTGGGGCCTCCCTACAAAGGGCCTCTGCATTGCCCCATGTGCCTTTCCTTCCCTTCCTCCCACCCCAAGCAGAACAAATAAAAAAGACTTTTTGGTTTGAACACAAAACTCTCTGATTTTTCTTGGGGAATATATAACAACTGGGGAGGGATTGGAGAAAGAACCTGGGAGGTGCGAAGAGGTGAGAGGAGGGGCTCAGTGACAGGACTGGGACTGGTGCCTGCCTCAGGAGTCTCTGGATGCCTCAGCTGCCCAAGAGGTCCCACCGCCACATGTGCGTGGCCCTCGGTGGCCTCTGAGGGGGGCTAGGAGAAGAAAACAGAGGGGCGGGTGCAGATGCAGGGAGTTGGGGGGGAGCTGGTAATGACAGGTAGCTGCTGGACCACTTAATGGTGGCAACCAGGTGCTCCACGGAGGTGGTGTATGTGGAGCACATGCCCTTATGCTGCCAGGACAGCTGCTCCCAGATGGTCTGCCTCAGCTCCCAATTATCACGGTACACCTCGAGGTCGGCAACCCGCCCCTGGTGCTCCTGCTCAAAACTTCTGTTCAGGGCATGCAGGCAGTCCAGATGTTCCTGCAGCAGGTCCTCATGGGGTTGCTTGAGCCTACAGCTCTTGCAGAGTGAGGAGGATGGCGCAGGAGGCGTCGGAGGCACCACACTTGCTGCTGGCCCAGCTGTGAAGATAAGTGAGAAGAGCAGTCATCCTAGGACACACTGTGCATGAAGCCTAGCCCTAAATCTGTGAGCCAACATTGAAGGTCTTGGTTCAGATGATGGTGATGTGCTTCGAGGAAGGCTATCTGTTGCATAGACAGCAGGCACTTTCCTGCAGGGGCATGGACATCCCAGAAGAGCCTTGCTACAAGCAGGCATGAGAACATGCCAGCCAGGCCAGGAGCCTGCAGGAGGGGGAGGTGGTTGGGGCGGCTCAGCTTCCCTCTGTGCTACACACGTTAGGTCTGGCAGTGTCAGTGTCCGACAGAGAGTGGACTTCTATCCCTGCCTGCTGGAGGAGAGGGGGGAAGGTGTTGGGGGAGGTAAGGGCAGCAGATGCCGCTTTCTGGAGAGAGTGCTACTGAAGTCCCCTCCTCTTCTTCCTCTCAGCAGGTTCCCACGCAGAGGATCTGTGTCCTCCACCTCGCCATGCTTACCCAAGAGTGGATGCTGCCCATGAGTGCAGGAATGACCATGTGCGGCACTGCTGCGTGTTTCCATGATTCTAGCCCCCTTAGTGATGGGAAGGTGTCCCAACATGGAGTCCTGATTAAGGCAGGCCTGTGAGAAGGAGCGAGGGGTTCCTATGTGACAGCCTCATGGGGCTGTGTGCTTCGCACTGGAGCTCAATGTGCACCCACATGCACAGGCTGTTGTGCAAGAAGGCTGAGAGAGGAGCATGCAGCTTCTGACAGCCCACCGCCTCTCCAACGTGTCTAGGGAAAGTTATTGAACTCACCTCAACTGCCTTCACCAGCCTCATCTGAGCCCTGGGAGACATCCTGGGAGGAGAGGGATGGGCTCCAGGGAGATGACCACTTCCTGGCTGGCAGGCATGGTGTCAGAGCTGGACTGCTCCTCCTCATCTTCATTCTTGTAATCCTCCCTCCACAGCCCTGCCTTCGTGGAGGCTGACAACAGGCGTGTCCTATCCTGAACTGACCGGGGGGGAGCGACCAACCCTTCTCCTGAGGAGGAAAGCGACCAACCCTCTTCCTGAGATGGCATCCAGCTGCATATAAAAATGGCAGGTCTCGGGTGCTGCCACAAAGCGGGAACTTTCCTCCCTGGCCCTGCTGTAGGACTGCCTCAGTTCTTTTATTTTCATTTGCACCTGGTCCTGGATGCGAGTGTGCCCCTTTTGGACTCGGCAGGCGGCCATCTGGATGTAGACATCCATATTTGTGCATCTGATGTGGAGATCCTAGAGGTTAAACTCCTCTCCCAGACCTCGATGAGATCCAGGACCTCCGCACCAGTCCAGGCCAGTGCCCTCTTTCACCCCTGGCCAGGGGCTTCTGAACTAGCCGCAGCTGTGCTTGCAGCCATGGGGGGGTCTAAGAGGGAATGCTGAGGTCTGCCATGGCAACAGTAAAGGCAGTGCAGGATGCTGCTGTGTGGCATGGGGGTAGCAGGTGCCACAAGCCCTTTCCCTTCTGCCTGCAGATTTAAACCCTGCAGGAGAAGGGAAACTATAGAATTTTCAGGGGTGTGGCCAGAGTGGCCACTAGGGCAGCTGTGAGACGCCCTGAAGGCCAATTATTCTGAAATAACAACAGCTGAGTGTCCACTCTAACTCTATTTTGAAATAGCCATTTCAAAATAGGTGTTATTTTTCATGGATTCAAGGGTTATTTTGAAACAAAAAACCAATTATTTTGAAATAATTTCGAAATAATAGGCTTGTTGTGTGGACACTCACCTTGTTATTTCAAAATAACGGGAATTATTTTGAAATAACTCTGTAGTGTAGACTAGGGATGTTAGCAAGTAGTTGAGTACCCAATAAGCACAAGCTTACCAGGCAGTCGACTGGAATATCAACTACTCACTTCCCCCCTCCCTTGCTGCTACTATGAGAGGCAGCAAGTGGGAGGAAACAGGAGCTGGTGCTGGCAGGAGCCGTCTTAAAAGCTGGTTCCCCCAGCACTGGCTCTGCTGCGCTGCCTGCCCACTCCCTGCCTCCATTGCCTCTATCAGAGGCAGTGGGGAAGGATAAGGGAGGCTGTTGCCAGCCCTGGCGCCACGAACAGGGGCTGGTGGACTCAGCACAAGCTGGGACTGCTCAGTCCCAGCTCAAACTGGCTCCTGGAGCTACCCCCACTGTGGCTAGGCAGAATGGTCTTTATCGACTAATTGTGTAATGGATACAAATTATATCAACTACACAATTAGACAGATAACCACAATTTAACATCCCTAGTGAAGACACATCCTTAGTGAATCAGAATTTTAGAACAAAGCATTAATATGTTGTGGTTCCCTGAGAGACCTTTTTCACTTGGCTTATTCAGAATACTTTGTCAGTTCCGGGAGAATACGTCATCCAATTCTCTGGAATCCAAAAAACTGAGTTCATCTACAGTTTTCACCACTCTAATATCTTTATTTGGCATGCTGCACAGCTACACTGAGTAGATTAAAAACAATAGCATACCACTCCTCTGAAGTTACAAAGAAAATCTCTTTCCTTGTACCCATTTAGACGTTGCGTTTACTACACTCTGCACCACATGTGTGCAGCATACCTTATCCATGCATTGGCCACATTAGATCTAATCTCCAAATTCCAAACTTACCTTGTACAGGGAATCATTTCCTTTCAAGCCGGCTTCCCCCCACCACCAGCTCCTACCCACCCTTGCTGCCTCTGATTAGTCTTATTGATTAATCATCTATTCAACAACTTGTTGACATCCCTAATTCTAACTAGGAACATTAATAGTTAACTGGTAAGCCTCGCCCTTATAATTAACCTGTGGGGGTTGTATCAGCTCCCTGCCCACGGAGCATCTGTGGTGGGGGGCGCTGCAGCTCTCTGCTCGCCCCCATTTAAATAGTTAACTAAGCGTGATTTTGCATCCCTAATTCTGACACAAAATTCCCATTTTTTCAGTTACTTTAAGTCATCTGTCCTCAAGTTTTCTTCTGTCTTCCACTGGGAGTCTTTATTAATAAAACAAGGAGATGGTAACAACAGCGGAACACCTACAGAAAGGTATTTTTTCTATCTCAGGATTAAAATAACCACACATGTTGAACTGCTATAGTATTACAGAAAACAAAATTACTTGAACTCTGGATTCCCATAAAATCTACATATTTCATCTTTTAGTAATAAGTATAGCAGCCACATAATTTTCAGGGCCAATAATACTGCAAAAACACACAATCACCACACTAGAGAGTAATGTAATAGTCATATATGCTCTAGTAATTAAGAGACTAAGAACTATGCTAGTCTATTTCAGCAATATATGAAATCAGAATTGTTTCAGCCTAATAACAGACTTGAGGGGAAGGATTGAACTAGACTCAGTTTGCCATCCTGAGTGACCTTGGGCACTTCAGATATAACTAATTCTGTTAACTCCTATGCATATCTAACTTTGTGCACATGGGAATTCACAGTAAACTCTGGTCTACACACAAAGTTACTACGTAAAGTGTTTGAAGGATTAAGGCCTTAATCTCTCTGCTTCAATTTATCATTGTAAAAGGGAAGCATTAATTAATTTACATGAAGTATTCATATATCACCATGAAACACCCAGTTAAAAAAAAATAGTGTTCTTAACACTCATTTTTCATTAATTTGTTTTCAGAGATTTTTATCAACAGAAAATAAGACATTTTTAAATGAATGAAAACATGAACTTAGCCTTTTACAAAAAGGTAAATAAAACAACTAATTATGCTACTACAAAATGTCTAAAAACCGGGAGTGAAATTACTCAGTAATAAACTCAGAGCAAAAATACTTCAATGGACACCAGTTCTTTTTCAAAAATACTTCAATGGACATGAGTTTTTAAAGAAACCATATGGATTTAGTTTTCCCTACAAAGATCATTTCATAAGTCAAAAATAATGAACGTAGATAGTGAGATTTATTGTTCTCTCAGAAGGGTAAAAAATTTAATGGCAACATAAAAATATACATGGAGTTAAAGTAATACGTTTTAAATTTATGATTTATAGGAACATTTATAAGAACATTAATATTATTTCCTAGATCAGTAATCCAAGTTTTAATCCTGAACTACCTGATAGAAATTGCCTCTAATATCTCCAATACACATTTCTTTAAAATTAATTTTAAGTAGAATAGCCACAATATACTTAAATTTAATAAGTTCCCTAATAAATGAATCAAAAAAGTGTACATACCTCTTTTAAAAGCTCATCTTGTTTATCCTAAAAGAAAAGCACAAAAAAGTTAAAGATTGACTCCTAAATTTTTATAATATATCTATTTCTTTTACAATATATGGCTTGTGACAAAGCTAACAATTTCTGTGCTGCTTCATATAACATACCCCTCCCCCCCCTTTGGTTCAGCTAATTCAGTTCAAGTCTACATCCACACTCCTTTAATAATTATTTAGGCCTAGATCCTCTGTGTATTCCATGCAGGAAGACTTCTGTATCCAAGAAAAATCACGTTAGCTTCAGTGAGGCTGCTTAGGAACATAGGGATCACCCACACTGAATAACTTGCAGGACTGAAGGAGTGGGTTTCACTGGTTTCATACAAGCATATATTGTGAATCAGATTCAGAATTATGTATTCTTATTCTGAATGCCAAAATGAGGGAAGATTATATGGGAGAAGTATTCTATGCCAGTCAGAAAGCAGTGGCAATAATTGAAATGAAGTACCAAGAACATTTTTAATTATGTTTTTAACTATGCAAGACATTTTAACATTTAACTATGCAAGACAATTCCCAAACTAGTTGTAGAATAGGAATATACACACACACACACCCTTGCTGCCTCTGTATCAGAAGCGGGGGAGGGGGCAGGTGGTAGCCAGTGTGCGTTGGAGGCAGCAGCACATACCATTGACTCCCCACACACACCAGCTCCCGTGGAGCTGCTTCCCTTCCCACTGCCTCCCACAGAGAACATAAGAACATAAGAATGGCCGTACTGGGTCAGACCAAAGGTCCATCTAGCCCAGTATCCTGTCTGCTGACAGTGGCCAGCACCAGGTGCCCCAGAGAGGGTGGACCGAAGACAATGATCAAGCGATTTGTCTCCTGCCATCCCTCTCCAGCCTCTGACAAACAGAGGCCAAGGACACCATTTTATCCCCTGGCTAATAGCCTTTTATGGACCTAACCTCCATGAAATTATCTAGCTTCTCTTTAAACTCTATTATAGTCCTAGCCTTCACAGCCTCCTCTGGCAAGGAGTTCCACAGGCTGACTACACGCTGTGTGAAGAAGAACAGAGGCAGCAGTGCAGTGGAGGGAGGGGCTTGCGGAAGCTGGGACTCACGGGGAGCCAGCTTAAAAGCTGGTCCCCCTGAGCAATAGCTCCTGTGGAACCGCCAACCCCACTGCAGTCTCTGATAGCAGCACTGCGAGGAGGGGGCAAGCCAATGAAATGCAGATAAGGAATTTCAAATGAGAGAGGGTTTTTTCCCCCTTTTGTTTGGAGCAAGCAGCAGTTTTTCCCCAGGTAGCAGGAGAGATGGATTCTCCCAGGAACAGACTCCTTGAAATGTGTAAGTAGGGAAAAGGTTAGATAGCCCATTAGGTTTTTTATTGTTTTCCTTCTCTGGGGATTTGAAAATAGTGTCTAAAGTGGTTAATTGTTTTTCTCTGTTCTTTTGTAACTAAGGATTACAGCCCAGTGATTCTCCGAGTCTATTTCATTCCATGGCTTTTAACACCCAGTCATTTGCCATGCTTGCAACAGTAGTCTTATTTTAATAAAAGAAATGTTACGGTTTTTTTGTTTAGGTTAACTGGCATTAGTTGATTTTGTGTCCGTAAACCTACGTAAGGTTTAAGGAAGTGAAACCACATTACCTAAGAGAAGCAGAGCTCTATTGTTTTCTGTGGATTATCCCAGTTTGTTTTCCCAACTCCAAGCAAAATGGGAGTTGGTGGCATGGGGGAGAACTTTGCCTCAGAGAAGGGATTCCAAGTGGTCTCGTCCCTGTAAGAAGGTTTATTTCTTTTTATTTCTTTTTTTATTCAAATTGACACTTGGTGGTGATGGCAGCGATTTTTTTTCTTACAACTCAGGGAAACTGAGACCGGACAAGTTTGTCTCTGGGAGTCACAGAGACAGGTTCTTACAGAGTTTATTCTGCTATCCAATCCCCAGATCTACACTTGAAGTGCCAGGTTTGGGAATTGAGCTGTGATATGGTGAGAGACAGTGGTGGACAGGTCGGGGGAAGATGATCCCCAAGGTACTGCAGAAACTCGACCATGTGGCTGTACTTCACATGAGTTCCCCCAGGGTCCCAGCAAGTACTGGGTATTCAGAGCCAACCAGACTAGGAGCTACTGCCTTTCTCTCTAAAGCTCTCCTAGGGCAAAACAAGCCAGCATCTGCTTTAATGGTTTAGTTTCCTCACTTCCCTGCATTTACGGTGCCACAATAGTTCCTCTTAAGACAGTGGTTTTCAAATTTTTTGGCCCATGGACCACCTGGATCAATGTAAACCTTTCCACAGACCACTGGTTACTAATGGAAACTGTTAATTACATAATTACACCTGAGCCATTTTGCTAGTAATGCATCTAGGGAGATTGGTTTAATTTAAATTATTAAACAGATTAAGCACCTTAACTTTCTCATGTTATCTTATCAAACTTCATTTAAAATAAAATAAAGTATTAATGTATGTCCAACCCAAAAGGTTTCAATGTTTTCTTTATTTATGGCAGGCATGGGGGAACCTTTTTTGTGGCAGAGGCCACTGAACCACAGAAAAATCAGTTGGGGACCACACAGATGAGAAGCAAAACGAAACAAAAAATCCCCAAAAAAACCCACTCCTCCAAAAAAACCCAACCCTCACTGATATGGCTCCCAACTGAGATACCTCGCTCCTCTGGCGCTCTAGTTCCATGAGGTATGGGGAAGGAAAGGAACAGGAAGGACTGAGTCTCAGGGCTTCCCATAAGCCAGATTTACTTTTCTGAGTTAGTAGATTTTATGGACCCTCCTTAGGCTCTGCGGTAGGGACAAAAATGAGGAGTTCAGTGTGGAACAGGGCTGCCAGTGAGTGGGATAGGGATAGGATGCAGGATATGCGAAGTGGGGTGCAGAAGGGGGTGAAGGTACAAGGTAGGATGCAGAAGCAGGCTGGGAATAGGGTGTCTGGCCAGGGGGTAGAGTGTAGGAGCAAGGGTGAGTGCAAGAGCAGGGTGGAGGTAGGGTGTCTGGCCAGGAAAGAGGATGCAGAATCTGGCCAGGAGGGAATTTGCAAGAGCAGAGAGGGCGTAGGGTGTCTGGCCAGGGGTAGGGAGATAGGGGCAGGGAGTACCTGGGGTTAAAGCTGGGGGGCAGAGTGGCTGAGGGGGTTCAGGGAGATGGGGGCAGGGTGCCCCTGGGAATAGGGCTGGGGTGAAGGTGACTGGGGGGGGGGGAAGTCAGGGAAATGGAGGGGCAGGAAGCCTGGAGGCAGTGCAGCAAGGCAGTGGTGAGTGGGTAGGTGACCCTAGGATGTCCAGCTCTGCAGAGGATGGGGTCCTGCAAGGGTCCATTCCATGGCACCCTCGGGAGCTAAGCCACTGCTCAGACCCTCCCCCCAGACTGAGTCCCCATGGATGCAAAGCCCTGAATGGTCCCAAGTCCCAACCTGCCTCCTGCGTGTGCAGGGTCCTCAATCCCAGCGTCACCTCCTCTCACCACTGCCAGGCATGGCGCAGGCCAACTTGCTGCCAGAGAAGGGGGGAGAGTGGTGCCAGCTGCTCGCACGAGAGCCCATTCTGCCTGGCCAAGCACCGCACAGCCCAACCTGCTGCCTGCTCCATGGGAGCAACCATACACACTCTTATCATGGCGGCAGAGCTCCCACACATGTGGCCCGTATGGGGATGTGCGAGTTTTCTTTCTTTACCTCCCCACCTGCCGGCCAGAGCTGGTGCTACAAGCTCGCCACTGCGTGCTGACCACAGAGCTGCAGCAGCAGCACAGACTCCCCACTGTATGGGGGCGGGGGGTGAGCTCCTACCACGGATCACCTGCAAGGCGGCCATGGAGAGAAACACTGTATTAAGGTCTTGCTACACTTTGTGCATCAGTTTCATGTGCCATAAACCTAAGCACTGCCCTCTGGCTTATCCACCCGTAGTTCCAGTCTGCTCCTGTGGCCCTTACATGGCTCCCCAGGATGGGGGAATCTTAGGACCCCATCCCTAGCTCTTGCCCCCACACTCTAGCTGTCTTCCGCACTGACCGGCTTCTTCCCCCGCAGCCTACAGGCCCTCCTTAGGCCACCGGACAGATCAAACCCAGTACACACGCACCCATCTTTCATGCTGACCAGCCTCTACCTCCTGCACCCTGCAGACCATTCTTGCATCACAGTACTATCGCTGCCCCCCCCCCCAGCCAAGCCCCTCTGCTTGGCACCTGCTCCCTCAGCCAAACTCCTGTGCATGCCACCTGTACCCCTATCAACTACAGCCCCTCCGCCCCCTACCCCCAGGCCCATCAATCACTGCCCCCCAGACAAGCCCCTCCATGAGCCACACTTGTATCACTGCCGGAAGCCTTTCCCACTGACCAGCCTCTTTCCCCACACCCCTACTGGCTGCAGTACCTCTGCACCCCCCAGCCCTCTCACTCACTCACACACATACACACTCCGCCAAGAGCCCCCTCACACAACATAGGTCTCCTGCCTTGTTCCAATAAAAATTGTTCCCTGCTGCCATTTTCTTTGTTTCATGATGACCAGCCAGCTCGAGTATCCAGAACCTGAGTGACAGACAGTTAATTTGATTAAGGGCAGGAAGCTGGGGACATCTTCGTGTAGGGCTGAAGCCAGGCAGGAAGGTAGTAGCTCTGGCCTGAAGCAAGGTAGTCATCTTTGCTCTGGGCACACCACAAAGCTCAGGGATTTCATTCTGCCACCTTCATTGTTTGCACCAAAACCTGAACATGTGGCAACACTCACAAATGTTAAAAAATTGTTAAGTACTGTTAAGTTGGTAAAACATTTTAAAAACTGTTAAATCGTTGCATCAAAAATGCTTCCTGTAACATCAAATGTTTGATGCTCTTCTTATAGCTCTAGCTCCCAGTTATGCACAAATTGTTAAATATTGTTAAATCACATTGTTATTGTCAAACAATAGTTACATCAATTGTAAAATCAAAAATTGTTACTGATACATCAAATATATGATGCTCACATATTTCCTTTTTAAACACCTAAGTTCCCAGCCTCCAGACTAGCAGAGAACAGTCTAAAACCAGAAGGAAATTTAAAAAACAACAACATATTTTAGTGCAAGTTTTGTTCCTCTAGCCAACAGAATGATGTCATCAGTGGTAAGCAAATGTAGACGTCTAACTGTGGAGAACATTTATTGCATTGAGAGACACAATGAAATGTCTGGAGAAAAGTGTTATTGGATATAACGAAGACTGGGTGGAGACTAGAAGAGGGCAAAATTGTCATCTTCATTTAACAGAGAAAGAACGAAGACCGCGGCTCAGAGAACAACGAATGTGGCAGCAAAGGCAAAGACAAGTTTTGGCAAGAATGTGGGAAAACGGGTCAAGAGCGTGTGAAGTGTCAACGAGAACAACATCAGGTTGAAAATTAGAGCAAAGATCAAGTGGCTCAATGGCATTCTATTGATAAATGGAGGAAGCAGACTCTACATGAACATAGACAAAATATATTCCTTGGCTTGATGTCTAATTCACTCAAAACTGTTCAGATGTTCACTATTGGTGACATGAAAGCTATCTATCAATTTTGTGGAGCTGTGGCTTTCAGAAAAGAGCATTGCATAGCAGTTGTTACGGTGGTATAGTACAGTTACCTCCTCTTACTACTTATCCAGACAAGCTTCAGCGCTTATTATTCCAAGCAGATGCATTTTTGGATGCATTTTTGCATTTCGGTATGCATTTTTGCAACACTATTTGCGTATACAACGGTGCTTACGCTTTCATGACATTTAATTCAAAGTACACTATATAACGACAAAGGGATCGTATGCCATGTGGGTCGTAGGGGAAGCTTCACTTTGAGCTACTATGAGCTTGCTGCCTGCCTCTACGATTTCCCAGGTACTGTCAGATCTCCATTTCTGATAACGAAGAGTCCTCTCAGTACCAGTTGAACAGTGCAACGAAGCAGGACATTCTGGACATAATCAACCCGATAATGGCCACAAATCCATATGCAAGAAACTACAAAATCTGTACAAAACATACCTTAAGGATCAGGATAAGAGTGTATCTCCAAATTTTGTGCAACTGAGATGAGACGACCAACATGTGTATAATGCCCCGACTTGCGGTGATTTGGTGTCTGTAATAGTGTCCAAAGACGGTAGTGTGGTGGATAAAAAAAGATGTCAGAACGTATCCGAAGCATGAAATGTGTAGCCAGCAGCGGCTCCCCACCCCCGGCTGTCTGTTAGCTGTAGCCCACTCCCCCTCTCTTAGCTACAGTCCTGTTATATAGAATAAAAGTGACTAAGAAAACAAATGTGGTTAAGCTAATTCCTGTATTGCTGAAATAGTGGAAAAGTCCCAATAACATTAGACCTTGCTTAAGAATCTGCCACCGCTCTGATAAATTGATTGTATCCATGCTTATGAATATGTATATACCATTAAAGAATGCGTGAGGAAGTGTGAATGAGAAACATCCAGTCACAAGGCTGTCCAGTATCTGTTACCTTTTAAAGGCAAGAAAGGATCCTGCAAAGTGTTTAAATTAACATGACAAGAAGCCAGGTGGAAGTCTCTCTCTCTCAGACAAGATGCAACAGCACACCAAGCCCGGGGATGGCCCGGAAGAAGTAGAGCCCTCCCACAGATCCATATAGAACTCCGAGGATCCTCGATGCCTTCACAGCTGGCCTCTGGGAAGCTGTTGTCTGGATAGCATTCCAGCCACCTACGAGATCGAAAGTAATCTATGCCAAACTTGCAGCCTGCCTCTACCCTACGAACATGAATGCAGTGTGTGTGTATCATCTTACCATTAAGAAATGTACTAATAAACAAAGCTCAATCATTCTCGAGTTCATACTTCGTTTAAGTTTATTCCTTGGCTGGCCCAAGGGGGATAAAGTGGAGGCCAATTTCATTTCAAATAACTCGGCACAAAGTGACCCAATGTTGTTCCCATTACTGTTTCCCAGAGGTGATCTTGGGTGGTCTTACGTGCTGCTTGAAGCAGAGAACTCTTCGAAAAAATCATACGGCTGCACGGTACTACGGCTATCATCAGGCTATTCGTCCGAACGGGCAGTTCAATCTGTTGCTCACATAGGGTTGTTTCACACACACTATATAATCAATACCTACTTGAAAGTGGAATCTCAGTGTCTTGCTTACTTGCACTTCAACCAGAACCAACTGCGTATTGAGAGCATACAAGGGTTGATGGATCACATAGCCAACAGCAGAGCAAACACCTCCAACTCCGTGCATATCAGTAACAATATTATTCTGCTGTTGTCCTTTGGGGCCAGTCCCAGGGCCATGCAACAGCTCTACCACTATGCAATGGCCATATCCCAGTACATCAGTCGCCCGGATTTGTTTGTTCCCGTGACTTGTAAACCTAACTGGCCCAAAATATACCGATGTCTGCAAAACATGCCGTCTAATTGTACTGTGAATGATGTTACATATTTCACTGCCCGCGTGTGCTATCAACAGTGTTTGTATTTGGTGAAAGAACTCAATATGATCTTCAGTTCAATTAGGGCCTACATGTACACCACTGAGTTTCAGAAGAGGGACCTGTCTCACATGCATCTGTTGGTGAGACTGAACCAAAAACTTCTGACAGAGTTGGTGGTAAGAACTACCAATCTTTTTGGCTTGGGAGTGGAGATTCCAAGCTTCCCCTCCCCTCTGGGAGGGAGGCTGGGAGCAGTACAGGCACCAGAGGAGCTACCAGTGTCCTCCTTTCCAACCTACTGCTACCAGGCATGAAGGGCAGCTGCCGCAGCTGCTGGAGCCAAGCACTGCATGATGGGGGGCTGCCCCTGCGACCCCATTCTCCTCCCTCCCTGACAAAAGGAGAAAGGGGAAAGGAGGACACCAGCAGCTCCTCCATTGCCTGTACTGCTCCCAGCCCCCAGAAGGGAGGGGAAGCTTGAAGCCTCCACTCCCAAGCCAGAGATAGTTGGTGGTAAGAACACATTTATCTGTGCTGAGATTCCCAATCATCAGCAACATCCACTACTGTGGCACAAAGTGATGAAACGCATGCTTCATGGTCCACATGCTTCTGGGATGCCCTGCTGGAACAAAGAGAACAAAACATGCAGTAAAAAGTTCCCAAAGCTGTTCATTGAGGCCTGGCAGCTCTTAATACATTTATAAAGCACAAGCACAGCGGGGTGGTGGGGACTGGGCACAAGCTCATGCCCACTCCTGCTACACTTCTGCCTCCCCTGCCCTGCCGCAGATGGTGCTGGGGGGGGGGGGGCCGGGGGCGGGAGAACCAGTTTTTAAGCTGGCTCCCCCCAGCACTGGCTCCTGCTCTCCCGCACTTGCTGCCTCTCTCTGATAGAGGCAGCAAGGGGAGAGGGGAACAACTAGTCAAGTCACTAGTCGACTATCCAATAAGCATATGCTTGTCAGATAGTCGAATAGTCCAGTGATTCCCAAACTTTTTTATACCGTGGACTGGCAAACACATTAATAAACTGTTAGCGGACTGACCCTGAAATATTTGCATACTCAGTATGGTAATTAATGTAACTGCATATTCATTATGGTAATTTTTGTCCATGGTATATTAGGCAAATCAAAGAAGGGAGGACATGATGGTTAACAAGAATTTGAGAAACTGCTGTACACACATATTTTAAAAAACAAATAAAATAGTTGCTAATATTTGTTAGAGAGTATTCTCCAGACCAAACCTCTGGCCTCAACTGCACCAGAATTAAAGAGGCAGTAGTTAACAGGTCTGGCAGTGTTGACACATTCATATTTTCCTATGCACTTAATAATGCATAATAATACTGTGTACGTGCACTGGCTGGGAGCAGTTGAGGCCAGGGGGAGGCTCCCGCCGAGCGGGGAAGGAGGAGAATGGGGTCACAGGGGCAGCTGCCCATCACGCGGCACTTGGCCCCTTCCTGCCTGGTAGCAAGTAGTGGGGAAAGGAGGACACCAGCAGCTCCTCCACTGTCTGTACTGCTTCCAGCCTCCCAGAGATAGTTGGTGGTAAGAACTACCATTTCCACAGCAGGTACCCAAGAGTAGTTTGAGGAATAGGAAGTGTGGGAGGGAGTGCAGGCAGGAAACAAGGATATAGGAAGTAGAGAATGACCCCTGTGAGACCAACTCTTTCAAACGGAAAATGACAAGGAGGTAGCATATTTGAGCTACTGACTCAAAAGAGCCATTTCACCACTGGATACTTTTGCCTAGTTCCTGATGGATTTCTAAATGGAATTCATGTTTCTTGAACAATTATGCAGGGAGGCATAAAGAATGTACAAGTACCCCCCTACCACATATGTCTGGTCCCTTGAATACCATGGAGTGCAGCACAATGACAACCATGACTCTTCTAGCTCATCTGTTATTATAGAGTTACTAAGTTTTTAATAGAATTCAATTTGCATTTTTTGTAATTTCAACTGATAATATCAATGGTTGGCCTTTTTTATTTTTATTAATTTAAATTTCCATGGCTGTGAAAAATTATGATTTAAAGCATTTTTTAATTTTTATTCATTTAAATATTCACAGATGCACGAAATATGGGGATCAGAATAATTTAATGACAGTAGACACGGAGAGTCAAAGTTAAAGCTTTATAACTATTAAAACACAAGTTGTCAGTATCACATGGGAGCAAAATATTCAAAATGAATATCCACAAATACAACACTAATAAGCTGTCAAGTAGCATTTGTCTTACTTTGCTGAGCTCTACGTAACAGTCCAATCATTATCATTGGAAATATTTTTGTTAATTTGTGTGTGAATAGTGAACTTGATGTCTATCAACATTTACCAATTTAAAAAAAACACATCCTTCTAAGCATAAGTATTATATTTCCTTGCCTTCCTGTGTGTTTGGCTTATCGCTGTTAAAAGCATTTCCTCCGGTGAGATAAACAGACCATTTCTCAGTTCTGCTGCATATAAATCTACAATTATTAGAAAGATAACACCCCGATTAGCAGGGCAAATCTGGGGGTACGGAACAGAACGCCGCACCAGCAAGATACTTATAGCTGGAACAGCGTACTAGAATGAGACACAGCCGAACATAGAGCTGCTGGATGGCCCCATGCTGACAGTTCCTCAGGTATAGCTGTATCGCTCCCAGTCCTTCCACACAGGGTCTCCTCCATCAGTACAGCAGCCAACCCCACCATGGGACAGGACAGAGGTGTGGGGCTAGAGGCAGTATGGCCATGCCAGAGAAGCTGCAGGCATGGGGCCACTGAGTGGCTCCATGTTCTGCTCCTTTCCCTGCTATGGTTCCTGGGTCCTGAGAACTGCAGCGGGAAAAGGAGCAGAACCCCCAGCCCTTCCACAGAACTACATCTGCTCAGGTTCCCAGCAGCAGCCCTACCTTGTGTGGGTGGGGCTGGGAGCAGTACAGGCACCAGAGAAGCTGCTGGCGTCCTCCTTTCTACACTGCTGTTTCCTGGCGGCCGGGGCAGCCACATTCCACACAGCCCCAGCTGCTGGAGCTGGAACCAGGGCTACAGTGAAGCTGCTCCAGCAGGGACAGCCTCACCACAATCCAGCTCCAGCACACCCGGCTGCCCACAGCGCCACTCACCCTGCTGATGTGTAGGGAAGTGGGCGGAAAGAGAATTTTCTGTGCATACCTTATGGGGAAGCCCAGTGGGCGAGGCTCATTAGCAGCTGGTGACGTAATGTACCGCAGCCCAGCAGGCAGGGGTTCGCAGCCTGTTGCTAGTCCACGGACCAGCAGTTGGGAACCACTGGACTAGTTGACTAGTTGTTTACATCCCTAGTTATATGGGAGAAATTCAAAGCAGTCCTCTCTGAGGATGGTACAGAGTACAAGGCCTTACTGTACATTCACAATCTTTTAAAAAAAGGTTATTCTATGAAACACTTTGGCTTACTGACACCACTTACCTTACAAGAAACTGCTGTTAAAGAGGATGATGTTTCTCTGGGTAAACATAAACGACTATACGAGATGACATTTTCGCAGCTAAATGAAGAACAGAGAGATGTCTTTGACAATATCATTCAACATATGACAACACTCACAACTGCTTCTTCATCAGTGAGCCAGGGGGCACTGGTAAGACTTTCTTATACCGGTGCCTGATCCATTGTCAGAGACACCAATCAAAAAAAAATTGCATCAATTGCCTGGACTAGGATTGCTGCTATGTTGCTTCTCAATGGGCATACAGCACTCAAGACCTTCAATTTGCCATTAAATATTGAGAATGATTCCTGGCTCAGCTGGACAAAAGCATTCAAGCTTCAGCTGATGGACACTGACTGCTTCATATAGGACAAAGCCTCCATGATACCATCCGCTGCACTGAATGCCATAGACCATGCTCTCCGAGATTTATGTAGACAGCCAGACATGCTGTTCAGAGGAAAAACTATGCTGCTTGGTAGGGATTTCCAACAAGTAAGAAGGGGGATGCCATCAGTTCATCAGTGTATGCCTCAAGGGCAGTGAACTGTAGCCCCATTTTAACAGGAACACGAGAGCGAACAATGATGTAGTCTCCTTCTCTCACTGACTGTTATCCATTGGCCATGAAGATGTGAAGAAATTGGTAGTAGATGATGACTTATACTGCAAAGATATGGTTGCTCAGATGTATCCACATGGTGTCAGCACCAAGGTGATGAGAAAGCAGGCAATCTTGGCAGATTGTAATGAAGAGGTGAACAAATTGAACTTGCAAATATTGGACAAAATTCCCGGTGATTCATCTGTGAGGGTATTGACTTTGTTCAGTGTCTGGGAATTGATGCTACTGAGGCTGTTCACAAGGGTGATCAGTAACAGTATCCTGTAGAACACTTGGCTGAGATGGCTCCATCTGGTATGCCTCCTCAACAGTTGATCTTGAAGGAGGGTGCCACTGTTATGCTTCCATGGAACCTCTGTATATCTGACAGTCTCTGCAATGGAACACGTCTAGTAGTCACATCTATGTCCAGACATGTACTCTGTTGCCAGATAATAACTGGCGACAAATCTGAAGAAATAGTGTATATCCCACATATACAGTTGGATACCTGTGCCAGTGTCGACATGCCATTCATCCTGAAGCGGATCCAGTTCCCAGTGTAGTTGGCCTGCACCATGACAATTAACAAACCCCGGAAACAGAGCTTCAACTGTGTTGGCCTGTATATAAATGCTCACAATGGACTATTCGGACACGGCCAGCTCTATATAGCTCTGTCTCTGTGCAGAAGCTGACAGCGTATCAAAATATTCCGTAATGGCAGTTGAGAAATCATAAATGTAGTATTTTATGAAGTACTGTTAAATATAGTACGTGAACAATATACCCATTAACAGTTTTTTCAATACAGCTTCATTTGTTCACTTTTCTATAGTGCGAGGTTAACAGGCTCTCTGGCTGTGAAACTGGCCACGCAGTGGGGGGTTGATGAACATATTGAGCAGGGGTCACAGGAAGGGCTGGTGGAGGACTCCATCCTGCTGCACCACAGGTAGGAGGGGAGACCATGATCCAGCTGCGGTGGATAAAAGGGGATTGGCAAGTGTAGTGAGCAGGGGGACACGGCCCTCTAGTAATGTTTAACCAATTAAACGAGAAGATGGGACAGGTGGGTGCCCCAGCCCACTTGGGCTCAAGTGGCACCACGGCAGCTGGGCTTGAGTACACCCATGGGGATGGAGCATCCCCCTGCCCACAGCAGGTGGTGTGCTGCTCCAGCACCCACCAGTTAAGCATTCACATCCTTATGATCACCCCATCTCAAAAAAGCATTATGTATTTAAACAAAGGTCAAAAAACATGGGGATTGATTAAAGGCCTAGAAAAAACTCTCCAATGAAAAAAACTGAAACGACTGTAATTGTTTACCTCAGAGAGGAGATGAACAAGAGAGATACAATGCAAATATGTAAAACAGTGAATGGTACAGCAAAGGTAGATGAGGAAGTTCTGCTCTCCCTATCATAACATTAGGAGTTATACTTAGCAACAATCAAAATATTGGAAGAGATTATCTATAGTCCCAGGGTTGAGGTCCGCAGCCACTGTATTAGAGGCAATGTGGGGTGCCAGGCAGGAGCTGGTCCACGAGGGAAGACAGTTTAAAAACCAGCTCCCCTTATGGACCAGCTGTCTGTCGCCCAGTGCTGCTGCCTCTGATAAAGAGGCAAGAGCGCAGGGTGGCAGCAGCCCCAGTCTAAGGGGGAGAAGGTTGAGCTCCTGGACTGAGTGCAAGCCAGAACTGAGCCGGGCTGCCTGCCCACTTGGCTCCTAATACGCTTCGAATGCAGAGCCTCAGCAGGAGTAGGTTCTAGACCTGGCATGAGCCAGAACTGAGCCAGGCTGCTGGCCAGCCTACTAAAAAATTTACTGGCAAGGGTGGGAGGGCGGAGGGGGGGAAGCGGGGAATGTGTGTAGTCTATGGCATTAGCCTATGAGCTTTTGTTTATCAGTTAACCGGTTAATCAACTACACTATTACATCCTGTAAAGTTTGTCACCTGCTGTTTTTATTTATCTGTCTTAACTATCACACATTTCGCAAGTCCTGAAGTTTGACCCGCGCCGTGCCTGTCCCACACTAGTCTCTCTCAGTCATGATTTGGGCTAGTTCATGTCAGGATGGAATGCAGTCTCGTTATACCGCCTTGGGCGGCAGGGAGAGGGGGGTCCGGGCCCGCCCTCACTCACGGACCCCAGCCCAGGGCCCTAAGGACTCAGACCTGACATGGTCCGGTCTGGCTGGCATGGCTTCCTGCCGAAACACGCCAGCCCACGGGCAGTATGCAAATGCCCTGCCCTGGGCTGCTTCCTCTCCCCTTACCTGCGTCTCTTGCTTCTCTTTTTTTCCCGTCTTCTCCCACCTTCCTCTTAAACCACTCACGTTCCGGCTCGGCGTCCTCCATCCCCGGCAGCCACCGCCCTCTTCTCTCCTCCCCCAGATCCCGTCCCCTTCCCCACGTCACTCGCCTGCCGCACCCTTCCACCGTTTTCCCGGGCACCGCCCTGGAGAGCTGTCTGGCGGCACGCGAGAACGCTGCGCATACGCCAACCCCAACTTGCCGCCCCCCCGAGCCTGGCCAGCACCAGGGTTTTTAAAGTGTGGGGTGATAGCACCCCAGCACACCCAGCTCACCGTGCCCCGTACATGGCCGGCGCGGGGGGTTTTGGAGTGCGGGGCATTAGTGCCCTATCACACATCCCTAGTGCACACACCCAGCTCTAACTACAGAGGTGCAGCAGGAGTAGATCCTGGACCCAGCATGAGCCAGGACTGAGCTGGGCTCACGCCAGGTCCCAGCAGCCCACTGGGATCCCTCATGAACAGGGGCGGCTACCAGAGAAGCCTCTGTCCGCAGTGGGCAGAAGCTGCTTTGTGGCAGCCTCCCCTGCCCCCCATCCTCTGCACTGCTGCATCTGATCATCGTGTGGGGAGGGCAGGCTGCAGCGCGGAGACGGTGCTGGGGGGGGCGGGGGGGAGACTGGTTTTTAAGGTGGCTGCCTCTGATACAAAAGGTGGCTCCCCCCACCCCACTTGCTACCTCTCATACAAAAGCACAAGGGGGGGGCAGGAAGTGAGTAATCGACTCAACTACTCGCTTACATCCCTAATCAGGATAAAGCTGGGGAAAGGACAGATCATTCCACAGCAGCCTACTACAGGATTATTCAACTATCCTCTAAAACAGTGGTTCCCAATCTTTTTGATACTGGGGACCGGTAAACCCATTCACAAGCTTTTGGAGGACCAGTAACATTTATTTGCATGTTTGCATATACATTAAGCAAATGATGAATATGCAAATAAGTTGTGTCGCTGGCCCTACCTGTCCAGCGGGTTGTTCTGCCCCCCCCTCCTGGCCCCAATCCCGGATGTTTTATCAGCTGGCGCCGGCTCCCCTGGCTGTGTCCGGCGCCGGGCATTCTCCATCGGTGCTCCCAGCCTTCTCACTGGGTTCTAGCGCCCGCCGGATCTAGCCCCACCACCTGGCAGCATGCCCGGCAGAGACGCTGCAGCGGCAGGCTCTCCCCCAAAAGGGCCGCGTCGCTGCGCTCGGCAGTGCGGGGTGCTGCTACCCTGTCACACAAATTAATAGGATTGTGCATGGTAATTTTTCTAAGGACTGGTATTTTTTTTCTAAGGACCGGTACTGGGCCGCGGACCACACTTTGGGAAACGCTGCTCTAAAACATCTGGATGTGTTCACTGTTGGAGACAGGATTATAGGCTACACCAGGGGTGGGTAATAATTTTTTGCCAGGGGCCACTTCGGAAATTTTTTGAGTGACCCCGGGCCACACAGGAAGGGGCATGGCATCAAACGTAAGGGGTGTGGCCAATATATTTCCAGGTTCCCCACCCCCAGACAATGATTGGTCTGGGGGTGAGGGAGTGCCTATGTCCCCACCCCACTTTCCCCCAAGGTGCCCATGCCCCTGTCGTGGGAGGAGACTTCCCTCACTCCCCCACCCCCAGGCCAATTAGAGCCTGGGGAGTGCCGCAAGCCTCCTCTGTTCTCCCCCTGCCCTGTGAGCAGCGCTTCAAAGCGCCATGTGCTCCTGGCAGGGCGGGAGGAGGCATCACACGCTCCCTGCCCCCAGGCCAATAAGGGCCTGGGGGCAGGTGAGTGTGTGACGCCTCCTCCCGCCCTGCCAGGAGCACATGGCGCTTTGAAACGCCGTGCACTCCTCACAATGCGGGGGCGAAGCGGAGGAGGCTTGGCCCACTCCCCCACCCCTACGTCCCACTTGGCCTGGGGGCAGAGGAGCAGCAGGGCCTCCGCAGGCTGGATCCACCCTTTTGGCGGGCTGGATTGGGCCTGTGGAGGCCCTTTCGCCCACTCCTGGCAGACCAGTGGGATCTTCCATAAGGCAATTCCAATGTTCCTATTAGAGAGAAATTTGCCTTGTCAACCTCTATTCATAGACCACCAAAATTCTCTCATCTTTATAAAGACTGCTTGCTTTGACTGGGCCTGTATATGAAGATATTCTCTAGGACTGTTAGCGTGTAGCCGTTTACATGATTAACCAATAAGCCCAAGCACATCGATTAAGCCTCCTGGTTACATAACTGTTGGGACTAAACAGTTCAGTTAAAACTATTCAAAATGGAGGCAGTGAACTTTTGACCCAAGGACTCCATTTTGATCAGAATGCCTGTCAGCAGCTGGAGACTCTGGACTGTGATAGCTCTTACCAGCCAGAACTGGTTTTCAGAACATTCCATCACCTCAAGGTTCCACACCACCGAAGCAATTTAATGCCCTGTGCAGCTGCTGACGGGTGTTGCTTCTTTCACCTATGCTCCTGTCAGCATCAGACCACCACAGCCGTGACAAGGAAGGGAGAAGAACTACCATCAAGGATCAGTGATCCACCACCATCACAGAAGTTCTTCGCACGGATCTCACTTGGAGCTCCTCCCTGAGAGCTTTCAATTAGCTCAAGGGTAATAGGTCCCAAGCTACGGCAGCACAGCACCATCGAGCCTAATACCACCAACACCTCTGAATGTAACAGGGGTTTACTTTCTTGGGGTTCTTTCCTGTCTTCTCTTCTTTTTCTCCTGACCAATGGGAACATTTGGGCCCAGGCTTCATGCCGCCGATGAAATCCCTACACTGCTATTTACTGCTATTTAGTCACAGTTGAGTAAGGATGCTTACTATCATTTGCTATTGTTTTAGTTCTTATATGAAATCCCCATTTTCCCACTTATTGTAATTTAATTCCCTAATACATTTGTGATCTTATTTTAGAGTGGTGTTCTTTATTTATACATCACACTGGGAGGACACACTGAGGGGGTACTCCAACCGATGATACATGAGGGGAAAAGGGGCCTGCATCCTCTGAAACAGGGGGCCCCCGATATTAAGGCGTCACTTTTTAATTTCTATTTTCTTAGTTGCCCTTGCCCCTAGGTAACAATGTACACACACACCCTTGCTGCCTCTGTATGAGAGGCAGCAAAGGAGGTGGGGAGGTGGGAACCAATGTCCACGGGGAGTGGAGTGGGCTCAAAAGCTGGCTTCGTGCAAGCACCGGCTCCTGCTTGCCTCCCTGCATATAAACGCATAACCAATAAAAAATCCTGTTGTTACACACTTACACACATTTGTTAATGTCCCTAATATACTCACTTGCTAAAATATTGCAGTATATCAGTTTAAGCCAATGGAGAATTTTACTTTTAATGTTTTATCTTCTTGGTAGCTTTAATATTTTGTCTAAATTAGGAAACATGACAAATGTTGATTTCTTAGTTAATACTTAATAAAACAAAGATATTGATCCCTAACAAGAGGTTGTGAAAAAAGTTTGTTGATATAGATAAGAGCACAGAGTCTGTAAGAAAAGCACATGAATCAGAAGTTTCAGAAAGGTACTGGAACTAAAACAATATCTGGGCAATCATTTTGGATAAGGAAACAAATCCTCTATCTCCACTTACGAAATGCGCACACTTGTCATTACTGCATAAAACCAGGTTCGGCAATTCTCGTTTTGAAACACTAGGAGCCCAACCCCCCTATCTCCCTCCAAGACAGAAACGCTTAATGCTCGTGCAACTTATTGTGGGGAGGATGGATTGACCCCGTAAAAACCAAGGCCCTATTTGCTTTGCGTGGCCGCAAGAGCAAGCGCGTACCTTCGCCCCCACGGCGTTTAACCATCACATGGACATGGGGAAGAAAAGGGCTGCAGAGTCAGAGGGGCAAGCGAGGCGACGCCGCCTTGGCAGCCCCAGGGCATTAGCACAGGCGACGCAGGGCGATGTGGAGGGACCTCCCGTAACGACGGGCCCGGAAGAAACAGGTCCCGCCCCTCACAGCAGAGCAAGCGAGCGGTTGCCTGCTCTCCCGGAGAGCGGCCCCTGAGCCGCCTATGGACTTGGGGGGAGCTACCAGGGAGCCCCCGCAGCCGGCGCTGACACTCGGGATGGGGGGCCTTGGGGGGGAGGGGGGAACAGCCCGTTACCATGGCGAGCTCCAGACCTCCCGACGCTCAGAGCTGCTCCAACGCCCCTCAATTCTGCGCGCGCTCCGCTCTCAGTGGTTGTGTCCGGCTGACGCCAAAAGGCGCCGCCGCTTCACTTTCCGCCGCGCGGATGTGTCGCGGGGTGTGACGCGCACTGAGATGGCCTCTGCGGACTCGGAGCGCAAGAGGAGGAAGCTCGAGGAGGCAGCAATAGCTGCCGTAGGTGGGGATGAAGACGAGGGGCCGGAGGAAGAGGAGCGGTGGGTTGGGCCCCTCCCGGGGGAGGCTGCTCAAACCAAAAAAAGGAGAGGTAAGGCGGGGAGCCGCGCCCGGGGCCGGGGCATGGAGGCAGTCTGGGCGGGCGGGAGCTGGGAGACGGGCCATGGCGAGGCGCTGCGATCGGTAAGAGGGCTGGGTGCTGGACCGATGATAACCGCTTGCAAGACTCGCGCACCGTTGGTATTTCTGAGGGTTTACTGTAAAAACTGCCCCCAAGCGTGTCTGTGCTCCAGCCTGGATGTGCGATCCCATGTGCGCATGAAGAGTAGCTCGTCCTCTCGAAAAATAACAAAAATACAGGTTGGATCTCCCTGGTCTGGCACCATCGGGGAAACAGAGAATTTGCCAGCTCAGGAGAGGTCTTCTGCCCCAAGCTCCCAAGTGCATCACCTGCTGCTGGCAGGCTGCCCCAGCAGGCACTCTGCTTTGCCCTTCTCCAGCCTGGTTCGCCCATCTGCTGTCTCCCTGAGCAGCAGAGGCTGGAGCTCCGTGCATCCGGCCCCACAGAGCTCCCAGGGCTGCTGAGGGGCTTTGGCCTTTGCCCTGCACTCCAGTGGGCTGCTGTGGCACTCAACTGCAGTCCCGCGCTCCTAGGGGCTGCCACAGTGCCCTGGCTCCGTGTTCAAGTGGACAGCTGTGGGGCTTCAATTCCAGCCTGTGGTCCAGGGACTCCTGCCAGGGTCTGGACCTGGCCCCGGCCTGCACTCCTAGAAGCTGCCGGAGGACTCTGGTGCTGTGCTGCCATGGGCCTACAGCTCAGCACCAACTCGTGCTGCTAGGGGACTCTGGCTTGGACCTGCGCTGCTGCAAGGCTCCGGCTTTGGTCTTGCACTGCCCCCAACCGGGCTGCTGACCCTGATGCCCCAACCCAGCTGGCCCTCCTGCCTTTAGGATCCCAGGCTCTCTGTTCCAGGAGCATCCATGGCCCTGCCGGACGACCGATGTTGCCAGATCAGAGAGTGCTGTTTTTTGGAGATACAATTGGTCCCTTTATTCTGTCATTTTACAAGGTGATTGGGAAAATGTTGGGCCCCAGCAGGTGAATTTTCATGATAGCGCTGTAAAGTCTTGTCTTAAATATGTAGAATTGGCTAGGAACAGTACGTGGATATAGAATCCTAGAACTGGAAGGGACTTTGAGAGGTCATCAGGTCCAGTCCCCAGTCCTCACGGCTGAACCAAGTACTGTCTAGACCTGATAGATGTTTATCTAACCTGCTCTTAAATATCTCCAGTGATTTTGATTAAAACTAACGCAGGTAAATTAAACCAAGAGGTAATAATAATGGAGAGCTGAAGATACGATATGATATTTATTAAAAGAAAATAATTTCTGCTTTTCTCTTATTTTGTTCAGTTCTGGAATTTGAGCATGTCTATCTTGAAAATCTTCCAAGTGCTTCAATGTATGAACGCAGTTACATGCACAGAGATGTCATCACACATGTAGTGTGTACTAAGTGAGTCTTTTGTTTTGAACAGAGTCTTACAGTTCCAAAACTTGTATATGTATATGATAGGGTTTTTTTCCATAGAAACTTTACTAATTGAACCTGATGTTTTTGGAATATGGAATTTAAATTCTTCTGAGCTAATTCAAATAGGTTTGGTTTGATTAAAGACCCAACAAATTTTAAATTGAGCTCTTTTTTACATAATTGTAGTATCATGTAATCCCCAGCCTATTTTTGAGGTTTTAAAATCCCATTTTCCTATTAAACTACTTTTGCCATCACTATTTCTGTATGAAATAATGACACAAACGAGATAAGTTATATGTCAAATGCAATCACACGGATAAAGTAAATAAAACTACAGAGACTGAAGAAATGTTTCTAACCTCTTGTAATTGCATGTTACTTCTAACAATATTAGGATAAAAAAATCAGACTGAAGTGTGATGTTTAAGTTGTTGTAGTCTCTTTACAGATCAAGTTATAGAGTGTGGAAAGGTAATACAGGTTGGATCTCTCTGGTCCAGCACCCTCGGGACCTGACCAGTCCCAAACAAGGAGATTTGCCGGACCAGGAGAGGTCCCTCCCCTCCTGGCCTGTGCTGAATTGCTGCCCTCAGCTAGGGCTCCAGCCCAGTCCTGCTGCTGCCTGCCTGGCCGTGGCTGCTGGGGCTGGAGCTCTGCAGCTGGGGCCAGCCCGCAGCCACTGGAGCCAGAACTCCCTGCTGCCCCGCCTACCTCTCAGCACAGGGCTACCTCTGCTGTGCTCCAGCCCTGCAGCCAGACTTTCCTGTACCTGGCCTCTGTGGTCCAGGAACATCTGTAGTTCAGCAGGGCCACAGATGTTGCTAGACCAAAGAGTCCCGGTTAAGGGAGGTGCAATCTGTAACTTGCTTTTTAATGATTAATGCTGAGGTTAAACTGCTACTGTACACTTTGACAGATTGTTTATAGTAAGATATACGGAATATTTTACTAATATGCAAGGAAGGTCTTGATGCTAGCGGTTACCCAATAGCTGCAAATGCATTATATATTCATGTTGTACTTTTCTGAATGAAGGAAAAAGAAGAAATGCATATGTATCACAATAGCTATTCTGTACTAGTGAATTGATCTTGTGCACCATTATTGATTCTTCCCTCTAGTTTTTAACACATCAATTGATATATTTATCATTGCAGGACAGATTTTATCATAACTGCCAGCCATGATGGACATGTCAAATTCTGGAAGAAAGTAGAAGAAGGGATTGAATTTGTTAAACATTTTCGTAGCCATTTAGGTAAGACATCATATTTTGTTTGATTTGCTTTGAATAGAAAACAATTTTTCTTTAACTATTACTACATATTACAAATAGAATATAGATAGTAAGTAGATGTTCCATCAGGTATTCTCCAAAGCTGGAGAATCTGGTGCTAGTAAGATGCTGAGGGCTTAAGACTTACTATGGAAATAAACTGTAATGTTTTTAGGTCTATTGTTCACAGGATTCTTAACAATTTATTAAAATAATTTTCTGTGCTTCATTTATACTTTTAGAATTTGACAGTATTGATTGTTCATGGTAACAATAAAAACTGAAAATTGCTATTTTCAATTAGACGCACCAATCAGCTTTTAAAACAACATTATTTAGATTTCTTCTAAAAGTTTAATTGCTACTATTAACTTCAGCAGGTATGTTTACACATAAAAATATTAATAGTTTCTGAGCCCAAAAGCCCAATACATGATGGGCTTAGTGGGATTAGTGGAGTAATTAAAAAAAATAATTTTATGTTGAATCATTAATTCTCTGTACAGTGACTAATTACTCCAATGTAATGCAGCCATGAATAATGCAATGTAGAACTTTTTTTATTCTGTACTAATTTTAAAATACAGATACTATATATAACAATTGCAGGCTCTAAAATCTTGGTATCAGATATTTGGAACATCTCTTCTTTGAAATGGTAAATACAATTTTCAAGCACAGCATGCCAAGTATCTGTCTTTTACATGTTTTAATATTATATTGGGTTTATTGTAACAGGGGTCATTGAGAGTATTGCAGTTAGTTCAGAAGGGGCATTATTCTGTTCTGTTGGGGATGACAAAGCAATGAAGGTATTTGATGTAGTGAACTTTGATATGATCAACATGCTGAAACTTGGGTAAGTTATGTCATTCAGTAAAAACATTTTTGGTGATTGTGTTTTGAGCACTTTGAATAAAAGTTAATTAAACCAAATTCTGTTTGATCATTTTATGCAAAAAAAAATCAAAATCCAATCAGCCCTAATTTAACTGACTTACAGGAATGTATGCTATTAGAAATGTCTCCAGCAGCTCAGAGATTTCCTGATTATATGTAGAATTGCAATATACGTGACTCTAATTCCTTTCTGTAAACAGTTTGCAGGCAAAGTTTTCATGTTTTTCAATAAGAATGTAAAATCCTAATTCACCAGTTAACCAGTTAAATGCTAGATTAACCTAAAATTTAACTGGTTAACCGACTAAGTGGGCTCTCAGCCTTGGGGCTGCTGCTGCCACTGCTGGTGGCAGGAGGCCCCAGGCCTGTTCCTGGGGCTGGGGTTGCCAGTGGCAACAGAAGGTGGTGCTCCCGGTAAGAGTGATGCTTACTGGGTTGGGTAACTGGTTATCTCTTCACATCCCTACTTTTCAGTAATAAGATGCATCTGATGTTCAAGGATATGTGCCATGTGGCATATGACAGGACTACTATCCTGTTTCCTATCTCATGATAAAAGAGTAAAAACAGTGAAAAAAACAAAAGCTCTACTGTCCACAGTACCATAAGTTCTTATCAGGTCTTTAGTATTTCTCAATCTGAAAATGTTGTATCTACAAAGGCCTTTTTGTACCACACTTATTACTGTTATATCTGAAGTTAACATCATGTTTCTATTTGGGGTAGTTATTTTAATTTTTTAATCCTATTCTCAGTTTACCTTACCTTTTACTACTTACTTAAATATTGAACAGTGTACCTTAATATTTAACAGTGCACTCACAACCAGTTAAAGGGTAGGAGCTACCATTTTTAATTTTTAACTGGGGAGCCACTCACGGTGTGGTCTCTGTTCTGCCATTAGCTGCTTACTTGATTTCTGCTTCTGAACCAGTTTTTAATCTCTGACAGATCATGACCAAAAGTATTTTGAAAGTCCAAAATACTTTTATCTATCAATTCTTAGGTATTTGTTAATTGAGTGGTCAAGGAATTCTACAATAGCACATTTTTTTCCTGGTGGCTGTACTGGTTTCTTTGTATTATATTATGTTGGCTATTGTTTTTCATAATTCTAGTTTTAGTGTTGTTTCAGCTAGTTTACCTGATGCTGAAATATGCTCATTGGTCTATTTTCCCCCAAGATCTCTGTTAGCACCCCTTTTAAAGATAAGCATAACATTGGCTATTCTGGTTCATTTTAAGATGTTTTGTAGCAACTTAAACCATTTCATTTTAAAAAATTTCAGAATTCTTGATGGATATGATTTGGTTCTGGGGGTTTGTAGCAATTATAATCTATTTGATCTCTTTATTAATCAATTTGTAATATAGTCCTGGTGATTTTATTGCAGGACTCGATCCTGCTCCTATTGAATTTGATAACAAAATTACCTTTGTCTTCAGTTGCATCAGAATCTGATGAGGAGTTTCAAAATAGAGAAGAAAATGCCACTGAGTCATAGAAGTTTTGTGGTAATAGATATTGTAGTAGATCACAACCCTTTTTTGTTTTTCCACATTTACCTTCTGTACCCTTGCTTATTGTCAAAACTGCTTTGTGGAGCCATGTGGAAAAACAGAGATTGGGTAACTGGTCCACCTGGAAGGAGTATTGCAGAAAGGGATCTAGCAGTCATAGTGAACCACAAGCTAAATATAAGTAAACAGTGTGACATTGTAGCAAAAAAATCAAACATGATTCTGGGATGCATTAACGGATGTATTGTGAGCAAGACACAAGAAGTAATTCTTCCACTCTACTCTGCACTGATTAGGCCTGAGTTAGAGTACTGTGTCTAGTTCTGGGCACCACATTTCAAGAAAGATGTAGAGAAATTGGAGAGGGTTCAGAGAAGAGCAACAAAAATGATTGAAATTCCAGAAGACATGATGTATGAAGGAAGACTGAAAGAACTAGGTTTGTTTAGTTTGGAAAAGAGAAGATTGAGAGGGGACATGATAGCAGTTTCCAGACACCTAAAATGGTGCTATAAGGAAGAGGCAGAAAAATTGTTCTCCTTGACCTCTGATGATAGGACAAGAATTAATGGGCTTAAATTTCAGCAAGGGAAGTTTAGGTTGGACATGAGAAAAAACTTCCTAACTGTCAGTGTGGTTAAACACTGGAATAAATTGCCTAAGGGGGTTGTGGAATCTTCCTTACTGGAGATATTTAAGAGTAGGTTAGATAAACATCTGTCAGGGATGATCAGATGGTGCTTGGTCCTGCCGTGAGGCCAGGGACTGGACTCGATGACCTCTTGAGGTCCCTGCCAGTTCTAGTATTCTATGATTTATGGGGTAGGCTACTAAAAGGTACTTTCCTTTGGCAATACACCACTGAATTTTCATAGACCACATAATTATCAAAGCTAATAACACATCTACCCCGAAATTGACTCCTATATTTGATTTCAAATTGATTAGTTTAGTTGACTTGAAGTCAGGGAGGTAACTTGCTACATATGTCCTGGACTATCAAATTACTGATCTCTCTGTGTAATATTGAAAATAATACTGAATAAAAATGTAGTCGTTGCATAGACAAATGTATAGCAAAGAGTTGTTTGTAGTATTGCTGTAGCTGTGTTCCTTCCAGAATATTAGCAAAACAAGAGTGAGGTAATACCTTTCATAAGACTAGTTAAAGATACTATGTCACAAATTTTTTCTGATTACTAAATTATTATGCATATCTAAATAAATCAAGGCCTGCTTATTTGTTTCTTTTTTCCATCCACTTTCTGTTCCAGCTACTACCCTGGCCAATGTGAATGGATATACTGCCCTGGAGATGCCATATCTTCTGTTGCATCTTCTGAGAAGAGCACAGGAAAGATATTCATATATGATGGTCGAGGAAATAACCAGCCTCTTCATGTTTTTGATAAACTCCATT
The DNA here is from genome assembly GCA_032595735.1 of Pelochelys cantorii. Lineage (NCBI taxonomy): Eukaryota > Metazoa > Chordata > Testudines > Trionychidae > Pelochelys > Pelochelys cantorii. The sequence goes on from CM064330.1 coordinate 41,730,543, forward strand.
CATCCCCTCTTACTCAGATACGGCTAAACCCTACATACAAAGTAGTAGTGTCATCTGACAAATCTGGAATGATTGAATACTGGACTGGGCCTCCTCATGAATATAAATTCCCCAAAAATGTGAACTGGGAGTATAAAACAGATACAGATTTATATGAATTTGCTAAATGTAAAGCTTACCCATCCAGTATATGTTTCTCACCTGATGGCAAGAAAATGGCCACTATTGGTTCTGATAGAAAAGTTAGAATTTTCAGGTTTTTGACTGGAAAGCTTATGAGAGTCTTTGATGAATCCCTGAGTGTGAGTTCAGTTTTTCTTCTGCCTTCTGTTCATTTGGAGGGGGTGGGAGGTTTATATTAATTTACTTATCAGTACCTTTAACTCCTCTATCACTAGTTTTTGTAAAGGTAGATTTTATTACTTAACTTACAAAGGAGGGTTTTTTCTATATTCACGTCTTTTAATCTTACACTTCAAGGGTCTCTAATTTCTACACATTAATCAGTGCTGAATATACTTAGAAATTTAATTGCTGTTTTTCATTTAGGAAATTTCATAATTTTTGTGCAACTAGACTACCCATTTGCTAGAAAACATTTGGGAAAATATCTGGTTTAATCAAAATCAGAGGGAAAATAATCTTTTTAAAGTTTGGTTTGTTGAGTAAGCGTACTTTTTATGCTTTGCCTATGGTCAGATTTTGATAGTCGAAAGAAAAATCATTCTAATTGTGTATATTTCAGTTTGTGCTATAGCTAAAGGAAATACTTGAATCACTCAACTACTTACTGAAAGTAGGGATTTAAAATCCCATTTAATTGGTTAAATGTAACCAATTTAAGGTGGGTAGGAGAGCACAATGGTGCTCCAGCCCCCCACCAATTAATTGGAACCGGTAAATCTCACCCATTACGGGTAAGGCTAACTCGTTAACCATTCTCATCCCTAATTTAAAGATGTGAATAGTTGAGTAATCCTACTGAAATTAAAGTTAAGCATGTGTTTCAGTACTTTGCTAAATCATAACATTATTTTGCATCCATGCCATTGGTGATTGTCTTGTCTCTGTAGATGTTTACTGAGCTGCAACAGATGAGACAACAACTGCCAGACATGGAGTTTGGCCGACGTATGGCTGTTGAGCGTGAGTTGGAGAAGGTGGATGCAGTCAGGTTAATTAACATAATTTTTGATGAAACTGGACACTTTGTGCTCTATGGAACAATGCTGGGTATTAAGGTCATAAATGTGGAAACTAACCGGTAAGTCTTATTACAACTGCGTTTAGGTACCTACATATAATGGTTAGTCTCTCAAAGTCTGATTTCAGCATTTTTTTTTTTTAAACATTCTTGTTCCGTTTACAATTTTGCAAGTCAACAGATCTATTTCTTGAAGGGGTCATTGGTTTAAATTAATCTGAAAATAAACTGTGAGTTTGCTAAATACTGAATTTTGTGGCATAGAACTTATAAAATGAGAGAAGATATTCATAAAAATAATTGAAATAAGTATTTTGTACAGACAGTTCATTTCTGGCAACTAGAAAAATACAATCTGACACTAATGAAAAGTTAATGACCATTTTGTTTAAAATTCTACACTGTAGAATAGCCGTGGTCAACCCACAGCTCGTGAGCCTCATGCGGCTCTTGCCCCCCAAAAGTGCGGTTCGGGAAGCTGCTCCTGCACCCCCCTCCCCACCCCCACCCCCCCCCACCAGCTCTCGCTGGCTTCCCTGTGCTTACCAGGTCGGAGCTGCGGGGTTTTAAAAATGGCACCCAAGATGGTGGCCACCTTAAAGGGGCAGCCTCCTCTTTAAATTTTGTTTTTCCTCGACAATTCTGTTCTGGGGGGAGAGGGGGGTGCGCTTTTTTTTTTTTTTTTTTTTTTTTTTTTTTCCTTCTTGACAATTCTGGTGTGTCTCTTTGCATTTTTTCCACTGCTGTTTTGGTGCGCTCTGTTAAATGGGTTGGCCATCCCTGCTGTAGAATAATGAGTATCAGTTGACTGGGATTTTTAGGATAGGGAATAATAAGCAGTATTTTTTTTTTTTTTAGCAATTTTGAAAAGGGGAAGCATTCCCTTCCAACCCCTGCCTCTCTATCTATAGATACACATATAAGTACATATTTGATCAGATTAGATGTAGAGTCTCCTGAATCCTTCTAGGAGTCTAGTTATGGCTAGAGGGGAGAGAGTTTAATGGTAATCTTACCTTTTTGTTTTTGTTTTTAAACATCATGTACAATAGGTGTGTTCGTATCTTAGGCAAACAAGAAAATATCAGGGTAATGCAACTGGCTTTGTTCCAAGGTGTAGCAAAGAAACATCGTGCTGCAACCACTATAGAGATGAAAGCATCTGAAAACCCTGTTCTCCAGAATATCCAGGCAGATCCAACAATTGTCTGCACATCTTTCAAAAAGAACAGGTTTTACATGGTATGTATGGTTTCTGTTGGAACAATTTAAATCTTGAATTCACCTTTTTTGTGTGCTTATATTTGTTTTTTAAACCTCTTCTCCCATACTTTTTAATGCTCTTTGTCTTAAATTTTGGCATCTAAGACTTTATAAAACAACTTTCCCAGACAAGTTTCCTTAAATTGCAACAATATTTCAGAATATTTAGCTTGGCTATATCTATGAGTAGCTTTATGGACCTTCTGTTTTTACTGAGTTGGTCAGGCAATTGTGAATCTTGGTCTACTTTTACATCTTAAAATGTGTGCTCCTCTTCTTGCAATTAGGATTTTTATAGCTATATTTATATATAACCATGTCATTATTTAATAGTGCCTGGGAACACCAATGAAGGATCAGGATTCATTTGTGCTAAACTAGGGGTCTCAAACTCAGCTGGAAGAATTGCACAGTCTGCCCCGGGAGTATGGGGTGGGGCAGGACGCGGCCTTAAGTATCAACAGATGGGGGGGTGTCTGGTGCTATGTAGCAGCAGAGGACAGGCTCTGCAGTTTCTGCTGCTGCAGAGAGAGCAGGGGTCCCGATTGATGCTGCTGCCCAGCGCCAGGCCCCCCGGTAAGCTCTAAGGCTGCATCCCTTGGGTGTCAGGGAGCAGGGAGTAGGCGAGGCTTGGGAGGCCAACATGTCCCCCTCAGGAGTCAGTACTCCTAGGCAAGATTGCACGGTTGTTCCATCCAGGGATTGCCTGCAGGCTGGGAGTTTGAGATCCCTGTATTAAGCACTGTATAGACAAGTAACAATTTTGTTGCAGAAGTCTGACTGCCCCTTACTTAACTAGTACTTGTGCTTAAACATAATTGTTACCATACAGCATCTAGTGTGCGTACTCTATACTGTAAGAAGGCAGCTATAGTAATTAAGCACACAACTCAGAAATGCAGACCAGGAAGAAAAGTTTGTCAGGATCCAGCAGCTTTGAGATTATCAAACATACAGAAGGTGTACAGTGTATTTTAGTGACTGGAAAAACATCTAAGACTTTATAACGTACACATTTGATCCTGTATGCTGACACTCCTCTACTATTTGATCTTTATTGTGTATCTTCTCTAACTAGTTTTGTCTACTGCCTTTTGAAGACTAGTCTGTGGATTTCATTGTTGTGACTAGAAACGGCTCTTTGAATTAGTGTCTTTCTATCATATATATATTTTAGAGTGTGTCTGTATGTGTGTCTGTTTGTTCAAGAACTCCTCCTAAACCGTAAGAGCTAGGACCACCAAATTTGGTTTGCAGCTTCCTCTTATCATAACTTAAACCAAGGTCAGGATTTGGTTGTGCCTGGAAAATGGAAAGTACCAGTAATGGGACTTTCCCATAACATTGAAAGGGAGGGAGCAGAGAAGGGGATGCAAAAGGGAGGGAGACAGAGAGGAGAGGGATGTAATACTGTGAGTGGCCATTGGGGGCAGCTGCAGAACCAAAAGAGTGTCCAGCTGGGCTGGTGTTCTGCCATTTTGCCTCTCAGCACACTGGTAAGGAGCCCCCCAGCCCCAAACCTGGAGCCTAACCTCCTGCCCCATCGAGAACCTCCTGCAGGCTGTGGGAGTGGTACTTGAGGTGGGCACTAGGGACATTAGCAAATAGTCAACTGGAGTATCGACTGCTTGCTGTCCCTCACCCCTTCTGACTCTATAAGAGACAGCAGAGTGGGGGAAGAGATGCTGGGGTGGGGGAGCCTGCTTAGGAGCAGATTTCCCTCCCCCCCCCCCCCCAGCACTGTCTCCGTGGTGCCGTCTGCTCCCCCTTCTGCTTGTATCAGGCTTGCCGTGGGCAGAGGCTGCTCCAACAGCAGCCCCTGGCTGGCTGGCCATGCACAGGGACTGCTTCAGCAGCACCCCCTAGCTGCGGCCATCCCTAGCTGCTGCGAACAGGCTGGTGCCGGAGCAGCCTATGTTCATGGTGGACAGGGCTGGCCGCGTGCAGGGGCTGCTCCAGCAGCGGCCCCTGGCCACAGCCACCTCTGGGCCAACGTGAAGAGGTGCTGGTTCTGGGGCTGCTCCTGCACCAGCCCCTTTTTATGGCGGACAGGGTTGGCTGCAGCAAACAGGAGCTGTTGGACTCAGCATGAGCCGGGACCAAGCAGTCATGGCTTGTGCTGGTCAGTGACACTGCACCACTGCATTTTAAATGTGGTAAGGGCCTGGCGGCTCTTACTAAATTGAAAATGCAGAGCCACAGTGCGGGTGGCTCAGTCCTGGCTCCAGGCAGCTCCTTGAGCTAACCCCGCTGCAGCTCTGCAAAGCAGTCCTTACAAATTGTATCGACTACACGATTAGACAGATAACTGCAATTCAACATCGCTAGTGGGCACAACCCCCAGAGCCTGTCTCTCCCCCCTCCCCCCGTGGAGAAGCTGCAGATGATGGGGGGGGTTACTTGAGGAGAGGAAACCCCCAGAACCTCACTCCTCCCAACAGCCTGCAGGCAGGGGCAGGCTGCTGAAGGAGGGAAGCTCACGGATCATGGCCTCCCCTCAAACAATTTGCAGCTGCAGTGGGGAGCAGTCACCAGAGCCTGTCCCTTTCCCAGATGGTCTGCAGGCCGCAGTGGTAAGTGAGGAAGCCGCTTGAGGGGGTGGCAACCTCTGCATCCTGGTCCACCCCAGACAACCTACAGGCCATAGCCGGGGCAAGGGAGTTGAAGGGGTCAGCAGCCTCCAGAGCCTGGTCCTTCCCAGATATAGCATGTAGATCATGAGGAAGGGCAACTGGGAGGAGGTCGCTGGCAGGGGAGCATTGATCCAGCCCCCTCGGAGAAGTCGCTGCCTGAGCAGCACCACTCTTGCCGCTACAGGTCGACCTAGTAAGCTGCCTCCTCCCCCACAACTCCCAGCACCTGCCTTGAGTCCTGCACCTCCCACTTGCCTTGACTTCAGCACTCCCTCCCCCTGCCCTGAACCTCTCCGACACCTCCTACCCCTCTACCCTTAGCCTCCTGCCCTTCCTTACCCCCGGAACTCTCACTCCAGCCTTCATTTTTGACAAATACAATAGTTGAAATAACACATGTATATTTTTCATTTATTTAAAAAAATTCCTTCAGTTACAGACCCAAGCAATGCCAGGTACATCTGCTAATATTATTATATTAGTATGAAGACAAAATAGAAGAACTTACTGTGCCTCTGTAATGAAACCAAGAGATGTGTCCAACTCCACCTGATCCTAGCAGAAAGGGCATTGTCTGAGCATGAACATACTTCACAAATACACATTGTACATTATTCCCTTAAAAAAAAAAAAACAGTATGTAAAGGTAGGAGGATGGTCTAAGGGAGAGATCTTACAAAGGACTACTTCAATTTCCAAATGTGTACTGCAGATTGTGACCCATTCATTTGTAGGTGGAAGGACAGTCAGTGTGTGTCTAGACTACACTTTTCTGTCGACAGAGAGATGTAGATTAGGCACGTCGAAATTGCTAATGAAGCGGGGATTTAAATATTCTGCACTTCATTAGCATAAACATTGCCGCCGCTTTTTTTTCCCTACACAGAGCTTTTTCGAAAAAAGCGGCAGTCTCAACGCGGATCTGTCGAAAAATAAACTCTTTTTCAAAAGATCCTGTAAACCTCATTTTTTGAGGCATACAAGGATCTTTCAAAAAAGGGTTTATTTTTTGACAGGTCCACGTCTAGACTGCCGCTTTTTTCGAAAAAGCTTCATGTCGGAAAAAAGTGGTGGCCATGTTTATGCTAATGAAGCGTGGGATAGTTAAATCCCCGCTTCGTTAGCAATTTCAACGTGCCTAATCTGCATCCCTCTGCTGACGGGGATGCAGTCTAGATGTAGCCTCAGAGTCTTTTTATTTCACACATACTGAAATGCCAGAAGATTGTATTTTATAATATCTTTCTGATTGATTTTTAGCGGGGAAGCTTTCTATGGTATCTAAATGCAAAAAAATATAAGTAGCAACCTTTCTTTTGTTCTTCAGTTTACTAAACGTGAACCAGAAGATACAAAGAGTGCTGATTCTGACAGAGATGTATTTAATGAGAAGCCATCTAAAGAAGAGGTCATGGCAGCCACTCAAGCTGAAGGTCCCAAAAGGGTTTCTGACAGTGCCATTATCCACACAAGCATGGGAGATATTCATGTCAAGCTTTTCCCTGTTGAGTATGTATTTGGTACCTTTTTTGAAATAGTTTTGCTTTGTATTGCTCTTTGAGTCTGGTTGTTGTCCCCCTTTTCCTGGTAACTCACTGTTTGTAATTTGATTTCTTCTCCCGATACCTGTCATTACATAACATGATTGCTCACATATTTAATTACATAAATCAGCAGGAAATGTTAGCAAGTGCAGCAGGAAGGGCACTGTTCTCCTTTGAGTGTCCCCTCTGGGTGGTGGTGCGTCCTCGCGCCGGCGACTGGAGACTTTTTCTAGCAGTTTCTGCAACGCAGGCACCGCAGCGCCCCCTTGTGCCATTGGAATCCATTAGGCACGTGCACGGCGCAGCTCCTCAGTTCCTTCTCTACTGTCCTCGGCAGCAGATGGAGCCCTTTGTTCTCCTCATTTCTGTCAAAAAATAGACAAATACCCAGTTTAACCCCATAGTTTCTTCATCGTCCAAGTTTTTTAGCCCTTTTCTCCTTCCCAGTCAAGTTTAAAAAAAAAAAAAAAATTCTCATTGCGGTTTGCCTCCTTCCTTTAAGAGGTGCAAGTCATGCCCGTGTCTGACGGGCACTCCAACTGCATAAAGTGTCTAGGGGAGTCACACCAGATGCAAAAGTGCCCCCACTACTCAAAACTCACTGTGAGGGCATGCCGTGACTGAGCCAACAAACTAAAGACACTTCTTTACGAGAAGTCCCTTCGCCCATCTTTGGAGGACTCTCCCGCGGTCTCAAAAGCAGCCTCACTGAGGAAGGGTATGGATAAAGATCATCCCTCTACCCACTCCGGCCCTGCGGCTTCGAAAACGGGTCTTTCCCCGACTCCCTCACTACCCTCGGCACCGATAGCTGCACGGGTCAGCACTGAGGATAGACCTGGAACTTTGGGTACAGTGCCGCCTAAGACATTGGCACTGCATAAAAGAGCTCACTCGGAGCCGAAACAAAAGTCGACGGCACTGCTAGCTACTGCACCGGATGTACCCTCGGCGCCAGCCACACCGACTGGTCAACACAAAGACTGGATGGCACTAAAACATCAGACCAAACCGGCACCGGCATCCGCACCGAGGAAGCCCCATACCAACATGCCGCAGTCAAGTCGTTCGGCACCGGAGCCACCCACAGTACCGCTGTCACCTTCGGTACCTATACCGAAGCCATTCTACCACTTACAACCGGTACTCTTCAGTTCCATCACCCTCTCCGAGCCTTTTTCCACCAATGGTCCCTCATCACATCAGACAAATGGGTCTTGGAACTGATTAAATATGGTTATGCTATCCCGTTTACTTCCCTGCCTCCTACCCACCCCCCACCCTGTCCCTCGTCAGGGACCCATCTCACGAAACCCTTCTCCGACGAGAGGTTTCACATCTTCTACATCTGGGTGCCATAGAACAAGTACCACCAGAATTCCACAGCCAGGGATTCTACTCAACTTACTTCCTAACCCAGAAGAAGGGTGGAGGATGGTGACCCATTTTGGATTTGAGGCAACTCAACAAGTACATTGCCTACCACTGTTTCAGGATGGTAACTTTAACAATGATCATCCCTGCACTTCATCAAGGGGATTGGCTTTTGTCTCTCAATCTCCAGGATGCCTACTTCCACATCAAGGTCCATCCTGCTCACAGACGCTTCTTGCAGTTTATGGTGGGCACAGTACCGAGTGCCCCCCTTTGGCCTCTTAACTGCCCCCAGAGTCTTCTCCAAGACCCTGGCAGTCGTAATGGCTGCACTGCAGCGTCAAAGGGTCATGATATTCCCCTATTTGGACAACTGCCTAATAAAAGGCTCGACCTTTCAGGAAACCAAAGCCATGACCTATACCACTGTGCACCTTTTAATCAGCTTTGGTTTTCATATAAACCATGCAAAATCTACCCTACTTCCAACGCAGAGGCTGGAGTTCATAGGCGCTTTTATCGACACAGTTGCAGCAAAAGCTACCCTGCCCGAGCACAGGTTCGCTACCATTAGCGACCTTATCCTGACTGCACGATCAGTTCTTACCATGACGGTACGCGACTGTCTCAAGATTCTCGGGCATATGGCCTCTACGACATATGTCGTCAAATTGGCCAGACTCCATATGAGAGGCCTCCAATCATGGTTGGCGACAACTTACAAACCATGCAGAAATCAGCTCTCCAAACTGGTGGCCATCCCACCACGCATTCTCAATTCCCTTCTCTGGTGGACAATTCCACAGAACATGCCGGAAGGCGTCCCCTTCCAACATCCTCCTCCCACACTCACAGTTATAACAAATGCTTCACTTATGGGGTGGGGGGCCCACCTAGGGAACATTACAGGCCAGGGCAAATGGTCGTTCAGAGAACAAACCCTCCATATCAACCTCCTCGAGCTGCGAGAAGTCAGATATGCGTGCCAACATTTCTAACAGTACATAGCTCACAAGTCCATTACCATCCTGACGGACACTACCACCTGCATGTACTGTATCAACCGACAAGGGGGCGCTCGGTCCCCATCCCTGTGAACGGAAGCCATCAAGTTCTGGAATTGGTGCCTTGCACACCGGGTCACTTGAGTAGCCGCTTACCTCCCAGGGGCACTCAGCGTCACAGCGGACGTCCTAAGCCGCACATTCCACGATCAGCACAAATGTGAGATAGACAGACATGCTCTCATTCCACTCTTCCTCCGGTGGGGCCAACCAGACATAGACCTCTTTGCTACAAAGAACAACAGGAAGTGCCATCTTTATTGCTCCAGAGGAGCTCTGGGATAACATTCCCTCGGAGACGCCTTTTCCATTTCATGGGACACTCCTCTCATTTATGCATTCCCTCCCTTTTCCCTCCGACACAAAGTCCTCAACAAAATCAGGGCGGACCAGTCGCGAGTCATATTAGTGGCACCTGCGTGGCCCAGACAGCCATGGTATCCTTACCTTCTCAGGATGGTGATGATGGAACCATATCCCTTCCCACTCCACCACAACCTCCTGTCACAGAATCACGGGAGGACTCTCCACTCAGACCTCCACAAGCTCCATCTCCACACCTGGCTCCTTCATGGCTCAAGGATGCCGAGATTACCTGTTCGGACCCGGTGAAAGAGATACTAATTAACAGTAGAAGACAATCCACCAGAAGGACATACTTGTACAAATGGAATCGATTTTCTCAATGGTATAATCGTTTACGCACAACATGCCCGGAGTCCGCCCCCCTCCCTACTCTGTTGGACTACTTATTATCCCTGAAACAGTCAGGCCTCGCCCTCAACACTATCAAGGTCCACGCGGCAGCCATAGCTGCTTTTCATCATCCTATCGATGGGATTTCCTTCCTCGCTAACCCGTTAACTAAATGCTTCCTCAAAGGTGTGCAAAACACCTTCCCACCCATCTGTCCACCGGTTCCTGTCTGGGATCTGAACCATGTTCTAAAAAGCTTGGCAAAGCCACCATTTGAACCTCTAGCCACCTGCTCTTGGTCTCACTTGTCCATGAAGGTGTCCTTTCTGGTCGCAATAACCTCCAGCAGGAGGGTGAGCGAACTCGCGGCCTTGATGGCTGATCCTCCATACACGGTGTTCACAAAGGACAGAGTGATACTCTGACCCCATCCGAAGTTCCTCCCCAAAGTTCCTTCCCCTTTCCACGTTAACAAACCCATACACTTACCTGCCTTCTTCCCGAAGCCACATGCCGACCCACTTCAGGCTGTATGGCACACTCTCGACATCCGAAGAGCACTGGCATTTTATGTCGATCGAACTAAAACTTGGCGGGCCTCACCTAGGCTGTTCCTCTCCTATGCTGAGAGATCTAAAGGGCAGGCAGTCTCCTCTCAGAGAATTTCGAATTGGATCATCTCCTGTATTCGAACTTGTTATACTTTATATGGCAAACACTTATCTGAAACCATCACGGCTCACTCCACCAGGGTGGTGTCTTCCACAACTGCCTTCCTTAGCAATGTTCCTCTTCAAGACATTTGCAACGCCACCACTTGGTCATCTGACCACACATTTGCGCAACATTATGCACTCTCCTCTTCGATTGCATCTTCCATGGTGGTGGGGGACAGTACTATCCACAGTGACTACCACATGGCTCCAAACCCACCTCCACGAGCCAACAACTGCTATGTAGTCACCCAGAGTGGAGCACCCACGGGGACCACTCAAAGGAGAAGAAAGAATTACTCACTCACCTTGTGCAGTAACGGTGGTTCTTCAAGATGTGTCCCCCGTGGGTGCTCCACTACCCTCCCTCCTTCCCCTGCTTTGGAGCCTTGTTCTCTAGCAGGTAGAGAAGGAACAGAGGAGCCGCACCGCATACACGCCTAATGGATTCCAACAGCACGAGGGGGCACTGCGGTGCCTGCGTGGTGCGGCAGAAACTGCTAGAAAAAGTCTCCGGTCGCCGGCACGAGGACGCACCAGCACCCAGAGTGGAGCACCCACGGGGACACATCTCGAAGAACCACCGTTACTGCACAAGGTAACTCTTTCATTCTCAACATTGTTGGTGTTGGAATATTCTTAGACACTATGAATCTCCCTGGCTACTTATATTACGTCTGACTCAATTTTCAAGTCTCCCCTGCTATTTTTCCTGATCTCCTTCTCCTTTTTTCTGTGCTATTGTTTTACTTTTAATTTTCTGATTTATGGATTTTGCTCTTTTTACCTTTTTGTTCTTTCTACCTTTTTGTTCTTTCTCTTAATCTCCCCTTCCTCTCTCTCCCAGATGATGCTGTGATGCAGCACTTTTTTGTACAAGTTATGTGTAACCAGAGCTGTGTAACCAGAGACAGCAGAGCTATGATGTTTCATGCAGTTTAGGGAAGAGGACAGGCAAGAAAAACACATGTGGTTGGCAGCAGCAGATCTGGGAACAGTTTTGTAAGCTAGAGGGATGGTGCATCCTGCAACTCCCAAAAGAATTGCTTTATGAAATTATGCATAAATGTTGTGCCATTGCAAACCTGAAACCTCTCTTGAAAGCTGCTCTTCTCAGATTTTTATCGTACTACGGCAAAAGTTTTATGTACAACTTTATGCCACTTATATCCAGTTGCTGGCACACAAGTGAGAAGGGTTCTGTGTACAACTATTGATGGATAAAACCTTCTGTCCACATCTGTATTTCCAGTCCATCCTCTGCTCCTTCTCAACTTTTCCAAGCCCACTTAAGCATAAAAACTCCCTAAAAACTTAATACACACAGTCTTTTTGTTGTGAAGAACTTAGGGTTTGTTGTATGTGTAGCAGCCCTGATATAGTTATACAAAAGTAAGGACGTGGTAAGTAAACTACTTAACAGGATGTATCCTATGCTTCTGCACTGACAGGCACATACATGCCTTACCATTACCATAGTAACTTCCATACACCACAGACTGTGCAGCCTCCTCTCGCCCCCTCCCCCCCACACACACACCTGCCCAAATAATGATAGCTTTCTGTCACTCCATTCACCAAGCCATCCTGTATAATGTACTACAAAAACAAACATCCACAACTGTGGAATGTGTAGTTTTGTAAAAGGGTTTGTTGAAGAAGACAGTTAAGGTTTGAAAAGCATGACTTGTAGTATACAGCACTAGTGGTAAATGGTATGCTGTGTGCCTCTGAGTGTATAAGCCAATGATGAATGATTAAGTATCACAACTTTTCATGTTTTTGTGGGTCATTGTCAGTATGTTTGAAGCAACCCTCACTGCTTTACAACATAGTTTTTTGGGGGATTAAGTGTAATGTCATTCTGTTTTTCTGTAGCTGTATTACTGTAACTCTGATAACAATTAGGTCTGTGTCAAAAAATCTTTCAACATCATCTCTTGAATTTATTCTATTAACAGTAATGAGCAATAATGTGCAGTTTAGCCCATCTGTGATCCAGTCAGCAGTTTGTTTTAAAGGAATAGTAACTTTGTGGCTCTGTGCTGATCAAGACATTTCTTTTAACACTAGAGCACATCTTCAAATGTCTAACGTGTATTAGATAGTATTGAACATGTTCCTTGATATACTCACTCACATTGCAAGCTATGGTTTGACAAAATGACCTTTGTAAAGGGATGCTAATTTATTGTTTTGCTTGTGAGTTGTCTGCTACTGCTGTTATGAATGTTGGTTCAAGTTTAACATTTTGTAATTTTATATATAGTATGTAAATGGAACATTGGGAGGAAATGCTGTGTAGTGGTTAATAGAGATGTTAAATATTGGTTAATTGAATAGTCAAGTAGCCTCATGAATTCTTATCAGTTAGTTGACTATTCTATAGTCCCTCAAGGGCAAGGCCAGCAGCCAGTGCTCTCCGGCCTAACTCCCATGGAGCCCTTTGCCACTCCACGCTGCTGCCTCTGTATCAGAGGCAGCAGCACAGGATGCCAGGTGGGAGCTGATCCGCGAGGGGAGGCAATTTAAAAACCAGCTTCCCTCGCAGACCAACTGCTGTTGCCCCATAGTGCTGCCTTTGATAAAGAGGCAGCAGCACAGGGTGGCATCAGCCCCGGTCTGGGGGACAATCCGAATTCCTGGACCTGGAGTGAGCCAGAACTGAACCAGGCTGTCTGCCCTGCCTGGCTCCTAATACACTTTAAATGCAGAGCCACAGCAGGGGTAGGTCCTGGACCCGTCACAAGCCAGGACTGAGCCAAGCTGCTGGCCAGCCTGCTAAAATATTTACTGAAGGGGGGGAGGGAAATGCATGTCATCTATAGCATTAACCTATAAGTTTTTGCTTATTGCCTAATCAGTTAATCGACTACACCAGCATTTCCCAAAGTGTGGTCCGCGGCCCAGTACCGGTCCTTAGAAAAAAATTACCGGTCCTTAGAAAATTACCGCACACGATCCTATTAATTGGTGTGACGGGGTAGCAGCACCCTGCACTGCTGAGCACAGCCCTCTTGGGAGAGAGTCCGCCGTGGCGGCATCTCTACCGGGCATGCTCCCAAGTGGTGGGGCTAGATCCGGCGGGCGCTAGGACCCAGGGAGAAGTCTGGGCGCCATGCACACTGATGCAGAATGCCTGTCGCCGGCCGATAAAGCGGATGGGATTGGGGCCGGGCAGGGGGCAGAACAATCCGCTGGACGGGTAGGGCCAGTGACACAATTTATTTGCATATTCATCATTTGCCTAATGAAAATCCAAATATGCACATAAATGTTACTGGTCCTCCAAAAGCTTGTGAATGGGTTTACTGGTCCCCAGTATCAAAAAGATTGGGAACCACTGGACTACACTACTACATCCCTAGTGGTTAAGGCACTGGACTAGAACTTGGGAAATAGGCTTTCCTCCCTCCACTCTCCGGTTCTGCTTTTGATCAGTGTGTGACCCTGGGCAAATTGTTGCACCCATCTACACTTCCTGGTTTTTGTCTGTTACCTGTTAAGCTTATACATTCTTTGGGGTAGGAACTGTCTTATGATGTGTATTTTGTAACACCTGGTACAATGGGTTCCTAATTTCAGGTAGAGCCATTAGGACCATATTGCAATACAAATAATAAGTATTATATAGTCTTGCCTTAAATTTGTTATGTAACTGCAGGTGCCCCAAAACAGTGGAGAATTTCTGTGTACACAGCAGGAATGGTTACTACAATGGGCACACATTTCACCGTATTATCAAGGTAATTTACAAAAGACTAATGCTTTTCCTGTTGGTTTGTATGAGACAAAATATAGGGCATAAGATGTTTGTGCTGGTTAAGTCTGAATTTGTAATTTTTATTGCTTTTTTTTTGTTATAATTAAGCATGCTTTTGTTTCATAGAAACTTTCAGCCTTTACAAGGAACTGTTGGCTTTTGAAGATTGTTCTGATTTATTAAGGTTATAATTCAGTTTAAAGCTAGTAATCTTGCTGGTAAACTGCTGAGCAAACCTGAAAACTGAGATATGTGCAAATCACAATGTAACCTCAGAGTTACAAAAACCAGAGTTATGACCTGACCAGTTAACACACCTCATATGGAATCAGAAACAGAGTTAGGCAGCAGCAGAGTTAAAAAACAAAGTTCATTATTACCATATTACACAAACTACTGTGCAAAAGAAAAATGCTACCTTCTCCCCCTTTTTTAAAGTTTCAAAGCTGTATTAAGTCAATGTTCAGTTGTAAATTTTTAACAGAACAACCAACACAGTTTGTTCAGAGTTACAAACAACCACCATCTCCGAGGTGTTCATAACTCTGAGGCTCTACTGCAGTATACTGAAGATCCTTGCTAACCAGGACAAAAACTAAACAAAGAAGCAAACAACCCCTCTACAAAGTCTTGATTGTGCTTATCACAGAGCACATCATTATGCAACAATATTAGAAGTAAATTGCAGTAAGTTGTGATGCCACATTCTGAGATCTTCTGTGAATTAGGCTATACCAGGAAAAATTTTGGAGACATGATTTTTTTTTCTTGATCCTGATCCTTCCCCTAGTTAAAATCATTTGGACTGCATCACTTTTCCTGCAAAAGCAGAAGCTCTGACTTGTCTATGGAGGCTCCAAGGTCACCCATCCATTTCTCTTGTAAAGGTAACTAGATTGTTAGATAAATGTGACAACCACTGACCTTCTTCCCTTCATTGACAGCAGAGTGGAGGCCAACAAAAGCTTTGTCTATGAGGAAGCATGCTCAGGAGTCACAAAAGGGAAACTTTGCCACAATTGCTCCCAGCACTCAAATCCTTGCTCTACCTGGACAATAGGTTCAGAGTCTTGAGAACTTGTTTGTGCAAACTGAAAAGTCTGAACAGCTCTCTGTCATTCCCCCACCAGCTTGAGACTGTTTTCAAGGCCAGGTCAGACTTCTTTGCCATTTGAAATCCAGCTGGGAAGTCTGTCTTGAACCATTTAGAGTTCTTTGAGGAAACATTCTAAACTTCCCAGCCCTTGTTCTCTGGAATAAAATTATCAAGTAATAGTCCCTTAGCAAGGAGCCTGGCATTCTTGCTGGTACTTCCTTCCAAGAAGAGGATCTGAGCTCCCTCTGGGATGTTCCCCTTGTGTTTACTTTCCAACTATATTGGACAATGAGAAGCAGGTGCTAGATTCCTCCCTATAAGGGCACGTCTAGACTACATAGCTCCGTCGACGGAGCCATGTAGATTTGTTTACTCGGCAAAGGGAAATGAAGCGGCGATTTAAATAATCGCCGCTTCATTTAAATTAAAATGGCTGCCGCGCTGTGCCGATCAGCTGTTTGTCGGCACAGCGCTGTAGTCTGGACGCTCCGCGGTCGACATCAAAGGCATTTGTCCACCTCCCCGGTATGCCTCGTGGGATGAGGTTTACCGGGGAGGTGGACAAATGCCTTTGATGTCGACCGCGGAGCGTCCAGACTACAGCGCTGTGCCGACAAACAGCTGATTGGCACAGCGCGGCAGCCATTTTAATTTAAATGAAGCGGCGATTATTTAAATCGCCGCTTCATTTCCCTTTGCCTACAACCCTAATCTACATGGCTCTGTCAACGGAGCCACGTAGTCTAGACATGCCCCAAGAAAGGTGCCAGAAGACAACATGATCTAGGGAGAAGGATCATTCTCTAGTTGAAACCAAAAAAACAACAAACACACACTACTAAAGGGAAGAAGAAAAGCGAAGTGGCCAGACTGCATAAGTGAAAAGCCAGGAGACATCCTGGATGCTCATCCTATTCCATTAGCTCTGTCATACAACAGGCTGTTAAGACTTCATCATAGAATTCAAAGTAGACACATAGGGATTAGATAGGTCTGTGCTTTCTGCAGGAATGGAAAGCTTGTGCTTTGAACTTCAGGTATATAACCCCCTCCATGCTCATTTGGTATATTGCGAGCAATATATGTTAGAAGATCTTCTTTCAGATTTACATGTTCCACATCAATATGTGATGATGTATTTAATTTCTATCTAGGGTTTTATGATTCAAACTGGTGATCCGACTGGTACAGGAATGGGAGGTGAAAGCATCTGGGGAGGAGAATTTGAAGATGAGTTTCATTCAACTTTACGACACGATAGACCTTATACACTTAGTATGGCTAATGCAGGATCAAACACAAATGGTTCCCAATTCTTCATAACGGTGGTACCAACTGTAAGTAATATTTAAAATCCAGTTTAAAGGTCTGTTTTGAAGTTAAACCATGGTTGTACTATGTAAAAAAGCAGTTGTGCCAGTTCTGTAGTGAAAAAGGATGCTATTGTCCAGCTAGTTTTATGTAGTTCATGTGACAGAAGCATATTGCTTAAGTTGGACTGTAAAATGCTCATTAGAAAGTGTGATTAAACTTGTGACTATGAAAAACTTTTGATTTTGAGAAACAAGTTTGTAGACAACGGAATATTATATCGGGAGTTACAACTAGAGATGTACAAGTGCAACTGTCTAAATGGTTAACCGATAAGCACCAGTTTATTGGTTTCTCTTATAGTTACAGACTGGTTCCCTGAGCCGGCTGTCACCCCAAGCTGTGGGCTTTGCAGTATAAAAGTTATACTGCAGCGCTTACAGCAAAGCCTTCCCGCTGCCAGCCCTGGTCCTCTGCAGTATTATAAGCTGAAACTGTAGAGACTGCAGCGCAGGTAAATGCTAGGATTTTTAGCGGTGCCACGGTTACATTTTTACCACTTTATACATCCCTAGTTACATCATCTGCTGTTAACGTCTGAATTTAATTTTTATTAAAAAATACCCCTCTTTCTAAGACTGGCCAAAACTTCTGCATGGAGATGTAGCAGGCATGGATACTGCTATTACCTATGACTTGTTATATTCTGGCTTTCCGCAACAATCAAGATTGGGGCCCAAACTCTCTGTTAATATTTTCATTTCTGTCACTTAGTTCACTGTATAATAGAAGTAGGAAACTTTTTCATGTGACTCTTCAAGAAAACAAAACAAACACTTTCAAAATGCTGCAGCCTATGGATATTCTTAGAAGCAATCTGCATATGCACTGTAACTTTACTATTGTAGTCTTTCAATATTTTTAATGAGAGAGTTATTTTAGGGGCATTTATAAACAGTAGCTAAAGTGGTATGGAGGAGGCGATGTATAAGCAGGGAAATTTTATGAACCTATGATCTGCTTCATATTTGTGAGCAGTTAGGAACTTTACCCATTTTCTCATTGTAGTAAAAGTAGGTGACATTGTCTGAACTATGTTTCAAACATGTAAAAACATTAGTCTTAATATATAAATAAAGTAGGATGGAATTTATGCAACTTGATATTTCATTTAGAAAACTTTTTACATTATTGAAAGTCTGTGAATTAAAATGACTGCAATTTTGCCTAGCATGGTCTTCTACTAATACTTAGGTATAAACAAATGAAGAGTTTTTAACATATAAGAGGTAACTAGATTTAGACACTTACAGGCTTTCACTGTATACCTTCAGAATAATTAACCATGAATACATATTAAAGTGCAAAACTTAAAATTTAATAACCCTTGTATACAAACATTTGTGTTCAGTTATTCCAGCACTAAATCTCTCCCTGTCTTACTATTTAACCTACAGAGTGCTTACTATTTTAACAAAAATTCTGTTTCTTCCCATCATCCTTATCTAGCCTTGGCTAGATAACAAGCACAGTGTGTTTGGACGAGTAACTAAAGGAATGGAAGTTGTTCAGCGAATCTCAAATGTGAAAGTAAATCCCAAAACTGACAAGCCATATGAAGATGTCAGCATCATTAATATCACTGTGAAGTAAAACAATTTGAAAAATCTTACCTTAAAAATGTTGTGGGACCCAAAAACATAAACTGAGCATTGGACTTCATTTTTTTTTACTAGTTCTCTAATCTGAAAAGCCCCAGAACTGAATACACACCAACTGCTTCCACTAATTGTGTACCTGAAATGACCCAACTGTATTTTTCATAACTTTATATTTTTTAAATAAAAAGCAACTGTGTTTATTAAACTCTGTGTCTATCTTGCATATTAAGTTACAGGTGTACATTCAAAATGGCTGAAGGGTATTGCTTTAGGCATATGTCTGAGCATAAATATTAATCTAACTTCCCATTATTCTTGATGTCTTCTTTACTGAGTTTCTCTGTGTGTTTGCATCTTCCTTATCGAGTTTATATTTCATGCCAAAAATTAGTTTTCCCCATTGATTGCTCTTCTAAACCTGATTATATCAGTAACTGTTCCCCTTACACAGTAATTTTAACAGTCAAATTGTCAAAAAATCCTAGGCCATAGCACAAGATTTAACTGGGTTTTTGTGTGTGGGCGCGCGTGGGCGCGCACACACACACGAACCCACACTCTAGCCCAGCAAATTTCTCCTCAGAGGATTTCAGGAAATATTGACAAGTGAATGCTGCATGTAATCTGAATTTCTGCTCCTTGTAAAGATTTGTACTATCAATTTATTTTGGATTGCTGCTGAATGCACCATTGTTAGTCAGCACTTTTTAGATGGCTTCTGTCATGACAGACTTTTGGAATAATGTAGTAATGGCTGCTAAAAGTTTACACTTAAGAATTAATTTTGGGGAGAGTCAGGCAGAATATGGAATTACTGGTGATTAGATTTAGCTTTTCAAAAAAGGTACACCATGAATATGGGTTTTTTTCCCCTAGATCTGATTTCTATAAATTCAGATAGAGAATTCAGATTACAGCTATAGGTAGCATATTTAATTATAGTGCTACTGGACAAAGCAGATACATATCAAAATTAACTGTTGAACTATTGAATGTAGTAGTAAATGTAAAGTCTCTAGGAGTTTCAGTACCCTAAAACCTAAGAAAAACATTTTTGTATGACAGTGTATATAAGCTTCAGGGGCTGACCAAGTTAGTCTATAAAGTGCTACCAGACTATTTGCTGTTTTTTATGTACAGACTAACAAAACATGTAGCTGGTATCATGAACTTTCATGGGCACAGGCCAAACTCCGGTCATCTGAAGAAGTGGGGTGTGCCCATGAAAGCTCATGATACCAGCTACATGTTTTGTTAGTCTATAAAGTGCTACCCGACCATTTGTTGCTTTTAGTGTATATAAGGTTGGGGCTGATCTAGGTGGATTTCAGATCAGCGGGGTTGGGTATGTGGACAAGTTTAAAGAAAGTCATCTTTTCCAGTTCCACAATCCTTGCGTTTGAGCCTCCTTTCCTAGGTTAGAGCAGCCTGAATGTGTGTCTAACTTGTGCCAGTGGCAACTGACCCCAAGAATCTGAGGACTTCCATGGTGTAAAGTCATCCTGCACACGCTTGTCCTTGTAATGCTGCCACTAGTTGGATACGCTGAGTAAGAGCCCCATACTGCTCTAGGAATAATTTCATCCTCCTTGGGAGCCACAGCATGGCCTAAAGCTGTCATACCACTGTGGTATCTTCCCTCCATTCTCCAAAATACTAAATAGGTCTCATTTCCTCCAACTTCTACAATACAAGACTTATACCAGTTGAACTGCTCTAGTCCAGCACCACTGGGACCTAACCATTGCCGAACCATCAGAGGTCAATATTGTCTAGCAGCATTACCAACACTTCCACTGCTTACTGGGCTCTTAGGAGACATTTAAATGTAAATTAGAGCTGAACAGCAGCACAGAATACAGAGCCAGCACTGGTGCCTGTAAACAAACTTTAAGGGTCTGCAGGGAACTTGGCCACACACAGGATAAGTGGATATCTGGTTAAATAAGATCATGCTGGACCACGGACGGTGCCGGACTAGAGAGGTTCAACTGATAGTGACATTCAATTAACCTAACTCTGAGAACACTAAGTCCCTATTTTGGTTTAGTTTTCCCCTTAATGTCATGCTAAGTTTTATGTCAAAGAAAATTGTTATGAGTGTTTAGTCAACCACTTCAGTATAGCTCATTTGAGATTTTTTTTTTCAGATACTCAGGCTGTCTTAAACTGTGTAACTTTAAAATATATCATGAGCAAATGGTACAATATTTTTCAGATAAGTAACTTGTGGCGGTGGCATTCATATTAGACAACTGACATTTTTGCGTACCTTCTCTTCCTCCTCTCCTGCCTAAAACAAGGTCAAGAGGAAGTCCCAAGCTTTGATTTAGTCTAAAAAACAAGAGCGGGGTAGCATGAGTAACAGCACACTGAATGTAACCTGTTACTTCAATCTTCAATAGTTTTGCATTAATGCAAAACTAGGTTTAATTAGGAGAATAATCAGTGCTCGAATTTATACACAGGGTTTGGTTTTTTTTTAACTTCCCTCCTTTTCAGTGAGACAAGGTGAGGCATTTTTTTATTGGACCAGCTGCTGCTGAAGAGAGACAAGCTTTTGAAAACTCATGGAAGTTATATATAGTATTAACTTATCTTATAAATATTTCTGAAAGTTTGTTTGTTTGTCCCGAAAGATCTCTGAAATGGTAAGAGCTAGAAACACCAAATTTTGCACAGAACTACTGATTTCCTAACTTAAATAACTGGATTGGTTATATCTTGAAATCGGTTCCCTCAGAGCCCCAATTGGGCCACTAATTAGCTTTTAGTAGCACCTGATCATAGGCATTTGCTGGACTCTTCTGTTACGTGTATCACAAACTGCAACTACGAGATCCTTTCCCTATGATAGCAGAAAAAGTACTAGCTATTTTAATTTCTTAAAGTAAAGTAATATGAGAAGTATTTCGAATAAAATACGCTATGTTAATGTCTTTGCTGTAGTTCATCACACCTTTTACTAAATTTTCACTGAGCGATACCGGGTATTTCTGCTAGTACAAAATAAAACTAAGTCACAGACCTTGTGTCTTTAACATGCTAGAACTGAGGTGGCTATAACACTGCATGCAACCTATCTTCATTATCAGAATTTTTTTATTACTATAACCAGTTTAAGTGGTCAGATAAAGATTTCCTTCAGAAACTACCACTTGGATTAATTCTCAGCACACTGTTGCTATTCTGTTCTATAAAGCACTGCCCATCCCACAACATGCTATTCTCTCACTCAGGAAGAGTTACAGTATCAATGAGAAATAATTTCCTGACACATGTAAGAATACAAATGCAATACAGCAGCTGCATTAAATCAATGTGTCACTGCAGTCAGCAGACACCAATGTTTACTTCAAAGTCTTCTAAATGTGGAGATTTGTGCCTGATACTCAAAATAGCTTTAGATGTAGTAAAGAAACTACTATCCATGTTAATATTAAAAGGAAAACCTCTGCCTACTTTCAGTTAAGTACTGCAACTTTTTTTTGTGTTCCACGGTTATTTGAAGATAAGTATTAATATAATCGAATCTTTCAGAATTTTGGGTACCAATGCCAACTTTTTCAGCATTATTAAATGTTTATCGTTTTCATTGTGAACAAATTCCAGCATTAGATTGATTAGATACATTTCTATTCTTAGCTTAAACTGCAACAAAAGTGGTTTAAATGAAAGTGCTCAAAAGAAAGATAGTACCCTAAACAAGAAAGTTAAAGCATTCTCTTTATTGGGGAAAAAAAATGTTCAAAGCAATTCAGAAACTCTATCTGCTAAATCACTCTTCCACTAAGTAAGAGCGGTTCCTTTGTGAAGTACCATCATACCCAACCCTGCTCCAGTAGCCCAGAACAAGAAGGCTGTGTCTAGACTGGCCAGTTTTTCTGGAAAAATCAGCCGCTTTTCTGGAAAAACTTGCCAGCTGTCTACACTGGCCGCTTGAATTTCTGCAAGAACATTGACGATCTCATGTAAGATTGTCAGTGTTCTTGCGGAAATACTATGCTGCTGCCGTTCGGGCAAAAGCCCTCTTGCACAAATGCTTTTGCACAAGAGGGCCAGTGTAGACAACGCGGTATTGTTTTGCGCAAAAAAGCCCCAATCGCGAAAATGGCGATTGGGGCTTTTTTGCACAAAAGCGCGTTTAGATTGGCACGGACACTTCTCCGCAAAAAGTGCTTTTGTGGAAAAGCGTCCGTGCCAATCTAGACGCTCTTTTCTGCAAATGCTTTTAACGGAAAACTTTTCCGTTAAAAGCATTTGCGGAAAATCATGCCAGTCTAGACGTAGCTGAACTGTGTTGGTGAATATCTTCCTGCAGATGAAACCTCAGTCATCATTCAGTCCACAAACAGGTAAGTTCAATTATATACAATGAAAGTTAGACAATACCACGAAGCCAGGCATTACTGTGTAAAGAGTTTAGCTATTGTTTACAATTTTGAACCAAGATTAATTTAAAAACACTTTTCTTCAGTCACTGCACATTACATTTATTCAGTTTCACAATTAAGCCAAAATTCACACTTGATAGCTAAATGCTACCATTAGCTTTTTGAATAATTAGGGGTTTTCATTTTAACCAGATAGTTCTCTGCAATACTAGTAAATTCATAACCGAATGCAAGAAACACATCCCAATAAATTGCATAAGTTAATTAACTAAAAACTGAATTAAAGTTCAAGACATTGAAAATTTACAATTGAAGCAGTTTATATATAGTGTTAACTTATAATACAAATAAATCTAAGTTTACCTGATAACACTTGAAAAGTTCAGACAAATGCAACACCTATTTTCACAGTTACTTGAAATCAGTCACATATTAGTTTCCATTTACAAATAATGCTTTTATGCAAGTATACTACATTTGCAGCAGAACTTTCTTTTGTACTGAAAGTAAAAAATAAATATGTGATTTTGTTTCCTCCCAAACATACTCTGCTCTTCAAGTCCTTATAAAGTGTTGACTGGTTTTGCTGAGTGCTTTAAAATAATCAAAGAAAACAAAAGTAACATCTGAGTGGGTGAGAGCATGTACAATCCAACCAACTGAAGATGCAGAATGTACCAAATGAAATGACAAATTTCATACTTGATCTTCCCACCAATGCATGTTTTATTCATTAAAAACCTTCCAGCTGAAGTTTGTTACTTAGAACTTGTTTATATTTGAAAATAAAACTATGAAAAGGACAGTTTAATACTTATAAAGGTCAATGTTGCAATATAGGCAGAGCAGGTAATCAGATGGGCAGAAAACATCTATAAGACTGAAAGGGGTGAACAATTTCAGTTGAGTTGGGCAGCAAAAACTCTTCAATCCATGTAAATTATGTACAATATACCATGTTTTTCTGAAGGAGAATACAGCTTTCAAATACAGTCTGAAATTAGTCTCTGTAAAATTCTTCTTAGCATTTAGTATGGGTGCAAAGATTTTTAAGATCACTTCTAAATGTCAAAACAAACTTAATTTGTAGCCATTCCTGATGCTTACTGTCACTTGAGTTACAATACAAATTTTTCAATTTCAGCAATCTTAATGTGTATATATAAACACAATAAGAATGAAATTTGAAGAATGAAGGTCATTATAAATCAGTGTCATCAGGAGGAAGTAGTTACCACCACTGCATCCTCCTGAGTTACAAATGTATTAAAGTTTGTCTATATATTCTTTCCTTTAATTATGTATGTAATGGGGAAAATGCTACAAAATATGTACTACAGTTAATACAGTAAGATGTCCGTTGCGGAGGCCTGCAGAGTCCTTCTGCATAGCCTCATTTCCCAGGAGTCACACAATTAAAGGATGGGACAGAAGAGCCATGCTAGGTGTGTTCACTGCACAGATTTATGGTGGTCAGAACTGTGTACACAGCAAAAAAGGAGAAATTAAGTAATTCCAACCTTCTCTAAAATTAAACAGAGATACATCCCCAGGATTGAGAGTTTGAGAATGAATTATCTTTCAGAACAGGCACTGATCATAGTGCCAAGTATGTAAAGAATCTGAATCAGAAACTAAACTTCTAGATCTGATTTTACCGCCTGCTGTTCTAAGTAAGAGCTAAGTGTGCAGTTCTTTTACAACAGGTTATTTAATATTTGAAGGCTGCTACCTTTTTCTAGACACAACTCATTTAAAAATATCAAGTGGGATGACATTTCAACTGCTTTCTTTAGGAAGTTCTCAGCTTCATTCAACTTAAGGATGGGATTTAATATCTTAAGATGCATGTTCCTGGACATGACCAGGTACCTCCTATTTATAATCAATATATTGTACATTATTCAAGGAAAGGTGACATTTTAGAATGCACATTTTTACTTTGCTTTCATTTATCTGAATCTTTTAGTATTACTAAATAGTAGTCAATGCCAATACCCATTAAATCTGCAAGATCCTAGGATTATTACTAGGGTGTTAAAACTTTCTAGCCCTATATCTCCCTCTCCCAGGGCATGCAATAAGGCTAATAAATAAATCATTGGGCAATAAACTTTTCTTCTTGTAGTGTCTATATGGAGTTTTCAATGCCAAGTTTAAACTAATGCCTTTTTAAATGTACAAATAGCATGATGTATTACCCAAGAGCATCTAGAGTTTTACTTGTTTTGTAAATTCTTCGAGAATTTATTGGGGGTTTTTTTAAGTTGCCTTTTGGGTACGTATTTTAAGTCCCTAATAATCTTAATCTTATAGTAAGTAACTTCTGAGACTTTATGGTGAATGTTAGATCAATTTAGATGCACAATTCTCAGAGGGTTATTGGTATTAGTCTGTATTTACAAAAACAGCAAGACTCCTATGGCACCTTAAAGACTAACAGATTTTTTGAGCATAAGATTTTGGGGGTAAAACACACTTCATCAGATGCACCACCGAAGTGGTTTTTACCCACAAAAGCTTATACCCAAATAAATCTGTTCAGCCTTCAAGGTGCCACAGGATTCCTTGTTGTTTTTTGAGGTACGCAAAGTTTTAGCAGAACAAGTTTGCTTAAATTGGGTTACAAACCAGCTTCACAACAACAACAAAAATCCAGGCACCTTAGCAGCCAGCCCATCCTTTTAGTCTGTTGCATTACCAAATTTAAAAAACGGAAGCAATTGCACAAAGTGTTTACTGCACCAATTTCACAATCTTTGATAAGCAGACACCATGTACATTTTTTCTAATCTCCATCTTCACAATGCAGAGCTTGTTACAACATCTTAACTCAAGCAAATAAGTGAATTACAAATTTAATTTGCAACTGTTGTGAAATTAAGCCACATCCAGTACACCTGCAGCCACCAATTGCCTTGAGAGCCAGTCCAATCCTTCATATAGTCCCATGCCACTTCGCGCATCACAACCCTGAATATACCAGCTACGGCCACAGCAGAGTTTATGGAGACTCAGCATTTCTGTGATTTCTTCTACAGAAAGAGCGCCCACTACATCCTGCAAGAAAGCAAGGCATTATTTTAAATGTACATTTATTCACTATGGTCAACTTTCTAGACAGTTCACTGAACACGATATAGATTATTTAGTATTGCTAGAAAATCTTCCACATCATAAAAATTGCAAACCAAATGAATAATCTTAAAGATGCACAGAAGGTTTTACTGATCTTGTCACCCAAGTTTAAACAGCTGCTGGATTTATTAAATAAATGACAGTCTGATCTTATAATATTGTCACGAAATAGTAAGGAAAAACTTCTAAAGGTTATTCCTTTCCCATTTGCACTTTTTAAATTATAGTAGACAGTTTACAAAGTTTGTGTTAAATTACAGTTTTAAAAAGAAAACAAGAGGTAGAAAAAAAAGTAATTAATACCTGCTTATTAGCAAAGATCAGCAGCAAGGCATCCCGCAATTCCTTTTCTGTTAATAACTTTGCAAGTTCACTGTGTGCTTCACTAACCCTGTCTTTGTGACTGCTATCAACAACAAATACCACCGCTATGAAAAAAAAAATACCAAAAAATACCAGAACATGTTACACATCCATTCACACATACTCTCAAAAGTCAGAGTAGTATTTTTCAATTCTTATCCTGTCCCTGCACCTCCTCTTCTCTCATAGGGTCCCATATTAGAAATCTCTACACTCTGAATTTTGAGATTAATGTAATCTCCGAAAATAATTATTTTTAAACAAGAGTGATTAAAAATGTCACAAAATTCTGCAAACAATGCTATGAAGAATGCACATAGGAAACTGACATTTGTTGTCCTTAAAAGAGTCTATGTGTTTAAGAATGATTTCGTGAAATATTTAATTCAGGAATCTGAACTCCAGTTTAAATAGAAAATTTTAACTATAGAGCACTTAGGAAATCTCCATAATTCAGTGCTCAAAAGCATAGTAGGCATTTTCATGCCAGTAACATTCAGAAGAATGTTTTTTCATGGGAACAGCAAAGCTGTTATGATAGACCTGTTTTTATCCATATAAATGTAACTATGATTGGACTTTATGCTGCAGTACTAAATCAGAAGCTATGTCACTTTGTAGAGCTTCTAAGCAAGAAAGGCTGAGTAATTTCAAATATTATCGAATGTTTATATGTTATGTGCTGCTTTTCACCACTGTGAAGTTCTGGAATGCTGCATCTGTCCGCTGTCAGCTCACAACAATGTAATAGAGGTTCTAATTTTTGTTATAGCTTCAGGCACTATCTGAAGAATTTATGAAGAATGCAACTTTTTCCAGAAGACATCAAGATCAACTGGACCAAAGTATTTTCTTACACCATAAATCTAGCACCTGCACTTTGTTTAATTTTGTAGCGTATGCATTCATTAGTGCCAAAAAGAATTATTATAAATCATTTAACCATAGAAAATTGAAATAAAATAAGTAATCATGTGTAAAACAATCTAAATGTTTTAGCAATCCTACCTTGTGTATTGAGGTAATAATGCTTCCACAAAGGCCTCAACTTGTGCTTCCCTCCTACATCCCAAATAGTAAACTTCAGATTTTTATATTCTACAGTTTCAACATTAAAACCTAAAAGAGAAAAATTCATTTTTTTATACTCTTAACTCCTAATAATGAAGGAGTCAAACTTTTCAATCACTCAGTTACATACCTATTGTTGGAATAGGTTGCATGAACTCATCCTGCTTTAACTTAAACAAAATAGTTGTTTTGCCAGCTCCATCTAATCCTAGGGTCACAACTCGAATCTCCATTTTTGGTCCAATATGTACCCTGTTGTCCTGGGGAAAAATATATAAACAATGAAAACAAGCAAGATCCATCTTCACTGTCTTTGCAGAAAACTCCAGAATCTCGGTGGCATGCAACATCTCACTATTTGTAAAGTGCCAAATGAGAGTCAATCATGGCCAGAAAAATTGTAAAAAAAGATTATACATGATGAATACATTTCATCTATGAGAAATCTGGTGATAAGTCGCTGCAGTTTTCCTTTAAAACACATTTTGAATTTCAGAAGGGAAATCTATTTTCACTAGAATGGTGAAGACATAAAAAGGGTTTTGAAGACTATACCTTTGTAAAAGTGACAGGAATGCTAGCATCCAGTTGTATATGATCTGCAAGTTCTGTAAATTGCTGCTGCTGTTTTTGTAATGTTTCTAGTAGCCTTGTAATCTCCTGTTTAGCCAACACTACTCTGCAATCATCCTAAAACAGACAAAAAGGCAGAAGCACTCTTTCCACAAGTAAACTATTTAATGCAAAAAGGGTTAAAATAATTATGTATGGTAATAAAACTCTTTTCTTTTTATTTTGTATAATCTAATAAAATGAAGTTTATATTTACAAAAATACAATAAATGATATTTTTCACATTTTTACACTACAAAGAGCTTTGCAAAAAACAAACATAATACACATTTTTTTCTCTCTCTCACTGATGTGAAAGAATAATATTTATCAATATTGATTATTCACATTAGTATAGCTTCCTCAGGCTTAGTATACAGCAAGTAGTTAACAGCACATAGCAGTACACCACCACAGTGGAGAAAAACTCTACCAGCTGTTAAGTGTGGGAAGTTTAGTTAGGTAGAATATCAGTATTTAAGGTGAAATTTGACCAGTTAGTTCCCAAAGGCTTAGAGACACAAAAGCAATTTAAAATCATGTTAAAAAAATATAAAGCCAGCTTTAAAGTAATAGCATAGTAAATTCATAAAACAAAGAATTTTAAAAATAAAGTTTACTTTTCACTAAATATATTATTTATTTCCTTTTTTCTCTTTACTCATGTTGAACAACTACTGACTGGTCAGTTTTATCTTTTTTATAGCCACATCCCTGTTCTTATACTTAGCGCAATGCTGCAAAGTTTGGGTTTCAAATCCTGCAGAGAACCACTTAAGACCAAGCAAATATTTTTCTTCCCTAATTTTATTTCCATGAAAGCATTCATTTTAGTAACAAAGGCAACTGTAAAAATTTTCCTGTGTAAAACCTATATTTTTTAACCTGAGCTACACACTGGTGTCTCCATATGCACACAATAAATAATTGCTATCATGTTTTCAATCTTATTTGATAGTAGTGTGTTTCTAACACGATGAAGAAAATTTTCAAGTACAGCTTTGTTTAATTTAGC
Organism: Pelochelys cantorii; assembly: GCA_032595735.1. Taxonomy (NCBI): domain Eukaryota; kingdom Metazoa; phylum Chordata; order Testudines; family Trionychidae; genus Pelochelys; species Pelochelys cantorii. Next base: position 41,759,458 of record CM064330.1, read on the forward strand.
AGGTTACAGCCTAGGCTTTATTTATGGGACCAACCCGTGCACTTATTCCATGATACAGCTTACTTAATCACCTACCTGCTGTAAAGTCTTTTCACAGTGAAGACAAGCAGTTGAAACCTGTGACAACAGGATGGTCATGTCTTCTTGCTGTTGTCTGAGCCAGATCAATTTCTCCCGCACATGTACATCAACCACGCTAAGTGCCATTTCTTCCTGGCGACAAAGGGTTTCATGAAGATCAGAAAAATAGGCTCGAACGCATGAACGGGCATTTTCTGCAGTACCTGGGACCTGCAGTGTAAAGTCACAAAACCAAAGAGACAAAATTGGCAATCATTTTATCTAAACAGTATAATGCTTAATGCTGTGTCACATTCCAACTCCTAATTTTACAATGAGCTTGACTGGTGGATTCAGATCTCACATGCACAATTTTGGTAAGGGTTGTAGATCTGCTCCCAGCACAAAGGAGCTTCCACAGGTTATTCCAATAAACATGTATTTATTACAGTGTATGAAAATAAATACTATCAGGGAGAAATAACTTGAAAACAATACAACAGGAGACACGAACATATGGACAAACTATTTGCCATAGTACTTCAATGGTATAAAACGTTCTGGGGGGATTTTGTATGACTGTGAAACTGCAGAAGACAGCCCCTCACCCCCCCACCCATACTCCCAAACCAGAAAACAGGAAGGAAGCAAAGGGAAGCCATACAAGAGGGAAGGAGAAATGAGACCGGGGGGGGGGGGGAAGGGGGGGGTGAAGACACCTTGGGTTTTGTGCAACTGGTCCTCCCTCATTTCTACAAAAGTAGACCTGCCCAGCTGAAGAAGGCTGCATCTAGGCTTTGCTGACTCTATAGCTGACACAATGACTCCTTCCACAGCAGGATCCTGTTTGGCTCAGCCTGTCCACCCACACCTGGTGCACCTGGCATGGAGGGACAGAGGTCCAGCATGTTTCTGGGGCTGGCCCAGTCCTTACCCAGTTTTGTGAGATCCTGACATAGTGTAACTGGGCAACAGAATGACAGATGAAATTTAATGTTGATAAATGCAAAGTAATGCACATTGGAAAACATCATCCCAACTATTCATAGAAAATGATGGGATCAAAATTTGCTATTGCTACTCAAGAGAGAGATCTTGGAACCACTGTGGATAGTTCTCTGAAAATATTCACTCATTTGTAGCAGCAGTCAAGAAAGGAAACAAACAATGCTGTGAATCATTAAGAAAGGGATATATAATAAGACAGAAAATATCTTATTCCCTCGTTATAAATCCATGGTATGCCTTCATCTTGAATACTCTGTGCACATATGGTCGCCTCATCTCACAAAGATATATTGGGATTGGAAGCGGGCAACAAAAATGATTAGAGTATGAATCAGCTACCAACTGAGAAGAGATTAACAAGACTGGGACTTTTTACCTTGGAAAAGGGATGACTAAGGGGAGATATGATAGAGTTCAATAAAATCATGATTGGTTTGGAGAAAGTGAATTAGGACATGATTTCCTCTTTCCCGTAACACAAGAAAGTCCACCATGAAGCCTTTAGAGGTTTCATGCCAGTCCCAAGCCTGGATAAAGGAGGAGGGTTGGTCAGATGAGTGTTGATGCGCTGACTGTAAAACAACAATACGAATGAAATCTGATGCCAGAACGACTAACTGATAAACGATGCCAGCTCTACAGAAACTAAGCCACTCCACACTGGACAGGGAAAGATGGAAGGAAATAGTGAGAGAGGCATCCGACACCAACGGGCATTGAGCCCATGGTTGTTGATAGTGATGATGATGATGGCAACACAACAACTAGGGGTAACCAAATGAAATTAGTAGGTTGCAGGTTTAAAACAAATAAAAGGAAATATTTCTTCACACAATGCACCGTCAACCTGTGGAACTCCTTGCCAGAGGCTGTCGTAAAGTCCAAGAAAATAACAGTGTTCAAAAAAGAACTCGATAAATTCACAAAGAATAGATTCATCAATTGCTATTAGTCAGGATGGGCAGGGATGTTGCCCCTACCCTCTTGTTTGTCAGAAGCTGGGAATGGGTGACAGGGGATGAATTACTTGATGATTATCTGTTCCGTTCATTCCCTCTGGGGCTCCTAGGATAGGCCACTGACAGAAGAAAGGCCTAGATGGATGTTTGGTCTGACCGAGTATGGGCATTCTTATCAGATGCAGCCTCACTGCTGAATCCCTGTACCAGGGGAGGTGGGAGCTTCAGGGTGATCTCCCACCTCAATGCAGCCAATGGCCTGGGCTCCCCACTTTGCTATTCTATAGCCACATTTCAAGAGCTTGCAAATGTTCAAATACTGTATACAGCCTCTCCCAACAAATGAATTACGGACCAAACAGTTGGCCATAACTCGATCTGTTCGTAACTCGGACCCCACTGAGTTACATAGTGACTGCACTGTTAATAAGCACGGGTCGCGTTCGTAACTCAGGGACCGCTTTTACGACCGCGCCATGGGAGCTTTGGTCATAAATGCGAATGGTCATAACTCGACTGTTCGCAACTCGGGGACCGGCTGTACATAATTTTTTGGCACAGAATTCCTTCATCCTCCCCACAACCACTCGAATTTCAGTGAAATAAAGGAGACAATCAATGGGATATAAGTTCTCTTGCCATCTTCTCTCTCTGGACTCAGACTTTCAAGGTGTGAGCACTCTGGAACATCTACAGACGTTGCAGAACTGAGGGAGCTCAGTAACTTGCAGCACCAGACTATGAGTGAACTCTTCTGAATAATTCTCATATAACAACTTAAAATATTTGGTTATTAAAGAAAAAATTACACTGTATTTAAGAAAAACAATTTCTTACATGTTCTGTATGGGCCATTCCAGCTCCATCTTCCACTATTTGTTCTCCTCCTTCAATTTGTTGAACAATTCGAACTAGTTTCCTGGAATAATCTGAGATTTCTTCTGTGAAAGTTCTTATACAGTGTGCCATATCTAAAATGGATGCACGGATCTGGTTTGCTTCTGGTTCCAGAACAGAATGCTACAATCAAAAGTAACATGCCAAATGTCAGCTCTAAGTTTCCCTTCCAATCAGGAAGAAATGGAAAGAATTGTACTAAATTTAATGACTGATCAATCAAAACAATCAAGTATCTTTCATTTTGTTATGAGACTGGAACAGGGATCTAGCAATCACACAAATAACTACATCTTTAATAAAAATGAAAGAATAAGAAAAAAAACATTTGGTCTACTCTAAATTGACTGTGATGCTGAAACCTCTATACCATGAGCAGCTGACAATGATCAAAACAGGTCACTTGCACAGATGATGGTCTTTTCTGCCTTAATAAACAGGTGAAAAAGAGTTTTGTGGTTTTACAGCTCACAATATTTTTTGTAGTTGTACTGTTACCACAGCTGTTGCTTGGAGTGAAGGAAAGGAACAAAAAAGCAGTGATCTTCTTCATAAAAGGATCAAAGATCAGGCATAAGCTACTTGAGAAACGGAGTTTAACAATGGAAAAAAGTATTGTTTTCTTAAACCACCTAACAGCATGAGCGTAATAGAAAAATAACAGTACCTTATGGCCTTGATGCTTTCCATATTCTTTGCAAACACAACACATAAGGGGACTGGTCTGACAACCTTCTTCTAAACAAACAAATTCAATGGCGTGCACCTGGTGCTGGCAACACATGGTCTTCTCATGAGGTTTTTCAGCAAGAGGTACACGCCTATGTTTTGCTAGTGTCTTCGTAGAATGGGTAAGCTGTGAACACTCTGCACACAAATGAGTAGCACAAACAGTGCAATATACAGATGCAACATGAGCTTCATCTTCATCACAACGAATGATGCTCTTTAAACAAAAGAAAAATCATGCATGAATATTAGATCCCAAAAATTCAACACAGATATTTTCAATTTGTTTGAGACTAAAAATGTCACACACCCCCTTAAAATTAACAAGTGTCGATGAACATTCATCTCATTCCAAATGTGTAATTTTAAATTCTGCACTCTCTCACCAAGTTCTTCTTTGAAAATAAATGTTAAAACAATTCACCATCTGAGTGAACCAAAAGTTACTAATTTTCAAAGGTACTGAGTATTCACAACTCAAACTGAATTCGACAGGTGCTGAAGATGCTCAAAAATAATGAAACTCAGAACCCAAACCTTACTCCAATGTCTCTTTATATTGTTTCTAGGATTGATTACATGGCATTGGTTCAGTCACAATTTCACTGCAACAACACTGTTGTATAAGCATACACCAGGAAACACTAAAAACAGCTAATTAATGCATTTACCAAATTCATGTAAAAGGATGACATTTAGGGTGAGGAAGTTGTTTTCAGATTTTTAGCGTCGCAGCTTTTGGGGGGGGGGGGGGCTATATGGCTACATCCCCTGTTCTCCATGCTGGCCAACCCCCTCTCTCTGGGGGTAACCAGCCCAAGTCATGGCAGCCCTGGCTCTCCTTATCACTGCTGGAGAGGGTCGGGCTGAGGCAGCACCAGCCCTGGCTCCTCCCCCGGCCGCCAGGGAAGGCCAGGCCGAGGCCACACCAGCCCCAGCTCCTCCCCCGGCCACCGTGGAGGGCTGGACGGAAGCTGTGGTGTGACAGCCCCAGCTCTCCACGCCACCATCCAGCCGCCAAGAATGGCCAGGCCAAGATAACTCCAGCTCTCCCCCTGGCTGCTGAGGAGGGGAGGGCAAGGCCGGAGCTGCAACGCAGCAGCTCTGGCTCTTCATGTGGCCCCTGGAGAGGGTCAGGCAGGAAATGAGTGGAGCTTCGCTCCTGTGGACACAGATGATGTGATGACATCATTCTGTCATGTCGCAGGAAAAAAAAATTATATATAGAGAGAGATACTGCAGCTAAAAGACATTTATAAAGAATGGCATCCTCCAAAGGAGTCTAATGACCTTTTCCAATGAACATAAGTGTTCAGGCTAAGTGCTAATTTTGGTTTTGTCTCTATTTAATTCTATATGTATTGGACCATAACCTCTGCACAAATACTCAAGTTTTTAGTATTTCCTTATTCTGAGAAAAATGCAAAATCATTAAACAGTGATTTGTTTATTAGCTGGGTGAAATCTAGGATTTGTATAGCTAAAATACATACATTCTGCAACCATAGGAACTTTTAATTTGGTACATCTTTCACTTTAATTTTCATTAATCTAAAAATAAACTCTCTCCTCTTCACAGTTTTAAACAAAGATAAATGTTTTTGAATCTACACCTCTCCAGATTGGCCAATAGCTTCCTCAGTTGTCCCATACTGGCCAGCAGAGCCATTCTGCAGTCGTTCCAAAAGCTCCAGCAAAGCAAAGTTTTTTTTCAAGCCCCAAACGCCAGAATCTCCTATTTTTCAAAGAGAAAATTAGATTAAAAAAATATCACCACAAACTGCATTTGAGTTTCTACTGGCTAGAAATTAAAAGGAGTAAATATTCCTGCAAAACTGCTAGAAGCAAAGTCAGTTATATAAACAATTCTGTGTAGTTTCTGCAGTATGGAAGCTGGCAAGATTACTGTAAGAGTTTACAGTATTTTAGCAAAACCAGCTGATAGGAACCTGAAATATTTGAAGCAAAAAAAAACAACAAATAGCCTACATTTATGACTGCCACAAACCTGTACAATACAAAGCTTTTTCCCTGATCACCCATTATAAATATACTACTATGAACCACTTAATAGTGAAATACAATTTCCTTAAGATTCCTTCACGGCCATAAAAGATCCAAAGTCATCAGAAAATATATATTTCTTCCACACTAATGGGTTCAGAAGTGGTAAACCCATTAAGAACAACTTAAGAACATATGAATGGCCATACTGGGTCAGACCAAAGGTCTATCTAGCCCAGTATCTGATCTTCTGACAGTGGCCAATATCAAATGCCCCAGAGGGAGGAAAAACAACAGGTAATCCTCACATGATCCCTCTCTTGTCACCCATTTACAGACAAACAGAGACTAGGGACACCATTCCTTCCCATCCTGGCTAATAGCCATTGATAGACCTAACCTCCATGAATCAATCTAACTCTTTTTTGAACCCTGTTAAAGTCCTAGTCTTCACCATATCCTCTGGCAAGGGGTTCCACAGGTTGACTGCGCACAGAGTGAAGAAACACTTCCTTTTGTTTGTGCTTCCTATTAATTTCATTTGGTGACCCCTAGTTCTTATATTGTGGGAATAAGTAAATAACTTCTCTTATTCACTTTTTCCACACCAATCCTGATTTTATAGACATCTATTATATTCCCCTACACCCCCATCTCCTCTTTTCTAAGCTGAAATGTCAAAGTCTTTTTAATCTCTCTTCATATGGGACCCGTTCCAAACCCCTAATCATTTTTGTTGCCCTTTTCTGAACCTTTTTCAATGCTAATTTATCTTTTTTTAAGACCACATCTGTATGCAGTATTCAAGATGTAGGCGTACCATGGTTTTATATAGAGGCAATAAAATATTCTCTGTCTTATTCTCTATCCCTTTTTAATGACTCCTAAATTCTATTTGCTTTTTTGACTGCCGCTGCACACTGAGTGGATATTTTCAGAGAACTTTTCCACAATGACTCCATGATCTCTCTTGAGTAGTTGTAGCTAAATTATTTCCCATCATATTGTATGCATAGTTGGGATTATTTTTTCCAATGTGCATTACTTTACATTTATCAACATTAAATTTCATTTGCCATTTTGTTGCCCAATCACTTAGTTTGGTGAGATCTTTCTGAAGCTCTTCACACTCTGCTTTGATCTTAACTATCTTGAACAGTTTGGTATCATCTGCAAATTTTACCACCTGTTTACCCCTTTCTCCAGATCTTTTATAAATAAGCTGAATAGGATGGATCCTAGGACAGATCCTTGCGGGGGCCCCACTAGTTACCTCTCTCCACTCGGAAAACTTACCATTTATTCCTACCTTTTGTTTCCTATCTTTTAACCAGTTATCAATCCATGAAAGGACTTTCCTCTTATCCCATGACAACTTACTTTACTTAAGAGCCTTTGGTGAGGGACCCTGTCACACGCTTTCTGGAAATCTAAGTATCCACTGGATCCCCCTTGTCCACATGCTTGTTGACCCCTTCAAAGAACTCTAGTAGATTACTAAGGCATGATTTCCCTTTACAGAAACCACATTGACTTTCTCCCAACAAACTATGTTCATCTACGTGTCTGACAATTTTATTCTTTACTATAGTTTCAACTAATTTGCTCGGTACTGACGTTAGACTTATCAATCTGTAATTGCCATGATCACCTCTAGAGCCCTTTTTAAATATTGGCATCACATTAGCTATCTTCCACTCATTGGGTATGGAAGCTGATTTAAAGGATAGGTTACAAATCACAGTTAACAGTTCCGCAATTTCACATTTGAGTTCTTTCAGACTCTTAGGTGAATGCCATCTGGTCCTGGTGACTTGTTACTGTTAAATTTATCAATCTGTTTCAAAACCTCCTCTAATGACACCTCAATCTGGGACAATTCCTCACATTTGTCACCTAAAAAGAATGGTTCAGGTTTGGGAATCTCCCAAATATCCTCAGCCATGAAGACTGAAGCAAATCATTCATTTAGCTTCTCTGCAATGACCTATTGTCTTTGAGTGCTCCTTTAACATCTCAATCGTCCAAGGGCCCAACTGGTTGCTTAGCAGCCTTCCTGCTTCTGATGTACTTAAAAAACATTTGCTATTACTTTGAGTTTTTGGCTCACTGTTCTTCAAACTCCTTTTTGGCTTTTCTTATTATATTTTTACACTTAACATGACAAAGTTTATGCTCCTTCCTATTTTCCTCACTAGGATTTGACTTCACTATTGGTCACTATTTCCAGGCAGTCCAGTCATGCTTCATTGCATGACACAAATGTGAAATCTGAACTAGATGTCAACCTGGGAATACGTTGGACTAGCAGTAGGCATGTCATCTACAACCAAGGGACCACATACAGCAGTGTTTCTTAAACTGTGTTCCGCGGCACACTGGTGTGCCGTGAGGCAGTCGGAGGCATGCTGCGGAGAACAACAGAATTCAAAATGGATGCCCTTATAGGGGCAGACAACCTTCCCCCCCCAATAACTTTCCCCCTGATTTTTTCGTTGTTGTTGTTGTTGGTCAACAAAAAATCCTTGGTGTTCCCCCATAAAAAAAAAAATATTGTTTCGTGTTCCTCAGTCTTAAAAAGTTTAAGAAACACTGACATACAGCACTGGTTCACAAGGCCAAAAACACTGGAGGAAAGCAGTAGGCCATAACTACTCCTTCCACACTATCACCATTTTGCAAAAGTCAGTCTGTAGCCGGCCACGTGGAAGTACACTGATGCAGAAAAAAGACAGGGAATCCCCTACAATTAATTAAAAATGTTGACGAGTCCTATGGCACCTTAAATGCTAATCAACTGCACAAATATAAAATATGAAATAACTCTCCCCCTCAGACCTCACACTCTCTCCTGCACCCACAGTCCCCTACCATGAGCTCCCTTTGTCCCAGTCGAAGGGACGTCATCCAGACTTCGTCTTCCCTTCACAGAAAAGTGCTGCCCTGGACCACTTACCAAAATCTTGGAGGGTTCCCTTCCCCCCACATCAAAAATTATTATACACTCCTGATGTAGATACAGCAGAACCTCAAGCATTACGAATGGAGGTTGTTTGTAATGCTGAAATGTTTGTAATACTGAACAAAATGTTACCGTTGTTCTTTCAAAAGTTTACAACTGCTAATTCAGCTTTAAAACTTTACTATATAGAAGGAAAGTTCTGCTTTTAACTATCTTAATTTAAATGAAACAAGCACAGAAATAGTTTCCTTATGTTAACAAAGCTTTTTTAAAACATTCCCTTTTCTTAGTAGTTTATGTTTAATGGTAGTGTACTGCATTTGTTCTGCTGATTGCACATTCCAGTTCCAAATGAGATGTGTAGTTCACTGATCAGTTTGTAACTCTGGTGTTCATAACTCTGAGTTCTACTAGAATACTTCATTCTGAACTCACATCATTATTTCCAAACTGATCCCCAGAATGCTGTGATCCAGAGCATTAAGACAAATGCAGAACCAAGTGATCATTTGGGCAAAGATACAGGGAAGTAAGAAAGAGACTTGCAATTGTCAGAGATCCAATATATCTGATCTGATAATACCTTGAATTTCTAAAAGTTTCTATGAACTATTCCATGATCAACTGTGTTAGGCTATGTGCCACTTTTGGGCCAGGCCAACAAGCAGATTGTTAAGACAGAATAGGTCTGGGGATGTAGGACAACCAGCAGTAGCCACGCAACTTCAGAACATAGTAGACAATTTCTTGAAGCTGTTTGATGAGCTCACCCTAGCCCTACAGAACCAAAACCCCCAAAGGAGGGTTCCCACAAATATTACGGTCAACCTTTGGAAAATGGCCATTTCCCAAATGCCACCAGTGAGTTGGGAATGAGTTCAGGGTTGATGAATGCACTTGATGCTATTTCTACTAATACCACGTATAAATCAGAACAATGATATTAGTAGGGCTGCTAAGCGATTAAAAAAATTAATCGTGATTAATCGTACTGTAAAACAAGAATTAGAATACCATGAATGTTTTCTACATCTTCTAATATACTGATTTCAATTACAACAGATTACAAAGTGTATAGTGCTCACTTTATATTTATTTTTTATTACACTGACACTGTAAAAAAAAACAACAACTTCAGTTCACCTCACTGAAGTATTGTAGCGCAAATTCTATTGTGAAAGCTGAACTTAAATTCTTCTATATAATCAATATATTTGTGTCTTATTCAAAAGAGTCCTTTTTTAGCTCAGCCCCAGGTGCGGGCGGCACAGAACCGGAAGGGGGTAGACTCTGCTGTGGGCAGTGCAGAGTTCGGGGGGGCTCAGCCTCCAACTGCAGGTGGCATAGGGCTCCAGGGTGGGGGTCAGCCCCAAAGCTCAGGGGAAGGGTCAGCTCCTGGGCTGGGGGGGGGAGGGGATAGACCCCACCATGGGTAGTGCAGAGTTCGGGATGGGGGGGACTCAGCCCCAGAATCAGATGTGCGGGAGGGTCAGTCCCAGCCCCAGGAAACAAAGAGAGGCTGGCGTGGGTAAGCCCTGCCGGGGGAGAGGGGGGGAGAGAGGAAGACCCCTTGGGGGATTCCTCTCCCCCCCCCCAGCTGTTTTATTTTAAAAAATATGGTCACCTGGGAAGGGAGAGGGACAGGTGTCAGGGTTTTTGCTCCTTGTTTATTTCTCTGTTGGAGTTGGGATGGCTTCAGGATTTTGTTTTTGTTTTCCCTTTCTTGCTGATTCTTTTTTCCATGCGCCCTCTGGGGCGGTTTGCATTACTGCGCCTTACCAAAGAGAGCAGCTAATGCTGGTTTGCTGCCCTCTGTGATTAACATGTGTCAATTTTTAATGCATTAATTCTGCCCTGCATTAATCACAGGCCTTAATGCCTACTAATTGACAGCCCTAGTTATTAATTACAAATTATTAGGGATCCCCAGTTTTTCAGAAGCAACTAACCTACTATATATATTGGAGCCGTGGTGTCCAACATGCTAGCCAGATGTGGCTATTTGGATGGTTGTCTGTGGCTAGTTGGCTTGAACAATGCGTCTATTTGGCCAGTTGAGTGTGGCTAGCTCGCTATAGCAATAGCCACTATAGCGGCTAATGCTTCAGAACTGGTTGGCCAGTTATAGAGAGTTCTAGAGAGTTTGTGCATCTGTTTGTCTGACAGTCCATCCATGAGTCCATTTGTTCAAGAACTTCTAAACAGTAAAAGTTAGGACCACCAAATTTAGTATGCAGTTTCCTCTTATCATAATTTAAACAAGGTCAGGCTTTAGTTATGCCATGAAAACAGGATGTGCCTGGAATGGGATTGTTTTCCGTAACATGGAAAGGGAAGGAGCTGCTAGAAAGGACAGTTATATGGCAGTAGCCACAGGGGGTAGCCGCACAAGTAAAACAGTGGCCTGCTCCAGGAGGGGCTCTGAATATTGTTGGCCAACAGCAAGGTCCCCGTGCTAGTGCTGGCCATGGTTGTTCCCAATCCGGATGACACCCCATCCCCCACAGAGGAAGCCCAAGCCATTGCCCCCCTCACCCTTGGCCCCAGCACACTATGAAGGGGCAAGTAGCTGGTCTCTATGAGTGTCCTGAGGAGCTGCTGCCACCCAACCTGCACAGCCCCGGGGAGCCCTCCAGACCTCCCAGCCCCTTGCCCTGATCCTCCTGACCTGCGCCTGCCCACATCCAACCCCCTGCCCTGACTCCTGCACCCCTACCCCCTGTTCTCAGCCTTCCCACACCTCCCAGCCCCTTGCCCTGATTTCTGCATCCTTTACCCTGGGCCCGCCCCCCCATCTCCTCCCCTGACTCCTGCATCCCCTCCCATATGCCCCAAAAAAGAGTTAAAGACCCGAGCAATGCCAGGTACATCCGCTAGTAAGACTTATATGCTCATTTTAGGACCCCCACCAAACCGCAGTGTATCAGCCAAAAGAGGTACTTTTTAATTACTGTGCAGGCATTGGTATGTCAGTATGGCCAATTCATCATCAATGTTTGCAGATCAGGAAAACATGAACTAATCCATCCGGCCACAATCTTGAGACAGGCACTAATTTCCACTGAAAATATCACAGACTGTACCAACAATTATTCTGAATAACGAAGCTTAATGACTACTGCCCTGACTTACACTGTATCTAGTGGTAATTTTAGAAGGCTCAAGAAACTATTTAACTACACTCTGAGTACAGTGTCAATGAAATGCATATTTAGTATGCTGATGGACAAGAGAAAACGTGCCAGATAACTCCTTTCTCACCTATTATTTCTGCTTATTGTATTTTGCATATTTGTGGAAGCAAATGGGAAGTGTTTGAGGATGTGATGGATAGGAGAAGTGCTGATCAGCACCCAGGGACAAGAGGGTTAAACTCAGGTAGCTAGGGAGTGTTGGCAGAAAGCCAGGAAAGCCAGTGGGAAAGACAGTTGAAATCTGAATTGTATACAGATAACCTAGCTGCTTCTTCCTTTGTGCGAGTTCTACCTTAAGGACTGGAGGGAGCAGATGCAGTAATCAGAATTACCATGCCTATAAGGAATATTGGGCATGAGCGAGAACTGGGCCTTGAAGTATGGATCAGCATGGATCATGAGTAGAGAGAGGAATGTATGTTTAGTTGCTATCAGGGTATTTCTCGTTGTTTGGTTAAGCTTCTCTGTGTAAACTCCATGTGCTCCCCCCATCCCCTTTCACTATTTAAGTTATACCCAGAGATACTATATTCTCTGTGTTTTGATTTGTTTTTCATAGTTGCTCTGTAACACCTAGCAACCAAGTATGCGTTATTAAGGATATCTTTTGATTTTGTTAATAAAACCATCTTTTTTAAGGTGATCAGTTGTTTCTTGTGTCCTGGAAAGTAATAGGTCTGTGTATGTACCTAGCCTGGAAGGTCAGCTATCAGTGACACAGTTTGTTTTCTGTTTCTTTTTTCAAGATCTCTTGTGGCAGAAGAGCTTGGGGTACCTCTGGGGAAGGAATTCAAGTGTTCCTTCCTGGTTTGTTTCAAGGTTCTTTCAAATCACTTGATGGTGGCAGCTTATCTTCCAGAGCCAGTGCATCTGTGACTGTGGGGAGTTTTTTTGTAAGCAAAGCCGAAAGGAGCAAGGTATTTAAGGTCTTTTGCAGGCCCCCAACTTCTGCACTCAGAATGCCAGAGTGGGGAACAGCTCTGACAGAGGACCTATAAGCAGAGGCTTACCACCAGCTCGAAGCAGCATGATAGAGGACCTACTGTGGGCAATGTTGCCAACAGCAATAATGCTCCATACACATTCCTCAAGAGTGCCTGGTAGTACCTTACTATGTTTCAGTGAATTTTCCCAACAGAATAAAATCTGCTAACTACAGTAATATCTTTACCACTGCACTTTTATGTCATAACACTATAAAGTAAGAAGAGGTGTCCTGGCCAGAGCAGCCTCTGTTTGTGGTGTGCCTGTGTTACCTACCAGCCCTGTGCTCTTGGGAGTCAGGGAGTGACATTCATGGAAAACCATCCTCCCCCCCATCCCTTAGCCTTTGCTAGGATCAGACAAAGCCATGAAAAGGCCAGGGAAGACACACCTAAACTAATTAAGGAAACACCCCAGCCTCATCTGCATTGAGGATAGAACTCATTAGCATACAGTATGGAGACCAGCTCTTCCAAGGCAGGAACCGCAGTGAACTATGGGATACCGAAAGCAGAGCAGCATGGCCTGATGGGAAATCTCTACTCCAGATGCTAATGAACCCGGGCCTGCTCACACCCAGATTAGTCATTATCAGACCAATTCTAGTAACGATCCTATTGACATTTAAAATACTGAAACTGCCTAATTGCATTGTGAGCTCGTTCAAGGAACATCACCCATAACGAGGGGAGATCAGTCTCTCCTCTTTCTCTTTGAACTATCCCTATAAAAACTCCTATCCTTGCCCCAAGAAAAACTGTTCTGATACCTGGATTTAAACTGCATCAGTTCCATTGAGACTTCTTCATCTCCTGTCTGATCGTGCTGGGGTTCTGCTCTGCTTGTCTCCTGCCCCCTGGACCACCGGCTACCATCATCATCTGGGAACCCCGATCAGTGCAAGCTCCACGGAGTGGTGAGGTGTGTCTCTCTTCCCCCGCTCCCATCAACTACCTCTCTAAGTATAGCCTCCTGACCCTGCCCTATGTAAACTGTTATATGGTTACCTAATATTTGTAATCAGTTTCAATTTAGATTTAATATTGTAACTTTTTTATATCTATTCACTACTCAGAAATAAATAACTTTAATTGTTAAGCTGGTTGCTTCTCTCTCTTCCTTTCTCTTTCGCTCACTCTTCCTTAAGGGGTGTTGTTTTGGCTTCCCCATTCGCTCTGCAACAACGCTTCTTGTACCCAAGCTAAAGATCCCTGTAGTGCCCAAAATCCTGTGGGGTTTGCTCATCGTGTGGTTTACCAGTGAATGACTGTGATGTGAAAGTGGGGATAGGGGGCACTGAACCTGGGGGCTTATGAGGATGGCAGCTTAAAGTGCTGTTTAATCCAGCCCACTGAGTCCAAAGGCACATGAGGGTGCAGTGTGGCATTGCTGTTAAACCCAGTCAGCTGAGTCCAGGGACATATGAGGGGGTCAGCTTGTGAGTGCTGATTACCCAGTCCTCTCAGACATGCTCTGTTAGTGGGTGTGAGTGTCTGTGTGTGTTGCTAAGGTGGTAAGAACCCCGTCCTGAGGAACCTAGTTCCTGCAGGAGAGCTCCAGTGGGAGGGGGAATTGGCAGCAGAGAGAATTCAGCTCCGTATGAGAACACAAGTAAGCACAAACAGCACACTGATAGAATTGTTAACCTTCCCCCAGTCCCATAAGAGTAACCCTGATAAATGAGCATACCCCAGAGTATTGGGCAAATCTGGTAACACCTGGGCTCCTCGCAGGTAGGAGCTACTCCGGCAGGGAGGCAAAGGAAGCGTTCGAGCCCAGCAATGGACTGGAGTTGCCCCTGCCCCGCCACCCGACCACCATTTAATCAACACGCAGCTGGCTTGCGGCCCGTGGGTGGAAGCCAAAACAAAAAAGTAGTGAATATAATAGTGTTTCGTTGATATGCGTTTTAGTAAGTTAAATTCCTAGACTGTCATTGCTCATTAAAAGTGCTGTCATATGGGTAGAAACCTGGTAAATATTGCATTTTATTATAGCAGAACTGACTTAAATGGGGAATGTGTGTTGTGTTGTGTTCAAGATAGTCAAGACCAAAGCAGACTGTGAAGAACTTCAAAAAGATCTCACCAAACTGAGTGACTGGGCAACGAAACGGCAAATGAAATTTAATGTGGATAAGTGTAAAGTAATGCACATTGGAAAAAATAACCCCAACTATACATACAATATGATGGGGGCTAATTTAGCTACAACTAATCAGGAAAGAGATCTTGGAGTTATCGTGGATAGTTCTCTGAAAATATCCATGCAGTGTGTAGCAGCAGTCAAAAAAGCCAATGGGATGCTAGGAATTATTAAACAAGGGACAGAAAATAAGACGAAGAATATCTTACTGCCCCTATATAAAACTATAGTACGCCCACATCTTGAATACTATGTACAGATGTAGTCTCCTCACCTCAAAAAAGATATTTTGGCATTAGAAAAGGTTCAGAAAAGAGCAACTAAAATGATTAGGGGTTTGGAACAGGTCCCATATGAAGAGAGGCTAAAGAGACTGGGACTTTTCAGTTTAGAAAAGAGGAGACTGAGGGGGGATATGATAGAGGTATATAAAATCATGAGTGGTGTGGAGAGAGTGAATAAAGAAAAGTTATTTACTTGATCCCATAATATAACAACTAGAGGACACCAAATGAAGTTAATGGGTAGCAGGTTTAAAACTAATAAAAGAAAGTTCTTCTTCACACAGCGTGTAGTCAACCTGTGGAACTCCTTGCCAGAAGAGGCTGTGAAGGCTAGGACTATAACAGAGTTTAAAGAGAAGCTAGATAATTTCATGGAGGTTAGGTCCATAAAAGGCTATTAGCCTGGGGATAGAAATGGTGTCCCTGGCCTCTGTTTGTCAGAGGCTGGAGAAGGATGGCAGGAGACAAATCGCTTGATCATTGCCTTTGGTCCACCCTCTCTGGGGCACCTGGTGCTGGCCACTGTCAGCAGACAGGCTACTGGGCTAGATGGACCTTTGGTCTGACCCAGTACGGCCATTCTTATGTTCTTTCTCCTCCCCCTATTTCTACCACTTGGTTTTACCCAACTGTTGCATAGATTAAGAACAGGATGATCTATTTATCTAAATGGTTTGTACAGTATCTAGTACAATGGGACACTGAACTCCTTTAGGTGAATAAATGTAAATACATTTACATCTAGTAGGACTTCAGCTTTTTTACAAACTAAAGTGTTCTTTTTGTTTTTAGTTTCGGCTGGGCACATACAGATATATCTGCAGCAACAGGGCCAATGGGAGTATAATGAAATGAACTATTTTATAGCACTATGTGGATGAAAACTTGTATTAGGAAGAGAAACATACATTCTGAGTTGTGGTTTGATTCTAAGAAACTTAAAAAATTACCTGCCTTCCTGTTCTTGAAATATGAATTACTATTAAAATAGTATTTAAAAGAGGGTCGCCCAAAAAGAGCAATTTTGTCATACCCATTGTAGTATTAATGTTTTTCCTACACTGTCAGCCTCTACATCAGAGTATTAAATGCTTTGGAATCATCTAACTCTATGCAATCATCTAATTATCCTATTTATTGTTAGCCTCTCTTGCGTCTTCCAGGACTTTCAACCAGCTAGATTCATCCTGTAGGTTATAAACAGGCCTAGCATGAAATAGAGCCTACTAAAAGAAATCAAAGTCTACAGTAAGTAATCTAATTAAAGACATTATCTTTTTTGATATATACACAGATATACATATAATTTTCATGCTTACCTAGTTCAGTAACTTGTCTATCAAAAGGACAACGAACTGCTCTGCCATGGAGAGGAAGCCGAGTAAGACAGTCATGACAGACAGTATGACCACACAAAAGCAGTCTGGGAACTTTATCACCTTGCAAAGAAAATACATCTTCACAGACGCCACACTCAAGAACCTATAAATCAAGACAACATTTTGAACTCATCAGAAGCAGTCACACATTAAGGGGTAAGATTACGGCCCACGTTACACTAATAGCACTTGTATGCTGCACTCTTAAATCTTCTAACCTCAGCAACTGTCCCGTTTGACATTTCTTCCTTCATGGATTCTAGTATGATTTGCTTTTGTTTTTAAAGACCTTTTTCACAGCCCTTTCTCTCTGTAAATGAAATGAAACGTGAGCATTGTCCATCACTGTGTGAATCCACTTACAGTGAGCCTCAAGTGAGGAACCAGAAGTCACACCGCCTATCTGAACTAGGACTTTTGATGGATAGACACTGCATGGCCCATCAGAATTCATTGCATACCAGGACCTCATCATCACATATCTAGGGCTAAAATTTGATTAATCAGCTAATCGAGTAGTTGATGGAATTTCCATCGACTACTTGATTAGTTGATAAGGGGGGCACTCACTATCCCGCTGCGCCTTTCCCTTTGAAACGTACAAGAGCTGGGGGTGGTTCTTGTGCATTTCAAGGAGACAGCAGCAGTGGGAACCCCTGCCAGTGGGGACCACAGTAGTCCCCACTGGCGCGGGTTCCCCTCCGCGCCTCTTCCTTTGAAATGTACAAGAGTCCCAGTCAGCTCTTATACATTTCAAAGGGAGAGGAGCAGCAGTCCAACCTGCGTGAGAGAAACTGTTTCAATCCCTGCTCGTGCCATTTCCCCGCTGCCCTCTGCTTCCCTTGTCCCCCACGGAGACGGTGCTGGGGACAACCAGCTTTTAAGCCAACTCCCCCCAGCACCGGCTCATGCTCCCCCACTTGCTGCGTTTCTCTGATAGAGGCAGCAAGTGGGGGGAAGCGACTAGTTGCTTACATCCCTATCTAGGGCCCTACCACATTCACAGCTAGGATTGCAGAGATAATGCATGAAAGGAGGCTGAGGGTGCACGCGATCCCCCTAATACTATGGGCATGATGGGCAAAGGGCTAGAGATTCTGGACATCCCAGGAAACTAGCTGGGGAGCATGGTGCTCACAGCAGGTGTTTGGCCCCTGCACTCAACTGCAGTGGCTGGGTAAGAGAGGATGGAAGGGAGCAGAGCAACACTGCTCCTCTACCCCAGCGACCAACCATTCGGGGGTGGGGCAGGACCATCCTCCTCTGCACTCAATGGTGGGAAGTAGAGCAACAGCAGCCAGCAACTAGGGCAGTGCTTTGCTCCACTTCTCTTCACTGCTGTGGGTGAGTGCAGGGAGGGCATGAACCCTGCTACCCGCATCAGACCTCCGCTAGTCCTGCAGCCTGCATAACTCCTAGCTAAGGTCTTGGGGAAAGAGATGGGACAGGGGTGGAGCAGGGCAGGAAGAGGTGGATCCTGGGGCAGAGAGGCATTGTCCTAGCCCTCCTCCAGCCAGGGGTGGGGTGGGGAGAAGTCACGTGGCCAATGGTGCCCCCTTCCCCTGACCTTCCTCACCAGACTCTCCGGCAGTCTGTGGAATATGGTCTTCTAAATGAAATCTGGCTATCAGAAGAACATAGCAGCATTGGCACCCTTATTTCTGCATTACCTGAAGAGCTGGGTGGCCTCAGAGTGGCAGTTCCTGGTCAAGCAGCTAGCTGAAAAGGCTACCCGCAGCAGTGCAAAAGGGTAACATGGTATGTTATTGTCACCCTTACTCTACCCCTACTGCAGGTGTCAACTCTGCCTTCAGAGCTGGGTTCTTGGCGGCCAGCAGCCACCACTCTCTAGACACCCAGCTGTGGAGGCAGTGCAGAAATAGAGGTGGCAATACTACAACCCTTCTAAAATAGCTTTGTCCCGCGCTTTTGGGTCAGAATCCCCCTTGTTACACCACCATGACATTTCAGATTTAAAGATCTGAAGCTGTGACACCCTAGATTTTAAACGGACCGTGAAGTCGGTAGGGCCAACCCCCGCCCCCAGGCTGGGAGCCCACTCGTCTCTCAGCGGGCTGCCGCCGGCGCTCGCGGAAGCTGACAGGACCCAGGAGCTGCAGCAAATCACTCGTCCTCACTCTTGCCGGCTTCTCCTTGCCCGCACGGAAGCCGCGGGAGGCGGCTGCTGCTGCTGCGCAGCGGCTGTTTTATGCTGTTGGGAGAAGGCTGAGAGCCCCGCGCGTGCCACCAGCCCAGCCCGCGCAGCATCACTACGCTCCGACAAGCGCTGTTGCACGAATCAGGCGGGCCGGCCCCCGCGCGGATGCGGTGCCTCTTACCTTGACAGCAGCCCCAGCCGGCCCCCGGCTACCGCTGTGCCGGGGGCCGGTATCCAGCGCCACTCCGGGCCCAGCCTTGTTTACACTCATAGCCGCCATGTTGGAAAAGGGAGGCGGAACGAGCCACCTCCACGCCAATAAGCCAGCAGAGACAGGAGGGCGGGCCACGCGCTGACGCTACCGGCCTTGCGCTGTGACGTCACTACACGAAGAGTCCGCGCAGAAATGAAAAATAATCCTGCCGCGGTTTTCTCCGGCGGCCGCCGACATCGTTACTGCGCATGCGTCTCATTAATTCAGCGTGAGATGTATGAAGACTGCAGTTCCCGTCATACAATGGGTCACATAGCTGCTCAACTCGTGAAAACTACAGGTTCAGAGATAATACGCCCACATCAACTCAGTCACCTGGCGAAGACTTAAACTCCCAGCATGCAACGCGATTAGTCCAGGTTCCCCAGAAGACTACTCCTCCCACCACCGCTCGGCGTGCGCAAGTCCCTCCTGCTCCTCTGTGAGCGCCAAGAATCAAAGGGAGCAGTGCATGCTGGGGGGTGTAGTGCTTTTTCGCTCCTGCTGGGGCCCAAATGGCGCGTTGCATGCCGGGAAACTCACCTCCGGGTTCTGCCGGACTCGCTGGGCTGGGCTGGGCTCAAGTTGCGGAGGCGCGTTGTGTTCCTTTCGCCATTCGCAGGCGCTTGGTTTGGGCGAGCCCTTTGGCGGCGAAGGCTCAGCGTGGGGGTGGCCGAGACCATGGATGTGAATCAGCCGAAGCAGGAGCATCTGCTGGCTCTGAAAGGTACCGAGACGGCAGCTTGACGCCCCTCCCCCAAACCTTCCCGTCCGCGGCGGCCCTTGCCCGTTCCCGGGCTGTGCCGGGAGGTGAAGCGCGTCCCTGGAAGGCCTCAGGCCTAGCCCCTTCGCCGGGGGCGGGGCAGAAAGCGAGGCGCAGGCACCGGCTGTCGGTAGGGGAGACGTATCGGCCACCGGGTAGAGCAGGGAAGCGGGCCGGTGGTATGTAGAACGTTCCCGGGGGTGGGCCCTTGCCTCGCCCCTTAGCCCTGGCAGTGGCTGTACTGCTCAGGCGGCGCTGCGCTGCCCTGCGCTGCCCTACAGGGTGGCATGAGAAGCGGGCCGGTGCGACTAGCGCCTTTGGAGGAAGAATGAAGACCTGCGTGTACTAAAGATAAACTGCACAGGTGTTGTCCTGGGGCTGCCTGGTTACAGCTGCACTTGCTGGAGGTGTCACAGAAATGTCGCGCGGTAGCAGACGGGGAAGAACTGCATCATAGGTTAGTTTTCAGTAGGACTTGGGCAGAGATTAGCACTTATGTAATCAGGTGATGTGGGTTGTGTGTAGGGTGACCATATTTCCCTATGCTGAATATAGGACAGATAAAATTACTCACTTTCAAGTTCAGTGGCCATCAATCAGAACCATGCAGTACAAACATTCAAATTGACATTGAGTTTGTGTCCCCCCTCGAATAGAAATACTGCATAATTTGATTTTTTTTTCAATTTATCCATCTTACTTTTTAAAGTTTGAGAGCTCACAGGGAGAAAACACGCATACACGTGCACGCACACACACTACACAGTGGATAGTAGCATGTCCTTGCAGAACTCATCTTTTTTTCCCCACCCTCCACTGTTTTGTCCCTGCCTCCCTGCACACTGTCAAAAAGCAGCTAACACCTTCAGGTTGCTGCTGGCTACCAACATAATCCAGCTACCTCCTAGATACAGCACGGGCAAGAAGAGGTTAAATCTTAAGCATGCATTGTGTTCCAGGGCCCAGAAAACCTGACTGGAGGGACTTCAGGGAACTCAGCCAGAGAGATGACTCAGCAAATGAGTGCCTCCAGACAGAACCATCCCATACCAAGACCTGCTACAGAGCCAAATCCCCACCCACCCCCAAGCTTTGGTGCAGCCTAATACAGAAAGCCTAATACACGTTTGCCTGGACTAGGGATGTTAAATTGCGGGTAGTCAGCTAATCGAGTAGTCGATGGAACTTCCATCGACTACTCGATTAGTTGATAAGAGGGAAACTGGCTGGGAGCTAACCCTGCTGCGTCTCTGCCTTCTAAATGTATTAAAAGTCGCCAAACTCTAAATACCTTTAGAAGGCAGAGGTGTAATGGGGGAACAAGGCGTGAGCCGGGACAGCTGATTCCTGGCCCTTTTAAGCTGGCTTCCCCCAGCACCGGCTCCTGCTTCCCCCAACTTGTGCTTCTCTCTCATGGTGGCAGCAAGTCGGGGGGGCAGGAGGAAGCGACTAGTGGAGTCAGTACTTGACTACCCAATAAGCATATGCTTATCAGGCAGTAGACGAGTTGCTTACATCCCTAACCTGGACCTCCCCACTGAGCCTGTTACTTCTCTAAGCCCCAGACACCTGCACCTGGGCCCCCATCCAAACAAGCTTCACACACCCAGACATCCCCACACACACCTACGACCCATTTTGAGAACCGTTCACATACATCCAGACCTCACATGCGGAGTACCAACCACTGCTCCTGCATCCAGAACTCCCATACCTCAAGCCCCCACTAGTCCACCTGCATCCACATTGCCCCATACAGAACTCACTCCACACCTGGATCCCCTCCACCCACACACTAAACCCCTTTACATTTGGATCCTGCCAATGTGGGCCTGCTTCCCCACACCTGATGCACTTGGTGTAGCAGGACAGGTTCCCGGGGTATATCAGGAGCAGGCTTAGCTCTTCCCTTGTTTTAAGCTTCGGTGCAGCTAGTCCATGGGGGTGGGTATAGGGCTGTAGGGTGATCTTCCACCTCCGTGCAGCCAGTGACCTCTGATTTCCACTGCCATGATGGAGCCTCCATATTTATTCATTAACAGATAACATTTGCAGAAGGTATGGGGGTTTGGTGCATAATTTTTTCCCTCAGGAATAAGTACTTCAAACTCTTTGAAGAAAAAATATACAAGTACAGAATGTTGTTTTATTAATGGGAGATTGGTCAAGCCTATAAACACCTCAGTCAGATTGGAAGAAACACAAAGATATGGGCGGTGGGAAAGCTATGCAGTGCTTTGCCAGTGAAGAGGCGTGAGGGTGAGAGAAGATCTTGTTGGGAAAAGGATGATTACTGTAGTGATACTGTTCTGCATGGATTGGAGAGGGAAAGGCTAGAAAGCTTGTGGAAGTCACAGAGCACATAAACAACTTTGATGAAAATCCTGTGTTCTGCAATAACCGCAGTTTGCAGAAGAGTTTCAGCATGTGCAGCAGAGTATTTACATGTTCATAAGATGATAACATTTGCTATCCATATGTATTTTTGTCTTCTAACTCTTGTTTGCTCAACAGACAATTGCATACTTAATTAATTCTTCGTCTCCACAGTCCATAACTGATTTCATAAGTTTTCTATTCTATGTACTTCAAGTCAAATATGCAAGGGAGGTCAACTCCATAGTGCCGTGACGACAATTTTTGTCAGTAATGAATTGGAACCTGTAGCAATGAGAGAGCAGAGCACTAAATAATCTCTTTCCTTTTTCTCACTCAATAAAGGTGATATTGCTTCTGGCATTGTCATTTATCATTGTACCTGCACATTCATGTTAAGTAGCAGTAATGAGTAACTTATGATGAAGTCCACAATCCTGTAACAGTTGAATTCAGTGGGACTACTCAAATATATAAGCAGGGCCCTACCCATGAAATGCATGTCAAGAATCGTGAAACTCTTTCCCATGAAATGTGACCTTTTTTGAGGTCAGCCATGCTGCAGAGGGACAAGACTTAGCTGTCCCCTGCATGACAGAGGGAGATCAGATTCATTTCCACAGGCAGCACAAAAGTGAAGGTGGGCTCTTGGCTTCCACACCTTTTGTCTCTTGCTGGAGCTCAGGTAAGCTGGCCTGGGGAACAGTGCTCGGGGCAGCTAGGTTGGCTGCTGCTGCCGCTGCCGCCATCCACAACTCCTGACACAGCTCTGGGCTACTGCTATCCCCTCCCTGCTACAGCTCTTGCTTCGTCTGGGGGCCACCCAGGCTCTAGCTGTAGCTCCTTCTCAGACTCTGGAGACCTGTCTGGTAGGCTGCCACCCCCTGCAACTCTTGCTCAGCTCAGGCCTGCCCCAGCCTCCCTGTGGCCTCTTCCTGGGATCTTTGTGCTTGACCTCTGGGGCTTCTGCTTCTTTTCCTTCCTCCCCCACCCCCAGCTGGGGCTTAGGAGTCTTTGTTGGAGCATGCCACCCCATGAAACTCTAGACTCCGCAGCTCCTGACAGGCTTAGTGCTGCCCCCTCTCTTTTGGCTCCTGCCCAGGTTCTAGGCTGGGGGCTGCCCCCTGCTGCTCCAGCCGGGACTTCGAGCTTCCACCCCCTATGGCTCCTGTCTGAGCTCAAGGACTTGGGTGGGGGCTGCCACCCTCTTCAACTCCAGCCCTCACAGCTCCTGACAGACTCAGGGCTATGCCTCTCTCTTGCCCTGTGGTCCTGTCTGGCTCTCCTCTTCCTCTCCCAGCTCCTGCAAGGACTTGGGGCTTTCATGCCCCATAGCGCCTGCCTGACCTCCAGGCTTCTACCCTCCCCCCTCCATAGCTACAGATGGGGTTTGGGGTACTCAGACTCAGTGCTGTTGCCTCCCCCCATGGCTCCTGCCTGGGATCTGGGCCAAACAAGTTTGGGCCTTCAGCCCCTCCCCTCCTGCCCCCAGCACCTGCTGGGGTTTGGGACTTCCACCTCGTGGCTCCTGCCAGACCTGGGGCACTCTCATCAAATTCTCTGGGGTTCCAGGGCTTGGGCCCCTGACTAACAGCTAGAAGCTCCCCCTGCTTGAATCCTCCCAGCAGTCCTGGGGAGATAGGACTTGCTTCCCCCTCTAGGAGTTGCTGCAGCTAAGCTTCGAAGGCAATACAGAAGTGAGAATGGAAATCCTGCAACACTGGACTGCCCTACAGCAGCTTGGGAACCCCTCTTCTCTCCCCATCTCTTTTTTGGATCAGGACCACCAAGTTTTACAACATCATAAAATTTCAGATGAAAAAAACCTATCATTGTGAAATTGATCCATTTTAAAACCCTGTGGTTGTGAAATTGGCAGTTAACCCTTCATTTTGTAGGACCTTTATATTTAATTTATACATCTGTTTAAATCGGGTGGCCAATAATTTTTGGTGGGGGCCCACTTCAAGATTTTGCTAACTCGTCAAGGGCCGCACTTTTCTGTGGAGGGGGTGCAGGGTCTCGGTTGGAGATTGGGTGCAGAAGGGCACATGAGATGGGGGGGGGGGAAGGTTCTGAGAGAGTGTTTGGGTGAAGGAGAGTTGTGAGCTGGGTCTGGGGATTGGGGTGTAGGGTCAGTGGGGAGGTGCGGGTGCAGGAGAGGATTCTGGCCCTGGGGGAGAAGTGTAAGAGGGGGTATAGAGGGTTTGGCTGGTGTTCTTGGGGAGGGGGTTGGTGGATGCAAGAGGGTCTGGGGTGCCAGAAGCAGGCAGTGGCTGGGAGGAGTTTAGCTAAGTGTCTCCTGGCCAGCAGGCAGCAGCACCCCCAAGGCAGGCTGGGCTCCCTGCCTGTTGTAGCCCCAGCCCACTTGAAAATACAGGCTGCTCCCACCACTGCCCCAGTCTCTCAGGCCAATCTCTCAGCTCCAATTGGCTGGCTGTTTCCAGCCAATAGGAGTGGAGAGATTGGCTGAGGTCAGTTCTTATTGGCTGGTTGTTTCTGGCCAAAAGGAGCTAAGGATTCGGCTGAGAGTGGGGAGATTGCTCGAACCCTCTCCCTCCCTGCGGAGCAGAGAGCCACAGGGACTGTGTTTTATACTGCGGAAGCTGTGTATGCCTAAGGGTCCCAGGCGGGTGGTCCGCAGGCTGGATCTGGTGGCTAGGCGGCCTGAATCCGGCCCCAGGCTGTATTTTCCCCAGCCCTGGTATAAGTGATTGTAGAACTGGGAGTTTAAGACATATCTGTAGTAGCGAGCCTATAGTGGTACAACTTCACCATTGTAAGATCACTTTTCTGCAACCATTCTATGCTGATGGAGAGCTCTCCTATTGACATCATAAAACCACCTCCTCAACAAGTGGTGATAACCATGTCAGTGGGAGAAGCTCTCCCTTGTGCACACTACTGTGTATGTTGGCAAAATGTATGGCACTTGTGGATGGGTTTTTTCACACCTGAGCAATATAAGTTTTGCTTACATAAGTGGTAGTGAAGATATGGCATTAGCTGAGTCCACCTCATGTTAATATGCTCACTTTTAAAATACTGCAGAAAACAATATATTGGTTTTAATGATATTAGCTTATTGCTGAGGTTTTGAATGACAATGTCAAGCTGCATTTCCATAACAAAAATCAACAGTTCTGCTGCTGTAACAACTGATTCAAAGAAAAATATTTTTCTTCTCTTAATCTTATTTGGGGCATAGGAGACTGGATAAGAGACGGTGCCTGGGACTGAATAGAAGTCTGTGTTCGATCAATGCCATAAAGTTACCAATTAGAAGGGGAAGAGGAATTTAGGCTTGTGTTTTGAGTTCTCTGTCTTAAGTGTGTGTCCCTTTCAACTCCCAGAATTCAATCACCGCAATGCAGTAGCTGTATGATCAGAATCTAGTGTTGGTAGTTTTATTGTTTGTCTGTTAGAACACGCACAAATGACTGAAAATTTTGAAGAAAGCAGAGAGTAAAGGATTATATGAATTTATTCCAAAAATGGGCATAAGCAGCACTACCAATACTTACAATGCAATTTTAACCTTCATCTGAGAGAGAAAAATGTTGAATTGTTGAAATTAAGGAGTATGAAATTTAAAGTTTTTGTAATAACCTGTCTACAATGTGTAGCTCAGAACCTTGGAATTAAGAATGAGTGATATGTAGGTATACATTCTTATTAGAATGGAAATAAGAAAATCTTTGTCTGGCATACTTAGAGTCCAGAACATCTTTCCTGGCTAATTTTTCACTTAGGATTGATGGAAATACACAATTTTATTTCAGAGAGTATTTTTTCCATTGATAATGGAAATCTGCAGTATGTTTTCAGTTTATTGCATGGAGTAGAAGGAAGTTACTGTTTTGGATTTGTATTTAAAATTAATATTTTTCCTTCTTTTTTTTGGCCTGATAATTTGAGAGAGGTTTTAGCATCAAGGTGTTGGTAATTTTGGCTGTTAATTTTTTAAATGAAATCCTGGTTCTTTTAGTGGACAGTATTAAATATTGTTTAAGAACATAGTGCCATAGCACTATGCACGGCAATTTGTGGGTAAATATAGTAGCATACAATCTGAGGGTTCCATTGATGCATGCTCAACTGGGAAAAGCTTTTTCACATTAGTTTCATGATTATAGGAATGTTTGGGGTGAAAAAGCATAGAACAGTGTTGGAGAAGAAGGTGGCAGTGTGGGTTTTTCCATGAAAAGTCAATAATTCAAGTTTGTGTACATTTTGTTAAAGTTTAAAATATATGTATCTGGTGTTTTAAAATAACAGTAGCAATGATGGAACACCAGTAAATAATCACTGTGGTACTCTGATGTATACATACAAATATTGCTAGCTTATCTTTACAGCATTTTGCTTTACTGCAGAATGTTCCAGCAATATATGGCTAAATATGGTAGTGTCTTATTTTTACAATACTTCTGCTTTAGGTGCTGTTTTCTTCTGATCTGTGCACCACATGCAAGAAAAGATTTTTGTAAATAAGATGCATTATGCTTTAGAGTTGAGGATCCTAATCAAGAGACTCAATCTCTTATTAAGAATAACTGGATTCCTACAGTGCCAGCATGGAAGTTGTTTTGCACTATCGACCATTTCAGAATGACCTCACAAAATTGAAGAAACATGCAGAAGAAACACTGAAAGAGTTTCCGATTCGGCAACTTCCAAGATTTCTTCCCTGGTTTCCAAATGATTCACGCAAACTTCCTCTCAAGCCTAAAAGACAACCACCTGTGATTTCTCATGAGAAAGCAGAAGAAGTGAAACAACTTGTTAACGCTTCAGACCCTTTTATTGGGTCTCAGTATTATGACTGTACAGTAGACCTTCTGGAGTTTCAGTCTAATTTGAAAACTGGTCAAAGTTTAATCCAGGTACAAATGGTGCATGCACAAATTTATTCAAGCAATCTGGAAATACAATCAGCAAATGAAAAACCAAAACTGAGACGGTCTTGGAGTATCTCGGTCCCTAATTCTGCACTTAAAGAAAAAATTCTTCCCTTATCTAGAGAACTGCAAAATAATTTAGAAAGACTGAATCTACATGCTTTTTCTAGAGCAAAGTGGACAATTGAGCAATCTATTTGTAGTAATCAAACTTTAGAGGACATTTGGATAAAATTGAACACAATGATCAAACACAATGAATTGCCATCTTGCAATGCTACAATCCAGAGATGTTTGGCCCAGATATGGGTTTTCTGTGACATATTATACAGTGAATATGTTGGCAATCTTCTTAGAGAAAGATTAAATCTTACTGGGAGAATGAACTTGTTTGTACATAAGTATGGAATTATATTTAGTTTGTAACTTTTAAAATCAAAAGAAAAAATATTACTGGCTGAAGTATTAGGGTATTTTTTAAATAGATGTAAAGTCCTTCTGCATATATTGCATATTTGCAAACAATTGATGAATTCAATATCAGGAAACTCTATTAACATTAGAATTGTTTATATATAAATCTGCTTGACCATAAATTATATCAATGTATTTTGTAGTTATTATGAACATTAGAATAGCTTTTGTGTAATACTTTTTTCCTTCTCCATGCAGAGTCAAAGTCCATTGTTGAGTGGCTCTTGCAGATGATCTGTGTTCAGAAAATCTGAACTTCTTTCCTGTACTGACTGTGCTTTTTCTCTTCCCCTGATTTCAACTCATTGTGGCACTTCAAAAAATACAATGATGGATTTTGGGTTTCTCCTAGAGCTCCAAGATGCTAATTATCTTCAGGAAATAACTCTCATAAGGATGAACAATTTATGTTTAAAATGTAAATTGAGTTACATTCCACACATACCTTCTCATCTCATACTTATTATGAATTATTTTCTCTAAAATACCAAATAATAAAAATAAAGATTAGGAAAAAGTTATTTGTATTGTTGTAATAAGTTCTTTCATCTCCATTATTTTATGCCTTTTCAAATTATATTTTTCTGGTGTCCCTGCTTTTTGATCTCATTCCTACATTTTGAGTTTCAGTAGCTTATTATAGCTATAAAAAAAAGTGCTAGGTTAATAGTTATTGAGCCATCAGCATCTTGTAAAATTAGTCTGACTGGCTTGTGAAATTTTACATATTGATAACTTTATTGCCCCACAGGACGTATTGATAGGTTAAACTGTTTGAAAGCAGCATGGCTTGCAGTGACATGAGAGAAGAGATCCATCTTCAGTATGAATGTTGAGTATATTCCTATTCTCTTCAAGGGGTTTGTTATAAACTGTAGAGCAGGTATCTTGGGAACCTGTAAAAATGCATGGGCATTTATAGGGGACCTCTGCTAGGAAGTTTAGTTATTGCTAACTGTCTTGGAAGAATCTGTATCCTATCTAGAGGTGAATTGTTACAGTAGCCTGTAGCAATGAGGGAAGGTGGGAAAATAGTGAATGGGGATTCCAGGATGTTGCATGGTGTCCCAAAGGCCAATGCTTCAGATTGAAGTACAGAGTATTTCTGAGGAGACCCAACTGTTAGAAAAGTTAATCATTTTTAACTATTGGCAATTATTGTTTCCCATGTCAGAGGTGTAAGTAGTAATTTTACATTGCAAAATCAATTGGAAAAGATGTGTCCACAACTCAGTTTCTAATCTTATTTTCAATAAAAGCACAAGTTGCTATCTAAAGCAAAAATCTGAAAATGAACAAATACTTGATATTTATTGGTAAAATAATAGTTTACATGGAAAATGTCTGTATTTGGCCTGATACTTGCATCCTGCCTCCACTTGAACTGATTTGCTTATAGAGGTGAGAGACGCCAAAAGAACTGCAATGAGATTACATTTGTCTTACAATGAAGCTTAATATTAATCACCAGGCATTACTATTTGCCACGACACTGGCAGAACAGATGTCCAACTCAGCTGTATAATTTCTGATTCTCCACATGTGCCACATGGTCTTCCCTGAATGCTCAGTGTTTTCTATTGAGATGTGGAGGTTTTTACATTTAGTACAACTGTATTGAAAGTTTCATAGGTTAACTTCAGGTCTGTATTAATTTAAAAGGTTGTATGGCTGAATTGCATAGCTTAATTTTCCATTCCTGATAACAAAATTAGTAATAGTGATACAAATAGCCCTTGTCCAGTCAGAATTTTATTCCTTTTTAAATACTGTATAGAAGAGAAACTTTGTGATGAGGGCAGTATAGAATAAGCTTAAGAACCTCAAACATCACTCATTTGAGCTGTCCACAGAAAGAGGCTGCTCTGGCTGGGCAAGTAGCCCAGTTTGTGCTGGGTCCAGTACCTGCCCCTGCTGCAGTTCTGCAGTTTAAATTAGGGATGTTAAATATCGGTTAATTCAATAGTTGATTAATCTCATAAATTCTTATCAATTACTCAACTATTCTATAGTCCTGGGGGTGGGGCCAGCAGCCAGTGTGCTCCAGCCCCACTCCAGAGGAGCACCCTGCCACTCTGTGCTGCTGCTTCCGTATCAGAGGCAGCAGCGTGGGGTGCCAGACGGCAGCTGGTCCACAAGATGAGCCAGCTTAAAAACCAGCCCGTCGGCAGGGAGGGGGAGGAAGGTGAGCTCTTGGACCCAGCAGAAGCTGGAACTGAGTTGGGCTGCCTGCCCACCCAGCTCCTAATATGCTTTAAATGCAGAGCTGCAGTGTGAGTAGATCCTGGACCCAGCACAAGCCAAAACTGAGCTGGCCAGCAGCCCAGCCTGCTAAAACATATACTGGCAGGGGAGGGGGAGAAATGTGTGTAGTCTATAGCATTAACCTATAAGCTTTTGCTTATCGATAAATCGGTTAATCGACTATACTATTACACCCCTAGTTTAAATGTACAAAGAACTGGGCAGGCAGGCAGTCTGGCTATTATTACATTTAAGCTGCAGATGGGGCAGGTCCTGGATCCAGCACAAGCTGGGACTGAGCCAAGCTGCCTTCCCTTACCAGCTAATCGTCGATAAAAATTCTATCAACTGCTCGGTTAGCCAATTAACTGCATATTGGCAGGGTAAAGATGACTTTAAACCACATGCGCATTTCCATATGCTCCCTGAATGTCATAAGATTATATTAAAATTCATGCAATACTTTTAAAATATTTCTTGGATCTTTTTATTTGCCGCCTTGTTTTTGAGCTTTTAAAATTCATGTTTTTCAGCTCCTCACCACAATGATGAGAGGTAGAAACTTTTTAAAATGAAAGCTGAGGTTTCCACATAGTTGCATAATTCAGGTGCTCCATTTTTTTAAGGAAAATACCAAATATTGTGATTAAAATCACATGCGTTTGAGAGCAATAGTGAAATTAGAGTAGCCCTAAGACTTAGAACTACTTTGACTGACTTTTCATTCCTGTGGCCCTTAATGTTCCTTGGGAAGCTGACAATAACCAGAGCTCACTAACTTTCCAGATTCATCCTATCTTTTCCATGGTATGTTCTGGGTATGTGGTGAGGAGTATCAGCATAGAGCTGTTAAAGTAATTCTATACTAGATGTTGAAAGAACTAGGGTATTTTCCAGGGGCAGTTTATCACCGCTTTATGCTACAGTGGCATAAAGAGGCCAGGAGGCAAAATATCATTGAGTATTGAAGGGATAATGTCCCATGAATTTAAGAACATAAAAGCAGCCTTACTTGGTCAGACTAAAGGTCCATCTTGCCGAATATCCTGTCTCCTGACGGTGGCCAATGTCTGGTACCCCAGAGCAAATAAACAGAACAGGTAATCATCAAATGATCCATTCCCTGTTGTTCATTTCCAGCTTCTGGCAAAAAGAGGCTAGTGACGCTATTACTGCCCATCCAGGTTAATAGCCATTAATGGACCTATCCTTCATTACCTTACCTAGTTCTTTTTTCAACACTGTTATAGTCTTGGCCTTCTCAACATCCTCTGGCAAAGAATTCCACAGGTTGATTGTGCATTATGTGAAGAAGTACCTTTTTTGTTGTTGTTGTTGTTTGTTTTTAAACCTGCTATCTATTAATTTCATTTGGTGACCCCCAGTTGTTGTGCTGTGGGAACAAGTAAATAATTTTTCCTTATTCACTTTCTCCACACCAGTCATGATTTTATAGACTTCTGTCATATTCCCCCCCTTACTCATTTCTTTTCCAAGCTGAAAAATCTCAGATTTATTAGCCTCTCCTCAAACAGATGTTGTTTTCATCCCCCTATTCATTTTTGTTGCCCTTTTCTGAACCTTTTCAGATTAAATACTTTTTTTTTCAATGGGGGCACCCACCTCTGCATGCAGTATTCCAGATGTACGCATACCTTAGATTTATATAGTGGCAATACATTTTTTTGCCTTATAAGCTATCCCTTCCTTAATCATGCCCCACATTCTGTTTGTTTTTTATGGGGGGGGGGGTGTTTTTTTTGAGTGCTGCTGCACATTGAATGGATGTTTTCCTAGAACTAGCCACAATGACTGCAATATCTCTTGAGTGGTAACAGCTAATTTAGACCCCATAATTTTAGATGTACAGTTGGGAATGTTTTCTAATGTGCATTAGTTCGCATTTATCAACATTGAATTTCATTTGCCATATTGTTGCTTAGTCACCCCGTTCTGAGAAATTGTGTTGTAGCTATTCGCAGTCTGCCTGGGACTTAACCATCTTCAGTAGTTTTTGTATCTACAAATGTAGCACCTAGCCGTTTCCCCCTTTTTTCTGGACCATTTATGAATATATAGAATAGGATTGGTCCCAGAGCAGAATCCTGGAGGACACCACTATTTACCTATCTCCATTTTGAAAACTAACCATTTATACCTACCACTTTCCTGTCTTTTAGCCAGTTTCCACTCAATTGAGAAGACCTTCCTTCTTATCCCACAACAGCTTACTTTGCTTAAGAGCCTTTGGTGAGGCTGTACCCTAGAGGCAAGCAAAAAATAGCCCGTGTGCCGACTCTGGCCCACCAAACCTTCAGATGCAGCCTGTCATGATACTCTGAGTGGCCAGCGGCCAGTGGAATCCACGGGCATGATACCTGCCTGCCATGCCCCCGCATGCCACTCAAAGTGGCTGGCTGCTGGGGTCATGTCCATCTGTGCCATACACCGCACCCCACGCACTTTCCCCCACTCCAAGAAAAATCCTTGCAGCTTTCATTAGCAGACAGCACATGAAGGGGCCACCCCCCATTTCTAAAGGGTGTGTGGCACAGGCTCCCAGGCTGGCCCCGGCAGCCAGCAACTTTAAGCAGCATGTGGGGATGCAGCAGACACAGAGCCTGCTCGAGGTTCCTGCTAATCTGCTGGTCAGGAGCTGCTTAAAGTAAGCACCTCCCAGCCAGAGCCTGCACCTAGCACCTCACTTACTCCTGCACCCCAACTCCCTGCCCCGGGTCACAACCCAAACCCTCTGCACACCCTCCCAACACCTAACCACCTTGCCAGAAAGCTCTCCTGCACCCATACCTCCTTCCAGACCTTGCATCCCCTCCTGCATCCCAATCCTGTGCCCCAGGTCACAACCTTCATCTAACCTCCATCCCAGACCCCACATCTCCTCTATTAATATAGAAGTGTGGCCCCGATCATTTACCAAATTCTTGGAGTGGCCCCCACATCAAAAATTATTGCCCACCTCTGCTATATCAACTGGATCTCCTTGTCCACATGCTAGTTGACCCCCCTCAACTTTCAATGAAAACCTGTTTGGTTTATTTTTTCTATAGCCTGAAGAGATCCTGAACTGAATGTTGCCTTTATCTGCTCCATGTAAATTGTTCCCTTTTTAAATTGTATAATCAAGGAATATTCTTTCACTTTATTCAATGTATTTTTGGAACTCATGCATTCTTAAATTATTTTGCCTAAGATGCTATTACAATGGCACTGTTGAATTTTACACTGTATTTGTTGAATATTAGAGGTAACGCTTAGCCAAAAATATTGTAAATGAGGGGAATACTGATTTACACAGAGGAACTGCAAAAGTTGGTTCTAGCAAATAATTTTATGCACAAGTGTTTAAAAATATTGAGCATTTGTCTAGAATTTTACATCTTCAAAGCAGTTTGCAGACAGTGGTCCTGATCTTGTAAACGTTTGTGTATTTAATTTTATTTATACAACTAGTCCCATGGAACTCAAGGGGATTACTGTCCTGTGTAAATATTTGCAGAATCATGACCAGTGTCTTGTTTTTTGGGGGGGGGGGCGTTCCTGTATGGGAAGTGGGTGTTTCTTCAGGAGTGTTTTTCAATTCTGCATTTGGAAAATAATCTCTCTTGAGGATAAATCCCAGGCACCATGATATAGATGAGGCTACATAATTTGAGTAACATGGTTTACAGCAGCTTTGTAAAATTCTACTTATCCACTTTCCTGGGGCAAGTTTGTTTTATTTGTTTGACAGGTGAGTAAAATCTCGTTTGTTTTATTTTTTCATTATTGTAGTGTAGAGTTTGTGCCTAGGTCATTAATTTTCATGATTATTTTGTCAGGCTGGTTTAAAATTTGTGACTACAAGAAAATAAATGTATGCAATGACCTAGATGCGTATTAAACTTCCTGGTGTATACTTTTTAGTCATTATAAAATACTGGTAATGTGATTGCTTGTATTTCCCTCTTTAAAACAAAAGAATGAAAAAGTCATTCTCCCCTAAAACTATTAAATATTTTTGGATCTTTTTAAATACTGTGTTTGCATTAATTTTTCCTTTCTTTTCTGAATTCACAGTGATGAGATTAACCAAGCCTACATTATTCACCAATATTCCAGTGACTTGTGAAGAGCGAGACTTGCCAGGTATATAATGATATCTTGCTAATTAATTATTATTGATATATTCCCAGGGTGTTCAGTGTGTTCTGCCTAACACATTTTTAAACAGAAAAGCAGTTTCATCTCCTGAGGAGTTACAACCGAATGCATATATAACACAAAGATGAAAAAAGCTGGATGGTGCTGGAAAGGCAAGAATATCTGAGAATATTAGACTGATTTAATAAGCAACATAAGTGGGAGTTTGGTTGTGGCACACAAAAGGAAAAAGGATTAAAGCAACCCAAAATGAACTTCTGAGGCTTCTACTCCAGAGAATATCCATGATATTGTATGCTTTGCATTACAGAAGCTACAGTGTTTTATATGAGTTAAACATTCCTTCTGTAGTGGCCATGAAAAACTAGCATATTTCATTCCCAGGCTTTGAAAGCTAGGTGGACAACCTATATACTTGTGCCCTAAAATGTGAGGAATTAGGACAATCATAACACCCAATGAAAACTATTTTTGTTGTTTTGGGATGGCTGTATGTGGAGGGAAGATTTCAGAGGACCAAGTGCACACTGGGTAGAAAATAGAAGCATGGAGTTACTGTCCCTGTCTGGAGACATGGCATTCTATATTATTCCCTCATTATAGCCGTTAGTTTATCCAGCACCTTTATTTAATGGGCAATTGAGAATTATTTTTGTGAGACTTACTGCCTGATGAATTCCCTTGTCTTTTGGTGTCATCACAGTCTTCAAAGTTCTCCCCTTGTAAGAGCTGGGTTCTCCACATATTACTACATTCTAGAGGCCAGCCAACATGAAGAAAGAGGTGCATGCAGCCTAAAGATTTTTCTTCCTTTTCCACCTCATCAACACATTCTCCTTTCCCTTATTTCCATCCAGTGCAATGGCAACGTGTCTTCCAAAAACATGCATCAGGATAAAAAGACAAAGAAAATTGCTATCCGAGTGCAAATAAAGAAGGATAAATGGGTCAGCAATTTCTGATATCCAGCTATATGCTGGGAAACTAACATAGCGGGGCACAAATTATCCAATAAGTTCCTGATCTATAGCTATTCAACAAATCCAGTTTTGTTTCTTTTTCATTCTTTAAGGAAGCAAGATATGTAAGATTGAAAGGTTATCTTTTTGCTGAAATACATATACCAGGAAAACTGTTGCTTACATCTACTATGAAACACTGAGCAGTTTTAAGTTCAGAATGTGATGTGTATGATAGCTTTTGCCACAGCAAAACCTGTAGTTCAGTTACAATATCAATAACATCCCAAAGCAGCATTGCATTGTTTGCCTTCCATGTATTTGGGAGTTTATATGTCATTTGTATGAAGACAAGGATCTATTTATGCAAATGTTTTTAACCTATACCATTGTATATTATTACAGGAGAGCTGTTTAATCAACTCATGAAAGATGACCCTTCCACTGTAAAAGGAGCAGAAACTTTAATGCTAGGAGAAATGCTGACTTTGCCTCAGAACTTTGGGTAAGAATCAAATATGCAGTTGTCAATTGTGAACATTATTGCTACACAAATCCTGGAACAGAGATTATTTGTGCTTATTAACTTCCTTTCCCTTTGTTTAAAATATATTGCAGTAATTCATTGATGGCTGAGGATAACTTGTTTATTTCATTAACAGGAAATTAGTTATGAAGTATAATCACACAGTATTAAGACTGCTGTAATATAGTCTGAATACATTCAGTGTCTGTCTCTGCAACATGTATCCACCTCTGTGTATAATAAGGTCTGGGAGAGACAGTATGGTACTTCGTAGTTTCCTGCAGTATGTGCCGCAATTTTAACTTCTGGGTTAAAATTGCTGTACATACTGCAGTGCATTATATAACCCTTTATAGCAGACAGTTCCTTAGTAATGTGCCTGCATTAGAGAACACTCATGTACAAAATGTTAATGAAGATATGTTGCACCAGTAAAAAGCAAGATTTATGCCAACACAGTTTACTTCAGTGATTTATTATATTAAGTTTCACAGATATAAGCCTCACTCTTACACTGGTGCAGCGCATACATTTAGGATTTTAAGGCCCCACTTCAGTATATCTCATTGTAGGATTGATAGTTTGGTTTAACGGCTATCTCACTAGATCACTTTTTTTACTTTTTCTGATTGTTAAAATTTAAAAAATATTGTGTAGAATAGGAAATTGCTATTTCTTTTAAGGCCTGATTTTCCAGTTACTTACACATCTGAGTAACTATTCACATGTTCCCTCCCACTGGCTTCGTTTGCAATAGATACTGCCAGACTTCCCACTATTACTGCATCTGTTCAGCTCCGCTAGTGCTAACGTTGAGGGATTCTTAGGGTTAGAGAGGGGTTGTTGCCAGTAATTACAACAAAATGTCAATGAGACATGCTCTGAGCATGGTTAGGTGAGACAGATGGGCCACTGGCATTTTAAAAATTGTGATCAGACTCTTTACATTGCTAACACTGATGGAACTGAACTGGTCAAGACAAGATCACTGTAGAATTTGAAAATACATTATTACAATAATTAAAGATGGTCTCTGATTTCAATTGGTTGCCTTGCTGAGAATCACTTGGTTTAAAAAAATCCTGTTTTCTTTTAACAGAAATATATTTCTGGGAGAGACTTTTTCCAGTTACATTAGCGTACATAATGACAGTAACCAGGTTGTCAAGGACATATTGGTAAAGGTATGTGAAAATATCTCTCTTATAAATCTTTCAAAAAAAGTGTCAAATCATAGTATCTGGTGCATTCTTAACATATAATACAACACAGCACGTATTAAGAAATAACCATTAAAAAGTTTCCAAGTACAGAAAATAATCCTCAAGTATCCGGAATGAAATCATAAGACAAAATCAATAGTTAGGATTGCATCCAGAAGCAAATAGGAAGAAAATCTTTGTAGAATTTGTGTAGCATGATTTTTACAACTAACATAAGTAGGAATTGTATTCTGCACTAGCTCTAGCTTCCAAGTGATCTTCAAAGACTGTTCCAGTTAAAGCATACATAAACTCTGAATAAACAACAAGAAGTCCTGTGGCGCCTTATAGACTAACAGATTTATTGGAGCATAAGCTTTCGTGGGCAAAGACCCACTTTGTCAGATGCATGTGAGGTGGGTCTTTGCCCACGAAAGCTTATGCTCCAATAAATCTGTTAGTCTATAAGGCGCCACAGGACTTTTCGTCGTTCATGCAGTTTCAGATGAACACGGCCACCCCTCTGATACCAATAAACTCTGAAATTATTTACATAGCAAGAGGCTGCTATGCCACTGACTGAAATCTAAATTGTCTATACAGGAAACTCTCACCATTCGCAGTTGATGTATTTGTGGCACCACTGCAAATGGCAAAATTCACAAATACTGGGAGCAGCGGTTCTTGGCCTGCAGTGCGCTCCCCGCAGCTCCTGAACTTACCGCAGAGCCTGGGAGCTGTGAGGAATTCACCACGGAGGCCGGGAACTCACCACAGCTGCCAGGAGCAGGGGTGAGCTCCCTGCAGCTCCTGGCAGCTACAAGAAACCAGGAGTTGGGAGCCATGTCCCTGCCACCAAGGCCAGGACAGGAGACCCTCACAAATACACAGAACTGCAAATAGCAGTTCTGCGAATCATGAGGATCTCCTGTATTTGCCACCATAGCAAGTATGGTAAAGCTGAAGTGGAAATATTGCATTATTCTGTTTCTTCAAAGCTTGAAAATGGTTCAAAATTATTAAAATACATGTCTTTCATCTTAATGTGTGCAATAATTAGCTGGATGAAACCTTATTGTAGGTTGAGTTAAAACCTCCACTGCAATTGATAGGTGTGAACTCACTCTTCAGTTTACAAGTCTGTAAACATAAGCCCTTGCCAGAGACAAGAGTATGTGAATCCACCACAGAGTTTTTGCTGAGTATTTTCAGAGGTGTGGGGAGGGTAGGGGGTAGAACAGACAAAAGACAAGAGGGGAAGACAACTGTCCGGAGTGCTAGCACAGACCCTTGAAGAGACTTGGAAGAGGTTTTAGGGTTTGGGTGGGGTTTTGAAGAGCGCTCTGGTGGTTTGAGCAAAAGCAGCTGTTTACTTCTATTTAATTGGTTCTGCATTCAGAGACTATGACTTCGTAAGTTTTTTGTTAATCAAGAAAACTGCATCAAAGAAATACTTGACTTGTCACCAATTTCTCTTCCTAATTAAAGCAGCATACTAGAGTCTAAATATTTGGCCAGCTGCTCTGGTCAAAAGGGGCAACAATATACTCTTAGAAAGGGTTGTGCTGGTTGTCCATTCACTACTAGCTATTTTTTAATCAAAATTGTATGTCTCTCACTGTAGAGGACATCCTCTGGAAATTACTTTGGGGAAGTTCTATAGCCTGTGCTACATCAGAGGTCAGATTAGATGCTCACAATGGTTTCTTCTGGCCTTGAAATCTGTGAATCTATATGTCAAGTGGAAAATCTACTCTAAGCGAGTATAACTTCAAGTAATAACTGCTCTCATACTGAACAAAAATGGGCTAAAATCTGGATTCTGGAAGCCCTCTACATTTGGAACTCTATGAAATCAGTGGCAGTATATTTAAGGGGGCGGGGGAGGGAACCTCCTGTACCATACCATGGATCTAATTAAGCTGCAAAGCTAAAACTGGGCCATATATAAAAATGATAACTTTGTATGCTTCTCTTACTCCTCCCCATTTTTGGTCCCTTTTCAATACTGCACTTATTAGACAAACTATCAAACAGGTCAAATATGTAACATAGAATTTATTCATGGGGGCTTGAATAAGTCACCCATAATGCAGTATCTGCTTGCTGTCCTAATTTATGCAAAATTGCAGGCTCCACGGGTCATTCTCATGCATTAATGTTGCTGCAAATTAGGGATGTGATAGTTTAAATGGCTAACTCTGCATTTCTCAGACTGTGGGGCCTGACACCCCTCAGCGTCGTGAGCAACTTAGAGGTGGGTCATGAGCAACTTGGGGGGGGGGGGGGGGTCACGGTATCACAAAGTTTGAGAACCCCTGGGTTAACTGATGAGCCTAGCGTTCATTGGTTAACCTTCACAGTTACATGCAAGCGCTGTCACACCCTCCCCCCCCTCTCCTGTGCTGCTGCCTTCATATCAGAGGCAGCAGTGCAGGGATGGGGAGGCAGGAGCGGGTGCTTGTGGGGAGCCCGTTTTAAGCAGTTTCCCTGTGAGTACTGGCTCAGAGGCAACTACAGGGACGTCGGGGGGGGGGGGGGGCAGCTTCACAGAAGTCAGTGCTTGCGGGGAGCTTGCTTAGAAGCCAGCTTCCCACGAGCACCAGCTCCTGCCCCCCTGCGCTGCTGCCGCCGCCGCCTCTAATACTGAGGCAGCAGTGAGGGGAGAGGGGGCAGTTAAGTGGGATTCCCATGCGCACTGATTCCCATAGAGCACTCCTCCCTCCCCCGTATGTAAATGTGTAACCGCTGAAATTTTCAGTGGTTACATGTTTACAAAATCCCCCACTTTTTAACATCCCTCCTGCAAATATGCATTATCTTCTGCATTCCATTTAATTTTAAAAAATATAATACATGCCTGTATCTGTAAACAGATATTTTTTTACATGTATGCATTTCTGGTCATCTAGCTTTCATAGTATCCTGTAAATTATTTGAATCAATGTAGTGCCTCACAAGGTGTGTTGTTGGGGGAGGGTGGTTTATGCTTTGATCTTTAGACACCCATGACTTGAAAGCAGTTTAACCTGTGCTTTTTCAATTCTCAGGCTGACCTTCAGACAAGCTCTCAGCGGTTAAACCTTTCAGCTTCCAGTGCTGCAGTGGCAGAACTTAAATCTGACTGTTGCATTGATGATGTTATTCACCATGAAGTGAAGGAAATAGGAACACATATGTAAGGTTTTACATCTCCTCCTGAGTTATGCATTTTCTTACACATATCCATTAAATTATAAGGCTAGTATGTCACTGACTGAAATCTAAATTACCTCTATTTTTAACAATAGCAAGTATGGTAAAGTTTACATGGAATCATTGCATGCATGCATTGTTCTGGTTCTTCTTAAATAGAAACAAAAGATTGAAAATTGTTCAGAACTACTAAAGTGCCTATCCTTTTTCAGATTAGTATGTGCAGTAAGT
Source organism: Pelochelys cantorii (assembly GCA_032595735.1). Classification (NCBI taxonomy): domain Eukaryota; kingdom Metazoa; phylum Chordata; order Testudines; family Trionychidae; genus Pelochelys; species Pelochelys cantorii. The sequence continues at coordinate 41,799,506 of CM064330.1, forward strand.
TATACAACACAGACAGGAGAGAAGATGTACTTCAGAAAGTTCTTCAAATTCCAGGTATTGTATTTAAGAATATGCCATATTTGTAGCTTTAGGTGCTATCTGTTTACTTGAGTATTTGCAAACTAAAAAATATTAGTTTGATTTTTTTTTTATTGACAATAGACTTATTTTGTTATAGTGACACTTCTATGTCTTTAGAGCAGGTAAATAGTGTTGTAGAACTTGCTAATGAGACATTTAAACAAATGCAGAACAATACTCAGTGCTATGAAAGAGAGTGTTTCTTTTGTGGATGACAGAGCTCAGTATTGCCCTATCTTTTGGAATTCGTTCAGTGTTCAATGTAATTTCCTATTTTTTATAAAAGCAATGTCAAGACCATTGTTAATGTTGCAAAATTAAGCACTCAGTAGTTAAGAAATGCCAAAATTAAGCTTTCCTGGATAATTTTATTTCGGCCCTGTTGTGCATATGCATTATGATATCTTTACTACAAGATACGAATATTTTTTGCAGGACTCCTGCCTAATTTCGTGCACAGAGTGGACAATGCTCATTTCATGAGCAACTATTCAATATTTTATTTTCTCATTGTTCAGTTGGCCCTATCTCTTCTTTGGCTGTACACTTAGAAAATAGAATAATTGATTTCCATGGGTTTTTTTTCCTGTGACATTCATTATTATAGTATCTGTGTACTTCACGCACATTAATTTCATAGTACCTTTGTCAGATGAGGTACCATCATCTTACAAAACAAGAACTGAAGCATAAAGCTTCAGATCAAAAGTATCCACTAATGTTGGGTGCCTAATTTGGGTTTCCTAGAACCTAATTTTTCAGAATATTTATTATGTTACACTTGAAGCATATTTCCCACTGATTTCAGTTGCAGCTGTGGGTGCTTAGCTCTTGAGCAAATCAAGCCCCAGGTGCTCAAGTCAAGCATCTGGAAAGTGAAGAACACACAATTCGTGACTCTCCATGAAAAGTATGGTTTTACAGAAAGTATCTGAACTTAATATTATGTATAGTATTATGTAATAGTAATATTACTAATAGTAACTTTTTATACACACACACACACACACACACACACACACACACACTCTCTCTCTCTCTCTCTCTCTCTCTCTCTCTCTCTCTCTCTCTCCTTCCCCCTCCCCCCCCCAGCTGAAAATCCATATGGGACCCATTCCAAATCCCTAATGATGTTTGTTGCCCTTTTCTGAACCTTTTCCAATGCCAAGCTACCTTTTTTGAGATGAGGTCACCACATCTGTATGGAGCATTCAAGATGTGGGTGGACTATGGATTTATATAGAGGCAGTAAGATATTCTTGTTTTATTCTCTATCCCTTTTTTAGTGATTCCTAACATTTTGTTTGCTTTTTTTGACTGCCGCTGCACATTGAGTGGATGTTTTCAGAAAACTATCCACAGTAACTACAACATATATCTTTTGAGTGGTTATAGCTAAGCTAGTCCCTATCATTGTACATGTGTAGTCGTGATTATTTATCCAATATGCATTACTTTCCATTTATCAACATTAAAATTAATTTGACATTTTGTTGCCCAATCACCTAGTTTTGTGAGTTCATTTTGAAGCTCTTTACAGTCTGCTTCATTCTTAACTATCTTGAACAATTTAGTATCCTCTGCAAATCTTGCCACCTCACTGTTTACCCCTTTCTCTAGGTCATGGGTTCCCAAACGGGGGGGGGGGGGGGTGAGGCTACCTAGCTCCCCTGCCCCTCCTGCGTCAATCCTCCCCCCCCCCCCAAGTTTTGCTGCTCTTGGGGGTGGGGTGTGAGAGTTTCTCAAAAATTAAAAAGGGGGCGTGATGCCGAAAAGTTTGGGAACCAGTGCTTTGAATAATTTATAAATAGGTTAAATAGGATTGGTCCCAGTATGGACCCTTGATGGACACCACTAGTTACCTCTCTCTGTTCTGAAAACTGAATAAGTAAAATAGTAAGAAAAATAAAAATAGTAAGATACTGCTACCCCCATAGTGGAAGATTTTATGGGTAGGAAGTAAAGGTAATTGGGTAATATCTTTGAAAAAGAGAATCATTTCAAACCAGTTCATACATAATGGTGTTGGCAAAGTATTAGTCCATGACCATTTTCTGAATAAATTCAAGATTTGTAGCTGATTTAACTGGGGGGTATATTGTGTCAAACATTTTATGTAATACAAAATGCTCAAAATTCTGCTCAAAAGAAGTAAATCTCTTCCTTGCTCTCTTTGGCCTCGATTTGGAGAGCAAATATAAACTGTAAGCTTGAATTTATTAACTGATGTGAAGTTGTATTTCTTAAGTTATATTTCACAAGCAAACTGTGTGGCTTGATAAGAAATTCACGTAATGTTTGTGGATTTCGGCAGCATTAATTTGTATCTTTTTTTTTTTTTCTTTGAGGCGTGTGTCTTCTGATTGTGTATATAATGGCTAATCAGATGTGATTAAAATGCTAGTTACCTTATCTTTAATATTTTCCACTGCAGATCTAACAGTTGTGTGTTTAAATTAAAACTGAGCCAGAAATTGATTAATTGCATACAGCTGGTATTTCATCGCTTGCTTTGTAGTTAGCATTTTGAGCCTCTGTCTAGAAAATATGCATTTGCTGTAAAACTCTGTGGAAAATTTGGTGCAGATCTTTAATGTTTTTTTTCCTTCAAAACAAAAAACTTTTTTGAATAGTGAAGGAATGTATCATTATTTTAAAGAGACTGATGAACTGTGTGAACAAGATTTTTCTCCCAGTGTAAGAGGACTTATATGAAAGTATTTGCCAACATCTTGTCAAACTATTCATGTATTTAGCAAAGCAGTGAAGTATATAGCTAAGAGGAAGCAATTGTGCAGTCGTAGTGCTACACTGCTTAACTGAAAGACTCCTAGGTGGCAGCTCTTATGCATTAGGTTAACATATGTTGCTTTCCTGCAAATCAGAAAGAAAAGCACTTCTATGATTTGAGTAGATATCTCAATATTTAAGAATTTAAATAATAACAGTTTAAGTCAATATCTTTTTAATAATGGCAGAGATTTTTTTGTTAGTCTCTAAAGTGCTACAGGAGCACTCATTTTTCAAGGTTTTTTTTAATTTAATCTGTATTCTTTTTTCAATCAGGTTCTCAAACCACTAGATGTGAAAACTAAGTTCTATAATGCTGAGGTAAGTGAGGTTTTTAATTTTTACTTACTACATAGTAAATAGTGTTCAGTTAAATATAAAAAGTTTCTTCTAAATAAATGTACTTTGTGGTGCTAGTTGTACCAGCCTTGTTTGTATCTTATATGAAGAAAAATTAATTTACTTAGATTTCATTCTTTTGTTCAAACTAGACATAAAACATCCATTTCATCATGCATTTTCAGTGTTGAGGTGACAAGGGGAGAAATAAGTTCAGATTTAAGGATTACATTTATTTTTGATCCAGTAGCAATATGCACGTGTACTGCCTTCTTATTAAGTTTAGTAGCTGCAATCACAATTGCCTGTATTTCTGTTTTGTAATAAATATTGTGAGGCTGAGTGGGAGAAACTGCCATAAAGAGGATTACTTGGGCTCAATATCAAAGTACTAATTTTGGCGGGCTTCAGGAAAATTTTGTTGAGGGGTTGAGGGCCGCACTCTTCCATGATATTAATGGAGGAGATGCGGGGTCTGGGATGGAGGTTGGGTGCAGAAGGGAGCTTGGGATTGGGGGGCAGGAGAGAGACTGGAGTCTGGGAGGGAGTTTGGGATGAAGCAGGCAGTTGTGATCTAGGGCAGGGAACTGGAGTGCAGGGGGTTGGGATGTGACTTGGGGTAGGAGGGATTATGATCTGGAGCAGGAGATTGGCATGCCAGATCTGGGAGGGGGTCTGGGTATGTTGAGTGGGGGGGCTGAGAGTTGGGGCAGGAAGGGGCTGGGGTGCCAGAAGCAGTCTGTGGACAAGAGACTTACTTGTTAACTTCCAAACTAGCCTGCCTGCCTGCAGAGCTTAAAATGTTTCCCAACTTGCCTGCCTGACCATGTGCTTCATGAATAACTGAGCCCAGGAGAGGGGGAGTGATTCTTCTTAGCTACCTGTTACTCCAACAAGCAGCTTCCATTGGCTGGTTTCTGCCAGAAACTGGCCAATGGGAATGTGCTGGGGTGCAGGACAGCTCCTAAAACTTCCCCCTCCCCCTCCATTTTTAAAACAGAAACTTAGTCCTGCAGCTGCATTTCTGCACAGCATGTGGCACTAGCTGGGGAGCTTGCCTTGGGTCTGGTCTAGTCTGAGGGGAGTCATTTTGAAAGATAATTCTACAGGACTAAAGTTGAAGATACTTTGCTCATTTTTAGAACCTCCACATAGGGATGAAGGAAGGTGAGAGGAACTGAGATACAGAGCTGGAGAGCATTTCCCCATCACCCCCCCCCCTCCCCCCCAATTAAAACCCCTCTGCATGAAATTTATTCGTATGTGCTATGCGTGGATTTGATTATAGAAAACTATAGACTTTCTAGAGGTGTAATCATGCACTTTTATTACACTGGTACCTAAAAGTTGCAAACAAGATCAGAGCTCCATTGTGGCAGGCACTGTATATACACATGGCAAGAGATTGTCCTTGTCCAGAAGAGCTGGCAATATTTAAAAAAACAGTGACATGGGAAGGGAAATCTTCCTAAAGTATATGATTAAATTTAATCTATTCTTGCAAGACTGAGTCCTTCTACTTTACCTAAGCTCTCTAGGAGTGAAGTATTTAAACAGTATCAGAAAACTGGCATTATCTTTTAATTTTCTGAGACAGGAGTATTTTTAACTGTATATTTGTACCATTAGTAAAACAAAACTTCAAGATGATAGGCAGTTCTCTGGAGCAAAAATGCTTCTGCTTTGTATCATGGATGTATTATTGCTTCATCAGCAGTATTCCTCCTGGAAGAAGCACAGGGGTAAGCCATGGATCTCCTGTGAACAAGTGTCCTCTAATTCCATAAGTGGAATGTCTTATTGTCCTGAATTACCCTTGTGAAAAATGGAAAACAATTATCTTCAGTAAAGAGTAGACTTTTTTCTGAATTACAATATAAATATAACAAAATAGGAAAATGTAAACAAATTCTTAAATCTGCACCCTTATAGCAGGGGTGGGGAACCTAAGGACCAGGGGCCAGATCTGGCCCGTGAGGATTAGGGCTTCTGTCCCCCCTGTCCCCACCCCCCCAAAGCATTGGGGAGCCCACACTGGTGCTACTGTCCCCCTGTGGGGCTGGAACACACAATCTACTAGCCTGGGCCCCATTAGGCTCTGGTGTGTGAGAAGAATGTGGGGAGTGTCTTTCTACTTTAGTCATGGGCCGCATCAGTGAGGGTTTGGACTTTTTTTTTTTTTTATTTTTTGTTTTGTTTTTGTCTTTTTGCTTCTTTCTTGTGTGTGGTCTGTGATGGATTTTTCTTTGGGTAAGCAGCCCCTGACCCAAAAAAAGGTTCCCCACCTCTGCTGTATACCATGTGTTAGCTGGCACCAGTTATTTTTAAGGTTCTCTAACAATTGCTAAAAATATGAGTCTACAAAAATAATTAATTACCGTATGATGGAATAACTATTAGCGCCTTCCAAAATTCTATTAGTGCACTTCCCTGGGGCAGGGGGGGAAATATTAACAGGTGAGGGAAAGTTCTTCCTTTTCTCCTCATTCCACTATTTATCTATCCATCCATATAATCATGTAAAAGATGGCCAAGTAGAATTAGTGCTTGAGCTGGTGTATTTGTTTTGCAAGGCTGCTATACTATATTCTGTTCTTTGATTTATTAAACTATGATTAGCTAGTTTGTGATAATTGGAAAGCCAAAACAAATCGAAGAGCTATCAAAAGCAGTTCATTGGTTGGAAGTTCCATGTAATATTTATATTAATAGCAATGTTATTAGAAGGATGAAATCTGAAACCTTCTCATTGTGAAGAAAGGAAAATCATCCTTGAGTATAGGAAGCTACAAATGGGGTCATTTAAATATAATGTGTATATATTAAGGTCTAGTAACTAAAGGTTTTAAAGGGTGACTAACGGGCTAAATTATTGTGAGGACTACTGTAAATGCGATATTGCCTATTCATAACGTCTCTCTCTCAAGCGAATGGATTGCTACTCTTGGATTTAAAAAAAAAAAAAATTGTTCCCTATTGAGACAAAAGAAAAGGTCAAATGTGAGATTTGTTTATATTGCAGTAGCACTTAGAGTCCAAATCAGGATTGGAAACAGGATTTGTTATGTGCTATAGCATTGAATAGGAAAACAATATCCCTTGGAATATAAGAGCCTGAATGAGTACCCAGTGAAGTTCTTATAAGCTTTGTATAAGGTTTAAAGAGTCCTGGTCCTGCAAACATTGCAGTTATATGAAAAAAAAAATACACTCTTGCCTCAGTGTTTGCTGCACTGGATTTAAAAAAAAAGTTTTTAACTAGTCTTGAGGAACCTGTCTGTAGTAACAAGCTTTTCCTGGAACCTTGCTATTCTTAGTTTTGCCATTGCTAACAGTAAGCAATGAGTATTTTGCTAGCATATGTCACTTTTTTCCTGGCCTTATATATGAACAATTCAAGTCTTCTGGAAAGATCACAAGGGTCATTGCCTGTCTCAGGAAAAAAAGTCGTATGGATTTACATTAGGGATAAACTTGCCCCATTCAGTCTTGCCCAAGTACTAGCCATCTTTGTTTTTTGTTAGCTTATCCCACCATACCCTTATCTGTAGCTCACTAACGTTATACTCCATACTCAACCCATATTGAGTTTGTATTTCAGCATTCAGAAAAATTAAGAGGCATGATTATAAGCAATGCTAATAGTTAGTTAACTATTTAACAATACTACTTGTTACATATAATTGTCATATATGTTTGTGTCTGTTTGTTTTTATTTACATTCCTCTCTCTTACTAATGCTGTTTTATTTAGAAGGAACAAAAAAAAAATGCAGAAATGCATTTTGTTTGAAAGTTAGTTATCCTCCTTTTTCTTTAACATTTAACCCTAATTTCTCTAATGCTGTCTTTTTTTTTTTTTTATTTTCCCATTAGAGTGACCTCAGTTCTGTGGTAATTTTTATTTATTTTTTTTATAAATGTGTGCTTTTTAAAATTGTCTTTTCTCATTGTTTCTGTGCTTGTTAAGGTTATTTTAAAAACACAATGGAAAAGCAATCTTCCATTCTTTTTTAATATATGCAGCTATATGTAATCTTTTTAAAATGTTAGCTCTTTCTTTAATACCCATTGTTGAAACCAAAAGTTGAGACTGTTTGTGATAATCATACTACATATAATCTTACCGTAATCTTAGCAGGCATATGTATTTATCTCATTTTCTTGAATTTTATTTTTCAACTAGATAAAGAGATTTGTAATGGGTTCTTTCTTGTTTGGGGAAACAGAATTTAGTTCCTTTTTACATTTTCTCTTTTGGGAGAATGTAGAACCAGTAGTAAACAACTGTTTCCAATATCTGGATTCATCTACAATATCTGATTAAGCTGTAATAGATCCTTTCCTATTTGCAGCAGGTGGAGACAGTGGGTTTGAGGAGAGAGCACAAAATGTGTTTTAGAACTATGCTTTCAAACGTTTGATTGCATGCACTGATGATTTAGTATGGTATTTTTACGTCAAGGGTTAAGGTGTGCGCTGTGTTTAAAATGAACTGGATTCTTTATAAGCATTTGAGTTTAACCATATTATTAAAACTAATCAGCCTTGGCTTTATAAAACTAACTTGCTTTTTCATTATGCTTTTTTTTCTTATCCCCTTCAATTTAGTTTTTTCTAAATTTTTGCTGATGGTTGCTACATTTAAAAAATAACTGATGTGAAATTTGGGTAGATGAAGATCTTAAGCAATGGATTTATGGGATATATAGTTTGAAACAGTATCAGTTTAAGCAAGCCCATAGACATACTTGGATAGTTTTAACCATTAAATTGACGCACATCATATTAATTGAGAAATGTTAGTTACTAAGATAGCATTTTACTTGCATCTCTCTCCACCTTGTCCCACAAATGTAGGACCTGTCTGTAATTGGGATGTTAAGGACTAGTTGACTATCGGATAAGCAAATGCTTATTGGCTAGTCAGTCGACTAGTCGATTTCCTCCCTCCCCTTTGCTGCCTTTATCAATAGAAACAGCAAGGGGGGGGGGGAGAGGGATCAGCTGTGTGGCGCTGTCTCTTTGATACGCCACCTCGGCATTTGAAAGGGACAGCGCCGCACAGGTGAGCTGGGGATCAGCTGTGCGGGTGCTGAGGACTTCCTGGGCCCAGCTGGCCCCAGGCTGCACGCAGAGTTCCTATTGACTAGTTGAGTAGTCGATGGAAATTCCATTGACTAGGCAATTAACCATTAGTTAACATCCTTAGTCTGTAACGTGTTCATTTGGAGGGCTTTCATTACTGTATGTATGCTGTTACTGTTACTCAGTTCACATTTTTTACATTTTTAGGATATAAAGGTGGTCTTCAAAACCCTTCTATGCTTCTGCTTTTTAATATAGTATCTTTTGAGGGTAAATCACAGTATAGGTTTATCCCATTTTGTCCGCTTCAGTTTACATGCAAGACCCTATATGCATAACATAAAATGAGATTGATTTTGCATACAATAGAACAGTGAAAAACAAACAAAGCTTATAAAGATGGAGAGAAAATATGTATTTCCCTAATCTTAACCAGTGGCCCAGTTTAGTTCCTACCGAAATCAGCAGCAAGTCCCATCGACTTTAGTTGGTGCAGGTTTGATCCTTAACTAATTGTGAAAGGAATTTTTCAGTTCTCCCAATGCTTTTTGCCTGTGATAACCTGGACATTCCATCTATTATTTTAGTCTTAAGATTTTAGAACTCCTAAATGGGACTCTAGAGGAGCCATAATATACTACACACTCCCAGTACCTTGCTTTCTGTGCTGAAGGGTAAATCCAGTCTTTCTTTGGTTACAGGCAACTTCTGTCTGCATTCACACAGTTGAAACAGTGCGCAGTCTGGTTCCCATTCTAGAACACCTTACATATACCATTCCTGGATATGAACCTTAAAGGAGACCTGATGTTTCTCATTGAAATTTTGGCGATAGTGCCAATGAAATTATGGATTTATATACTATTAACTGTTGCATGATGTAGCTGAAGAAGGGAAGAAACCAGATTGCGTTGTAACTAGTACATTTCATTGTCCTTTGACGTAATACTAGAAGCCCAGAGCATATATCTAATCTATTATATTTCAGCTCAGTAATAAGCTACCTGTTTTAAATATTCTTGTAATATTTATTTTTCTTGTATTTAGCTTGATGCACCAGTAATCTGGCATATCATGTCTTAAATGTGCAGTGCAGTTCCCTATCTTTTGTTCTATTACTTCAAAAATTAAGTTGCTGCTGACTTGAAAAAAATTGAGACTTTATCATTCAAAACCTTTTAAAAGAATAGGTGATAGAATGTAGCACAGCTATCCCACATCCATTGTTTGGCAAAATAAATTAACTAACGCTTTTGCTTCCATTAATAATATTGGGATGGAGATTTTTTTCTTGCATTAATGCTGTAGCTTTGATTTGCAGGCATGAACTAATGACTTTGATTTAATATTTTTCAAACAATAAGATAATGCACTTCATTTGCAATTCAAGTAACATCTTTATAAATTTGGTCCTCTGCTTTTTCAGACAGATGAAGTTTTTCTGGAAGCTCAGATTCAGAATATTACAACCTCTCCTATGTTTATGGAGAAGGTTTCATTAGAGCCATCTATTATGTACAATGTAGCAGAACTAAATACTGTCATCGACGCTGGGGAAAGGTAAGGAAAAATTCAAAGAGTAGACTCAAACTACTCTATTAAATAACATTTTCTTAAGATAAAAGTACGGTGAAAGCTTTGTTATCCGGCACTCTGTTAACCAGAAAACTTTAACTGGCATTGCCCCCAGCCACAATACTGTCACATCTTCAGGTGCACAGGCCTGGCTTGGTTTACCATGATTGGCTTAACAATGTTTTATTTAAGAAGTACTAATCATCTTTAACTCAAAATAGAAATGTGAGACCAACTGCCTCACACTACAAAACTACCAATATTAAAAACTTGAGTTTTACTATTATTGTCCATTGGCTTTTCCTAGGTTGATGGGACCCTCAGATAACCGAAATCTTTAGATAACCAGAACGCCCTAATCCCCGAGCGTGCTGGTTTTACTGTAGTAACCTAATGTTAGTAGCCTATAGCTTGATTAGCAGCACTAAACTCTCCTATGGGGAACTAAACAATTGAGCCCCTGCTCTGACATGTAGAGCAAGGAGTGGGAAAAAGTACAACAATTTTCTTTTTATAGATGCTATTTTTAATGTCATATTAAAAGCAGATGTTCTTGCTAATCTGCTCCTTATGTGATAAACACAAGCTAGATATGTGGAAAATGCACTCCCTTCTTCCTTTATTGTTTTCTTCAACACAAACTTTAGCCTAAGCTGCTTCTAACCTTGCCTCTTCCTAGAATTTCTCCCTGCAGGACCCTTTGATTGCCCCTACTGCTTTCTGCTTTTCAGAGAGCTTTAACTCTGTAATACTTATCATTTGGAACTAATAAGACTCATTAGATCCAGCCAGCTGCCAAGTTAGGTCAGTAGAATGGTCCTGCAAGATCCTAGAAAATATAATATTTATTTTAATATACCTGATAGCAGGAGTTTTCAACCTTTTCTGGTCAATGGACCAAACCACAAAATGACTGAAAAATCATCCTGTGATTCACCATATCCCACAATCCTTCAGGTACAAAAGATTGTGGGGCTTAAGTAATGGATACCTTTTTGGTCACTAGGCATGTCAGATCCAATAGTGTGAGTAGAGACTGTGATGCTGGTGTGGGATAGTAGACTTCTCACCTGTACAGGGCTCAGCTCCAGGGCAGAGGAAGCATTGTTTGTATGGGCTGTCGAGCCTGCTTCAGTTCTCCATGCAGCGGTGTTCCCCTTGGCCTTAAGGCAGAATTACATGCAGGGAAGGGAAGGTAGAAAAAATGCTTTGGGATTGGGTGGAAAGGGGACAGATTGTAGCAGAAGCAGAGAGAAGGGTAGGGATTGAGCCACTGTTGTTTTAAATAGTTTTCAGCATGATGTAACCTACCAGGTGCACTCTTGCTCTCCACTTCAGGAGCAAGCTCTTCCAGTTGATCAGTGCTACAGCATGGCATTTAAATGGTATAGCAGAGCAGCTCAAGTCTGTACAAGCCAAGTAAGTACAGCATGAAAAGCTGAATAATGGGGTATCAGGGTTGGCAGCAGTGGTAGAAAGATGGAGACTAACAATCAATGCAAAGAAAGACAAGATGATCTGAGATTTTGTGGAGGAAGGAGAGTGGAGACAGAGTTGTTCAGATGTAAAATTGATATAGTGAGGTGAGCCAGTGGAGAGTAAAACAGAAAGGTGAGACATGCCCACTGCTTGGGAAAGTAATTTGGTACATCAAACAAAAATGTGCCCTTTCAAACCAAATTTCATTTCATATTGTTTGCTCTCGTAGTAAGGGAATAACATGTTTCTTCACTAGCAGCATGAAGTGGTGATATTGAAAGATGGAAAGAATTGCCAGTGCTAGGGTTTTAGTATACAGTACTTAAGCCCAGCTGTTCTTGGACTGTGCAGAAGGCAATCGGCTTTTGCCAACCTGCACAAGTCGTCCTGTGGCACCTTAGAGCAGGGGTCAGCAACCTATGGCTCACTAGGGAACCAGATATGGCTGTTTTGAAGCTTGAGCCTAACTCTTCCCCCCCCCCCCGCCCCGAAGCGGAGAGCCCACACTGGCGCTACAGCAGGCCTGGACAAAACAATCTGGCTGCGAATGCAGCAGGGAGCCCCCAGGCAGTCTCCCCTGCTTGACCTGCTCCCGCACACTGCGCAGAAAAGTGGCTGTGGGGCATTTGTTTTTCACAAATTGTGAGCAGGGAGGAGGAGTGGTGCCTCATGGCTGCTCCCGTCCCCAGCACAATCCTATTGGCCGCTTCTGGTCAATGGAAGCTGCCTGTTTCTAGAATAGGCAGTGCGCAAAGCACCAATCCCTCCTCCCCTCAGGCTCTTAGTCACTAAGAACATGGTCATGCAGCTTGTGGGGAGGCAGGGGGCAGGCTCCTCAGAAACATGCTGGGCTGCTGGCCTGAAGTCTTACTGGTAAGTGTCCTGGCCAGACCCTGCATCTGGCATCCCAACCTGTGTCCCCACTCCTACTCCCCTACCCAACATAACCCAAACCCTCTGCCCCCTTCCTGAGTCTATACCCCCTCCCACATACTGTATCCCAATCCTCTGCCCCAGATCACAATCCCCTCTTGCCTTAGGTCACAATGCAAACCTCTGCACTAGGTCACTACACAAACCCCTGCACTGTAATCCCTTGCCCTAGGTTACATCTGCACCCCAATCCTGTCCCTTGGGTCACAACTCCCTCTTTCACCCAAACTCAGTGGCCCCTGACCCTAAAAAGGTTCTCCATCCCTGCCATACATAAAGACGGTGTTGAAACCTTTTGTGTTGGGCATAATATTTTACTTTATTTAAAAATGAAGCCTGGCCAACAAGCCACCAATTGGGACCCAGCCCCCATCTGGCCGCAGTATCATAACACTCCTGCACCCCAACCCTGAGCCCATCATACACCTGAACCCTCTGCCCTGAGCCCCTCACATGCACATCTCCAAACTCCTGCACCCCACAAATCTCCAGTCTCCTACCATAACACTCCTGCATCCCTCCTCCCCACACACAACCCTGAACCCATCATATACCTCAATAGCCTTCCCTGAGTTCCTAAAACCCCCACATTCCCAGACTCCTGCACCCCCACATTCCCAGCTTCTTGCCATAAGATTGACAGATGCGTGCATGAAGCTGGATTTGACAAATTATGATGTGAACTTCAAAGAAATGCGTGAAAAGATGCAGCAGTAGCAGTCCCATTAAATAAAGTCTGTGAGTACGTTTCATTTATGCTATTATTAATCATCATGCCAATTATCAATAATATTAAGTTGTATATTTTTGTCATGCAAATGAGCATT